>CM075341.1:8510677-9984856 GCA_037788925.1 Mytilus galloprovincialis | reverse complement strand
TGCTATTTAATTTACAGAGACTTATTTTCCTGTCAATTATTAATTTCGTGTCAGACTGTTGATTAACCAATTATTTATTATTTGAATAAAGAATAATTCAATTCTTCATTACTCTTGAGTACTTTTTTTTCTGATTTAAATTTCGTTGACACGATCACAACAAAACAGAATAGAAACAAATGTGTGCCAAATGTTAGCTTGGGGTGAACAATTGTTAGCTTCAGTCCAAAAAGGGATTGAAAGCTGTGAAAGTAACTTCCAGATCAGTCCAATCATAATACAGAGATTTCAACCAATCAACGTGAGTTTTATTACACCGAAAGGCCAATCAGTGTCGTGTTTGCAAACATTGCGGCTAGCACAAATACACTAACATTCGACGTTTTAAAGTATTCTGTCGTGTAATCGTAGATTTTCACAGAGAACATATCGCAATGGCTCGTACAAAGCAGACCGCCCGTAAATCCACTGGAGGAAAAGCTCCAAGAAAACAACTTGCCACCAAGGCCGCCCGTAAGAGCGCACCTGCCACAGGTGGAGTTAAGAAGCCACATAGATACAGGCCAGGAACAGTCGCCCTTCGTGAGATCAGAAGATACCAGAAAAGTACTGAACTCCTCATCAGGAAACTCCCCTTCCAGAGATTAGTTCGTGAAATTGCTCAAGACTTCAAGACTGATCTTCGTTTCCAGAGCTCTGCCGTTATGGCCCTCCAGGAAGCCAGTGAAGCTTACCTCGTTGGTCTTTTCGAGGACACCAACTTGTGTGCAATCCACGCCAAGAGAGTCACCATCATGCCCAAAGACATCCAGTTGGCTCGCAGAATCCGTGGAGAACGTGCTTAAACTGACCTTTACTCTATACAATAACGGCCCTTTTAAGGGCCACCAATATTTTTCAAAAAGAGTCTGAATATGTTGTACATCAAAATCAAATATAGCTGAAACCCCCTCTCCACCATCTTTCTTTATTCTTCTTTCTCCACATCTTTCTTTATTCTTCTTTCTTTTTATCTTTTTATTTTGCACTAAGATTAGACCAAGACAGTCAGGTTACTGTATTGAAAGAAGAAGAAAAATAAAGAGAAACTTATTTCAAAACATGCAAAGGAAAGAAATAAAAGGATAAATATATAGAGAGAGAGAGAGAGAGACATACATATTTTCTTCCAAATCCTACAGAAAAAACAAGAATGTTATACCTTTTCTGGTATACCGCCCTGAAAAAAAAATAATATACATGTATACATAAATAGAAAAAGGTAAGAAAAAACATACTCCAAGAACAACACAATCCATCTTCTAATTGCAGAATTATTAAAATGTATTTCTTTCTAATTTCTGTGGTTATATATTTCTCTAAAATGCATTTTTCTCAGGTCTTATTTTCTCACTGTTTTTTTAGATGCTTTTTGTATGTAATTTTTACTTATATTGTGTTTTATACTGTAACAACATGAGAAGATTCAATTATTATATATTTCTGAAATATATTTTCGGTACGGGTCCAAGTAGTCCACCTTAAATTCTCATTGAAAACTTGGTCTTCATCAATTGTGTGTTACCGAAAGAACTTTTTTTTAATACCTTTATTTTGCGATTAAAATGCAGCTATTTTGGGTGCTCTATGTGCCTTATAAATGATGTGAACATGTGTGCGGATGAATCTTTTTTCCCAATTGGTGGAGAAAAATAGACAAGGCGCAATAATTTATTCATTCAGTGATGTACCAATTGTGGTATTTAAAAAGTGAGGCTGCACTGTGTACATTTCAAAAGCTTATGACTACATGTATAAAGTATTCATACATATGTAGCTGCTGAATTTAGAAAGATTCCTAATTAGTAGTTAAAAGATGAGCATTGATGGTATACATGTAATAATAACATGTTTGAAATGTCAATTTCCCGGGACATCTTTATTGAAACTGGTAAAGGTGATTTTTAGAAAAATTATTATGCACACCTGCTTTTATTTACAAATTTATCTGTCCATGCTTAAATATTAAAACTGGTATGCTGTAGTTTAGTTTTGCTTTTACTCTCTTAAGTCTGCAGAGTGGACTATCTCTGAAACTGTATCCTTAGAACAAGAAAAAAACTGTATAAAAAGATTTTTTTTAAACTAATTGTTTTTAATTGCAATTGCACATTGTTAACTCCTGCTTATGTATGCAGTGTGATCTGTTCTTGTATTTTAATTTAAGTAAAAGAAAATAAATCTCTTTCACATTGGAAAATATAAGAAGTATTAATTGATGATGGAGATCATTAGTTATTTGGTCCATCTTTTATAATCTTTGTATTTTTATTTGTATACAGTTTGAAATATTTTATTTTCATATATTTTCAGAGCTTCAATCAAAAAGTGGATTGAAAGTGTACAGAATTCCTACAGAGTTACCTCCCGGATTTAGACGAAAACAACCAATCAGGTCCAACCTATCAAAAATTCAGTGGTATTTCTTTTAGGGCCGCGTTCATGAGATATATAGCATAATTTGGATAGTGTTGTCATTCGTTTTATCGAACTTCACAAAGCAAGCAACATGTCAGGAAGAGGTAAAGGAGGAAAAGGTCTAGGTAAAGGAGGCGCCAAACGTCACAGGAAGGTGTTGCGTGATAATATCCAAGGTATCACCAAACCAGCAATCCGTCGTTTAGCAAGAAGAGGTGGTGTCAAACGTATCTCTGGTCTGATCTACGAGGAAACACGTGGTGTCTTGAAAGTCTTTTTGGAAAATGTCATCCGTGATGCTGTCACATACACAGAGCACGCAAAGAGGAAGACTGTCACTGCCATGGATGTTGTGTCTACGCCCTGAAACGTCAAGGACGTACCCTTTACGGATTCGGAGGTTAAACAGCCAGCTGAAAAATACAAATACAACGGCCCTTTTCAGGGCCACCAACATATTTCAAAAAGAATCTGCATTTGTTGTACTTAAAAATGAAAATCATAGCTTTCTCCTGTCCAACTTGTCCAACTTTCTTTTCTTTTCTTTCCTTTTTTTCTTTTATTCGCTCATATTTTACTTTTTCATTTTTTATTTTACCCCCATTAAAAAAAAAGGCAAGCAAGTCTGGATACAATATGAATCCCGATTTTTAATGTAAATTACAATTTTATTCTTTATTTCATATTCTTTTATGTCATAAATATATTGCTTAATTTTTCTCCATTGTCAAACATTCAATCTAGTTTATATTGTTTTTTTTTTTTATCCCCCCCCCCCTTTTTTTTCCCCTTTCTGTCGACGTTGAATTTATCTGTTCGTGTTTATGTTTTATACAATGGTTCATCAATACATATTCAAGTATAATTTTATTCTAGACAAAAAAAAAAAAAAAAAAAGAGAGGAAGAAATGTATAACCCGTTAAATTTTGTGTATATATATATTTTTAATAACAAACTTTTTTGAAATCGGACTAATCAGATGAAGAATAAAGAAGAGAAAAATAAGAAAGAAAGAAAGAAAGAAAGACAAAAAGACAGAATCCAGATATAGATAAATTGGTCATTTTGGGGTGGGACACAGCTTGATTTAGAAGTTTGTTATGTACAACAATAATAAGACTCTTTTTGAAAAATGTTGGTGGCCCTGAAAAGGGCCGTTTGTGAAGTGAAACTTCTCGTTGTTTACTTGCTGCTGGTGTACTTTGTGACGGCTTTGGTACCTTCACTGACAGCGTGCTTGGCCAATTCACCGGGTAAGAGCAGACGAACTGCAGTCTGGATCTCCCGAGATGTGATGGTAGATCTCTTGTTGTAGTGAGCGAGACGGGAAGCTTCTGCAGCGATCCTCTCAAAGATATCGTTGACAAAACTGTTCATGATAGACATAGCCTTTGAGGATACTCCAGTGTCTGGGTGAACCTGTCTCAAGACTTTGTAGATGTAGATGGCATAGGATTCTCTCCTCTTCCTCCTCCTTTTCTTGTCACCGCCGGGTCGGGCAGTCTTTGCCTTTGTTACGGCCTTTTTGGCTCCTTTGGTTCCAACTTTTGGTGGCATTTTGATAGATGTATACTCTCTGAAATGTAATCAGTGAATGATGGCCGTTAATAAAAATTTCTATTTATACTCGGCAAAACGGATTGAAAGTTTTTACTTAACGCGAACTTCGGAGAGAGCACCTTCTAACATTCAACCTAACTACCTGGAAGAAGCGATGATTTGATTGGTTTAGAACTGAAACATCTTTCAATCCGTTTTGCGGGTATAAATAGTAAACTACCACCTCTTGGGATAATCATTGTTTATACTTGTTCAAGTCAAACAACGTATTAAATCAAAATGTCAGGACGAGGAAAAGGAGGAAAAGCAAAAGCAAAGGCAAAGTCTAGGTCATCCCGTGCCGGACTTCAGTTCCCAGTAGGTCGTATCCACAGACTTTTGAGGAAAGGAAACTACGCCGAGAGAGTTGGTGCCGGAGCACCAGTCTACCTTGCCGCTGTCTTGGAATACTTAGCAGCTGAGGTTTTGGAGTTGGCAGGAAATGCTGCCCGTGACAACAAGAAGAGCAGAATCATCCCCCGTCATCTCCAGTTGGCCATCAGAAACGACGAAGAATTGAACAAACTTCTCTCTGGTGTAACCATTGCCCAAGGAGGTGTTTTACCAAACATCCAGGCTGTACTTCTGCCAAAGAAGACACAGAAAGCTGCCAAGTAAAGTCAACACAACAGAAACTTCACTTACAACGGCCCTTTTCAGGGCCACCAACATTTTTCAAAAAGAATCTGATTTTGTTGTACAATTTAGTTGAATGCAGAAAGCAATCTCAAACATAGCTCACTCCCTCCATTTCTCTGTCTTTTTATTTTTCTGTTTTCTTTTTTCTTTGCAAACAATATACAGATGTCTACTTTCTTATTATATATTACAATAGTTGGTGGGAAAAAATGAAGAACATTACATGTTTCTTTTTTTTCTTTCTTTCTTTTCTTATACAAGTCCAAGAAAATATACAACCATATAACGTATATTCGACGGAAATGCGCAAGCACGAGAGGAAGAAAAACTCAGTTGTTAGTGGTCAATGTTGCATATTTGTATCGTTTGTTGTGTAAATTAGTTGCAGTCCTATATATTATATTATATAATTTACGCACACAAATTACAATCTTTTGACCTTATTTTTATATAAATATATTCGTTCGTTCGTTCGTTCGTTCGTTCGTTCGTTCGTTCGTTCGTTCGTTCGTTCGTTCGTTCGTTCGTTCGTTCGTTCGTTCGTTCGTTCGTTCGTTCGTTCGTTCGTTCGTTCGTTCGTTCGTTCGTTCGTTGTGTGTGTGTGTGTCTGTCTGTCTGTCTTGTCTGTGATCTAGCTGGATTATTTTCTTCTTCTTCTGCTGTCACATTCTCTTAAATATATAATATATAGTTTGTGTTCTAATACAAAGTACTTATGCGTATATTTATAGTTGTGTAGATTATTTTTTTTTTAGCTGAAATCAGTTGTATTCGGCAAAATCGTATATAAACAATAAATAATACTTTAACAATGAGCAAGTTTCCCAGTATGCGTGCAGTATACTAGAGAGAATACCGAGACTATAGAGAATACAGAGAATATAGCTAGAGAATACAAAGACTATAGATATTACAAAGTGTTCTCTCTGTCTTAAGAACCTTTTAAAGACACTGAGACGAGTGACAGTTGTGTACTGTTATAAGCATGTCTTTATACGAGAAACAGGCGACACGCTATAAGAAAACGGCTGCATGTCTATACCAATCGGATACTGATCAAAATGGATGGATGATGTTTTTTTCTTCTTTCTTTTTCTATTTTGCTATTTAATTTACAGAGACTTATTTTCCTGTCAATTATTAATTTCGTGTCAGACTGTTGATTAACCAATTATTTATTATTTGAATAAAGAATAATTCAATTCTTCATTACTCTTGAGTACTTTTTTTTCTGATTTAAATTTCGTTGACACGATCACAACAAAACAGAATAGAAACAAATGTGTGCCAAATGTTAGCTTGGGGTGAACAATTGTTAGCTTCAGTCCAAAAAGGGATTGAAAGCTGTGAAAGTAACTTCCAGATCAGTCCAATCATAATACAGAGATTTCAACCAATCAACGTGAGTTTTATTACACCGAAAGGCCAATCAGTGTCGTGTTTGCAAACATTGCGGCTAGCACAAATACACTAACATTCGACGTTTTAAAGTATTCTGTCGTGTAATCGTAGATTTTCACAGAGAACATATCGCAATGGCTCGTACAAAGCAGACCGCCCGTAAATCCACTGGAGGAAAAGCTCCAAGAAAACAACTTGCCACCAAGGCCGCCCGTAAGAGCGCACCTGCCACAGGTGGAGTTAAGAAGCCACATAGATACAGGCCAGGAACAGTCGCCCTTCGTGAGATCAGAAGATACCAGAAAAGTACTGAACTCCTCATCAGGAAACTCCCCTTCCAGAGATTAGTTCGTGAAATTGCTCAAGACTTCAAGACTGATCTTCGTTTCCAGAGCTCTGCCGTTATGGCCCTCCAGGAAGCCAGTGAAGCTTACCTCGTTGGTCTTTTCGAGGACACCAACTTGTGTGCAATCCACGCCAAGAGAGTCACCATCATGCCCAAAGACATCCAGTTGGCTCGCAGAATCCGTGGAGAACGTGCTTAAACTGACCTTTACTCTATACAATAACGGCCCTTTTAAGGGCCACCAATATTTTTCAAAAAGAGTCTGAATATGTTGTACATCAAAATCAAATATAGCTGAAACCCCCTCTCCACCATCTTTCTTTATTCTTCTTTCTCCACATCTTTCTTTATTCTTCTTTCTTTTTATCTTTTTATTTTGCACTAAGATTAGACCAAGACAGTCAGGTTACTGTATTGAAAGAAGAAGAAAAATAAAGAGAAACTTATTTCAAAACATGCAAAGGAAAGAAATAAAAGGATAAATATATAGAGAGAGAGAGAGAGACATACATATTTTCTTCCAAATCCTACAGAAAAAACAAGAATGTTATACCTTTTCTGGTATACCGCCCTGAAAAAAAAATAATATACATGTATACATAAATAGAAAAAGGTAAGAAAAAACATACTCCAAGAACAACACAATCCATCTTCTAATTGCAGAATTATTAAAATGTATTTCTTTCTAATTTCTGTGGTTATATATTTCTCTAAAATGCATTTTTCTCAGGTCTTATTTTCTCACTGTTTTTTTAGATGCTTTTTGTATGTAATTTTTACTTATATTGTGTTTTATACTGTAACAACATGAGAAGATTCAATTATTATATATTTCTGAAATATATTTTCGGTACGGGTCCAAGTAGTCCACCTTAAATTCTCATTGAAAACTTGGTCTTCATCAATTGTGTGTTACCGAAAGAACTTTTTTTTAATACCTTTATTTTGCGATTAAAATGCAGCTATTTTGGGTGCTCTATGTGCCTTATAAATGATGTGAACATGTGTGCGGATGAATCTTTTTTCCCAATTGGTGGAGAAAAATAGACAAGGCGCAATAATTTATTCATTCAGTGATGTACCAATTGTGGTATTTAAAAAGTGAGGCTGCACTGTGTACATTTCAAAAGCTTATGACTACATGTATAAAGTATTCATACATATGTAGCTGCTGAATTTAGAAAGATTCCTAATTAGTAGTTAAAAGATGAGCATTGATGGTATACATGTAATAATAACATGTTTGAAATGTCAATTTCCCGGGACATCTTTATTGAAACTGGTAAAGGTGATTTTTAGAAAAATTATTATGCACACCTGCTTTTATTTACAAATTTATCTGTCCATGCTTAAATATTAAAACTGGTATGCTGTAGTTTAGTTTTGCTTTTACTCTCTTAAGTCTGCAGAGTGGACTATCTCTGAAACTGTATCCTTAGAACAAGAAAAAAACTGTATAAAAAGATTTTTTTTAAACTAATTGTTTTTAATTGCAATTGCACATTGTTAACTCCTGCTTATGTATGCAGTGTGATCTGTTCTCTGTTCTTGTATTTTAATTTAAGTAAAAGAAAATAAATCTCTTTCACATTGGAAAATATAAGAAGTATTAATTGATGATGGAGATCATTAGTTATTTGGTCCATCTTTTATAATCTTTGTATTTTTATTTGTATACAGTTTGAAATATTTTATTTTCATATATTTTCAGAGCTTCAATCAAAAAGTGGATTGAAAGTGTACAGAATTCCTACAGAGTTACCTCCCGGATTTAGACGAAAACAACCAATCAGGTCCAACCTATCAAAAATTCAGTGGTATTTCTTTTAGGGCCGCGTTCATGAGATATATAGCATAATTTGGATAGTGTTGTCATTCGTTTTATCGAACTTCACAAAGCAAGCAACATGTCAGGAAGAGGTAAAGGAGGAAAAGGTCTAGGTAAAGGAGGCGCCAAACGTCACAGGAAGGTGTTGCGTGATAATATCCAAGGTATCACCAAACCAGCAATCCGTCGTTTAGCAAGAAGAGGTGGTGTCAAACGTATCTCTGGTCTGATCTACGAGGAAACACGTGGTGTCTTGAAAGTCTTTTTGGAAAATGTCATCCGTGATGCTGTCACATACACAGAGCACGCAAAGAGGAAGACTGTCACTGCCATGGATGTTGTCTACGCCCTGAAACGTCAAGGACGTACCCTTTACGGATTCGGAGGTTAAACAGCCAGCTGAAAAATACAAATACAACGGCCCTTTTCAGGGCCACCAACATATTTCAAAAAGAATCTGCATTTGTTGTACTTAAAAATGAAAATCATAGCTTTCTCCTGTCCAACTTGTCCAACTTTCTTTTCTTTTCTTTCCTTTTTTTCTTTTATTCGCTCATATTTTACTTTTTCATTTTTTATTTTACCCCCATTAAAAAAAAAGGCAAGCAAGTCTGGATACAATATGAATCCCGATTTTTAATGTAAATTACAATTTTATTCTTTATTTCATATTCTTTTATGTCATAAATATATTGCTTAATTTTTCTCCATTGTCAAACATTCAATCTAGTTTATATTGTTTTTTTTTTTTATCCCCCCCCCCCTTTTTTTTCCCCTTTCTGTCGACGTTGAATTTATCTGTTCGTGTTTATGTTTTATACAATGGTTCATCAATACATATTCAAGTATAATTTTATTCTAGACAAAAAAAAAAAAAAAAAAAGAGAGGAAGAAATGTATAACCCGTTAAATTTTGTGTATATATATATTTTTAATAACAAACTTTTTTGAAATCGGACTAATCAGATGAAGAATAAAGAAGAGAAAAATAAGAAAGAAAGAAAGAAAGAAAGACAAAAAGACAGAATCCAGATATAGATAAATTGGTCATTTTGGGGTGGGACACAGCTTGATTTAGAAGTTTGTTATGTACAACAATAATAAGACTCTTTTTGAAAAATGTTGGTGGCCCTGAAAAGGGCCGTTTGTGAAGTGAAACTTCTCGTTGTTTACTTGCTGCTGGTGTACTTTGTGACGGCTTTGGTACCTTCACTGACAGCGTGCTTGGCCAATTCACCGGGTAAGAGCAGACGAACTGCAGTCTGGATCTCCCGAGATGTGATGGTAGATCTCTTGTTGTAGTGAGCGAGACGGGAAGCTTCTGCAGCGATCCTCTCAAAGATATCGTTGACAAAACTGTTCATGATAGACATAGCCTTTGAGGATACTCCAGTGTCTGGGTGAACCTGTCTCAAGACTTTGTAGATGTAGATGGCATAGGATTCTCTCCTCTTCCTCCTCCTTTTCTTGTCACCGCCGGGTCGGGCAGTCTTTGCCTTTGTTACGGCCTTTTTGGCTCCTTTGGTTCCAACTTTTGGTGGCATTTTGATAGATGTATACTCTCTGAAATGTAATCAGTGAATGATGGCCGTTAATAAAAATTTCTATTTATACTCGGCAAAACGGATTGAAAGTTTTTACTTAACGCGAACTTCGGAGAGAGCACCTTCTAACATTCAACCTAACTACCTGGAAGAAGCGATGATTTGATTGGTTTAGAACTGAAACATCTTTCAATCCGTTTTGCGGGTATAAATAGTAAACTACCACCTCTTGGGATAATCATTGTTTATACTTGTTCAAGTCAAACAACGTATTAAATCAAAATGTCAGGACGAGGAAAAGGAGGAAAAGCAAAAGCAAAGGCAAAGTCTAGGTCATCCCGTGCCGGACTTCAGTTCCCAGTAGGTCGTATCCACAGACTTTTGAGGAAAGGAAACTACGCCGAGAGAGTTGGTGCCGGAGCACCAGTCTACCTTGCCGCTGTCTTGGAATACTTAGCAGCTGAGGTTTTGGAGTTGGCAGGAAATGCTGCCCGTGACAACAAGAAGAGCAGAATCATCCCCCGTCATCTCCAGTTGGCCATCAGAAACGACGAAGAATTGAACAAACTTCTCTCTGGTGTAACCATTGCCCAAGGAGGTGTTTTACCAAACATCCAGGCTGTACTTCTGCCAAAGAAGACACAGAAAGCTGCCAAGTAAAGTCAACACAACAGAAACTTCACTTACAACGGCCCTTTTCAGGGCCACCAACATTTTTCAAAAAGAATCTGATTTTGTTGTACAATTTAGTTGAATGCAGAAAGCAATCTCAAACATAGCTCACTCCCTCCATTTCTCTGTCTTTTTATTTTTCTGTTTTCTTTTTTCTTTGCAAACAATATACAGATGTCTACTTTCTTATTATATATTACAATAGTTGGTGGGAAAAAATGAAGAACATTACATGTTTCTTTTTTTTCTTTCTTTCTTTTCTTATACAAGTCCAAGAAAATATACAACCATATAACGTATATTCGACGGAAATGCGCAAGCACGAGAGGAAGAAAAACTCAGTTGTTAGTGGTCAATGTTGCATATTTGTATCGTTTGTTGTGTAAATTAGTTGCAGTCCTATATATTATATTATATAATTTACGCACACAAATTACAATCTTTTGACCTTATTTTTATATAAATATATTCGTTCGTTCGTTCGTTCGTTCGTTCGTTCGTTCGTTCGTTCGTTCGTTCGTTCGTTCGTTCGTTCGTTCGTTCGTTCGTTCGTTCGTTCGTTCGTTCGTTCGTTCGTTCGTTCGTTCGTTCGTTGTGTGTGTGTGTGCTGTCTGTCTGTCTTGTCTGTGATCTAGCTGGATTATTTTCTTCTTCTTCTGCTGTCACATTCTCTTAAATATATAATATATAGTTTGTGTTCTAATACAAAGTACTTATGCGTATATTTATAGTTGTGTAGATTATTTTTTTTTTAGCTGAAATCAGTTGTATTCGGCAAAATCGTATATAAACAATAAATAATACTTTAACAATGAGCAAGTTTCCCAGTATGCGTGCAGTATACTAGAGAGAATACCGAGACTATAGAGAATACAGAGAATATAGCTAGAGAATACAAAGACTATAGATATTACAAAGTGTTCTCTCTGTCTTAAGAACCTTTTAAAGACACTGAGACGAGTGACAGTTGTGTACTGTTATAAGCATGTCTTTATACGAGAAACAGGCGACACGCTATAAGAAAACGGCTGCATGTCTATACCAATCGGATACTGATCAAAATGGATGGATGATGTTTTTTTCTTCTTTCTTTTTCTATTTTGCTATTTAATTTACAGAGACTTATTTTCCTGTCAATTATTAATTTCGTGTCAGACTGTTGATTAACCAATTATTTATTATTTGAATAAAGAATAATTCAATTCTTCATTACTCTTGAGTACTTTTTTTTCTGATTTAAATTTCGTTGACACGATCACAACAAAACAGAATAGAAACAAATGTGTGCCAAATGTTAGCTTGGGGTGAACAATTGTTAGCTTCAGTCCAAAAAGGGATTGAAAGCTGTGAAAGTAACTTCCAGATCAGTCCAATCATAATACAGAGATTTCAACCAATCAACGTGAGTTTTATTACACCGAAAGGCCAATCAGTGTCGTGTTTGCAAACATTGCGGCTAGCACAAATACACTAACATTCGACGTTTTAAAGTATTCTGTCGTGTAATCGTAGATTTTCACAGAGAACATATCGCAATGGCTCGTACAAAGCAGACCGCCCGTAAATCCACTGGAGGAAAAGCTCCAAGAAAACAACTTGCCACCAAGGCCGCCCGTAAGAGCGCACCTGCCACAGGTGGAGTTAAGAAGCCACATAGATACAGGCCAGGAACAGTCGCCCTTCGTGAGATCAGAAGATACCAGAAAAGTACTGAACTCCTCATCAGGAAACTCCCCTTCCAGAGATTAGTTCGTGAAATTGCTCAAGACTTCAAGACTGATCTTCGTTTCCAGAGCTCTGCCGTTATGGCCCTCCAGGAAGCCAGTGAAGCTTACCTCGTTGGTCTTTTCGAGGACACCAACTTGTGTGCAATCCACGCCAAGAGAGTCACCATCATGCCCAAAGACATCCAGTTGGCTCGCAGAATCCGTGGAGAACGTGCTTAAACTGACCTTTACTCTATACAATAACGGCCCTTTTAAGGGCCACCAATATTTTTCAAAAAGAGTCTGAATATGTTGTACATCAAAATCAAATATAGCTGAAACCCCCTCTCCACCATCTTTCTTTATTCTTCTTTCTCCACATCTTTCTTTATTCTTCTTTCTTTTTATCTTTTTATTTTGCACTAAGATTAGACCAAGACAGTCAGGTTACTGTATTGAAAGAAGAAGAAAAATAAAGAGAAACTTATTTCAAAACATGCAAAGGAAAGAAATAAAAGGATAAATATATAGAGAGAGAGAGAGAGACATACATATTTTCTTCCAAATCCTACAGAAAAAACAAGAATGTTATACCTTTTCTGGTATACCGCCCTGAAAAAAAAATAATATACATGTATACATAAATAGAAAAAGGTAAGAAAAAACATACTCCAAGAACAACACAATCCATCTTCTAATTGCAGAATTATTAAAATGTATTTCTTTCTAATTTCTGTGGTTATATATTTCTCTAAAATGCATTTTTCTCAGGTCTTATTTTCTCACTGTTTTTTTAGATGCTTTTTGTATGTAATTTTTACTTATATTGTGTTTTATACTGTAACAACATGAGAAGATTCAATTATTATATATTTCTGAAATATATTTTCGGTACGGGTCCAAGTAGTCCACCTTAAATTCTCATTGAAAACTTGGTCTTCATCAATTGTGTGTTACCGAAAGAACTTTTTTTTAATACCTTTATTTTGCGATTAAAATGCAGCTATTTTGGGTGCTCTATGTGCCTTATAAATGATGTGAACATGTGTGCGGATGAATCTTTTTTCCCAATTGGTGGAGAAAAATAGACAAGGCGCAATAATTTATTCATTCAGTGATGTACCAATTGTGGTATTTAAAAAGTGAGGCTGCACTGTGTACATTTCAAAAGCTTATGACTACATGTATAAAGTATTCATACATATGTAGCTGCTGAATTTAGAAAGATTCCTAATTAGTAGTTAAAAGATGAGCATTGATGGTATACATGTAATAATAACATGTTTGAAATGTCAATTTCCCGGGACATCTTTATTGAAACTGGTAAAGGTGATTTTTAGAAAAATTATTATGCACACCTGCTTTTATTTACAAATTTATCTGTCCATGCTTAAATATTAAAACTGGTATGCTGTAGTTTAGTTTTGCTTTTACTCTCTTAAGTCTGCAGAGTGGACTATCTCTGAAACTGTATCCTTAGAACAAGAAAAAAACTGTATAAAAAGATTTTTTTTAAACTAATTGTTTTTAATTGCAATTGCACATTGTTAACTCCTGCTTATGTATGCAGTGTGATCTGTTCTTGTATTTTAATTTAAGTAAAAGAAAATAAATCTCTTTCACATTGGAAAATATAAGAAGTATTAATTGATGATGGAGATCATTAGTTATTTGGTCCATCTTTTATAATCTTTGTATTTTTATTTGTATACAGTTTGAAATATTTTATTTTCATATATTTTCAGAGCTTCAATCAAAAAGTGGATTGAAAGTGTACAGAATTCCTACAGAGTTACCTCCCGGATTTAGACGAAAACAACCAATCAGGTCCAACCTATCAAAAATTCAGTGGTATTTCTTTTAGGGCCGCGTTCATGAGATATATAGCATAATTTGGATAGTGTTGTCATTCGTTTTATCGAACTTCACAAAGCAAGCAACATGTCAGGAAGAGGTAAAGGAGGAAAAGGTCTAGGTAAAGGAGGCGCCAAACGTCACAGGAAGGTGTTGCGTGATAATATCCAAGGTATCACCAAACCAGCAATCCGTCGTTTAGCAAGAAGAGGTGGTGTCAAACGTATCTCTGGTCTGATCTACGAGGAAACACGTGGTGTCTTGAAAGTCTTTTTGGAAAATGTCATCCGTGATGCTGTCACATACACAGAGCACGCAAAGAGGAAGACTGTCACTGCCATGGATGTTGTCTACGCCCTGAAACGTCAAGGACGTACCCTTTACGGATTCGGAGGTTAAACAGCCAGCTGAAAAATACAAATACAACGGCCCTTTTCAGGGCCACCAACATATTTCAAAAAGAATCTGCATTTGTTGTACTTAAAAATGAAAATCATAGCTTTCTCCTGTCCAACTTGTCCAACTTTCTTTTCTTTTCTTTCCTTTTTTTCTTTTATTCGCTCATATTTTACTTTTTCATTTTTTATTTTACCCCCATTAAAAAAAAAGGCAAGCAAGTCTGGATACAATATGAATCCCGATTTTTAATGTAAATTACAATTTTATTCTTTATTTCATATTCTTTTATGTCATAAATATATTGCTTAATTTTTCTCCATTGTCAAACATTCAATCTAGTTTATATTGTTTTTTTTTTTTATCCCCCCCCCCTTTTTTTTCCCCTTTCTGTCGACGTTGAATTTATCTGTTCGTGTTTATGTTTTATACAATGGTTCATCAATACATATTCAAGTATAATTTTATTCTAGACAAAAAAAAAAAAAAAAAAAGAGAGGAAGAAATGTATAACCCGTTAAATTTTGTGTATATATATATTTTTAATAACAAACTTTTTTGAAATCGGACTAATCAGATGAAGAATAAAGAAGAGAAAAATAAGAAAGAAAGAAAGAAAGAAAGACAAAAAGACAGAATCCAGATATAGATAAATTGGTCATTTTGGGGTGGGACACAGCTTGATTTAGAAGTTTGTTATGTACAACAATAATAAGACTCTTTTTGAAAAATGTTGGTGGCCCTGAAAAGGGCCGTTTGTGAAGTGAAACTTCTCGTTGTTTACTTGCTGCTGGTGTACTTTGTGACGGCTTTGGTACCTTCACTGACAGCGTGCTTGGCCAATTCACCGGGTAAGAGCAGACGAACTGCAGTCTGGATCTCCCGAGATGTGATGGTAGATCTCTTGTTGTAGTGAGCGAGACGGGAAGCTTCTGCAGCGATCCTCTCAAAGATATCGTTGACAAAACTGTTCATGATAGACATAGCCTTTGAGGATACTCCAGTGTCTGGGTGAACCTGTCTCAAGACTTTGTAGATGTAGATGGCATAGGATTCTCTCCTCTTCCTCCTCCTTTTCTTGTCACCGCCGGGTCGGGCAGTCTTTGCCTTTGTTACGGCCTTTTTGGCTCCTTTGGTTCCAACTTTTGGTGGCATTTTGATAGATGTATACTCTCTGAAATGTAATCAGTGAATGATGGCCGTTAATAAAAATTTCTATTTATACTCGGCAAAACGGATTGAAAGTTTTTACTTAACGCGAACTTCGGAGAGAGCACCTTCTAACATTCAACCTAACTACCTGGAAGAAGCGATGATTTGATTGGTTTAGAACTGAAACATCTTTCAATCCGTTTTGCGGGTATAAATAGTAAACTACCACCTCTTGGGATAATTCATCATCATTGTTTATACTTGTTCAAGTCAAGCAATCCATTCAGTCACGTCTCAGTCATTACAGCTGAACGGACGTGCTGGGCCAGCTGTCCTTTACCCGCTATCTTCGATGAGGGTTTACAGTTAGATGAACAACGACATACTACTTAAGATGACAGAAACCAATCCATGCCGTACAGATAGACGTAGTAGTTGGCGTACCCGCGTTAACATGCACTCCAAAACCATTGTATCATGGGGAGTGTTATGCCGATTAACGTCCGAGGGCTGTATCCTAGGCTGTTGGGTGATACGACCTTCATTTCACTGCCTCACGGCTTTGGTCCTGATAACGCTTCCTGTCATCTTTAGAACTACGTCCACCATTCATCTACCAGTACTCACTCATCGAGGTTAGCGGGCTGCCAAGCTGACCAAACTGGCCCTGAAAGCAGCCGTTGTGAAGAAGTAAAATCCAAAATAGTAAACAAAGCAAAATCAACTCAACAAAACCAAGATGGCGGCCTCCATTCGGCGTCCTTACTACCTGTTCCTGACCCACGGCAGAAATTATTCAAACGCTCACCAATCGCCTTCGGGCACCGAGCCGACCGTGCGAGGGCTGTATAGCCAGTCAAGGTCGTTAAACACCACCACATATATTGGGATAATCATTGTTTATACTTGTTCAAGTCAAACAACGTATTAAATCAAAATGTCAGGACGAGGAAAAGGAGGAAAAGCAAAAGCAAAGGCAAAGTCTAGGTCATCCCGTGCCGGACTTCAGTTCCCAGTAGGTCGTATCCACAGACTTTTGAGGAAAGGAAACTACGCCGAGAGAGTTGGTGCCGGAGCACCAGTCTACCTTGCCGCTGTCTTGGAATACTTAGCAGCTGAGGTTTTGGAGTTGGCAGGAAATGCTGCCCGTGACAACAAGAAGAGCAGAATCATCCCCCGTCATCTCCAGTTGGCCATCAGAAACGACGAAGAATTGAACAAACTTCTCTCTGGTGTAACCATTGCCCAAGGAGGTGTTTTACCAAACATCCAGGCTGTACTTCTGCCAAAGAAGACACAGAAAGCTGCCAAGTAAAGTCAACACAACAGAAACTTCACTTACAACGGCCCTTTTCAGGGCCACCAACATTTTTCAAAAAGAATCTGATTTTGTTGTACAATTTAGTTGAATGCAGAAAGCAATCTCAAACATAGCTCACTCCCTCCATTTCTCTGTCTTTTTATTTTTCTGTTTTCTTTTTTCTTTGCAAACAATATACAGATGTCTACTTTCTTATTATATATTACAATAGTTGGTGGGAAAAAATGAAGAACATTACATGTTTCTTTTTTTTCTTTCTTTCTTTTCTTATACAAGTCCAAGAAAATATACAACCATATAACGTATATTCGACGGAAATGCGCAAGCACGAGAGGAAGAAAAACTCAGTTGTTAGTGGTCAATGTTGCATATTTGTATCGTTTGTTGTGTAAATTAGTTGCAGTCCTATATATTATATTATATAATTTACGCACACAAATTACAATCTTTTGACCTTATTTTTATATAAATATATTCGTTCGTTCGTTCGTTCGTTCGTTCGTTCGTTCGTTCGTTCGTTCGTTCGTTCGTTCGTTCGTTCGTTCGTTCGTTCGTTCGTTCGTTCGTTCGTTCGTTCGTTCGTTCGTTCGTTCGTTGTGTGTGTGTGTGTCTGTCTGTCTGTCTTGTCTGTGATCTAGCTGGATTATTTTCTTCTTCTTCTGCTGTCACATTCTCTTAAATATATAATATATAGTTTGTGTTCTAATACAAAGTACTTATGCGTATATTTATAGTTGTGTAGATTATTTTTTTTTTAGCTGAAATCAGTTGTATTCGGCAAAATCGTATATAAACAATAAATAATACTTTAACAATGAGCAAGTTTCCCAGTATGCGTGCAGTATACTAGAGAGAATACCGAGACTATAGAGAATACAGAGAATATAGCTAGAGAATACAAAGACTATAGATATTACAAAGTGTTCTCTCTGTCTTAAGAACCTTTTAAAGACACTGAGACGAGTGACAGTTGTGTACTGTTATAAGCATGTCTTTATACGAGAAACAGGCGACACGCTATAAGAAAACGGCTGCATGTCTATACCAATCGGATACTGATCAAAATGGATGGATGATGTTTTTTTCTTCTTTCTTTTTCTATTTTGCTATTTAATTTACAGAGACTTATTTTCCTGTCAATTATTAATTTCGTGTCAGACTGTTGATTAACCAATTATTTATTATTTGAATAAAGAATAATTCAATTCTTCATTACTCTTGAGTACTTTTTTTTCTGATTTAAATTTCGTTGACACGATCACAACAAAACAGAATAGAAACAAATGTGTGCCAAATGTTAGCTTGGGGTGAACAATTGTTAGCTTCAGTCCAAAAAGGGATTGAAAGCTGTGAAAGTAACTTCCAGATCAGTCCAATCATAATACAGAGATTTCAACCAATCAACGTGAGTTTTATTACACCGAAAGGCCAATCAGTGTCGTGTTTGCAAACATTGCGGCTAGCACAAATACACTAACATTCGACGTTTTAAAGTATTCTGTCGTGTAATCGTAGATTTTCACAGAGAACATATCGCAATGGCTCGTACAAAGCAGACCGCCCGTAAATCCACTGGAGGAAAAGCTCCAAGAAAACAACTTGCCACCAAGGCCGCCCGTAAGAGCGCACCTGCCACAGGTGGAGTTAAGAAGCCACATAGATACAGGCCAGGAACAGTCGCCCTTCGTGAGATCAGAAGATACCAGAAAAGTACTGAACTCCTCATCAGGAAACTCCCCTTCCAGAGATTAGTTCGTGAAATTGCTCAAGACTTCAAGACTGATCTTCGTTTCCAGAGCTCTGCCGTTATGGCCCTCCAGGAAGCCAGTGAAGCTTACCTCGTTGGTCTTTTCGAGGACACCAACTTGTGTGCAATCCACGCCAAGAGAGTCACCATCATGCCCAAAGACATCCAGTTGGCTCGCAGAATCCGTGGAGAACGTGCTTAAACTGACCTTTACTCTATACAATAACGGCCCTTTTAAGGGCCACCAATATTTTTCAAAAAGAGTCTGAATATGTTGTACATCAAAATCAAATATAGCTGAAACCCCCTCTCCACCATCTTTCTTTATTCTTCTTTCTCCACATCTTTCTTTATTCTTCTTTCTTTTTATCTTTTTATTTTGCACTAAGATTAGACCAAGACAGTCAGGTTACTGTATTGAAAGAAGAAGAAAAATAAAGAGAAACTTATTTCAAAACATGCAAAGGAAAGAAATAAAAGGATAAATATATAGAGAGAGAGAGAGAGAGACATACATATTTTCTTCCAAATCCTACAGAAAAAACAAGAATGTTATACCTTTTCTGGTATACCGCCCTGAAAAAAAAATAATATACATGTATACATAAATAGAAAAAGGTAAGAAAAAACATACTCCAAGAACAACACAATCCATCTTCTAATTGCAGAATTATTAAAATGTATTTCTTTCTAATTTCTGTGGTTATATATTTCTCTAAAATGCATTTTTCTCAGGTCTTATTTTCTCACTGTTTTTTTAGATGCTTTTTGTATGTAATTTTTACTTATATTGTGTTTTATACTGTAACAACATGAGAAGATTCAATTATTATATATTTCTGAAATATATTTTCGGTACGGGTCCAAGTAGTCCACCTTAAATTCTCATTGAAAACTTGGTCTTCATCAATTGTGTGTTACCGAAAGAACTTTTTTTTAATACCTTTATTTTGCGATTAAAATGCAGCTATTTTGGGTGCTCTATGTGCCTTATAAATGATGTGAACATGTGTGCGGATGAATCTTTTTTCCCAATTGGTGGAGAAAAATAGACAAGGCGCAATAATTTATTCATTCAGTGATGTACCAATTGTGGTATTTAAAAAGTGAGGCTGCACTGTGTACATTTCAAAAGCTTATGACTACATGTATAAAGTATTCATACATATGTAGCTGCTGAATTTAGAAAGATTCCTAATTAGTAGTTAAAAGATGAGCATTGATGGTATACATGTAATAATAACATGTTTGAAATGTCAATTTCCCGGGACATCTTTATTGAAACTGGTAAAGGTGATTTTTAGAAAAATTATTATGCACACCTGCTTTTATTTACAAATTTATCTGTCCATGCTTAAATATTAAAACTGGTATGCTGTAGTTTAGTTTTGCTTTTACTCTCTTAAGTCTGCAGAGTGGACTATCTCTGAAACTGTATCCTTAGAACAAGAAAAAAACTGTATAAAAAGATTTTTTTTAAACTAATTGTTTTTAATTGCAATTGCACATTGTTAACTCCTGCTTATGTATGCAGTGTGATCTGTTCTTGTATTTTAATTTAAGTAAAAGAAAATAAATCTCTTTCACATTGGAAAATATAAGAAGTATTAATTGATGATGGAGATCATTAGTTATTTGGTCCATCTTTTATAATCTTTGTATTTTTATTTGTATACAGTTTGAAATATTTTATTTTCATATATTTTCAGAGCTTCAATCAAAAAGTGGATTGAAAGTGTACAGAATTCCTACAGAGTTACCTCCCGGATTTAGACGAAAACAACCAATCAGGTCCAACCTATCAAAAATTCAGTGGTATTTCTTTTAGGGCCGCGTTCATGAGATATATAGCATAATTTGGATAGTGTTGTCATTCGTTTTATCGAACTTCACAAAGCAAGCAACATGTCAGGAAGAGGTAAAGGAGGAAAAGGTCTAGGTAAAGGAGGCGCCAAACGTCACAGGAAGGTGTTGCGTGATAATATCCAAGGTATCACCAAACCAGCAATCCGTCGTTTAGCAAGAAGAGGTGGTGTCAAACGTATCTCTGGTCTGATCTACGAGGAAACACGTGGTGTCTTGAAAGTCTTTTTGGAAAATGTCATCCGTGATGCTGTCACATACACAGAGCACGCAAAGAGGAAGACTGTCACTGCCATGGATGTTGTCTACGCCCTGAAACGTCAAGGACGTACCCTTTACGGATTCGGAGGTTAAACAGCCAGCTGAAAAATACAAATACAACGGCCCTTTTCAGGGCCACCAACATATTTCAAAAAGAATCTGCATTTGTTGTACTTAAAAATGAAAATCATAGCTTTCTCCTGTCCAACTTGTCCAACTTTCTTTTCTTTTCTTTCCTTTTTTTCTTTTATTCGCTCATATTTTACTTTTTCATTTTTTATTTTACCCCCATTAAAAAAAAAGGCAAGCAAGTCTGGATACAATATGAATCCCGATTTTTAATGTAAATTACAATTTTATTCTTTATTTCATATTCTTTTATGTCATAAATATATTGCTTAATTTTTCTCCATTGTCAAACATTCAATCTAGTTTATATTGTTTTTTTTTTTTATCCCCCCCCCCTTTTTTTTCCCCTTTCTGTCGACGTTGAATTTATCTGTTCGTGTTTATGTTTTATACAATGGTTCATCAATACATATTCAAGTATAATTTTATTCTAGACAAAAAAAAAAAAAAAAAAAGAGAGGAAGAAATGTATAACCCGTTAAATTTTGTGTATATATATATTTTTAATAACAAACTTTTTTGAAATCGGACTAATCAGATGAAGAATAAAGAAGAGAAAAATAAGAAAGAAAGAAAGAAAGAAAGACAAAAAGACAGAATCCAGATATAGATAAATTGGTCATTTTGGGGTGGGACACAGCTTGATTTAGAAGTTTGTTATGTACAACAATAATAAGACTCTTTTTGAAAAATGTTGGTGGCCCTGAAAAGGGCCGTTTGTGAAGTGAAACTTCTCGTTGTTTACTTGCTGCTGGTGTACTTTGTGACGGCTTTGGTACCTTCACTGACAGCGTGCTTGGCCAATTCACCGGGTAAGAGCAGACGAACTGCAGTCTGGATCTCCCGAGATGTGATGGTAGATCTCTTGTTGTAGTGAGCGAGACGGGAAGCTTCTGCAGCGATCCTCTCAAAGATATCGTTGACAAAACTGTTCATGATAGACATAGCCTTTGAGGATACTCCAGTGTCTGGGTGAACCTGTCTCAAGACTTTGTAGATGTAGATGGCATAGGATTCTCTCCTCTTCCTCCTCCTTTTCTTGTCACCGCCGGGTCGGGCAGTCTTTGCCTTTGTTACGGCCTTTTTGGCTCCTTTGGTTCCAACTTTTGGTGGCATTTTGATAGATGTATACTCTCTGAAATGTAATCAGTGAATGATGGCCGTTAATAAAAATTTCTATTTATACTCGGCAAAACGGATTGAAAGTTTTTACTTAACGCGAACTTCGGAGAGAGCACCTTCTAACATTCAACCTAACTACCTGGAAGAAGCGATGATTTGATTGGTTTAGAACTGAAACATCTTTCAATCCGTTTTGCGGGTATAAATAGTAAACTACCACCTCTTGGGATAATCATTGTTTATACTTGTTCAAGTCAAACAACGTATTAAATCAAAATGTCAGGACGAGGAAAAGGAGGAAAAGCAAAAGCAAAGGCAAAGTCTAGGTCATCCCGTGCCGGACTTCAGTTCCCAGTAGGTCGTATCCACAGACTTTTGAGGAAAGGAAACTACGCCGAGAGAGTTGGTGCCGGAGCACCAGTCTACCTTGCCGCTGTCTTGGAATACTTAGCAGCTGAGGTTTTGGAGTTGGCAGGAAATGCTGCCCGTGACAACAAGAAGAGCAGAATCATCCCCCGTCATCTCCAGTTGGCCATCAGAAACGACGAAGAATTGAACAAACTTCTCTCTGGTGTAACCATTGCCCAAGGAGGTGTTTTACCAAACATCCAGGCTGTACTTCTGCCAAAGAAGACACAGAAAGCTGCCAAGTAAAGTCAACACAACAGAAACTTCACTTACAACGGCCCTTTTCAGGGCCACCAACATTTTTCAAAAAGAATCTGATTTTGTTGTACAATTTAGTTGAATGCAGAAAGCAATCTCAAACATAGCTCACTCCCTCCATTTCTCTGTCTTTTTATTTTTCTGTTTTCTTTTTTCTTTGCAAACAATATACAGATGTCTACTTTCTTATTATATATTACAATAGTTGGTGGGAAAAAATGAAGAACATTACATGTTTCTTTTTTTTCTTTCTTTCTTTTCTTATACAAGTCCAAGAAAATATACAACCATATAACGTATATTCGACGGAAATGCGCAAGCACGAGAGGAAGAAAAACTCAGTTGTTAGTGGTCAATGTTGCATATTTGTATCGTTTGTTGTGTAAATTAGTTGCAGTCCTATATATTATATTATATAATTTACGCACACAAATTACAATCTTTTGACCTTATTTTTATATAAATATATTCGTTCGTTCGTTCGTTCGTTCGTTCGTTCGTTCGTTCGTTCGTTCGTTCGTTCGTTCGTTCGTTCGTTCGTTCGTTCGTTCGTTCGTTCGTTCGTTCGTTCGTTGTGTGTGTGTGTGTCTGTCTGTCTGTCTTGTCTGTGATCTAGCTGGATTATTTTCTTCTTCTTCTGCTGTCACATTCTCTTAAATATATAATATATAGTTTGTGTTCTAATACAAAGTACTTATGCGTATATTTATAGTTGTGTAGATTATTTTTTTTTTAGCTGAAATCAGTTGTATTCGGCAAAATCGTATATAAACAATAAATAATACTTTAACAATGAGCAAGTTTCCCAGTATGCGTGCAGTATACTAGAGAGAATACCGAGACTATAGAGAATACAGAGAATATAGCTAGAGAATACAAAGACTATAGATATTACAAAGTGTTCTCTCTGTCTTAAGAACCTTTTAAAGACACTGAGACGAGTGACAGTTGTGTACTGTTATAAGCATGTCTTTATACGAGAAACAGGCGACACGCTATAAGAAAACGGCTGCATGTCTATACCAATCGGATACTGATCAAAATGGATGGATGATGTTTTTTTCTTCTTTCTTTTTCTATTTTGCTATTTAATTTACAGAGACTTATTTTCCTGTCAATTATTAATTTCGTGTCAGACTGTTGATTAACCAATTATTTATTATTTGAATAAAGAATAATTCAATTCTTCATTACTCTTGAGTACTTTTTTTTCTGATTTAAATTTCGTTGACACGATCACAACAAAACAGAATAGAAACAAATGTGTGCCAAATGTTAGCTTGGGGTGAACAATTGTTAGCTTCAGTCCAAAAAGGGATTGAAAGCTGTGAAAGTAACTTCCAGATCAGTCCAATCATAATACAGAGATTTCAACCAATCAACGTGAGTTTTATTACACCGAAAGGCCAATCAGTGTCGTGTTTGCAAACATTGCGGCTAGCACAAATACACTAACATTCGACGTTTTAAAGTATTCTGTCGTGTAATCGTAGATTTTCACAGAGAACATATCGCAATGGCTCGTACAAAGCAGACCGCCCGTAAATCCACTGGAGGAAAAGCTCCAAGAAAACAACTTGCCACCAAGGCCGCCCGTAAGAGCGCACCTGCCACAGGTGGAGTTAAGAAGCCACATAGATACAGGCCAGGAACAGTCGCCCTTCGTGAGATCAGAAGATACCAGAAAAGTACTGAACTCCTCATCAGGAAACTCCCCTTCCAGAGATTAGTTCGTGAAATTGCTCAAGACTTCAAGACTGATCTTCGTTTCCAGAGCTCTGCCGTTATGGCCCTCCAGGAAGCCAGTGAAGCTTACCTCGTTGGTCTTTTCGAGGACACCAACTTGTGTGCAATCCACGCCAAGAGAGTCACCATCATGCCCAAAGACATCCAGTTGGCTCGCAGAATCCGTGGAGAACGTGCTTAAACTGACCTTTACTCTATACAATAACGGCCCTTTTAAGGGCCACCAATATTTTTCAAAAAGAGTCTGAATATGTTGTACATCAAAATCAAATATAGCTGAAACCCCCTCTCCACCATCTTTCTTTATTCTTCTTTCTCCACATCTTTCTTTATTCTTCTTTCTTTTTATCTTTTTATTTTGCACTAAGATTAGACCAAGACAGTCAGGTTACTGTATTGAAAGAAGAAGAAAAATAAAGAGAAACTTATTTCAAAACATGCAAAGGAAAGAAATAAAAGGATAAATATATAGAGAGAGAGAGAGAGAGACATACATATTTTCTTCCAAATCCTACAGAAAAAACAAGAATGTTATACCTTTTCTGGTATACCGCCCTGAAAAAAAAATAATATACATGTATACATAAATAGAAAAAGGTAAGAAAAAACATACTCCAAGAACAACACAATCCATCTTCTAATTGCAGAATTATTAAAATGTATTTCTTTCTAATTTCTGTGGTTATATATTTCTCTAAAATGCATTTTTCTCAGGTCTTATTTTCTCACTGTTTTTTTAGATGCTTTTTGTATGTAATTTTTACTTATATTGTGTTTTATACTGTAACAACATGAGAAGATTCAATTATTATATATTTCTGAAATATATTTTCGGTACGGGTCCAAGTAGTCCACCTTAAATTCTCATTGAAAACTTGGTCTTCATCAATTGTGTGTTACCGAAAGAACTTTTTTTTAATACCTTTATTTTGCGATTAAAATGCAGCTATTTTGGGTGCTCTATGTGCCTTATAAATGATGTGAACATGTGTGCGGATGAATCTTTTTTCCCAATTGGTGGAGAAAAATAGACAAGGCGCAATAATTTATTCATTCAGTGATGTACCAATTGTGGTATTTAAAAAGTGAGGCTGCACTGTGTACATTTCAAAAGCTTATGACTACATGTATAAAGTATTCATACATATGTAGCTGCTGAATTTAGAAAGATTCCTAATTAGTAGTTAAAAGATGAGCATTGATGGTATACATGTAATAATAACATGTTTGAAATGTCAATTTCCCGGGACATCTTTATTGAAACTGGTAAAGGTGATTTTTAGAAAAATTATTATGCACACCTGCTTTTATTTACAAATTTATCTGTCCATGCTTAAATATTAAAACTGGTATGCTGTAGTTTAGTTTTGCTTTTACTCTCTTAAGTCTGCAGAGTGGACTATCTCTGAAACTGTATCCTTAGAACAAGAAAAAAACTGTATAAAAAGATTTTTTTTAAACTAATTGTTTTTAATTGCAATTGCACATTGTTAACTCCTGCTTATGTATGCAGTGTGATCTGTTCTTGTATTTTAATTTAAGTAAAAGAAAATAAATCTCTTTCACATTGGAAAATATAAGAAGTATTAATTGATGATGGAGATCATTAGTTATTTGGTCCATCTTTTATAATCTTTGTATTTTTATTTGTATACAGTTTGAAATATTTTATTTTCATATATTTTCAGAGCTTCAATCAAAAAGTGGATTGAAAGTGTACAGAATTCCTACAGAGTTACCTCCCGGATTTAGACGAAAACAACCAATCAGGTCCAACCTATCAAAAATTCAGTGGTATTTCTTTTAGGGCCGCGTTCATGAGATATATAGCATAATTTGGATAGTGTTGTCATTCGTTTTATCGAACTTCACAAAGCAAGCAACATGTCAGGAAGAGGTAAAGGAGGAAAAGGTCTAGGTAAAGGAGGCGCCAAACGTCACAGGAAGGTGTTGCGTGATAATATCCAAGGTATCACCAAACCAGCAATCCGTCGTTTAGCAAGAAGAGGTGGTGTCAAACGTATCTCTGGTCTGATCTACGAGGAAACACGTGGTGTCTTGAAAGTCTTTTTGGAAAATGTCATCCGTGATGCTGTCACATACACAGAGCACGCAAAGAGGAAGACTGTCACTGCCATGGATGTTGTCTACGCCCTGAAACGTCAAGGACGTACCCTTTACGGATTCGGAGGTTAAACAGCCAGCTGAAAAATACAAATACAACGGCCCTTTTCAGGGCCACCAACATATTTCAAAAAGAATCTGCATTTGTTGTACTTAAAAATGAAAATCATAGCTTTCTCCTGTCCAACTTGTCCAACTTTCTTTTCTTTTCTTTCCTTTTTTTCTTTTATTCGCTCATATTTTACTTTTTCATTTTTTATTTTACCCCCATTAAAAAAAAAGGCAAGCAAGTCTGGATACAATATGAATCCCGATTTTTAATGTAAATTACAATTTTATTCTTTATTTCATATTCTTTTATGTCATAAATATATTGCTTAATTTTTCTCCATTGTCAAACATTTAATCTAGTTTATATTGTTTTTTTTTTTTTATCCCCCCCCCCCTTTTTTTTCCCCTTTCTGTCGACGTTGAATTTATCTGTTCGTGTTTATGTTTTATACAATGGTTCATCAATACATATTCAAGTATAATTTTATTCTAGACAAAAAAAAAAAAAAAAAAAGAGAGGAAGAAATGTATAACCCGTTAAATTTTGTGTATATATATATTTTTAATAACAAACTTTTTTGAAATCGGACTAATCAGATGAAGAATAAAGAAGAGAAAAATAAGAAAGAAAGAAAGAAAGAAAGACAAAAAGACAGAATCCAGATATAGATAAATTGGTCATTTTGGGGTGGGACACAGCTTGATTTAGAAGTTTGTTATGTACAACAATAATAAGACTCTTTTTGAAAAATGTTGGTGGCCCTGAAAAGGGCCGTTTGTGAAGTGAAACTTCTCGTTGTTTACTTGCTGCTGGTGTACTTTGTGACGGCTTTGGTACCTTCACTGACAGCGTGCTTGGCCAATTCACCGGGTAAGAGCAGACGAACTGCAGTCTGGATCTCCCGAGATGTGATGGTAGATCTCTTGTTGTAGTGAGCGAGACGGGAAGCTTCTGCAGCGATCCTCTCAAAGATATCGTTGACAAAACTGTTCATGATAGACATAGCCTTTGAGGATACTCCAGTGTCTGGGTGAACCTGTCTCAAGACTTTGTAGATGTAGATGGCATAGGATTCTCTCCTCTTCCTCCTCCTTTTCTTGTCACCGCCGGGTCGGGCAGTCTTTGCCTTTGTTACGGCCTTTTTGGCTCCTTTGGTTCCAACTTTTGGTGGCATTTTGATAGATGTATACTCTCTGAAATGTAATCAGTGAATGATGGCCGTTAATAAAAATTTCTATTTATACTCGGCAAAACGGATTGAAAGTTTTTACTTAACGCGAACTTCGGAGAGAGCACCTTCTAACATTCAACCTAACTACCTGGAAGAAGCGATGATTTGATTGGTTTAGAACTGAAACATCTTTCAATCCGTTTTGCGGGTATAAATAGTAAACTACCACCTCTTGGGATAATCATTGTTTATACTTGTTCAAGTCAAACAACGTATTAAATCAAAATGTCAGGACGAGGAAAAGGAGGAAAAGCAAAAGCAAAGGCAAAGTCTAGGTCATCCCGTGCCGGACTTCAGTTCCCAGTAGGTCGTATCCACAGACTTTTGAGGAAAGGAAACTACGCCGAGAGAGTTGGTGCCGGAGCACCAGTCTACCTTGCCGCTGTCTTGGAATACTTAGCAGCTGAGGTTTTGGAGTTGGCAGGAAATGCTGCCCGTGACAACAAGAAGAGCAGAATCATCCCCCGTCATCTCCAGTTGGCCATCAGAAACGACGAAGAATTGAACAAACTTCTCTCTGGTGTAACCATTGCCCAAGGAGGTGTTTTACCAAACATCCAGGCTGTACTTCTGCCAAAGAAGACACAGAAAGCTGCCAAGTAAAGTCAACACAACAGAAACTTCACTTACAACGGCCCTTTTCAGGGCCACCAACATTTTTCAAAAAGAATCTGATTTTGTTGTACAATTTAGTTGAATGCAGAAAGCAATCTCAAACATAGCTCACTCCCTCCATTTCTCTGTCTTTTTATTTTTCTGTTTTCTTTTTTCTTTGCAAACAATATACAGATGTCTACTTTCTTATTATATATTACAATAGTTGGTGGGAAAAAATGAAGAACATTACATGTTTCTTTTTTTTCTTTCTTTCTTTTCTTATACAAGTCCAAGAAAATATACAACCATATAACGTATATTCGACGGAAATGCGCAAGCACGAGAGGAAGAAAAACTCAGTTGTTAGTGGTCAATGTTGCATATTTGTATCGTTTGTTGTGTAAATTAGTTGCAGTCCTATATATTATATTATATAATTTACGCACACAAATTACAATCTTTTGACCTTATTTTTATATAAATATATTCGTTCGTTCGTTCGTTCGTTCGTTCGTTCGTTCGTTCGTTCGTTCGTTCGTTCGTTCGTTCGTTCGTTCGTTCGTTCGTTCGTTCGTTCGTTCGTTCGTTCGTTCGTTCGTTCGTTCGTTCGTTCGTTCGTTGTGTGTGTGTGTGTCTGTCTGTCTGTCTTGTCTGTGATCTAGCTGGATTATTTTCTTCTTCTTCTGCTGTCACATTCTCTTAAATATATAATATATAGTTTGTGTTCTAATACAAAGTACTTATGCGTATATTTATAGTTGTGTAGATTATTTTTTTTTTAGCTGAAATCAGTTGTATTCGGCAAAATCGTATATAAACAATAAATAATACTTTAACAATGAGCAAGTTTCCCAGTATGCGTGCAGTATACTAGAGAGAATACCGAGACTATAGAGAATACAGAGAATATAGCTAGAGAATACAAAGACTATAGATATTACAAAGTGTTCTCTCTGTCTTAAGAACCTTTTAAAGACACTGAGACGAGTGACAGTTGTGTACTGTTATAAGCATGTCTTTATACGAGAAACAGGCGACACGCTATAAGAAAACGGCTGCATGTCTATACCAATCGGATACTGATCAAAATGGATGGATGATGTTTTTTTCTTCTTTCTTTTTCTATTTTGCTATTTAATTTACAGAGACTTATTTTCCTGTCAATTATTAATTTCGTGTCAGACTGTTGATTAACCAATTATTTATTATTTGAATAAAGAATAATTCAATTCTTCATTACTCTTGAGTACTTTTTTTTCTGATTTAAATTTCGTTGACACGATCACAACAAAACAGAATAGAAACAAATGTGTGCCAAATGTTAGCTTGGGGTGAACAATTGTTAGCTTCAGTCCAAAAAGGGATTGAAAGCTGTGAAAGTAACTTCCAGATCAGTCCAATCATAATACAGAGATTTCAACCAATCAACGTGAGTTTTATTACACCGAAAGGCCAATCAGTGTCGTGTTTGCAAACATTGCGGCTAGCACAAATACACTAACATTCGACGTTTTAAAGTATTCTGTCGTGTAATCGTAGATTTTCACAGAGAACATATCGCAATGGCTCGTACAAAGCAGACCGCCCGTAAATCCACTGGAGGAAAAGCTCCAAGAAAACAACTTGCCACCAAGGCCGCCCGTAAGAGCGCACCTGCCACAGGTGGAGTTAAGAAGCCACATAGATACAGGCCAGGAACAGTCGCCCTTCGTGAGATCAGAAGATACCAGAAAAGTACTGAACTCCTCATCAGGAAACTCCCCTTCCAGAGATTAGTTCGTGAAATTGCTCAAGACTTCAAGACTGATCTTCGTTTCCAGAGCTCTGCCGTTATGGCCCTCCAGGAAGCCAGTGAAGCTTACCTCGTTGGTCTTTTCGAGGACACCAACTTGTGTGCAATCCACGCCAAGAGAGTCACCATCATGCCCAAAGACATCCAGTTGGCTCGCAGAATCCGTGGAGAACGTGCTTAAACTGACCTTTACTCTATACAATAACGGCCCTTTTAAGGGCCACCAATATTTTTCAAAAAGAGTCTGAATATGTTGTACATCAAAATCAAATATAGCTGAAACCCCCTCTCCACCATCTTTCTTTATTCTTCTTTCTCCACATCTTTCTTTATTCTTCTTTCTTTTTATCTTTTTATTTTGCACTAAGATTAGACCAAGACAGTCAGGTTACTGTATTGAAAGAAGAAGAAAAATAAAGAGAAACTTATTTCAAAACATGCAAAGGAAAGAAATAAAAGGATAAATATATAGAGAGAGAGAGAGAGACATACATATTTTCTTCCAAATCCTACAGAAAAAACAAGAATGTTATACCTTTTCTGGTATACCGCCCTGAAAAAAAAATAATATACATGTATACATAAATAGAAAAAGGTAAGAAAAAACATACTCCAAGAACAACACAATCCATCTTCTAATTGCAGAATTATTAAAATGTATTTCTTTCTAATTTCTGTGGTTATATATTTCTCTAAAATGCATTTTTCTCAGGTCTTATTTTCTCACTGTTTTTTTAGATGCTTTTTGTATGTAATTTTTACTTATATTGTGTTTTATACTGTAACAACATGAGAAGATTCAATTATTATATATTTCTGAAATATATTTTCGGTACGGGTCCAAGTAGTCCACCTTAAATTCTCATTGAAAACTTGGTCTTCATCAATTGTGTGTTACCGAAAGAACTTTTTTTTAATACCTTTATTTTGCGATTAAAATGCAGCTATTTTGGGTGCTCTATGTGCCTTATAAATGATGTGAACATGTGTGCGGATGAATCTTTTTTCCCAATTGGTGGAGAAAAATAGACAAGGCGCAATAATTTATTCATTCAGTGATGTACCAATTGTGGTATTTAAAAAGTGAGGCTGCACTGTGTACATTTCAAAAGCTTATGACTACATGTATAAAGTATTCATACATATGTAGCTGCTGAATTTAGAAAGATTCCTAATTAGTAGTTAAAAGATGAGCATTGATGGTATACATGTAATAATAACATGTTTGAAATGTCAATTTCCCGGGACATCTTTATTGAAACTGGTAAAGGTGATTTTTAGAAAAATTATTATGCACACCTGCTTTTATTTACAAATTTATCTGTCCATGCTTAAATATTAAAACTGGTATGCTGTAGTTTAGTTTTGCTTTTACTCTCTTAAGTCTGCAGAGTGGACTATCTCTGAAACTGTATCCTTAGAACAAGAAAAAAACTGTATAAAAAGATTTTTTTTAAACTAATTGTTTTTAATTGCAATTGCACATTGTTAACTCCTGCTTATGTATGCAGTGTGATCTGTTCTTGTATTTTAATTTAAGTAAAAGAAAATAAATCTCTTTCACATTGGAAAATATAAGAAGTATTAATTGATGATGGAGATCATTAGTTATTTGGTCCATCTTTTATAATCTTTGTATTTTTATTTGTATACAGTTTGAAATATTTTATTTTCATATATTTTCAGAGCTTCAATCAAAAAGTGGATTGAAAGTGTACAGAATTCCTACAGAGTTACCTCCCGGATTTAGACGAAAACAACCAATCAGGTCCAACCTATCAAAAATTCAGTGGTATTTCTTTTAGGGCCGCGTTCATGAGATATATAGCATAATTTGGATAGTGTTGTCATTCGTTTTATCGAACTTCACAAAGCAAGCAACATGTCAGGAAGAGGTAAAGGAGGAAAAGGTCTAGGTAAAGGAGGCGCCAAACGTCACAGGAAGGTGTTGCGTGATAATATCCAAGGTATCACCAAACCAGCAATCCGTCGTTTAGCAAGAAGAGGTGGTGTCAAACGTATCTCTGGTCTGATCTACGAGGAAACACGTGGTGTCTTGAAAGTCTTTTTGGAAAATGTCATCCGTGATGCTGTCACATACACAGAGCACGCAAAGAGGAAGACTGTCACTGCCATGGATGTTGTCTACGCCCTGAAACGTCAAGGACGTACCCTTTACGGATTCGGAGGTTAAACAGCCAGCTGAAAAATACAAATACAACGGCCCTTTTCAGGGCCACCAACATATTTCAAAAAGAATCTGCATTTGTTGTACTTAAAAATGAAAATCATAGCTTTCTCCTGTCCAACTTGTCCAACTTTCTTTTCTTTTCTTTCCTTTTTTTCTTTTATTCGCTCATATTTTACTTTTTCATTTTTTATTTTACCCCCATTAAAAAAAAAGGCAAGCAAGTCTGGATACAATATGAATCCCGATTTTTAATGTAAATTACAATTTTATTCTTTATTTCATATTCTTTTATGTCATAAATATATTGCTTAATTTTTCTCCATTGTCAAACATTCAATCTAGTTTATATTGTTTTTTTTTTTTATCCCCCCCCCCTTTTTTTTCCCCTTTCTGTCGACGTTGAATTTATCTGTTCGTGTTTATGTTTTATACAATGGTTCATCAATACATATTCAAGTATAATTTTATTCTAGACAAAAAAAAAAAAAAAAAAAGAGAGGAAGAAATGTATAACCCGTTAAATTTTGTGTATATATATATTTTTAATAACAAACTTTTTTGAAATCGGACTAATCAGATGAAGAATAAAGAAGAGAAAAATAAGAAAGAAAGAAAGAAAGAAAGACAAAAAGACAGAATCCAGATATAGATAAATTGGTCATTTTGGGGTGGGACACAGCTTGATTTAGAAGTTTGTTATGTACAACAATAATAAGACTCTTTTTGAAAAATGTTGGTGGCCCTGAAAAGGGCCGTTTGTGAAGTGAAACTTCTCGTTGTTTACTTGCTGCTGGTGTACTTTGTGACGGCTTTGGTACCTTCACTGACAGCGTGCTTGGCCAATTCACCGGGTAAGAGCAGACGAACTGCAGTCTGGATCTCCCGAGATGTGATGGTAGATCTCTTGTTGTAGTGAGCGAGACGGGAAGCTTCTGCAGCGATCCTCTCAAAGATATCGTTGACAAAACTGTTCATGATAGACATAGCCTTTGAGGATACTCCAGTGTCTGGGTGAACCTGTCTCAAGACTTTGTAGATGTAGATGGCATAGGATTCTCTCCTCTTCCTCCTCCTTTTCTTGTCACCGCCGGGTCGGGCAGTCTTTGCCTTTGTTACGGCCTTTTTGGCTCCTTTGGTTCCAACTTTTGGTGGCATTTTGATAGATGTATACTCTCTGAAATGTAATCAGTGAATGATGGCCGTTAATAAAAATTTCTATTTATACTCGGCAAAACGGATTGAAAGTTTTTACTTAACGCGAACTTCGGAGAGAGCACCTTCTAACATTCAACCTAACTACCTGGAAGAAGCGATGATTTGATTGGTTTAGAACTGAAACATCTTTCAATCCGTTTTGCGGGTATAAATAGTAAACTACCACCTCTTGGGATAATCATTGTTTATACTTGTTCAAGTCAAACAACGTATTAAATCAAAATGTCAGGACGAGGAAAAGGAGGAAAAGCAAAAGCAAAGGCAAAGTCTAGGTCATCCCGTGCCGGACTTCAGTTCCCAGTAGGTCGTATCCACAGACTTTTGAGGAAAGGAAACTACGCCGAGAGAGTTGGTGCCGGAGCACCAGTCTACCTTGCCGCTGTCTTGGAATACTTAGCAGCTGAGGTTTTGGAGTTGGCAGGAAATGCTGCCCGTGACAACAAGAAGAGCAGAATCATCCCCCGTCATCTCCAGTTGGCCATCAGAAACGACGAAGAATTGAACAAACTTCTCTCTGGTGTAACCATTGCCCAAGGAGGTGTTTTACCAAACATCCAGGCTGTACTTCTGCCAAAGAAGACACAGAAAGCTGCCAAGTAAAGTCAACACAACAGAAACTTCACTTACAACGGCCCTTTTCAGGGCCACCAACATTTTTCAAAAAGAATCTGATTTTGTTGTACAATTTAGTTGAATGCAGAAAGCAATCTCAAACATAGCTCACTCCCTCCATTTCTCTGTCTTTTTATTTTTCTGTTTTCTTTTTTCTTTGCAAACAATATACAGATGTCTACTTTCTTATTATATATTACAATAGTTGGTGGGAAAAAATGAAGAACATTACATGTTTCTTTTTTTTCTTTCTTTCTTTTCTTATACAAGTCCAAGAAAATATACAACCATATAACGTATATTCGACGGAAATGCGCAAGCACGAGAGGAAGAAAAACTCAGTTGTTAGTGGTCAATGTTGCATATTTGTATCGTTTGTTGTGTAAATTAGTTGCAGTCCTATATATTATATTATATAATTTACGCACACAAATTACAATCTTTTGACCTTATTTTTATATAAATATATTCGTTCGTTCGTTCGTTCGTTCGTTCGTTCGTTCGTTCGTTCGTTCGTTCGTTCGTTCGTTCGTTCGTTCGTTCGTTCGTTCGTTGTGTGTGTGTGTGTCTGTCTGTCTGTCTTGTCTGTGATCTAGCTGGATTATTTTCTTCTTCTTCTGCTGTCACATTCTCTTAAATATATAATATATAGTTTGTGTTCTAATACAAAGTACTTATGCGTATATTTATAGTTGTGTAGATTATTTTTTTTTTAGCTGAAATCAGTTGTATTCGGCAAAATCGTATATAAACAATAAATAATACTTTAACAATGAGCAAGTTTCCCAGTATGCGTGCAGTATACTAGAGAGAATACCGAGACTATAGAGAATACAGAGAATATAGCTAGAGAATACAAAGACTATAGATATTACAAAGTGTTCTCTCTGTCTTAAGAACCTTTTAAAGACACTGAGACGAGTGACAGTTGTGTACTGTTATAAGCATGTCTTTATACGAGAAACAGGCGACACGCTATAAGAAAACGGCTGCATGTCTATACCAATCGGATACTGATCAAAATGGATGGATGATGTTTTTTTCTTCTTTCTTTTTCTATTTTGCTATTTAATTTACAGAGACTTATTTTCCTGTCAATTATTAATTTCGTGTCAGACTGTTGATTAACCAATTATTTATTATTTGAATAAAGAATAATTCAATTCTTCATTACTCTTGAGTACTTTTTTTTCTGATTTAAATTTCGTTGACACGATCACAACAAAACAGAATAGAAACAAATGTGTGCCAAATGTTAGCTTGGGGTGAACAATTGTTAGCTTCAGTCCAAAAAGGGATTGAAAGCTGTGAAAGTAACTTCCAGATCAGTCCAATCATAATACAGAGATTTCAACCAATCAACGTGAGTTTTATTACACCGAAAGGCCAATCAGTGTCGTGTTTGCAAACATTGCGGCTAGCACAAATACACTAACATTCGACGTTTTAAAGTATTCTGTCGTGTAATCGTAGATTTTCACAGAGAACATATCGCAATGGCTCGTACAAAGCAGACCGCCCGTAAATCCACTGGAGGAAAAGCTCCAAGAAAACAACTTGCCACCAAGGCCGCCCGTAAGAGCGCACCTGCCACAGGTGGAGTTAAGAAGCCACATAGATACAGGCCAGGAACAGTCGCCCTTCGTGAGATCAGAAGATACCAGAAAAGTACTGAACTCCTCATCAGGAAACTCCCCTTCCAGAGATTAGTTCGTGAAATTGCTCAAGACTTCAAGACTGATCTTCGTTTCCAGAGCTCTGCCGTTATGGCCCTCCAGGAAGCCAGTGAAGCTTACCTCGTTGGTCTTTTCGAGGACACCAACTTGTGTGCAATCCACGCCAAGAGAGTCACCATCATGCCCAAAGACATCCAGTTGGCTCGCAGAATCCGTGGAGAACGTGCTTAAACTGACCTTTACTCTATACAATAACGGCCCTTTTAAGGGCCACCAATATTTTTCAAAAAGAGTCTGAATATGTTGTACATCAAAATCAAATATAGCTGAAACCCCCTCTCCACCATCTTTCTTTATTCTTCTTTCTCCACATCTTTCTTTATTCTTCTTTCTTTTTATCTTTTTATTTTGCACTAAGATTAGACCAAGACAGTCAGGTTACTGTATTGAAAGAAGAAGAAAAATAAAGAGAAACTTATTTCAAAACATGCAAAGGAAAGAAATAAAAGGATAAATATATAGAGAGAGAGAGAGAGAGACATACATATTTTCTTCCAAATCCTACAGAAAAAACAAGAATGTTATACCTTTTCTGGTATACCGCCCTGAAAAAAAAATAATATACATGTATACATAAATAGAAAAAGGTAAGAAAAAACATACTCCAAGAACAACACAATCCATCTTCTAATTGCAGAATTATTAAAATGTATTTCTTTCTAATTTCTGTGGTTATATATTTCTCTAAAATGCATTTTTCTCAGGTCTTATTTTCTCACTGTTTTTTTAGATGCTTTTTGTATGTAATTTTTACTTATATTGTGTTTTATACTGTAACAACATGAGAAGATTCAATTATTATATATTTCTGAAATATATTTTCGGTACGGGTCCAAGTAGTCCACCTTAAATTCTCATTGAAAACTTGGTCTTCATCAATTGTGTGTTACCGAAAGAACTTTTTTTTAATACCTTTATTTTGCGATTAAAATGCAGCTATTTTGGGTGCTCTATGTGCCTTATAAATGATGTGAACATGTGTGCGGATGAATCTTTTTTCCCAATTGGTGGAGAAAAATAGACAAGGCGCAATAATTTATTCATTCAGTGATGTACCAATTGTGGTATTTAAAAAGTGAGGCTGCACTGTGTACATTTCAAAAGCTTATGACTACATGTATAAAGTATTCATACATATGTAGCTGCTGAATTTAGAAAGATTCCTAATTAGTAGTTAAAAGATGAGCATTGATGGTATACATGTAATAATAACATGTTTGAAATGTCAATTTCCCGGGACATCTTTATTGAAACTGGTAAAGGTGATTTTTAGAAAAATTATTATGCACACCTGCTTTTATTTACAAATTTATCTGTCCATGCTTAAATATTAAAACTGGTATGCTGTAGTTTAGTTTTGCTTTTACTCTCTTAAGTCTGCAGAGTGGACTATCTCTGAAACTGTATCCTTAGAACAAGAAAAAAACTGTATAAAAAGATTTTTTTTAAACTAATTGTTTTTAATTGCAATTGCACATTGTTAACTCCTGCTTATGTATGCAGTGTGATCTGTTCTTGTATTTTAATTTAAGTAAAAGAAAATAAATCTCTTTCACATTGGAAAATATAAGAAGTATTAATTGATGATGGAGATCATTAGTTATTTGGTCCATCTTTTATAATCTTTGTATTTTTATTTGTATACAGTTTGAAATATTTTATTTTCATATATTTTCAGAGCTTCAATCAAAAAGTGGATTGAAAGTGTACAGAATTCCTACAGAGTTACCTCCCGGATTTAGACGAAAACAACCAATCAGGTCCAACCTATCAAAAATTCAGTGGTATTTCTTTTAGGGCCGCGTTCATGAGATATATAGCATAATTTGGATAGTGTTGTCATTCGTTTTATCGAACTTCACAAAGCAAGCAACATGTCAGGAAGAGGTAAAGGAGGAAAAGGTCTAGGTAAAGGAGGCGCCAAACGTCACAGGAAGGTGTTGCGTGATAATATCCAAGGTATCACCAAACCAGCAATCCGTCGTTTAGCAAGAAGAGGTGGTGTCAAACGTATCTCTGGTCTGATCTACGAGGAAACACGTGGTGTCTTGAAAGTCTTTTTGGAAAATGTCATCCGTGATGCTGTCACATACACAGAGCACGCAAAGAGGAAGACTGTCACTGCCATGGATGTTGTCTACGCCCTGAAACGTCAAGGACGTACCCTTTACGGATTCGGAGGTTAAACAGCCAGCTGAAAAATACAAATACAACGGCCCTTTTCAGGGCCACCAACATATTTCAAAAAGAATCTGCATTTGTTGTACTTAAAAATGAAAATCATAGCTTTCTCCTGTCCAACTTGTCCAACTTTCTTTTCTTTTCTTTCCTTTTTTTCTTTTATTCGCTCATATTTTACTTTTTCATTTTTTATTTTACCCCCATTAAAAAAAAAGGCAAGCAAGTCTGGATACAATATGAATCCCGATTTTTAATGTAAATTACAATTTTATTCTTTATTTCATATTCTTTTATGTCATAAATATATTGCTTAATTTTTCTCCATTGTCAAACATTCAATCTAGTTTATATTGTTTTTTTTTTTTATCCCCCCCCCCTTTTTTTTCCCCTTTCTGTCGACGTTGAATTTATCTGTTCGTGTTTATGTTTTATACAATGGTTCATCAATACATATTCAAGTATAATTTTATTCTAGACAAAAAAAAAAAAAAAAAAAGAGAGGAAGAAATGTATAACCCGTTAAATTTTGTGTATATATATATTTTTAATAACAAACTTTTTTGAAATCGGACTAATCAGATGAAGAATAAAGAAGAGAAAAATAAGAAAGAAAGAAAGAAAGAAAGACAAAAAGACAGAATCCAGATATAGATAAATTGGTCATTTTGGGGTGGGACACAGCTTGATTTAGAAGTTTGTTATGTACAACAATAATAAGACTCTTTTTGAAAAATGTTGGTGGCCCTGAAAAGGGCCGTTTGTGAAGTGAAACTTCTCGTTGTTTACTTGCTGCTGGTGTACTTTGTGACGGCTTTGGTACCTTCACTGACAGCGTGCTTGGCCAATTCACCGGGTAAGAGCAGACGAACTGCAGTCTGGATCTCCCGAGATGTGATGGTAGATCTCTTGTTGTAGTGAGCGAGACGGGAAGCTTCTGCAGCGATCCTCTCAAAGATATCGTTGACAAAACTGTTCATGATAGACATAGCCTTTGAGGATACTCCAGTGTCTGGGTGAACCTGTCTCAAGACTTTGTAGATGTAGATGGCATAGGATTCTCTCCTCTTCCTCCTCCTTTTCTTGTCACCGCCGGGTCGGGCAGTCTTTGCCTTTGTTACGGCCTTTTTGGCTCCTTTGGTTCCAACTTTTGGTGGCATTTTGATAGATGTATACTCTCTGAAATGTAATCAGTGAATGATGGCCGTTAATAAAAATTTCTATTTATACTCGGCAAAACGGATTGAAAGTTTTTACTTAACGCGAACTTCGGAGAGAGCACCTTCTAACATTCAACCTAACTACCTGGAAGAAGCGATGATTTGATTGGTTTAGAACTGAAACATCTTTCAATCCGTTTTGCGGGTATAAATAGTAAACTACCACCTCTTGGGATAATCATTGTTTATACTTGTTCAAGTCAAACAACGTATTAAATCAAAATGTCAGGACGAGGAAAAGGAGGAAAAGCAAAAGCAAAGGCAAAGTCTAGGTCATCCCGTGCCGGACTTCAGTTCCCAGTAGGTCGTATCCACAGACTTTTGAGGAAAGGAAACTACGCCGAGAGAGTTGGTGCCGGAGCACCAGTCTACCTTGCCGCTGTCTTGGAATACTTAGCAGCTGAGGTTTTGGAGTTGGCAGGAAATGCTGCCCGTGACAACAAGAAGAGCAGAATCATCCCCCGTCATCTCCAGTTGGCCATCAGAAACGACGAAGAATTGAACAAACTTCTCTCTGGTGTAACCATTGCCCAAGGAGGTGTTTTACCAAACATCCAGGCTGTACTTCTGCCAAAGAAGACACAGAAAGCTGCCAAGTAAAGTCAACACAACAGAAACTTCACTTACAACGGCCCTTTTCAGGGCCACCAACATTTTTCAAAAAGAATCTGATTTTGTTGTACAATTTAGTTGAATGCAGAAAGCAATCTCAAACATAGCTCACTCCCTCCATTTCTCTGTCTTTTTATTTTTCTGTTTTCTTTTTTCTTTGCAAACAATATACAGATGTCTACTTTCTTATTATATATTACAATAGTTGGTGGGAAAAAATGAAGAACATTACATGTTTCTTTTTTTTCTTTCTTTCTTTTCTTATACAAGTCCAAGAAAATATACAACCATATAACGTATATTCGACGGAAATGCGCAAGCACGAGAGGAAGAAAAACTCAGTTGTTAGTGGTCAATGTTGCATATTTGTATCGTTTGTTGTGTAAATTAGTTGCAGTCCTATATATTATATTATATAATTTACGCACACAAATTACAATCTTTTGACCTTATTTTTATATAAATATATTCGTTCGTTCGTTCGTTCGTTCGTTCGTTCGTTCGTTCGTTCGTTCGTTCGTTCGTTCGTTCGTTCGTTCGTTCGTTCGTTCGTTCGTTCGTTCGTTGTGTGTGTGTGTGTCTGTCTGTCTGTCTTGTCTGTGATCTAGCTGGATTATTTTCTTCTTCTTCTGCTGTCACATTCTCTTAAATATATAATATATAGTTTGTGTTCTAATACAAAGTACTTATGCGTATATTTATAGTTGTGTAGATTATTTTTTTTTTAGCTGAAATCAGTTGTATTCGGCAAAATCGTATATAAACAATAAATAATACTTTAACAATGAGCAAGTTTCCCAGTATGCGTGCAGTATACTAGAGAGAATACCGAGACTATAGAGAATACAGAGAATATAGCTAGAGAATACAAAGACTATAGATATTACAAAGTGTTCTCTCTGTCTTAAGAACCTTTTAAAGACACTGAGACGAGTGACAGTTGTGTACTGTTATAAGCATGTCTTTATACGAGAAACAGGCGACACGCTATAAGAAAACGGCTGCATGTCTATACCAATCGGATACTGATCAAAATGGATGGATGATGTTTTTTTCTTCTTTCTTTTTCTATTTTGCTATTTAATTTACAGAGACTTATTTTCCTGTCAATTATTAATTTCGTGTCAGACTGTTGATTAACCAATTATTTATTATTTGAATAAAGAATAATTCAATTCTTCATTACTCTTGAGTACTTTTTTTTCTGATTTAAATTTCGTTGACACGATCACAACAAAACAGAATAGAAACAAATGTGTGCCAAATGTTAGCTTGGGGTGAACAATTGTTAGCTTCAGTCCAAAAAGGGATTGAAAGCTGTGAAAGTAACTTCCAGATCAGTCCAATCATAATACAGAGATTTCAACCAATCAACGTGAGTTTTATTACACCGAAAGGCCAAGTCAGTGTCGTGTTTGCAAACATTGCGGCTAGCACAAATACACTAACATTCGACGTTTTAAAGTATTCTGTCGTGTAATCGTAGATTTTCACAGAGAACATATCGCAATGGCTCGTACAAAGCAGACCGCCCGTAAATCCACTGGAGGAAAAGCTCCAAGAAAACAACTTGCCACCAAGGCCGCCCGTAAGAGCGCACCTGCCACAGGTGGAGTTAAGAAGCCACATAGATACAGGCCAGGAACAGTCGCCCTTCGTGAGATCAGAAGATACCAGAAAAGTACTGAACTCCTCATCAGGAAACTCCCCTTCCAGAGATTAGTTCGTGAAATTGCTCAAGACTTCAAGACTGATCTTCGTTTCCAGAGCTCTGCCGTTATGGCCCTCCAGGAAGCCAGTGAAGCTTACCTCGTTGGTCTTTTCGAGGACACCAACTTGTGTGCAATCCACGCCAAGAGAGTCACCATCATGCCCAAAGACATCCAGTTGGCTCGCAGAATCCGTGGAGAACGTGCTTAAACTGACCTTTACTCTATACAATAACGGCCCTTTTAAGGGCCACCAATATTTTTCAAAAAGAGTCTGAATATGTTGTACATCAAAATCAAATATAGCTGAAACCCCCTCTCCACCATCTTTCTTTATTCTTCTTTCTCCACATCTTTCTTTATTCTTCTTTCTTTTTATCTTTTTATTTTGCACTAAGATTAGACCAAGACAGTCAGGTTACTGTATTGAAAGAAGAAGAAAAATAAAGAGAAACTTATTTCAAAACATGCAAAGGAAAGAAATAAAAGGATAAATATATAGAGAGAGAGAGAGAGACATACATATTTTCTTCCAAATCCTACAGAAAAAACAAGAATGTTATACCTTTTCTGGTATACCGCCCTGAAAAAAAAATAATATACATGTATACATAAATAGAAAAAGGTAAGAAAAAACATACTCCAAGAACAACACAATCCATCTTCTAATTGCAGAATTATTAAAATGTATTTCTTTCTAATTTCTGTGGTTATATATTTCTCTAAAATGCATTTTTCTCAGGTCTTATTTTCTCACTGTTTTTTTAGATGCTTTTTGTATGTAATTTTTACTTATATTGTGTTTTATACTGTAACAACATGAGAAGATTCAATTATTATATATTTCTGAAATATATTTTCGGTACGGGTCCAAGTAGTCCACCTTAAATTCTCATTGAAAACTTGGTCTTCATCAATTGTGTGTTACCGAAAGAACTTTTTTTTAATACCTTTATTTTGCGATTAAAATGCAGCTATTTTGGGTGCTCTATGTGCCTTATAAATGATGTGAACATGTGTGCGGATGAATCTTTTTTCCCAATTGGTGGAGAAAAATAGACAAGGCGCAATAATTTATTCATTCAGTGATGTACCAATTGTGGTATTTAAAAAGTGAGGCTGCACTGTGTACATTTCAAAAGCTTATGACTACATGTATAAAGTATTCATACATATGTAGCTGCTGAATTTAGAAAGATTCCTAATTAGTAGTTAAAAGATGAGCATTGATGGTATACATGTAATAATAACATGTTTGAAATGTCAATTTCCCGGGACATCTTTATTGAAACTGGTAAAGGTGATTTTTAGAAAAATTATTATGCACACCTGCTTTTATTTACAAATTTATCTGTCCATGCTTAAATATTAAAACTGGTATGCTGTAGTTTAGTTTTGCTTTTACTCTCTTAAGTCTGCAGAGTGGACTATCTCTGAAACTGTATCCTTAGAACAAGAAAAAAACTGTATAAAAAGATTTTTTTTAAACTAATTGTTTTTAATTGCAATTGCACATTGTTAACTCCTGCTTATGTATGCAGTGTGATCTGTTCTTGTATTTTAATTTAAGTAAAAGAAAATAAATCTCTTTCACATTGGAAAATATAAGAAGTATTAATTGATGATGGAGATCATTAGTTATTTGGTCCATCTTTTATAATCTTTGTATTTTTATTTGTATACAGTTTGAAATATTTTATTTTCATATATTTTCAGAGCTTCAATCAAAAAGTGGATTGAAAGTGTACAGAATTCCTACAGAGTTACCTCCCGGATTTAGACGAAAACAACCAATCAGGTCCAACCTATCAAAAATTCAGTGGTATTTCTTTTAGGGCCGCGTTCATGAGATATATAGCATAATTTGGATAGTGTTGTCATTCGTTTTATCGAACTTCACAAAGCAAGCAACATGTCAGGAAGAGGTAAAGGAGGAAAAGGTCTAGGTAAAGGAGGCGCCAAACGTCACAGGAAGGTGTTGCGTGATAATATCCAAGGTATCACCAAACCAGCAATCCGTCGTTTAGCAAGAAGAGGTGGTGTCAAACGTATCTCTGGTCTGATCTACGAGGAAACACGTGGTGTCTTGAAAGTCTTTTTGGAAAATGTCATCCGTGATGCTGTCACATACACAGAGCACGCAAAGAGGAAGACTGTCACTGCCATGGATGTTGTCTACGCCCTGAAACGTCAAGGACGTACCCTTTACGGATTCGGAGGTTAAACAGCCAGCTGAAAAATACAAATACAACGGCCCTTTTCAGGGCCACCAACATATTTCAAAAAGAATCTGCATTTGTTGTACTTAAAAATGAAAATCATAGCTTTCTCCTGTCCAACTTGTCCAACTTTCTTTTCTTTTCTTTCCTTTTTTTCTTTTATTCGCTCATATTTTACTTTTTCATTTTTTATTTTACCCCCATTAAAAAAAAAGGCAAGCAAGTCTGGATACAATATGAATCCCGATTTTTAATGTAAATTACAATTTTATTCTTTATTTCATATTCTTTTATGTCATAAATATATTGCTTAATTTTTCTCCATTGTCAAACATTCAATCTAGTTTATATTGTTTTTTTTTTTTATCCCCCCCCCCCTTTTTTTTCCCCTTTCTGTCGACGTTGAATTTATCTGTTCGTGTTTATGTTTTATACAATGGTTCATCAATACATATTCAAGTATAATTTTATTCTAGACAAAAAAAAAAAAAAAAAAAGAGAGGAAGAAATGTATAACCCGTTAAATTTTGTGTATATATATATTTTTAATAACAAACTTTTTTGAAATCGGACTAATCAGATGAAGAATAAAGAAGAGAAAAATAAGAAAGAAAGAAAGAAAGAAAGACAAAAAGACAGAATCCAGATATAGATAAATTGGTCATTTTGGGGTGGGACACAGCTTGATTTAGAAGTTTGTTATGTACAACAATAATAAGACTCTTTTTGAAAAATGTTGGTGGCCCTGAAAAGGGCCGTTTGTGAAGTGAAACTTCTCGTTGTTTACTTGCTGCTGGTGTACTTTGTGACGGCTTTGGTACCTTCACTGACAGCGTGCTTGGCCAATTCACCGGGTAAGAGCAGACGAACTGCAGTCTGGATCTCCCGAGATGTGATGGTAGATCTCTTGTTGTAGTGAGCGAGACGGGAAGCTTCTGCAGCGATCCTCTCAAAGATATCGTTGACAAAACTGTTCATGATAGACATAGCCTTTGAGGATACTCCAGTGTCTGGGTGAACCTGTCTCAAGACTTTGTAGATGTAGATGGCATAGGATTCTCTCCTCTTCCTCCTCCTTTTCTTGTCACCGCCGGGTCGGGCAGTCTTTGCCTTTGTTACGGCCTTTTTGGCTCCTTTGGTTCCAACTTTTGGTGGCATTTTGATAGATGTATACTCTCTGAAATGTAATCAGTGAATGATGGCCGTTAATAAAAATTTCTATTTATACTCGGCAAAACGGATTGAAAGTTTTTACTTAACGCGAACTTCGGAGAGAGCACCTTCTAACATTCAACCTAACTACCTGGAAGAAGCGATGATTTGATTGGTTTAGAACTGAAACATCTTTCAATCCGTTTTGCGGGTATAAATAGTAAACTACCACCTCTTGGGATAATCCATCAATCAATCCAGTCACGTCTCAGTCCTTACAGCTGAACGGACGTGCTGGGTCAGCTCTCCTTTACCCGCTATCTTCGATGAGGGTTTATTGCTAGATGGTCAACGACATACTACTAAGATGACAGAAACCAATCCATGCCGTACAGAGAGACGTAGTAGTAGGCGTACCCGCGTTAACATGCCTCCAAAACCATTGTCTATTATGGGGAGTGTCATGCCGATTAACGTCCGAGGGCTGTATCCTAGGCTGTTGGGTGATACGACCTACATTTCACTGCCTCAGGGCTTTGGTCCTGATAACGCTTCCTGTCATCTTAGAACTACGTCCACGATTCATCTACCAGTACTCCAGCATCGAGGCTAGCGGGCTGCCAAGCTGACCAAACTGGCCCTGAAAGCAGCCGTTGTGAAGTAAAGAAAACAACAAAAATAGTCAAAAAGTAAAATCAACTCACCAAAACCAACATGGCGGCCTCCATTCGGCGTCCTTTGCTACCCGTTCCTGACCCACGGCAAAAAATATTTAAATGCTCACCAATCGTCTTCGGGCACCGAGCCGACCGTGCGAGGGCTGAAAGGCCAGTCAAGGTCGTTAAACACCACCACATATATATATATTGGGATAATCATTGTTTATACTTGTTCAAGTCAAACAACGTATTAAATCAAAATGTCAGGACGAGGAAAAGGAGGAAAAGCAAAAGCAAAGGCAAAGTCTAGGTCATCCCGTGCCGGACTTCAGTTCCCAGTAGGTCGTATCCACAGACTTTTGAGGAAAGGAAACTACGCCGAGAGAGTTGGTGCCGGAGCACCAGTCTACCTTGCCGCTGTCTTGGAATACTTAGCAGCTGAGGTTTTGGAGTTGGCAGGAAATGCTGCCCGTGACAACAAGAAGAGCAGAATCATCCCCCGTCATCTCCAGTTGGCCATCAGAAACGACGAAGAATTGAACAAACTTCTCTCTGGTGTAACCATTGCCCAAGGAGGTGTTTTACCAAACATCCAGGCTGTACTTCTGCCAAAGAAGACACAGAAAGCTGCCAAGTAAAGTCAACACAACAGAAACTTCACTTACAACGGCCCTTTTCAGGGCCACCAACATTTTTCAAAAAGAATCTGATTTTGTTGTACAATTTAGTTGAATGCAGAAAGCAATCTCAAACATAGCTCACTCCCTCCATTTCTCTGTCTTTTTATTTTTCTGTTTTCTTTTTTCTTTGCAAACAATATACAGATGTCTACTTTCTTATTATATATTACAACAATAGTTGGTGGGAAAAAATGAAGAACATTACATGTTTCTTTTTTTTCTTTCTTTCTTTTCTTATACAAGTCCAAGAAAATATACAACCATATAACGTATATTCGACGGAAATGCGCAAGCACGAGAGGAAGAAAAACTCAGTTGTTAGTGGTCAATGTTGCATATTTGTATCGTTTGTTGTGTAAATTAGTTGCAGTCCTATATATTATATTATATAATTTACGCACACAAATTACAATCTTTTGACCTTATTTTTATATAAATATATTCGTTCGTTCGTTCGTTCGTTCGTTCGTTCGTTCGTTCCGTTCGTTCGTTCGTTCGTTCGTTCGTTCGTTCGTTCGTTCGTTCGTTCGTTCGTTCGTTCGTTCGTTCGTTGTGTGTGTGTGTGTCTGTCTGTCTGTCTTGTCTGTGATCTAGCTGGATTATTTTCTTCTTCTTCTGCTGTCACATTCTCTTAAATATATAATATATAGTTTGTGTTCTAATACAAAGTACTTATGCGTATATTTATAGTTGTGTAGATTATTTTTTTTTTAGCTGAAATCAGTTGTATTCGGCAAAATCGTATATAAACAATAAATAATACTTTAACAATGAGCAAGTTTCCCAGTATGCGTGCAGTATACTAGAGAGAATACCGAGACTATAGAGAATACAGAGAATATAGCTAGAGAATACAAAGACTATAGATATTACAAAGTGTTCTCTCTGTCTTAAGAACCTTTTAAAGACACTGAGACGAGTGACAGTTGTGTACTGTTATAAGCATGTCTTTATACGAGAAACAGGCGACACGCTATAAGAAAACGGCTGCATGTCTATACCAATCGGATACTGATCAAAATGGATGGATGATGTTTTTTTCTTCTTTCTTTTTCTATTTTGCTATTTAATTTACAGAGACTTATTTTCCTGTCAATTATTAATTTCGTGTCAGACTGTTGATTAACCAATTATTTATTATTTGAATAAAGAATAATTCAATTCTTCATTACTCTTGAGTACTTTTTTTTCTGATTTAAATTTCGTTGACACGATCACAACAAAACAGAATAGAAACAAATGTGTGCCAAATGTTAGCTTGGGGTGAACAATTGTTAGCTTCAGTCCAAAAAGGGATTGAAAGCTGTGAAAGTAACTTCCAGATCAGTCCAATCATAATACAGAGATTTCAACCAATCAACGTGAGTTTTATTACACCGAAAGGCCAAGTCAGTGTCGTGTTTGCAAACATTGCGGCTAGCACAAATACACTAACATTCGACGTTTTAAAGTATTCTGTCGTGTAATCGTAGATTTTCACAGAGAACATATCGCAATGGCTCGTACAAAGCAGACCGCCCGTAAATCCACTGGAGGAAAAGCTCCAAGAAAACAACTTGCCACCAAGGCCGCCCGTAAGAGCGCACCTACCTGCCACAGGTGGAGTTAAGAAGCCACATAGATACAGGCCAGGAACAGTCGCCCTTCGTGAGATCAGAAGATACCAGAAAAGTACTGAACTCCTCATCAGGAAACTCCCCTTCCAGAGATTAGTTCGTGAAATTGCTCAAGACTTCAAGACTGATCTTCGTTTCCAGAGCTCTGCCGTTATGGCCCTCCAGGAAGCCAGTGAAGCTTACCTCGTTGGTCTTTTCGAGGACACCAACTTGTGTGCAATCCACGCCAAGAGAGTCACCATCATGCCCAAAGACATCCAGTTGGCTCGCAGAATCCGTGGAGAACGTGCTTAAACTGACCTTTACTCTATACAATAACGGCCCTTTTAAGGGCCACCAATATTTTTCAAAAAGAGTCTGAATATGTTGTACATCAAAATCAAATATAGCTGAAACCCCCTCTCCACCATCTTTCTTTATTCTTCTTTCTCCACATCTTTCTTTATTCTTCTTTCTTTTTATCTTTTTATTTTGCACTAAGATTAGACCAAGACAGTCAGGTTACTGTATTGAAAGAAGAAGAAAAATAAAGAGAAACTTATTTCAAAACATGCAAAGGAAAGAAATAAAAGGATAAATATATAGAGAGAGAGAGAGAGACATACATATTTTCTTCCAAATCCTACAGAAAAAACAAGAATGTTATACCTTTTCTGGTATACCGCCCTGAAAAAAAAATAATATACATGTATACATAAATAGAAAAAGGTAAGAAAAAACATACTCCAAGAACAACACAATCCATCTTCTAATTGCAGAATTATTAAAATGTATTTCTTTCTAATTTCTGTGGTTATATATTTCTCTAAAATGCATTTTTCTCAGGTCTTATTTTCTCACTGTTTTTTTAGATGCTTTTTGTATGTAATTTTTACTTATATTGTGTTTTATACTGTAACAACATGAGAAGATTCAATTATTATATATTTCTGAAATATATTTTCGGTACGGGTCCAAGTAGTCCACCTTAAATTCTCATTGAAAACTTGGTCTTCATCAATTGTGTGTTACCGAAAGAACTTTTTTTTAATACCTTTATTTTGCGATTAAAATGCAGCTATTTTGGGTGCTCTATGTGCCTTATAAATGATGTGAACATGTGTGCGGATGAATCTTTTTTCCCAATTGGTGGAGAAAAATAGACAAGGCGCAATAATTTATTCATTCAGTGATGTACCAATTGTGGTATTTAAAAAGTGAGGCTGCACTGTGTACATTTCAAAAGCTTATGACTACATGTATAAAGTATTCATACATATGTAGCTGCTGAATTTAGAAAGATTCCTAATTAGTAGTTAAAAGATGAGCATTGATGGTATACATGTAATAATAACATGTTTGAAATGTCAATTTCCCGGGACATCTTTATTGAAACTGGTAAAGGTGATTTTTAGAAAAATTATTATGCACACCTGCTTTTATTTACAAATTTATCTGTCCATGCTTAAATATTAAAACTGGTATGCTGTAGTTTAGTTTTGCTTTTACTCTCTTAAGTCTGCAGAGTGGACTATCTCTGAAACTGTATCCTTAGAACAAGAAAAAAACTGTATAAAAAGATTTTTTTTAAACTAATTGTTTTTAATTGCAATTGCACATTGTTAACTCCTGCTTATGTATGCAGTGTGATCTGTTCTTGTATTTTAATTTAAGTAAAAGAAAATAAATCTCTTTCACATTGGAAAATATAAGAAGTATTAATTGATGATGGAGATCATTAGTTATTTGGTCCATCTTTTATAATCTTTGTATTTTTATTTGTATACAGTTTGAAATATTTTATTTTCATATATTTTCAGAGCTTCAATCAAAAAGTGGATTGAAAGTGTACAGAATTCCTACAGAGTTACCTCCCGGATTTAGACGAAAACAACCAATCAGGTCCAACCTATCAAAAATTCAGTGGTATTTCTTTTAGGGCCGCGTTCATGAGATATATAGCATAATTTGGATAGTGTTGTCATTCGTTTTATCGAACTTCACAAAGCAAGCAACATGTCAGGAAGAGGTAAAGGAGGAAAAGGTCTAGGTAAAGGAGGCGCCAAACGTCACAGGAAGGTGTTGCGTGATAATATCCAAGGTATCACCAAACCAGCAATCCGTCGTTTAGCAAGAAGAGGTGGTGTCAAACGTATCTCTGGTCTGATCTACGAGGAAACACGTGGTGTCTTGAAAGTCTTTTTGGAAAATGTCATCCGTGATGCTGTCACATACACAGAGCACGCAAAGAGGAAGACTGTCACTGCCATGGATGTTGTCTACGCCCTGAAACGTCAAGGACGTACCCTTTACGGATTCGGAGGTTAAACAGCCAGCTGAAAAATACAAATACAACGGCCCTTTTCAGGGCCACCAACATATTTCAAAAAGAATCTGCATTTGTTGTACTTAAAAATGAAAATCATAGCTTTCTCCTGTCCAACTTGTCCAACTTTCTTTTCTTTTCTTTCCTTTTTTTCTTTTATTCGCTCATATTTTACTTTTTCATTTTTTATTTTACCCCCATTAAAAAAAAAGGCAAGCAAGTCTGGATACAATATGAATCCCGATTTTTAATGTAAATTACAATTTTATTCTTTATTTCATATTCTTTTATGTCATAAATATATTGCTTAATTTTTCTCCATTGTCAAACATTCAATCTAGTTTATATTGTTTTTTTTTTTTATCCCCCCCCCCCCTTTTTTTTCCCCTTTCTGTCGACGTTGAATTTATCTGTTCGTGTTTATGTTTTATACAATGGTTCATCAATACATATTCAAGTATAATTTTATTCTAGACAAAAAAAAAAAAAAAAAAAGAGAGGAAGAAATGTATAACCCGTTAAATTTTGTGTATATATATATTTTTAATAACAAACTTTTTTGAAATCGGACTAATCAGATGAAGAATAAAGAAGAGAAAAATAAGAAAGAAAGAAAGAAAGAAAGACAAAAAGACAGAATCCAGATATAGATAAATTGGTCATTTTGGGGTGGGACACAGCTTGATTTAGAAGTTTGTTATGTACAACAATAATAAGACTCTTTTTGAAAAATGTTGGTGGCCCTGAAAAGGGCCGTTTGTGAAGTGAAACTTCTCGTTGTTTACTTGCTGCTGGTGTACTTTGTGACGGCTTTGGTACCTTCACTGACAGCGTGCTTGGCCAATTCACCGGGTAAGAGCAGACGAACTGCAGTCTGGATCTCCCGAGATGTGATGGTAGATCTCTTGTTGTAGTGAGCGAGACGGGAAGCTTCTGCAGCGATCCTCTCAAAGATATCGTTGACAAAACTGTTCATGATAGACATAGCCTTTGAGGATACTCCAGTGTCTGGGTGAACCTGTCTCAAGACTTTGTAGATGTAGATGGCATAGGATTCTCTCCTCTTCCTCCTCCTTTTCTTGTCACCGCCGGGTCGGGCAGTCTTTGCCTTTGTTACGGCCTTTTTGGCTCCTTTGGTTCCAACTTTTGGTGGCATTTTGATAGATGTATACTCTCTGAAATGTAATCAGTGAATGATGGCCGTTAATAAAAATTTCTATTTATACTCGGCAAAACGGATTGAAAGTTTTTACTTAACGCGAACTTCGGAGAGAGCACCTTCTAACATTCAACCTAACTACCTGGAAGAAGCGATGATTTGATTGGTTTAGAACTGAAACATCTTTCAATCCGTTTTGCGGGTATAAATAGTAAACTACCACCTCTTGGGATAATCCATCAATCAATCCAGTCACGTCTCAGTCCTTACAGCTGAACGGACGTGCTGGGTCAGCTCTCCTTTACCCGCTATCTTCGATGAGGGTTTATTGCTAGATGGTCAACGACATACTACTAAGATGACAGAAACCAATCCATGCCGTACAGAGAGACGTAGTAGTAGGCGTACCCGCGTTAACATGCCTCCAAAACCATTGTCTATTATGGGGAGTGTCATGCCGATTAACGTCCGAGGGCTGTATCCTAGGCTGTTGGGTGATACGACCTACATTTCACTGCCTCAGGGCTTTGGTCCTGATAACGCTTCCTGTCATCTTAGAACTACGTCCACGATTCATCTACCAGTACTCCAGCATCGAGGCTAGCGGGCTGCCAAGCTGACCAAACTGGCCCTGAAAGCAGCCGTTGTGAAGTAAAGAAAACAACAAAAATAGTCAAAAAGTAAAATCAACTCACCAAAACCAACATGGCGGCCTCCATTCGGCGTCCTTTGCTACCCGTTCCTGACCCACGGCAAAAAATATTTAAATGCTCACCAATCGTCTTCGGGCACCGAGCCGACCGTGCGAGGGCTGAAAGGCCAGTCAAGGTCGTTAAACACCACCACATATATATATATTGGGATAATCATTGTTTATACTTGTTCAAGTCAAACAACGTATTAAATCAAAATGTCAGGACGAGGAAAAGGAGGAAAAGCAAAAGCAAAGGCAAAGTCTAGGTCATCCCGTGCCGGACTTCAGTTCCCAGTAGGTCGTATCCACAGACTTTTGAGGAAAGGAAACTACGCCGAGAGAGTTGGTGCCGGAGCACCAGTCTACCTTGCCGCTGTCTTGGAATACTTAGCAGCTGAGGTTTTGGAGTTGGCAGGAAATGCTGCCCGTGACAACAAGAAGAGCAGAATCATCCCCCGTCATCTCCAGTTGGCCATCAGAAACGACGAAGAATTGAACAAACTTCTCTCTGGTGTAACCATTGCCCAAGGAGGTGTTTTACCAAACATCCAGGCTGTACTTCTGCCAAAGAAGACACAGAAAGCTGCCAAGTAAAGTCAACACAACAGAAACTTCACTTACAACGGCCCTTTTCAGGGCCACCAACATTTTTCAAAAAGAATCTGATTTTGTTGTACAATTTAGTTGAATGCAGAAAGCAATCTCAAACATAGCTCACTCCCTCCATTTCTCTGTCTTTTTATTTTTCTGTTTTCTTTTTTCTTTGCAAACAATATACAGATGTCTACTTTCTTATTATATATTACAACAATAGTTGGTGGGAAAAAATGAAGAACATTACATGTTTCTTTTTTTTCTTTCTTTCTTTTCTTATACAAGTCCAAGAAAATATACAACCATATAACGTATATTCGACGGAAATGCGCAAGCACGAGAGGAAGAAAAACTCAGTTGTTAGTGGTCAATGTTGCATATTTGTATCGTTTGTTGTGTAAATTAGTTGCAGTCCTATATATTATATTATATAATTTACGCACACAAATTACAATCTTTTGACCTTATTTTTATATAAATATATTCGTTCGTTCGTTCGTTCGTTCGTTCGTTCGTTCGTTCCGTTCGTTCGTTCGTTCGTTCGTTCGTTCGTTCGTTCGTTCGTTCGTTCGTTCGTTCGTTCGTTCGTTCGTTGTGTGTGTGTGTGTCTGTCTGTCTGTCTTGTCTGTGATCTAGCTGGATTATTTTCTTCTTCTTCTGCTGTCACATTCTCTTAAATATATAATATATAGTTTGTGTTCTAATACAAAGTACTTATGCGTATATTTATAGTTGTGTAGATTATTTTTTTTTTAGCTGAAATCAGTTGTATTCGGCAAAATCGTATATAAACAATAAATAATACTTTAACAATGAGCAAGTTTCCCAGTATGCGTGCAGTATACTAGAGAGAATACCGAGACTATAGAGAATACAGAGAATATAGCTAGAGAATACAAAGACTATAGATATTACAAAGTGTTCTCTCTGTCTTAAGAACCTTTTAAAGACACTGAGACGAGTGACAGTTGTGTACTGTTATAAGCATGTCTTTATACGAGAAACAGGCGACACGCTATAAGAAAACGGCTGCATGTCTATACCAATCGGATACTGATCAAAATGGATGGATGATGTTTTTTTCTTCTTTCTTTTTCTATTTTGCTATTTAATTTACAGAGACTTATTTTCCTGTCAATTATTAATTTCGTGTCAGACTGTTGATTAACCAATTATTTATTATTTGAATAAAGAATAATTCAATTCTTCATTACTCTTGAGTACTTTTTTTTCTGATTTAAATTTCGTTGACACGATCACAACAAAACAGAATAGAAACAAATGTGTGCCAAATGTTAGCTTGGGGTGAACAATTGTTAGCTTCAGTCCAAAAAGGGATTGAAAGCTGTGAAAGTAACTTCCAGATCAGTCCAATCATAATACAGAGATTTCAACCAATCAACGTGAGTTTTATTACACCGAAAGGCCAAGTCAGTGTCGTGTTTGCAAACATTGCGGCTAGCACAAATACACTAACATTCGACGTTTTAAAGTATTCTGTCGTGTAATCGTAGATTTTCACAGAGAACATATCGCAATGGCTCGTACAAAGCAGACCGCCCGTAAATCCACTGGAGGAAAAGCTCCAAGAAAACAACTTGCCACCAAGGCCGCCCGTAAGAGCGCACCTACCTGCCACAGGTGGAGTTAAGAAGCCACATAGATACAGGCCAGGAACAGTCGCCCTTCGTGAGATCAGAAGATACCAGAAAAGTACTGAACTCCTCATCAGGAAACTCCCCTTCCAGAGATTAGTTCGTGAAATTGCTCAAGACTTCAAGACTGATCTTCGTTTCCAGAGCTCTGCCGTTATGGCCCTCCAGGAAGCCAGTGAAGCTTACCTCGTTGGTCTTTTCGAGGACACCAACTTGTGTGCAATCCACGCCAAGAGAGTCACCATCATGCCCAAAGACATCCAGTTGGCTCGCAGAATCCGTGGAGAACGTGCTTAAACTGACCTTTACTCTATACAATAACGGCCCTTTTAAGGGCCACCAATATTTTTCAAAAAGAGTCTGAATATGTTGTACATCAAAATCAAATATAGCTGAAACCCCCTCTCCACCATCTTTCTTTATTCTTCTTTCTCCACATCTTTCTTTATTCTTCTTTCTTTTTATCTTTTTATTTTGCACTAAGATTAGACCAAGACAGTCAGGTTACTGTATTGAAAGAAGAAGAAAAATAAAGAGAAACTTATTTCAAAACATGCAAAGGAAAGAAATAAAAGGATAAATATATAGAGAGAGAGAGAGAGACATACATATTTTCTTCCAAATCCTACAGAAAAAACAAGAATGTTATACCTTTTCTGGTATACCGCCCTGAAAAAAAAATAATATACATGTATACATAAATAGAAAAAGGTAAGAAAAAACATACTCCAAGAACAACACAATCCATCTTCTAATTGCAGAATTATTAAAATGTATTTCTTTCTAATTTCTGTGGTTATATATTTCTCTAAAATGCATTTTTCTCAGGTCTTATTTTCTCACTGTTTTTTTAGATGCTTTTTGTATGTAATTTTTACTTATATTGTGTTTTATACTGTAACAACATGAGAAGATTCAATTATTATATATTTCTGAAATATATTTTCGGTACGGGTCCAAGTAGTCCACCTTAAATTCTCATTGAAAACTTGGTCTTCATCAATTGTGTGTTACCGAAAGAACTTTTTTTTAATACCTTTATTTTGCGATTAAAATGCAGCTATTTTGGGTGCTCTATGTGCCTTATAAATGATGTGAACATGTGTGCGGATGAATCTTTTTTCCCAATTGGTGGAGAAAAATAGACAAGGCGCAATAATTTATTCATTCAGTGATGTACCAATTGTGGTATTTAAAAAGTGAGGCTGCACTGTGTACATTTCAAAAGCTTATGACTACATGTATAAAGTATTCATACATATGTAGCTGCTGAATTTAGAAAGATTCCTAATTAGTAGTTAAAAGATGAGCATTGATGGTATACATGTAATAATAACATGTTTGAAATGTCAATTTCCCGGGACATCTTTATTGAAACTGGTAAAGGTGATTTTTAGAAAAATTATTATGCACACCTGCTTTTATTTACAAATTTATCTGTCCATGCTTAAATATTAAAACTGGTATGCTGTAGTTTAGTTTTGCTTTTACTCTCTTAAGTCTGCAGAGTGGACTATCTCTGAAACTGTATCCTTAGAACAAGAAAAAAACTGTATAAAAAGATTTTTTTTAAACTAATTGTTTTTAATTGCAATTGCACATTGTTAACTCCTGCTTATGTATGCAGTGTGATCTGTTCTTGTATTTTAATTTAAGTAAAAGAAAATAAATCTCTTTCACATTGGAAAATATAAGAAGTATTAATTGATGATGGAGATCATTAGTTATTTGGTCCATCTTTTATAATCTTTGTATTTTTATTTGTATACAGTTTGAAATATTTTATTTTCATATATTTTCAGAGCTTCAATCAAAAAGTGGATTGAAAGTGTACAGAATTCCTACAGAGTTACCTCCCGGATTTAGACGATATTTTCTAGTTAACTCTTTCACGTTTGAAATTATTAGGAATATTCATCAATATAACAGATCGTTGATCGTTTGGTTGGTTTAAGTTAATAATAAACTATCATCGGAAATTATGAATATGTATATCCAAAGTTGTCGAAAATCTGTAATTACGTGATTGTTTTTACTTGTTTAAACTATTCTGTAGTAGATATAGTCAGTGTCTCATTGCCTGGTGATTCATACCAAATATCCTTTATGTGTACACGTTTGAATAAAAAATGTATAGTCTGGAAACAATAGATAAGAATGCAAGGGGATGCGTTTAAGAAATACAAAAATAAAAAAATAACAGAAGAAACATAGAGGTCAACAATACACTAATGACTATAAAATATAATAGGTTCGAAATTGAGAATGGGTGTTATAAATACAATCAATCTATTTTAAATTCAAGACTTTATGGTGACTGGATGCGGCCATTTCGCCTTTTTGCGTTTTCGTGTTTTCTCCTTTCTTTTTTCAAACGTGAAATCGGGAAATCGAGAAACTGAGAAATCGGGAAATCGGGAAATCGGAAAATCGAGATATAGGAAAATCGAGAAATCGGGAAATCGAGAAAGCAAGAAAGCAAAAACGCGAAAGCACGAAAGCGATAATGCGAAAACGCAAAATGAATTTCTCGATTTCGCGTTTTCGTTATCTTGATTTCTCGATTTCCCGATTTCCCAATTTTTCGATTTTGCTATCTCAATTTCTCAATTTCCCGATTTCGCTTTAGAAAAGTAATAGAAGAAACGTGACAATACAAAAAGGGAAATTGGTCGCATCCGACCACCCACCATAAGACCTAGTATCTATTTCCTCTGCAATATTCCTTACTTGAGACAGGCACATTAAAAAATATATGCTTAAATTACCGTCTGAAATATTGCTCGCAATAACTGAAAACAAGATCAAATATTTATAATGTATATTATAGAATGAATGATATATTCACAGTGGATACAGACTCCAATGTGAAATATAATAAGTAAATTTGATAATAAAAAAAAAATCGAAATCAACTTCGTTAATTAATTTATTTAAACAATATGTTGTATGCACTGTATCATGTTCATGCGAACATAAAGGAAAGCAAACCATGGTTTGACAAAAAATGCTGGGAGCAAAGAAAGTGCTCACGAATTGCAAAACGACGATATAAAAACAACAAAACAACAGATAATCAAGTTCAAATGAAAGATGCAGAGAGAAAGTATAAAAAGCAGATGGATTGTTCTATACAAGAGTATAGAAAGACTTTTAGAAAAAAGATGCAAAATTTAAAAAACAGTAACTCTAAGGAGTTCTGGAAAATTTTAAATGAAAAAAGAGAAAAACGTAGTCAAAAAATTTCCATCGATGTTCTCTTTGATTTCTTTAAAGACTTAAATTCGTCGGATTCAGTCGACGATATCCCTGTTTCGCAAGTACCAAACCAGTTCAATGAAACTCTAAATAGTATCATAACAGAAAAAGAAATATTTAACTGTATTAAAGATTTAAAAAATGGAAAGGCTTGTGGAGATGACAAAATTATTAACGAATATATTAAAAGCACATGCCATATTTTTATGCCTATTTATGTTCAATTTTTTAATATTGTTTTCGATTCCGGTAAAATTCCAGAAGCATGGTTAGTTGGTAACGTTATTCCTTTTTATAAAAAAAAAGGTGATTTAAAAAAACCAGAAAATTATAGACCTATCACAATTCTTAGCTGCATGGGAAAGCTATTTACTTCAGTTCTGAATTCAAGACTATCCACTTTTTTGGAAAATTACTTATTGTTAAATGAAAATCAATCAGGATTTAGAAAAGGCTATTCAACCATAGATAGTATTTTTGTCCTACATATTCTTTTTGAACTATTGAAGATGCGAAAGAAAAAACTTTTTTGTGCTTTTATAGACTTTGAAAAAGCCTTTGACACAGTTTGGCGATCTGGTTTATGGCAAAAACTTCTGGAGAATTTTATCAGTGGAAAAATGTATGATACCATTGTAAATATGTATAGTAATATTAAATCTAGAATTTTTTATGGTAGTGTATTTTCAGAGTATTTTCCTTGTAATGTCGGTGTACGTCAAGGCGAAAGCCTCTCACCTTTATTATTTTCGCGATATATTAATGATCTTGAACATTTTTTAAAAGAACAAGATGTAGAAGGGTTAAAAACAGTATCCAATGATATAGAAATTGAGCTAGACTACTATTTAAAATTGTTTCTGATTCTGTATGCAGATGACAGAGCTCTTTTGGCAGAGTCAAAAAATGACTTACAAAAGCAGCTTGACTCTTTGTATAACTATTGTGAACTTTGGAAATTGAAGGTTAATGTAAATAAAAGCAAAATTGTAGTTTTTTCAAAAGGTAGACCATTATCAAATTTAGAATTTATATATAATAATACTGTTTTAGAAATTGTAAATGAGTTTTCGTACCTTGGTGTTATTTTTTCTAGAACAGGAAGTTTTTCTAAGGCAAAAAAGGCACAAACAGAAAAAGCCACACACGCTATGTACGATGTTATCCGAAAAGGTCGAAAACTTAATTTATCTATAGAATGCCAACTTGATCTTTTCGATAAAATTGTCAAGCCTATTTTATTGTATGGAAGTGAAGTTTGGGGAGTCGGCAATAATTCTGTTATTGAAAGGGTCCACCTTAAATTCTGTAAAATTTTGTTAAATGTAAAGAAGTCAACGCCAGATTTCATGATTTATGGAGAACTTGGAAGATATCCTTTGGAAATTGATATCAAATTGCGGATTTTAAATTACTGGTCGAAACTTATGTGTGGAAAGCAAGAAAAACTTCCTGTTATTTTGTATAAATATGCATATAAAAAGTATGGGATGAACATTTCATGGCTTAATAATATAAAATCTATTCTAGATAGTTGTGGACTGTCATATGTTTGGAATGCACAGTACTTTGTTAGTAATACATGGTTATATCATAAGGTTAAAGTTAGTGTTGTAGACCAATTCAAACAAAATTGGCACTCTATCTTATTAGAATCGCCAAAAGCTATTAATTATCGTCTATTCAAAGATAATGCTGAAAGAGAAAACTATTTTAAGATCCTAGATGATAAAAATATTATTACTTTTTGTAGATTCAGGATACTCAGTCATAAACTTCCTATTGAAACTGGAAGGTGGAAAAATGTATCTAGAGAAAATCGAAATTGTAAACTATGTAATTCAGGAGATATTGGGGATGAATTCCACTATATTTTTAAATGTTCGAAATTTAATCATGATAGAGAAAAAATTTTGAAACCATATTATCTAAATAGACCAAACATATTGAAATTTCATGATTTGATGAATACTAGAAACATCAGCATGTTGAATCATTTGTGTAAATTTATCAGACTGAATAATAAACAGCTGGACTCTTAGGGGAAACATTGTTTAATAACTTTTATATAATATTGTATACATGCATAATGTGGTTTTTTTTTTTTTTTTTTTTTTTTTTATTACATGTAGCTGGAAATATTTTTCCAGTTGTAGATCATACATTTGTATTAATTCTGACTATATGTTATATTATTAATGTTTATAATATATCTGTACCATGGATTTTGGTTTATGAGAATAAAGATATATATGCGCGATACGAATTGCAATTGAAAGACGAAAAAAACCCAACTTTTATTAGAAATAAAGACATTTGTTTAAGAGGTCATTGGTGGTAAACTGTATAAAAGTCCAAACAAAGTTGTGTACTTTCACTGTTCTACAATTGGGCAATACCTATGATTTTGGAATTGCCAGAGGCGGAGTTAGGGGAGGGCCAGGGGGCCCGGGCCCCCACTTTTAGGGAAAAAATTTGGTTGCTTATATAGGGAATCACTGAAGCGTGACTGGAGCGGGCCCCCTCTTAGATCAGTCAGTGGGCCCCCACTTATGAAAATGTCTGGATCCGCCACTGATTGCACAATGTAATGTTATTCTTTGATTATTTATAACGGTGTTACACTAAATCTATTGGACGTTGTATGCGTGCTGATTAATATTTTAGTCCTATATAGACACATGATTTTCTATAAGTTCTTATTTGCTTTCAACAAGTTTTTAATAACTGCAAGTTCTCTCAAACCTGTACTCTGTGTCTTATGTGTTGTTGTTATGGTTTGATGTGTAATGTGTTATGCATGGATCTGATTAGTTGTGTCTTGTTTTTTAGTTATCGTTTTATGCGTTTTGTATGAATCTGACGAGTTAGATGTTTTCAACTGATTTTCATAGATTGCTATTATTTCGGTGTGTTACACCACTGCCCTAGGTTAGGGGTAAGGTTTGGCGCTATTTGACCACGCCACATTCTGGATTTCACGGCCTGTTCAAAATCAAGATTGTCGTTAGTTGCTGTAGATCATATTTGTTTTTTGTTTTTTTATAGTTTTGTCCTTAAATCAGACCGTTATATGTCTCGTTTGAATTGTTTACATTTTTTTTGCCAGGCCTTTTATAGCCTACTAGGAAGTTTGAGTTTTTCACATTGTTAAAGGCCGTTCTGTGACCTGTAGTTGATAAGATCTGTGTCATATGGTTTCCTGGGTAATCACACGCACCGTCTTAATTTTATGTTAATGAAATGTGAGCCAACGTTCCAACATTGATTATGGTCATCTGTCAAAGAGGTCACGTTCTTAATTAATCAAAGCACAGTTGAAGTTTTCAAACATTTTTAATGAAATAACAATTGTAAAAATAAAATAAATATAACATATATGTAAAACATTAAAGATCACATGTTATAGATAAGATATATTATACTATAATTTAAATAGTAGTTAGTCGTGTACTCTCATGGTACTGCAGATTTTAATAGGCCGAAAATAAAAAAAAGCAATAAAACTAAGTGTATATAAAGAAACAATCATTGTTTTTACAATTTGATAGCTTCTTGAGCTGCATTTGTATTATAGAAAATCACAGCAATGTCTTGGATTAGAGAGACACGAACAGAGCCTGTCGTTTCCCTTTTTTTTTTTTAAGATTGTGTTAACACCAAGGGGTTTACAGTGTGCTTTATAGCTACTCATTCTTCACCGATTATGCCCCGACGACTATGCGTATAATCGTCGAATACTGCAGGATGGTCTTCTTCCGAACAACTGTGCTATATGGAATTTCTCGAGCACGATATCTCAGCATGCGTTTGTAGGAGATTTTGAATAACCTGGCCTAAAAAGAATAAAATAATAAACATACAGCTTAAATGAGTTTCATGTTACAATTTGATTGTGTATTGTTCTATACATAATACAAGACGGACGAAGATCATTCATTGTTTGACAAAATCTGTTATGTTACATTTTATATACTTATACCAAGTGTAAAGAGCTAGGCCGTACGGTTATCTATTGGTTTTTTTTTTTAAATTATGTCTACGCCATTTGATCTCTGGACGAGACTTGTCTCATTGGAAATCATACAACTTGTTCTTATTTTTATATGATAATACTTAAATAAAGAATTTTTTTATTGTCTTAAATATTAGTTTTTAACCACATGATTCTATCACACTGGAATCTATCTAGTATTGTAGGCATCGAAGTGTGCGGGGTAGGATAGAATATCATTTGCGTCATCGAGATCAGGAAGTTCGTCGGACGGTGATCGTCCATTGAAATCTTATAATAATGATAATAATATTAATAATATAATAATATTTTATTCAATAAAATATCAAGCATATTTATAATTACAATACACAATATATACGATACATAAAGACAATACTAACACATATATGGTAAAATATATTGACATTATTATGAGTGCAGTATCCTTAAGTGTATGAAAAAAATTGCTCTAAAGCTTGTTTCCAATGAGGTCATAAAAATTCAAATAAAATAATTTATATAAAAATATGATTAATAATATAAAAAGGAGTCTGATGAATCCGCACTATAACTTTTGGTTAAGTGTTCTTTGACGCTAATGTTGAATTCCTTTAATTTTATTTATTTTTTACATTAATTGGCAACATATTCCGATCTTGTATGCCATTAAAAAAAATATGTTTTTTTGTTGACTCTTTACTGGAGGAATGGGTTTGTGTGTTATGTATGCCATCGACTATTTGAATTTAGTTATCAACATGGACTATTTAGAGCTTTCCTTTCGGTTAGGTGTAATGCCATCATTGCTTTTCCATTATTAGTCTTTGTTAAATTTGCACTTTCCAAAAAAATGTGCAGAATTTCTCTTTGTTTCACATAAAGAAATACTTGGCATGAGTAAAGTTTTATCCTGTCCAGTACCATAGAAAAAATTGCACATAACATTTCATTGCATATAAGAAAATAACTATCACTAGAAGTTAACCAATCAAATGTTCACCTCTTTTTACCGGTGTGCAAGCTTTAGTAACCATGTACCCTCAAGTTTCCAAAATATTCTATAAAGAAACCCCAAATGAAAAAGATAAAGGTGCTTTGAAATTTACCCAAGACATATGTTTATAACCAAAAAATGTTTTATTGCAATGAAATGAATGATTAATTACCTATAACTGTCAAATTCAAGGGAATATTTATTGTTCGACCTATTTTTGTATGCAACCGGATTTGACGTACTATGACCTATAGGTGGTATTACACCTAAATGACAACTGTCTATCATCAGTCATCTATACCTGTCTATTTTGATAAACCCATCTAAATGCGTATCTGGTACAGGAAAATTGGTACCGTTAATGTTATTGATAAACCTGTATTGTCTAGTTTTATTATTATTGTTGTAACGTTTATATATTCTCAAATCAGCATCTACTTTTTCTATTGATATATATTTTGAATCTTACTTGTGTTTTCTTTTGTACACCAGTACCAAAGTAACTAAACAGACCAATATTATTACTATGGACACGGTTGGTAAAACAATCACTGTTATCCCTGGCAGCGTGACTAGCTCATCACGGTCTAAAACAAAACAGAAAACACAAATGTCAAAATAAGAAAAAAAATATAGGCCGTATTTGTCTTTAAAAAATCTAGGATGGAGACCGCGGCCACAAATAATATCAATAGCCAAATCACGTAAGTTAACAATTTAATCCATTTGGTTAAAAAATGATTTCTGTGTACTAACAAATGCTTATATTTTTGGAAAATGGAACAAAGATATTTTTAAAAAGACCTGTTTCTTATTTCAAGAAAAAAACGTAATGAAAGTGTTATATTTCAATCGAAAGAGTCACTATTTAGACCTTGGTATAACCTAGTATGTCATCATTTCTAAGAAAACATAACTAACCATAGAGCAATTGAATAATAGAAAAACATGCAACTATTTCAGCAGATCATACAATGACCCTAATTATTTCTGCTTATAAGTGCAATGACTGAGTAAGTTTCAATCTAATGTATCCTGATATTTTGTTAGATAACATATAATAAGATACGTCCTTGGTTTATCAACACAATTATATCTTTTGATTTGTATTATGTATTTTAAGTCATATTTTAAGTCTTTTTTATATGACTTCAACTAATATAACACATACACAAACACACAAGAACAAAGTAGTTAGATGCATATTTACAAATAATCAGAAACCGACAAATTTCGAGTTGTTGTCTCTTTGACACATTCACCATTTCCGTTCTCTATTTTATTCGTAACCACTTCAGATTCAGTTTAAAAAGAAAATGAGGTAATGGAAATAAAACTTATTGCATAAAAAACAACCAAATACTACCCCACATCTTTGAATAATTATGAAACTGGAATATGCGTTTACCGCATGAAACAGAGATAACTTTCAATGTTCTTACCATCACATTCCGGAATCGTCATTGTTCTTCTTACTATTTCACGTGTTCCTACTGAGCATATCATCGTGATTACTCTTCCACAACATTCTGCTGACTTCATTTCTGAATTGAGTGAAACATTCAGAAACAAACCAATAGTTGTCTTACTTTCAATTGTCATGTTTACTGAAGATGTCTGCTAAAAAAGAAAAAAAAACACATGAATATTCTCTCATCAAATATTAATCTACAAGAAACACTTGTCAAAGGTATCCTCCGACTTGAAACACATGAACACTTATAGAAATATTGTTTTACGTAATAATTTCTTAACAAAAATACCGAACCAACGAAACGAACGGGTAACAAATGTCATATTCCTGACATCGCATTTCTCGAAGAAAATGGTGGTTTAAACCTTTACAGTCAGGATTCTACTTCGTCAAAATTATCTCCCCATTACGCGAGTTCATTTACACAATCGTAGAAATGGAAGCCATTGTATGGAAGACGCGCTACCAATTTTGCTCTTGGAAACCGATAAATTTATCCACATTGTACCATTACGATCCTACATGTCAGTGGTATTTTAAAAGACAAATGTATCAACTAGCTAATGAGCATCAGTTAATGATCTTGTCTGCATTGATTCAACTTAAAACTATTGTCTGATCGGTTGTCAGGTGGAATTTTCGAAAATTTATAAAAATAAAAAAAAAATCTAATTAAATATTTCGTGGAAGGGCAGACTAGATTTCTTTAGTGATTGAAGACTATAAACCCTAGTTATCACACACAAACAAATATAATTTTTCGAAGATATGCATTTTCATCATCCAACTTGAAAGACTGTCGTCAAGTACTTTCAGTAAAACAATAGCTATTCGAACACACCTACTCTGTTTTTGTGATTCATTAGATAGGTATTTCACTTGACCAATATATTTCATCTTTTAGTACTGTGATTTTTGTTATGTTATAAAGTCAGCCTGTAGCTTTGAAATATAAAAATAATAGAATCTGAAGCGAGACGATGTATGAAATATTCTTGCTTTCTACGATATCAAGACAAAATATTCAACTCAAACACGCCCTAACATAAAAAGGTGCACTCGATACTATTGTTACCCATTTTTGGGAATTTTTTCTTGAGTCACATAATGGAAGGGCAGACACGAAAATTACTGAACTAATAGATTGATATGTTTTCCGTCCGTGGTAATTTTTTATTTTTAAATCGGAGGTTATGCATTTTCTACATCAACTTGAAAGATACCCATGTCGTCGACTTGATATCTAATTGTTCTTCTTAACTATGTACTAGATAAATTGAAAATTTAGGCAAACGGTGTTTTTAAAATAAAACACTTCGTAATTGAGAAGAAATTTGTAATTTTGTTTGTTTCTATTAACTTTTATTTTTTTTTTGTCACTATAGTAAACATTATAAACATTTATCGCCTTCTCTAACAAAGAGCTTCGATTCTTTTGTTCTATTTCAACCGGGTTTCCGACTGTTTATAACTATTTATACCTCCAACTTGTATGACAGTTGTTTATAGTTCAATTATATAAAAGTTATATGTATGTAAAAAATAAAAAAAGAAAGAGCGTAAGATCAGTTTCTGGAATTAGTGTTAAGCCCCCTCTTTCGGGTACATCGCTTACGTTTATTTGTTAAAATGACCTATATCCTTTTTTTTTTTAATTTGTATGGACCGCTAAGGTTTCAATTTTTGTTCAAATCAACTGAAAACGTCATCTAGACAGTTGTGCAACTATTTGCCAATGGGTATAAGTGGTTGACAGGTTGTTTCACTAATGTATAATTGCACAGGAACAAAAATATTATATTTTCTTTAAAAAGTAAAATATAACTGGGTTTAAATAACATTCTCAAATTATGGACATGTCCCATGCTTCATTAGTTAAGACTGACCTAGTATTTATTATACACGAACAGCGACGAGATCATATACAACTATTTTTAAACCAAACTGTATCCAAAATATATTATAATTTCCATTAGTGTCCAATAGTATTATTTGATAGCTAACAATAAATAACTAGAAACAATTATTTTTGGGAGTCATCTGATTAGTAATAAATACAACCTGAGATATATTACGTGTAATTTTAAATATATTTATCAGACGAGGAAGTAGTATAGTGACTCATAGTAATATAAAGAAATGAATTCCCACATTGTTCTGAGAATTGTGATGACCAATTGAAATGCATTTGTTAGAAACAGGAACTACAGTACATTCCAACTAATACACACTTACTTCGGCATATACAATACACTGTGGTACTGGATACATTTTCTGAAATCTTACATGCGTTGTTACAATTTCACTTTCGTTGTTAACAATAAACCGTGTGTCAATTTCACTTTCACCTGGTATATCTAAAATAGAGAGTAATGAATATAAAAAAGATATGTTCAAATACAGAGTATTATGTTTAAAAGCAGACGAACTCAAAAATTTCCATCAAACTTGACAGACCATTTTGTATATGTCTATAATATTCGTACACATTGTTATTAAGTGTCTACAGGGTAAATGTAGTTGTTTCGGTTATGCTGTATTTAATTACACCTTGATAATTATTGTTATGAAACACAATTGTGTTACATATACACCCAATTTTGTTTTTTGAGTGGGGATGTATAATGGAACGACCATTAAAATTTAAAAAAGGGGGGTATAGAAATATTTGATCCCAAATTTGAAGAAAAATTATTGTTGTCAAGCAGATGATAAAAGAAAATATTCAGCATCCAGATTTCCCCCTTACCTTTAAGTGTTAAGTTTTGAAGAAGAACAAAATTATTGATGGGGTGTTGTATTTCTACACTCGTAATTGAATGGTTTGTTACACAAAAATGAACGTGGAAAACAAGTACTAAAGTACGCAGAACCTCTTGCATGCCCCCTCCCCTCCGAAAAATAACAAATTATTTTCATATGAACATAATTGTGTTAAAAAGACAAACCATGAATAAACAAAAAAGAAAAAAATGATAAACCTTGACATCACACTATAAAAATATTTAAAATTTACTATATATAGTAGCACTTATTACATGACCGCACTTACATTCATACGGTTTCTTCGTTAGATCCAATTTAGTCTCATTATATTTAAACCCATAGACACACTTATAAAACTGGTTGGCGTCGGATTCTTCAAAGTTTAATACTCGAAGACGAAATTCTGTGTTAGATTTTATAACTTCTTGATATTTGTTGATATCAGAAGAATATCCGTTCAAACTCAGTACTTTGTTGAAAATCCCCCCGGACCACTGTCGACTGCTGCCATCCTGTAGATGTAAAGATCCTTTCAGATGACAAACTAACTCAACTGTTTGACCGAATTCCAATCGGTCTTCTTGTACATCTATCACAACTGAAAGATTAAGAATAATACGTACATTTGAGTTTGAGCAATTCTCTGTTTAAAGATGGAGCATTTATGAAATTTTATCGATAAATCAATGGTTCAATTGTTAATTGACGTATTGCAATATAACCACGACAACACATTTTTTAAATTTACGAGAAAATACAACAAAGTGCAGAGATACATACAAATCCAAGTGATATACATATAAACATACCTCCTGATGATCCACGAGTCGTTGCTTGTATTAAACATGTTAAAGATAAACACAAATACACTACCACAATGGAATTATATTCAAACATAGTTTGTTATATTTTTTTTGGTGTTGTTGTTGAGAATAAGCCTCTATATTTCAAGTTGACTATCGTGAAAATGACTGTAGGTTAAAAGGAAGTAAATATAGATCGCTGGCGCCACCTAGATTTTACATCCAAGATAATAGGTAGAAGTAAATTTATTTTCTACTGCCTTGGTAATTAGAAATTTAAATTGAAATAGTGAGAAATGAGTGTTGGCCATTGGTGTAGAAATAGCGAGAAATTTAGAGAAAACTCTCTAAGACTAGCAAGATTTTCTGTGCCAAATTAAGCAAGGGGTGTTCTTCATTCATGCTATTTCGAAAATTCCGGAACCGTTGAGTACCCTTAAAAAATGCCATTTTTCTATCAAAAAAGCTGCGGTACCATATGTGTTTGACCATTGCAATTACACCCAAAGGTGTTGATAATTCAGAATTCGAAAATTTTTTTAATGGATCTTTGATAGTGAAAAGGCAGGACCAAATAAGGCTACCATTGTCGCCTATGTAAATAATTACTTCCTTGTAACCTAAAGTACATCTCTAATTTAAAAATAGCCATTTGGAATAACGTTACATATATCTATTTATACTCAATTAATCAGAAAAGCTATTTATAGCATTATTTAAAATCCAAATGTATAATTGTTACCAGGATATACATTACATACAAATGATCAAAATTCGATGTGAACAAACATTCCTATGACAATTTATTATAAGTGGATATATTAAAAGAGATGAATGCATAATGTACGTTTACCTCCAAACGTTTAGTTATAGCAAAATATTATATTTAAACTTTTTTTTAGCGCATGATCAAATAGATTAATAAGATGACTCAGCTATATATAATTTATCAACCTTTTTGTATTAATCATACGTTAGTTTTCAATACTGTGTAACACAATTTACAATTTAAAAAGTTAATATAATAGCTCATGAACTCAACAGGAATACATGTGTTGCATTTCAACATGTTCAACGTATTTCATATCAACGTAGCGGACTTTACTTTTAAATAAACTATTAGTATACCAATTAATTTAATCTGTGGCATTTTTCATGTTGAATGAACTTTGGGAGTAATTATTTAAAAGGATTAATCTTTTACATTAGATATATTTTCGGACTTCGCATAGGTGAGCGAATTTGACATATTTGATGACTTTAATATCTGTGATTTCATGGGTAAGAGTCAGTTGCTATAATGATTAGCTCCTCTGTTCGTCCGAGGGAACTACAGTACCGTTTATGCTACTTATACATGGTGATGGTAACTATATCTGTTGTGTTACACTGGCGGATCCAGAACTTTTCCTAAGGGGGGGGGGGGGGGGGGCGTTGACTGACCTAAGAGGGGGCCCGCTCCAGTCATGCTTCAATGATTCCCTATATAATCAACCAAATTTTTCCCACGAAAGGGGGGGCCCGGGCCCCCCAGCCCCCCCCCCCCCCCCCCGGATCCGCCTATGTGTTAGTGATAGATCTTTATTCTCATTAACTAAATAGCATAGTTACAGAGATGATAATATATACAATACAACATATTTTGCATTAGTGAAATATACAGAAATAAATGAAGTCTAACCAGGAAGACAGACTTTCACTAATATATAGTTTATAAATCTATATAATTTGTCTAGTAAGACAATATTGACTGTAGTGAATACATTTTTAAATTTAAGAGCATTAACATTTGTACAGCAATAGTGTGGTAAATATTTATATCGTTCTTTTTTAAAAAAGGACAAGTCATTACATAATGGAATTCATCGTCGATGTCAGCAGATTCATATTACTGATTAGAGACAAGAGAAGGGACATTTTTGCTGTCTTTAGAAAGAACCGACCGTGCAAGGGCTGTATAGCCAGTCAAGGTCGTTAAAAACTTCCATTTGTTTGTTAAGAAAGAATAAAAAGTGCTTTGGCAAAAACGTTTTTTTCTTGTTCTAGTTTTTCTTAGCTTGTATACTGGTGTTGGATTATAGAATATAATAGTTGTATTCACCAAATTAGGACTCCAAAAGGGTATGTAGCATATACACAATAGATATGTTGCATATAAAACGAAAAGTAAAACAAAAGGAAACACGGACAACAAAATACTAACAACATATTGTAATTCAATTAATGTTAAGTTGGCATTGACTAAAGTGCACCAGGTAAAGTTTTGTTTTTACTCTTAGATAAAAAGGATTGTGCCCTAAAGAGAAATATTTAAAACAAAATTCCACACATTTAATTATAAAGTATATCACAGATAACAATGGATTAAGGATTCAAAGACTAATCTGCAGTAAGCATCAAGAGTTAATGCGTAAAGGGAACTCCACACGTGTACAAAATGCAGATGAGTCAAAGATCTAGATAATTAAAAAAAAAATATATGTTGTTGTCTGTTCCCAATGCCATAGACATTATTTTTTGTCGAACAATCGCTCTAGGTTGCATTTCTGTAAATATTGACAATGCAATTTCCCAAAGGAACTCCTTTTACGGCTAAAACTGTACCACTTTCACTATGAAGTTTTGAAAAAAATCTTATCCTAGAATTGAAAGTTCATATGCACCACATTTTTTTCAAAGGTCAAAATATAGGGCTGTGCGGCATATTTCCAACGTTTATATGCCCTGAACTTCTCAGAGTTTAAACTAACACTAATGTTCTTAACTACCCCTACCTCGAATGAAAGGTTACCACAGATTTTAATGTAAACAATATGCACATGCTTATTTACTGGTAACATTCCCAAGCTATGTCTCTGTGAGATGGAACACAGAGAGCATAACTGGAAACCAGTAACTTAATTGTCTATGAATATTTAAGATCTCCACAAAAGAGGCATGTATTGAGAAACAGCTGTATTTACAAAGTGCAATCTATACAGACATTTAATCAAATAGAAAACTCTCTAAAATCAGTTTTTCTCACATTAACACTCATTCATCAGACTCATAGTCTTAAAGAAATCACTGTGTATACTCTAAGTTTTTCTTTACTATACATTTTAAACCCCCTCCCCTGTTTTAATTTTTTAAAGAATTTGAAAACAAGACTTCAATTATTGCCAGCTTATATAATTACCCTATTTGCATATTTTCTGATAAAACAATGCATAGAACCAGTTTAAAACTGTTTTGATAACATTTTGAAAGCATACATTTTGAAAGCACAGAATACTATAAATGTAATGTTTAAGCAGTCAATCATTACAACGTTCAAGATTATATAAAGTATCCAACCCACCCCTGTCTCCAGTCCACATCTTACTGTATGCCTATTTGTCAATTAAAGAACACATTTTCTGCCTCAAATGGTCAATTTAGAATTCTTGTCACAACAGTATCATCTGTAACCATATATCTGACACAATTTAGCTAATATATATACTAGAAGTGTTCAAACAAAGCCATATTTGCAATAGTTGCATGTATGCAGATACCAGTCTGAGATATTTATTCACTTAAATTGTTGTAGAGATGACTGCTAACATCTGATTTTTGCATAACTTCCAAGCATAGTTATTGTTTTCTATATCAAGAACTTTAAAATCATAAAATCATAGCATTTACGAGTTAAATTATTTGTTTTATGACCTAGGGGGTAGGCAATTTTCTATGTTTTTTTGCCCCTGGGGCCTCAATTTTCCCAAATCATTCTGCTATTTCAAGCAATTCGGAATATTTAGTACATATTCAGGATAGAACACACTGTTGTAATTTTTCTTGAGATATTTTTGTTTTTCTAGCGTATTATGCCGTGGTGACAAAAAAGCAGATTTAGGTGTTGCGGCTTACTTTTGGGTAATCGAAAGGACACAAATACCTCATAAATAATATTCAGGAAGGATCTATGAGTTTCAATGACTGCGAAGAGTAAATATAAGCACTTCTTAACAATTCAACTTACAAATATGCAAATATTATGAATTACTTTTGTATCCAGGACTTTAAGTAAACTATTCATACTGTAAACTGTGAATTTATGCTGAGTCAGCATATTAAGGCCCAGGATTCTACCAATCTTCATTAAACATTTATAAAACTTCATATTTGAGTTAATTTCTTTTAAATCTGTGAAATAAAGCAAATTTGGTTAAATTCTGAATGTTCCCCTTTTTCACCCTATATAGGTTGCATATCTGTAAATATTGACAATGTGTTTTCCCATAGGAACTCCTTTTACGACTAAAACTGTACCACTTTCACTATGAAGTTTTGAAAAAAAATCTTATCCTAGAATTGAAAGCTCTTTTTCAATTTTTTTCAAAGGTCAAAATATAGGGCTGTGCGGCATATTTCCAACGTTTATATGCCCTGAACTTCTCAGAGTTTAAACTAACACTAATGTTCTTAACTACCCCTACCTCGAATGAAAGGTTACCACAGATTTTAATGTAAACAATATGCACATGCTTATTTACTGGTAACATTCCCAAGCTATGTCTCTGTGAGATGGAACACAGAGAGCATAACTGGAAACCAGTAACTTAATTGTCTATGAATATTTAAGATCTCCACAAAAGAGGCATGTATTGAGAAACAGCTGTATTTACAAAGTGCAATCTATACAGACATTTAATCAAATAGAAAACTCTCTAAAATCAGTTTTTCTCACATTAACACTCATTCATCAGACTCATAGTCTTAAAGAAATCACTGTGTATACTCTAAGTTTTTCTTTACTATACATTTTAAACCCCCTCCCCTGTTTTAATTTTTTAAAGAATTTGAAAACAAGACTTCAATTATTGCCAGCTTATATAATTACCCTATTTGCATATTTTCTGATAAAACAATGCATAGAACCAGTTTAAAACTGTTTTGATAACATTTTGAAAGCATACATTTTGAAAGCACAGAATACTATAAATGTAATGTTTAAGCAGTCAATCATTACAACGTTCAAGATTATATAAAGTATCCAACCCACCCCTGTCTCCAGTCCACATCTTACTGTATGCCTATTTGTCAATTAAAGAACACATTTTCTGCCTCAAATGGTCAATTTAGAATTCTTGTCACAACAGTATCATCTGTAACCATATATCTGACACAATTTAGCTAATATATATACTAGAAGTGTTCAAACAAAGCCATATTTGCAATAGTTGCATGTATGCAGATACCAGTCTGAGATATTTATTCACTTAAATTGTTGTAGAGATGACTGCTAACATCTGATTTTTGCATAACTTCCAAGCATAGTTATTGTTTTCTATATCAAGAACTTTAAAATCATAAAATCATAGCATTTACGAGTTAAATTATTTGTTTTATGACCTAGGGGGTAGGCAATTTTCTATGTTTTTTTGCCCCTGGGGCCTCAATTTTCCCAAATCATTCTGCTATTTCAAGCAATTCGGAATATTTAGTACATATTCAGGATAGAACACACTGTTGTAATTTTTCTTGAGATATTTTTGTTTTTCTAGCGTATTATGCCGTGGTGACAAAAAAGCAGATTTAGGTGTTGCGGCTTACTTTTGGGTAATCGAAAGGACACAAATACCTCATAAATAATATTCAGGAAGGATCTATGAGTTTCAATGACTGCGAAGAGTAAATATAAGCACTTCTTAACAATTCAACTTACAAATATGCAAATATTATGAATTACTTTTGTATCCAGGACTTTAAGTAAACTATTCATACTGTAAACTGTGAATTTATGCTGAGTCAGCATATTAAGGCCCAGGATTCTACCAATCTTCATTAAACATTTATAAAACTTCATATTTGAGTTAATTTCTTTTAAATCTGTGAAATAAAGCAAATTTGGTTAAATTCTGAATGTTCCCCTTTTTCACCCTATATAGGTTGCATATCTGTAAATATTGACAATGTGTTTTCCCATAGGAACTCCTTTTACGACTAAAACTGTACCACTTTCACTATGAAGTTTTGAAAAAAAATCTTATCCTAGAATTGAAAGCTCTTTTTCAATTTTTTTCAAAGGTCAAAATATAGGGCTGTGCGGCATATTTCCAACGTTTATATGCCCTGAACTTCTCAGAGTTTAAACTAACACTAATGTTCTTAACTACCCCTACCTCGAATGAAAGGTTACCACAGATTTCAATGTAAACAATATGCACATGTTTATTTACTGAAAACATTCCCAAGTTATGTCTCTGTGAGATGGAACACAGAGAGCATAACTGGGAACGAGTATGTAAACAAACCTAATTTTCTTTAAATATTCAAGATCTCCCCAAAAGAGGCGTGTTTTGAGAAACAGCCTGTATTTACAAAGTGCAACCTGTAGTTACACTTGTCTTTTCCATAACACTTTTTTGTAGTCACTCATGGTTTTTATAACTCTCAGTTTTCTGTTTCTTATCATCAGCCATTGTAAATATCAGTTAATTAAAATTCACTTTGTTGTTTTATTATTATTTTTTCTTCTCACCTTGATCCTTTTTTCATATAACGGTTTTCTTAAATTTGTTTTTTTTTTAGTTTCTGAGTTGCCTTATAATTTTTCTAGTTGCGGATGGCAGCTTTCTGTTTATTTTTTTTTATATATACTTATCACTACTTTTGGTATAACATTCTGCGTTCTTTACTGTTTTGTAGTCAAATCTTGTTTGAACACGTAGGAACCTTTTAAGCTGCGATACTTGAGGTTCATTTGTTGATCTTGTTGGTATATGTCTCCGCTGTATAAAACTCAAAACAAATGCATCGTGTACATTTTCGTTTCCAACTCCTTCAGTGTTTAGTTTGTACAAATCACAATCAATGTACAATTTGTCTCTTACCATTCGTACTTTTCTTTTATCTTTTTCTTGCCTGTTTAGCAACTGGGTATAAAGTTTTATGTTATTGTTCGATTTCTTTTGGAAATGTGTCTCTTTTAATGTGTATCCGTTTTTAGCACAATTTCTTTGTCTTAAGTTGATACAATGTTTGCTAATATCGGACGATTACCTCTGCGACCTCTTTTCCCGAATCAATGGACGCATACGAAGTTAACTGTTTTGTCAATATTCAACTTTTGTTAGATAAAAGAATTATTTATCCTCAGTGTTTTCTTCTGGGTGAAATTGGAGGCCAGTAAATATGAGGTTGGTTTTCATTGAGCGCCACTTGAGCTCTATCACATCATCTTCCATATTACGCAATTTAGAAGCTACTTTTTCACTATGACCTCTATGTTGTAAAACTGCTTCCAAGCTTGTTATGTTTGAAATATTCTCTTTACATCAATCTACTTCTTTGTGCATTACATGACCAATGTTTTCAACGCTCCCCTGAATTCCATTGCTTCTATTCATTGCATATTCGAGATGCTTTTCAACATAGTTACCTTTTTCGGCGAGTAAATTCTCCATTTGCTGTTCAAATTTGACAAATCGATGCTGAAGATCTTGCACAACTTAAATAAACTGTCAAGAATCGTAGCAGTTTTGGTGTCAAAACGGTATTTAGACATATTTTTTTTATAAAAAAGTATCACATTCAGCTAAACAGCAAGTATATATATATATTAAAATCTGTATTAAGGTACCGTTTCTAGTGTGCCATTGAAAACAATCTTTAGAACAATAGGATACTATTAGAGACATTGTAGATCTAACGTCAGCGCCGTCAAATTGAAGATCTCGCTCGGTCAAGAATTTTCAAAATTCTTTACGTTTACCTTTATTTTTTGGATAAATTTGAATTGCCTTTACACGAACCACGGGTAATAAGGTCGTGATATTGAAGAGCTTTTAGTACAGTGATTTTGTCATAATTTTATGGAACGCCAACACTGTCTTGTTATGACCATTTTCATTATATGATGTGCATTTACCTTTATATGATGTGCAATTGTCATTATATGATGTGCAAACACCTTTATATGATGTGCAAATATCATTATATGATGTGAAAACAAACTTATATGATGTGCATATATACTTATATGATATGCATATATACTTATATGATATGCATATATACTTATATGATGTGCTTATATACTTATATGAAGTGCAAATTTACTTATATGATGTGCATATGTACTTATATGATGTGCGAATGTACTTATATGATGTGCAAACATTCTTATGTGATGTACAAACATTCTTGTATTATGTGCAAATGTATTTATATTATGTGCAAATATCCTTATATCATGTGCAAATATACTTATATTATGTGCAAATATACTTATATGATGTGTACATATCATTATATGATGTGCAGTTACCATTATATTATGTGCAAATATCTTTATATGATGTGGTTGTGTCATTATATTATGTGCTTGTAATCTTATATTATGTAGTTCGGTTTACTTCATTATATGATGTCGAAACGTCATTATATGATGTGCTTTCATCGTCCTTATGGTTAGTGAATATGATTACGATTAGAATGACTGTCTACGTCATAACTGATTCCGATCTGCTTCTGTAAACTATAAACCCGGCTAGAATTTTTGTCTATCGCTAGCGAGAGTGCAATTAATAGGAAAAATGAGACAATGCAATTTAACTAAACATTCAAACATTTCGGAGGGAGATTAAGATCAATTAATACATGAGCTAATTGGAGAAATTTGTGGCTGTGGTGAAAATATAGTAAAACAAATTTTGAGGCTCTTTATAGGTTGCTATTTGGGTTAAGCAAAGGCTACGTGTTGAAGGTCGTACTTTGACCTATGAGTGTTTACTCTTACAAATTATGACTTAGATGGAGAGTTTTCTCATTGGCTCTCATATCACATGCATTGCAAAATACATCATTGAGCTCACAGTCAGTTTTAAAAATATTTCACAGCAACAGCTATAAAATTATCTACTCATGCATAATATGGCGAGATGGTTTGTTTTATAAAATGTTATTAAAAATAATATAAATGGCGAGATGTATAATGTAGTGTTACTCCTCTAAAACCATAAATAGTTGGAAATATTTGTGATATGACGTATACATGTAGTGTTTGTATTTCCTTAATTTGTCTCTGAAACAATCTTTTTTCCACAGAAAAATTAAGCCAAAAAATCCAAATTCGGAGACTGCATGCTTAATCCACGTACTGTCCGCAAAATGCAAAATGGTCAGGTTTGGTAGTGTTCACATATTTGTATATACAGATTGTTTATTTTCAACTTATTAAAATGGAGATTTTTTTAATTGCTAATAAAATTTTGCAACTTGAGTATGTCAACAGATTTGGAGTGGCGTCAGCGGTTTCTGAGATACAGAGGGGTTGATTCCTGTTGCAGTGTTTTGAATTTTATTTTTCATCCGGTTAGATGGTATTCTTTTCCTTGTGAACTCAATTTGATCCTTTTCGGTAATGTCAAAGGATTTTACGTAGTTCAAACGGTTATTCAGTTAAAAGGCCAAAACAAAAAAAAACACACTGATAATCACACTTTGCAACACTTTTTCAAAAGGGTATTTGATATTTTTATTTTCCAACAGAGATGAATGGGGTGATGCCCGTCTTTTGCATTGTGTTCCTGGTAATCGTCTCTTATAATCCTTACTGTGTCCACCTTATTACTGTGTCCACACTCTTTGTTTCAACACATGTCCAATTATTCCGCGATTTTACTAGCATCTTCTAGAAATTATAATTCGGAATACTTTGCTTGCTTGTGACAATGGTGTTCGACAAGGAGAAAACTTATCACCTTTTCTATTTTCTTTACTTTTGATTGACTAAAAAAATTTCTTAGTGAGTAAAAATGTGACAGAACTTAACAGAACTATATCAGAAGATCTGGAAAGAGAATTAGAAAAATATCTTAATTTGTTTATTATATTGTGTCGAGTACTCGAAAACCAGTCCTAAAGAAGCGTTGTTCATTTATAAAAAAAAAAAACCAATATAAACACGTGCGTTTGTCCTCCTGACAAAAGACTTTTGAAACCTCTCTCTCTTGTTTTGTATATATTGTAAAGTTATTATTGTTTTCTCTATACTGATGTCATACATTAACTTTATGAGAATCAAAATATAGATTTAGAGGCCATAATTATACCTGTATGGATGATTGCTTGCTAAATATTTAACGCCACTTTCATGCTATTTCGTGGCGGTGAATTTATATTGGTGGAGGAAGCCGATGTTCCCAGAGAGACCAATCGACCTTCGTTTGGAAAACTGACAATTCTGGTCAATTAAAATAGGAGTCGAGCTTACCTGCCACATGCTGTATTCGAACTCACATACCTAAGTTTTGACAGACTAGTGATACAGTAGTTCGACTATTCACACCACTCGACAAGCGAGCGTCCATCTCTTTCATCCGAAATGGTTAAAGGAGATATGGAATGAACTTCAACTCGGTGTATTTCATTTGATTTAAGTTTTTTATTATATTTTCGTGTATATATTTCACAACTTCAATACAGATGGTTATGGGTGTATGCTTGATGTGCAGCGGCAAATTGACATTACCGAAAAGGATCAAAATGAGTTCACAATGAAAAAAATATAATCTAATCGGATGAAAAATAAAATCCAAAACACTGCAACAGGAATCAACCCCTCTGTATCTAAGAAACCGCTGATGCCACTCCAAATCTGTTGACATACTCAAGTTGCAAAATTTTATTAGCAATTAAAAAAAATCTCCATTTTAATAAGTTTAAAATAAACAATCTGTATATACAAATATGTGAACATTACCAAACCTGACCATTTTTCATTTTGCGGACAGTACGTAGATTAAGCATGCAGTCTCCGAATTTGGATATTTTGGCTTAATTTTTCTGTGGAAAAAAGATTGTTTCAAAGAAAATTAAGGAAGTACAAAACACTACATGTATACGTCATATCACAAATATTTCCAACTTTTTATGGTTTTGGAGGAGTAACACTACATTATACATCTCACCATTTATATTATTTAATAACATTTTATAAAACAAACCATCTCGCCATATTATGCATGAGTAGATAATTTTATAGCTGTTGCTGTGAAATATTTTTAAAACTGACTGTGAGCTCAATGATGCATTTTGCAATGCATGTGATATGAGAGCCAATGAGAAAACTCTCCATCTAAGTCATAATTTGTAAGAGTAAACACTCATAGGTCAAAGTACGACCTTCAACACGTAGCCTTTGCTTAACCCAAATAGCAACCTATAAAGAGCCTCAAAATTTGTTTTATTATATTTTCGCCACAGCCACAAATTTCTCCAATTAGCTCATGTATTAATTGATCTTAATCTCCCTCCGAAATGTTTGAATGTTTTGTTAAATTGTATTGTCTCATTTTACCTATTAATTGCACTCTCGCTAGCGATAGACAAAAATTCTAGCCGGGTTTATAGTTGACAGAAGCAGATCGGAATCAATTATGACGTAGACAGTAATCATTCTAATCGTAATCATGTTCATTGACCATAAGGACGATGAAAGCACATCATATAATGACGTTTCGACATCATATAATGAAGTAAACCAAACTACATAATATAAGATTACAAGCACATAATATAATGACACAACCACATCATATAAAGATATTTGCACATAATATAATGGTAACTGCACATCATATAATGATATGTACACATCATATAAGTATTTTTGCACATAATATAAGTATATTTGCACATAATATAAGTATATTTGCACATGATATAAGGATATATGCATATAATATAAATACATTTGCACATAATATAAGAATGTTTGCACATCACATAAGAATGTTTGCACATCATATAAGTACATTTGCACATCGTATAAGTACATATGCACATCATATAAGTATATTTGCACTTCATATAAGTATATAAGCACATCATATAAGTATATATGCACATCATAAATGCACATCATATAATGAAAATGGTCATTACAAGACAGTGTGGTGTTCCATATAATTTGGTTAAGTTGGTCATGGATAAGTTATGTAACTTCCCTAAAAAATTGCCTCAGTTCTTCTCAAATGAGCAAATAAAAAGCAAATTAAATGTTTGAATCTATATTGTAAGTCAAACTATCTGAATTGAAATTGTTGTTTTTAAGAAATCAACCCCAGGATAACCAAGATATCCAAATTTGTATGGTTTGGTTAAGCGATTAACATGATTAAGTTAAGAGTCTAGAAATTCGTCATGGTTTTGGTTACATTTGACATGGTTTAGATCAAAATTAATACATCTTTGTGGCACCTTAATATTGATAGTTTGTTTGAATACGATTGTGAAAAATTAAAGTAACACAATTTACTAATCAACTAAAGAGGGGAAAAAGTCTTTTGCCCAAATTCGGTGGCGTAAGTGGCAAAAAGGCCAGGCAAATCGTACATTTTTATATTTGTTTTACCCCGCGCAACGCATTGCAGGGTCAATGGAAATATTTTGCGTTTGCATTTTCGCCCGTTCGTCTGTGCGTTCATCCGTCCAGTCCCAAGTTTACAGTTTTTGCCGGATTTTTTATGAAACTTATGTTATACAGTTTTTTTTATAATAGTGTTGTTCAAAATTGCATTGTTAGCACTCTTAAATGTACAATCCTTGCCAGAATTGTATGGAACTTGCATTATAAGTTTATATTAGCAATGTCTTGGACGAATTCAAAAATTAGTGCCGATCAAATAATTTTCATAGAGTGGTGTCTCTTAGAAATATAATTATATTGAGAACTGCATTTTAGGCGCTCTCATATGTACAATTCATACCCAAATTTTATGAAAGTTGAATCATAGCTTGATATAAGCGATTGTTTGGACTGATTTGAAAATTAGTACCGAACGATTATTATTTTACTATCTAAAGCTGTGGTCACACCTACCAGATAGCTCTAACGGATGCCGAACTGATGAAAAAAAGTTTTCCGTTGACAAAATTTGTATCCGTTAGGTGTTCGTTGGTATACTGACCAAATAAAAGGGACAGATAACGAATGCCTAGAACGGACACTTACAGGATATGCAAAGTACGAGAAACGGAAATGTACCGGACAGAACGGACATCAAATGTACATCCAAACGTATAAAACGAACACCTAACGAAAGCGTTCCGGATAAAAAGGATAAACAAGATACTAGTAAGCGGAAAATTAAAGTGAGCGATAATTATAATACATATCTTTCACGACTAAGCAATGATGTTGCCCACCTCCTTTGTCTTATCCTTCTTATCCTTTCGACAACTAGTAGGTTTATATTTGAAACAAACATTTAAGTTCAGTCGAACCTGAATAAAAGATGCTCGACAGTGAAGACATGCTGTTACTCCAAGATCCAAGCATTAGTAATAGACATTCATGACACTCAAGAAATCTGACCTTTTCATTTGTCATTGTCATTTCTGATTGATGCGAAATTTCCAATTGGCATTTATCCGTTTTGCATTTGGTAGGTATCCTTCCGTTCATGTCCGTTTCCCATCCGTTTTATCTATTATACGTCCGGTAGAAGTGCGTTGGTGAATTTGTCTACCGAACCTCCAACGAATAACGGACAAGTAACGTATACAAAACGGAAACGAAAAGGACGAGTGCAGTACAAAACGGACGTCTACCGGACGTTCAACGGATATTTCATCCGTTGGATGTCCGTTCAAAGTTTTGAACATGCTTAGCATTTTCCATCGGACATAAATGACGTCGACGGATAAAACTGACGCTAAGCGGACATTAACCCGATATGAACTGACGTCTAACGAACATGAACGGATTAAAAACAAAATTATCCGTTTGGCATCGATCCGTTCAAGCTATCCGTTAAGGTGTTACCGAGGCTTAACTGTTACGTTTTGCAACTCCAAGTAGACGTTACTATCGTTTCTCACGATAATTATCAGCGGCAGAGTCCACCTACTTAGAAATGATACCGTCCATGACACAATAACTCAACTATTAAATTAAACAAATCATATCGAGAGGACACCATAATGTCTTTAAATATCAGTTTAAACTTATTCAAATATATATAAATATATTGAAGTAAACTGTAAGTGAAATTGATATGACAATTGATATCAAAGTGTAGAAGATGACATGTTCGAATTAGAAAAAGGTCCATTATGTCTTTCTTAACGAACGAATAAAAGTGATTATATGTATTTTTCAACTCGTTGAACTATTTTTTTTGTATGCCATAAAGTTCGGATATCATAAAAAGCATTGTCGATTAAGTATTTAGTATATCAAAATGTACATTATTACATTGGATTGAGAACATAATTCAATGATACACCTACTGTTGTGCTTAGTACATTTAAACTGTATACAGCCTCATTTCTGACCCGACAAGGCGATAATTCACAGACAATAAGATGAATATTGATAGCAGTATTTTATTCTGATAATGAAACAACGTCATATTCTGAATGACATTGTATAAAGTCTGCAGTCTGTGATGCACTAGCTGTTTTTTCCTGTATTTTGGTTTTGTTTTGGACATAACTCAGGCTGTAATTTATTTTATTTGAATTGCAGTATCTTTAATTTTGTCGAAGCCTTTAATTACTTCTAAAAGGTAGGAGTTTTGTTTTAATTGTAGAAGTCGGTACGGTGACCTAACATTTACGTCATCTGTTTTACGGTGGATAGTTATGTCATTGAAAATCATACTGAATTAACTTATTGTATATTAATTACTACTAGAACACACCCGCGAAATCGCGGGCATATACAGCTTGTGAACTATTGTAGAATGATTTTTTGTCAAAGATATTATGTAAGGATAATTTCCTATTTGTTTCCTTTCTGTTAAATTCAATTATTTCGTGTTTCTGGCCTCAGACCACAATTATTCTTCTCCTTTGCTACAATGCTTCTTTTGGTAAAAGTCAAATCAAATTAAAAATTTGCACCGTTTCAAACATGAAATAAATGTAACTGCTATATATAGACAATTATTAGTCTAATAAAATATGCTTCTAGGACAATTCATCAGTGCTTTTTCTTTTGGGAGCCTTATTAACATGCCAATGGTAGGATATTAATCTTGTATAAATGACCAAGACCGACTAAGGCTAATTTGAGGGGTGGTCGGAGGGTCGTGATCCCGAAATCCCGGGCTTAAAACCATGAAATCCCGAGATGCAGAATTTAAAGAAACTTCATATCCCGAAATCCCGAAATCAAAAAATATATTCCCGGATCACGTAAGGATCAATCCTAAAATCAGGAGCTTAAAAACACCCGATCCCGACGCCCTTAAAAAGGTCCTGCCTTCCTCCAATCCAATCCAATTTCTATACTAACATAGAAAGTCCCTGACAGAATACAGAGAGTCTCTATATATTAAAGTAGTATAATCGTAGTTTACATGTAGATAAAGCGAAAAATAATTGTCCTCTCTAAGGAGGTACATTTGTACATGTATAATAGTTGTGATTCTTGCGATCTAAACACCATGATATGGAGAACGCTCTGTATGGTTTATTTATTTTCCATTTTTGTTATCTATCATACGATTGGTTGTACTTGTGTCACATGTTTTACTTATATGCAACTGGTATGACTCCTTAAATAGTAAACATTTCAAAGAAAACAATAGACAGAATACAGAGAGTCTCGTAGACTATATAGTAAAGTAGTATAATCGTAGTTTACATGTAGATAAACGCAAAAATAATTGTCCTCTATAAGGAGGTATAATAGTTGTGGGCCTTGCGATCTTAATGCCATGATATGGAGAACGCTCTGATTGGCTTATTTATTTTTCATTTTTGTTATCTATCATACGATTGGTTGTATTTGTGTATGTTTCAAACCGGAAGTCTTATCTATGACTAAAGGTCAGTCTGATGACGGAATCATATCCGGACTCCTTTTTTGTCGTTTTTCTCCCAAAATAACTCAATCTGAATAATCGTAAGAATGGATAACAAATGCGATTATGCATGTTACCTATAGGACACAGAGGCATGATGATTGATGTATTGTGGAAGGAAGAGAAGCGACACACAAAATTAGGTCTTCTCGTTTAATAGTATAGATGTGCTTTCTTAGGTCATAGTGTACTCTGTTGAAAAGAGTTGAAAAGGGGGTGTTAATTAGGATGGTGGTGCTTAAGACAAGTACATTTATATTGAGTTTAGTTCAGCATAAGAACGTTTACTTATATTACCCTCTGTAAAAATTGGGGAAAACTAACATCTCGTGTTTCAAATAAAAATTCAAAAGACACGACTCATAGGTACCAAAATAAGAGCAGTCTAAACTAATTAGATTAAAGTCGACAATTTGAAAAATTATAAAAGAAATGATGGCCCTAATACGCTTCCGTATAAATGTGTAATAAACATTGAAATTATGAGATATTGTATCTCCCTGTAAACAAATATCACATTGACAGTGTTTTGCATATGGATTTATTTTGCGAGTGGCATAAACGTGAGAGGTTTAGCTAGCCAAACAAAGGTTTAATCCACCATTTTAACACGAGGAAATGCCTGTACCAAGTCAGAAATAGGATGATTTGGAAATTTTGTCTATGTCATTTGATAAGGGACTTTCCGTTTTGAATTTTCGATGGAGGGCAGTACTTTTGTTATATTACCCTCTTTAATAAAAGACATCCGGTGTTCAAAAGTCATAAATCGACTGAGAGAAAACAAATCCGGGTTACAAGATAAAACTGAAGGAAACACATCAACTATAAGAGGAAGACAAAGGAACAAAAGGAGCATTGAAGTGCAACAAAAACAAATGCCAACATACATAGAAACGAACTATTTGATAACAATTGACATATTCTTATCTTAGTACAGGATATTTCAAGAAAATGGGATCTGTAGCCACAATGTTTCACGTAAAAAAGATATACATTTTTGTATCTTACCTAACCTTTTATTCTAATGTTCTAAATAGAACTAAAACACTACCGTGATCGAAATAACGTGCATGCATCGCCTAGATGAAAGCACTACAGGAGTGATACACTCAACTATTAAATTAAAGTGACTCTTTCGTCTGACGATAAAGATTTCAAATGCTTACTGGTCACTCAGAATTGCTACAAAATTCTGTTAAATTTTCTACCAAGACCTCTATAAACCGCTTGTTACGTTTTTTTTTTTTGTATTGTTCTCTTGTATCGAAAGTATCAAACCAGTAGTCATAGTTATTGTATTAGCTTGTTTATTGTAGTTCCATTTAAAGTCTTTTTCGAAATGTTGTGCTTGATTTTACTTCTTTGATAAAAGTAGAGCAGCTCTGTCCCGGTTTTTAATTGTAAAATAGTTTGATGTAAAATGGTCAAAATAGACGGAACAATACCAGGATAGACTAACTGTGTTAAATTGTTTGTTGCATTTGTATGTTTTGTTCAAACAATAATGTTCTCAAGGAAATCAGTTCTTGATGATTGATGTGGTTCTGTTGTTTATAACAGCATTCTTTTTCCTGTACTAAAAGTTTTCAAAAGTGATAAAATCTCGTCACACTACTGAGTGACCTACCCTGTATTTGTTTCTGTCGATGAATAATAATGCCAAATGGAAACATATTTTCTATAAGCAGATGACGTTATATACTAGGTATAAAAGATAAAATATAAACAAGTTTAAATTGAAAACAACGTTAAACTTATAATTGCATTGGATAAAAACTGCAATTTTTATACGTGTGCATGTAAAACAAATTTCGTTAAAGAGGGCAAAAAAATACAGCACAAACAACATTTTCCTAAAAAACCAAAGAGTGAAAAAGTATATTTTAACAAAACGCATTTGAATAACAGGTCGAACAACTTATGTTCTCAATCCCTGCTGACTGCCATTGACGATTGACAAATAAATTGATCACAAGATGTAACAAAATGGATCCTCATATTAATTTAATATCAAACAGAAAACATTAAACTTGCAACGAGATGGTATACCACAACCACGAGGTGCAAAAATTTGTACACCACATCCAAATATCGACAACCAATGTTTCTTCAGTGATGTTAGGGATCGACACGGTATTTGGAAGGCCATATAATTTACCTCAATTAAGGAGAGACTCTTGAATTTCAAAGAGTCGAAATAGGATGAAAAAAGTAAAATCACAAAAATACTGAACTTGGAGGAAAATCCAATCGGAAAGTCCATAATCACATGGCAAAATCAAATAACAAAACACATCAACAACGAATGGACAAGAACTGTCATATTCCTGACTTGGTACAGGCATTTTCAAATGTTGAAAATGGTGGATTAAACCTGGTTTTATAGCGCTAAACCTCTCACTTTGAAGACAGTTTCATCAAATTCCGTTATATTTACAATGATGCGTGAATTAAACAGACATAATAAATAAAATAACTCAAAATATGGGCACAGCAGTCATCATCGTGTAACAATTATAAAAGGAACAATTTTTAAAACAGAACACAAAAACATGAACGGATTGTATAAACCGGAGGGAAAATATAAAACAAGCACAAACGGAATAATATAAACATGTTTAAATTGAAAACAACGTTCAAACCTAAGATTGCGTTGGATAAAAAACCTGCAATTTTATACGTGTGCATGTAAAACAAAAAAGGAGTGGTCCAAGTATAGCACAAACAACATTTTCCAAAAGACCCAAAAAGTGAAAAAGTATATTTTAACAAAACGCATTTCACTAACAGGTCGAACAACTGATTTTCTTAAACCCTTCTGACAGTCAGATGAAATATATATACAGAGGAATGTAGAACTATTTGATTATTGACAGTACAATGTAATAGAGGAATACATTTGATTACGGACAATATTCCTTTAAATATGCAAGCACACGTCATCAATATTTAGATAAATTTAATTTGTTTCGATCAATCTGTCTGGTGAAACTGGTGACAAAAATGCTGTGTGTCTCGTTCCGACAAAAAATATGCATTTTTGATAGAAATTATATTGAAAGACCACACATTTATTCAATACAAACACTCAATTTAGAATTTAAACAACTTGTATGCTAACATGTTGACTTTTAATAAGATCTAGTGATTATAATACCTAATGTATGCATCATTAAAATAATAATATGTACAGTATCGTATAGTTACAGTAAAAGCATATGCAATGCAATAATAACATTGGTCTTATCTTAAACCTTTTTGTATAGCAAGGTGTACTTTCATGGCATGAAACCCGTTTGGAAAACATTTTAAGGCCCCAAAAAAAGTAATAATTCTTGGTCAATAAACTTTTTTTAGCACTCTGAGTACAACATTTGCGTTCGAAACACCAAAATCCAATAATTTGATTGGTTGATTTCTGAGCCTGATTACTATAATCATGCTCGAAATTTTATGCCCCCAATGGGAGGTCATCTATTAAGAACCGAGTTGGAAATGTTTAAGGCATGCTACTATGAAGCATTTAAGATATCAAAACATGTTTATACTAGTATGTCAAGAAATATTCTTTTCTGTTTAGTACAGAAAGTTAAACAGTCTAGCATTACTCTTTTTTTGTAATATCATGTTTGTACCTATATTTGATAAACATTCATGTCATGAAGCATTTTCTCTTGAGAATATTACTTTAGATCATTGCGTTGGTACTTTATATTGTTTAATTATGTCATACTGCAACTTTGAAATATAGAAAATAATGTTACAATTATTTGACTGGCTTCGATAATAAGCGATTTTCGTTAAACGAAAACAAAGACCTTTAAAACTGATTAAAACTATTTCAGTATTTAACATATGAATGTTATGTTGTATAAGGATATAAAAATTATAAATAGAAGATATAGTTATATTTTCTATAAATTTAAATGGTTTTCTTGATATTTGAAATAGGATAAAGAGGATATCCTGGTACACTTAATGATAATCACCTTTCTACTCAACATGTTATATAACAAACCATTACAAAGATATTTGAGATAAATGTTTTTGTGTTTTTATGCATTAAAATGTATAGAACTTAATTACTTGATGAAATGGAAAAGTGATACAATCAAAAGTGTTGGAATGATAGATGGTTCTTCATCAAATGAGCTTGAGGCAATGAAACCTGTTCGAGCAAGGTGACGGCTTTGGTTTGAATAACCTATAAAATAAAATAAAAAACATGAAAAATTTATCTCTTTATAGTATGTTCCTTTATTTGTCAAACACGAATACAAGTAGATGTGAAGGGAAGAAGATATGTACCACTAAATATTAATTTCTGTTATAACTGTTGGGGATTTTGTTTACATTTTGCTGTAATAATTCTTGATGTTAAACAATAAGCCGTGATCCTGCATTTTGTCATTTAGGTAATTTTTGGCAATCAATAATAAAAAAAAAACATCAATGCGAACCAATTGTTTCCTCATTCTAATGTTCACGTCATGAACTGAGTGGTATGTTCCGCTTTTCTGTTCGAGACACTAAAATTTCCTCATAATTACCAATATCTTCAAAATTATTGTATAAACTCTCGTTTTTTCACTGTTATGATATAAAAGAATAGTACAAAGTATGAACTACAAATACATATCATATTGTAACACAAAAAGGTTCATTTATCTCTTTTATAATGACTTACTATTTTGACACGATAACTTCTTCTTAGCAATAATTATGTTTGAACTTCCAATGATACAAGTAATGGTTACCAAATCAACGCAATGCTGAGAATCGACAATATACTCGAAGTCAATCTTTGATTTGTAAAAGATCCCGTCATGTTTTGAGATTACTTTCAGAGCTTCCTTTGTGATATCCTTTTCCTGTAAAAAAAAAAAAAAAGACCTGCGTTTTAGATAGTTCGGTGCGCTTTTAATAATTGTAGGAAAAATAATTCTATCTATATTGGATATAAAAAAAAAATCATTAACCCGAGTTCTCTGAATATGCATTAATTAATGCTGGTAAAAGTCGGTTGAAAGTTTACGTTTGGTATCATGTTATATGATTTAAAGAATTATGACATGTATGTAAACACAATAGCATAACAACAAAACATAACACGGAAGGTTCCTTTTATTTAAATGAAAGTTTTACTCACATCAGCATGGGCACTGCACAGAGGTTTGGGGAAAACCTTTTCTAATGTTATCGCTGAATGTATATAGGATTTGTTGAAGCTTAAAGTAACAGGAACCAATATGACCGGGTGATCTAAACGAATAAAATTCAAGTTTATGATTCGTTCAAATGTCATAACTATATAATTATCCAGTTGAATATGTCAGTGTATGGTAACGATCTGAATCATTTTTATCAGATACATTTTAGATTAGGTGTAGGATGAAACAATATAACTATGAAACGGTTGGAAGCATTAAGTAAAAATGCAGAAAAGTACAATTAATCTATGGTCAACCTTTATTAGACAAAGGCAACTTTCTTTTGATACAGATAAAAGAATAGCAAATAATCAGGAGGAAAGTAGTGATATAATGTCATTTGTTGCTTAATTTGACACATTTTGAAGTGTAACCGAACGTTTATTCAAGTCTTTGTTTGATTTATTGGTATGGTTGCTTCAATTTATGAGTCCGTTATTTCGTATTTCTATGATGACTGTTTACAGAGTATTGGATGCTTGATCCCAATTATTGTCACATTAACCTATTATGTCTGTTTGGACTGCTCACTCGATCAAGTAATTCAAACGAACTTTTAAACAACCATCATACAAGTTGCGCTATAACACCTTGTTTTACCAGTTAACTCCACATTTTCTTTGGAAAATGTCTGCATCAAATTAGAATCAGTTGTTTTCCAAATTTTCGGTTGGCAGGTCGTCTAGCACTTAATATTGTCTTCTCCAGATTAAATTTACATCGGAGTTCTGTATGTTCGTAAACCTGTTTCATACAATTAATAAAGAACATCTTGATGAATTTTAGAAGAGGTATTTTTCGGTGTTCTTTTATTTCTCGTTATTTGTCTTGCAAGTTCAAGATTTTAATTCGGATTTTTCTTTGGGTGGCTTTAGTTTAACAAAACTACAAAGAAAAATATTTATATAAAGCGATATATTGTTATCCTCAAAATTATTGTTTTTGGAGTGAGTATATTTACTTTATTACATATTTTTTATATTATCAGGGTACCATTTCAGTCAAAATTTCATTATGAATATATCATTATGTATAATTACAAACAGTAACATACACTCATATCTGTGCTTCGTCAGCTCCAAAACGGCTTCATAACTGGAGAATCCATAACTACATTGGTAAACAATGTCCACATCGTCCTCAGAAAACGATTTTATAGTTAAAATGGATGTTCTATTTTCGTTTATCAGATGCTCCTTATATTTGGTATAATCTGATGACCCTTCATTGAGAGTCAAAGTTTTGTAATCATGACCACCTCTCCATGTCCTAGTTGGACAGCATGTTTTATGTGGCAAATTACATTGTAGTTGAACATCACGTCCAAAAATTACATGTTCGGTTAAAAGTTTCCATGATATTTTTCCTGTAAAATATTATATTAACATCATGTTTTAATAATCTGACTATTAAAATCATAATTTCCATAGCATTACCTTAGTACTTTTTTTATTATTTTTTACAAATGTTAATCTTTGTCTTATAGCCATCTAGTCTTCGCAATGTATTTATTCATATATGTTTTTATAAAAAAAAATCCTTGCTGTATACATTTTATCACAAACAGTCCCAACTCTGCATTAATGTCTTTCTATGTTAATATTTAGGATAAATATTTGCATTGCTTTTGTTAGGAAAGCATCAACTAAAATTACAACTGAAAAATGACATTCAGCAAGAAACTCTAATACATTCAATTTCTAATCCATATCACACTTGACTGTTTAGAAATCCGATCTATTCAACTTCGTACTTTATTTGGCCTTTTTAACTTTATTGGATTCGAGCGTCACTGATGAGTCTTTTGTAGACGAAACGCGCGTCTGGCGTATATAAAAAAATCAGTCCTGGTATCTATGATGAGTTTATTGTATACGTATCTTTGCTTTATTGTTCGATCAATTTTAACACGTCGTTTGTATACGAAGAAGGTTCTAAGTGGTTTTCTTTAGTGTGATTTCTAATGAATTATTGTGAATTATATATTTCTTATTATTATAAAATTGAGAATGGAAATGGGGAATGTGTCAAAGAGAAAACAACCCACCCAAATAAAAAACAACAGCAGAGGGTCACCAACAGGTCTTCAATGTAGCGAGAAATTCCCGCACCCGGAGGCGTCCTTCAGCTGGCCCCTAAACAAATATATACTAGTCCAGTGATAATGAACGCCATACTAATTTCCAAATTGTACACAAGAAACTAAAATTAAAATAATACAAGACTAACAAAGGCCAGAGGCTCCTGACTTGGGACAGGCGCAAAAATGCGGCGGGGTTAAACATGTTTGTGAGATCTCAACCCTCCCCCTATACCTCTAACCAATGTAGTAAAGTAAACGCATAACAATACGCACATTAAAATTCAGTTCAAGAGAAATCCGAGTCTGATGTCAGAAGATGTAACCAAAGAAAATAAACAAAATGACAATAATACATAAATAACAACAGACTACTAGCAGTTAACTGACATGCCAGCTCCAGACTTCAACTAAACTGACTGAAAGATTATGATTTCATCATATGAACATCAGGCACAATCCTTCCCGTTAGGGGTTTAGTATCATACCATCATAACATATATGAGAAGAACATAACCCGTGTCATGCCAACAACTGTTTTTAGAATAAATGTGTTTAGTTCCGATGCAAAGACTTTATCAGTGACTCAATATTAACGCCAAAATATGCAATCTTTAATGACTTGACAACAGTATCGTAATTATATCCCTTCTTAATAAGTCTATTCAAAGGTTTTGTAAGTTTCTGAGCTGAATACTGACACCTTTGTGCTTTATAAAGAATATTACCATAAAAAATTGGATGTGAAATACCTGAACGTATTAGAAGTCTGCATGTTGAGCTATATTTACGAATGATGTCTTTATACCGATGATAAAATTTAGTAAATGTTTTGACCAGTTTGTGATATCGAAAACCCTGGTGTAATAATTTTTCAGTAATACATAAATTTCTCTCGTTAAAATCTAAAACATTGTTACATACACGAGCGAATCGTACAAGTTGAGATTATACTTGTTTTACTATTTTGAACGCACTCATATCGTCTTTTCATATTGGTTTAAATTAGGATTATGTCACTTTACGTAATTTATTTTATCTTACCTCCTATAGATTTATAGAGATATGATTGGTTGAAGGACTACAAGTGGTGACTATGTATATTCGATATAGGGTGTCCTAAAAGTATAGGGTTAGTTACCATACATGGTTAGTTAACATACATGGTTAGTTACCATATGGGGTTAGTAAGGAGTTACTCTCCTTTCAAAACATAAAACACGGTGTTGAGGGGAAATCTGAAATAATTCAAGACAAAGAAAATGATGATGAAAGGTTGAAATAAATTCATAAAACATAATTAAAGCTAACTAGTTGTTATTGTTGGCATTAAGGAGTTGCTTCCCTTTCAAAAACAAAAAAAGAAATCTGGAAGTTTTCAACAGACGAAGAAATTGAGACATGTAATGGTAAATACATAAAACCAATTCAAAGCTAAAAAGTTGTTATTGTGGGCATTTGGTTTCTATATAGACAAATGGAAGTAGGATCTTAATACTCAGTATATTGAAGACTTTATACCTATGATAGGTCACTAGTCAAAATACCACATGTGAAGATAGTCGGTAAGATAAATTCGTTACACGATGTGCTAGTGCTTCTCTCTCTCACCCCATATGGAATTTACTGATCCCATATATATCGTATTAGGTCACTAATACACCACGAACTAATAGTATATGACTTTTTCAATGTATTATAAAATGTTGAATTTTACCTTTTCCAAATGGCAGTTGTGCGAAAAATACTAGAATTGAAATGGTCAATTGCATCTTGATTTGTTAAACGATTCTTCATTCTTTGTATGCTGCAAACAGACGATCAAATTTTATTTTCTATGTTTTACTTTTAGTTCATCATTGTGGTATATAAATTTGAAGAGGTAACATTTGCTGCGTAGTCGTGTACTACAATGTACATGTAATTGAAACATACAGGTAAATGAATTTAAATCATTATGGAGGGCCAATGATAAAATCAAGTACAATCAGGAAGAATATTTTTATGGACGCATTATTAATTATAAGCATGACACATCAATTGAATATCAAAATATTGATTAAGTTAATAATGAAAACAAAACAAATTACTTGTATATTTGTTAAATTGTTTAAGGAAGTAATATAAATAAACACCTTTACCACAACATAAGATAGCTCCATTGTCAATAAAAATATCATATAACTGTGTCAAGGTTAAAGGTGTTAAAGTCGTGTAAATACATTTACGTATTGGATCAATATATTTATATATATGATAGTGTTTGATAAGTTTGATAATTGCCTTTCCATTTAATTTCGTTGATTAAAATATTCTAAATTATGTTTATTATCCTTTTTAAAGACATACATGAGGTTTAATTTCATCTACAACGTACGGCAAAATCTATGATATATCATTTATTCTCAATCAACCATATACATAGGTATAGAGAAACTGAACAAACAAACAATTATTAAGACAAGCTAAGAAGTGGATTTTAGCCAGTAGCTCATGCATCTGTGATAATAATCTTTATAAATTTACAAAGTTTATAAGTTCTGATTTGAATACCAAAATTGCTTGTGTTTAGCAATATTTAAAATTGAGAATGGAAATGGGGAATGTGTCAAAGAGACAACAACCCGACCATAGAACAACAGAAGGCCACCAATGGGTCAATAATACAGCGAGCAATTACGCACCCAGATGCGTGCTTCAGTTGGGCCCCTACACAAAAATATGTACTAGTTCACGGAAAAAAGACGTCATACTAAACTCAGAAATATCTTAAACAAATCAAAATTAAAAATCATACAAGACTAACAAAAGCCAGAGGCTCCAAACTTTGGACAGGCGCAAAAATGCGACGGGGTTAAACATGTTTTTGAGATCTCCCCTCTCCCCCCATACCTCTAGCCAATGTAGAATAAAAAAACACATAACAATACACACAGTAAAACTAAGTTCAAGAGAAGTCCTAGTCCGATGTCAGAAGGTAACTAAAGAAAATAAACAAAATGACAATAATACATAAATAACAACATACTACTAGCAGTTACTGACATGCCAGCTCCAGACCTCAATTAAACTTATTGAAAGATTATGTCTTCATTATATGAATATCAGGCACAATCCCTCCCGTTAGGGGTTTAGTATTATATACTAGTCAACAAAAGAAACGATACACGACTTTAGAATAGAATTTATCAAAAAGTATTGAAACTAAAACAAAATGAGATACACTTTTTTTTAAAAAGCTTTCATTTGCAATGTATGCTCATATGATAATGAAAATCAAAACCTGTCGGAAAGTAACTTAATTCCGTGTAAACGATCATAAGATGCAAATTATTTTTGCGGAAAGTTGGATAAAAAATCGACACACAATTTTCTAAATACTAAATCAGTTTTCAAATGTGGTTAAACATATTCAATATGCCAATCATGTTATGTTCATATTGTAACTAATGAGTTGAAATAATGTTTTTTTTTTTGTAAATGTTTGGTAAAAAAGGTGTTTTTGAAATCTCAAAAAATGTAAAAAAAGAAAAAAAAATTGTTTTCGTCTCAAATCAATGTTTAAGATATGAAAACAACACACTGTAAATTTGGAACCTTTCTGATTAGTTTAAGATTATTCACGGTTTTTTTTTTTTTTCATTTCACTTTACACATACTAGCAATTGTAAATCAATTGATAATGTTTACATTTTAACGATTTCTTGATGGGCCGAACTTTGCTCTACAAATAAACAAAGAAACTGCACGATTTTTAAAAAAGAATTGATGGCAAACATTGTCTCTATCTTTAAATGAAAGGTTGACATCATTAGTTGGAACTTCTGTTTTTAAAAATGTCGTTTTATGTTAATTTTGTCAAAAAATTCAAATTTCGCCAAATGACGTCATGAAAGCAAAAAAAAACTTTTCAACGGATTTATATTTCTATAAATATTACTACCTTAAATATTGCTCATACAAACGGAAAACTTCATCTTTAATTCAAAACAAAATCGTGTATCGTTTCTTTTGATGACAAGTATACCATCATAAAATATATATGAGAAGAACATAACCCGTGTCATGCCAACAACTGATTTTAAAATAAATGTTTTGCATTTTTCAAATATTAATGTGACATACAATGTTTCCAGTTTTCTTCAATGTATTTGCATTGTAATACGTAACGAAATACATAATCATTGTTATTACATCGGCTATTGTTTCTCACTATATAATTCAATCTACCCTGTTCAATAAGAGCTTGTGATTTGTGGTGCTAATTATACACAAAAAAATATATAGATTGTTCCCAAAAAATCTCTTTTTACAAAAGAAAACCGTTAAAAAGTAATAAGTGGTTTGGTGCGTTTTCAAGCAAAGAGTTTCAGACTTGTACAAACTGATCTTTTAGTTAGAGTATGATAAATGAATTCCTATATGATTACCAATCCCACATAATAGGAATACCTCATTCATTTAGAATAGTTATTTCATTGATAGAAATGTGGTCGCCCGATTTGTATAAAGTATATGATAGTTTTGATATGATAGTTTTGATATGATAGTTTTGTCTCTGTACCATAGTTGAAATCCACCAAATTAGAAGCAATCTAGTTCTAAGTCGAAAACTATAAGACAAAAATGAACAGACATATTTCAAAGCTACACGAGGTAATTTGTGTGTTGTTGAAACATTTTGCCAATTAATAAACAATAAACAATTTGAAAGTTATGTTCGACGCTACCAATACGTGAAAGAAATAGCGTATAAGTTGTGCGACATGAAGGAGCTGTACAGGTAGTTTCACATAAACAGACAGACGATGTCTAGAATGATAAACCCCAAGATTGTGATATTCAATGTGTAACATGAAGTCCTGCATATCTGGTTCATTCATCACCACAATCACATTGTTGTGGATGAAAACGTCTGAAATCTTATCAAATCGCCAGATGAAGTTTATGTTAATGTGAACTCCGAAGTAAAAATTCTCTTGCAAGACAAACTCAAATGTCACGTACCACGTTAATGCATTGCCCCTTTAAACACTATATTACCTTCCATAGCCAACATTGTCGCCATATTTTGGAAATCGGGCATTAACGGGATGAACTTGGAGAAGTGACCGCTATTGCCAAAACGCACCGGAAATACTTGAACATATGTTAATTCATGTCAATTCAACTCCTGCAACAATGTTTTATTTCCTATAAATGTTTTTAGAAAGTTCATCGGTCACAGTATTGTTGTGTGATTTTGGCTGTACTGAACGTCACCAAGCTCTTCAATATGCGGGAAGTGTTGACAAATAAGGAAATAATTTGTTAATTTATATGAAAAATTAACGGAAATTGCTATGAATCAAGGCATTCCTAATAAAAAAACGATGGTAAGTTAAATCTGTTTTAATGATACAATTTTTAATATTTTATAAATTGAAACATTGTCTTCATTTGTTTATTTGCCGAGGAATGCATCTTCTAATCATTTATTTCATTATTAATGATCATGTTGTGAAACAATTTTTGATATTTGTAATAAACAAGTTTTATGATAACATATGCTTATTTTTTTTATTTTTTTAGATTCCACATAAAGTTGTTCTGTTCTATTTGGGATTATTTAATTGTAAGTATTTTTGTTTGTTAATCAGTCATATGTTGTGTACCGTATATATGTTAAAACAGAAAAATCCTAATCTTACCAAAATAAAACGATATTGTTTGTTTTTTTAACTAAATTAATTTTAATAAATATTATTACAAACTCCACAACATAAAAGTTCTCTCAACGTAAAGAAAAACCATAAAAACTAAAAATTAGATAAAGACATATTACAAAATACCATCTACGGAAACACCCTTAAATGCGAAAATCACAAAAAAGCGGAAAAGGACATATCACCTTATTTTGATCGTAGTACTACGACGCCATGTAGCTGTATATATCATTGTTATTTTGACTTTGGTTAGATATTTGTGTTTTTGACAATAATGTCACTTATTAAAAAAGAACGTCCTTATAGGAAACATTTGCATTTGAGTTAAAAATGTTATGGTAACGTTCGATGTTATGCTTAATGAAACACACACTGTTATTGCAAACAGCAATAAAAAATTGAATTGTATTTTACAGACGAATGTTTTGGAGAACTACAGATAGACAAAGTGTATGCAACAACTGGAGTTGATGTGACCTTCAATTGTTCGAAAATGAAAGTAGAAGGAATCAGCTGGTTGCGACATCCATTTGAGGATCAGAATATAAATTTCACAATATACACTGATCGAACTACTATTAATCCACAGATCAAAAACAAGGATCGTGTTCGAATCATTTACAATCAAAGCAGAGGAATATATCAGTTGAAAATATTAAAAGTTTCAGAAACTGACGAAGGAAAATACAGATGCAGTTATTTACTTGGTACAGTTGTTCATGACTATGATGTTTCATTGAAAATAACAAGTACGTTTATATTGTTTTTTTTTATAATTTTATAATCAAATCTTACTATCTATGATGGCCATATAAAATGGTTAGTCATCATTTTGTAAAATTAAGTTCATATAAATATTCAGAATGATTTGTTGTGAACAAAACAATATCGGTTATCAAAGACGATAATTATTATCCCATAATGGGTTATTTTATCAGATTATAAATCGTTCAATAGGTTCAAAGAACAAACAAAATGTGGAACTTCATCATTTACATAACAGAAAGAATTTGGAAACTTAAAAAACTAGACGGAACTAAAAGTGCAGTTACGAAAATTGTGGATTCACATTTATTTAACAATGGTGTAATTTACGAGTATAACCTCAATCATTCTTTGACAATAAGGGTTGTCTCTGTTACAATCATGCAAGAATTATACTAAACTATTTTATACGGATTTTCTGTTTTACCAATAACATATGATTACTAAATTTACTCGTCATGAATACCTGTCGTAAAATTAATTTTGTTGGAAAAGTATTTTAAAGATTTATAACATGTAATTGTTTTCCATCAAAAAAAAAAACGGTACAATTCTTTTTGTTTTAAATATTCACTACCAATTTTGAAATTGAATAATAAAGGCAAAAGTAGCATAACGGTGGTCAAAAGTCATAAACTACTTGAGAGAAAACAAATCCGGGTTACAAACTTAAACTGAGGAAGACAAATCCACTATAAGCGGAAAACAAAGGAACAAAAGAAACACTGAACTGCAACAAAAAACAAACGCTTAAATCAAAATCTTTCAATTAGTGTACTATTTAAAAAATATCAGCTTTCAAGCCTTTTTGCATGCTACCGAGATTCTTGTCACGTGATTAAACAATTGCAATATTTTACAGGACCTCCTTCCAATCTTAGATTTATGAACAACAACAGAGGTTTTATTTCCGGAACGGAAGGACATAACGTTACAATAAGCTGCTTAGTTGACAGTGGAGTTCCACCAGAAACATTACATCTTCAATCAACCAGTGGATTATCTATAGGAGGAAGACATGGACTCATCAATCATTCTTTAGTTCTTAATAGGTCGATGAATGGCACCAGTTTCACTTGCAAAGCAAAAAGCGACCAACTGGATGCTTCACTGGTTTCACACATACAACTACTTATCAAATGTATGTACAAAAAGAAGAATATATATTTTATGAGTAAATGTATTTGACTATCAAGAACAAATTAATTGGGGTATTTTTTTGGTTATTTTTTTACCTTCATACTTAATTACGAAACTTATTTTTGTTACTTATTCTTGAATATAGTCTTTTTAAAAAAAAATATAGAAAACAAACTTCTAGTGTTGAATTGAGCTTTACTATAGAAAACACATAGTTGTACGCCACTAACAACACGAACAATTCGTTGTAGATAAACCAACTGTGCATATAGAAGAGGGCTCACTGCTAACTGTTAAAGAAGGAGATAATTTAGTTTTGACATGTCATTTTTCTTGTTACCCTGATCTACACAGCCTAGAATGGAAACATATGAGTTATATAGTGGATGAAATGAATACCAAATACGGAAGTGCAAGAAGGTTAGAGATATCCAAAGTGAGGACAAACCACTCTGGTGCATTTATTTGTAAGGTAACAAATGAGGTAGGAGCTGGATATGCCAAAATCAACATCACAGTTCAGTGTAAGTATATTATTAATTTCAATTTTAGTAAAAATATTTAAGCAGACCTTGTTTAAGTTTAAAGTTTTAAGTTCTTATATCGATTTTTGAATTTGTGGTGAAATACGATTTTTGAAGTAACAAAAATGCAAAAAAAAGAGTTTTCGTATTTTTGCCTTAAATCAATGACTTTACTTGGAATAGGACATATCAATACAAGTTTCTTTATCAGTCTATTTGTAAGCACTATGAAACAAGTCTGATTTACCGTGTCGGTCTAATATAAACTAGTATTTACTAATAAATTAATTATTCCAGTGTATTCCTAGTCATAACCTATCACAATGCAAATCCGATATACCGTGAGTAATTGCGATCGGAGCTAGCCCACAACAAAAACCAGAATTACTATGACCTACTAGGTTGCAATTCTGTAAATATAAACAATGCAATTTCCCATAGGAACTCCTTTTTGCGGCTTTAACTGTGACATTTTTACTATGAAGTTTAATGAAAAGTAATATCCCAAAACGGAAAGTTTATATGCACGTCTATTTTATTCAAAGGTAAAAATATAGGGCTGTGTTATATTTACATGCCCTGAACTTATACTAAAATTCTATACTACTCATACCTTCATTTTTGGACCTCTTAAGAATTAAAATTTAGGCGCTACCATGTTTTTCTATACTGGTTACATTCCCTAGTGATGTCCTCATGAGATGAAACACGGGCATCATAAATGGGAACTAGTACGTTAACAAATTAACATATCTATAAATAGTGTATATCTCCCTAAAAGAGGCGGGGTTTGAGAAACAGCTGTATTTACAAAGTGCACCCTCTAGTAATGAACTAGCACTTGTCGGTATAGTCAAGAGATATTGCATGAACAATTTTATTTAATGAATCAATATAGTGGAGCAACACGTTACATAAAATCACAAAACTTCGAGGAAAGTTAAAAACGGAAAGTCCTTAATCAAATGGTAAAATCAAAAGCTCAAATGCATCAAACGAATGAAAAACAACTGTTAAATTTCTGACTTGGTGCAGGCATTTTCTTATCTAGAAAAATGATGTATTAAACCTGGATTTATAGCTAGCTAAACCACTAACTTATAATTATAATCTTTATTTCAAGAGAGTATGCTCAATTATTACAAACACTATTCTCCCTTGAGGCTTGTATGAGAGTCGCATCAAATTACAATTCCAATCAAATTAACTTTTTTTGTCTTCTAATGAGTTTATAAGGTTGCGATCCGGATAACCATGGCATTCAACTCGTAAGCTGTTACTTTAAAATTCGAGTCCCAGTTGAGGTGTATCGCTATCAAGAAGTACTTTCCAAATTATATTATGATGTTGGTGTAGTTTTTAGCTATACTGTTATAAACCAGATTAGTCTTGGCATAATCAAGTATAAAACAATGAATTACCATGTATGTGCAGTGTTCGAATAGCACGTTTTATTGCGAGTAATTTGCCAATCCGAATTAGCATTTTAGTATAGTCATGAACTAGCACAATAATAATAAACTAAACTAAAGAAACCTTGTCCGTCTAGTTTTGAGCTTGCAATTTGAAATCTGATTTACCATGTTAGTCTTATCGTGAGCTACTTTATTCCAAATCAGATTTTGTCGTTTCGATGTGGTCGTCAGATAATACGTTACATTTCTGAATACCTTGAACTAAGTCTTGACCTCTCACAAAATAAATGCCGATTCACGGTTTCAGTATATGCGTAATCTACTACGGTACAAATCTGACCTACCATGTCCTTGCGGTAAATTTGACTAACCTTTCAGTGTAATCGTGCACTAGCACATTATAGTTATTTTTTTCCGTGAAACTGGTCCCTACATAATTTACCATTATAAAAGGTCAATGCATAAAAATTCATATGATTTACTTTTATATTTTAGATCCACCATTAGTAAATATTAAAGTAACACAAATTGCAAATCATGTTAAGCTAGACTGCATGCCACAAGGGCTTCCAGATATATTTACTTTTGAACCATGGGAACATACTACGACAGGTGGTCAACACGTCAGATTCTTGAATGGATATCAGAATGGAACTTTGGTCCTAAATGAGACGAAATCCGAAAATACATTACAAGACACGGGAATTTATATTTGCTCGGTCAAAAATGGCATCAGTGATAGTAATGGCAGATTTAGTCAAACAGGTCATGTAACAGTCAAAAGAAACGGTAAGATACGCTAAACTATGTCAACGTTGGCTAAGGAAACGTCATATTTGGCATATTTATCGCGTTTAAGATGACTATACATACCCACTTAATCAATTGAAATTAAATATGAAAATAACGATTGGTCAAAAGAAACTGTTTTCGGTTTAAATGCTATATCTATTGAACATTTATGTTACAAAAATAAAAAACATAAATAATCCATAAACATTTATACATAATGTATGCATTGCTATATCTATTGAACACTTATGTTACAAGTATATAAACATTTATTCAAAACAAATGTTATGATTTTTTTTAGACCATGTTTAGAAAAGGGCAAGTTTAAGTTGAAAACTGATATATATTTAAGGAAATCCAATCTTTGGAAATAAGAAACGGGCCGAACAATTTGGAACGTATGGACAAGCAACGACCCTTAACTTTGATGTTTTCAGCTTAGAGCCAATGAATTTGATTATACAAGGTGAATTTGATCGACAGAGAGATTTTGGCAGTCAAATAAGGACAAACGTCAACATATCTGTTGTACTTCATGGAACTGCAGTTAACGTTGAAGGTTTTAACATCAAAATAAAGACTCAACCTTTAACAGAAGAAGATTTTGGAAATTATACAGTGACTGCTCTAAGTCGTTTTGGGAACAGCATTTATCATTTTATCTTGAAATCAGCAAGTAAGACAGTATTGGTATTTAATATTTTTGAATTTCAAATTTAAAACTTAATTGAAAATTGATCAAAATCATGTTAATAGATCAATGTATCAGTAATGATAAGTAAAAATCAACATATCAAAACGTTCCACAACGTTTCAAATTCAAGCAAACTTGACCAACGATAAGTTGTTACTTTCGAGTTAAAACACACTGCTGCTGTCTTTAATGGGATTACAATAATTCTAAACACATTAAAAAGAAAATCGTCACCAACATCGTAAATCATTACGTATAATTTTCTATTTTGCATTTCTATGTCGAATTGAATAAAATTGATAATGGAAATGGGGAATGTGTCAAAGAGTATCAACCCGATCAAAGATGGGAAAACAGCCAAGGGCCACCAATTGGTCTATGATACAGCGACAAAATTACGCACCCGGAGGCCTGCTTCAACTTGCTCCTAAACAAAAATATGTATTAGTTCAGTGACAATGGACGTCATACTAAACCTCGAAATATATTAAAGAGAAACTAAAATTAAAAAATATACAAGACTATCAAAGGCCAGAGGCTCCTGATTTGGGACAGTCGCAACCCTCAACCCTCCACTATACCTCAAACCAATGTAGAAAAAACACACGACAATACTCACAGTAAAACTCAATATAAAAGAAGTCCGAGTCCGACGACAGAATACTATAGTAGGTAACAAAAGAAAATAAAATAAAATGACAATGACAATGATACATAAATTAACAAAGGACTATTAGGAGCTACTGACATGCCAGCTCCTGACTTAAATTAAACAGATTGAAATAGTATGTCTCCATCATATGAATAGCAAGAACAATCCCTCCCGTTAGGGTTTTAGTATCATATCCACGTAGTTAAACGATTTAAATGCATCTAGACCATAACAAGGAATATCTCCAGTGGATAATACAGCTTTCAAAAGAGCATACTTTTGTTGTGCTTTAATTTTATTGTTTTATTATCAACAAGGTCAGTTAATCCTAAAATCATTGAAATAATTTTCTTCAGCTTCACCTTTGAGTCCATTCAACGTGACTTTAGCAACAACAGCTTCAAAGATATTTGTCAGATGGAACAGAAATTTCGATGGTGGCTATCAACAGGAATTCTTTATTCAATTGTTAACGAAAGATCTTGTGCAATGGAAGAAATATGGACCTTTAAAGGACACAATGCAGAGACAACAATCGTTTACACTTACTTCGATGAAACCGGGAAATATATTTTATGTACGAATGTTCTCGTCAAATAAAATTGGTTCCAGTAATGTGACTGAAGTTTTTAAAGTAACGACAATGGGTAAGACCTTAATTCTTGTATGTATCCCTTGCTCTATTTTTCCATACAGTTTGTTCAGTCATATGTGTTTCTTGGCAATAAACTTATACAATCGAATGCCAAATGCAATGTCTACAGACTGCAAAATCAAAACGATGAAAATTATTCAAAAACATCATGTTAAGAATCAGAAAGAAACATTTATGATTTTATAATGAAAAAAAGATGCTTTTTGTTTCTGAATGAATATGGAAACTCACCAGGGCTACATTTTAGTAAACAAAACGTACCTGTCGTGCACACAAGACTCATAAATGATGCTCACTTCAAAAACAGTAGGACAGCAAAGTACAAGATGTGCTAACATTGAACACCTTGCACAGTTACCATTGTTTATGATTGTTTACCGGTAACTATAAACCATTTTATTTTCAAGATCTAGCTTTCATTCATTTAGACTTAGTATCTAAAATTTTGTTTCATATATTTTGCCTTTATCAATTTACGCGTAAGAAAAACAATACGGGGTTTGAATTGATGACACATACCAAGCTTTTATGCCAATCCCTAGACTTCTGTTATTAAAATTGACAGCGAGGTTTCAGATGCAAAATTATTTTATTCATTAAGTAACATATCATCCTTATTTGTTGGATGGCTATTAACATTGATAATATGTTATCAAAATATACTTTTTGGTGTTTGTGTGTGGAAAGGGGGTAAAGGAAGGTATTAATCAGATTCAAACATACTGATCTTTTGCGTACCTATATTTATTCAATTTCTTAGAAAGGGTTCACTTCTACGATATAATGTTTTTTCTTCAGATAAGTTCATGTTCCCTATAGCTAGTGCATATGTTTTCATCTCTTTGTCTGCAGTTTGTTTACTGACAATTGTTGCTGTGCGATTTTTTTACAAGATTTGTAAGTTGTTTTTATTGAGACAAGTTTCATTTTCCATGAACTTTATAACGAGGTCTATTGGTTTTGTCTCTGTATTTCATTATAAACTGAATGCGTGTTAATATATTTCGTATATACTCCATTCACCAATATTCCTGTAAATACCGATGAAGATAAATGCTCAATTCTAAAAAAAATCTATGAGTATTGAACCTAAATAAGAGTACAATATGAAAAACTGATCAATAGGACCAGTAACTTTTCACTTTAAGATTAATTAGGAAGTATTGTATAAGACTACATATTTGTTTCGAACTTATGTAATAACTCATTAAAGATACCATGGTTATAATTTGGTATGCCAGCTGCACTTTCGTTTACATGAGAATCATCAATTGCTGTAGAATCAAACATTTGATATCTTGACCAACACTAGCAAAGAAAGACGTAGAAGTCGCAATGTTATATTGTGCTCAATTTCGAAACAAGAAAATAAACGGTATCATTAACTTTGATGTGTATTTGCTAATGTAGGTAGTATTGCAACAATAATACAGATGATGTGAACTTTTCATCTTAGAGTAAGAATATGAGTACTAAGAAACCTTTTAATGCCTATTGAATGGAATATGATAAAAATAATGTTCAAAGCTAATAACAGCGACCAATATTGAGCTAAAAAAAACAAAATTAATTACAGCGATATTATATGAAAATTAGACATTTTCTTAAAATATTTCGCAGTACTTTTTGATACATATTTCAGGGAGAGCAAAAGGACATTCAAATCGTGAGTAAGTATTCGTCTGTATAAAGTAACATCACCAAGAACGATCGTTATACATTAACACTGGGCATGTCTTACATTTGAGTTTCTTAAGTTGAAGCGTGGTTAGAAGTTTCAAACTCAACAATGGGAAATCGGCATAGTTCTTCAACTGTGAAATACTTTAAATGCTTATGATTCTTGGATCCTCATAACCGGTTATTTTGGTACCAAATTGTCGATGTGATGACGGTATATTGCATACAATTCGAAGAGCAGATTACAATCATAAATGCATTTATCTCTTTTGAGTACTGAAATATTTTTAAACTAATGTTTATAAAGAGTTCATGCTTCAATTCGTCCGCACATATTCATTAAAATCTGACAGTTGTTGGGACATTTTTTTCCAACCATCTGAAATATAAGATCATAAAGTCATTGACTGTGTCTTGTATATACAAACAAGTCACTAGTTTGTACAAAATAAAACATAGACAAATACATTATAAGTCATTTCACCGCTACGGCGTTACGTTGGCTTCGATTACAAGGATGTTTTCAAGGAAGTCCTCAATTTTGAATGAGGTCCCGTAACGAAATTAGTTAATCCGTAATCACTATTGATTAAAAGAACTATATGCATATCGGGAAATAGAGCATGTAGACAATTAACCACATAAATTGAAAAAAAGAGGAACGGATAAAATACTGGCGTGACAATTCTTCAAATAAAACTGAAGATCTAGCAGAAAGAATCATCACCAAATAATGGCATTTTAAAAATTTGTTCAAATTTGTTCAATATGTCTTTAAAGTTACTAGGATTCTAATTATGTTCGGCCGTTTCGTCTACAAAAGACTAATCAGTGACGTTCAAATGAAAAAAAAAATAAGGTTCAATTGCATATGTAGTAGTTAAGCAATTGAGAACCGAACTCCAACTGATCTGTGACAAACAGTTAAGGTAATCTATTTCTGGGTAAAAATCCTTAGTATTTTAAATACGCCATCGTCAAAAATAAACTAAGACATTCCCTGTATTCACCACTGGTCGAACATTGTATCAATCTATCTTTTAAATTTCCAAATGTTTCACATTATTAATGCAACCTTATTTTCATTGCACATTTACACAGCCATTTCAATCAGATAGAATCTATTATTGATTTCCATGTCCGCTACGATTCTTATTTTGTTTACATATATTTTTTTGCAGAGATGAAGGCGTAGTAATTCAACCATTTGGAAATCAATGTAAGTACATTGATGACTGATGTACACCTATTGCGGCTATTTGAACTATTATGTCTGTGTTGATCACACATCGTTTTAAACATAATGGAATTTGATGCGACTGTCATACAGGTGAGAGATTTAGCGCTGTAAAACCAGGTTCAAGCCACCATTTTCAACATTTGAAAATGCCAGTACCAAGTTAGAAATTTGACAGTTGTTGTTCATTCGTTTGATGTGTTTTATCATTTGATTTTGCCATTTGGTAACGCACTTTCCGTTTTGAATTTTCCTCGGAGTTCCGTATTTTTGTGCTTTTACTTTTTTCATAAACTTGATGAATCAAATTTCGACTTTAATCGACATTTCCGTATAATAATTCATCAGAGATACCAGAATTAAGATTGTGCACGTAAGATGCACGGTTTGTCTGCATAAGTATTATGATTAACATTAACGATCCGGAAATTCCGTTCAAATAAGAAGTTGAAGAAAATTAAAAACCAAAATTACAATAAATCCGTGTCAAAAACAGCTTGATCAATCTATACACGTTATTTTCTGATATACTTAGGTCCAAACGATATCAATATATATACATATATATGATCAGGACACAACTCTAGATTTTATTAAAGTATTCTGAAGTCATTAATATAGTGATTATGTAAAGGATAGATTTAAAAAAAGATATAACTTTTGATATTTAAATCATAACTTATGTCTAGATCATGTTGATAATGTACTCTACCAATCACAAGAGGAAATCAATTTATCAGGAGGGGGAGGAGGAGATGGATATTCCACGATCGACCGAAGTGACGTCATACCACCATATGGTGCTCTTGTTTCGTATTCAGCACAATGCTATGATAGTGATGACGAAGAAGACTATGAAAACGGTAATGCATATTGTACGTCTGAAGGTCAACATAGCTTTAACGATTACATGTATGTTTACTTAAAGCATATGTTATTGTGCAAAACAAATGGATTAGACACAAGTTTTTCAACTTTTCAACTACATGTAGGTGTAGCTTAAAATCACCTAGAGTTCAGAAAAGGGAGAAGTAATTAAGAAATAGCAATCAAAGAACTTCTACCATCACAATTCTTTGTATGACATAATAACAACGGTATAAAAAATAGAATTGAATACAAACTAATGAGACTATATTACGTTAAAGAAAAGTGTTCTTTAAAAATTCCGGAGAACTTTTATTTACTGTAAAATATCGCATAGAATGTGTGTGGGAAACTAGTTACGCCATCAATGTTGAATATCAAAAATAAGATTTCCTTGTTCATTCTTTTCCTGACAGTGACAGGCAAAAGTGGCAACATATTGAAAGAAAGAGAACACAATGCCATCTCAATCAAGGTATGAGCTTTTAATTAGCATACATTATAAAGTTCTATGATTGGTATTCAAAAAAATAAGCAAAGAAGTGTTTAATCATAATCGAGGGACTCATAATCGTCTTTAACCAAAATTTGACTGAAATCAGATATATTAGGGAAGTAGGAAAATTAGTAAATGAAATGTGTAATATTATGTGCGTGCTTGAAGTAATGAACTCAAACAATATCAATTGGTTATTTGTTTGCCTGTTAACAACGTTGGAAAAATGTGAACTCTTTCTGCGGTTTTCTTAAACAATTGTATAAAGTTTAATTAGGTTTAAAATTTAGGAGTCTCTTGATGTAGAAGAATTAAAAAGCAACGTAAACTGCGATGCGCATTTAACATGTCCACTATTTTTCGGCTTTTCATGTAATTGTGACTGAGAGTCATGATGATAAGGGTAGATTTACATACAAATAGTTCCAGTAATTGTACGGCTTGGTTTGGTTTGGTAAGTTTACAACCTTCTGTATTACAACATTTTGATATTTCCGATACAGGTAGGAGCAATGCAAAAGTACAGACAGGTAGAAAACGGTGCTTTCTGGTTACTAAGAAATAACAAACAAAATAATAAATAAGACAAATAAACTAACTAAGTTGAGCAATTGTGATATAAGATAAAGCATTTAACTACAAAAAAAAACTTCATATGGTTTGATTTGAAGAAATCCTTTTTCCAATCTATTTTCAGGATGATCATGTTCTCAACTATTCTGAGATTGTCTTCTGTCCTAGCGAAAGTCCAAGATTTGTGATTCATGGATCCAATAATAAAACCGTGTATGCTGATGTTGACCTGTCAGTCAAAGCTGTAGCCTTACCATACACAGACGATGAATCTAGTGATGACAACACTAGTGATTTTGATGATGTCTCATCATGGGTTAAAACTAAGAATGAAAGTGACTAGAGACATGCTTCCAAAATGAAAATTAAATTTATAAATACCAGTTGTATGCCGTTGCTTGCAGTTCCCAAGTGATATCTATGCATACGAGTATATCAAAGGATCTACCATTCAAAATGTTATGCCTCCCGTTTTTTTTAATACAGAACCATACTTCCTCTCGTACACATTCAAACAAACCAGAAGAAGTTTAATTTCTAATTTTATGTCAGTAACATCATTCGTCAACATAATACATAATACTTACTGTCAATCGTTGAATTCCTTTCGTAAATACGGACGCTATGACGGCTTGATTGACCGTTATTGAATATCCGTTTTACAGATAATATCGGATATGTCACTTATGTCGTAACTACAATCTCGTTTCCTTTTTACAAATGTGAACTAAAGAATTAGACTATTTACCGGATTTGTCATAACATAAGAACGACGGATACCCCCCCCCCCTCCCCCCGGCTTTTGGTGGGATTTATGTTGCTTAGACTTTAGCTTTCTATGTTGTGTCTTGTGTACTTGTATTTGTCTGTTTGTCTTTTTCTTTTTTTTTTGCCATGGTGTTGTCAGTTTATTTTCGATCTATAAGTTTGAATGGCCCTCTGTTATCTTTCGTCTCTCTTATGTGACGTTTTATATTTTAATGAACGTAATCTATGTATTACTGGTAAACGATTAAGTCAGGGATTTCGTTATCACAAATTACTAAAATATTTCACTTTAAAATTCTTCCATGATATAAATATTTGGTTTTGAATTTTAGCTTTTAGAAAACTTATTTCAAACGGGATAGCACATCCTCATTGTTACCGTAACCTGGTAAACTTATCGATTCTTTAAATAAACTTATTCTAAAATGCGACCAATTCAACACTCTAATTGGTTCTTTGGATACAGTTTCTATTGGTATTGATATTGATTTTGTTATCAGTAAATTAAAGCAAACTAAATATTATTGCTATATCCATTTGCACGTTCATGGATCTACAATCTGTCGATACCATAAATTGGTAATGTACAAGGTCATGTTTTCTCTGACTGTTTATGGCGTCTTTACACTAAATCCATAGGATGTTGGATGTTTACAGATTGATAATTTAGTCTTAAATGCATGATTTTGTTATTGTTGATATTGACTTGTAGCTAGCTGTCAATTATAGCGAATCCTTTCAGCTCTGTATTTTTTGCTGATAGGATGTACAATTACCCGGTGTTTTTGTTAGATATATTTCTATTTATATCCATCTGGAAGGTTTAGCCCTTTTCAGCTGATGTGTATAGTTCATTTTTGTGTTGTACTGTAACACCACTGTCAGTTATGGGGAGGGTTGCGATTCCGATAACGTGTTCAAACTACCACATTCAATATGTGTGTGCCAGTCTCATGTCAGGAGTCTATAATTCAGTGGTTTTCGTTTGTTGCTTTGTTTCTCTGCCGCATATTTTTTTTACGTATGTTATTTTGTACATATATTATGCCATTAGTTTTCTGGTTTTATTTTGTTTAAGTTTGTTGTTTCGGGGCCTATACTATGTCGCATGGTCTTTGCTCATTGTTGAAGTCCCCATTCCAAACATAAAGAAACATTTATAAAGTTTCGAAGGTAGACTTAAACATGATCCTTTTATGTTCAGCTATACAGATGATGTCTTTTCTCTAAATAATTATGATGGTTATTTCAAACGCAACTATCATATCGAACACGACAAAAGGATGCAAAAAATACAGTTAAGTATGTCTGATATGTTGACTTAAATCTAGAACTGAATAGACGCATACGTATTCAAACTTATAAACAAACTTGCACTTCCATGTCACAAAATAAAAATCAATCAGAAGACAAACAGTTAGCAAAACACAAACAAAAAATTTACAAACTCAGCAAAAAAATGTTCACTTCTCCTTTGGGAACTGCCCATTTCTATGTAGAATAATTCCAGCAGCGCATGTATATAAAGTGTGTATCTTCCAATTGATCCTATGTTCCAGATCGTTGATTTCATATCATGATTAACTTTACAGAAGGCCCTGCTAACAAGGAACAAAGAAGCTACTAAAGTACAGGATTCAAGTGAAGTTACCCATGATAATTTAACGGTTGCCATAAAGAGTGAAGTGACCTTTATGTATTTCACAAAGTACAATGGATATATTTCAATTGTAGTAACCACAATGCCATCCTCTATTCTTGCAAAGTGACTTTCTTAGATTCAAATTTGTATTTATGTGATAAAATTGAGAATGGAAATGGGGAATGTGTTAAAGAGACAACAACCCGACCATAGAAAAAACAACAGCAGAAGGTCACCAACAGGTCTTCAATGTAGCGAGAAATTCCCGCACCTGGAGGCGTCCGTCAGCTGGCCCCTAAACAAATATAGACCTATACTATTTCAGTGATAATGAACGCCATACTAATTTCCAAATTGTACACAAGAAACTAAAATTAAAATAATACAAGACTAACAAAGGCCAGAGGCTCCTGACTTTGGACAGGCGCAAAAATGCGGCAGGGTTAAACATGTTTATGAGATCTCAACCCTCCCCTACACAAAATGTAATACATCTAGCCAATGTAGAAAAGTAAACGCATAACAATTCGCACATTAAAATCAGTTCAAGAAAAGTCCGAGTCTGATGTCAGAAGATGTAACCAAAGAAAATAAACAAAATGACAATAATACATAAATAACAACAGACTACTAGCAGTTAACTGAAATGTCAGCTCCAGACTTCAATTAAACTGATTGAAAGATTATGATTTCATCATATGAATATCAGGCACAATCCTTCCCGTTAGGGGTTGAGTATCATACCATCATAACATATATGAGAAGAGCATAACCCGTGTCATGTCAACAACTGGCTTTTAAATAAATGTGTTTAGTTCCGATGCAAAGACCCTACAAGTGAATCAATATTAACGCCAAAATATGCAATCCTTAATTACCTGACAATAGTATAAGCCTGATTTTACACGTATAGCATCGCATTTTTCTTCAGTAGCATCTAATATTATAAATAATGGAGGAGATTTTTTATTGTTGTAACAGAAAATAATTTGATTGCTAAACAAATACCTCAACGTGATCTATCGATTTATAACTGTATCATGCGTTTTTTTTTTTATTCATTCGGGTCATCTAGAACCAGTATCTTGTGCTGACAAGTATCTATTTGGGCAAATTGCATTTAAGCCAACTATGACATACCTGAATTTATCGACAAACAACGACTTTGTGGAACATAAATAAATAAATTATTTAGTTACCGTACTTTCAATTTGAACTCTACAAGTGAAATAAGGTTGAAATTGGTTTGATCAAGTCTGCTATTTCTGGTAGAGAGTTGACTTAATGGTATTCAAACCACATCTTCTTATTTATATATTTTAACATATGTTTAGATAAATAGACATATATCATTTAACTTTCATAAATAAGCAGTATATATATATTATTGAACATACGAAGAGATTAAACAAAATTCATTTTTATTCGGAGAGAGCGATACAAACTTGAAAAATAATGAAAATGAAATTATTGAAATAAATTCATAAGAATACAGAATAAACAGTGCGGATGCGTGAAATTTATAATAACTCCATTATTTTTACGAGCACTTAACAGTGTGTGACTTTTAAATCGACTATATACTAGTTAATTTAGTTCTGTGTCATTTTGTATCTTGTGGAGAGTTATCTCATTGGCAATCCTACCACATCTTCTTTTTTATAGTTAATATTTTATATATTCGAATAATATTAACTTCATTCAACGTAGATGATGGTCTTTTGGTAGAAGAAGGTGGTGTTTTGGTACTAGGAGACGATGTTTTAATATCAGAAGACGGGGTTTTAATACAAAACGGATATATTAATCAATTGCTACATAAACATATGCTAGTAATCATTCAAATGTGTTTAATGTAAGTTGTTTTGATAATTTTATGACTACAAGTATGATTTATTGTTAATTTTCATAAACAGCTTTTGTGGTAAATTAAATTTTTATATCATCTAGACGCTAGATTCGTTTGATTTATTTTTTTTATAATTATATTATCAATCAGCCAAAGCGGTAAATACAAAATGTTTATAGCAATATCGGCGTTTTGCTACTTTCCTGGCCTCAATTTTGGCACACTAAGAAAACATATCACTTCATCTTATTTAGCTTTTTGCAATAATTTCCTCACCACTCTCGTCACATGCAAGTTAATTCACTCTCAAAATTTTCTATGACATGTATTTTGATTTAACAATACTTAATTCTATTCAACTAATGTAATAGTGGCAAAATGACAATTTCTTCACTACAATTTGTTTTCCATTTCTACAAAACACTCAGCATCCAAAATTTTTGTTAGAACTCCAAACTCCTATATCATGTATATGTCTGTATTGGCATAGATTATCAGCCTCTTAATAGCTAATTCTAATATGAAGTGCTTCTTTAGCTTTGTTAACAACACTGTAATAAAATTCTCGATAAAATATACTTAGCGCAGACTCAGAGATATACATAATAATGGCTGTTACAATATACTTACCACGTAAATCTACACGTATTGGAACCTATTTTGCAGACCCTTTGCCGATTTTGTTGTTTTATGAAGTGCAATCAAAAAAAAGACAAAATAACTTTTATTCTTATTCGTATGCAGAATAAAAAGAAGTAATGCACAAGAGCTCGGAGAAATCAACAAAATAAGAATAAAATACCATTTCGCGAAAGTCTATTAATCTTTTTGGCGCATTTAAGTCATTTCAAAACATGACTTCATACAAATGAAACCGCTAAAGTTGAAAGTTTTCTGTTACGTGAACCATCGGAATTCGTATGATATTGTATTAAAACTGATTTCTGAGGTAGGTTTTGTTTTATTTTCTATTTTATTGCATTATTCGCATGTTTACTCATTTCAGCAAGTAAACATGGCGGCTCCTTAGTTACAAAATGTCAACTATGGATTTGACGGAAGCTTACGCGAAAAAAACATTAAATCAAAAATGGCAAACGTTGGGTTTGAGAATTTAAAGAATTAAAAAAAAAATTCTAGCAGTTATTCACGAAATAACCTACGCAAGCTACATATTTATAAAGATATTTGAGCTTTATCTAACAGGGAGTAAAAAAGAACAGCCACACACACAGCATACCCACCCTCGCTTCAGTTTTTTAATGACCGTATTAAATACGTTTCACATATCTAATAAAATATACTGTTTTGATATAATCTTTGTTGCTTTTAATCAGAGCGAATAGTCTACTTGGTGACATAAACAGACGTAAACAAAAATTTCAAGTGAATTATATTTAAACGTATTTCAAATCGATTCTCAACCAAGTAAGAAATCAACGTGATACACAGAACCCCTGCTGAGTCTTCTGTACACGTTTACATTCATCATAGTTTCCAGACTTAAAATAATGTACGTTTCGTCTACAAAAGACTCATCAGTGAAGCTCGAACCCTGATGAGTCTTATGCCACTTTAAAGACTTTTTTGTAGTATGGCGCATCAACGGTTTTAGAGCTTCCAGATTTTTTGGTCTTCAATGCTCTTCGCAATTGTATTTTTGACGAAACAAGCATGTGCCTTTCAATTTTTTAATCCTGAAAGCTTGATGATTCATTTCTGTTCAAGCATAATCAATAAATATAGTGTATTAATTTACTACTAAAAACTTGTTGTATGCACTTGCCAATAGAAAAGGTATAATGTCATTACCAGCTCAAAAACATTGAGAAAAGGCTCAAATCTACAACACCTGTGACTTTAAGCAATGCGTATGAATAAAATAAAATGATTGGAACACATCGATAGAAAAGCAAAGTAAAAGAACCTTAAACTAGAGGTTAAAAATATGAGCAGGTGAATAGAATCCTTGCAAAAGTTAAAACGAAACAGATAACATGAACCATCAATTACCGGTATTTGTATAACCAAATGAGATGAAACAATACAATTATTAGAAATGGAATAGTGAACTACATTTACAAAGCATGTAAGATATTTTTATTGAATTTTATTTTCAGTAGCTATGGATAAAACAACTAATAGTTCTTCGTCAAGTCACAGAAATAATGAAAGGGGACAATGGAATCGAAAGGTCGAATACTTGTTATCACTGATTGGATATATGGTTGGTTTGGGAAATCTCTGGCGTTTTCCTTATATCTGTATGAGGAATGGAGGTGGTACGAGTTGATTGTTGATATATTTATTTACAAAGACATAGTAGAATTTCTTTTTACAAATTCGTTACTTTTAGTGAGATCTATTGTACCCATGGAATTTAAACATTTTTACAGTTTCAATGCCAAAAAAGAACAATATTACTTGTTTGTGCTTATTGTAATACTTTTGAGAGACTCAATTTATTTTGAACAACTTTTCTATCAATAGTTATCAAAGGTGCCAGGATTATAATTTAATACGCTAGACGCGCGTTTCGTCCACATAAGACTCAGCAGTGACGCTCAGATCAAAAAAGTTATAAAGCTAAACAAGTACAAAGTTCAACAATGAAGAGCAATAAGCGCATTTGTAATTTTATGTTAAAATATCAACGAGTTTCCCGTTGTCGAAATGTCATATTATAAATAGTCCCTATATTTGGTCAGCGTTTTTTATGCTCTACTGACTATGAAATTATTCAGTCATTCATACCATGTTTTGTTAATCTATGTCAATACGTTTCTTTTGTCTGTGTCTAGTCTTGGTATCTCTTTATGGCAAATTTTATAGATATTTTGATAGCAAGAATAACTGTATTTAAGATCCGATTTTTTTTTAGATACAATCAACTGCATTTTATCTTTACCCATAATATTGGTTATAAAAATGTATGGTTGAGTTCTTCCTTCGTTTTGTCACGGCTTTCGAGTTAACTACGCAAAAGCATAGCACTAAACAAAGAAATAACTCATATGCACCATTAGAAGACGAAAATAATTATGACAAACAAAATGAAAGAGACACATTATCACTAGCTACTACTCGATGGTTTCCGAGCATTTTGAAAATATTCTTGGGTTTTTAGTTAATATCTATGTCTTTGGGATTTAAAGTCGTGTATTGTTAAAAGTTTATTTCTTCCTGGAATTTGCCATCTTGTGATGTGCATGGTCCATCCTTTCGTTTTTTTTGTATTATCAATCGTTCTTGTGACAAGCATGTTTTCTTCAAGAAAAATCATTCGCCATGACAGACAAAGCAATTCGAATAGAAAACATAAAGATCAGTGTCAAACTACTAAACAAATAATTGAAGGAAACTGCATTGTCCACATCATATTTGAAATAATACATCCAATATGTACTTCATTTGAATGGAGAGTATTCAATGGATTTCCAAAGTCTCATGTGAATTTTGTGTTTTATTCGTCAATGTCACAAAAGCTATAATAAAAAAAAACACGTATCGTGTACGTAATGCCTATTCCTGGTCACAAATATCTATATTTCATCCCATTACCTTTTCATATTTTCAATGAAAATAATTGTAATACATTTGCATATATAGAATGGTAACAAATATGACGATAACGATTCACAGCTCATATCTTACTTTCTCTACAGGTGCTTTCTTGATACCATTCGTATTTTTCTTGGTGTTTTGTGGACTGCCATTATTTTTCTTGGAGACTGCCATAGGACAATTCAGTGGGAAAGGCTTATTACATGTATGGGATGTCTGTCCTATTTTTAAAGGTAATACGTTACATGCATAGTAAAATATATATCTAAATGTATTTCAAAGGTTTCTCGTTTATATGATGAAGATTGAAAGTAAGGGTATGTAGTTACTGCTTGCACCTTATATACTGTTTGTTCCCACAACTATTGTAAGAGCCTACTTATAATGCATGAGATAAACATTTGGGTTCGTGAAAATGCGGTTGGATATGGTAAATGTTATAACTAAAGTGGGTTTTCTTCAATTGCTTCGCAATAAAAGCTTAATGTAGGTGACAACTTGTACACATGCGTGTAAGTAGTCTACAAATATATGTGATGTTTATTTCTTTGCATTTCTAAAGAAAATGACATTTTAGAAGTAACTATAAACGCTATATCAAAAACGTTCAAGATCAATGAAGATATGGAGAGTAAATCAATAACACCGAAATTGTTAACTGAAACGCTTGACAACTTAGATATAGGTAAACATTTTCATATTAGTTGATAAATGTGTGGTTCAAACTCTGCTACCTTGTTTTACGAGTTGAGCATATCTTACTAAAGTTCAAACTACTTTATCCGTAAAGTTTATGTTAATAATGTATTTTATGCTTTCAATCTGAGTTAAGTTATTCAAAATATGATCGTGTTGGGTTTTTTTTTTCTGTTTAAAGTATATTGACTATTCTACAGTGCCGCAATGCTTTCATAATTTCTTTTAAGTATAAATGAATTAATTAAAAAAAACAATGTTACCATCTGTACAACTTATATTTCGATACAGATCAAATTATGTTACTTTTTAAAATGTGCAGCAGGTCCATTACCATGACGTAATAGCCAAATAAGACCTATTTAGAAAGAAATATGAAATCGGTATATATTTATTCGTACTCAGAATTAGTCATTCAACAAGAGTATCTTCTCGTCCTCTTTTTAATTTAGAATGTCGTTTTACCAGTTAAACTTTTTGAAGTAATTAACTACACAGGCTAATTAAATTTTACAGGAGTTGGATATGGAATGGCGATTCCTTTGTTTGTCATCAATATCTACTATAACATGATCATTGCATGGACACTGTATTACATCGGTAACTCATTTATCAACCCTTTGCCATGGACAGTATGTGATAATGATTGGAATAGCCTTCATTGCGTGAAAAACAGTGGTTTGTTAAATAACCACACCCAATTGCTGAGTAAAATGTCAAATCAAACAACTTTAAACGAAACTTCTTCCTGGATAACTGCTCAAGAAGATTTTTGGCAGTATGTATATTTGATTAATATGGTATTCATACTATTTTGATTATAGTATAGTACTTTATACTGATTTTTGAAGAAGTATGGCAATTTGTTTCACATAAGGCAGCTCTTTGTCCATTCAAAATTAAATAATATCGCCAAATGTGTTTTAGAGAGACGACAAAAGAAACGAATTTATTTTTTGTCTTCTTTAAATGGCAAAAATACTGATTGCATCCAATGGCGTCTACATTAAAATAACACTGTATAAATTTCATGCGTCAAAATCATTATTATATGTTGGACTGATCATGATTTGTTACTTTGATACCCATCAGAAAGCAAATAATGCTTACATACATGAAAACGTGTTGAGTTAATAACAGAAAAAGACCTCAGAACATTAACCAAAATTATCGAAGGTAATCTTAACGTGAACTAGTTTGAGAATTAGGTTGATTTTAATTAATTACCAGAGGAGAATTCTAAAACAAAAAGTATGTTGAAATCATGACAGAACTGAAGTAATATGAAGCTGATTTTCTCAAGCGAAATCGTAATTTAACAGTAGTTAATTCAACAGGTTTAAATATACCAGAAAATGTTGAATACTTTCGAGTATCTTATTTATATTTATCTCAAGACGGTGTTTCGTATATATTTTTTTAACACAATATCGAATTAGAATATATTTCAACTGAGAGATTGCTGGAAAGACTTTAAACAGATACTGCTAATTGCATGTTTTACTAAATTATTCAGTTATAATGGCTTCGTTTTGTCATGGTCTTTCGAATCAAAAGGTTAAACATATTTAAACATGTTTTTCATATAGATAAGTATTTTAATACAGTTTTGAACTAACTTATTTATATATTTGCTATTTTTTTAGCTTTATTTTATTTAAAACTTTTTATTTTATCTTTTCTACCATATTTAAGTTAGTTAATTAATACAATTATGTGTATAGCGTAAAACGCTTTGTAATGACTTAACAAATAATGATTTTGCCTGATCAAAACTACATTCGATGAGACTTCACTGCGAACGTTTAAAATTCTAGGGGCAAGGTGTAAAGAAAAGCTTTGTCCTTTTTTTATCTTTGCTAGGAAGAACGATCTCAGATTGAATGCATTTCATATGTATGTTTATATGTCTCAACTGATTAGAATTATTGCCTAGTATTATTAAAGATATCTTTCGTGTGGTGTTCTGTTTGGTCTCTCTGAAGATTTGTTGAATGTTTAGATTCGTTTCAACGAAGGAAAAAATCTGCATAAAGAGGGGTACAGCTGGTAGCAAATACAAAAAAAATGGAGTTTTGTATTCAAATAGCTTGTCAATTATATTTCAAAAGCAAATTTGAATATTTTCAACCAAACAAAATGAATTAATTCATTGCTTTGCATGTCCTTTTTGTATTTTTTGTACGTTTATCATCATGTAAATGTATGTATTTGTCGGTTATAAAAGCTCAGAGAGCTTATGTTTATTTGTTATGTAACATTCCGACTATAAATAAAGCTTTGAATTTGAAAATTTTCAATACCAAAAATATAGAAATGACCGTCAATGATACAATTACACATAGATTTATCAAGAGACCATTATTTTTCATTCATTAAATAAACTTACTTGGTATGATGAGAAGAGTATCTGTAACTGTTGTTGGGAATGAAACTCGTAGCATATCCAGCACTTCGGAAGATTTGTCTTTACACAATACATAGTTTATACAATAAGCTTTGTCACAGCATTTCTTGAAATATTCATTAAGAGCGTACTTAAAAAGATTTGAAACAATAACAGTTGACTGGATTCAAATATTTTTGTTTGTCAGCGGGAGAAATGATATATTTTGTGGAAGAGGGAACATAAAATTGCAAAAATGTAAAAACGACGATAAGACCAAAAACGTGTACAAAATATTACATAAAAATGAAAACCAGCATCATCCCAGTTAAAATTTGATAGTTAGAGCTCAAGTAATGTAAGTAGATTTTCTGCGTATAAAGCAGCTGCTGTCTCGTTAATCACGTAAAATTTAAGAATCCGATACATAATCGAAATTGTGTGGTGTTCATCGTCAGCTTTCAAATCAGTCGTTGTTAAAACATCTGCCTTTTTGTCTTAAACGGAAGTTGTTGGTTTCTATATATCTGAAAATGTTCTATCTCATTATTCATTTTTTATTTTAATATACTATAGAAGTACTTTGATGTCTTCTTTAATACAACAAATTTGAATAACGTTATTTTGAAATGTTTATAAATTGTAATGTATAACTTTATGAGATTTGAACATGTATTAAACTACTGCCGCTCTAATCTCTAATCAGTACTAATCAAATAAAAAGTATACAAAAACTAACATAATCAGTACTCATCCAATCACAAATATACAAAAACTAACATAATCAGTACTGATCAAATAACAAGTATACAAAAACTAACATAATCAGTACTCATCCAATCACAAATATACAAAAACTAACATAATCAGTACTCATCCAATCACAAATATACAAAAACTAACATAATCAGTACTCATCCAATAAAAAGTATACAAAAACTTACATAATCAGTACTAATCAAATAAAAAGTATACAAAAACTAACATAATCAGTACTCATCCAATCACAAATATACAAAAACTAACATAATCAGTACTGATCAAATAACAAGTATACAAAAACTAACATAATCAGTACTCATCCAATCACAAATATACAAAAACTAACATAATCAGTACTCATCCAATCACAAATATACAAAAACTAACATAATCAGTACTCATCCAATAAAAAGTATACAAAAACTTACATAATCAGTACTCATCAAATAACAAATATACAAAACTAACATAATCAGTACTCATCAAATAACAAATATACAAAAACTTACATAATCAGTACTCATCCAATCACAAATATACAAAAACTAACATAATCAGTACTCATTAAATAACAAGTATACAAAAACTAACATAATCAGTACTCATCAAATAAAAAGTATACAAAAACTAACATAATCAGTACTCATCCAATCACAAATATACAAAAACTAACATAATCAGTACTCATCCAATCACAAATATACAAAAACTAACATAATAAGTACTCATCAAATAACAAATATACAAAAACTAACATAATCAGTACTCATCAAATAACAAATATACAAAAACTAACATAATCAGTACTGATCAAATAACAAGTATACAAAAACTAACATAATCAGTACTCATCCAATCACAAATATACAAAAACTAACATAATCAGTACTCATCCAATAACAAATATACAAAAACTAACATAATCAGTACTCATCCAATAACAAATATACAAAAACTAACATAATCAGTACTGATCAAATAACAAGTATACAAAAACTAACATAATCAGTACTGATCAAATAACAAGTATACAAAAACTAACATAATCAGTACTCATCAAATAACAAATATACAAAAACTAACATAATCAGTACTCATCAAATAACAAATATACAAAAACTAACATAATCAGTACTGATCAAATAACAAGTATACAAAAACTAACATAATCAGTACTCATCCAATCACAAATATACAAAAACTAACATAATCAGTACTCATCAAATAACAAATATACAAAAACTAACATAATCAGTACTCATCAAATAACAAATATGCAAAACTAACATAATCAGTACTCATCAACAAATATACAAAAACTAACAATAACAAATATACAAAAACTAACAATAACAAATATACAAAAACTAACATAATCAGTACTCATCAAATAACAAATATACAAAAACTTACATAATCAGTACTCATCAAATAACAAATATACAAAAACTAACATAATCAGTACTCATCAGATAACAAGTATACAATAACTAACATAATCAGTAATCATCAAATAACAAATATACAGAAACTAACATAATCAGTACTCATCAAATAACAAATATACAAAAACTAACATAATCAGTACTCATCCAATCACAAATATACAAAAACTAACATAATCAGTACTCATCCAATAACAAATATACAAAAACTAACATAATAAGTACTCATCCAATAACAAATATACAAAAACTAACATTATCAGTACTCATCAAATAACAAATATACAAAAACTAACATAATCAGTACTCATCAAATAACAAGTTTACAAAAACTAACATAATCAGTACTCATCAACAAATATACAAAAACTAGCAATAACAAATATACAAAAACTAACATAATCAGTACTCATCCAATCACAAATATACAAAAACTAACATAATCAGTACTCATCAAATAACAAATATACAAAAACTTACATAATCAGTACTCATCAAATAACAAATATACAAAAACTAACATAATCAGTACTCATCAGATAACAAGTATACAAAAACTAACATAATCAGTAATCATCAAATAACAAATATACAGAAACTAACATAATCAGTACTCATCAAATAACAAATATACAAAAACTAACATAATCAGTACTCATCAAATAACAAATATACAAAAACTAACATAATCAGTACTCATCAAATAACAAGTATACAAAAACTAACATAATCAGTACTCATCAAATAACAAATATACAAAAACTAACATAATCAGTACTCATCAAATAACAAATATACAAAAACTAACATAATCAGTACTCATCAAATAACAAATATACAAAAACTAACATAATCAGTACTCATCCAATCACAAATATACAAAAACTAACATAATCAGTACTCATCAAATAACAAATATACAAAAACTAACATAATCAGTACTCATCAAATAACAAATATACAAAAACTAACATAATCAGTACTCATCAAATAACAAGTTTACAAAAACTTACATAATCAGTACTCATTAAATAACAAGTATACAAAAACTAACATAATCAGTACTCATCAAATAACAAATATACAAAAACTTACATAATCAGTACTCATCAAATAACAAGTTTACAAAAACTAACATAATCAGTACTCATCAAATAACAAATATACAAAAACTAACATAATCAGTACTCATCAAATCACAAATATACAAAAACTAACATAATCAGTACTCATCAAATAACAAATATACAAAATCTAACATAATCAGTACTCATCAAATAACAAATATACAAAAACTAACATAATCAGTACTGATCAAATAACAAATGTACAAAAACTAACATAATCAGTACTGATCAAATAACAAATATACAAAAACTTACATAATCAGTACTCATCAAATAACAAATATTCAAAAACTAGCATAATCAGTACTCATCAAATAACAAGTATACAAAAACTAACATAATCAGTACTCATCAAATAACAAATATACAAAAACTTACATAATCAGTACTCATCAAATAACAAGTTTACAAAAACTAACAATAACAAATATACAAAAACTAACAATAACAAATATACAAAAACTAACATAATCAGTACTCATCAAATAACAAATATACAAAAACTAACATAATCAGTACTCATCAAATAACAAATATACAAAAACTAACATAATCAGTACTCATCAAATAACAAGTATCAAAAACTAACACTGTTTTGCAATTGATATAAAGATAAGATAATAAATCATGTTTTACTAATTCTAGGCAAAATGTCCTTCAGATGTCTTCAGGAGTAGGTGAGCTTGGTCAGATAAACTGGCGTATATTACTTGCATTGTTCGGTGCCTGGATAATTGTTGGACTCTGTATAATAAAGGGTGTAAAATCTGTTGGAAAGGTAAGATTATTTAATTGAAAGATTTAAACAATACATACGACATGACAATATTACTTAACTATCAATTAACATGTCAAAAACTATGTATAATAGAATTCCTGTGTTCTATTATATATTTCATGACAGGCGCTCGGAACCAAAACAATACTTCGTTGAATAGCTAAAACCTAAAAATGCAATTATGCACAATGGGGTTGCAACCTTCGCCTAAGTGAACTTTCCTAATTTTTTCAAATGGAATTTTCACACATGATCTATCTTTTATATATTTAATGTATCGATGAATTGGCTGACCACCAGCAATGTGTACGTTCATTGGTTGAAAACAAAGATGTTTGATAGTATTTCTGTGTGCGCAATGCTTGTTTCTGACATAACCTACATATACTTGTGATCAACGTTTGAAGATATGCCTCAATTCACATTAAGTATTTCTGCATGATAAGACTAGTGTACTGTTTTGTATTTAATATTCCGAATGATGATTTCTACTTCACCCCTTTGATCTCTAAGTTTAATATCTTCCTTTAAAGAGAAACCGTCTATCATTGATTCACCACACAGAACTCTTTGTTTGTAAGCAGCAACCATCTATCATAGAAATCATGATGGGAAATCGATGCTTGGGAGTATCGTATCAGCTTGAAGATATAGACTCCATATGCAAGTTCTGCAGGAATGTTGATTGATTTATTCATTTATTCTTGAGAGTGCACTGTTATAACAAATATCAGTTGTCATGAGGTAACGTGAGCTTTTTTCCTGTCATGTGATATACTTTTCTACATATACCTTCCACTAATGCGATAGTTATTTAGGCTGACTAGCAAAAATGCATTCAGTCATGTTGACTAGACACCATAAACAAGAAAGAGAATCGTCTTCATACATAATAAGGAGATGTGGTTTGATTGCAAATGAGACAAATTTCCAGATAGACCAAAGTGCACAGAAATTAACAACTAGGTTATCGTACGGCCTTCAACAATCAGTGAAGCCAATACCGCATAGTCAGCTAAACATACCCCGAAAAGACAAATGTTAAACATACCAAAAGAGAAAACTAACGGCTTAATTTATTCTATTACAGTTTTTATTTTAATTTAAAGGTAGTATATGTGACAGCTCTTCTACCATATGTTATTTTAACGATCATTCTGATAAGAGGACTCACCCTGGACGGATCTGTTGACGGAGTAATTATGTATCTGCGACCAGATTTCTCGCACCTGCTGAAGTTACAAGCAAGTTTTTACTAGACACTCACGACGCTGCGGTTGACAAATTACACTTTAAATGTTGGGAATGTGTCAAAACACAAAGGAGCTTGCCTGTATATACATGTACATTAGAATTATTTAAAAACTGCATTGATCATTTTTGAGGCAATTCCGTATGGAACGAATATTCAATAACATTTTTACCATTAGAAATATAAGATATAGATATTAATAAATTCCATAATATTTTTAAGAAACTCTAATGCAAAAAATGGGGGGATGGGGCGGTCATGTAAATGCAGTAGATGTGCGGGGTAACGGAGACACGGGATACATACGGCGATCTCTTAATAGTTCTTTCAAATAATCTTAAGTATTAAAATCTATTTTATACCTACTCGTGAATATTAATGTAACTGTCATTTTTATATAGTTATGAAAAGCAAAGGAGTGTATGTATTTTTATCCAGTCGTTTGCCACCTAAATTTTTATCTAACGGGGTCTGTTAAAACACGTATTTTATAGTCTTTATACAATTTCAACTTGAAACATGTTGCACTATAGTTTTAGAAAATTATAAGGGGTTTCTGATTGATTGATTGTTGGTTGCTTTACATCCAGTGGCAAATATTCAGAACGATAAGAGTTTTGTGTAATATATGACTCACTACTCACCGGTTAAACATCCCCTCCAGCGTTTCAAACGCATTGCATAGTGACTTTGCATTTACACCTTAACACCACTTAGTGTATATAGTTTGTTTTCTATAAATTCCTGAAACGTTTTGTTGAAATTCGCCTACCGTTTCATTAGCAAATGACAATAGGAAAATTAACACCGATGACCAATGCTAGTGGGTTCTCTAAAAATATCTTGGCCTTTTTCTATTAAATCTGTTGGATGTGTACATATTACTACTCTACAGAGGTACCAGGGTTTTTTTTCAGCGAGGTGAAGGGGTGCTAGGATTAAATTTAAAAAGGGAAGGACAGGAGTTTTGAGTTTGTAAAAAGGCCGGGTGACAAATTATGTCAAAAAAGGGCAAAATAAACTAATAAAAAAGTCCGAACATAAAAGGACGATAAAAAAGGTAGGAAATATATTACAAAAATGTTTGAGCTCGCAATACTTTTCATTAGCCTGTCCTAAGTCAGGGACCTGTAGTTCAGTGGTGGTCGTTAGCTACTGTCTGTCATACTGTTCTTCGTAAATGGTTAACCCTACAGACACCATCAATTAAGAGCTAAACTACGAATGGAAAACTTTCAGGGTCACTGGAAGCCTTTGGAAACACCAGAGAGAAAATAATTCAACCAGACTGTAGAGCTTTGTGTGGGATTAGTGGATCGACAGATTTCAGGAACTGTAATACAACAATAAAACTAATATCTAATTGGCTTACTTTGTATATATTATCAATCTAGAATCGAATGAACTTGTATAATTATCAGCCCCCTTTTTTTCTAGCCCACCCAATCCTGCACGCATACACCTGTCATGTCTTATGATTGCCAGTAATGATAGCACACAAGCAATTGTCATATAGGATGTTAAATGATGATGTTCTAGATAAATTTGATTTAAATTTACCAAAATGACACCGTCCCTAGATTTAAAGTCTAATTTGTCAACCTCAGCCGGTCGAGAATATACCTTTTCGTAACATGTCTTTTTTTTTTTTGTATTTTAAGAGTTTACAGAATAATACTCTACGACAAACAAACCTGTATAAAAAAAACTGTAATACGATTTGATGTATCAGCAAATGTATCAAATATCACATATATGATTTACTATGTTGTTAGATTGATGCGTGATTAGTGTAAGTCACTTTTCCTTTTACTCACATTGTCAAATATTATTACAGGTGTGGTTAGAAGCTGCACTGCAAGTATTTTACTCTCTAGGACCAGGATGGGGACCCCTCATTTCAATGGCCAGTTTTAACAAATTTGATAACAATATAGTACGGTATGTTGCAAAAATGTGTCAGTGTCACATGCATCAAAACAATCCACAAAGAAAAATACGTAGTGAATAACACATAAACTATACAGGAAATCCGAAAATCCGGGTGATCAAGAGAGGTGAGGAGTTCCTATTACGGTTCGAAGTTGCACTGCAAGTATTTTACTCTCTAGGACCAGGATGGGGACCCCTCATTTCAATTGCCAGTTTTAACAAATTTGATAACAATATAGTACGGTATGTTGCAAAAATGTGTCAGTGTCACATGCACCAAAATAATCCACAAAGAAAAATACGTAGTGAATAACATATAAACTATACAGGAAATCCGAAAATCATGGTGATCAAGAGAGGTGAGGAGTTCCTATTACGGTTCGCTGGTGACTGCACCAGAAAAGAAGAGAAAACTACGACTCAATTTAATATATCAGATGTGTTTCATGAAGACAATAACATATAGTTCTAGGAAACAAAAATGTGTGAAGCTCGCCAGCTTGATGTAAAAACTTTAACCAAAAACTTTCACCAACTAAAAAAAAAATCTGAGCTGTGGACGATTGACAAGGTTCCCTTATTTCAAAATATCAAGAATATAATAAATATGTTTTATTACTGAACATTTCATTAAAACAGTATCTGTAGTTTTCATTTTCATATATTGTATTGTATTTTCAGAGATTCAATCATGTTAACATTTATAGGCGAGGGTACCAGTATTTATTCTGGACTGGTTATTTTTACAGTTCTTGGATTTATGGCGGCAAAGTTGTCATTACCCATAGGTCAAATAGTTAAATCTGGTAATAACTATGTTATGCATGAATTAAGTTAATATACGTTTCAAATTATGTTTTGAAAGTAACATCTTGAAAATAAACAAGAAAAGAAGTGGGAAGTATATACACATAAGGAATATTAATGAATGAGAGAAGATGTTGTTATGTAATATGTTTTAATACGTTATAGTCGCATTATGCAAATATAATAATGGACATGTTCAATTTCACACATACGACATCAAAAGAGAAGAAAAAGGCAAAAGTAACATTTGAAAAGCAAAAGAGACGCTTGACTACGGGGTAGGAATCACAAACTTCCTGCATGTTCACAGCAAATGTTTACTGAGAACAGATTGTTCTGGTTATCAAGAATAGAGTAGAAATAAAAAAGAGTGTACCCTTCAGAAATAATTATTACGTTTCATATTATGAATATTTATATTTGTCCGGTATTACAGGTCCAGGATTAGGTTTTATAGCCTACCCAGAAGCCCTTGCTAATCTACCAGGACAGAATGTGTGGTCATGTTTATTTTTTGTGATGTTGTTAACTGTAGGTCTTGATAGTCAGGTGAGTTAATTTATAAGTTTATGTGTCTGTATGTTTTTTTTAAATTGCTAAATTTGTTTCGTAATCCTTACCATGATGTTTTAAAGAGAAAAAAAAACATAAATATTCTTTAAAGTAATGTTACCAATACATCAGTAATATAAGCTGCATTAAACATAAATCTAATTCACACATAACTGTTTATTCATGATTGAAATGCTAAAGCTATAGCTAAAGAAAACGAAAACATCGAAGAACAGGTTTTTTTTTTTTTTTTTTTATGAAAATATTTTTTTTAAACAGTAGAAATTATTAGAGTATAACCTATAGAACAAAAGGTAGTTTTACGTTCTCGAATCGTTATAACATGAAATAGAATGCCCATACATCAATTTTTGACACACTTGGATGTACGGTTTGAACACTATTGTCTTCTGTCACAATTGTTTGTTTCGTGTAATTAACAATGACATACAATGTTGACTGCTGTATCCCTATTTTTGGACATTTTTACCTTTATTTGAATTTGGTGCGACTGTCATACAAGTGGGATTCTTTAGCTTGCTATAAAACCAGGTTTAATACACCATTTTCTACAATGTCCATACCAAGTCAGGAATATGACAGTTGTTATCAATTCGTTTGATGCGTTTGAGCTTTTGTTTTTGCCATTTTATTAGGGACTTTCCGTTTTGAATTTTCCTCGGAGTTCAATATTTTTCATGATTTGACTTTTTCTATAGCATATGACTTTCAGTCAGTTAAACAATAAACTTCATATGACTAAATCATGATTATAACATAAACTGCATAATTAAATAGTACACAACCTTGCGTGAGTCAGTCAAGACACTTCATGTTCATTACATAGACTAAACAAATAAATAAAATAACTGTCAGTAATGTCGTGCTATCAATTCTTGTCTCACGAAACAGTCTATTTATCTTCTTTTCCCAGTGTACAATTTCTTTGCTTTATTACATTTTATCAATTTTTAAGGTTATTTACATTAATATTGCTATGCATCAAGACTAAGATGCAAACATTTCAAACAAATTTGTAATATTTTATAGTTTGCTGTGTGTGAATCTATTGTGGTTGTATTTACCGACAGCTTCCAATCGTTACGCCGACACCGAGTATTATTTACAATAGCCTTCTGTGTGTTCAGTTTTCTTCTTGGAATTATTTTCTGTACGCAAGTAAGTGGACACATATAGTACTGTTCTAAAGTATGTAGCATAACGAAATGAATAATAGCGAGAAAAAACTGACAAAAATCCTGAGATTAAAACATTCTCAGTAATGAACATAGTTGATGTTTTATCTTAAAAATATTTTAAAAAACATTTTACTCCTTACAAACACTATAATAGCTCTATTTCTTGGATAAAACATTAGCTAAAAGAACTCGCCAATGAATCTGTTTTTGTCCAGACTGAAAAGGCTGTCAATAATATCATTATTGTTTGACATAAAAATTAAATGTAGATTCTGCGAAAGTGAATCACGAATTCACCAACATTCCAATTGACTCTATTTTCCGAAAATGACATCTGTAACAAATATAAACTTTTAGCTACTTTTATATAAACAGAACCACAATCAACATAAGCTTACAACCATGTAATGTCTTCCGAAGATGTACATAACAACTTACAAATATAGATTTATTTCATATTTCATTTATTGTTCCACTAACAAACTGTCTGTTCTACTTACTAGTACATTTGGAACAATCAAATACCTTGTGATAAATTGTTCAAATATTTCATTTTCATTTCGACAAGAAAATAAGACTTTGTGTCTGTTTCCCATCACATTGTTTCTGTTATCGCGTTTTCACTGTATCTTCTATGGTTCATTACACAAAAATATAATTACCATCGTAATTTTATTTTAGGGAGGTATATATATATTTCAACTTGTGGACTGGTATGTTGCGGCATTTTCACTTCCAATATTTGGATTCATAGAGTGTATCATTTTCGGATGGATTTATGGTAAAATGAAATCTGAAAGATTAGATGTTTTTTTATTCTCATTTCAAACTGCGTTGCTATAATAGCTTTCAAAGGTACCAGGCTTGGTACGCTAGTCGCGGGTTTCGTCTATACACCGGTGATTAATGGTAAAGTAATCTAAAATGTTCATTATTTCTATCGAATTGCCTTAGTCTATATTTTTTGCTGACATACGTATATGCATAGGTTAGAATATATCAATATCCTATGTAAATATTTCTTAGTAAGTAATTTTTCCATGTGTGTAACGAATCGCAAAATCTTGCATACGCGAATTCTATTGGTAGATTTAATTGTAAAAATGTTGTTTTTTTTGTATTGTCACTATCAAAAGGAAGACGTGGTTTGGTTGCTAATGAGACGATTAACAACTATAGGTCATCGTACGGCCTTTAACAATGAGCAAAGTCCATACCACATAGTCAGCTATAAAAGTCACCGAAATTACAAATATAAACAATTCAAACGAGAAAACTAAGGCCTTATTTATGTTAAAAAATGAAACAAAAAACAAATATATAACACAGCAACAAACGACAAACACTGAATTACAGGCTCCTGACTTTGAAATCCATTCATTGATCCTTTGATTAAGTCAACTACGACTAGACGTATAGATGTTTAATATGTAGTTAGTTTATGTGATTGTTATGATTCTTTATTTATTGAACCTGACTCTTGCCTAGGTGCAGAACGATTTTCAAACGATGTCTATCTAATGATTGGTAGAAAAGTTCCCGCCTTTTTTCGAATATGCATCGGATTTATTACACCTATAATTTTACTTGTAAGTTTAAAATTTATTTAAGATTTTTATTAATAAGAACCGTGGTAATTAAAACATCATTCCCATTTACTGAGGAAAACATAACACATTTTTTTTTTATAGTTCAACTGCAGCTATTAGTTGGTTCATATATCGAACTAAAAGAAGGTAATCAGATATCAAAAAAGAAAAGAAAAAAAAATCATCTACGAAATGCATTCAAACTTAATAATATTGCTTGTCAATGAAATAAGATAAACAAGATTTCGCTCCAAAAATGAATTGACAACTAAAACCAACTTTGTGGGGTAATTTGATAACAGATATTTTATTGGCTATCGCGCCTTTATAATAAGCCGGATATTTAGTTTCTAATATTGAATTTGAAGATTGATTTTGATATTGCTATTAATCTCGTGTCTTATTTCAAATTTACATATATAGTTCCCAGTTCCGAAATATTAATGATCCATCTGAATTTTTTGAATCTCGAATTTTCAGTTCTGAAATATCTTTTTAATTTTGATGGATCTCCATATTTTCTGTCAGGATCACAAATTGCCTATTATGAAGGTACATGTCAGAACATTAATTTTACTAATTGCACTTTCTATTGAGACTCTCTGATATCTTTACAGGGATTAATTGTATCTAGTTTCGTAGCTTATAGACCTCCAACATATGGATCCTATACTTACCCAGAATCCTCTGTAGCATTTGGAACTATTATATCTGTGATACCAATAGTACCTATATTCGTATTTGCTTTTATAGCAGTAAAGAATGCAGAGGGACAGTCAATAAAAGAGGTGAGATTTATCAATTATACTGCAATTAAGTTTTACAATAATTAAATGGGCTCTGTCGCATTTTTCTTTACTTTTGAGTACCGTTTTAGCTCGATGAACTTTAACTACCAATCTAAAAATCAAAGCATTTATCTCTTTTTATTATCTGACATATAACTGATTGTATTCTTTCAAAAGTGTTGAATTTTTCTATAGAAAGAACAATCATATAATTGACAAAAATATTTAGTAAGTCTTTAAATCATCAAATAAAATTCCATTTCAATAGATTTTCTTTAAAAAAAACTTCATGTTGTTGATACAGATATTTGCAATGTTATAAAGTAAAAACAATAATAGGGTCATTGATTTAGATTTCATGGTATATATCATTCAAAGTGGTGTTCTGGGTGGAAAAAAATAAACAAAAAAAAAAAACAAAAAAACCGTCAAAATAATCCTAACATGATCGTGTTCTAGATAAAAACAAATATGAATGTATTTTCTGTTCCTAATAGGCCACAAACTGGTTGAAAGTAAATTAAGAAAAATATCGAATTAAATGTAAAATTAAAAAATGAAATTCCCTATCAAACGTCAAATATTAAAAAACCAAACACATTAAAGGAACGGAAAACAACTGTCGCATACCTGACTTGGTTCATTAGTTTCCATATATAGGAAAAAGGTAGATTAAACCTAGTTTTATAGTTTGTGACTGACCATATGCCTGTTGATAGCTATAAGTTTAAATGGATTAAATAATGATTCCAAACAGTAATTCCCATGTATATTTTATGTTAATGTTCTGGTATCTCGTTTGCAGAAAATCAAATCATCCTTAAGACCAAGTACTACATGGAAGCCTGTATGTCAAGAATATCAGGAGGAATATTTGGATACAGAGGACAGCAAAAACAGTGTTTTTGATAACCTGAAGCTTAATTTGATTGGACCCAAACATTAAGTTGCATAATTTTTATCAACATTATGATTTGCTCATATTTTTTTGCGCAAATTGTATTGTTAAAAATAAGTTAGTTTTCTTGTTTGATTTTTTATACGATTTTTAGTGGTCCTTTATAGTCCACTTTACGGTATGGGATTTGTATTATAATCCATTATACTACATTAACTTATGTTCGTATACTTTAATTTCCATATGTAGTCATTATTGTATATGCAAATGTCATTGTCATTTATTAAAACAGCAACCAGAAGTTATATATTACCATAAATAAACTATGCACACCTTGTATTCACATTTTTACAATTTAAAACTTCCTTAAAATCGATCTTCGGTTCATTTCAACATAAAACTGAATAAAATATATCATGTTCACATATTCATTATATTAACACAATTCACATATTTATTATATTAACACAAACAAAAAACGTTTCTAGCTACACGGCCGACACTCGGCTAACCGAGAGATTGGTCGGTTAATCTATATTGAGTATGCGGCTATATCGGCAGTGGGTCTGTTAATCGGGTTGGCTAAAGTCTGTTAATCAGGTGTTATCGAGAAAATCATTGAAAACTCAGAATGTTTCATTGTATAACCTTTTAAATATATGTTTATCATAAAAAATATTTATGTCTGACAAAACTAATCAATGTACTGAATCCAGTGGTGTAATTATTATTTTTCTAGCTTCTATGTACGATCTATAAAATGAAAAGGCAAATTACTCATCAGTAAATTTATACACATTTTACACACACAAAATGTACACAAAATGACACTTGGGTTGAATTTACTTGCATGCACTATTTTGAACATCGAAAAAAGACAGGCATTATGAGTGTTAACCAAATTGATATCATTTTGTGAAAAATCTACACGAAAATCTGTATTTTGGTGACATAAATCAATCTTTATTAAAAACCTGGTCTGTTAATGGGTCGGATGTATAAAACCCGGTCTGTTAATTAGTCTGTTAAGAGTTATGAATGACAATAAAAGTATAATTTCATTACTTTATGGTGTGTTCATTTGGTAGGCTCAAGACGAGCTGCTAAAATATACGGAAACAACACTTGAGCAATGGAACATAAAATATATACGGAAACAAAACACGAGCAATGGAATATAAAATATACGGAACAAAACACATGAACAATAACAATGTAGGCAATGGATATTGAAAATTGATAAAAATGGTTTCAAAAAGTGTTAAATTAAAGTAAAATTGATTTTATCCGAGAATGGTCGCATATATCATGTGGATTCTGTTTAATTGTCATGAATGACATCAATTTGTCATCTACATGGGTAACCAGTATATAAATCAGAGATTAACGTCGTAATGTAACTAAACATCAGTATATTGGGATGCCTAAATATAAAGAATAGAGAAAGAATAATGGGTAAGATAAATAAAATGTAGAGAAAAGTAACATAACCATTTACAGAATACAGAAATAAACAACACCCCAATCCGTACCCTCATGGTATACACGAGAATCTGGATGGAGATACAGAATACAAAATAAAGGATAAGGACAGTAGAGAGTGATGCATTGCTAAAAAAGAGAAGAAAACAAATTGTTTAAGAATAAAGACATGAAACCCCCCTGGGTGTTGAAACAGTAACGGATTGCGATGTACTCATATTGGTGACATACATGTGGACACCTGCAGTTCTTCTCTGCACATATGTAGAAAGGGAACTAAACGGAATAAAATGAATTAAATTTTAATACAACCAAATGTAGCTGCATTCGCTCCTTTCCATTTACTTCTTTAGAATGATTTGTAAACAACAGATGATTAAGTAATACAAGAAAAAAAAACACAATTGGATGATGCTGAGGAATTAGGATTAAGGTGGTACCGAACACTTTCACTAAAATCAATGTGGTTCGTTTAAAGTATTTGATTTGAACCTTTAACAGAAATATAAAAATTTCAAAAAATTTGAACCAACCGTTTTGTCAGAAAAATTAACTGGTTATATAGCAGTTTGACAAACACCAATTTTGATCTTCGAGAAGCTTATTATTCCCTTTACAACACAACGTAATTAAAACGTATCACTGACTTTACAGAGTTATCTCCCTGTAGTGTTGGGTACCACCTAAACGTCCAGTGACAAATGTCATGTGCATATGAAAACGACAACACGTTATATATGTACCTTGTGTTGTATTAGAAAGACATGTTCAATCGGATTTGAGAACATGCTACTTTGAGCAGACACAAAAATTAAGGCTGATTGAAATCGTTAATAAAGATCACGCTATATTGAAGTGACACACTCTTGAGTAAAATGCAAAGAAAGTCAAAATAAAAATGCTTTTACTGGAAGGATAGTGTTGCATCGTATTATTATTTTTTGTCGAGCCTTCGACTTGAGTCGAAAAAGCGAGACTAAGCGATCCTACATTCCGTCGTCGTCTGTGTCGTCGTCGTCGGCGGCGTCCACAAATATTCACTCTGTGGTTAAAGTTTTTGAAATTTTAATAACTTTCTTGAACTATACTGGATTTCTAACAACCTTGGACAGAGGCTTGTTTATGATCATATTAAGATAGTATCCAGAAGTAAATTTTGTAAAAATAAAATTCCATTTTTTCCGTATTTTACTTATAAATCATGGACTTAGTTTGTTCTGCGGGGAAACATTACATTCACTCTGTGGTTAAAGTTTTTAAAGTTTTAATAACTTTCTTAAACTATCCTTAGTTTGTACCAAACATGGACAGAAGTTTGTTTATGATCATAAGATAGTATCGAGAAGTAAATTTTGTAATTAAGTAAATCCATTTTTTTCCGTATTTTACTTTTGAATGGACTTAGTTTTTCTGCGGGGAAACATTACATTCACTCTGTGGTTAAAGTTTTTAAAAATTAATAACTTTCTTAAACTATCCTGGGTTTGTACCAAACTTGGACAGAAGCTTATTTATGATCATAAGATAGTATCCAGAAGTAAATATTGTAAAAAGATAACTCCATTTATTCTGTATTTTACTTTTAAATGGACTTAGATTTTCTTCCAGTTAACATTACATACAGTCTGCAGTTAAAGTTTTCAAAACATTTATTAGATTCATTCACTATCCTAAATTTTTACTAAACTTGGACAGAAGCTTCTTACAATCATAAGATAGTATCAAGAGGAATTTTTATTGATTTTTTTCCTCATTTTTGTTGAGCCTGCGATTTACAGCAAAAGTAGGCGAGACACTGGGTTCCGCGGAACCCTTACAATATTTTTTTTTTACTCAAGAACATCTCATTTTTAACATTTTCAATGGGAAAATATAAAGGTAGCACAACTATTTTCGTGGCTAAATAACTCTTAACTGACACAATTTCAATTGTCCAACCAATTAACAGACTTTATTCACATAATTTTCACTAAAACGTGGTATTACTCACGTTATATTACAATAATGAAATATTTACTAATGTCAATTTATATTTAAGAACCAAAGTAGTATTTTGTGTCTTTTAAATGATATCTAAAATTGTTTGTTTCGCCTTTTATTAAAAAATTGCTATGCGTGTTATCATAAATACTACATACTTGCGCGACGCCTTTTACTTTTACTGAAAACTGCGCAGACTATGAAATGTTTTTAAAGGTGGAAAATGTTCTTTGATAGATATCATTTTGTCAGACACTTTTCTTTTTTTGATTTAATTCATATAATATGCCAAAAATCTGTATATTTGATCAAGTTTAACATTAAATTGTGCGTTTTACTCTTAACAGACGTATAGCCAACCCGATTAACAGACCCACTGCCGATATAGCCGCATACTCAATATAGATTAACCGACCAATCTCTCGGTTAGCCGAGTGTCGGCCGTGAGCTAGATATACGCAGACGAATATGTGGCACGGTGACCTAATTTTTGTTTAAAACATTCACAAAAGAATGTCATTGTTTGCAAGTAAGACTTTTCTATATAGGTTTTATTGCATCTTGTCTGTTGCATGGTGGACGTTTAAAGTGCTGGTGGATGCATACCATCTGCTTGTTTGGGAATAAGTAATTTAAGCAACAAAGAAAGAACTAAATAATAGAAGTTATGAACACATTCTGAAGACCAACAGAATAATATGTATATAGAGAGGACCTCTTATAAATTAACATTAACCCTTTCACGTTCCCATCAGAGTACCGATGGACTATGTTTTTGGGCAACAAGTTTGCGTAAAGTATTGAATCTTTGACATTTGTTTACTTACAGCAGTGGTTATGGGCTCAAATCAATGCTCTAGATCACAGCTATTGGTGTCACTTTGGAAATATGGGTTAGAAGGCGGGTTTTTCAAATTCAAGCTCTTAACCTATACAATAAATATCCATGTTATGCATATCATTCGAAAGGAAATAAGCCATATAAATTAATAACATAAATGATTTTGTGCTTTGTCTATTTTTTAATGAAAAACTTTGGTCATTTCGATGCCTATAACGTCATTTCAAGGGTGTCCCGCTGTTACAATTTTGTTTAATGTGCGTCTTTGAAATCCCAGTGCAGATTCATTAGTAAGTAGAATAGTCTAAAATTTTACAACTGTATTGTATAGGTGTCATACCACCAATTAAAAGTTCCTATCTGTTCAACCAAATTTAGCAATTTTCACAGCTTTCTAAATATTTTACCTTAAGTTTAACTTAATAGAAACCAGTAATATCCTGAATTGTACATGAACCAGCTTTCTACATGCCAATTTTCACCATACCTTAAAAGCCTTCTAACAAAACAACTGACCTTCGAACAGAGGTACTAAAAAAATAACCCCTGGCTTTCTGGAAATCTTAAATTAGTATACTATGGAGCGTATTAATCCTCAATTTTTAATGCAAACTCATAGACAAGTAAATTGTGGCTCAAAATGGTCTAGATATATTTCTCTTTCATCAAAAGTTTCATTTCTGCAAATTTGTTGGTTAGTTTAAGTAAACATTACAAGGACATCAAAAGCACTATTTTGTGTCAGGGTCAGTGTAGGGCTACTTTCACATACGTTCTAAATTGGAGGGAGACGTTCTAAATTGGAGGGAGTATTTGGTGGTGTGACACCTATACATTTAAATTTAAATGAAGTAGTAGACGTTTTTTTATCTGTAAGAGAAGGAAGATCGTCAGAAGAGTTTAAATATAAAAAGAGAAAAAATGTCCCAATTAGCTGCTCAACCCGTAAAAAAAACTTTCTGTCTTCACTTTCATAAGATAAAACGGACGAAAATGGATTTTTATAATATCAGAAAAAGTATACAGTCATGTCCCGAAGAATCTATATGAAGTCATCATAATGTAACTGCGGTCTTATTTTAAAAATATCGTCATTTTCCCCGTGTCCAATAAAATGTCCCGATGGACAAAATAACACAAAGAATAATTCAGACGCTTTTAATCAAACGAAATTCTACTATAATTCAAATTTTTAACACCTGTTAACCGATATGAATGGAAAATACATTAAATTCCTTTAAAATGATATGATATGTACATTTGTTTGAGTTGCAGGTAGATAATTCGAAACGATCTAAGATGTCCAATGACATGTCCCCGTAACCGTAATTTGACGTTCGAGTTATAATAACGTTAAACTGTATACGACTTTTCTTGCATATTTGGTATAACATAATTTTATGAAATGGTCTGATCTATATAAAACAAAGTTCCCGTTTAATATGCATTAAAATACAGATCTGCATTGTGATGTCGATATATATAACTTGGATACTTCATAAAGACAAGGCCCCGGAGCTATAACAAAGAGATAACTTACTAATGACCACACTCCCACTTTATAAAAGCAAGATACATTGAAAAAGAAAATGCAATCAAAAGTGAGATCTTAATTATCCTCCTCAGCCAGATAGTATATGTAATTCCTAGCGTTGCTATTAAAAGATTCGAAGCTATACACATGAATGAAAATTCTCACACAAATCTTATGAGAAAAGGTACTCCTTAGTCGTGAACATTTCGGTAAAACGTGCCATAATTTTTTTTGTCACATCGACTCATTTAAAAAAAAATTATCAGAGAAATACTCGTATGTCATAAATATTTCAGTATAGGTAACGATCATTTTGTTAGCTACTGTGAGTGGAACAATCCCTAGTCATCTATCTAGCAATATGTGTATGCAAAATAAGGTTATTACATTAAGAAGTAGTGTGGCAGAATGAAGTTTATTTTCTCGAATCTCCAACAGAATTGCCTGGTACATAGACATGTGATGAAACTAGTATATTGAAATTGAGAACTTTTCTTTTACCATAACTTGAGAAAGAACGAGAGAGAGAGAGAGTAGTTGTCCGACATATATGATGGATGGCACACAAACATGTAGCAGCTAGATCCAAGGTATTATTTTACAGTCACACCCAACTCTTTCGAGAAAAAAATCAACCAATCAATCTGTTGCGTGCAGATTATTTTTTGTGTGTAAAGTAGACCTTTTTTATCTTCGCAGAACGCCACAGAACATAGCTGGAATATTTACATCACGATGACCGTGAGGGCATTCCGATGTATTGTTGCCATAGAGATTTGACTTATCCATGTTGTATATACTCTTCATAGCAAATCCGATCAACATTCGTCTGCAAATTAAAACAGACTGCCACGAAATAGAAATGGGAAAACACTCTAATAATACATTTTTTACTGGTAACCGATCGTATAAATACGCGGATATCATCGAGTGCAAAATAACATTTGTCATCGCTTGATATCAATTCATTTTTTCAATGAATACTCATAAGAACAGAAATTAATAATACAAAAATATTTTAGATAAAACATGATTGATTCTGTGAAAGTAACTTACAAGTAAATCTATTTTTATGGGGCAAATCGTTAGCCATAATGACTTTATCAACCTAGGAGGTTAACTTCACTCCAATAGGGTTTGCACTGTAAATATCGCGCCAGAATCGGTAATTTGGTAACTACTACACATTAACTTGTTGCTGGTGTACTTTGTTACGGCGTTGGTACCTTAACCTACGGTGTGCCTGACCGTTTTCTCAGGTTAAGGGAAGACCTACTGCAGTCAGGATCTACCGTTAAGTGATGATGGATCTCTTTTCAAATTGGTGCAGACGGGAAGCTTTTGTGACGATTCTCTCAAGAAAATCGTTGACAAAACTTTTTACGATAGACATGGCACTTGAGAACACACCAGTCTTCGTACTTTTTGTATTATTAGAGTGTTTTCCCATTTCTATTTCGTGGCAGTAAGTTTTAATTTGCAGACGAAGGTGGACCGGATTTGCTATGAAGAGTATATACAACATGGATAACGTATCAACCGAATCAATGTGTATGTCTTGCCCTTCTGGTACATGTACTAACATGATAAAGAATACTGAGTGTCCTATCTGTCTAGAAACTATTCACGAAACAATGAGGCGGACGACAGTTACCCAAACACAGGATATTACCATCAATATAAATTTTTGTCATGGTGTGCATTCAGCCTGTTTGAGGAGCTGGTGAAAGAGACTCCGTGTGTGCCCATACTGTAGATCAAAATGGATGAGTGTCGATGAAGTTTAAAACCCGGCCAGCTAGTTTCCTGGATTTACAAGTAATTGGTCTCCTTGACGTGTTTACGACATCTACAACTACTACGTTAACTGGTTAATTCCATCATGTCTCAGTCTTTACAGCCGAACGGACGTGATGGATCACCTCCGAGTGACAAACTGAATATATCTACATAAAACCGAACTTGCCACTTTTTTCATCTTGACACCAACAGGATTTTAATGCTCACCACATGCAGTTAGGACATAGAGCGGATGGTGTGAGGGCATAACTGCCAGTCAATGTTGTTAAAATCAACGAAGTAGTACATGTAGCTAACTTGTTACTTAATTGAATAAAAATATTTGTATTTACTCTTCAGTGTTTTTCTTTGTTTTAAGCCATCGTTGGTCAACACGATAACAACAGCATTGAAAAAGATATCAATGGGTACTAAATATTGGTAAAGGGTTGAAAAGTCTATGGCTACAGATAAAACATGATTGATTCTGTGAAAGTAACTTACAAGTAAATCTATCTTTATGGGGCAAATCGTTAGCCATAATGACTTTATCAACCTAGGAGGTTAACTTCACTCCAATAGGGTTTGCATTGTAAATATCGCGCCAGAATCGGTAATTTCGTAACTACTACACATTAACTTGTTGCTGGTGTACTTTGTTACGGCGTTCGTACCTTAACCTACAGTGTGCCTGATCGTTTTCTCCGGGAGAGAAGACCTACTGCAGTCTGGATCTACCGTGAAGTGATGATAGATCTCCTTTCAAATTGGTGCAGACGGGAAGCTTTTGTGACGATTCTCTCAAGAATATCGTTGACAAAACTTTTTACGATAGACATGGCACTTGAGAACACACCAGTCTTCGTACTTTTTGTATTATTAGAGTGTTTTCCCATTTCTATTTCGTGGCAATCAGTTTTAATTTGCAGACGAAAGTGGATCAGATTTGCTATGAAGAGTATATACAACATGGATAACGTATCAACCGAATCAATGTGTATGTCTTGCCCTTCTGGTACATGTACTAACATGATAAAGAATACTGAGTGTCCTATCTGTCTAGAAACTATTCACGAAACAATGAGGCGGACGACAGTTACCCAAACACAGGATATTACCATCAATATAAATTTTTGTCATGATGTGCATTCAGCCTGTTTGAGGAGCTGGCGAAAGAGACTCCGTGTGTGCCCATACTGTAGATCAAAATGGATGAGTGTCGATGAAGTTTAAAACCCGGCCAGCTAGTTTCCTGGATTTACAAGTAATTGGTCTCCTTGACGTGTTTACGACATCTACAACTACTACGTTAACTGGTCAATTCCATCATGTCTCAGTCTTTACAGCCAAACGGACGTGATGGATCACCTCCTAGTGACAAACTGAATATATCTACATAAAACCGAACTTGCCACTTTTTTCATCTTGACACCAACCGTATTTTAATGCTCACCACATGCAGTTAGGACATAGAGCGGATGGTGTGAGGGCATAACTGCCAGTCAATGTCGTTAAAATCTACGAAGTAGTACATGTAGCTAACTTGTTACTTAATTGAATAAAAATATTTGTATTTACTCTTCAGTGTTTTTCTTTGTTTTAAGCCATCGTTGGTCAACACAATAACAACAGCATTGAAAAAGATGTCAATGGGTACTAAATATTTGTATAGGGTTGAAAAGTCTATGGCTACAGATAAAACATGATTGATTCTGTGAAAGTAACTTACAAGTAAATTTATCTTTATGGGGCAAATCGTTAGCCATAATTACTTTATCAACCTATGAGTTTAACTTCACTCGAATAGGGTTTTCATTGTAAATATCGCGCCAGAATCGGTAATTTGGTAACTACTACCCATTAACTTGTTGCTGGTGTACTTTGCTATGGCGTCGGTACCTTAACCTACGGTGCGCCTGACCGCTTTCTCAGGTTAAAAGAAGACCTACTGCAGTCTGGATCTACCGTGACGTTATGATAGATCTCTTTTCAAATTGGTGCAGACGGGAAGCTTTTGTGACGATTCTCTCAAGAATATCGTTGACAAAACTTTTTACGATAGACATGGCACTTGAGAATACACAAGTGTTCGTACTTTTTGTATTATTAGAGTGTTTTCCCATTTCTATTTCGTGGCAATCAGTTTTAATTTGCAGACGAAGGTGGATCGCATTTGCTATGAAGAGTATATACAATATGGATAACGTATCAACCGAATCAATGTGTATGTCTTGCCCTTCTGGTACATGTACTAACATGATAAAGAATACTGAGTGTCCTATCTGTCTAGAAACCATTCACGAAACAATGAGGCGAACGACAGTTAACCAAACACAGGATATCACCATCAATATATATTGCTGTCATGGTGTGCATTCAGCCTGTTTGAGGAGCTGATGAAAGAGACTCCGTGCGTGCCCATACTGTAGATCAAAATGGATGAGTGTCGATGAAGTTTAAAACCCGGCCAGCTAGTTTCCTGGATTTACAAGTAATTGGTCTCCTTGACGTGTTTACGACATCTACAACTACTACGTTAACTTGTTAATTCCATCATGTCTCAGTCTTTACAGCCGAACAGACGTGATGGATCACCTCCGAGTGACAAACTGAATATATCTACATAAAACCGAACTTGCCACTTTTTTCATCTTGACACCAACAGGATTTTAATGCTCACCACATGCAGTTAGGACATAGAGCGGATGGTGTGAGGGCATAACTGCCAGTCAATGTTGTTAAAATCAACGAAGTAGTACATGTAGCTAACTTGTTACTTAATTGAATAAAAATATTTGTATTTACTCTTCAGTGTTTTTCTTTGTTTTAAGCCATCGTTGGTCAACACGATAACAACAACATTGAAAAAGATATCAATGGGTACTAAATATTGGTATAGGGTTGAAAAGTCTATGGCTACAGATAACACATGATTTATTCTGTGAAAGTAACTTACAAGTAAATCTATCTTTATGGGCTTTATGGGGCAAATCTTTAGACATAATGACTTTATCAACCTAGGAGGTTAACTTCACTCTAATAGGGTTTGCATTGTAAATATCGCGCCAGAATCGGTAATTTGGTAACTACTACACATTAACTTGTTGCTGGTGTACTTTGTTACGGCGTTGGTACCTTAACCTACGGTGTGTCTGACCGTTTTTTTTTTCAGGTTAAGAGAAGACCTACTGCAGTCTGGATCCACCGTGAAGTTATGATAGATCTCTTTTCAAATTGGTGTAGACGGGAAGCTTTTGTGACTATTCTCTCAAGAATATCGTTGACAAAACTTTGTACGATAGACATGGCACTTGAGAACACACCAGTCTTCGTACTTTTTGTATTATTAGAGTGTTTTCCCATTTCTATTTCGTGGCAGTCAGTTTTAATTTGCAGACGAAAGTGGATCGGATTTGCTACGAAGAGTATATACAACATGGATAACGTATCAACCGAATCAATGTGTATGTCTTGCCCTTCTGGTACATGTACTAACATGATAAAGAATACTGAGTGTCCTATCTGTCTAGAAACCATTCACGAAACAATGAGGCGAACGACAGTTAACCAAACACAGGATATCACCATCAATATATATTGCTGTCATGGTGTGCATTCAGCCTGTTTGAGGAGCTGGCGAAAGAGACTCCGTGTGTGCCCATACTGTAGATCAAAATGGATGAGTGTCGATGAACTTTAAAACCCGGACAGCTAGTTTCCTGGATTGACAAGTAATTGGTCTCCTTGACGTGTTTACGACATCTACAACTACTACGTTAACTGGTTAATTCCATCATGTCTCAGTCTTTACAGCCGAACAGACGTGATGGATCACCTCCTGGTGACAAACTGAATATATCTACATAAATCCGAACTTGCCACTTTTTTCATCTTGACACCAACAGGATTTTAATGCTCGGCACATGCAGTTAGGACATAGAGCGGATGGTGTGAGGGCATAACTGCCAGTCAATGTTGTTAAAATCAACGAAGTAGTACATGTAGCTAACTTGTTACTTAATTGAATAAAGATATTTGTATTTACTCTTCAGTGTTTTTCTTTGTTTTAAGCCATCGTTGGTCAACACAATAACAACAGCATTGAAAAAGATATCAATAGGTACTAAATATTGGTATAGGGTTGAAAAGTCTATGGCTACAGATAAAACATAATTGATTCTGTGAAAGTAACTTACAAGTAAATCTATATTTATGGGCTTCATGGGGCAAATCGTTAGACATAATGACTATATCAATCTATCAGGTTAACTTCACTCCAATAGGGTTTGCATTGTAAATATCGCGCCAGAATCGGTAATTTGGTAACTACTACACATTAACTTGTTGCTGGTGTACTTTGTTACGGCGTTGGTACCTTAACCTACGGTGTGCCTGGCCGTTTTCTCAGGTTAAGAGAAGACCTACTGCAGTCTGGATCTACCGTGAAGTGATGATAGATCTCTTTTCAAATTGGTGCAGACGGGAAGCTTTTGTAACAATTCTCTCAAGAATATCGTTGACAAAACTTTGTACGATAGACATGGCACTTGAGAACACACCAGTCTTCGTACTTTTTGTACTATTAGATTGTTTTCCCATTTCTATTTCGTGGCAGTCAGTTTTACTTTGCAGACGAAAGTGGATCGGATTTGCTATGAAGAGTATATACAACATGGATAACGTATCAACCGAATCAATGTGTATGTCTTGCCCTTCTGGTACATGTACTAACATGATAAAGAATACTGAGTGTCCTATCTGTCTAGAAACCATTCACGAAACAATGAGGCGGACGACATATAACCAAACACAGGATATCACCATCAATATATATTGCTGTCATGGTGTGCATTCAGCCTGTTTGAGGAGCTGGCGAAAGAGACTCCGTGTGTGCCCATAGTGTAGATCAAAATGGATGAGTGTCGATGAACTTTAAAACCCGGCCAGATAGTTTGCTGGATTTACAAGTAATTGGTCTCCTTGACGTGTTTACGACATCTACAACTACTACGTTAACTGGTTAATTCCATCATGTCTCAGTCTTTACAGCCGAACGGACGTGATGGATCACCTCCTGGTGACAAACTGAATATATCTACATAAAACCGAACTTGCCACTTTTTTCATCTTGACACCAACAGGATTTTAATGCTCACCACATGCAGTTAGAACATAAAGCGGATGATGTGAGGACATAACTGCCAGTCAATGTCGTTTAAATCAACGAAGTAGTACATTTAGCTTACTTGTTACTTAATTGAATAAAGATATTTGTATTTACTCTTCAGTGTTTTTTTTTTTTTTTTTAAGCCATCGTTGGTCAACACAATAACAACAGCATTGAAAAAGATGTCAATGGGTACTAAATATTGGTATAGGGTTGAAAAGTCTATAGCTACAGATAAAACATGATTGATTCTGTGAAAGTAACTTACAAGTAAATCTATCTTTATGGGCTTGATGGCTAATGATTTGCCCAATAAAGATAGAATATGGGGCAAATCGTTAGTCATAATGACTTTATCAACCTAGGAGGTTAACTTCACTCTAATAGGGTTTGCATTGTAAATATCGCGCCAGAATCGGTAATTTAGTAACTACTACACATTAACTTGTTGCTGGTGTACTTTGCTACGGCGTTGGTACCTTAACCTACGGTGTGCCTGGCCGTTTTCTCAGGTTAAGAGAAGACCTACTGCAGTCTGAATCTACCGTGAAGTGATGATAGATCTCTTTTCAAATTGGTGTAGACGGGAAGCTTTTGTGACGTTTCTCTCAAGAATATCGTTGACAAAACTTTTTACGATAGACATGGCACTTGAGAACACACCAGTCTTCGTACTTTTTGTATTATTAGAGTGTTTTCCCATTTCTATTTCGTGGCAGTCAGTTTTAATTTGCAGACGAAAGTGGATCGGATTTGATATGAAGAGTATACACAACATGGATAACGTATCAACCGAATCAATGTGTATGTCTTGCCCTTCTGGTACACTGGTTAATTCCATCATGTCTCAGTCTTTACAGCCGAACGGACGTGATGGATCACCTCCTGGTGACAAACTGAATATATCTACATAAAACCGAACTTGCCACTTTTTTCATCTTGACACCAACAGGATTTTAATGCTCGACACATGCAGTTAGGACATAGAGCGGATGATGTGAGGGCATAACTGCCAGTCAATGTTGTTAAAATCAACGAAGCAGTACATGTAGCTAACTTGTTACTTAATTGAATAAAGATATTTGTATTTACTCTTCAGTGTTTTTCTTTGTTTTAAGCCATCGTTGGTCAACACGATAACAACAGCATTGAAAAAGATATCAATGGGTACTAAATATTGGTATAGGGTTGAAAAGTCTATGGCTACAGATAAAACATAATTGATTCTGTGAAAGTAACTTACAAGTAAATCTATATTTATGGGCTTTATGGGGCAAATCGTTAGACATAATGACTTTATCAATCTATCAGGTTAACTTCACTCCAATAGGGTTTGCATTGTAAATATCGCGCCAGAATCGGTGATTTGGTAACTACTACACATTAACTTGTTGCTGGTGTACTTTGTTACGGCGTTGGTACCTTAACCTACGGTGTGCCTGGCCGTTTTCTCAGGTTAAGAGAAGACCTACTGCAGTCTGGATCTACCGTGAAGTGATGATAGATCTCTTTTCAAATTGGTGCAGACGGGAAGCTTTTGTAACAATTCTCTCAAGAATATCGTTGACAAAACTTTGTACGATAGACATGGCACTTGAGAACACACCAGTCTTCGTACTTTTTGTACTATTAGATTGTTTTCCCATTTCTATTTCGTGGCAGTCAGTTTTACTTTGCAGACGAAAGTGGATCGGATTTGCTATGAAGAGTATATACAACATGGATAACGTATCAACCGAATCAATGTGTATGTCTTGCCCTTCTGGTACATGTACTAACATGATAAAGAATACTGAGTGTCCTATCTGTCTAGAAACCATTCACGAAACAATGAGGCGGACGACATATAACCAAACACAGGATATCACCATCAATATATATTGCTGTCATGGTGTGCATTCAGCCTGTTTGAGGAGCTGGCGAAAGAGACTCCGTGTGTGCCCATAGTGTAGATCAAAATGGATGAGTGTCGATGAACTTTAAAACCCGGCCAGATAGTTTGCTGGATTTACAAGTAATTGGTCTCCTTGACGTGTTTACGACATCTACAACTACTACGTTAACTGGTTAATTCCATCATGTCTCAGTCTTTACAGCCGAACGGACGTGATGGATCACCTCCTGGTGACAAACTGAATATATCTACATAAAACCGAACTTGCCACTTTTTTCATCTTGACACCAACAGGATTTTAATGCTCACCACATGCAGTTAGAACATAAAGCGGATGATGTGAGGACATAACTGCCAGTCAATGTCGTTTAAATCAACGAAGTAGTACATTTAGCTTACTTGTTACTTAATTGAATAAAGATATTTGTATTTACTCTTCAGTGTTTTTTTTTTTTTTTTTTAAGCCATCGTTGGTCAACACAATAACAACAGCATTGAAAAAGATGTCAATGGGTACTAAATATTGGTATAGGGTTGAAAAGTCTATAGCTACAGATAAAACATGATTGATTCTGTGAAAGTAACTTACAAGTAAATCTATCTTTATGGGCTTGATGGCTAATGATTTGCCCAATAAAGATAGAATATGGGGCAAATCGTTAGTCATAATGACTTTATCAACCTAGGAGGTTAACTTCACTCTAATAGGGTTTGCATTGTAAATATCGCGCCAGAATCGGTAATTTAGTAACTACTACACATTAACTTGTTGCTGGTGTACTTTGCTACGGCGTTGGTACCTTAACCTACGGTGTGCCTGGCCGTTTTCTCAGGTTAAGAGAAGACCTACTGCAGTCTGAATCTACCGTGAAGTGATGATAGATCTCTTTTCAAATTGGTGTAGACGGGAAGCTTTTGTGACGTTTCTCTCAAGAATATCGTTGACAAAACTTTTTACGATAGACATGGCACTTGAGAACACACCAGTCTTCGTACTTTTTGTATTATTAGAGTGTTTTCCCATTTCTATTTCGTGGCAGTCAGTTTTAATTTGCAGACGAAAGTGGATCGGATTTGATATGAAGAGTATACACAACATGGATAACGTATCAACCGAATCAATGTGTATGTCTTGCCCTTCTGGTACACTGGTTAATTCCATCATGTCTCAGTCTTTACAGCCGAACGGACGTGATGGATCACCTCCTGGTGACAAACTGAATATATCTACATAAAACCGAACTTGCCACTTTTTTCATCTTGACACCAACAGGATTTTAATGCTCGACACATGCAGTTAGGACATAGAGCGGATGATGTGAGGGCATAACTGCCAGTCAATGTTGTTAAAATCAACGAAGCAGTACATGTAGCTAACTTGTTACTTAATTGAATAAAGATATTTGTATTTACTCTTCAGTGTTTTTCTTTGTTTTAAGCCATCGTTGGTCAACACGATAACAACAGCATTGAAAAAGATATCAATGGGTACTAAATATTGGTATAGGGTTGAAAAGTCTATGGCTACAGATAAAACATAATTGATTCTGTGAAAGTAACTTACAAGTAAATCTATATTTATGGGCTTTATGGGGCAAATCGTTAGACATAATGACTTTATCAATCTATCAGGTTAACTTCACTCCAATAGGGTTTGCATTGTAAATATCGCGCCAGAATCGGTGATTTGGTAACTACTACACATTAACTTGTTGCTGGTGTACTTTGTTACGGCGTTGGTACCTTAACCTACGGTGTGCCTGGCCGTTTTCTCAGGTTAAGAGAAGACCTACTGCAGTCTGGATCTACCGTGAAGTGATGATAGATCTCTTTTCAAATTGGTGCAGACGGGAAGCTTTTGTAACAATTCTCTCAAGAATATCGTTGACAAAACTTTGTACGATAGACATGGCACTTGAGAACACACCAGTCTTCGTACTTTTTGTACTATTAGATTGTTTTCCCATTTCTATTTCGTGGCAGTCAGTTTTACTTTGCAGACGAAAGTGGATCGGATTTGCTATGAAGAGTATATACAACATGGATAACGTATCAACCGAATCAATGTGTATGTCTTGCCCTTCTGGTACATGTACTAACATGATAAAGAATACTGAGTGTCCTATCTGTCTAGAAACCATTCACGAAACAATGAGGCGGACGACAGTTAACCAAACACAGGATATCACCATCAATATATATTGCTGTCATGGTGTGCATTCAGCCTGTTTGAGGAGCTGGCGAAAGAGACTCCGTGTGTGCCCATAGTGTAGATCAAAATGGACGAGTGTCGATGAACTTTAAAACCCGGCCAGATAGTTAACTGGATTGACAAGTAATTGGTCTCCTTGACGTGTTTACGACATCTACAACTACTACGTTAACTGGTTAATTCCATCATGTCTCAGTCTTTACAGCCGAACGGACGTGATGGATCACCTCCGAGTGACAAACTGAATATATCTACATAAAACCGAACTTGCCAATTTTTTCATCGTGACACCAACAGGATTTTAATGCTCACCACATGCAGTTAGAACATAAAGCGGATGGTGTGAGGGCATAACTGCCAGTCAATGTCGTTAAAATCAACGAAGTAGTACATTTAGCTTACTTGTTACTTAATTGAATAAAGATATTTGTATTTACTCTTCAGTGTTTTTTTGTTTTGTTTTAAGCCATCGTTGGTCAACACAATAACAACAGCATTGAAAAAGATGTCAATGGGTACTAAATATTGGTATAGGGTTGAAAAGTCTATAGCTACAGATAAAACATGATTGATTCTGTGAAAGTAACTTACAAGTAAATCTATCTTTATGGGCTTGATGGCTAACGATTTGCCCAATAAAGATAGAATATGGGGCAAATCGTTAGACATAATGACTTTATCAACCTAGGAGGTTAACTTCACTCTAATAGGGTTTGCATTGTAAATATCGCGCCAGAATCGGTGATTTGGTAACTACTACACATTAACTTGTTGCTGGTGTACTTTGTTACGGCGTTGGTACCTTAACCTACGGTGTGCCTGGCCGTTTTCTCAGGTTAAGAGAAGACCTACTGCAGTCTGAATCTACCGTGAAGTGATGATAGATCTCTTTTCAAATTGGTGTAGACGGGAAGCTTTTGTGACGTTTCTCTCAAGAATATCGTTGACAAAACTTTTTACGATAGACATGGCACTTGAGAACACACCAGTCTTCGTACTTTTTGTATTATTAGAGTGTTTTCCCATTTCTATTTCGTGGCAGTCAGTTTTAATTTGCAGACGAAAGTGGATCGGATTTGCTATGAAGAGTATATACAACATGGATAACGTATCAACCGAATCAATGTGTATGTCTTGCCCTTCTGGTACATGTTCTAACATGATAAAGAATACTGAGTGTCCTATCTGTCTAGAAACCATTCACGAAACAATGAGGCGGACGACAGTTAACCAAACACAGGATATCACCATCAATATATATTGCTGTCATGGTGTGCATTCAGCCTGTTTGAGGAGCTGGCGAAAGAGACTCCGTGTGTGCCCATACTGTAGATCAAAATGGATGAGTGTCGATGAACTTTAAAACCCGGCCAGCTAGTTTCCTGAATTTACAAGTAATTGGTCTCCTTGACGTGTTTACCACATGTACAACTACTACGTTAACTTGTTAATTCCATCATGTCTCAGTCTTTACAACCGAACGGACGTGATGGATCACCTCCTGGTGACAAACTGAATATATCTACATAAAACCGAACTTGCCACTTTTTTCATCTTGACACTAACAGGATTTCAATGCTCACCACATGCAGTTAGGACATAGAGCGGATGGTGTGACGGAATAACTGCCAGTTAATGTCGTTAAAATCAACGAAGTAGTACATGTAGTCAACTTGTTACTTAATTGAATAAAGATATTTGTATTTACTCTTCAGTGTTTTTCTTTGTTTTAAGCCATCGTTGGTCAACACGATAACAACAGCATTGAAAAAGATATCAATGGGTACTAAATATGTTTATAGGGTTGAAAAGTCTATGGCTACAGATAAAACATAATTGATTCTGTGAAAGTAACTTACAAGTAAATCTATCTTTATGGGACAAATCGTTAGCCATAATGACTTTATCAACCTAGGAGGTTAACTTCACTCCAATAGGGTTTGCATTGTAAATATCGCGCCAGAATCGGTAATTTGGTAACTACTACACATTAACTTGTTGCTGGTGTACTTTGTTGCGACGTTGGTACCTTAACCTACGGTGTGCCTAACCGTTTTTACAGGTTAAGAGAAGACCTGCAGCAGTCTGGATCTACCGTGAAGTGATGATAGATCTTTTTTCAAATTGGTGCAGACGGGAAGCTTTTGTGACGATTCTCTCAAGAATATCGTTGACAAAACTTTTTACGATAGACATGGCACTTGAGAACACACCAGTGTTCGTACTTTTTGTATTATTAGAGTGTTTTCCCATTTCTATTTCGTGGCAGTCAGTTTTAATTTGCAGACGAAAGTGGATCGGAATTGCTATGAAGTGTATATACAACATGGATAACGTATCAACCAAATCAATGTGTATGTCTTGCCCTTCTGGTACATGTACTAACATGATAAAGAATACTGAGTGTCCTATCTGCCTAGAAACCATTCACAAAACAATGAGGCGGACGACAGTTAACCAAACACAGGATATCACCATCAATATCTATTGCTGTCATGGTGTGCATTCAGCCTGTTTGAGAAACTGCCAGGAGTGACTTGATGTGTGCCCACTCTGCAGAACAGAATGGATAAGTGTCGATGACGTTTAAAACCCAGCCAGCTAGTTTCCTTGATTTCCAAGGAACTGGTCTTCGTCCGCCATAATGACTCGATACACTATGGAGGTTAACCTCACTCCCCTAGGGTTTGCATTGTTAATATAGCGCCAGAATCGGTAATTTGGTAACTACAACTTACACTGAGGAGGTTAACAACAACGATGTTGACTGCTGTACCCCTATTTTTGACATTTTTACCTATTATGTCTGTTTGTTTTGTTCACGCATCGGTGACTATATAATGGAATTTGATGCGACTGTCATACAAGTGAGAGGTTTAGCTAGCTATAAAACCAGGTTCAATCCACCATTTTCTACATTTGAAAATGCCTGTACCAAGTCAGGAATATGACAGTTCTTGTCCATTCGTTTTTGATGCGTTTTGTTATTTGACTTTGCCATGTGATTATGGACTTTCCGAATTGATTTTCCTCTGAGTTCAGTATTTTTGTGATTTTACTTTTCACTCCCATAGGACTACTCTATAACTTGTTGATAATGTACCTTTTTATGGCTTTGGTACATTAACCTACGGTATGCTTGACAGTTTTCTGCGGTTAAGATCAGACCAACTGCAGTCATGATATCCTGAGAAGTGATGATAGATCTTTTGTTTTTGTCAAATTGGTGGAGACGGGAAGCTTTTGTGGCGATTCTCTCATGAAAACTGCTTCTTACATGCAAATTCTCTTATACAACGACATATTTAAAACATTGAAAATGAAGTTTGTTTAAACCATCGCATTTTAAAGTGACCTCCTCGGTGTTACTATCAACAAGATAGCGTCTCAATGCCACCATCGCATCAGCGTGATATAAGAAGCACTTCAGCGTCAAACCATCGCACCTTAGCGTGATATAAAGCGCACTTCAGCGTCAAACCATCTCACCTTATCGTGGTTCGGAGTACCATTGTGATTCAAAGTCCTACATATATTTTTAACTATTTGTACTTTTTGTATTATTAGATTACAAGCATATGAGCATATTTATTGCGATTTCGTGGCAGTCAGTTTTGATTTGCGGACGAAGGAGGATCGGATTTGCTATCAAGAGTTCATACAACATGCATAACGAAACAAACGAATCAATGTGTATGTCTTGCTGTTCTGGTACATGTACTAGCATGATAAAGAATACTGATTGTCCTATCTGTCTAGAAACTTTTCCCGAAACAATGAGGCGGGAGACAGTTAACAACACACATGAAATCACCATCAATATAAATTGCTGTCATGGTGTGCATTCAACCTGTTTGAGAAACTGTCAGGAAAGACTTGATGTGTGCCCACACTGCAGAACAGAATGGATAAGTGTCGATGAAGTTTAAAACCCAGACAGCTAGTTTGCTGGATTTCTAAGTAACTGGTCTTCTTGGCGTGTATACGACATCTACAACTTCTATGCTACCTGGTTGATTCCTTCACGTCTCAATCCTTACAATGGAAAGAATGTGATGGATCAGCTCCTGGTGAAGAACTCAATCCTTCTACGTAAAACCAAACTGCCTAGTTTTGTTCATCTTGACAACAACAGAATGTTAATGCTCACCATGTGTGTTAGAACAGCCATCCTACCGTGTAAGGGGTTAACAACCAGTCAATGTCATTAAAACCACGAAGCAGTACATGTAGCGAACTTGTTGCTTAATTGAATAAAGATGCTTGTATTAACTCTTCAGTGTTTTTGTTTGTTTTAAACCTTCGTTTCTCAACACAATAACACAAATGTTGAAAAAGATATCAATGGATACTAAATATTGGCATAGGGTTGACAAGTCTATAGCTACAGATAAGAAAATGATTGAATCTGTAAAAGAAACCTACAGATAGTTTTATCTTTACGGGACAACTCGTCCGCCATAATGACTCTATACACTATGGAGGTTAACCTCACTCCCATAGGGTCTGCATTGTAAATATTGCGCCAGAATCGGTAATTTGGTAACTACTACACATACAACTACTCTATAACTTGTTGATAGTGTACCTTTTTACGGCTTTGGTACCTTAACCTACGGTGCGACAGTTTTCACCGGTTATGATCAGACATACTGCAGTCTGGATCCCCTGAGAAGTGATGATAGATCTTTTGTTAAATTAGTGGAGACGGGAAGCTTTCGTGGCGATTCTCTCATGGAAAACTGCTTCTTACATACAAATTGTCTTCTACAACGACATATTTAAAACATTGAAATGAAGTTTGTTTAAACCATCGCATTTTAAAGTGACCTCCTCGGTGTTACTATCAATAAGATAGCGTCTCAATGCCACCATCGCATCAGCGTGATATAAGAAGCACTTCAGCGTCAAACCGTCGCACCTTAGCGTGATATAAAGCGCAGTTCAGCGTCAAACCATCTCACCTTAGCGTGACTATCGCGGTTCGGAGTACCATTGCGATTCAGAGTCCTACATATATTTTTAACTCTTTGTACTTTTTGTATTATTAGAGTACAAGCAAATGAGCATATTTATTGCGATTTCGTGGCAGTCAGTTTTAATTTGCGGACGAAGGAGGATCGGATTTGCTATCAAAAGTTCATACAACATGCATAACTAAACAAACGAATCAATGTGTATGTCTTGCTGTTCTGGTACATGTACTAGCATGATAAAGAATACTGATTGTCCTATCTGTCTAGAAACTTTTCCCGAAACAATGAGGCGGGAGACAGTTAACAACACAAATGAAATCACCATCAATATAAATTGCTGTCATGGTGTGCATTCAGCCTGTTTGAGAAACAGTCAGGAAAGACTTGATGTGTGCCCACACTGCAGAACAGAATGGATAAGTGTCGATGAAGTTTAAAACCCAGACAGCTAGTTTGCTGGATTTCTAAGTAACTGGTCTTCTTGGCGTGTATACGACATCTACAACTTCTACGTTAACTGGTTGATCCCTTCACGTCTCAATCCTTACAATGGAAAGAATGTGGTGGATCAGCTCCTGGTGAAGAACTCAATCCTTCTACGTAAACCCAAACTGGCTAGTTTTGTTCATCTTGACAACAACAGAATGTTAATGCTCACCATGTGTGTTAAGACAGCCATCCTACCGTGTAAGGGCTTAACAACCAGTCAATGTCATTAAAAACCACGAAGCAGTACATGTAGCTAACTTGTTGCTTAATTGAATAAAGATGCTTGTATTAACTCTTCGGTGTTTTTCTTTGTTTTAAGCCTTCGTGTCTCAACACAATAACAAAATATGTTGAAAAAGGTATCAATGGATACTAAATATTGGCATAGGGTTGACAAGTCTATAGCTACAGATAAGAAAATGATTGATTCTGTAAAAGTAACTTACAGATAATTTTATCTTTACGGGACAACTCGTCCGCCATAATGACTTCATACACTAAGGAGGTTAATCTCACTCCCATAGGGTCTGCATTGTAAATATTGCACCAGAATCGGTAATTTGGTAACTACTACAGAGGAACTCGTCCTCCATAACGACTTTATACACAAAGGAGGTTAACCTCAATCCCATAGGGTCTGCATTGTAAATATTGCGCCAGAATCGGTAATTTGGTAACTACAGTTATTAACTACTAAATATTGGCATAGGGTTGAAAAGTCTATAGCTACAGTTAAGAAAATGATTGATTTTAAAAAAGTAACTTGCAGATAATGTTATCTTTACGGGGAAACTCTTCTGCCATAATCATTCTATCCACTAAGGAGGTTAATCTCACTCCCATATGGTCTGCATTGTAAATATTGCGCCAGAATCGGTAATTTGGTAACTACAACTTACACTGAGGAGGTTAACCTCACTCCCATAGGACTACTCTATAACTTGTTGTTAATGTACCTTTTTACGGCTTTGTTACCTTAACCTACGGTTTGCCTGGCAGTTTTCACCGGTTAAGATCAGACCTACTGCAGTTTGGATCTCCTGAGAAGTGATGATAGTTCTTTGTCAAATTGGTGGCGACGGGAAGCTTTCGTGGTGATTCTCTCATGGAAAACTGCTTCTTAAATACAAATTGTTTTCTACAACGACATATTTAAAACATTGAAAATGAAGTTTGTATAAACCATCGCACTTTAAAGTGACCACCTCGGTGTTACTATCAACAAAAAAGCATCTCAATGCCACCATCGCACCAGCGTGATATAAAAAAAACACTTCAGCGTCAAACCATCCCACCTTAGCGTGACTATCGCGGTTCGAAGTACCATTGCGATTCAGAGTCCTACATATATTTTTAACTATTTGTACTTTTTGTATTATTAGAGTACAAGCATATGAGCATATATATTGGGATTTCGTGGTAGTCCGTTTTAATTTGTGGATCGGATTTGCTATCAAGACTTCATACAACATGCATAACGAAACAAACGAATCAATGTGTATGTCTTGCTGTTCTGGTACATGTACTAACATGATAAAGAACACTGGTTGTCCTATCTGTCTAGAAACTATTCCCGAAACAATGAGGCGGGAGACAGTTAACAACACACATGAAATCACCATCAATATAAATTGCTGTCATGGTGTGCATTCAGCCTGTTTGAGAAACTGTCAGGAGAGACTTGATGTGTGCCCACTCTGCAGAGCAGAATGGATAAGTGTCGATGAAGTTTAAAACCCAGGCAGCTAGTTTGATGGATTTCCAAGTAACTGGTCTTCTTGGCGTGTATACGACACGAAGTACATGTAGCTAACTTGTTGCTTAATTCAATAAATATATTTGTATTTACTCTTCAGTGTTTAAAGCCTTAGTTGGTCAACACGATAACAAAGATGTTTATAAAGATACATGTCATTTAAGACCTACCTTCATGACCAAGTTCTGCAAACAAGGTTTTCATCCGGCATACAAAATACTATTCCATGTTGACAACATTCCATTCATGTTAACAACATTACATAGATTGATTCCATCTATGGTTCTATGATCCATGTTGACATGATAATCTGCATTGCAAGCATGATGTGCTGCTATATCATTATATAGTGACTGCTAAACGTTTAACATGCATACAACCTTACTTCCATAATAAAAATCAGTTAATGTTGAAAAATTATGGCTAGATGTTGACATGATGATCTGCGTAACCGGTTTATGCTCATGTTGATGACATCCTATGGTCTATTAAATCTATGATTTCTGAAATTGTCTGACACTGTTTCTTTCCATGATATGTTACTGCGTGTATACCTCAATCCAAAATGGTGAAAATCATTAGGATTCAAAGTTATATAAGTCACATGGTTTTTACGGCCAATCAAATCAATCGACCAATCAAAGTATGACACGTTGGCCAAATGTGAACCACAAATCATAATTTTCTCTCACATTCCAGAACAATCTGATGAAATCTTGAAATATTTTTTTCATTATGAACATTGAAACGTTTTTCTTAATTTTTACTGGAATTGTAAAATGTCCAGGTCTTTGAAAAATTAATGAAGGAATATTTACGTCGAAAAAATAGGAAAATTATTAAAAAAAAAAAAAACTAAATAAAACAATAAAGTTGGAACTTGAATCAATTATTATACTGTGAAATAAGGTTCATGTGTATTAATAACAGCAACAACAAAACAAATAAAGAATAGGTGCATAGACGTTTGAATCACTGTCATTAAAGTACCCTTTTCACAAGCGTTGGTAGCAGACTTGTAACTATTGTGGAGACTTTCGAGCATAACTACCGCTCTCGTCGTTTACAACGGGGCCAATCTTCAGGTCAACGACTAGAACGCTACGGAGAAGCTACTAGGTGACATCCATATGAGACAGTATTCTCCCTTAATCTCATATAGTCGAGAAGAGTCACACAGTCACCATAGCAGCCGATGCTTCAAAACCTAATGCTGCCATTTGTAATTTATTTAACAAGTTTTGAAATTAATCTGCTTTGATAAATTAAAATTATGCTAAAATTTACTTTTTCATGTATGAAGAAGAAAATAAATTAATCCCCCTTTAAATTTGCATTACGTCCTTATCACTGTCATTAAAGTGCCCTTTTTACAAGCTTTGGTAGCATACTTGTAACTATTGTTGAGACTAGCGAGCATAACTACCGCTCTCGTCTTTCACAACGGGGCCACTCTTCAATGCAGTACTTAAAATGTTACGGAAGCACTACATGTCATTTTAGACCTACCTTAATGATACCTTGTTGAGCACGATAAAGTTCTGCAAACCAGGTTTTCATCCGGCATACAAAATACTAATCTATGTTGACATCATTCCATCCATGTTAACATAGGTTTATACCATCTATAGTTTTAAGATCCATGTTGACATGATGATCTGCATTGCAAGCATGTGCTACTGCTATATCAGTATATAGTGACAGCTAAAAGTTTAAATGCATATATCCTTGCTTCCACCATACACATCAGTTATGTTGAAACATTATGGCTAGATGTTGACATTATGATCTGCATATCAGTTTTGTGCTCATGTTGATGACATCCAATGGTCTATTAAATCTATGATTTCTGAAATTGTCTGACACTGTTTCTTTCCATGATATGTTACTGTGTGTATGCCTTAATCCAAAATGGTGAAAATCATTAGGATTCAAGAGTTATGTAAGTCACATGGTTTTTGCGACCAATTAAATCAATCGACCAATCAAAGTATGACACGTTGGCAAAATGTGGACCACAAATCATAATTTTCTCTCACATTCCAGAACAATCTAATGAAATCTTGAAATATTTTTTTCATTATGAACATTGAAACGTTTTTCTTCATTTTTACTGGAATTGCAAAATTTCCAGGTCTTTGAAAAATTAATGAAAGAATATTTACGTCGAAAAAATAGGAAAATTATTAAAAAAAAAAAAACTAAATAAAACAATAAAGTTGGAACTTGAATCAATTATTTTACTGTGAAATAAGGTTTATGTGTATTAATTACAGCAACAACAAAAAAAATAAAGAATAGGTGCATAGAAGTTTGAATCACTGTCATTGAAGTACCCTTTTCACAAGCGTTGGTAGAATACTTGTAACTATTGTGGAGACTTGCGAGCATAACTACCGCTCTCGTCGTTCACAACGGGGCCAATCTTCAAGTCAACGACTAAAACGCTACGGAGAAGCTACTATGTGACATCCATATGAGACAGTATTCTCCCTTAATCTCATACAGTCGAGAAGAGTCACACAGTCACCATAGCAGCCGATGCTTCAAAACCTAATGCTGCCATTTGTAATTTATTTAACAAGTTTTGAAATTAATCTGCTTTGATAAATTAAAATTATGCTAAAATTTACTTTTTCATGTATGAAGAAGAAAATAAATTAATCCCCCTTTAAATTTGCATTATGTCCTTATCACTGTCATTAAAGTGCCCTTTTTACAAGTTTTGGTAGCATACTTGTAACTATTGTTGAGACTAGCGAGCATAACTACCGCTCTCGTCTTTCACAACGGGGCCACTCTTCAATGCAGTACTTAAAATGTTACGGAGGCACTACATGTCATTTTAGACCTACCTTAATGACACCTTGTTGAGCACGATAAAGTTCTGCAAACCAGGTTTTCATCCGGCATACAAAATACTAATCTATGTTGACATCATTCCATCCATGTTAACATAGGTTTATACCATCTATAGTTTTAAGATCCATGTTGACATGATGATCTGCATTGCAAGCATGTGCTACTGCTATATCAGTATATAGTGACAGCTAAAAGTTTAAATGCATATATCCTTGCTTCCACCATACACATCAGTTATGTTGAAACATTATGGCTAGATGTTGACATTATGATCTGCATATCAGTTTTGTGCTCATGTTGATGACATCCAATGGTCTATTAAATCTATGATTTCTGAAATTGTCTGACACTGTTTCTTTCCATGATATGTTACTGTGTGTATGCCTTAATCCAAAATGGTGAAAATCATTAGGATTCAAGAGTTATGTAAGTCACATGGTTTTTGCGACCAATTAAATCAATCGACCAATCAAAGTATGACACGTTGGCAAAATGTGGACCACAAATCATAATTTTCTCTCACATTCCAGAACAATCTAATGAAATCTTGAAATATTTTTTTCATTATGAACATTGAAACGTTTTTCTTCATTTTTACTGGAATTGCAAAATTTCCAGGTCTTTGAAAAATTAATGAAAGAATATTTACGTCGAAAAAATAGGAAAATTATTAAAAAAAAAAACTAAATAAAACAATAAAGTTGGAACTTGAATCAATTATTTTACTGTGAAATAAGGTTTATGTGTATTAATTACAGCAACAACAAAACAAATAAAGAATAGGTGCATAGAAGTTTGAATCACTGTCATTGAAGTACCCTTTTCACAAGCGTTGGTAGAATACTTGTAACTATTGTGGAGACTTGCGAGCATAACTACCGCTCTCGTCGTTCACAACGGGGCCAATCTTCAAGTCAACGACTAAAACGCTACGGAGAAGCTACTATGTGACATCCATATGAGACAGTATTCTCCCTTAATCTCATACAGTCGAGAAGAGTCACACAGTCACCATAGCAGCCGATGCTTCAAAACCTAATGCTGCCATTTGTAATTTATTTAACAAGTTTTGAAATTAATCTGCTTTGATAAATTAAAATTATGCTAAAATTTACTTTTTCATGTATGAAGAAGAAAATAAATTAATCCCCCTTTAAATTTGCATTATGTCCTTATCACTGTCATTAAAGTGCCCTTTTTACAAGTTTTGGTAGCATACTTGTAACTATTGTTGAGACTAGCGAGCATAACTACCGCTCTCGTCTTTCACAACGGGGCCACTCTTCAATGCAGTACTTAAAATGTTACGGAGGCACTACATGTCATTTTAGACCTACCTTAATGACACCTTGTTGAGCACGATAAAGTTCTGCAAACCAGGTTTTCATCCGGCATACAAAATACTAATCTATGTTGACATCATTCCATCCATGTTAACATAGGTTTATACCATCTATAGTTTTAAGATCCATGTTGACATGATGATCTGCATTGCAAGCATGTGCTACTGCTATATCAGTATATAGTGACAGCTAAAAGTTTAAATGCATATATCCTTGCTTCCACCATACACATCAGTTATGTTGAAACATTATGGCTAGATGTTGACATTATGATCTGCATATCAGTTTTGTGCTCATGTTGATGACATCCAATGGTCTATTAAATCTATGATTTCTGAAATTGTCTGACACTGTTTCTTTCCATGATATGTTACTGTGTGTATGCCTTAATCCAAAATGGTGAAAATCATTAGGATTCAAGAGTTATGTAAGTCACATGGTTTTTGCGACCAATTAAATCAATCGACCAACCAAACACGTTGGCAAAATGTGGACCACAAATCATAATTTTCTCTCACATTCCAGAACAATCTAATGAAATCTTGAAATATTTTTTTTCATTATGAACATTGAAACGTTTTTCTTCATTTTTACTGGAATTGCAAAATTTCCAGGTCTTTGAAAAATTAATGAAAGAATATTTACGTCGAAAAAATAGGAAAATTATTAAAAAAAAAACTAAATAAAACAATAAAGTTGGAACTTGAATCAATTATTTTACTGTGAAATAAGGTTTATGTGTATTAATTACAGCAACAACAAAACAAATAAAGAATAGGTGCATAGAAGTTTGAATCACTGTCATTGAAGTACCCTTTTCACAAGCGTTGGTAGAATACTTGTAACTATTGTGGAGACTTGCGAGCATAACTACCGCTCTCGTCGTTCACAACGGGGCCAATCTTCAAGTCAACGACTAAAACGCTACGGAGAAGCTACTATGTGACATCCATATGAGAAAGTATTCTCCCTTAATCTCATACAGTCGAGAAGAGTCACACAGTCACCATATACATCAGTTATGTTGAAACATTATGGCTAGATGTTGACATAATGATCTGCATAACAGGTTTATGCTCATATTGATGACATTCTATGACATGATATGTTACTGTGTGTATGCCTCAATCCAAAATGGTGAAAATCATTAGGATTCAAAAGTTATATAGCTCACATGGTTTTTACGACCAATCAAATCAATCGACCAATCAAAGTATGACACGTTGGCCAAATGTGAACCACAAATCATAATTTTCTCTCACATTCCAGAACAATCTAATGAAATCTTGAAATATTTTTTTCCTTATGAACATTGAAAGGGTTTTTTTTCATTTTTACTGGAATTGTAAGGCCACTCTTCAAGTCAACGACTAAAATGCTATAGAGAAAGTAATGTGACATCTATATGAGACAGTATTCTCCCTTAATCTCATATAGTCGAGAAGAATCACACAGTCACCATAGCAGCCGATGCTTCAAAACCTAATGCTGCATTTTGTAATTTATTTAACAAGTTTTGAAATTAATCTACTTTATAAAAAAAAAAAACATGCTCCGCTGGGCGTAGCTTTATACAACCGCAGAGGTCGAACCCTGAATAGTTGGGGCAAGTATGGACACAACATTTAAGCTTGATACAGCTCTGAATTTGGATTGTGATTAAATAGTTGACACAATATAGGTTTCAGACACAGAATGAATGAGGTCTAAGAACTTAAACTTGAAAACTTAAAAAAATCTAATTGGTCTAATATCCAAAATCTAATTACATGGTTAGATTCAGCATATCATAGGAACCCAAGAATTCAATTTTTAATGAAATCAAATAATGTTCAATTTTAGACCCTTTAGACCTCAATGTGGACCAATTTGATAACCGGGCCCAAATATTAAAAATCTAAATACATGGTTAGATTCAGCATATTGAAGAACCCCCTATATTTAATTTTTGTTGAAATCAAACAAAGTTTAATTTTGGACCCCGATTTGGACCAACTTGAAAACTGGGCCCATAATCAAAAATCTAAGTACATGTTTAGATTCAGCATATCAAAAAACCCCATGAATTAAATTTTTGTTAAAAGCAAACTAAGTTTAATTTTTGACCCTTTGGACCTTAATGTAGACCAATTTAAAAACAGGACCAAAAATTAAGAATCTAAATACACGGTTAGATTTGACATATCAAAGAACCCCAATAATTTATTTTTTGATGAAATAAAACAAAGTTTAATTTTGGACCCTTTTGACCCCTAATTCCTAAACTCTTGGGACCAAAACTCCTAAAATCAATCCCAACCTTCCCTTTGTGGTCATAAACCTTGTATTAAAATTTTATTGATTTCTATTTACTTATACTAAAGTTATTGTGTAAAAACCAAGAAAAATGCTTATTTGGAACCTTTTTTTGCCCCCCCCCCCCCCCCATTTCTAAACTGTTGGGACCAAAACTCTCAAAATCAATCCAAACCTTTCTTTTGTGGTCATAAACCTTATGTTAAAATTTCATAGATTTCTATTTACTTTAACTAATGTGAAAACCAAATGTCTTCGGACGACGACGACGCCAACGTCATACCAATATACGACCAAAAAAAATTTTCAATTTTTGCGGTCGTATGAAAATGAAAATTATGCTAACGTTTACTTTTTCACATATGAAGAAGAAAATAAAATATTCCCCCTTTAAATTTGCAATAACGTCCTAATCACTGTCATTAAAGTGCCTTTTTTACAAGCTTTGGTAACATACTTGTAACTATTGTGGAGACTAGCGAGCATAACTACCTCTCTCGTCTTTCACATTGGAGACAATTTGTGCATGCAGTGATTAAAACGCTACGCAGAAGTTTCTATGTGACATCCATTTAAAACATTGCTTTTTGTCTTATATATGTAGTCGAGATGAGTCACACAGTCAATCCCAGTAACCGTTGTGATTGATTAAGAAATTGTCTTTTTCCTAATTGTAAATATTAATTTTACTTCTACATGGCAAAGATGCTTTTCATTTCCTATTATTCTATACTTAACACTTAACAATTACAATATTCCAATACACTAAATCACTTAATCCACACTGTTTAGTAGTCGTTTTCACAATGAAAATCTTGTCGATTTTTTTCGTTTTTATAGGTATACGATGAAGCTAATTTATGAGGGGGGAGTAAAGAAGACGTCGTAATTGATAGGAATGAAATAAAGTAAAGCATGTCATGAAAACTTATATATTCAACCAATTTGTAATCAATTCTTCTTAAAAAATGTTGACATATTTCGTTTTGTAAACTATTTGATATAAATAATGCCGTCTCCGTATATCTTTAACCCCTTCGCCATGGAATCGTCCATTTATTACAATCAGTTGTGAAATGTCGCCATATTGAATGGGTGCGATTTTGATTGCTCCGCTAAAACAACCAAGAATTCTACGCGTCAATGTGGTTTATTGTTAATGATAATTATATATATATTATATTTTCATATAAAAATGATTTGTTTATCTATGGTTTCAGTATTCAGTATTTGTTTGGAATTTTTATCATTATAAACAACGGTAAGAAAGGGGTAATTTTCTATCTGAGTCACTTGATAAATCACTTTAATTCACACTTTAAAATATTTATCAGTATGTTCATGAACATTTTGATACCCTTGTTTTATATAGCCTAAGATCAAATAAAATATGTTCAACCTGATAAGTTATACTTTTGTAATTTAACTTTCTAGAATCATCTGTGACCTAATTTTCTGTCGATCGATACACACAAGTGTGTATTTATTGTTTGTTTACTTCGATTAGCCATTGAAATAACTGAGCTAGATATTTAAAGATTGGGTTTCTTTTATTCGATTTTTACTTTCATTTATTTCATATATATCTATATATTGTATATATAACTATGGGACTAGGGTGTTTTAGGAAACATGAAATAATCCATTGCATCTAAATGTGTCTCAACAAATACAAAAACAAACTAGTATCTCAATTGTTTGTAAAACAATTGAAAGGTCTTTCCTGTAAAAGTGGTGTTTTCGTATTGTACTTTGTACGACCTTTCGTTTGATATACGACAAGCATACCTTCTGAAACTTTTCGCTTTTAACACTAAATGACCTCATCCGCCTACATTTTTGAGATCGGAATTATGATCTATGTAACATAGAGTAGATGAGCTTTCATTTGATATGCGACAATGCCATGTTCTAGAAAGTTTGATTTTTTGCACTTAATAACCCTATCCAACTTATTTTTGGAGGTCTGGAATTTGATATTTCAAATGTACACATCATGACCTTTCATTTGATATACAACAACCCTATCTTAAATGAAAATTTCTTTTTTGCACTCAATGACCCCATCCAACCCATTTTTAGGAGACGTCAATTTGAAATTTGAAATGTACGCTTTATGTTCTTTCATTTGATATGCGACAACCTTACCATCTGAGAAATTTGAATGTTTGCACTAAATGACCCAACCCGTCCCCCTGGGATGAAAAGGGGGTTTAAAATTTTCATTTTTAAGTAGAGTTTACTAAGACCTTCAATTTGATATATCAGATGACCCCATTTGACAAAGTGCAAATAATGATGCAATATCAACTATATAAATAGAAGTTATGAAACATACAAAGTCAATGCAAAACTTGAAAATTTCAAATTGATTTTTTGGTGTTTTTTTCCATGGAATCTTTTTGGTATTTCGTCAAACATATAACTATGTTAACCTCTTCAATTTCTAAAACCTTTTAAGTGGTAAGCTGTTGTTGATTCAGAAATACATGCCTCCGCTCGCAAAACTTCAAACTGCATTATCTCTAAAACGACAATAGATATCTCAAATCTGTTAATTGATAAATGATCTACAGTTAAAGGACAACATTATAGAAAAAAATTGGGACAATTTCAAAGTTCACCAAGGTCACAATTAATCATCAAATATATGATGCAATACAAAACTTAAGAACCGGAAGTCTTAGAGACATGGGACTATCACCATTCAACTCAGGACCACTTGACCTTTCAAATATCACAAGGTCAAGGTCATAGTATAATGTGAAGGTCAAGGTGAAATTTCATCATGACCTGATATTGACCTCAAATTGAAGGTCTTGAACTTCTGATCATCTTTGCAGTTTATAGTAGGTTGATATCTGTTACCTTTAAAAAGATATACACACAATACTATACTTTTAAGAATCATCCCGTTGTAACTTTTGAACAGACAGTCGGACACTTTTGAGCTCAGTGCATAAAATGTAGAGCTCGTCGAGAGGAACATTTTATACGCTGTAAGTATGCAGCAAACTCTTATCGTTTTCTTAATATACAAGCTTGAAATTGCAGCGTAATTTGTTTTTGCACTTGGTGACCTTTGACCTTGGTGCAAATTGAAGGTCACATGAACTTAAGATTATTGGTGTAGGTCCCAAGTATTTACGACTTCCGGTTCTCGAGATACAATTTTTCAAAAATTGTGTATATTTTTTCAAGGGAAATAACTCCTTATAAGGGTTAACAAAAAAATGATTGTATATGTTTATTATCATTGCCATCTGGTCTTGTACATGTTGCCGTTTTCAAATCGATTCCATCTTGAATACTTTTTGAGAAAAATGTAAAAGAAAGAAATTGCTTTAAGGGGACGTAACTCTCATAGGGAATGATGAAATCCTTAGCAGCCTCATATGGTAACACATCATGATAAGATCTAACTTTTGTCCAAATAAGGTCATGACATCTTTAAAAACAACGAGGGGGGGGGGCCATGTCGAAAAAAACCAATAAAAGGGAGATAACTTCTAAAGGGGATGATGAAATCCTACACAGCCTCATCTGGTAATACTTCATGATGAGGTCTACCGATGGTCCATATTTGGTCTTGATAACTCCAATAGAAACGAGGGGAGGCCATGTCAAACAAATGCTGGATGAAAAAAAAAAAAAAAAAAAAAAAAACTAGTATCTCAATTGTTTGTAAAACAATTGAAAGGTCTTTCCTGTAAAAGTGATGTTTTCGTAATGTACCTTGTACGACCTTTCGTTTGATATACGACAAGCATACCTTCTGAAACTTTCCACTTTTAACACTTAATGACGTCATCCGCCTACAATTTTGAAATCGGAATTATGATATAAATAACATAGAGTAGATGAGCTTTCATTTGATATGCAACAACTCTATGTTCTAGAAAGTTTGATTTTTGCACTTAATAACCCTATCCAACTAATTTTTGGAGGTCGGGATTTGATATTCCAAATGTACACATCATGACCTTTCATTTAATATACAACAACCCTATCTTAAAAGAAAATTAATTTTTTGCACTCAGTGACCCCATCCAACCCATTTTTGGGAGACGTCAATTTTAAATTTGAAATGTACGCTTTATGTTGTTTCATTTGATATGCGACAACCTTACCATCTGAGAAATTTGAATTTTTGCACTAAATGACCCCACCCGTCCACCTGGGATGAAAAAGAGGTTTAAATTTTTCATTTTTTAAGTAGAATTTATTGAGACCTACAATTTGATATATCAGATGACCCCATTTGACAAAGTGCCAAAAATGATGCAATATCAACGATATAAATAGAAGTTATGAAACTTACAAAGTCAATGCAAAACTTGAAAATTTCAAATTGAATTTTTGGTGTTTTTTTTCATGGAATGTTTTTGGTATTTGGTCAAACATAGAACTATATTAACCTCTTCAATTTCTAAAACATTTTAAGAGGTACGCTCTTGTTGATTCAGAAATACATGCCTCCGCTCGAAAAATTTCAAACTGCATTATCTCTACAACGACAATAGATATCTCAAATCTGTTAAATGATAAATGATCTACAATTGAAGGACATCATTATAGAAAAAGAATTGGGACAATTTCAAAGTTCACCAAGGTCACAATTAATCATCAAATATATGATGCAATACCAAACTTAAGAACTGGAAGTCGTAGAGACATGGGACTAGTACCATTCAACTCAGGACCACTTGACCCTTCAAATAGCACAAGGTCAAGGTCATAGTATAATGTGAAGGTCAAGGTGAAATTTCATCATAACCTGACATTGACCTCAAATTGAAGGTCTTGGATTACTGATCATCTTTGCAGTTTATAGTAGGTTGATATCTGTGACCTTTAAAAAGATATACACAAAATACTATACTTTTAAGAATCATCCCGTTGTAACTTTTGAACAGACGGTCGGACATTTTTTGACTTATTATATAAAATGTAGAGCTCGTCGAGAGGAACATTTTATACGCTGTATGTACGCAGCAAAGTCTTATCGTTTTCCTAATATGTAAGCTTGAAATTGCAGCGTAATTTTCTTTTGCACTCTGTGACCTTTGACCTTGGGTGCATATTAAAGGTCACATGAATTAAAGATTATTGGTGAAGGTCCCAAGTCTCTACGATTTCCGGTTCTGGAAATACAATTTTTCTAAAAGTGTACACAATTTTTCAAGGGAAATAACTCCTTATAAGGGTTAATAACAAAATGATTGTATATGTTCATTAACATTGCCATCTGTTCCTGTACATGTTGCCGTTTTCAAATCGATTCTATCTCTTATACTTTTTGAGAAAAATGCAAAGGAAAGAAATTGTTTCAAGGGGATATAACTCCCATAGGGGACAATGAAATTCTATTCAACCTCATATGGTAATAAATCATGATGAGATCTACCTATTGTCCAAATAATGTCTTGATATCTTTAAAAACAACGAGGGGGTGCCATGTTGAAAAAAAATCAATAAAAGGGAGATTACTTCTAAAGAAGATGATGAAATCCTTAACAGGGTCATTTGGTAAAACTGCATGATGAGGTCTATCAATGGTCCATATTTGGTCTTGGTAACTTTAACAGAAAGAAGGGGCGGGCATGTCAAAAAAATGTTGGAAGAAAAAAAAGAAAAAAAAAGAAAAAAAAAAACATTAGAAAAACAATAAGGTCTTTCCCATGTAGGGGAAAGACCTTAAAAACAGGAGAAAAACAATAAGGTCTTTCCTCGCGGAGAGGAAAGACCTTAAAAATAGCGACGTCTATAACGTGTTTAATACACTATTGGTTGACCCAGTTACACAATTTTCTATTTATAAACTTGTAACCATGTTTTCGAAAAATGATATTAGTGATGATAGATCTCTTGTTAAAATGAGCGAGAAAAATTTACAAAAATATGAAATAAGACGGATCAACACCAATGTGCATATCTTGTGCTATTGGTGCATGCACTGAAACGATATAAAATTCGGAGTGTCCTATCGGTCTAAACACTATTCACGATAAAAATATATATGGAAGTGTTGACTGGCTATACAGCCCTCGCACGGTCGGTACAATAAAAATAGCCGACAGTTAAGAGGGGGGACAAGGGGTTTAACTGTTATGCTGTTATGGGGCAATTTAATTCTTTGTTATCTGTTATTTTGAAAATATATTTGCTGTTAGCTGTTATTGTCTTATTCTTTGTTAGCGGTTATTGGGCTTTTAGTTTTTTTGTTATCTGTTATTGTGATAATGTATTTGCTGTTAACTGTTATTGAAAATTGGAATGTTAGCATTTTTTTTGACAGTCAATATTCGGTATAAATTGAAGATCATTGGCCATTGGGGTCTACCACTACTAATATGTTTGTCCCGTATTCAGAGAAGGATTCCATTAACATATACCCATCACAGAAGTGAGGTCCAGGACAATTCAAGTATATCTTATGATTATCCTTTGTAATAAATTCCATTTTTTTATGAATGTGTATTTAGAATTATCTTAATTTTTTGTATGAGAATAATGTTCCTTGTTTTCCGTACGAACATATTAAATTAAAACAATTCTTAATATGACAAAAAGGAAAACATATGGCCAGGAATATCTGACAAGGATCTCAATTAAGGACTAGGTCCTAACAACCACTTAACCTTTTATATAATATGGTACATAGACTCAGCTCTGCGATTCTTTTCAAAGCAGAACCAAATGCATTGTACAATGAAAGTTCCAACCATGTACTTAGGTCCGAAGCTGCACATAACTCATTACAAACAAAGATTTATTTCGTTTCAAGCCATTGTTTCCCTACTAAACTATGTATTCTACTTGCTAGTACACTTGGTACAATCAAAAACCTCAGCTGATAAAAAATTGTTCAAATAAGGCCTTTGAAAATAGTGGAATAAATTGCTTTTAGAGTGTCAAAATTCGTTCGAAGTACTTGATAAATTGCATGGTTATAATTGGCGCTTTTGATTTTTCTACCCTATATACCACTTTGCCTCAAAGTTTTATTAAGAAAAATTCACACACCTCATTAAATGGTCATTTAGTAGAAAAAGTCAGAATATTCAAACTCTTTTAGGTCACTTTTTTTATTAGCAACAAAGGGAGCTTCAGTCAATATATATAAACAATACACCAACGTTTCATGAGAACTGCTGAAAACATTTTTGTGTTAATGTCTGAAAACTGGAAAATCACCCCTTTTTAATTAATAAAACCCGTTAACTCGGAAACGTAAAATCTAAAATTTATAAAAATTGAAAGTTACCTCATGTTAATAGATATAAACAATTCACCAAAATTCCTTGCTTTGTGAAAGCATTTTTGAGATATTATCAGAAAACTGAAAAAAAACACCAATTTTATTGAATAAAAACCCATTACCCAGAAACTTAAAATCTAAAATTTATTAAAAAAAAAAGAAAAAAAAAGGGAGCTCACGTCAATAGATATAACCAATTTCCCAAAGTTTAATGCAAATGGTTAAAGAGTTTTTGAGTTAATGTCCGACATGTTGACAACAGACGGACAACAGTATACCATAATACGTTCCGTAAACGAGCGTATAAAAATATTATAATATATTGAGTAGTAATTTAAACACATTCTATATTCTACATTTATATAAGTAGTACATTTGATTTTTTGTGTGTGTTTATTTATGTAAGATCTTGAAATATTTTTTAACTAGATTATTAAAGGATTGTGTACGATATCATGTACCTGCCCTTCATTGCCTCCTTTTTAAGGGCATGTAAAAGTAGTTGATAGACCCTCTTATTATTATTTTTACAAAACACCACTATTGCAAAATTTTGAAAGTGAATGTTTGATTGATTCGAACGTAAGGTGTTCTTAAGCTCGGGATCACATAATTTTTGATAAATCTGCAGATGCGGATACGTCAACGTATACGATACGGTTGATACGTTTTTAAATGACCGACCTCTATTAAAGTAACAGATAAACTAGCTGATATGAAACATATCTTAACTTGTGTTGCATTGCTGTTGAGTTTGTTTAAATGACCACATGTAACTGTCTGTTTGTTACAGCGTATACTGAGAGGGGGTAGGAGGGGTCCTGATCCCGAAATCCCGGGCTTAAAAACACAAAATCCCGAGGTCCCGAATTCGAAAAAAAGAATTCCCGGATCCCGAAAGGTTCAATCCCGAAATCCCGAGCTTAAAACCACCCGATCCCAGAGTCCCGATAAAGGTCCTATCCCCCCTCTATACTGTCTGGTGAATATCTTATTGTACATATTTGAATAATGTCATATCAAGAGAAATAATCTATGCCATGGCTATACGACTGAAGGTTCCGGGATCGATCTCGACTCGGAGCATTGCAAAGAGCCATGGCCATTTTCCCCTGGATTCTTTTCATTCGATAAGATAGGCAGATCATGTTTTAAATAGCCCGATATATGCTAATTATAGTACATGAAAATAGTCACATTATCTATTTTCATACCTTGAACAGGTATACCTACAAAAAACAAGGCCAAGACTATTGGTTTTTTATTTCATATTGATTTTGTTTAATTGCTAACACCCTTTATGCGCATAAGGTACCATACCACGTAACTTGTCAAGAAGCCAAATAATATCGAACAAATTCAAATGGGATGTTGTTTTTCTCATTCTGAATACATGTATATCTGTATTTGTCCTGGTCTTTTAAGGTTTTATCGTCTATAAGATAATATATATTTTAACCGGAGAACATCTCACATCAGTTGTTCATAGAACACCTTGTGTTACTAACACATGTTATATTATATATGGCCTTTTCTGGCATTTTAACAAATCGGCCATTCGTTGTGATACAGATGCAACAGATTCTTGATGTTTTACCTACAATCACGATGTGTAGTGTAATTGATTTGTTTTTTTGGTGTTGTGTTATTTTCTGATGACTTAGGTACCGGTGCAGGGAAGGTTATAAAAATGTCAGTACTAGTATCTACACAGTTAGTGAATTGGCGACAAAACTGATTGCTGTTGACTGCATTTGTTACATATTATACCATGTTCAAAAAAGGTTTCGAAAAATTGTTTGTGTTGTTTTGAAACTTGTATACAATGGCCTTATTTTATGTTATGTATATATTACACACGCAACAGTTGGGATTTATTGCTGTAGAATCAATTCTCGTGTTATTGGTTATGTACAGGCACCTATTTCAGTTTGACGGCAGTTGTTTCTTGCATATATGTTATAAATGTAAACACATGAATAGAAAGTCAAGAGTATGGACAGTCATAGGAATGCACACAATAAGCGATACAGTACTTTTTTCTTTAATAAAATGATTTATACTATATAGTCAAAATGAACCAGAATGACTATGAGTTAAGCAAACATCCGGAAAAATATGATAGAAACATTAAAATTTAATATAACAACACAAAAAATGCAAAAGGACTGGGCGAGATTCGAACCCTTTCTTGAAAACATTCTTTCATTTGTTGTTCTATGCTCTATTGATTGAGTTACGGCGGTGCTTGACCAAAGATATTTATTAAGGAGCTATATCGGTAGAATTTGGCGATGTTACAATTTTTTCATTAAATAGTTGTGTTTTATATAATAAGGACACACTAAACCAATTTCATTTTTGAGGGAAGAGGTAGCATAAATTGCCACAGTCACGAAAAACATAACTTTTTTTTGGTTTGAAATGTCCTTCTTATGGGATTCCCTGTTTTTCCCACCTAAAAACACCCTAATTTACGCATATTGGACTTTCATCCTTTTTGAGGGTTAAATTAAATATTTATCACGTATATCATAATATATGTAAATCGAGATATTGACCAAAAAGCATTTTTATTTTTTGTTTTTATAGTAAATTTTATTCTGTCGGCACTTTTTGAAATTGGCCCCTCTGTGAAAAAAAGTCCCGACAAATTGGCCCTCCCTCAAAATTTGGACATTAGAAAGGTGATTTTAACTCCCTTACACTGCCTTTGTCTATATTCCTTTTTGTTTTCTTTGTTGACATAATTGTGTGTTTTACAGGGATTAAGATTATAACACAATGTGAACTGATGTACACCTATTTTTGACATTTTTATATATTATGTCTGTTTTTGATTTTTTTCACATATCGTAGTCAAAATAATAAAAATGTATGCGACCTTAGTTTCTTAATAATTTATAAATTTATAAACGGACAGTTTTAGTAAAGTTTTTCATATTATGTCAGTACTGAAATACTGACTACTGAGCTGATGATACCCTCGGGGACAAATATTCCACCAGTAGATAGAGGAATCGACCCAGTGATGTAAACAAAATTGAAAACAACACGTTATGAATTTCTTGCGTCCGAAACTCATTTCTGGATTTACCTTCATCAGGAACGCTCAAAGCCAAACATTTGAAATACGAAGATGTATAAATACCGAAACAGTTGAAGAGCTATATGTCAAAAATACCTAGAATAAGTAGCCAAATTCATCTAAAGCCAACTTAGCCTCAGGTAGTTGAAACCTTAGTCAGGAATACGACAGTTGTTGTCCATTCGTTTGATGTGTTTGAGCTTTTAATCTTGTCGTTTGATAATGGATTTTCCGTTTAGAATTCTTTTCGCAGTTCGTTATCTTTGTTATTGTACATTTTACACACATTTTGGTACCAATACCGGAGTTTAAACTAGAATGGGTACTTATATGTCTCGGTTGGGCGAATTGGCTCCAGACTTTTATCAGATCATTTGTCAGATATCTCTTCAGTTTGTTTGTTCGGCCGAATTGCCCAGTTGTTCTCTTCGAGTAATCGGTTTCTTCCACTATAAAAAATCCATCCGGGTTTCCTACCATTCCAATCTTTTGCGTTTGAGATAAGTGACATATCTCCATTAATCCTGTTTTTATGGAGTGTCCATGGATACATCTGAGCCTTCGCATCTTTTAAGTGGAGCTCCGAATACCGGAGCTAGGTGTCAACCCGAAACATACATTGTGTGCATTTCGCCTGTTTGAGAAACTGCCGGGAGGGGCTTGATGTGTGCCTATACTGAAGAACGAAATTTATGAGTGTTGATCAAGTTTATAACTCTAAATAACAATACAAACCGAAATCGGTTACAGGACTCTCTAAACAGGCTTCCTGTAGTTACCTAGATCTGTGCAAACAGCCCAGATATCAGTAAAACATCGATGAAAGTTAGCGGACTTCTCAGCTGAACAACAGCTAGGCCTGCGAGGCTGCAGTTGTTTCGAGTGGACTTGCGCTTCTAAATCCTCGCATCTACAGCTGTTGCCAATGCACATCCGTTTTGGAAAAAAATGGCATGTTTTCGCGGTGTGGAGACAAAGACAAGACAATTCATACTAATCGAACAAGTGGGCTGCTTTTTATGAACACTGAAACACTCATTTAACATAATAGATCACGATCTTTATTCTAGTGATTTAAGAAGCAGTTCCACGCGTATTACATAAACTCTCCAAGAAAATATGTATGTCATAACTATTTGTAAACGAAAGGAAAAACTGATATGTAAGTATATTTATACGGTCTGCTTATGAATAAAAAGTACTAAATGATGGCCCAATTGCCGGCAATGCTATTTTTAGCAGTTAGCTCCTTTAAAGGCGTTTTTTATAAACTAATTATGGAAAAACTGCTGTTGTGTGAGCTCGATATCTATTTGTGATTTCTTTGGATTATTGGATACCTTACGATTTCGCAGAACATTTCCATCAACATAAAAAAAAAATATTTCCCGCCCTTCGTCATATACATTTAAGGACAAATTTGTGATTGCATGAAACTTTATTCATAATGCTTTCCAGAAGAAAAAAATATATTAATGATATAAGGGGACGACCATTTGATATTCGGGGGGGGGGGGGGGGGGCAGGAGGATTTTGAAAATAAATAACTCAGTCTTGATAATCACAAAAATAAATGGTTTGTTCTGTGGTAGTTTGAAAATAAATTACCTGACTTGCAATGTATAGAAAATAAATAACTCAGCAGGTCTAATCGAAAGTATGAGATGGCACCAGGTTCTTCCTAAATTCATCTTTTTTTCCCAAGAAAAAATCGGGAAACACTTCCCAATTTTTTTAATAACAAAAGTATAAAATTATTTAAATATACTTGAAATGTCTGAAAATTGTTTCATTTAACTTGAGGTATATTGTCTCAGGAAACCTTACCTCACTTTTATTTTAACAGGGTCGGAACTACATGTAGGAAATTTCAAATCCAAACGCTTGTCTCCATATCAAATTGTGTTCACGGCCTTGCAAGAAGAAAGTTCTGTTTTCCCTAGACTTATAGCCCTGATTTTTCGGGATCAATGTTTACAAAAATAAATAACCGATCAAAAACAAATCTTCCACCCCCCAATACATTGTAACTTTATGATCCGACCACAAGAGTTATTCACAACCATAAAATCATTGAAAACGTAAAATTAGCGCAGATGATTTTCAGCAGAATTAGTGAAAAAAGAACAGTAAATCCCGTGATTCTCTATAATTCGAAGGATCCACACCAAATTAAATACACATCAAAGCCACTGTACAAAATGTATACAATGTCATGTTATTTTGCAGACTATTTTTATTTGCTGTTTATATCAAAAGCCATTTAATTTCAAGGAGGTTAAAAAAAATGACGCTTTTAATCAAAGATTTTTTTCACAATGTAAGACTATAAGATAAAGGGGAAATCTGGATTCAGAATTATTTTGTTTGTCATCTGCTTGACAGCAATATTTTTTGGTAAGTTTTTTTAGTTCTACCTTTGAGCACTTGTGATAAATGTTTTCATAACCGGGGCCCGCTACATACATGCTTCAGTGATGTCGAAAATAATCACCCAAATTGTTTCCACAAACTCGCCTCTGCAGGCGTGTCGTCTACATCACCATGTATTTGCGTACCTTAAGAGTCCAGCCTGCTAGGAGTGTTGCCTGCATGATAAATGTCAGACACCATGAGTAAATTTCATATGTAGACCATTTGATGTTCCGGTGAAAGGGCAGAAGTTTCATTTTCATGAAAATTTTAATTTCCCATCCCAGAAAATCTTATAACTTTCCTCCGCTGTACAAATTCATTTATCGGTGGAATTATACCCCTTCCGCCTTTTTCACAAATCTGGATCTGCTCCTGTAGAAAGCAGTAAAATCACAAAAAAACTGACCTCCGAGGAAAATCCAAAACCGAAAGTCGTTAATCGAATAATTGTTCTTGTTAAACTTGGCACATACAAAGCTGTATATATTGACTATTTAATGCAGTGGATGCGAGTACCCGTTCGACTTTGAAAAAAGGTTCAATGCAAATTGTATTTTTGCTTCGTCCCCAAACTTTTTTTTAGTCGTTTTAGATATTTGAAAAACAAAATCTGTTTCGAATTTTATTAGAAAACAACTTTCACACTCAAAGAGTTCTTTTTATCATATATTTATTCAAATTCCTTTCACTCAAGAGTTCTTTTTAACATATATTTATTCAAATTCAGTATAATTTTATTCTTTTAATGTGAATTTACGTTTAATTTCTATTTTTCTAACTAAAACATTAAATACAAACTAGTATTTGTTATTTGACATTCTCTACACTGATTTCACAAAATCATGATCAGGAAATGACCGATAATTTTCGTATTATTATTTCTTTTTATTAACCAACTAAGTACATTATTGCCAAAAATGACTGGTTATTAAAAATAAAATATTTTCTGTAATGGCCCTGTTATTTTTCTGTAATGGCCCTGTTTTTCTGTAATGGCCCTGTTTTTTCCGTAATGGCCCTGTTTTTCTGTAATGGCCGTATTAATGCCCGGTTTGTCTGTATAAAGCACAGTTAGGGTTTTTAAAAAAGTTAATAAAATTAAGTTGTAAAGAGTATCATACTTTTTTGTATTTTATTTAATTTAGTAACCAGCAACCAACATTAAAGAACCATATATAGGGATCACTGTTCCTCCTGTTTTTCAACACATAACTTCTGTCAACTTAATATCTTGGATATTTGGTATATTAAAACATACACTTTTATTCAGTTGGTTAATAAATGTATTAAGAAATGGGTGTTTTTATAATGGCTCTGTTATATGTCCTCGGTCAGTAATAATGGCCTCGGATGTTTGTAATGGCCCTCGGCGTTGCCTACAGACTTCCTCGACCATTATAACAGACCTTGGACATATAACATGGCCATTATAAAAACACCCATTCATTAATACTATAGTTACATATGTATTTCTGTTTTGTAAATAAACATATAAACATAAAAAGACAGGCAAATAATCACAAGATTTAGAACTAGCTGTCATGATCTTGAAATAGAAAGAGGGAGGTATATTGGAATTAAAGCTGAAGACAGAAAGTGTAAGCTATGTAAGAACGCAGTTGAAGACGAACTACATTTTCTTTTAAAATGTCCTGTTCTAAAAGATACTAGATCTCAACATCTATCTAATTTAAATTCTAAATTCAAAAATTTTTCAAGATTACCTGATGAAATGAAATTTGTTTGGATTCTTTCATCTGAAGATTTGTTTGTTACTTCAAACTTATCTAATTTATTGCACTCCCTTTTTGAAGAACGAAAGAAAATTATAGAAAATATTGTTGTTTAAAAAAAAAAAAAAAAAAAAAAATAGAAGAAAAAATATATATTAGATATATATATATATATAAATTAAAATTGATCAGGAGTTGTCTCCTATAGACCTAGAACTATCCTAAAGATTTATGTAATTTCTCCAGGTCACAGTGGCACCCATAACAACTATGTTTTGTCAATAACTTGGTTTATATCAGGTTAATTAGTGTAAATGTGTATTCATGTGGTTTTTTGTTTAATTGTACTTTAATTATTCTAATCATTTTCTGTGCTTTATTTTGTAATTCATTTGATTGTATAGCTCAAATTTTGGGCACCATGATTGGTTAATAAAAAAATTATCTTATCTTATCTTACATGTATCGGAAGTGAAACTGAGTGATCTGTCCGTACCATATAATGATGCTGAATTATATTGGATCCCAAGCTTCTATCACTAATTTAGCAAATGCACCCAGTTTTGTACACACCATTACTGTCTATTTGCATAGATAAATGTTCAATTTGAAGTATGATAAAAGAAAAACCAGATATATATAGTAATAGTATACATCATAAGAGGTCTCTTAAACACAGTAGCTCCAAATCGAGTTACTGGAAGTCATAGTAATTATGTGTATCAGAGCGAAAAAATTATGACACATAATCAACAGCTCTTTGTTATGATCCATAGCCTGACCAGGTTTAGGTATTTCATAGACCTTTCTTATAGACATAATGAAAATAACATTCTCTGCATTAAAAGAAAGGAATCCTTTTTTAAATGATTAATATGACATGTCATCTGAAATGTCTGACATTTCGTCCTTATACATAGATATCATCCTTTGATTTTAAATGATTACATCTATACTATAGACTATATATTCAAACTGTAGGAGGAATTATGTGAAATAACTATAAACCCATAATTGGACGGACAGACGGACGGTACGACGGACGGACAGACGGACGGACAGGGGGAAACAATTATCCATCCCACTTTTAGTTGCAGGTGCATAAAAAGGGAGACCCCTAAACAAGACAATGTTTGGAGTTGGACATTTTTTTTAAAAGGTCTATAAATTAACCATATATGTAGCTCTCTCCCTAAATCCACCTATACTATACATGTATATGAGATAATTGTGTTTTCGAACTGAATAGGAAAAATTACAACTTTTTTAAAACTTCTAGGGCATTAAAAAGGAATTATAAGTCAAAGAGCTGAAGAGCTCTGAGGGGAAAGACTGTCATTGTTTCTTTTTTTTTTTTGCGGAAGAGGGGGGGGGGGGTATGCTTTGATAGTCTACATACAATGAATGAACAAAAGAACAGCTAGAACATGTATAAAGGTTGACAATATTGCAATCAATTGTTGTTTAGTGTAATTTCGTTTCCTTGCTTAAGAATTCATCATGAAGTCAATTTGGACCAATGGAAGAGAATTGCACCTTCTCAATCAAAACATTTGATTAAAATTGAAAGTTAAATATCTAAAATTCAACTGAATCTTATCATTTAACAACTACTACAATATCTTTTGAAGTTTTAATTGATATAAGCTGTGTGAAGCTTGATTCCAGATCCTACATTGTGATTTATTAGTAAATTTCATGAATAAATAGGTTTATACTACAAAATGAAACATTTTTATTTTCTTATATTTTTCACCATTACACTGATTAAGTTGGTACACAAAATTTTATTTAAATGCAAGACTACTTATCATATATTAAATGTCACATTTTAAGAGTTCAGATACATTTTACATTAACTTTTATTTTAGTTGATAATTTACTCATCAATTGAGCTGCTCCTGTTTTGGAGGAAGATTCTCAAAACAGACTTTTACAGCAAGAATGAAAACTGAAGTTTTGGGACTTTCCTTTTTGAATTTTCCTCAGAGTTCAGTATTTTTGTGTTTTACTTTTTTTTTTCTCCCCAATCTCATGTATCCCCATTAATTATATAAGTTGCAACTTGACCTAGAAATTAAAGAATTGCATCATATTGATGTTTGAATCATCTTAGAATTATAATTAGATGATCTACAGCAAACCAAGGATTTGTATAGTAATTATAATGTATACAATTATGTTTATAGTAAATAAATACCAATTTTAAATCAGTGCACGAATTCTGAGAATGATTTTAATCATCAATAAAGGATATCCCTTCTTCTGAGTAGTGTAGCATTCCAACACTGACGTCATTACAATGTAGGTTGGATATATTTAGAATATTTCGAAATATAGATTTTTCCGGATTGTAAACAAAACATAAATAGTGTAAGGGAGAGCTCAAAATAGGACAATTTCACAAGATACACAAAGGAAATGTGTGAAAAAGTGAATAAATTCAAAGTATTAATTTTTGTGTCTTCTTCTCATCAATCTCAGAAAGATTTTTGGGGGGTTTTCCAAACTATGAGAACAAAATGAATGATGTGAGGGGATGTCAATCTGGCCAACCCCATAGGGGATTGACGGCTTGAAGCCGTCTTTCCAAAAAAAATATTAAGTTTCATAACAATACAAGCTACATTATAAACAAATATTTTACATTTACTCTAACAATTTCAACTACATAATATAAAGATTTGGGATTTAAAAAAATTATAAATATTGCAAAAACTTGCATATGAAATGCACTAATATATAATGTAGTATCTATTTTTTTTTAAACCAAGTGAACAATCATTCAATGTATCAACTTAGATCGAATGTCCATTATATGCCATGAATTCTGCTTCTTTCTTAGAAGCTATTGTAATAAAATCAATACTGACATTAAATAACATATTTATTAAATCTGTAAATAGCACCTGGTTAATAAAAAATTGAAGCAGCAATTAAAAAACAAAACAGTTTTAACAGCAAAATACAACCTCAGACTATTTTAACACATATTTTATAGTGGTTTCAAATGTAACCAATACAACATTACTATTTTGGGATGAAGCTTTAGCAGTAAGCATCAAATTGCTTATGTTCAAATAAAAATAACTAACTTAAAATTTTTGCAAGTATATTTATGAATAATCTATGAGAAAAAAGTAAAATAACACAAATTCCGAACTCCAATGATTATTTAAAATGGAAGTTTCTTATCTAATGGCAAATCAAAAGCTCAAACACATCTTACAAATTGAAACAACTGTCATATACCTGACTTGGTACAAATGTATAGGTATTTCCTTATTATCGACTCCTGGGAGACCATATTAAGAATTGAACGATGGACAGTCAGTGCGTGAATGCTTCTTACTACCTGATTGGAAGATATTACGAGATGTGAATAATGAAAGTTTATTGATTGGTTAGGACAATCCAAACCTAGTAAATGTCCTTCAATCCTGTAGAGTATCGGATTTGTCCTCTCTATTTTAGCAATTAGATTTTGCCTGGTCATCATTCATGCATATTCATGATATTGGTACACAGGTAACTTTTATCTATAAATAGCCAAATCTTCTGGAGTTTCGTAAACAACAACGTTAAACAATATATACTACTTCATAACGTGTAACCTCACTATGTGGTAAAATTTGTTGATTGATGCACGTGGCTATTCTGTTAAATGAATTAATCTACAAACCGAGAGCACTTTCCATTTTCATCAGCTAAGAGACGACTAGCCCTTTTTGAAAGGCTAATATTTGTGTGGAAAACAGTTGATTTAACCTAGTTTTATAAAAGAATAAAGGATCAAGCCATTACATGATATTCTAGTTCCTATCTCTTCTATTATAATGCTCATTTATATAATTTATTTTTAATTAAAGAATAATTAATTGCCCTATGCCTATAATATCAAGTTGAACATAAATTTCATGTAAAGTGAGGACTAAAGATGCACTGTACATTTGTATATGTGCAGTCTATTAAAGTACAATCATTTCTCCTTTAATTGATAAATAAATCATGTCTTCTAACCAAATAACAAAAATACTGTTAATCAATTAGTTTAAATACACAACAAATGAATTTTGTTTATCTAAATTATTAGATCTATATTATCATTTTGTTTCAATGAGAATTAGAAAAATTTAGCTATAAAATTACATGTCTTCCAGTTTTAATGATCAACTGAAAATAGGTTTAAAAAATCAGATTAAGTTCTCTTAAATATCAGAATGACTGCTACTTTGAAAATGATATTTTGAGACATGCTAATCCATATTAAATATGAATTTCACAATCTTTAATACTGCTAATAATTTCAATGTTTTTTAATCCTACACCATTTATCATTTCAACACAAAATTAAAAGTACCATACATGAATGGCCAGATGAATGGCGAGACCTATATGACAGGATCCCTAAAATATAATAATACTGAACACCAACAACCAATAACTAATACTTTAACCTTGGCATATGACATCTAAGGAAATTAACAAGTTTATTTATAGTTAAACAACTTAAGGGTGTACACACCTCTAAGGAGCCAAACATTTCTAGAATTAAACTTTTTTTCTTAACCTGATTTTGAGGTTTATAAGACTGTTAAAAAATAATTGGTGAAGAAAAAACCATATGGTCGTGCAATTTTTTTTTTTTTTGCTACAACCCTTTGAAAATACCCAATTTTGATGATTTTCCCCATTTTCATCAATTTTTACCTTTTTTAGGGCTATCATCTTGAAAAAAATCACAATTCCACATTTTTTTTTAATTTTCAATAAAGATGAAATGGACTAATCTGAACAAATTTAACTTAAAAAACCTATAGGTAGGTGTTAATATAAGAAAGTTTTATCATATTTTGATGTTTTTTTCTGTCAAATTTACCATGCTGTCAATTTTGTAAATTTGTGATTTTTCTCAATTTTAAGAACAAAATGCATATTATTTCAACTTTGAAATTTGAAAAGACAAAAATGATATGGAATGTACATGATTCTTGTAAAATCACTTTTTGCTGCCCTCACCAATTTTCTCAAAATTTGGGCTAAAAAGACTGACTTGATTGGTCGTAAAATTTAGAAACTGAATTAAACCAAAACTATTCATTGTAAATCTACAATTTTTCACAGAGTTATGTTTGATTATAATATTTTTAAAATTCATTGATATTTTCCACTTGTATCACATGTTTTGGAAATAATTCAAGAACAAGATTTCAACAAGACTGAAACATCAGAAGAATACATCCTTAAAACTTGCAAAGACATTTAACAACCTGTTTGTACGACAAAGTCATCATGCATATTGGGTGTCTTAAGATTGTGATAATTGTTTGACTGCTTCCATCATATTCTGTTCACGCTTCAGTAAATCTACCATGTCCTCCTGTTCCTTTGTATTGTTACAGACGACAATAAATTTGCTTTGGTTTTTCCTTGCTCGACCCCTCATCTGTACTAAGGCTGTTACGTTTGAAGGAGGGTTTAATGTTATGACTAGCTCACACTCAGGGATGTCTATTCCTTCTTCTGCCACTGAAGTTGCAACCACAATATTATACTTATGTTGTCGAATGTTATCCAGTATGACTTTCTGATGAGTGACTTTCATGCCTGGTTCTTTACCACTTGTAGTTCCGTGTCCAACCAATGCAGACACGCCTCCTTTGCAAACACTCGTAATTTTGTCTTGTAGAAGCTCATTCATTTTGAATGCAGAGCCTCTCTCTTTGACAAGAATAAGTATGAGTGATTTGTCATCTTTAAGCAAGGTCATTGTCTCAGGGTTGATTAAAAGGTCAACTAATTTTGAAAATTTCCCATCATCTATCTGATCTTGCAGGTTTTTTTGACACATAATATTGGAAAACATTTCCGTGATAATGGAACATGGCAGCTCTTGTTTTCTGGCAAATTCAAAACTTGTCTCTGTATCCAGACCCATTAATTCTTTTAATTCCTCAACAGCAGCTTCCATTCCAAACTGTAATAAAATGTCTAAGGTAACACAAATATAGTGAGAATGCTTAATCAAGTTAGTTGATAGCACTTTCTCTTGAGGACTTGCACCAACACATGGTTCAGACAAGCCTATTGTTAACTTCAGGTAATTGAGCATCTTTCCATCTAGTTTTTCTTCTGCAAGTTGTCTTAACTCTCTATCATTTTTGTTTACCAGTTTTAACTCCTCTGCATCTGAATGCTCTAAAAGATTTGTCACATCAGCCATTTTCTTGTAGCAATGTAATATGTAAACCTGTAGTTCTGATTTAAACCTCTCTTCCTGGGAATTCAGTGAAACAGTTTGTATATCAATCTCAGCATTAGATCTATATGTGTTTAGCTCACTTTCATTTTCCTCGACTATTTCAATGGACACACCACCTACATTAATGGTTAATTCATCAAGCATTTTGACAGTTTGTTCAACAGTTGATTTGCCTGCAGGGGAAGCTGTGAGTCCTAATAGTTTTGGTTGGTCTTCTGTAGGACATACTTTATGTTCAAAGTATGACAACCTGTTGTAAGGATGACTCTTTACACAGTGATGGACTTCATCAAACACTACCAAACATGTGTCTTTCCATCGCAGTAACTTCTTCTGTAACAAATTCTCATAGTATGCTGAAAATATTCAATTTTATTCTTGATAATATATAAATATAGTTCCAATAACACATCAAAATATTTTGAATCTGTAATTTCAGTTTTTATTGGCTTTAATTTTTTTTGGTATGATCCTGGGGAAGGTAAATCAAGAAAATTGATATGGAAGCAACAAATTTATAAAGTGGTCTATAATATATGTACTTTTTATTGCGTGTACATTGTTCTTATCTTAATGAATTTAGTACTGCTGATGAGTAATTTGGAGAATATGAAAACATATATAGCTAATTTAGCATATTAAAGTATTAACTAATTAAATATTTATTTGTTGACCTATAGCTTTCAGGCATTGCTTTACATTTTAAAACTAGAGGCTCCCTCGAGCCTGTGTCGCTGTTTGGTACATCTCATTCCAAACTGATGAACTGTACACTGTAAAATGTGCTCCAAAACTACATGTCTTAGACTGAGTATTACAAATTCAAATCTTATAAAAGATACAAGTTACCTTCCGATTTTGTCATAATCTCCAATATTTTTTTTTATTTTGAAACCAAATGTAGTTATTTAATATTTCCTTAATTAAAAAGGTGATAACATAGGTGTTTCCTTTTTAACATTCAATTTATAAATTTTTATTTTGCCATTTCTTTTTTGCATGCCGATTCGATGTGCACGCAACTGCGTATTAGCGTATAGGGAGCTACGATCTTTTTCTGCATGACTCGAACAGACCATAGAAGGAAAAGACACCAACAGTCTCCGAACGTTAAACAAGTATAATCATAATAGTCTTAGATAATACATGTGTCGCTCACCTGATTCTACTTTGGTTTTAGAAATCATGTAAAAATAGATTAAAATCATAACAGATACCCTAATAGTGATTGTGGTAAAATTTGGTTTAATATTTAATTACAGTGGTACATTTGTATGACTTGTCCATAGGGTCCTGTAATAAATGAAGTCCCTTGCTTGCGGCCGTCTTCGATGATTGGTGGCCTACGAAGTTACAACACTAGGTCAACACCTAGTTTATAAGGAATATTCATGCCATGTTTAATTTCATTCCTTTTAGTGGATCGCTAAAAAAAGACATTTGTATGTATTGTCCAGATGGTCCTATGTTATGAAGTCCCCTGATGGCTGCCATCTTGATTGATGGATTGGCTACAAAGTAACAACACTTGGTCAGCACCTCATAAGGAACATTCCATCTAGTGGTTCTCTATAAGTTCAAAATGTAAAAAGTTAAACATGACGACAGTTAACAACTGACGCTAAGTGATGAGAAATGCTCCCTTGGACTCCCCCTCCCCCCTAAAATTAAAATTTTAGCTCCCTTACTGTGAAAATCCTATTTTTCATGTGAACTTGCACTGATTGTCATACTGATAAGATTCAATAAATTTGCTAAAAATCTATAATTCCATAATAAATAAAATGCTTCGCTGAGCCCAGCCTGATACAATTGCAGAGGTCCAACCCTAAAAAGTTGGGGCAAATTTGGACACAATATTAATATGATACTGTCTGAATTTGGATTGTGGTCAAATTTGACTAAATATAGGTTTCAGACACAAAATAAATGTCAAAGATCTTACAAATCTATTGCACAATATTGTGCAATTGAAGATTTCTTCTCAAAACTTTTCAAAAATTAAAAATTTGAAAATTATTAAAAAATATGAATCCTGTAAAAAAATTGTAAACAAAAAATCCCCTCCCCCAAACTTATTGAAACCCCCATTGGAGCATTACCCTAAAACTCAATCCCAGCCTTTCCTTTGTAGTATGTAACCTTGCAGTACAATTTCAGAGAGATTTGTTCACTGAAACACAAGTTATTGTCTGGAAACTAGAAAAATGCTTTTTTTTTTTACCTTTTCTTTTGCCCCTAATTCCTACATGTTTGGGGTAATTAGCCCAAAACTCAGTCCCAGCCTTCCCTTTGTTATATGGAACATTGTGGTACAATTTCAGAAAGATCCAAACACTAACACACACGTCCTAAATTGAATCTTAATCTTCTACTTGTTGTATTTTACATTGTGGTACAATTTTTAAAAGAGCAATTGAAATACTTATACACAAGTTATCCTGAAACTTAAAAATGCTTGTTTTGGGCTCCTTTTTTGGACCCTAATTCCTAAACAAGTGGGACCATCATCCCCAAATTCAATCCCAATCTTCCCTTTGTGGTATTGAACCTTCTGAAAAAATTTCATAAAGATCTATTCACTCTAACTAAAATTATTGTCCGGAAACTAATGTGTCTTCAGACGAGGACAACGCAGATGACAACATCATACCATTTAACGATCCCAAAATATTATATTGCGGTCGTATAAAAATTCAAAATAATGAGATAAAGTGTGTATGACAAAGAAGAGAAGTATACATAAGATATAAAAGGCCAATCACTGCAGTTAACATTTTTGAATCCAAATAGTGATAGTCTGCTAGCGTATGCAGGGGTGTAGCTAGAATGAAAGGATGCGGAAGCAACTGCCACAGAGCAGAGCGAGGAGAAAAATTTTTGGGACCCTGTAATGCAGAAAAATGGTTTTTTTTTCGATTTTTGGTCATAGGAAGGTTAAAGAGGAGCTATTTGTAGATAGGACTTATAAAAAAATTATGAATGTAAAACTATTAATAAATCTTCTGAATAGAGTAATACATAAACAACACATATTTGTGATACAGAATTTACTCAAAATTGTCCAAAATCTGCTCTTCAGGTCTAGATAGAAACAAACTTCTCTATTACTTTGTCAATAGTAACTGTCCTTGTTCATTGTTGATTGTATATTTGTTTTCAATTACATACATAGTACATTGATAGATCTCCATCATGGCATGGTAGCACTGGTGAGATGTTATAAACCAGCGTACGTGTTCGGCATCGAGTGACCTCCCAATAGAATTTGTCAAAATACATGCCAGGTCAGTTTCGTAACATATCATCAATTTTGAGATTTGTTCGTTTCTGATATTTCCTACAACAGGATGAAGCAGATACAGCGCAAAGAAGTTTTTGTGATAATACTTGACGCGACTCCAATCTCCAGTTCCCTTATTATATGGTCTATGAACGCAATAAATAATGAGACTTTCCAATACTGTTTTAGCGTGGTTGCAGGAAGATTGGCTTCTGTAGTCTGTCGACCACATTGCCTCGGCATATTTTCAACAATATGGAAGGGGTCTAATAATTCTAATGCCGTTTGGTACATCTCATTCTAAACTGATGAATTGTACACTGTAAAATGTGCGCCAAAACTATATGTCTTAGACTGAGTATTACAAATTCAAATCTTGTAAAAGATACAAGTTACCTTCCGATTTTGTCATAATGTTCAATATTTTTTTTTATTTTGAAACCAAATGTTGTTATTTAATGATATTTCCTTAATTAAAAAGGTGACAACATAGGTGTTTCCTTTTTAACATTCAATTTATAAATTTTTATTTTGCCATTTCTTTTTTGCATGCCGAATCGATGTGCATGCAACTGAGTGTTAGCGTACAGGGAGATACGATCTTTTTCTGCATGACTCGAACAGACCATAGAAGGAAAAGACACCAACAGTCTCCGAACGTTAAACAAATATAATCATAATAGTCTTAGATAATACATGCACACACTGTCCGATTCAGATTGACCAATTTATCTCTCTTTCTCTCTTCTGTTTTTGTTTTTTTTTTGGTGTGTGTGAAAGTGACTTGGATGCACATGCTGTCATGCCTCCTGTTAGCTACGCCCCTGGAATGGTATTGACTTTATTTATTAATATTTATACCTGCTGTGACTACAATAACGTCATGTTTCCACAAAGGTACACCTCTAGAGCTCTGAGAACCTGAACATAGTCCAGCAATCAATAACTTTCTTCTCTCTGTTGTGTACAGATCCTGTAGTCCAAATCTAAATCGGTATAAAGTAAAATAAAAGAATCTTGACTATTCAAATGATATTTCCATCTAAATTTGTCACATTTCATCCCAATAAAGGAGAATTTATAAAAAGCCACTTCTTAAAAACTGTTAATTCAAAATTTATTGTGAAGTTTTTATTAATGCCAATGATGAGACTGAGTGAGTATTACAATAAAAAGAACTCGCACTCTGAAAATAAAAGTTGTCAGCAGATTCAAAAACTAAGTCCCATATCAATGAATCAACAAAGTTAAAAAGAAATCAAAATGAATAAGGAGTTTATCAAAATTTCATCATACACTGAGAATTTGCATAAGGCTAATGAGTAGGAAAACTGAGAAAGGATTTAATTTTGACTTTGAGGTCAAACTACATTTTTTTTTTCTCGCTTTGAAATATTCAAATATACAGGTAACAAAATCTTTAAATAGACTTATTAAGAAGGGATATAGTTAAGATACTGTTGTCAGGTCATTAAAGATTGCATATTTTGGTATATGAAATTCAGAAGAATTAAAGAAAATTTATGACATCACAATGGGAATTTCAAAGGAATGCAAGAAAATTAGACGTCATAATCCAATTTTGAAAATGGCAAACTGAGATCAAACGAACCATGTTCATTAAATAAAAACAATCAATAATGCAAGAAAAGTATAAATCGGGTGAGAATTAGAGAAACTTACATCTCTGTCTGTGTTTCCGTTTACTGCTTTGTAAACACTTTTTTCTATGATTAATCTATGTATTCATTATCATTTAGTATTAGATATTTTTTTCTGTGAGTGATAAGGGATGGAAGCAAATAAAATTCTGTTACAAATGAAAATAAAAATTATGAGTGCCGAGATTAAAAACACCCCCTCTCCCCTACCATCCCCTCCCCACCCCATAAATAATCTTATCTACATAACCTATCTATTTCTGCATAAGAACTAATATACCTCTTTGCCATTAAAAATAGCTAGTCTGGTTCATATGTGGGGAATAATTTATCACCAAATCTCTGATTCTAGAAACTGGTACTGATAAAGTAACACCTAGATCTGTCTCTATTAGCCTGGCACTAGGAAGATAACTTATTCGGTACCAACTTCGTTAATTATTTATCCCCAACCTCTAATTCGATTAAATGTGACTGCTGAAGAAATATTAGACCTCTACCAACCAGGAAGATAGCTTATCTGGTACCTACCTGGTAAATAATGTAGTCCCAAGCTCTCTTTTGATATACTGAAACTGCTGTAGGACCAGTAGACCTCTCTCCACAAGAAATACAACTTGTCTGGTAGGGTTCTGCTCTAACATTGTACTCATTACCATACAACCTATCAATGTTTTACCAGTACCTGTAGAAAGAGGAAAAGGAAACTATAAATACTAACATCAGGAGAACTTATAATATATCTATACAAATATCTTTTTCAAGGTAGCTGCGATGTCTTATTGTTCAATGATATATTTTCTTAAACTTCTGTACAAAATTTCTGGGTTTAAGAAATTTCAAATTTCAAATTATTGAAATTTCAAATTTTATTCAATAAAAAAAAAAACTGTGTTACATAATCACAGACCATGTTTTTTCTTTAAAATACATTGAAATTAAGGAAATCCCAATTACTTAATATGGGTTATATTGAAAAAACTTAATTTTTCCTTATTGAGGAAATAAAACACAGTAGAATTGGTCATGTTGGTTCAAAATTAAAAAAAAAATAAAATTGCTCTTCACAAATACTTTAGAAATATCAAATAATAAAGAACTGTGCTATGGTATACCATAAAACGTCTCGTAAAACAGGCATATAAAATTAAGGGGTCACTGCCTTATTTTCTTGACAATAACTGAATTTGATAGCATGTTTGGTGGTTTTTTTTTATAATTATATTACATAAAAAAAAAACAAATGTGCTATCAAATTCAGTTTAATTATCTGCCCTTGATTTTAAAACTACTTTTACTGAAATTTTAAATGCACTTAGCACACTAATGCCCCTGCTTACATATCATATAAAGTTATAAAGGGACATAACTAAAGATTGGTAATAGTGATGCTACCTAAATCTGAGTTTAGTGGTAATAAGTATTGTGTATTATAAGTTTCATGAAACTTTGTTTAGGCAAACTTAACATGCTTAAGTTAGAGAATGGAAATGCAAAAAATCATCAATTTTTCCATTTGAAACCCCCAAAATTCATATAAGATCTGTCTTTTTTAGTAATAAGCATTGTGTATAAATTTCAGAACATTTGGTTGAGGCTTACTAAAGTTAGAGAACGGAAACAAAAAAATCAACAATTTTTCCACTTGTTAAGGGCATAACTCTAGAATAGTTGACTGTGACACCACTAAATTCATACTTGGTCTGTATATTTTAGTAATAGGCATTGTGTACAAGTTTCATAACATTGGTTGAGGTGAACTAAAGTTAGAGAATGGAAATGAAAAATTCAGTAATTTTTCCAATTATAAAGGAGCATAACTCTAAAACGGTTAAAGTGACACCACCAAATTCAAACTTGATCTGTATTTTGTAGTAATAAGCATTGTGTGTGAGTTTCATAGAATTTGATTAAGGTAAACTAAAGTTAGAGAATGGAAACCAACTTTTGGATGGACAAGGGTTAAAAGTTAATTCCCCCTTCACTACAGCATAGGCATTAAAATTTGCATTCATTTATTTTCCATAAATAATACACCTAATAGCTATTTATTCCATACTGGATAAGTTCTAAAATTACACAACTTTTTCATCCAGTTGAAGCTATCTGGGACCCTGTTTAAACAATTCAACATGCATGATACTTTTTAATAAGACCTATTTAAACAACCGTAAATACTTCAAACAAAATATTTTTTTTACATCAATTCTAATTTTGAAAAAGTGGATCATACTCTATCAAAGTTTCTTGATGATCACTTTCTAAAGTTCTTCCTCCCTCAGCTCACTACTGATGACCTCTATTATCGGCGGTTTGACCAAACAGGAAGTTGTATAAATGACTGTTTTTCCAGGATTGAACTAAATAGCAATAAGGTGTATATAAAGGAGATGAGGTATGATTACCGGTGAGACAACTATACGCCAAAGTTCATATAAAGCAGATGTTAGCAATTATAGCATAAATAAATATTATCATTTTTTTTTTGGATTCCTTCGCCTTACATGTAGCTTATGTGATTTTTCTGAATTTTTGACAAGGTTTTAAGTTTCACCTGTAGGAAGAAAACAAATTGCGTCTCTCCTCATGGCTTTCCTAAACAGTTCTTCTTGATACTTCCTTGGTCTGGATTTTGTCTTTACTTCAGTTATATCTACTTCTGTGAAGACAGTTTCTGGTAGAACTCTGTCAGGGGCTAATAACTTCCTACCATGGTTCTTTCCTTGTAAATGATCTTTGTAGGCTTTCTCTGTGTTCATCAACTGGTTGCATATGACACAGTGGTAATTCTGTTGACGTTTAGGCATTCTTACTGTAGTTTTAGACGGTGTGTTTTGTGTACCTTTTAAATTATCCTTTTTAGTTGACTGATTTGGAGTAGATGCTTTATTTTCTATTGACTTGGTACTAGTGTTTGTTTCCATTGTATTTTTAGTTGTCGAAGAAACATCCAGTGAACATCCATTATCATGTATCACTTCAGAATTAATTTTCTTTTGAAATGTTGTATCAACATTTTTACCTTCAATCTGATTTTCATTTGAGTAATTACTGGAGGAATTTAAAGATTTGAAGTCTTTGTTTACTGCTTCGTTCAAAGGTAAGCTTAAATTGTCTTTGTGGTCAATACTTTTGGAATATTTTCCTACTTCAAAAGACTCAAGAATATTTTTTACAAAAGTTTGATCTAAATCCTGTCCGACATTGTCCTCGTCACTGGAACTACTCCTATCTCTACTTATATTGGGTTCAACCTTTTCGTCTGATTGGCCACTCAAATCGTTTTCAGCAGTTTTGTGTTCAAGGTCCAAGGACTGCTGTGCATCATAGTATATAGAGTCATCATTTTCTCCATTATTGCCTTCAATATATCCATCATTATTTGTGTTTTTCTTTTCATCACCATGACTATTAGACTGCTGAAGCTGTTTTTTCTTGTGACCTTTACCTTCTACGTGTATTTTCATGTTATCACTCCCACTAATATTAACTTGACAAATATCACAATGCAACAAACTTCCATCTGACTTCTCCTTTGGTGATCCATAGTCTTCTGATGATTCAATATTAACTTGCATTTCTTTCTTCTTATGTGATTTTCCTTGTAAATGAACTTTAATATTTTCTATTCCACTGCATTTAATGTCACATAACTTGCAACAAAAACCATCTCCACTTTCATCTTTAATGACATTCTCATCATCCACTACTGAAGATAGTATGGCTTCTTGTTCCTTTCTTTTGTGAGATTTTCCTTCCAAGTGATCATTCATGCTCTCAAGGCAACTGCAATTGATTTTACACAAATCACAAAATAGTTCACTTTCACCAATCAATGCGTTCTTATGCGTCCTACCTTCATAATGATCATTTGCTTGTCTGGCAGATGTGAAAGATACTTTACACAATTTACAAAGTTCATCTGGATTGGTTGCCATTCTTCAATTTCTGTAAAAAAATCAAAAATGAAAAGTAGTATTAAACATGGTATACTTTATTAAACCTTTTAGGTTTAAAACATTAAATAAATTAAATTGTATTTACACCTTGTACATTGTACACAAATGTTCTAGAAAAATGAAATATGGTTTTATTAAAGAAATCAATTAGTATTTTGCTGTAGTTTGAATCCATTTTTCCTCTGTACATAATGACATTTATATGTTACAGTAAATAGGTGAAATTATGAATTACATGTAATTACTCAAATTTAGGAATTACATGTAATTCCAGATGTAATTGGTAATTACAAGTTATTCATAAAATGGCCAAAAAGATTACCTGTAATTACTAATTTTAAAATGAATTTTTACACCTATTTACTAACGGTTACAACAATGTTGTAATATTGTCAACTGATCAAACGTTATGGTACATACACTAACTTGAAAGAGAGTACTCCTAAAAAGTGATCAGCCTAAAATGTACCTTTTTGCTATAGGTGCATTAGCTACGAGATTTTAAAAAAAATATACATGATTTTTGTTGTTGTTAAATCATTAATGAAAATGATATAATGAAATTATATTTCACTTTCAGCAGCCTAACTGTTTCTATTTTGTTAAATAAGCTGAGAAACATGGTTGATGAGTTGTGCACTTGCAAGTTAATAATTGGACCTCATTGAATACATATTCATTTGACCTTCAATTCAACACCTAGCTAGAGATGGGTTACTGATGTATTCAGCTATCAAAATTGTAAGGGTTTCGCAGAAACCAGTGTCTTGCCTACTTTTGCTGTGAGTCACACAGGCCAAACTAAAATAGGGAAAAATTATTAATTATCTTTTAACTAGTTCTGTAAGAAGCTTCTGTCCAAATTTGGTAAAAATTCAGGATGGTTTATGAAATCTAATAAATGTCTTAAATCAAAGCGCTGTAAGCGCTGAAGGCAGTTAACCAAAAACTAAGGCAACCGTAATTATGAAAACTGTGGCAATGTTGCCTCAACATTAAACAGTCATATATATTACATTCATGTTTATCTAATGATTTATTTATTAAGGCAAATAATTTATATGTTATCAAGGTTTCAAAAGCAATGCATATATCAATGTATATTTTTCATGGTGAGTCTGCAGTGGTACAAGTTCCCAATGATTGCAGTTGTTCTACTTGGTAGTTAACCTTGGTTTTATTTGACTGCTAGAAGTTCAATTTGACGTAGTATGAACATGTAATAGTATGAATGGACTGGTTTCCCTGGAAAGAAAACTGAGTTTGTGTTCTATAGTACAAAAGTTATGAGACACGAATCAGACAAATGTTCACTACAACAGGGATCAAAGATGAGGTCTGATTGACTTGCCCATAGTAAATGTAAATGATTTGTTATTTTGTCCCATACATATGAATATATATAATTTAGGGGTGGGGATCTCAACGGTTTTCAAGTTCTCAAACAGGTAGGGGTAGGCAGAGGATTTAGGGAAAAAATTTGGTAGCTTATATAGGGAATCACTGAAGCGTGACTGGAGCAGGCCCCTCTTAGGTCAGTCAGTGGGCCCCACTTATGAAAATTTCTGGATCCCCCACTGGGGGTAGGGTGACCCTAGGGACTTCCCCTACATTTCATTTTATTTGTTATTTTGTCCCATACATGAATATATATGGTTTAGGGGTGGGGATCTCATTGGTTTCCAAGTTCGCAAACAGGAAGGGTAGGGTGACCCAAGGGACTCCCCCTATATTTCATTTAATTAGTTATATTGGTCCATACATGAATATATATTGTTTTGGTGTGGGGATGTCGACCGTTTCCAAGTTCTCAAACAGGAGGGTTGGGATGACCACAGGGACTTCCCTTATATTTCATTTGATTTGTTATATTGTACCATACATGAGTATATATGGTTTAGGGGTAAGGATCTTGACCATTTCCAAGTTCTCAAACAGGAGGGTGAACAGTGACCTCAGGGACTCCCCCTATCTTTATCTGATTTGTTATATTGTCCCATACATGAAAATATATGGTTTAGGGATGGGGATCTCGACCATTTTTAAATTCTAAAACAGGAGGGGTGGGGTGACCCCTAGCGACTCTTCCTATATTTCATTTGATTTTTCATATTGTCACAAACATGAATATATATGGTTAAGGGGTGTGGATCTCGACCGTTTCCAAGTTCTCAAACAGGAGGGGGTGGGGTAACTCCAGGGACTCCCCCTATATTTCATTTTTTATTTATTATATTGTCCTATACTTGAATATATGCAGGGGCGGATTCAGACGGGGGAGGGTTGCGGGCTTGCACCCCCCTTAAATTTGCAAAGCATGGGTTGTTCTCGGCTTAATAAAGAAAATTCCGAAAAATTTTACCTCAATTTTTTTTTTAGCCTCGCTCTGCTCGGCGAAAATTTAAGTTTGCACCCCTCCTAACCTAAAATCCTGGTTCTGCCCCTCATATGGTTTAGGGGTGGGGACCTCGACCGTTTCCAAGTTATCAAACAGGAGGGGGTAGAGTGGCCCAAAAAATGCCACCTATATATCATATGATTTACTTACATTAAGGTATATATATAATATAGTTGCATAATTTGTGAAAATAAAGAATGAAACTTTCAGCTACTTTAATTGACCCTTCAAAATTGAGAAAAAAACAAATAACCCCTCGAAATTGCAGTAATATGTTTACACTTTAAAAGCATCTCACATGCATTATCATCATTTATCATTTATAAAGAAAATTTAGACTGTGACCATGAACATGTATATTGTTAGATATACTGTTCCCAGCTGTCACGTTGTATTGGATTTTTAACTTAAAATTTATCAAAAAGTAATTTTTAGTTTCTGAATAAAATATTTTTCTTTCTTTTACATATATCTTTCGGTTTACAATACTAGTGTTTTTATTCATTTACCATGCATAGATGTATTTTTTCACCTGCTTGGATTTATTTTGTAAATGATCGTCAAACCCGGAATTACCCTTATCCGCTTCCGGAATCGGATCCGATTTTGTAAAATTTTGTCCTCACGGCCGCCATTGTTATGTGTTTACAATGTTGTTTTTGTCAATCAGATACGATTTTACTCGAATTTATACAATTTCTTATTTTCTTTCAAATGTAAGGAGACTACGTCGGGCGTAGCTAGAAACCAACTATCCTAGTCGAAATTCCGCTTGCAAAAGTGGAAGGTCTCGGACCACCCCTTATTTGCACACCTGCCTCCAAATTGAAAAGCTACGAAAATTTCTTTTTCTAATTTGAAATTGCCGCCAACAGCATGAACAGTTGAATTATATAATAGACTACTGACGTAGTTGTACTACATCTACATCTACATCTACATCATACGACGATCCATCAGCACATTTATGACTATACGTCGGCGCATCGCAAACAGACACTTAATAAAATATAATAACTAATTTTGTGCAATAATTCAAAAATAATTTTGTGCAAAAACAAAACAAAAATTAACGCATTTACATTATTTACAAACAGGTTAGATATCTAAATATACTGACTCTGGATCAGTATTTTAAACTGATCCAGGGAGTTAACGCTGATGATGTTTTGTGGGAGTGAGTTCCACAGTACAACAGTGAATGGAAAAAAGCTGTACTTGAAATAGTCTGTTCTTGTGCTAAATGTCTGGTATTGTAATGGATTAGTGAATCTGGTGTTTTTGACTGGCTGTGGTACAAGGTAAAGGTTTGGGTCTACTGCAATGAGATGGTGAGAGATTTTGTAAAGCATAGTTACTCGATTGATGTTTCTGCGAGTTTCAAGTGACTTCCATTGAAGATGGTCAATCATGGAAGTAACACTACTGGTGTTGTGGTATCTGTTGGTGACATAGCGTGCTGCCCTTCTTTGTACTTTTTCAATGTTGTTTTTTTGTTTTTGGGTGTGAGGTGACCAAACTGAAGAGCAGTATTCTAAATTAGAACGTACCATGGATTTGTATGCCAAACTTTTAGTTTCTTCCTGGTTTATTTTCAAGTTTCTTTTTAGAAAGCCTAAGATCTTATTTGCTTTTGAAGTAATATTATTTATGTGTGTATCCCAAGACATGTTGTGAGAAAGGGTGATACCAAGATATTTTGCAGTGCTGACGGATTCTAAGATGTGGCCTTTTAATACATAATCATGTTTGAATGGTGACTGTGATCTTGTTACAGTGAGGGAGTTGCATTTTTCAGGATGGAATTGCATACCCCAAGTTTTTTCCCAATTGGCTAGGCAGTTTAGATCATTTTGTAGTATGGTACAATCTTGTTGGTTTGTTATGTTTCTGTATAAGATACAATCATCTGCAAACAAGCGTGTTTTTGATGTTACTGCTGCAGGTAGGTCATTAATGAAGATGAGAAAAAGTAGTGGACCCAAAACCGAGCCTTGGGGCACCCCACTTACCACAGGCATTTGACTAGATACCTCTCCGTCAAGGGCAACCTGTTGCGTTCTGTTACTAAGGAAGGCTGATACCCAATTCCAGGTATTTCCCCTTATACCATAATTATCCATCTTCCTTAATAACTTTTTGTGAGGTACCTTGTCAAAAGCCTTGGAGAAGTCTAAAATAATAAGATCAATTTGTACACCATTATGGAGGTTACTAAGTAGTTCATGACTTAAAGTAAGTAGCTGTGTTTCACAGCTGCGTTTTGATCTGAAGCCATGCTGATTGTCCACAAGGATGTTATGTGTGTCCAGATGTTTTAGTATGTACTTACAACAATGTGTTCGAGCAGTTTGCAGCAAATGCATGTTAGAGAGACAGGTCTGTAATTACTGGCTAGGTATTTTTCGCCTTTTTTAAAAATAGGGATCACATTTGCCTGTCTCCAGTCTGTTGGTACATCTCCTTTCAAAAAAGATGTGTTAAAGATGAAAGCGAGATGTGGTGCAAATTCTGGTGCAAATTGTTTAAGAATTCGTGCTGGTATTTCGTCTGGACCTGTAGTTTTAGATGGATCAAGATTTTTCAAAAGTTTTTCTATGCCATTTGGTGTTACATGTATTTCTGCCATAGATGGATAGTTGTCGGAAAGAGTTGGTATTTGTTCTTTATCATTTTCAGGTGTAAAAACAGAGTGGTATTGTTTATTGAGTATTTCAGCTTTTTGTTTTGTGTCGTCTATCAGCATACCTTCAGATCTTAATGGTGCAACTCCTGAACTGTCTTTTTTGGTGGACCTAATATAATTCCAAAATTTTTTCTGTTTTTGCGAGGTTTGTAAGCTCTCGTCGTAACAAATAATGTTTTCCAGATATGTCCAGTAAGCTTTTCTTGTCTCTTTCTGAAGCAGCTTTTTTGTTTCCCTGTACTGTTTATTTATTTTACTATGCGAGTCTGTTTTCATTTTTTTGAACAATTTGTTCCTTTTTCTAATCAGTGACTTTATTTCTTTATTAATCCATGGTAGTTTTTGTTTGGTGTTATTAATCATTTTAGTAGGGATTGACTCTTCCATGGTTTTTAATACCTTTGTTTTGAAATTATCCCAAAGTTCGTCCATTGTGAGATTTTCTAGGTTTGTAATATTGTTCAGATGTATGTCATTTAGCTTTTCTTTAATTTGTTCAGTATTTGCTTTATTGTATAGGAAAACTTTTCTGGGTGGTTTTTTTGCTCTTCTAGGTTTTAAGTTGGATTCAATATAAACAATTTCATGATCGGAAATTCCGGGAATTACTTCAGTTTTATTTACTAGAGAGCTGTTATTAGTAAAAAAGAGATCAAGTGTGGACTGTGATGTTTCTGTGTAATGTGTTGGTTTTGTTACGACTTGTTCCAAATAGTTGTCTTGGCATAAATCTATAAGTTGTTGACATTGTTTTGAATTGTATGCCTTCTGTTTAATAGAGTAGTTGTTCCAATCAATTCCGCCAAGATTAAAATCACCACCTAGCCAAAGGTGACAATTTTCACTACGTATTGATGACAAACAATATTCCTACGACTTTTGTCATTTGGGAAATCTAAACTGCTTGTCTTAAGAGATTTTCGGCGATTAAATATTTCATATAATTGTTCTTTGACATCTTAGCTAAAAGCACAAGTCATAATGAACTACACAAGGATTTTTAATAAGCACTACTTCCTATGTGTAACTTTAAAACTTTTGGATAAATCGACGATCATTTAAGGTTTTTCTGGTCATTTTTTTTGTAATCCAGAATAAAAAGTATTAAAAAAGTGTTAAATTAGTTATATATAACATAGTAACAAACTAGATAATAACAATGGCAAGTATTTCAGGATTTATTGGGTAGAACACAAATCCAGGGTGCTCGCATAATGCAGCTTAACTGCATAAAAACTTTAACTGCAGAGCTGCAGTAGTGGATGATATGTTAACTGAAGAAGAAAATATAGTCCGTTTATATGTAGTATATGAAAATAGGAATTTTTTTTTTACAAACTTTACCTCTGGATATTATCTTAAGATCATAAACAAGCTTCTGTCCAAGCTTGGTAGAAAACCAGGATATTTTCAGAAAGTGTTAATGTAATGTTAACTGGCATAAAAACTAAGTCCAATTATAAGTAAAATGCGGAAAAACTTTACTTTATTTTTACAAAATTTACTTCTCGAAATTTATCTTTTGATCATAAACAAGTTTCTGTTCAAGTTTGGTAGAGATCCAGAATAATTTAAGAAAGTTATCAAAATTTTAAAAGTTTTAACCACATAATATTTGTGGACGCTGCTGGAGACGGAATTTAAGGTGGTTCGCTATGTCTCGCCTTTGCGACAAAAGTCACAGGCTCGACGAAAAGGAAAAGAATGTCAACATTGAAAGTAAAAGAAAAGGATGGACCTTTTTGTTGACTTATTCAATCCACAAAAAGATCATTCTTATACAGGTAGAAACGAAGATAAAATTTTGTTGCAGGTATAAAAGCTTCAGTTTGGAGGTCTTGAAAAACTCATAAAAAAGAGAAACACAGAAACTTGGAAATATGAAAATGTGACTCTTAAGTCTTAACGCCATCAATTTGTGTAAATTTATTTGTGAAGAATGTCGGCTTAATGGCAAATGTCTCACAAAAGAAGTCGTAGTTAAACCTATGTTGTAAAAGGAATTTATCTCATGTCATTAGCCAAGTTGATATACAAAGTATGTCTGATGGAGATTTTAATTTAACAAAATTATGAGATTTTAAGAATTATCAAGATCATTTAACCAAATTTGGCAAAATCTTTCTTATAATATGTCTATCTTAAAAAAGAGCTGGCTAAGTTGCCTATAAACTTCTCAAACATGTATTTCTCAATTTTGGATTGATATCATTGTCTTGCATGCTGAAAATGATTTTTAAGGGAGTTTTAAAACTTATAAAACAACCATTTTCCAGTTTCAATTCACAAACACTAAAGAGTATGCACTTTTAATGTGCCTTATAGTCCTTAATCCTTAAGTAAGCCCTAAAAATCCCCACCCCTTTACTTTCTTATTTGATATCTTATGTTTTTAATTTTTAAACAAAAATATAGTTAGTAAATAGGCTAGCTGTAAAAATGACCAAAAAATCAGTGAATACCAGTAATCACTGAAACATCTAGTAAATACATGTAATTACTAAACTGAATAGAAATTACGGGTATTTACTGAAATGTTTAGTAATTACATGTAATTCCTAATTTCACCTATTTACTGTAACATATATACATATACCTGAATGTGTATTTACCAAACAATTCAAGTTGTAAGTTACAAGTCTATGTGGAAAGGGAAATTAACAGACTAAGCATTCTATAAACATTAGTGCCTTGTTTGACAAATACAAGTTAGTACCTTGTCTGACAAATAAAATTTAGTGCCTTGTTTGAAAAGAAAAAATTATTGCCTTGTCTGACTAGTAAAAGTAAATAAAATTGAGAATGAAAATGGGGAATATTTCAAAGAAACAACAACCTGACCAAAAATCAGATAACGGTCACCAATGGGTCTTCAATGCAGCGAGCCCATGGAGGTGGTCCTCAGCTGGCCCCTAAATATAAATGTGTTAAAATTTACTGTTTCATGTTCTTCTAAATGATCTAATGAAGCATGTAGGAGGAGGTTCGTGCATGATATGCAAATCCAAACATATCATGGTTCAGAAGAATTCCAAGTCTGTTTCCTAGATGTTTGATCCCCTTCTCATTAGCCCCCTTTCACATTCACACCCCACCATTGTGAATTATTTTAAACTTGTCAAATGAATAATGAGTATTGTCATGATGATAATTTATCTCTAAGACTTGAAAAAGAGAGAGATGATTCCTAACAGCTTTCAAGACATAAAAGTACTAATACAATTACATGTATGAAGGTGGGGGGGGTCGGAGGGTCCTGATCCCAATATCTTGGGTTTAAAAACATGAAATCCTGAGGTCCCAAATAAGCGGTCCTACTAAAAAGCGCCCGGAAGCGCCTGAGAGCGCCCAGGAAAAAACAAAGCGCCCGGGGAAAGGAAAAAGCGCCTGGGGAAGGAAAATTAGCGACCGGGAGAACAAAATAATAATATTTTATAACAATAAATTTTTTCCTTAAAAAAAAAATAATCATTGCTTGTTTTGTCCTTAATATAAATGTGGATATGATGCCTGAAGTCTAATATTTTCGCAACTGCATGGTGAACACTTTTTAATGCAGATGCTGATATACATTTATTATAATTTATATCTTTTTTATGAAACTAAAACTGTTTCAATGGCTATGCTTATCAGGGTTTTAATGCTTATTTTTAAATTTAAATCAAACTCCTGCTTTTTACCCCCTTGTTTTAACAACAGTACATGTATAGTACAGTGTTTTTTCGGCTGATGTATTATGAGTAACTCTTTTTATTTTGATTAAATTAATATTTATCTGTGAAATTTAAGAAGTTTTTTTTACATTTTTCATTTTGATATCGTTTATGAAAAACATGCCTTTGGATGTCTTACATTTTATAAATCTTCCGCATAAACTGTGATCCATTATAATCAGTCTTTCGAAATAGTTTTCATAAATTATATTATTGTTAAAATTGAAACATTCATTACTTGTTTTATTACAAATGTCTATTATCTGAATTTGAAAATTACTTGTCTAAAATTAAAAACAATTAATGTGCATAACTTATTTCATCAACAAAAAGTTGTCTCATGCCAATAAAATATCTATATATTTTCCCCGGGCGCCTTTTCTTTTCCCCAGGCGCTATTTTTTCTTCCCCGGGTGCTTTTTCTTTTCCCCAGGCGCTTTTTATTTACCCGGGCGCTCCCGGGCACATTTTAGTAGGACCCCAAATTTAAAGAAATTTAAATCATGACATCCTCAAATTTGAAAAAAGAAATCCCAGATCCTGAAAGGATCATTCCCTAAATCCTGAGATTGAAAAAACACCTGATCCCAAAGTCATGATAAAGGTCTGAACCCCCTCAATTATCTTCTTAAAAAAAATCTTAATTGCTTTTACTCCTAACAAGTTTAATATTAGCAACTTATATTTTATTTTACACAAACACATAACAATAATACCAAATAACTTTTTAAATACCAATTAATAATGATAATCTAAAATAAAATAAATTAAAATCAACAGATTAATCATCTATTCATGAGCCTTATGATCAGCTGATGATTAGGAAATAAAATATCTTAAAAGTTTATCTTTGTCTTATTCACAAAAACAATATTTCATTTTAAAAAACAAATCACGATTTTTTATTATTTAAATATATTATATATCAATGTATATTTTGATATATACATCTAAAAAAAATCATCTAATAATTTTACCAGTATTCGAATAAAAATAGGGTGCGAACGTACGAATGTGTTTTGCCGCTGGCACTGACTTCACTCTTCAGACAGTTACCCTGTCATTTTATATAATTCAACGCGTAACATTAATATGGCAAGATACTATGCTCTGATGTTTCTCTTATGTGTTTTACTGATATACCTGTTTAATTATATGTCGGTGAACAAAACGTACGACTGTTTCAAGATACTTGTCAAGTTCAACTTTTACTTTCGTTTTGCAGTATATCTATTGCATTGAGTTACCTCCCATACAGTGATGGAACGAAGCCCGTTAGGAGCTTTCAAAGTAACTCTCCGAGTAGCCTGGGGTCCTGGCTAATCTTGTCAGTATACGACGCGCAGCTAGATTGGGCCGGATGCCAGGCTACTCTCCGAGTCTTCCCGAAGTTCTGAGGTTTGAAGTTTCTTTTAATCCGAAAGAAAGTAATTATGGCGCGCAACTACGTTTTTGGTATGTATAGTAAAATTGTTATTTTTTTCTTCTGAGTCGTTTAAAAAAGAGGGACGAAAGATACCAGAGGGACAGTCTAGACTGGTTCACCTGTCTAGATCAATACATGCATATTACATATTTCATATATCAACAAAGTGATTATGTTTAGGAAAGTATTTATCTCAAAATCTAGAGATAAGGAGAAGTTCAAAAATAATAAATGCAAATTAGCCACAAATATACATATTTTGAGTGGTATATAATTTTAAATGGCATAATTTAAAGATGTAAATTGTATTATCTGGTTCTGTCCTGGCCTTTTATAGCATTTTAAATAGTATTAAACAATGTTGTTTTCCTATATTATACACATTATATGTCTCTAATGTATGTCTAATCTTACGTACTTGTATGTAATGTCATGAAAGCTCTTTATAGGGCCCTTTAATTGGAAATAAAATATTCTTATTCTTATTCTATATAGCGGGATCCCAGTCTAAGGGACAGTCAAACTCATAAATCGAAAATAAACTGACAACGCCATGGCCCATGGCTAAAAATGAAAAAGACCAACAGACAAACAATACACCTTTTCGCTATTAGCCTTATCGGCCGGCCGACCCGCGGCCGCTTGAACTTTTGACGCATACAACAATCACTTTTCCATTGTGGCGTCAGATATTTTGTTTTATGACGTCAAAATTTTACGGGAACCTGTGTGATGGCCAGTAATGGCGGACAAATAGCGTATAGTGTATAGTACAAATCATGTCACATGACACAACATAGAACACTAAAGAATAAGCAACACGAACCCCACAAAAAACCAGGGTGATCTCAGGTGCTCCGGAAGGGTAAGCAGATCCTGCTCCACATGTGGTACCCGTTCGAAACTAGGTGAGACATGCACAGAAGTTGATAGTGGGTAGGACCTTTATCGGGATTTCGGGATCGGGTGTTTTTAAGATTCTAATCAACAACAAAAAATATGAAAAAATAGGCTGTATCTATAAGATCCTATATATAATAACACATAGAAGTCTCAGCTCAGATATCCAGTCTTCAGTTTCACTTGAATCAGAATATCAATTTTAAAATAAAAATGAGAATGAAAACGGGGAATGTGATAAAGATCACAGTCCAAGGCCACAATGATGGATCTTCAACACAGCGAGAATATCCCGCACCCGGAGGCACCCTGGCATCACACACTTTCTTATGTGATATTTTAATGAAAAATTCATTTTTATCAGAGATTTCACATTAAAGTGTATGTAAAGTAACTTCTAATTTCAAAACGTATGGGATATTTTAAATTAGAATATATATTATTCATGCCTGGCTTATGTAAACATTTTTAATAATAAAATTGAGAATGGAAATGGGGAAAGGGTGAAAGTGACAACAACCCGACCAAAAGCAGAATACAGCCGAAGGCCACCAATCGGTCTTCAATACAGTTATGGCATACTCAATTTTAGAGACTTTTTGTTAATTCATATGTTTTATATTTCTTTCTATTCAGATTTTTAATTGGAATCTAATATACAGAAAATCTTAAATCAATGATCTTAAATAAGACCGGCAATGTAGCGAAATTATACGCACTAAGGATGTTATTATGCCAGGTTCCGGTAAATAGCACATTAGAAGCTGCCCGAGTCGACAAAATAGCCATGCACTGCCTAATACCCTGATTAATTTTATGATTTGTTTACTTAAGCTCCTACAACTACAAAGTTAAATAAAAAACAACATTGCTGAATAATTATGTTATAGTATTCTCCGGTTTTGTTGTAAATTAATTTAGTGGTATAAAGTAGTCGGTATCTTCGATCTATATAGCAATGTATGATCGAATAAAAATGTGATAATGACTGTTTATAACTTGGTTGTATTTTAAAATGTGTTTTTGTAATTATTCAGCTGAGTTGTCAAAACATTTTTAAGTAACAGTTTGTCCAAAAGTAAAGATCAGAGACGAAAACATGAATCATCTCAGATTGAAAGCAAACATTAATGGAGGTTAACAGAACCCCCACAGTTTTTCATAAAAGTACCAACTGCAACCAAAAAGCTTATTTATTTTTACGAGAGTGGATGCGATATAATGGCAAACAAATAATGAAAAGAGATAAGAGAACAAAACAAATTAAAAAGTGAGAATGTTGGGGTTCAAAAGTTTAAAGTATAACTGTAGAATATGTTGATTTCAGAAATGAATGATGCACAAACTAAGGAAACAACAGAAAAGAAATAGAAGTAAAATCATTGATTCACGAGAATTATACACTTAAAATCTATAATTTCCAAAAATAGAAAAAAGAAAATGTTGTGTTAATCAAAGCATACTATACGTACTGTGGAGATCACTTCTAACCTCTCATCAAATCTGTCAGAATCTGTCAAGAAAAATGTTCTAGGACAGTATGTTGAACCGTCATCCTGACATCTTTTAGACAGTTCTAACCTAGAACTGATTTGGTCAGTTCTACCTAGAACTGATCCAGTTCTACCTAGAACTGATCCTGATATTTCTACCTAGAACAGTTTAAGACAGTTCTACCTAGAACTGACCAAATCTACGACTAAAGCAGTTCTACGACTAAAATAGTTCTACGATTAGAACTTATTTGGTCAGTTCTACGGCTAGAATTGATTTAGTCAGTTCTACCCATTGAACAGTTTTAAGAACTCTTTTGTCTTAAATATAAATAAGTCAAAAGAATATATGTGGCTTTATCAATGATAGTGATAACACTGAATGGTGACCAATGAGATGCCCTAACTCAATGACGTCATCTAGAACAGTTTTAGACATTTCTACCCTAGAACTGATCCTGACAGTTCTACCTAGAACTGATTCTGACAGTTCTATGGTAGAACTGTTCCAGGAAGAACTGTTCTAGGACAGTTTAGAACAGTTCTATGACAGATTATTCCGACAGTTCTAATAAGAGGTTAGAAGTGATCTCCACTGTATATTCCTGTACCAAGTCTGGGATTTGACACTAGTTTTCAATTCGATTTGTTGGCTGATTTTTAATTTTTAATTTTTGTCGGGTTTAGTGGACTTTTCGGTACTCAAATTTGTACTTGATGTCTCTTGGTTGTTTTTTTTTTTTTTTTTTTTTTTTTTTTTTTTTGTAGCGATCTGATGAGTTAAGTCCCTTTCAACTTATTTCTTATAGTGTGTGCTCATTTTTACTGTTTTACCCAATTGTCCTCGCGGGTTGATTTGGCGCCAGCAAACATGTATTAAAAAACCCCGCATTCTTTATGTGTCTGTCCCACGTAGGAGCCTGTAATTCAGTGTTTGTTGTTTGTTGTTGAATATCTCGCCCTTTAATGCCGCGATGTTAGCAGTAAGGCAAAAATTATCAATTCAATACAAAAAAAATGAGTGTCCATCTGTGAGTGTAACTTGTGTTGGTGCATGGTTTTGGACTGATATAGAAATGGATGCTGGTAATGTTCTGCAGACCTGCTTTACTATTGATTGTGATTTTTTTGGGGAAAACTTCCAATCTGGCACAAACCAGTGACGAGCAGGCGGGATTACCCATCAAAAATTCTTGCCTTTTTTAAGTATAAATAAGAGGGGGAAAATTGCAAAAAACTACAGGATGGTCAATGGGTTGTCGCCAGTCTGAAGTATATTACCAACATCCGTTTCCGTATCAGTTCAAAACCACCAACACACGTTACACTCACAGATGGCCACTCGGATGTCTTGTTGTATTGAATTGATATTGTTTGCCACTCTGCAACAACGTGGCATTAAATAGTGATAGAAAAGACTGACCGTCGTTCATGCATTGTGTGTCCGGGTACTAGGGTAACACCTCTTCATGAGGACTGTAACCTTGAGAACAAGCATGTTATAAATCTAGCTCAGCGTTGTTGCTTAGCATTTTGGTCTAGTTAAAAGAATGGTTTATATTCCAATTCCGTTTACATGATTTCATCCAGATTTGCTTGTATTAATCCGGTGCTTCTTATTTCGTTCACGAATATCACCAACATGACTTAGGTCTTGATAAATACAACGTGCGCCACTAATGCAAGAACACATCGTTCGACAAACCCACCTAATGTTTATATGTGTTCCTGCCCAAAACAGAACTGCATTCATTTAAAAAGCTTCCTGAAAAACTGCAGACTTTATGTGAACATACTTTACCATTTTATGCAGACTCCATGTGAACATACTTTACCATGTAATGCAGACTCCATGTGAACATACTTTACCATGTAATGCAGACTTCATATGAACATACTTTACCATGTAATGCAGACTTCATGTGAACATACTTTACCATGTAATGCAGACTTCGTGTGAACATACTTTACCATGTAATGCAGACTTCGTGTGAACATAATTTACCATGTAATGCAGACTTCATGCCTTCATGTGAACATACTTTACCATGTAATGCAGACTTAATGTGAACATACTTTACAATGTAATGCAGACTTCATGCCTTCATGTGAACATACTTTACCATGTAATGCAGACTTAATGTGAACATACTTTACCATGTAATGCAGACTTCATGCCTTCATGTGAACATACTTTACCATGTAATGCAGACTTCGTGTGAACATACTTTACCATGTAATGCAGACTTCATGCCTTCATGTGAACATACTTTACCATGTAATGCAGACTTCGTGTGAACATACTTTACCATGTAATGCAGACTTCGTGTGAACATACTTTACCATGTAATTCAGACTTCATGCCTTCATGTGAACATACTTTACCATGCAATGCTTTTTATGATGCATTTCCCTCCAAACATCTGATTAACAATAATGATTTGAAATATTTAACTACACACCTACAAAACTAAGAATGACTTATCGAGCACATCAATTTCAAACGAGAAATGAGATCTATATACTTAGTATAAAATTAACCTTATTAGCAGTCACATATACTTCAATTTTAATTCATAACGGCTTAAACATATTGTTAATAATTCATATTATGCTCGGTTTTCGATTTTATATGCAGTCATTACTAAAAGCAGTCTCATAATTTGTATAAATGCGTTTAATAAAATTGTATGGTAAAATAAATACAGTATATTTTTAACAAAACGGAAGTAGAATATTTCAAAAATTCCGAGAAAATCTGCATTAGATATACAACTATCTTATTAGTCACATCAATAAATCAGATGGAATCGACTCATGGGATCTTTTCTTAAAATGGAAAACAATTGGCGTGACCTGTTTGTACTATCGTGAAAACTCTGCAGGAACATCTGGCCTTGGTCCATACACTTCTTTATTTTGTACTATCAGCTGAAAGAATATAAGCACAACCTAATATTTTAAAATGTATTTTGATTTCTTCAATTTTTTTTAAAAAAAAAACAAACAAATCAACTCTAGATGAATGATGTTAATAATAACACCGTTCTAGAAACTTTAAATTGGTGCTTTCTTTAGCATATTTAGCCTAAAAATTCTTCATTAACATAAATATTTATTAATGAAAACTAAAAAAAAATCTTCTCATGAAGATTCCAACTAAAGACATTAATCGAAGACAATTGAACAAAGGGGACATAACTGTCGTTAAAACCTAAAATTAAAACATTTGACTCACTGGAAGTGTTGTTGAACTCTTTAGCAGGTTAGATGATACCGTATGTTGCTTATTTGCAAAACTAGAAAAGAATAAAATAATAAAAACAAAATTAATAGCTACCATGACTTATAACGTGTGTCAGAAATTTAAATATAAGTAGAATGTCAAAAACTATTGACTAGGATTGTCAGTTTTCTATCGAAGTTCGGAGGTTTTCGCCGGGCACTCTGGCTTCCTTTGACCAATAAAAACTGGCCGCCGTTTAATAGCCTAAATGCGGTGCTTCAAAGTGGCGTGAAAACACCATACATCAATCAATCAATCAAAAACGCTTGGAGCATGGACATCCCTTTTTTTCGTAAATAACAAGAAAATTAAGCTTCATAAAAATCTTTAAATAGCAAAACAAACAAAAAGAAAACGGAATTTTTGTCTGGAAAGCCTGTGGACAATATCTGACGACATGTTCATTTACATTGATCCCCAACTGGTAAGGGGCTGAACAGTTCCTGCGCAAGACTTTAATAATGTACAAGTTTTCTTTGGATATGCAATAAGCCATCTAGCTGGATGATCTTATACTAAAAAAGGTGTCATAATTTTCAGGCATTTGACAAAAGGCACATAGTTTTCGTTGCAGTTCTCCATCTCAAAGCAACAAGAATGCATTACACCCTGTGAGTTTTCTTTCGAGTATAAATTGTATTTTTTTGCTAATTTTTCAATTACAATAATTAATTACTGTCATCTTAAGAAGAATAAATATCTTATTTTATAAATATACAATTATAAATATACGTGTTGCTTAACCTTTTTATTTCTGTATATTATCGCATGTCATTGAAATTTTAAATTTCGCCTTTATAGGTTTACATTACACTAAGTGTTGGAAGTTTGTTAAATATACCTGACGTCTGGGTCTCGAATTGAAGTGAAAGTCATAAACGACGCGGCAAATATGGCTACTCCAATCGTTCCGCCTACTATACACGCTACCTAAAATAATAAGTAAAAATGAATGTGTAGTGTACACCTCCAGCTACTCCAATCGTTCCGCCTTCTATGCACATTAACTAAATAATAAGTTAAAAAATAATGTGTAGTGTCCCCCTCCCGCTTCTTCGATCGCTCCGCCTTCTATGAGCAATATCTAAATAGTATGTAAAAAGAATGTGTAGTTTACACCTCCCGCTACTCCGATCGTTCCGACTACTTTACAAGCTACCTAAATAATAAGTAAAAAAGAATGTGTAGTGTACACCTCCCGCTACTCCGGTCGTTCCGCCTACTATGCACGCTACCTAAATAATAAGTAAAAATGAATGTGTAGTGTACACCACCCGCTACTCCAATCGTTCCGCCTTCTATGCACATTAACTAAATAATAAGTAAAAAAAGATAGTATAATGTACACCTCCCACCATAATAACAATATGAATTGTCTGTAGTAAAAGTGGTCTTATCTAAATTATAGAAGACATTGAAAATATTTCTAAATGCAATAAAAAGATGCATTTACAAACAAGTAACAAGAAAATAAGTCGATAGGTAAATCTTTATTTTTATTCGGCATATTGACAAGCATTTGTACAAAAGCTCTGGTGAGCTCTTCAACGTAGTTTCGGTTCCAGTTTGGGTTTGTTTTTGTTGTTTTTTTTTTGGGGGGGGGGAGGGGGGGGGAGGGGGGGAATCATCTTTTTTGACAATTAATGCTTTTGAATGGGGTCATATGGTTGCGCCCCTATTATCCTGGGTTGGAACTCCCTCTTTTAAAATGAAGTTTCCTCCCTCCAACGAATATGAAATCATATGCAATATCAAATGAAGCATATATGAAGCGCTAAGCCAGATTATCTAGATGTACTATCTAGCTAAAGACACTTAAGCTAGACTATCTAAAGATGATGAGTTATAAATATTTACGTCTAAAAACTACCTATACATATATAAACATATAATTATGCCAGAGCATTAACAAAAAACGGCAAAGGATTAGTTAAATTAAATTACCAATTTGAAAAGGTCAAAAACATTGATTCTTTATTTGATTTTTTACATGAATTGCATACACAAGAGACATACAATTTCAAATGCGTTGGTCGTGTCTTGTTTGTCAGAAGATGGGCTTTGCTAATTGTTGAAGGCCGTACAATGACCTATAGTTGTTAATTTCTGTGTCATTTTGGTCTCTTGTGGAGAGTTGTCTCATTGGCAATCATACCACATCTACTTTTTTTATATATATATAATTAAGCATTAAATTAATTCCAATGATCTATTATGATAAGTTTTGCTTACGTCTTTATGATGAGCCACCGACTTGTATACTGTGCTTAAAATCTTTTTTGACATTGTGTACCTCTGAAAAAAATGAAAATAATCTGATTTAATGGCAAGATTCTAACCGAACATAAACTCTTTATTTACAAAGATCCTACACTTTCATCTGCTTTCGGCTGCATGTTATAATAATTATAATCCTTATTCAACCAGTCTTCTCTTGGCTCCCGACATGTGTTTATGTTTACGCCATTATGTATATGCATGCAGTCATATATAGCTACATTGAGTCGGGACAATGTTCTTAGTTGAGTTTTAAAAAATGGACATAATGGAGAAAAGTTCATAAATTGTGCGATAACAATTATCTTTTTTTCCAGCAAGACTAAGGGTTATATCACTTTCAGGGGGCCTGCTATGAGAAAAAAACTTGTATGCGCATGTATTTGTTTAAAATGCGACATGACAGATAATGATCGATAATAACAGAAATTAATAAAACATAAAAAAATAAGCTTACAACGTTCTTCTTCGACTTTGGAAATAACGTACCACACCAAGATCAATTCGTCGTCAAGTGAAACCAAACGTCATTATAGACAGACGTCACAGTGCATGTGAAATAACGTACCACACCAAGATCAATTCGTCGTCAAGTGAAACCAAACGTCATTATAGACAGACGTCACAGTACATGTGAAAAAGAAGATGTGGTATGAGTGACAATAAGACAACACTTCACAAGAGACCATGCATGTTTAAAAACCTACAACGTCTCAGAACATGATATTTTTGGCTAAACCTCTATTATTTGACTTGTGATCAGTATAGTTTGATCCTTTATTATTCTGGGGCCGTATGCATAAAACATCTTAACTTAAGTATTCCTTAAACTTAGATTTTACTAAGAATTTCCTTAGTTAAATAAAATTCTTAAATGGTATGCATAAACTTACTTAAGTCTTCACTTAACTAAGGAATACTTAAATCGGAACCTTTCTCTAATTACCGTATGATATATACTAGCTCATCACATGTACTCATCCGTGTAAAAGTTTGTTATGATTATTAAAATTTATTGATAAATGCATGCTTTTATTTTAAAGAGCTGGGGTGAAATTGATATTGGTATGTAAAACAATTCAATAGAACGTAACATAGTATAATAGTATAATGATGAACAATTGGCGCATATAAGACAACGCTTTTTCAGATTGATGTTTTGACGGATGAGCATTGGAAGGAAAATATTTCGGTAATCCAAGACTTTCCTCTACTTAATCTTTAATCATCTTTTAATGGGTGTAATATTTTCTGGATACTACAATATGTTTTAAGCTCTAACAAAACATGATCAAGGTTTCAGTGACAAAACTAAGGGTTTCATTGTAAGCAAATCCTTTTACAAAACAAATCATTTTACAAAACACTTTTTTTCAATAAAATGTTTACTAATATTAGTTTAGCTTATTATGCGCTGACATCTCCCTTTCCAGACCCCTTGCTTACATTTGCTTATGGTTTGAAAAAAAAATCTATTTTGATTTGAAATTAACATTTTTATCACTTCCCTTTTACAACAAAAAAAAGGGGAGAGGGTAGAATTTTTTCCAGTAATCCATATACAAACTAGGACAAAAGTCCTACAATCTTTACTAAAACAAATTATTACAGTAAGTATATTCTCAACATCTTAACGTACTAGCAATATTTTCGAAACCGCAATATATCTCATTAAATATATAAGGAAATATAAAAAAAATAAAATTGATACGAGTAAGGTGTCATTAATGTCTTATATAATCTTATATAAACTTCGAATTCCATGGGGTGTAGCAGTGGGGACTTCTGACTGTCGTAACAGTGATTCCATGAACAATCAACTTATTGTTTCAACAAAATGGACTCTGAGGTCCATGTCCAACCCTACCCCCTCCCTTTTATGAAAGAATTCCTTCTTTTGGTAGGTCTTAAAACTTTTCGATGATGTCCCTGTAAGTGAAAAAAAAATTAGGGTATGCCCTACATCTTTAGAATAAAACTGAATTGAAAATTCAAATGACCCCCCCCCCAAAAAAAAAAAAATCCACACACACATGATATAAAAAAAATGTGGTTTTGCATGCCCTCTCTTCATTTCTTAATTCTGTTTTAACTTACGGTTACAAATGATACCCGCGCGGTGTATTTTAAAAATTTAAAAAACGTGCACGTACAGAGTAAACAAAAGAAAAATAGAACCATGTATTACATGAGTATAAAAACTGAGTACTTTTCGGTATACATGTACACACGAGATATGGGAAATAGTTTATAATTACCCACTGTTATCTCTTGATTTGTTGATTATACGTGATTTGAAGAAAATTACGATGATCGTTTAAAATATTTAGCAATAAATTAACGAATAATTGTAGGTAACCTATTAACGTTCTGCAAAAAACGCATACTTTCGATTGATTTTTAATTATTTTTGAAAATTTAAGGAAGCTCTATAGGTACCTTAGACTTAAGTGTTATCTTAGGCGTTTCCTTAGTATAAGGAGTTTTATGCATACCACTTAAGTTTTGTGGGCGGGACTTTTATTAAAGCAACTAATATTTTACTTAGGAAATACTTAGTTGAAGATTTTTTATGCATACCACTTAGATAAAAAGGGCGGAGTTTCCTTAACTTAAGTGTTTACTAAGGAAATTCTTAACTTAAGTAGCTTTATGCATACGGGCCCTGAATCATACTAGGTTTCCTAAATCGATTGAAGCATTATATTCCACAAACAGGTTTATGTTTATATTATAATGGATATGTACTTCCTTTTTTTGATTATAGTTGTACAATATGGACTGAAACATGTAATCTAAATATGGAAAAATAATTGCAAAAAAGGCCAACCAGAATAATTCTTAACAAATCATATGACACACCATCAAAAACTTTATTTAATCAATTAGGATGGTTAACTTGTCAATTATTTAAGGAATGACTGTAATATTTTTTCTGTCTATGAAGAAATAACATAAAAAATTTGGTGTACACTGAATAACGCGCGTAGCGGGTTATTTAACAGTGTGCACCACATTTTTTATGTAATTTCGAATAGACAGAAAAAAATATTACAGTCATTTCTTATAATTTAATTCTAAAGTCCATTTTAAACCGTAGAAAACCATGAAAAAACGTTGATGACGTCACGGTCACATGACTAAATTATGTCTATGGGCTGATAACGAAATAACGTCAGCCAATCAGAAGACACGTTACATCCAAAATTAAATTATTTAATAATAACCAAAATGTTAAAGTCATAAGAAACCTCAAATTAAAAAAAAAATATGCATATGTTTTTTATAACTAAATGGATAGTTTTCATTATGCAACTACTTTCTGAGGAAAATTCTTTAATTTGTCCACATTTAGAAGAAATTTACTTATTTTTAATTGCTTGCTTCCAGGAAGCAATTCGCCGACATATTTTCCGTATGCATAGTGACCTGAGCGTGACCCTCCTCGTAAAAAATACGAGGATCGCAATACGCATGGATCTGTCATTAAAATAAACAATTATCTGAATGTACATGTTAAACACGTGCTCAATACCCATGCTTTTTGTTATTTGTTTACTATAAGGTGACAATCGGTAAACTTCGGCTTCAAAACACGGCATTTAATAAGCAGCCATATTTGTTAAATCATAACAGACACAGAAAAAACAAATTGACGATTATACGATATATTTGCGTAAAAAATGATAAAATTTTGCACAGAGGACTAAGTTTATGATATATACATGCATTGGTTCAAGAATTGGAAAAACATTATTTTTCACCACTAACTCGTTTCTAATGACTTTAATGCAAGATATTCTTTGCGTTCATCGGACAATAATTGTCTTTTCATACCACGTCCGAGGACAAATTTTATGAAAAAAAAACATTTCAATATTCCGGTACAGTTCTTTGGAACAGTATTCCTGTTCAAATAAAAAAAGATAGAAACGACAGAACAGTTCAAACAAAGTTTTTATAATTTCTTGTTTCTAAACTAAAAATGTAATTATCAGATGAAATTTACCTATTCAATAAAAGTCCATATATTTATCTTGTACATCTGACATTAACAAAACCTGTTCATATATATACACTGAGACAGCAACAACATCAAATTACCAAATAGACAAAAAAACGTAGACAACAACACATCAAATTAACGAATAGACTAAAGTAAAGACAAAAACAGTCTGATTGAAACCATCCCCCAATGTCCACTTGCGTTTGTAGAAAGTACAAATGGATAGCGAGGGCTTGTTTTAATCAGACTGAGACAACAACATCAAATTACTTTTAAATGGAGTCATAATCAACCTCATATTACTAGGAAAATGGAGACAACAACAATATCAAACAAAAACAAAAAACCCCGGAGACATAATCAACCTCAAATTACTAGGAAATTAAGACAACAACAACATCAAATCACCAAATAGACATATAAATATACACTGAGAAAACAACAACATCAAATCACCAAAGAAACATAAACTCTGCGATAACAACAACATCAAATCACCAAATAGACATATATATATTATATATATACACTGAGACAACAACAATAAATCACCAAATAAACATAAACTCTGAGATAACAACAACATCAAATTACCAAATAGACATAAACACTGAGATAACAACAACATCAACTCACCAAAAAGACGTAAACTCTGAGACAACAACAACATCAAATCACCAAAAGACATATACACTGAGACAACAACAACATCAATCACCAAATAGACATACACTGAGATAATAACAGCACCAAATCACCAAATAGACATACACTGAGATAGAAACAACATCGAATCACCAAATAGACATATACATTGAGACAACAGCAACATCAAATCACCAAATAGACATTAACACCGAGATAACAACAACATCAAATTACCAAATAAACATATACACTGAGTTAACAACAACATCAAATCACCAAATAGACATATACACTGAGATATAAACAACATCAAATCACCAAAGAAACAACATCAAATTGACATATACATTGAGATAGAAACAACATCAAATTACCAAATAGACATATACATTGAGACAACAGCAACATCAAATCAACAAATAGACATATACACTGAGATAATAACAGCACCAAATCACCAAATAGACATATACACTGAGATAACAACAACATCAAATCACCAAATAGACATATACACTGAGATAACAACAACACCAAATCACCAAGTAGACATATACACTGAGATATAAACAACATCAAATCACCAAATAGACATATACACTGAGATATAAACAACATCAAATCACCAAATAGACAATATCCATTGAGACAACAACAACATCAAATCACCAATTAGACATATACACTGAGATAACAACAACATCAAATCACCAAAAAGACATATACACTGACATAGAAACAGCATCAAATCACCAAATAGACATATACACTGAGATAACAACAACATCAAATCACTAAATAGACATATACACTGAGATATAAACAACATCAAATCACCAAATAGACATATACATTGAGATAGAAACAACATCAAATCACCAAATAGACATATACACTGAGATATAAACAACATCAAATCACCAAACAGACCTATACACTGAGATAACAACAACATCAAATCACCAAATAGACATATACACTGACATAGAAACAACATCAAATCACAAAATTAGCATATACACTGAGATAACAACCACATCAAATCACAAAATAGACATATACACTGAGATAGAAAAAAATACAAATCACCAAAAAGACATATTCACTGAGATAGAAACAACTTCAAATTACCAAATAGACATATACACTGAGATAGAAACAACATCAAATTACCAAATAGACATATACACTGAGATAAAAACAACATCAAATCACCAAATAGACTTATACACAGACATAGAAACAACATCAAATCACCAAATAGACATATACATTGAGACAACAGCAACATCAAATCACCAAATAGACATTAACACCGAGATAACAACAACATCAAATCACCAAATAGACATATACACTGATATAGAAACAACATCAAATCACCAAATAGACATATACACTTAGATAGAAACAACATCAAATCACCAAAAAGACATATACACTGAGATAAAAACAACATCAAATCACCAAATAGACATATACACTTAGATAGAAACAACATCAAATCACCAAATAGACATATAAACTGAGATAACAACAACATCAAATCACTAAATAGACACATACACTGATATAGAAACAACATCAAATCACCAAATAGACATATACATTGAGATAGAAACAACATCAAATCACCAAATAGACATATACATTGAGATAGAAACAACATCAAATCACCAAATAGACATATACACTTAGATAGAAACAACATCAAATCACCAAATAGACATATACATTGAGATAAAAACAACATCAAATCACCAAATAGACATATACACTGAGATAACAACAACATCACATCAGCAAATAGACATATACATTGAGATAGAAACAACATCAAATCACCAAATAGACATATGTATTGAGATAGAAAAAAAATACAAATCACCAAATAGACATATACATTGAGATAGAAACAACATCAAATCACCAAATAGACATACACATTGAGATAACAAAAACATCAAATCACCAATAAGACATAAACCCTGAGATAACAACAATATCAAATCACCAAATAGATAACACATTGAGATAGAAACAATGTCAAATCACCAAATAGATAATACATTGAGATAGAAACAACATCAAATCAGCAAATAGACATATACACTGAGAGAGAAACAACATCAAATAACCAAATAGACATATACACTGAGATAACAACAACATCAAATCACCAAAAAGACATTTACACTGAGATAAAAACAACATCAAATTACCAAATAGACATATACATTGAGATAGAAATAACATCAAATCACCAAATAGACATACACTGAGAGAGAAACAACATCAAATCACCAAATAGACATATACACTGAGATAGAAACAACATCAAATTACCAAATAGACATTTACACTGAGATAACAACAACATAAAATCACCAAATAAACATATACATTGAGATAGAAACAACATCAAATCACCAAATAGACAGATACACTGAGATAGAAACAACATCAAATCACCAAATAGACATATACATTGAGATAGAAACAACATCAAATTACCAAATAGACAGATACACTGAGATAGAAACAACATCAAATCACCAAATAGACATATACATTGAGATAGAAACAACATCAAATCACCAAATGGACATATACACTGAGATAACAACAACATCAAATCACCAAATAGACATATACACTGAGATAACAACAACATCAAATCACCAAATAGACATATACACTGAGATAACAACAACATCAAATCACCAAATAGACATATACACTGAGATAGAAACAATATCAAATCACCAAATAGACATATACACTGAGATAAAAACAACATCAAATTACCAAATAGACATATACATTGAGATATAAACAACATCAAATCACCAAATAGACAATATCCATTGAGACAACAACAACATCAAATCACCAATTAGACATATACACTGAGATAACAACAACATTAAATCACCAAATAGACATATACATTGAGATAACAACAACATCAAATCACCAAATAGACATATACACTGAGATAGAAACAACATCAAATCACCAAAAAGACACATACACTGAGATAGAAACAACATCAAATCACCAAATAGACAATACATTGAGATAGAAACAACATCAAATCACCAAATAGACAATACATTGAGATAGAAACAACATCAAATCACCAAATAGACAATACATTGAGATAGAAACAACATTAAATCACTAAATAGACATATACACTGAGATATAAACAACATCAAATCACCAAATAGACATATACACTGAGATAGAAACAACATCAAATCACCAAATAGACATATACATTGAGATAGAAACAACATCAAATAACCAAATAGACATATACACTGAGATAACAACAACATCAAATCACCAAATAGACAATACACTGAGATAACAACAACATCAAATCACCAAATAGACAATACACTGAGATAACAACAACATCAAATCACCAAATAGACATATACACTGAGATAACAACAACATCAAATCACCAAATAGACATATGCACTGAGATAGAAACAACATCAAATTACCAAATAGAGATATACACTGAGATAAAAACAATATTGTCATATTATTAAACAAAAGAACACTCTTAGGTCTCTAAGATACACCAACACATCAAATAAGAAAAAGTAAGAATCATGAAACAACGACAACAACATCAAATTAAATTTTGTATCATATATTTGCTACTGGACGTTAATCAAGCGAACATCATTCAATCAATTTTAAATGTCCAAAGGCGCAAAAGGTGCATTCTTTGTTCGTATGTAAGATGAATTGACGGATATATATGCAATGATTTAGGAGGGTGATTAATTAATTCTTAAATTTGTTTACTCTTTTCTATATATTCCGTGAAACAAAAACATGAAAAAGGGGGAGAGAAAATGGTCCATCTCATTACACAGTCCTTGGTGTGTAAGCTTACTTGAAATACAATTATTTTGTAACTTATTAGGGTAAATCATATTGAATCAAAGCTCGAATTTTATCTTTAATCAGAAAACAATTCAAATTTTGGTTCGACAATTGTGATTCTTTCTGCAAATTAAATCAACAAAGTGATGCAGAAAATAAATGATTTATCAACGGGCGTATCAATATTCATAACTATTCGTCTGTGTTCACACGATCAACCGATTAAAGACCATATATCAAGATCACATGAACACATTATTTATAAGAACTATGAGCGAAGAGAGGTAAATAGCTAAATTGTTTTCTACTAAATAGACACATGATCCAATTAAAATATAGAACTCGGATTTCGTTATACTGGTGATTGCATTTGATTCAAGCTATTTTTCACGTAGCACTTTGTTTAATCCTAACGATATACTTCGCATGGTATTTGATAACACAGACGTAATACGACAAATATGTTGAATGGACTGTGCTAAAAGAATCAGGTAGGGTTTTTTTTAACTATTTAAGGATAACTAGCAAATGACCCAGTAAAGAGGGGGAGGGTGGGGATACCTTTTTTTATGTTAACCTGTATTGGCCTTTTTCAAGGTGTTGTTATCTGTTATTTGAGATAAAAATTAAACTGTTAACTGTTTTCAACCAACTGTCTGTTATCTGTTCTGTTCAAATTTGCACTGTTGTTAACACAGGCACTTGTCTCAGAAAAAAATAATTCCTATATACTTTAATATAATTCCTATATACTGTTATTTTCAATAATTTTTAAGATTCACACTAATCACATTAAATGTGATGTCCTTCTCTTTCACTAGGGTGTTTCCACAAAGGGGTGACATAAACAGCATATATGTAACTGTCTTTGGAGATCTTGAGTATAGTAAATCCTTCGTCGTTTTTTGAACAAAAATGTGTACTAGATCATATAAAATAAACGTCACGAAAAACTCCGAAATATATAAATAAATAAAATTATAATAAATAAAAAGCACAAGACGATCGATGTCAGAGGTTCCGGACTTTGGACAGTTGACAAAAATCTAGCGGGGTTACGTTAAACGTGTTTTGTGAGATCTCAACCCTCACCCTAAACCTCAACCAATGTAGTTCATTTTTGTCTCCTATTTCTAATTTATCCACACGTCAATAGGAATGGCCACTTCCGACCCAGCTGAAACCCTGGTAAGTCCCAAGATAAAAACAATTAAGATAATATGGAATGTTACTATGATACTAAACCCCTAGTGGAGGGATTGTACTTAATTTTCAATTTTAAGGGGCTAGCAGAGGACCGCCTCCGGGAGTGAGATTTTCTCGCTGCGTCAAAGACCAATTGGTGGCCGTCAGTTGTTGTCTACTTTTTAGTCCTGTTGTTGTCTCTTTGACATTTTCCCCATTTCCATTCTCAATTTTTATTTACATTGACCCAGAACACCTGAATGAAGTTGTGAAAAATAAAGTATCGTTTGTTTCAACTTGATTTGCATTTCGAAAAAATAATTGAACAGCGTAGCCTGGTAGAGGAGGTCGATAAATGAGGCCTTGGTTTTCAAATGAGGCCAATAAACTCATCTTAGATACCAGGACTAAAAAAGACTCATCAGTGACGCTCGAATCCAAAAAAAAAAAAAAAAAAAAAGTACGAAGTTGAAGAGCATCGAGATCCAAAATTCCTAAAAGTGTTGTCAAATACAGCTAAGGTAACGAGGTAGAAAAGCCTTAGTATTTCAAAAATTTCAAAATTTTGTAAACAGTTAATTTATAAATATAACAATATCAATGATAATTCATGTCAGCACAAAAAGTGCTGACTACTGGGCTTAGTCTAAGACTTCAGAAACGTGAAGATTGGCCAAAGGCTTTTTCTATATCAGCTCAGTTCTTGGGACTTGGAAATGGAAGAGGTGTTAGCTGTTTCATCCTGTGACACCTTACAGGGTACTTTGTGATTTATACACCTTCTGTTGTTGTCTCTTTGACACATTCCCCATTTCCATTCTCAATTTTATTGGTTTTGATGATTTGCAATTGAAATAAGTACTTTTTTTCAATTCCTTTTTATAAAAGCATGTAAGCTATGAGTCGTATGATTCCATGGAGATGTAACTTTAATTTATTAGGGTCCCTGCCTTAAAGAATAATGGGCGGGCCCTATAGAAATCGCTCTGTCTATCTGCTGTCACCGTGTATGTCGTATGATTGCCAAAGTTTGCTTCTATCGATTGAAATAAAACGTATACAAAACTATACACATAACCAGCAGAAGTCTCCCTTCTGATTTTGAAGCAAGTTTCGATTAATCATGTCTGAAAAATTGGACTTCAGTTGGGGAGGCCCTTCATTATGTAGACATTTTTCTAGGAGTCAATCATTCCGTCCGTTCAATTGTCTGTCCATGTGTCCATCATTAAAATATGTTACTTATGTGAGTAGGAAGAAACTTGATCAGCCTTATCAAAGATTACTTAGAGCTTGACTTTTCTGCGACTTTGTACAGTGGTTCTGAACACATTGCAGTTGTTCATTTCCCCTTTTTATTGATTTTGTGTTGATTTGGGGAAAAGGGAAGATTAAGGTTGCTGTTAAATGTTATCAGCATTTTAATGTTGTTAACTGTTTTTGACAAAATCGATGTGTTGTTAACATGTTAACGGACCCCCTATTGTCCCCCAGTAAAGGTACAACTACTTGATCCTTCAATGGATTGAAAATTCTTGGACTGCACTTTACCGCAACATACTTAACATGCGGGTATCTGTGATTTCCAAGTTAATAAGTAATATATCTGATCTTTTAAATCATTCTATTTCGATTAATATTATTAAATCTATAAGTTGGTCGAGACAATTAATTTACTGATCTATCAAGTTGTGGTTAGGCTCTGGTTCTTCCTCATCCGGGTAACCAGGATTCCATTAACTTCTCATGACTCACTTGTGAAATATTTACAAAACTTTATATATGACAAGTCCTCTATTACATTATTTGTTGTTTGATTATTCACAACCGTCAAAGGCACCATTGATTCTGTTTGGCCAATTTTCATAAGGATGCTCTAAAACTGTATGCGAAGTGTTCTGAAGCTATACGTGATTGCCAAGATCATCCTCAACTTATGATTCTCATTAAACGTCATTGCATCAATACTGGCACACATTTTCTAATCCTAAAGAAAATCACATTTTAATTATCGTCACGGAGTAAAAAGAGATATGGCGTAAACGTTATTGCGATATCAACCTAAAAAAAAACAAAAAGACATCTATTATAGGTCAACAATAAACAGGTTTCTATACAATGTATAAAGCTCTAAATCACCATGTGGCTTGACAAAATAAGGAATGCATTGAACAGAAGAAAAAAGTGCATATGTCATTATGTATAATAAAATGTACATAAATCGCATTTTGCTCTGAAAAAAAGTCATCTGCCCGTCACACATATAAATCATATAAGCAAACCTATCTCATGCACGTTAAAGACACCCTTGTAGATTTCGAAAAAGAGTAGGCTAATGCCGCACTCGCAACCGCACAGTGGAAAGGGATTAATTTAAGTTGCAAAACCTGTTTCCCAATCCACTATAAATAAATATGTTTAAATTAAGCAAAACTACCACAACAGAAGTAGAACAATCGACTCAGTGTTAGAAACAATTCACCAAGATAACAGAACTTGATATTTAGCACACCAGTAAAGTTAAAACAATTAAGCATACTGTCATATAGAAACAAAAAGGTTTAATAAGTAAATATTAATAGTGACAGAATACATAAAAAAAAAATGAGATATCTAAAACATTTCCTATCCCAGAAAACTTACAATGTAGGCTGATGTGATATTAACAAAATCAGAAGATACTACATGTTTTGTACATTGCCTAGTCAACATTATATTACCATGATTACTAGAGACACGCTGACTTGAAATGAGAAATGAAAAATTCAAAAATTTGAAAACAACACGTTAAATAAGTTCATGCGTCCGAAGTACTTTTCTGGATTTACCTTCATCAGGAACGCTCAAAGCCAAACATTTGAAATCCGAGGATGTATAAGTACCGAAGCCGTTGAAGAGCTATATGACAAAAATACCTAAAATAAATACTAGTAGCTAAATTCATAAATTCAACATTGTCTGAGTGATTTGAAACCTTAGTTTCTTAGTAATTTCAAAATTTAGTAGCAGACAATTTTTGAAAGGACAAAAGACACTCCATAACTTAGAAAACTAAATTAAAATTAAACAATATACAGATCAGTCGCCCTACAAGAGAGACGAACTAAAATTAACCGAAAGTCTATTAAAAAAAACTATATTCGAGACAAGTGTTAAAGGTTAGTATCAAATAAAATGGAAACAATTCAAATTTTTTTGTATATACATGTATTTGTTTTTATTGATGAGCAATCACAAACTCCAGCAGTATATCTTTCAAATGTTGCTTTGCCTTCAATCTACAGTGGTTTAAATGTCATATTATATTTTGAATGTAAAAATTAAATGTAAAGGAAAACGATAGGAAATTGATAATTTTATTTTCAATAATAAATTTTCATATTCGCTTTGAAATAAGTCATAATTTAAAAACTAGTATAAACAAACGGTACAGGAACCTTTTAATCTTATCTCAGTTAATATTTCTTTTCAACATACAAAGTGTGGTTCAGTTTTAATATATTTTCTTCCACTATCTTTGTGAACAATAGGAATAGAAGTCATGATCTTTTCAGTCACGGTAAGCAACGAATAGTTTTATCCATATATCTTTTTAACTTGATTAAATAATATTCACAATTTAAAAAAAGTCTCTAGTGTAAATTTAAATCTTTCATACATTATTATAATACAAAGTAATCTCTATTCTATCATCTGTTTTGCACTGTATGCCTCGATACCCTTGGTGTTAATATTAATACTGCACTTAAATCTTTTAGTCTTTTAATGTCATATACTGTAAATTATTCATAAGAAAACTGATCTTCATCTCTATGCCTGTAATATATATTATGCGTTTATACGTACGTGTACTCCTATTCTAGAAGGTAACTATATTGTTATTTATTCTTTTTTTTTTTTATCTATCAGTTGAATTTTGTTTCCGCAGTGTATAAAACCAGGTTTAATCCACCATTTTCTACATTTGAAAATGCCTGTACCAAGTCAGGAATATGACAGTTCTTGTCCATTCGTTTTTTATGCGTTTTGTTATTTGATTTTGCCATGTGATTATGGACTTTCCGAATTGATTTTCCTCTAAGTTCAGTATTTTTGTGATTTTACTCTTTTTTGTAAAAGAGCTCAGAGTAATTATTGTTATTATTATATAATGCGCTCTATACATTTGGTATTTGTTTGTGTTTATTGGATTCCTGACATTTCCAACAGGATCTGTCGTTTTCTAGTTTCTTGGCATCTTTGAGGCCTTGTAGGAACTAAAGTTGAACAACATGGTTACGTGACATCTTTGAGGCCTTAAAGGAATTTAAGTTGAACTACATTCAACTGTGGGTGTTTGATATATATGATTTTACAAGATACTCAGCGTGTATATTTGCAGTTTTATTTTCTTTTCAATATAATCCAATTTTGAATTAATTTGAATCATCCACCATAGGAAAAGGATTCGAATAAAACAAACAATGAAAGTCAAAGATAAGATGTAACCGAAACAATCATCATTGATCTGCATTGCCAACTGTTAAAATTAAATGCATGTGTAAGTTTTTTACGTTCTTGTAATTTGTTAGTGTTCTGTTGTGTTGTCTATCACGGCTTACAAGTTTCTAGCAGAGCAGATGAGGATCAAAGTATATAAACTGACGTTCGTGTTTCTGTCAGTGTTCTGCTGTGTTGTATATCACGGCATATAAATCTTTTGCAGCAGATGCAACTCGAATTTACAAAACCAATCTATTTTAATTTTAAGCTACTGTGAAAATAAATTTATCTTTGCAACAATTAATTTAAACAATTTTGGTTTTGTCGATTTTTTTGCACTTGACAAGTAAAATTGTTTAGAATGATAATACCAATACGGCTTTCATTTAAAGTTAAATCAAAAACTATAAAAAGAAAAAAAGAAAAGGGTATAATTCCTCGGCTTTGACGCGTGCATACTTGTAAATATCAACCTCGTTTTTATCACAAGATAATTGTGAATTAGAAAAAAGTAAAATCACAAATATACTGAACTCAAAGGAAAATTCAAAACGGAAAGTCCCTTATCAAATGGCAAAATCACAAGCTAAAACACATCAAACGAATAGTTAATAACTGTCATATTCCTGACTTGGTAAAGGCATTTTCTTATGTAGACAATGGTGGATTGAACCTGGTTTTATAACTAGCTAAACCTCTCACTTGTATGAAAGTCGCATCAAACTCCATTATATTTACAACGATGCGTGAACAAAACAAACAGACATAATAGGTAAAAATGTTAAAAATACAGCAGTCAACGTTGTGTTATATAGTCTTAAATATATATAGTCTGATATTCATATGATGAAGACATAATTTTTCAATCAGTTTAATTGAAGTCTGGAGCTGGCATGTCAGTTAACTGCTAGTAGTCTGATGTTATTGATGTATTATTGTCATTTTGATTATTTTCTTTGGTTACATCTTCTGACACCAGACTCGGACTTCTCTTGAACTGAATTTTAATGTGCGTATTGTTATGCGTTTACTTTTCTACATTGGCTAGAGGTATAGGGGAGGATTGAGATCTCACAAATATGTTTAACCCCGCCGCATTTTTGCGCTTGTCTCAAGTCAGGAGCCTCTGGCCTTTGTTAGTCTTGTATTATTTTAACTTTTAGTTTCTTGTGTACAATTTGGAGTTTTGTATGGTGTTCATTATCACTGAACTAGTATATATTTATTTAGGGGCCACCTGAAGGACGCCTCCGGGTGCGAGAATTTCTCGTTGCATTGATGACCTGTTGGTGACCTTCTGCTGTTGTCTGCTCTATGGTCGGGTTGTTGTCTCTTTGACACATTCCCCATTTCCATTCTCAATTTTATTAAAGTCATATGAAACCTCAAATTAAAAAAAAATGATGCATATGTTTTTATAACATTATTAAAATTATGTACATCTACTTTTTTTCTGAAGAAATATTTTAATTTGTCCACATTTAGAAGAAATTTACTTTTTTTATTGTTTGCTTCCAGAAAACAATTCGCCGACATTTTTTCCGTATTTAAAGTGACCTTAGCGTGACCCTACTCGTTAAAATCAGGTGATCACAATACGCATGGGTCTGTGACTGAAATAAACTATTATCTGATTGTACATGTTAAACACGTGCTCAATATTTTGGCTTCTTTGTTAATTGTTTACTATAAAGTGACAATCGGTAAACTACGGCTTCAAAAAACGACAATTAATTAACTGCCATATTTTCACTTCATAACAGACAGAGAGAGAGAAAAAAATGACGATTATACGATATTTTTGTGTAAAAAATGATAAAATCGTGCACAGAATACTAAGTTTATGATATTGGTTCAGGAATTGGATTAATATCATTTTCACCAGTCACTCGTTTCATATGACTTTAATCACTAAAAAAACATACATATATGCAACAAAGAAGCACTAAATGCAATATAGACCAAACGTAGTAGCAAAATATGAAGACAAGAATACACCAATTTACCATAGTACATAAAATGTACGGTATGTACAAGTACAGAGAAAATTATTTCAACCTCAAGACTGACTTAAAGTCTTTGTAAAGAAGTTAATGCTTAACTTTTATGAATTGTGACTTGGATGCAGTGTCTCATTGGCACTCATATCACATCTTCTTATATCTATTATTTATCAATTAAAGATTTTAATAAGAGCGATATATGAAATGAGAATAAGTGCTTATGATCTTCGAATTGAGAATGATAGATATAGTAAAAAATGAATAGAGAGAACTCAGTGACTATGTCATTACTGCTTATCACATGGATCAAATTCTATTGAAGATGAAACTCATTTTACAGTTGGTTGTCCTATATCTATAACTAACAGAGAAAATTATTACTGGATAGAGTAATTAGTTTTTGTACTAATTTTAAAGAATTTAAAACCACTTGGTTAAAAAATATTTCTGCATGTTTACAAAGGAACATTTACAAACTCTTATGTGCCTAGGAAGATATATTATTCAGTGCTTAGAAATCAGATCCAGGTGGAAACAAAATATATAATGATATTTGATTATTTTGAGACATGTTGTAACAATTATATAAGACACATGATTCGTTAGGGCTTGATCCTATCCATAACAGGATAGCATTATATATTAGGTTCTTGTTTTTCGTTTTTCCAATCATATTGTGCATATTGTTGTAAAATGATGCCCTTGATGAGTTTTTGGTTTTTGATTAAAATAACATATTCTTATCTTATTATTTCATAAAACATATAATGACATGTTGATTTTTATAAAGATAAGCATTTCAATTTCGGACCATTTTCAAGTTAAAATGTTTCCAATTCATTTAACTTTTTTAAAAGTATGACCACTTTCAAAATTAATTCTGTTGGTCCTTCAAATTTATAATTTTTATTTGTGTACTTTAAAATTAAAATGTATAAGTACCTTAACTTCCGATTGAACTTTCAACTAAATAAAAACTGAACATTCTATTCAATTTATTTTGAACTTATGGTATCCTTTTAAAAAACTTTATTAAGACAAGGTTTATTATAATGTTATTAACTGCCTAACTTAAATTAACATCAACTCAGATTTAATTCCAGATTTCGTTCTGTCAGGTAATTTATTATGCAAAAAATAAAATTATTGTGCAATTCCCACGTTTTTATAGTGTTTTAAAGTAGGGCTTTTACACCACTGTTTAAGGTTATGGGTGTACTGTCTATCCCCTCCTCATTCTATGAGTGCATGTACCAATTCAGGACATAGTAAATTGGTATGATTGACAATCAGAAAAAACATTCTACGTGGATGTATGCAGCTACATAGAAACGGGCGCCCACAATCGCCACATTAAACAGCCCTTTTGTACAGCTGCTGTCATTTTCTAGATTCTTGGCACCTTAAATGCTATAAAGGAAGAACATTCCTGTTTGATATATATCCCAGGATGTTACAAGGTACTCAACGTATATATTTTTTATTATTTTTATTTTCAATATTAACCCATGTTAGAAATATTTTTAATCATCCACCATAGGAAAATAATTCGAATAAAACAAAGACTTGCTTCGTAAAAGAAACAATAATACGCAATGCAGTAAAATCATTGATTTACAATGCCAACTGTTAGAATTTAATGCATATGTAAGTTTTTTACGTTCTTGTAATTTGTTTATAGTGATCTGTTGTGTTGTCTATCACAGCATACAAATCTCTCGCAGCAAATAAATTGTTAATATATATTGACGTACGTGTATCTGTTAGTGTTCTGTTGTGTTGTATATCAAGGCATACAAATTTCTAGCAGCAGATAAGGATGTTAGTTTAGACGTACGTGCATCTGTCAGTGTTCTGCTATGTTGTATATCACGGCGTACAAAATCTCTTGCAGCAGATGGAATTTGAATTTAAAAAAAACAAACCTTTCTTTAAACATCTTTGAAAATAAAAATATCTTAGCAGGAATTTATTTAAACAATCTTGTTTTGTCGATTCTTTTTCTCTCGATAGGTAACATTAAAGTTTAACATATGAAATTTGGCGCGCTTTTGCATGTAAAAATGACCGGGTACAAGACCGTATTGCGGTTTTGATTTAAAAGAAGACAATGTTTTACATCAAAGAAACTCTGGAAACATAAAATGTGCAGTAAAGTAGCATCACCAGGTATTTTGTTCATAATATAATGCCAACATGGCTTTAATCTAAAGTTGATATCAAAATTAGCATCATGATGTCATTTTCCCTCGTGTTATCTGATACCAGACTTAATTGTAATTATCAACCTGAACACTAAATCATAATCATATGTTATTTTTGTCTACGACAAGCAGTACACACGTGCATAAACTGTTTGTATAGTCCCATTTCAATTTTGGGCGACTTTTATTGAGTTTAATATACCTTTCAATTATTACCACTTTGAAAAATAATTATTTTGATGCTTCAAATAGATACTAGTTAAATACTTATTATAATATTCATTTTGTTTACTTAAAAACTAAAATGACAGTACGTAAACTTTAGTTTGAACTTTCAAAAAAATAAAACTATGATTTTCATTAAGTTCATTTTAAATTACATTACGAGTTGCTTAAAGACAATAATTTGATGTCCTTTTAAAATGCTTTATCAAAACACTAGTAATTATAGTGTTATTTATTGGCTTACGCTAAATAACATGAACTTATGTGTATATGAATAACATAATTGAAGATTTTATGTGATTTATTAGGCGTAAGATTATCAAATTTCCAAAAATAAGTAGCTAGGTTCTCTGGTAAATAAAGCCCACAAACAAATTTAAAAGGTAAGCATTAAGTTACTGGCGTATATTTGTTTTTAATCATCTAAAATGACTGTCTCATTTTCATTACGTTTTGAATGAAGAAAGGATATCGTATTAATTTTAATTTTATTATTGTTTGAAAGTACTCTAAAGTACTTTTATTGATATTGTTTGGTTAATGCTCTTAATGTAAATTTGTGAAATTTTGAAACTCATACAATTATTTGTAAAACTGCAGCATAACCCATGAGTTATATTTATGTTTATCTGTTACGTATAGTTTACCTTCCAGGTAGTTAAGTTGTTTTGGACAATTTTTTTTTAATTTAATACCGATCAAATCTTTTGTGGTCTTATTTTTTTTTATCTTAATTGAAGATTTGGTTTCACTTTATTCTTATAAATTGCCGTTTTATAAAATGTCTTTTTTGACATTAGTTATTTATGAAATATTTTGGTAACCTCTGAATATCTTTATCCAGCAGATTGATGCAGAACTGTTGACTGTTGCTTGGTTTTGGTGGAGATATTTTTTTTTCCGTGTATAATCGAACATACGTCTGTCTGTATCATCCGTTTCAGCTGCTCAACACAATATGAAGCTATTTTTTACACGTCCGCTGCGCTCACTCTACAAAAAATATCCATTTCTTCGTCTCCGATTGTAAACTTTAACAGCTTTCTTAAGCATTTTGTGGTTAAAATTCTTTTGCGGTAGCTTAGATTCATAATTCAAAATGTTTACATTACCATGGTACTTTTTTTTTATAATCATTTAACTGGGTTTTTTATGTTTCAGTGATCAAAAGACCATAAGATGAGGACAGCTTTTCAAATATTATTTACACTTATGCTCACAACTGTGATACATGTATCCTGCTCTTCGATGAACGATGTGAGTAACTTACATACAACGTTATTACAGAACTACAATTCTGAAGTAAGACCAGGCGACAACCAGTTTGTACCTACTAATGTCAATGTAACTTTCAATTTAGTCGCCATTCAGGAATTTGACGAAGTAGATGGCAAATTCGCAGTGATTGGATTTTTCGAAGTCACATGGGTTGATTCAAGAATGTCATGGAATCCTTCAGATTATAATTATACGTACACGATGCTTTTCTCACAGAATGTAGTGTGGAAACCAACTTTGTTAAGTATTAATCCTTTCAGCAAAATTGACCAACTTGGAAAGGACTTCATGACGGTCAGATATTATCCCAACGGATTTGCATATTGGTCACCAGGTGAAATTTTGAGCAGTTCGTGTAGTGTTGACGTCACATATTTCCCTTTTGATCAACAAACTTGTTTTATTACCCTGATGTCATGGGGAACGTGGCCCAATGAAATTCTACTGCAATCACCGCTTACTAATTTTAAAATGGGATTTTATTCAGAACATGGAACATGGCAAATTTCTTCAACTTCTGCAGTAGATAGTACATCTACTGGTATGTCTGTCATTGATCTATCGGTAACAATGGAAAGACGCCCTGCCTTTTTTGTAGTCAATATTGTACTTCCGGTTATGTTCTTAATGGCGTTAAATTGTTGTGTGTTCATTTTACCGCCGGAATCGGGAGAAAGAGTATCATATTCTATTACTGTGTTATTAGCAATAGCTGTGTTTATGACACTGACCGGGGATAATCTACCGAAAACATCCGAACCAATGTCGTTACTTAGTTATTTTTTAATGTCAGACCTCGTTTTCAGTGCTGTAATTTGTCTGATTACAATGTTGGGGTTAAGACTTCATTATAAAGATGACAAACACCATGTTCCGTCCTACTTAAAGCGAGTAGTATGTTTCTGTAAATGTTCATCAAATCAGAAACAAATAAACGACGTTAGACCATTCTGTACCGATGAAAAGATACAGCAATTTTCAGATTTTAATAGAAAAGACAACATGTCTGCCGACTCAGATGTTTCCTGGAAAGATGTTTCTAAGGCACTTGACACGATACTACTATGGATTTCTATTGGTGGACTTGTGATCAGTATTATTTTATTTTTTATCATTTTAAAAAAATTGGTCTGATCATTTCATAAAAATATGAAGTCTATAAAAATTTATTATTTTGTCTCTTTATGTAATAAAGCTATTGATGTATTTAAAGTATTTATCATCCCTGATTCACACATTTTGTGGTTTGAGGCGTTCCTGATGAATGGTCAATTCACCCAGACGAGCTTTTCGGATAAAACTACAAGGATTTCACTTACTAAACTGTGTTACACTCACAAGATCAAAATATAAAACTTGAAGAGACACCAAAGAAACTGAATATTTTAGAGAAAAAAATAACTTTAACTATATTAGGGTGACTTTGATTCTATAGATAGTAGTAACATTGGGAATGTTCTGGGTTTTGTTAAGAAGACAGGTATATAACTTATGCAACAATTTGAATGTCTAAAATATGTGAAAATCCTATCTTATTCGGTCAATGCTTTTGTATTGACTATCACCTTTCATATTATTCCCTCTGATTTGAAAACAGATAATTGAATACCTTATCTGATAATAATCATATACCTATATCTAATGAAACATCAACATGCATCCACCAATATGTATATTTTATATCTTTAAATATTTTATAACCAATGACGCATGTAACCCATCAATAAGTGTCTGAATTTATTTTCTTGTTTAAAAATGCCAACAACATCTGCCGTATATGTTATATTATTATAAAAACAATTGTATTATGCATAGTATATATGCAATAAATTATAGAGATAATAAGTTTCATTAAATTAGTTGTAATGTGTCACATATCATACCACCAGTTTTTTTCTGGGATTTTCGATCTGTGTCTACGAGTAACTTATAGTGTAATAGTTGTAAATGAATCATTTTTAATTTTTCAGTTTGATTACATTTTGCCCTACTTTTTTTTCCACAATAACATTTGGATACGAGAACATTTTGATAAACAGCAATATTAATCAAGGAATCGTTTTGTATGGCGTATATAATAGGTATAAGAAGATGTGGTATGAGTGCCAATGAGACAACTCTTCATCCAAGTCACAAATTGTAAAATAAATCCATTATAGGTTAAAGTACGGTTCTCGACACGGTGTTCTGGCTCACACCGAGCAGTAAGCTATGAAGAGCTCCAACAAATGACTACTGTAAAACCATTCAAACGAGAAAACCGACAGTATAATCTTATATCAAAAACGAGAAACATGTATAAACCACATCAACAAACGACAGCTACTGAACATCAGGTTCTTGACTTAGAACAGGTGTAAACAAATGCAGCGGTTTTAAGCTACATATATGTATTTTCAGAAAGGATTGTGATTCGTTTAATACTAGTTTCTTCTGTTCCAAATAAATTGCGGGCTTTTTTTAAATAGTAACTAACCGTGGTTATTTTCAAAGATTTCACAAAAAAACTTACGACTAAGATTAATCGTAAGTATTCTGGTTTGTTCAGGACTGAAGACCAATCTTAGTCGTAAGTTTTTTTGTGAAACCGACCCTTGGTTTCTAAAATTTACGTTGATTGGATATTCAAAGGAAAAATTAATCGAATCTTCTAATGGACACCCACATTCACAACTTGGTAGACTTTATTTTGAAATCTACTTAGAATATATTGTCTTTTGTCTGTTTGTCCAATGATTTAAGACCCAACTATATAACAATAAGAAAATGTTGTATGGTTGCCAATAAGACAACTTTCTGCTAAATTCCAAACGAAGTAGAAGTGTCCATTTATCTTAATATATTTATCACCTTATTTTACGTGTTGTCAACTGGTGTAAATTTATGATGATTGTACCCATATATAAAGTAGTTCAATGTAAAGAAAAAAGGGATAGAATGTTTTAATTAACTCATCATACACGGCTGGTAATCTACACACGCAGAACATTTGGTTCTGCAATGAAAACCGTGAGAGGATTTTCCGGTTGTGCTTGAGTGGAGCAATTGTCACCGCTTCAAAAGGTATGTACATTTCTAAATCTCAAATTTCTTATTCAACTGATCGAAATATTGAAAATCAGAGAATGCTATGCTGTGGTGAATACTTGAACGAAGAGATACATGTATCATTTACTGTTGTACGTAGAGTTGAACTCCTACAAAATTAGTTGTCCCACGAGAAATTGCTTTACAAAGTGACATTTCAATTTTGAAATGGTTCTATTTACAGACCTACAAGTTCACATTTACTTTTTTTTGGGGCAATGGGTATGAATGTTGTTTTTGGCGGCGTGTACGATGTCCGGTGTTGATAGACGTCTTAATAATTCCAAAAAACTTTACATTTTTTCTTTAAGTCATGCGTGAGGGGATCGGTTCTGATTGAGGACATCGTGAATGCGTGAGGGGAAGGACAAACATTTTTTTTAATCTTTGGCTTTGTGACTTTTGTTGATTCAATAAATGTGATCAATGCTGATTAAAAAGCACAGATTTATCCTTATACTTTAATAGATGTAAACTGATCACTGATTCAATGAAATCAAACTATTAATTGTTTGTTCAATTTCAGAAAATGCCATTGTTCAAAGGAAAAAGGAAAAGAGGACTAAAATTGACTCTCTACAAATAGCCATGGAGATACAAGTTATCCCCGCCCTCGAAGCGAACTGGGAGTAGTCCTGTCGTCAAATATACGTCTGACAGAGATCACCACATATATTTAAGAAAAGTATATCGCCGATCAAAACTTCAACACCTATATATATCAGACGTAATCTGTTCACCCAAAATCACAAAATTTTCGAAACAAAAAAGGCAGATATACAGAATTTATTATTCACGAACATCGATGAAAGCCAAGATAATCTTGAGGAAGACCATAAGGAAGAGCATGTATTAGACAACGAAGAAGTCATAGAAGAAGACCACGTAGTAGACCACGAGAAAGACCACATGGAAGACCTTGAGGAAGAATATAAAGTTTTTTTCAAAGTGCTTTAGATAAACTCTCAGACGTAGGGAAAAGGGAAAGATTTTTGATTTTTTTCCCATTAGTACAGAGTGGACGTTTTCCTTTAAACAACATTGCATTCGACCTGTTTTTGGACATTGTTGAGTGGTTTGAAAAGGACGAATCAAGACGAATGAGATACTCCCCAACATCTCTGCAGTATTTTTGGTTATAGTGACAACATATTATTAAACCTAGGTTCCCACAATTTATTTCATAATTCAATCTCATAAATTTTTCTAAGCACACATACTAATTATTATGTGTTTTTTAATGAACAATGTAGCCTAATTTAGGTAAGTTTCAACCACTCATAGCTTGAATATAAAGATATAATTTGTACTTCCCCTCACGCATTCACGATGTCCTCATTCAGAACCGATCCCCTCACGCATGACAATTACTCCACTCAAGCACAACCGGAAAATCCTCTCACGGTTTTCATTGCAGAATCAAATGTTCTGCGTGTGTAGATTACCAGCCGTGTCATAGTTACCAGGATTCAAATATTGTATGCTCGTGTCGTTGACTCACAACTGACACTCAAATACAAACAAAATATAAAGGTCATATAAAATACGAAAACGAAGAGCATTGAGGACTTACAATTCCGAAAAGATTTGTCAAATAAAGCCTAAATCATCTATTCCTCAGATAAAAAATCCTTACTTTCTCGAAAATTCAATGTTTTGTAAACAGGTAATTCATAACTATGACCATAATTATCATGCTAATTCCTGTCAAGACAAAAGTGCTTACTACTATGCCGGTTATACCGTCGGGAAGATATCATCCACCAGCAGTGGACAATATTTAGTGTATCATATTAAGGCAACAGTGGTTTATCGATGTTAAAATCTCGTTCATCAACGAGGAATAGATAAATCATGGTACCAAAAAAATATCGTTAAAACTCCAAAAGAAAATACACCGAGTGCTTCGGCAGGATGTGTGTATCTTTTTATGCATAAAACAGTCATCGGTATATACAGTTGAACTGAAGAAAGTAGTGTCTGAATAATTTTCTCATTCGACTGGTTTATTTTCTATTATTTAATTTTCATTTCAATTTTGATAGAAATAATAGACTCATGAATATTTACCATATAATTTCCCTCTCCAGTTTTATTCAATTATTTAATGAATATAGTTTAATTTACTTGGGTTATACTCTCAAAAGAAGCCATAAGAAATCTATATTATAATTTGAATATTAGATTTGATATGAAATACTAGATAATACCACCATATTTTTTTCTTCAACGAACTTTTGTTTCTTAATAAAAAAAGTACTTCTATTTCCCCAATATTCTACCCATTGTACCATTTTATGTGTATATTCCATATTTTGTATTTAGGCAGACATTTGATCTTTTTGTGTCCACTTAATTATAATTTTTTTTCACCATTTTTATTGTTTGTTATTGTTCTTTAAATAATTTATCTAAATCATTCTTTATTTTGCTTAATTCCTACACAATGGTTTTCGATATTTCCCCATCCTTGGATTTGATATAACCCCAATAAATGTATTGAATTTCTGAATGCACGTATACATAAATAAGGGGGAGGTTTATTCGCCGAACGCATGTGGTTTGGTTTACCGACGGAATATTTGCCAGGATAACGATGCTTAATTGACTCTAGCGAAGGTAAATAAATGTTAGACAAATACACAAATATCAAGACAGTATGTCTAATATAAACTCGGTTAATGCTTGTTTTGGGTTCGAACGAGGTACAGGCGTGTTATAGAAAACGGTGGACTAAACCTGGTTTTATGACCAAGTCGGTTTTATAGCTAGCTAAACTTCTTACTTGTATGACTCGCATAAAATTAAAAAGTAAAGGAAAAAGGAAAACCACAAAAATACTGATCTCCGTGGAAAATTCAAAACGGAAAGTCCCAAATCAAATGGCAAAATCAAATGATAAAACATATCTAACGAATGGACAACAACTGTCATATTCCTGACTTGGTACAGGCATTTTCAAATGTAGAAAATTGTGGATTGAACCTGGGTTTATAGCGCTAAACCTGTCACTTGTACGACAGTCGTATAAAATTATATTATAATGACAACGATACGTTCTCAAAATGTCAAACATAGAGGAACAACAACTGGGGGGATAACGATAAGAAGATCCTGTTCTACATGTGACACCTGTCGTGTTGCTTATGTTATTACAAAACTGCTAAGGAGTCTAAGTTAGTAGTTCACATTCGTGAAAAGGGAAGGGGATGGTAGGGTAGTTACAACATAAGGAACATATCCGATAACATCGATTATTCAATAACGGTCAACCAAGTCGTGATGGCGTCCGCAAAATTGATGACTTAAACTTCACAATCTGAAACTCTTGGTCTAAGAATGAAATGGTCACAATTGGGAAGCTGAAATCATCTCTTTTGTCGTAATTTTTGGTAATCAACCGACCCTCATAGTCAATTTGTAGATATAAGTCCTAGTTAAATGGCAAAATCAAAAGCCTAAACACTTCAAACAAATATGATAACAACTGTCATATTCCTGACTTGGTACAGGCATTTTTTTATATAGGAAATGGTGGATTGAACCTGGTTTTATAACGCTAAACCTCTCATTTGTATCACAGACTTGACAGTCGCATCAAATTCCATTTTATTTACAACGATACAAAACAGACATAATAGGTAAAATAGTCAAAATATAGTCAAAATATGGGAACAGCAGTCATCACTGTGTCACAATCTCAAAACAAACAAATATTTAACCAAAAAGCACAAAAGAATTTATCAAATTTAAAAACCAAATGCATTGCTTCGCGTGTTTATCGTCATAAAATGTAAACATATGAAGAAATATTGAATAATTTTGCAGTTTAGTGTTTTTTAAAATAAACTATAATTTCATATGGGGAATGGTGGTGTTAAAAAGTCAAAAGTATGTTAGAACTAATTTAGATCCACTTCAACTGTTTTAAAGAAACACAAAAAGGCATACAGAAAAAAGCACATAGACAAAAATGAAAGACAAGAATACAAAAAGTTTACCATAAAACTATAGCACAATGGCGGGATGTATAAATATAGATCCACGTCAAATAAATACCACCATTGGTTCTGGTTCGGAGGTACAAGCGTATGTCTAATTCGATGTATCAGTGTAACAAATGAATTATACAGCTTATACGTACGAACCTTGTTACTATGTGACAATATTTTTGTTTACCATTCTTCAGAATTATCATGAGATATAATTGTCTTCAAATAATAAAAAAAAAATCTTAAAAATGCGCACTTTGACTTCTAGTATACAATTAAAAAATTAAGTGTTTTTGTGTGACCATTTGTTATTTATACTGTCATTTCCATCTTACTTTTCTCGAATTGGTAATTGCCCTAAAACATATGTACGTACCTTTATCGCAAGAATCGGTAGGAATTATTAACACAATTCAATCATGATTTGACCAATTTCTTACATGTTTTTTCTTAGCGTAGATTTTTTTCTTCATCAATTAGATTATTCATTTTCTATTTAGTTGCTTTTTTAATCAGTAAGCGTAGCTCAAGGGTCAAAAGGGAAAAGGTTATCAGTGTAATTTAGAGTGCATTTCCTTCTAACACTAACAATGCAAACGACTAAGCGCTCACACGATTTGATCCTTTGTTTCTAACACACGTTTGCAAAGTTTACATAAACTTTGACAAACTATGCACTCGCTAAAAGTGCGTCTACCGTTTGTCGTTCATCGTTTATTAGTACAAACGCTACATTTGTTTCTATCTTCAACCTTGAATTTTAGTAAAATCATAAGAAAACATTAGAACAATCTACAAAAAGACAAACAAAGCAGGAAATCTCAACCCTTAGTAGTGCCTATCATATTGTATAAACGTAACAAAAATATAGAAGAATAACTTTCTAAATCAAGGCAGTAGTACGGAAACTTTTGAAAAGGGATCCAAGCAGAAATTCATGAAACACTGTTAGTGATAATCTTAGTTATCGGCAACACTCTTTCATATATATGAAAAACGGTGCAAAGTCTTGAGATTTTAATTAGAACTAAACAATAAGTCTGTTTAGTATTTACCAACAACATATGCATTAATGAAAATCCAAACAGGATCAGTAATCGCTTACTCAACGATGTATTTGTTTCTACTTTTGTAGTGTTTAGCAAACGATAATACACCCCACACAACCTTTACAAAATTTCGGTTAGAAAGAAATGCACCCTTAGTCTCGACTTCATTTTTGTAAAATTTATCAATTACGTTTTGAGTAGATAAAAAATATAAAATTAAAGGACGATAAGTTTTACTGTTGACTTTGTTATAATATAGTTTGGTTTAAATGTTCTTTATAAAATCATCTATTTTTCTGACACAAAATAAAAGAAAGGATTTATGTCACTTTAGCTCTATCATGTTTTAGATTTGACTCGAAAATCACAATAATTCATTGATGAAAATATAATAAATAAACATATTTAATATACACGAATACCAAAAAGAAGTCAAGTATATAGATTGATGCAAATTCAATGTGATGTTTTGTAATTGAACACTGTATATGATACATGTTTGGTATGTCCAGATCCATATCTTATCAACTTATAAGGTATATTATGCAACATGTGCAATGAACAAATTTGAAACATTCTTTAAAACTTACTTTACGTCTTCAAAATCGCTCGATCAGCTGTATGATTTCGAAAACAGCATTAAGTTATATAACTGTATTTAGACTATCTTGTTATCATTCGTCAGACCAATTATAGTTTAAATGAATACATGAGAAGTTCTAGACAGTTTGTAATTTAGGAGTGCATAATATACCATGTACTTCTGGTACTCAGGTTCTAACATAGAAATTTGTGATTGTATGCTAAATATGATCTTCTTGTGGAATGCAACTAATATTTTGTTTCTAAAACTATGATTAATTTTAATTACCTAACAGTATTCATAGTTCAAACTATTTTGTTCTGTAACTCCGCATCAATAACTATTATTTATTTAAAATACGTAACGTGCTGTAAAAAGTAAATTCACAAAAATATTGAACTCCGTGGAAAATTCAGAACGGAAAGTTAGCAATCAAATATCAAAATTGAAAGCTCATACATATCAAACGAATGGATAATAACTGTCTTAGTCCTGACTTGGTACGGGCATTTTCTTAATTGATAACGTCATCATCATTTTAATCAGGGGGTGTCGTTTAATAATCGTTAATTGGTGGTTAGTAGTTATAAACGATTGACAACAAACTTATAACGTCTGTATAAAACAACAAAACCAAATCATTTTTATATTATGTTATTTACTTTATCAAGCAGATAAATCTAATAATTTGTGACTAAAACATCGTTGCAACCAAAAACTTAAATGTAAATATTTTATTATTCGATAATTGTATCACTTTGAAAGTTTTAATCAGTCCATCGTGGTAATTGAAATCTACAGATTTTTTTTCAAGTAATTGTTTTATGTCTTGTTTTTGGAGTTTATAATCATGAAAGATAACTGATGCGAATCACTTGGATTCTACAAACAATGTTTTTATAATGTTAAGTATACATTTTTATGATCTCGGTCAGTCGACATTTGAGATCCCCTGACCACATTAAAGCAGATCTCAATCGACTGATTACTACCATCATTGATAAGAAATTAAAAACGCTGTGACCAATTGGGATCAGTGACAATGTGTGTACTTCCAATCGAGAAGCACTTATCACCTCAGTTGAATGTATTAGTTTGCAAATAAACAGCTTCGACTGTAAATACACAGCGTGTACTGTATGTGACAACTCATAAAAGCGACTAGGTTTTGCATAAATTTTTAAAAAAGTTATCGACATATTTGTCATCTTAGATATTTTAATGTATATATGAAACAGATTTATCGAGATTTATAATAACAGATATTACTTTCTTTGTTTCATATTTGTTTGTGTTTATAGTGATAAAGATTATAACACGATGTTGACTGTTGCAACCGTATTTTTGACATGTGTAACTAATATGTCTGTATGCTTTGTTCACATTTCCCCATTTTCTACATACGAAATACAATTTGGTTTACAACGAAATAAGAACTGAAATATAGCCAAACTAAGAGATTCTCCACATCAACCATTATACCAGAGGTAGAGGTGGGTATTGCCTCTAAAATGGCCCCAGCACTTATGCCCTACACCCGTACGAGTTAGTCAGGGAAGGGTAAGGTGGGTACCCTGGTATATCACAAATTCGAAATGAACTATTGCCGGCTGGCCGAGCTAAGAGATTCTCAACGTGGGCAATGATACCAGAGGTAGAGGTACTTATTGCATTTAAAATGGCCCATGGCACTTATACCCTAGACCCGTACGAGTTTATCAGGAACGGGTAAGGTGGGTACCCTGGTATATCACAAGTTCGAAATGAACTATTGCCGGCTGGGCAAACTAAGAGATTCTCAACGTGGGCAATGATACCAGAGGTAGAGGTACTTATTGCCTTTAAAATGGCTCATGGCATTTATACCCTAGACCCGTATGTGTTTGTCAGCAGAGGGTTAAAAGGGGAAAATGGTTTCCTGTTTTACAATGAAATCGACCTGTACTATTGCCGGTTGACCAAACTAAGAGATTCTCCACATCAGCCATTATACCAGAGGTAGAGGTGGGTATTGCCTCTAAAATGGCCTATAGCACTTATGCCCTAGACCCGTACGAGTTTATCAGGAATGGGTAAGGTGGGTACCCTGGTATATCACAATTTCGAAATGAACTATTGCCGGCTTGGCAAACTAAGAGATTATCAACGTGGGCAATAATACCAGAGGAAGAGGTACTTTTTGCCTTTAAAATGGCCCATGGCACTTATACCCTAGACCCGTACGAGTTTGTCAGCAGATGGTTAAAAGGGAGATAGGTTTCCTGGTTTACAACGAAATCGAACTGAACTATTGCTGGTTGGCAAAACTAAGAGATTTCCACATCAGCCATTATACCAGAGGTAGAGGTAAGTATTGCCTCTAAAAACGCCCTAGACCTGTATGAGTTAGTCAGGAAAAGGTAAGGTGGGTACCCTGTTATAACACAAATTCGAAATGAACTATTGCCGGCTGGCCAAACTAAGAGATTCTCCATGTTTTCGAGTCTGGAATTTGACAGATGTTATCCTTTCGGTTGATGTGATCGAGCTTTCGGTTTTGCCATTTGTTTAAGGACTTTCCGTTTTTATCATTCCTCAGTGATTGGTAATTTTGTTATTAAACTTTTGTCAACTATTTAGATTTATGTATTTGCAATAAATTTCATTGACTTATATAGCACACGACGAGAAAGAGCTGCAACTTTTGTTTAATATATTAATCTGCATAGTGTGGGGCAATTGTATGATAATCAACACAAATAAGAGTAACATTGTACATTTTAGACCAGCAACTACTCGTATACCTAGATATGATGTCATTTTAAGTTGTTATAATTTATTCTTAATGTTTAAATAATTATACTTATTTTGGTTTCGTTTTAAATGACCAATGATACTATAATATCACGGTAAAAGCCGTTGCATCTTTGGAAAATAGAGAATTGGTGTTGGTAGCAGCCAAGTGTAAGCTCTAAGGTGATATTTAATACGATTTATTTATAAAGTTATATGCAAGTGCTGGGTTGGAAAAACATATTCTGGTATTAGTTTCTTACATTATAATACGTAATAGGGCCTGTAGATTTGTAGAGTAGGAAAGTTACACTAAATGGAGACTACGATATTACACCTATGTTTGATAAGCAATGGAAACGTATTACTCGTTTAGTGTAAAGATTAAATGAAAACCTTCAGCAAACTAAATTTTAGTCATTTACTTTGCCTGAAAATATGGACAATATCTATGTTGTAAAACTATTTATGTCAACGTCATACGATAGACCTGTCGGTAATTGCTATGATGTTTTACATTCTGTTAAACCTATAACGGGTAGCGGTGGCAAAGTACTAATTATGCGAAGAAAATGTTAAACACGAAGAATATTGTACAATAACTTTGCCTTCCAGACAGAGAAGTCCTTTTGTCACATGTGGTTTAGCCCAACTGATGATTAAAACTGGGAGGTACGAAAATATAGTTTAAAAGATCAGAGTGTGTTATATATTTAATATTTGTATATGAAATGATAATATGATACGTGTGTGTGTCAAAATCTGTTATATTTATTAAAAAGAAATTTGTATTTATTGAATACTTTATTTCATATTGATTAACATTGCATATCTGTATATTTTGATAGTCTCTTATAGGTTGCACTTTGTAAATACAGCTGTTTCTCAAAACACGCCTCTTTTTGGGGAGATCTTGAATATTCATATAAAAATTAATTTTATTTACACACTGGTTCCCAGTTATGCTCTCTGTGTTCCATCTCACAGAGACATAACTTGGGAATGTTACCAGTAAATAAACATGTACACATTGTTTACATTGAAATCTGTGGTAACCTTTCATTCGAGGTAGGGGTAGTTAAGAAAATTAGTGTTAGTTTAAACTCTGAGAAGTTCAGGGCATATAAACGTTAAAAATATGCCTCACAGTCCTATATTTTGACCTTTGAAAAACATTGTGGTGCATATGAACTTTCAATTCTAGGATAAGATTTTTTTTTCAAAACTTCATAGAAAAAGAGGTACAGTTTTAGTCGTAAACGGAGTTTCTATGGGAAATTGCATTATCAATATTTACAGAAATGTAACCTATAACTTTGTATAGAATGGTTCATATTTTATGTAGTAATGTTTTACAATTCATAAATGTGGCTTGTACTCGTTGAGATTAGACTTTAATAAAATATTGAATTGAATTCATTACGTAAATGAAATACAGTGTACAAAGTCGTTAGATTTATGTCTATTTTCAAATAAAACAACGGTAGTATTCTGCTGTTCAATAGTTGAATTTAGCTAAATTCGGGTGACAAACTATAACCGAGGGAAACACATCAAGTGTAAGAAGTCAACAACATACAACAGTAACGGTAAACTGCAACAAAAACAAATGCCAACACACATAGAAACGGACTAATTGATAACAACTTGGTACAGGACTTTTAAGGAACAATATAGGGTTGAACCTGGCTATCCAAACCTCTCGCTTGTTTGACAATGCTATAAAATTCCGGTACAAGTAAACATAAGAACCAGCTGGACAGAGAAATATATAAATAAATAATGTTTTAGTATATGACAATAAAATTAACGGTACCAATTTTTCTTGCACCAGATGCGCATTTCGACAATAATGTCTCTTCAGTGATGCTCGTAAAAAGTGTTTTGATAACAGTTGAATATTGAATACCGTTGAAAACATGTTAAGTTTGCAGTGTTGTTCATTTTCTCTTCACATTGTTGATAAATATATACTGTAAGTCTAAATATACCTTACACATGATATTATAGAATTGGGTTTGATTCTTCGAAAGTAGCAGTATTTGATGATGATTGATCTGTTTGAATGATTTTTTTGATTTTTTTTAAATCTGACTGACCATCTTATTTATACGTTACAGCAAAATGGAAAGCAACAAAACAAAATGATCATGGCGCAATCTTTCTTACCGCAAACATATCATAGTAGTTCATTCCTAATTTTAAAGGAGAAATTTTGAATTACTTTAAGTGCAATTTTAGAACAGTAATTATATGTTAATTCTCTAGAAAAAATACGGAATTTTTTAAAACAGGAGGTCAAAACATATTGTTGTACAATCATCTTTTTAACTGTCAGAAATAGTTTCTTAATAAAATAGCCGCGTATTTGGAAAATTACAAAGAAAATAACCCTAAAATTAGCAAAGACACATCGAAACAACATTTGATACAAAAAGTTAACAATACTTTTAGATATTTGGATGATATATTGGCTCTCAATAATGACAACTTCAGTATGTATACTAAAGACATTTATCCTCTTGAACTTACTTTAAATAAAGCTAATGCTAACAATGACCACTGCCCTTTCCTAGATCTTGATATCTATATCATTAACGGGAAGCTTAATACCAAAATGTATGATAAAAGAGATGATTTTTCATTTCCTATTGTTGATTATCCATTTTTAGATGGTGACGCTCCCTTGTCGCCATCTTATGGTGTTGATATATCTCAACTTGTACGATTCGCTCGTGTATGTAAAAAAGTATTAGATTTTAGCGAGAGAAATTTATGTATTACTAAAAAATTATTACACCAGGGTTTTCGATATCACAAACTAGTCGAAACATTTACTAAATTTTATCATAGGTATAAGGAAATAATTCGTAAATATAACTCAACATGAAGACATCTTATACGTTCAGGGATTTTACATCCAATCTTTTATGGTAATATTCTTTACAAAGCACAAAAATGTCAGTATTCACCTCAAAAGCTTACAAAACCTTTAAACAGACTTATTAAGAAGGGATATAGTTACGATACTGTTGTCAGGTCAATAAAGATTGCATATTTTGGCATTAATATTGATTCACTTATAGGGTCTTTGCATCGTAACTAAACACATTTATTTTTTATAAAACAGTTGTTGACATGACATGGGTTATGTTCTTCTCATACATTTTATGATAGTAACGGTAGGTATTGTGCCTGATATTCATATAATGAAGACATAATCTTTCAATCAGTTTAATTGAGATCTGGAGCTGGCATGTCAGTTAACTGCTAGTAGTCTGTTGTTATTTATGTATTATTGTCATTTCATTTATTTTCTTTTGTTACATCTTCTGACATCGGACTAGAACTTCTCTTGAACTGAATTTTAATGTGCGTATTTTTATGCGTTTACTTTTCTACATTGGCTAGAGGTATAGGGGGAGGGTTGAGCTCTCATAAACATGTTTAACCCCGCCACAATTTTGCGCCTGTCCCAAGTCAGGAGCCTCTGGCCTTTGTTAGTCTTGTGTGATTTTTAATTTTAGTTTCTTGTGTATAATTCGGAGTTTAGTATGATGTCCATTATTACTGTACTAGCATGCATATTTTTAAGGGGCCAGCTGAAGGATGCCTACGGGTGCGGGAGTTTCTCGCTACATTGAAGACCCATTGGTGGCCTTCGGCTGTTGTCTGCTATATGGTCGGGTTGTTGTCGCTTTGACATATTCCCCATTTCCTTTCTCAATTTTATTGCATGATGTGCATTGTGAAGAATAAAAGCGCGCAAGGAAATCCGAGTAACGAACTAAAACCGAGGGAAGCACATCAACTATAAGAGGGACATTAAGGAACAACAACAATTCATAAGTGTGTGTCAATTAGGAATGTCGGTGAAGATTTACTAATCGGATACTAGTTTGATTTATACACAGCGATTCTCGAGTACTCCCTCGGTAAAACACTTACAAACTAGAAACACAAAATTATGCCAATTTCATTGTGGGTCGTTGTCTTATGAACGTTAAACCCTCAACATTATTACCTAGGAGTAGATAATAGTTCAAGGAATTTTATACCATAATTTATGTCTCATTGTACTAATTATGTAAAGGGGCAATAACTTTGTTAGGTAACTTAGAGTCCTGCAGATGCACATATATGCTCTGACGGTACAGAGGTTTAGACTAAGATAAGCTTAAAGTGTAAGACTTGGAAAAGTGCTCTTGTTCATATATCCTTCCTCTGTTTGGCGAGATTTTAAATGACAGTTAAAAGCAACGATTTGAATCATATTTTAATTTCTATCAATTTTGATTGATATCTAATTTCGCCGGAGCCGATCTTCATAACAATATTTCTTTTTACACTTTAGAAAGCAACAACATTCCAACGGGAAATCGACTAGTCAAGTTTTGTTTTAGTAATCGATACTCGAGTACATGAGTACTCGTTGACATCCCTAGTGTAAATTTCTGAAGTGGTATTCTTGTTATTCCTGTCAATATATTACTTCCAAGGTTTAAAGTCAAAACTTTCTCGGATAAGTGAAATATAACTTAAATATGAATAAAATGGCAATCAAAATAGTAAAAAAGTAAAATAAAAAAAATACTGAACTCCGAGAAAAATCAAAACGGAAAGTCTCTAATCAAATGGCAAAATAAAAAGCCCAAACACATCAAACGAATGTAAAACAATTGTCATATTCCTGACTTGGTACAGTCATTTTCTTATGTAGAAAATGGTGAATTGAACCCGTTTTTTAGCTAGCTAAACCTCTCACATGTATGACAGTCGCATCAAATTCCATTATATTGACAAAGATGCGTGAACACAACAAACAGGCATAAACGGTAAAAATCACTAAAAAAAGGCAGAAAAATAATAACAAATATGTATCAAAGAAGCACAAAACAGCATATGTACCAAGCATATTAGAAACATCACTGTAAAATCCCCATGGGCCCCAGTGATTCTGGTTCGCCATGGGAAATAAAGCTATGTATATTTAACCCAGACAACTATCTATCTATACCGAAGGCAAGAACTCAAGCATGTTTTGCTTTATGATGTAAATATTGACAAAAATAGTCAAAATAAGTCTTTTTTTTTCAAAATAAGAGAACACCAAATTTAATTTGAAAATAAAACACTTGACTTAATATTCTTTTATTGTGATAAAATTGTAATTTATAGTAAATACGATATAATATCAACATAATACAATAATTTAAAAGTTACAAAAAATAGAACAAAGAAAATTAGGAGAAAACTCTTTCCCACAAGCATAGAAATAATACATATTTACTCTTCTATATTTATTTTTTAGGTTATACGATGTTATAAGCTCAAAGAACTCATTGAAGGTAATTAATTCAATTACTGTATATTATCATATCCCTGGTATTATAATGACATTTGTTTTTGTACATTTAAGGTTCGAACAAACGTATTTGTCATTATACGTTTGGAATTTCTACTTTTTTTTAATAGATATCCAGTAAAGCATTAAATAAATGATATTTACAGTCAGAAAATGAACAGAAAGCAATGATACAGCTATTATCTCGGTATGCTAAATACGAATATTTATTTTTTTTCCATTTCTATAATAACATAAATATGCCAGACTATAAAGAGTAAATTTCCCAATTCCCTTTCTTACAATTATAATATCATGTAACTCCAAATGTCACAAGCATGTGAATGATAAAATCTATTCATATTACGGACTTCCATATTTTCCCTTATTTAAGGGACTAAAGACATAAACATGAATAGTGTGGATGGCTATATAATACTATTTTATCCATACATTTCGTTTATATTACCTTTTTTAACAAGATTCTTGAAAGTAATCCATTAAAGTATATGTTGCTGTCAAGATATGAACTTTTTCCTTTGCTTTAGGTTTCTGAACATCATTTAAATGTATGTTTATTTAAATTTGTTTTGTTTTTTTCATTGTTTTTTATATGATACCTATTGATTTAAAACTCAAGATCTCTTTCATTTCCATTAATTTTGAACATCATTTCTCTTGTGTATGAATATTCTAAAAGTAATTCTGTTCTTTTAAAATCGATTGATAACAAAAGAGGAGGTATTATATGGGTCAAAATTTGGCTCTGACATAAAAAAAAAAAAGGTACAAACTCCTTCAATCCTTTAAATGTTAAATCAGTTTTCTTCATAAGTAAATAACATAATGATATCTGGATACTAAGATTCAGAATTATACAATGGAAGTCTACAAATTGACATAAATGACATATAGTGGTCATGTTTTGAGAGATTTCTATATTTTTGTAGGTTCTCTTCCAATTAAAACGACAAGCGGCCTTTTCTTACCTATAATCTTTCCTCGAAAATCTTGTTTACTTTACTTTATTTATCTAAATCAACTTTGTAACAACAACGAAGAATAACAATACACTAACCGAGATTCCTCCAAAGGAGACCCATAAACATATTGTATTAAGTGTTATACAGATATCGTTCCACGTCACATCGTTCTTATCGGTATTAGTTAAACCTTCATTGCCGTTCACATTTGAATTAGGACGATTTGATGTATTGTTTGATACAAAACTCCATTCTCTTTCTGTTCTTGGTTTATCACGTCCACAGCATAATACCAGTCGTTTGAGAAAATCTGGTATGTGACGGTTCTTATCTTTAAGTTGAAGTCTAAGACATAGAATAGTGCAAAAACATATCAAAGAACTGAACACGAGGCCAAACATAAGAAAGTAACTTAGCAGAGACATTGGTTCAGATGTTTTAGGCAGATTATCCCCGATTAAAGTCAAAAATACAGCTATTGCCAATAATACAGTTATAGCGTATGAAACTCGTTCTCCTGAGTGTGGCGGCAAAACAAATACACATGCATTTAACACCATTAGAAATATAACTGGAAGTACAATGTTGATGACATAAAAACCTGGACGTCTCTTCATTGAAAAAGACATATCAATGAATGAAGAACCAACCAATTCATCATTACTTTCGGAAGACGCAGAAATTATCTTCCAGCTTCCATGTTCCGAAAAATAATCCAGGTTGATATCAGAAGAGGACTGCAACACAATTTCATTTGGTGTAGTTCCCCAAGCCATCAAACGTATTGTACATTTCTGTTCGTCAAACGGGAAGTAAGTAATATCCACACTACATGAACTAATTAAAATTTCACCTGGTGTCCAGTATGCAAGTCCGTTGCTAAAATATCTTACCGTCATGAAATCTTTCCCAATCTTTTCGATTTTACTGAACGGATTTGTAATAACAAGTGTTGGTTTCCATATATCATCTTGTGAAAACAGCATAGTGTTCGTATTATTGTAGTCTAGTGGATTCCATGTCATTCTTGAATCATACCATTTGATTCGAAAAAATCCAATGACGGCATATTTTCCATCCACTTCGTCAAATTCTTGAATGGCCCCCAAATTGAAAGAAACGTTAATTTGTGCAGCAACTGATTGGTCATCTCCTGGTCTAATTCTTTTATTGTAGTTCAATTCCAGTTTTGAATACAATCTGTTAACATCGGATAGAGTAGATCCAAAATTAGGTTTTCCACTATTAAGCAAAAGCAGCAGAAAAATTATCAATTTATTCCACGCCATTTGTCACATTTGTACAGTAACCACTTTGTTATCAAATTGTACATATAATAATTTTTCGAATCTATAAATCATTGTTCATACTTAGTCCATGATTAGCTAGATAATTAAATTCGTTTTTAACATTATCTAATTAGTCGCCAACACGTTTATTTCGTATGTAGTCTGTGAATGGAATACTTTTTACTTATTCATCAATTATCATCATAGTCAATATACAAACTGTTATGTCACTCTTCATATAATGTATACTGTGTAGCTTATACGTCTTTTTAAATAATATACAATTTTGTATCCTCCTTTGACAGAAATAACTCTAATAAAGTATATGGTGACTGTCCAAACTTTTTAACAACTCAAACAATCCTCTATGTGCATTATTTATACCTCCTTATTTATGTTATTTGAAACTTTGACGATGTAATCATTGTAACTCATTGCAGGTAATCGATACAATTAATACAGTTATTATATTTCTGTTATTAGAATGAATTTTATGTTCGTGATATTACGTTTGGGATTTTACATTAAACACTTACTGTACACGAAATCATTAAATAAATGGTTGAAAATCAGTAAATGGACAACATCGATTAAATAACTAAAACAAAGCAGTATGAACAAAGCATTTCTATATAAAAACGGTCAAAAGTTTTGTCAGCTGGTATTTACACGATATCTAAATTACAACATTAATGTCAAGAAATAAATGAAGGCCTAATTTGAACTTTTTCTGTATTTTGTAATATCGATCTATTAAAAGTCAACTGAGAATAAGTGGTATAGTATTGTTGATTTATACCCAACATTTCTTTTTCTCTTAAACTTAATTTCATTAAATGAAGTGACACAAATTGTTAAAACTGAACAAGAATATGGGGGAAAAGCTATTTCCAATCAAGCTATCATATTTTCAAACTATTACGGTTTAATACCATCATGTATGTTCCCGTATAAGTCTGTGTTAAATTTACCCTTTTCAAAACATTGTGCAGAATTTAAATACTTGGCACGAGTAAGGATTTGCTGTTCAGTACTATAGAAAAAAATCATATAATGTTTCATTGCATATAAGAAACACCCAAAACATATGTCTATGGCAAAGATTTTTTTTATATTCGATGAAAAGTACGATAAATTTTCTACAACTGTCCAATTCAAGGCAATGTTTTTTCGACACTTTTTCGTTTGCAACCGGAAGTGCCGTACTACAATTTGGTTGTATTACACCTTCAAGTTAACTGTCTTTAAATTTTTATGACGGGATTGATTCCCTTAATTTGTAGATACTTAGTCAGACGTTAACTGTTGACCCAAAGACGTACCTATTTAGCTCTGTAGGTGAATGCGCTGCCTTTCCGCACAGAGGTCCTGGATAAGAGTCCGGATGGAAATCGTACAATCCGGTTACAATTCAATATTATGTCAATTGCTGATGTATATAATGCAAACATAAACACATCTTCATTATTGAAGTCAACTTGTCTTTAATAACAACCATGTAAAGGAGAATACACATTTTATCTTTATAATTAATAATGAAGTTGTTGACTTGTTCATTGTCCAATTTCAATTTGCGTCCGTAACATATTCCATGCTGCAAAATACCATAAAAATTAGGGTGTTAAGAAAAACAAAATTGGACGGCAGACAAAACTGAATCTGAATGAAAAAAAAGTGATTTTGGTATAATTCATTCTGCCAGAAAATTGAGTTTTATCTCAGAGTCTTAAAACAGAGAAGTATAGGTTATCGGGTTTTCTACACATTGGTATCGTAAAATATCAGCCGCGAGCCACAATGTGTACTTTTTTTGGCTAACGAAGAAAACCCTATTATCTGTTTGTCGCTCTTTTACTGGTCTTTGTTCCTCCCTAAGACAAATTTACAATTGACGAATGCAAGCTTGATAACGTCTCCGCAAACATTGTGAAATCGCTGATGACTTCTCATCAGACATTGTGACATCCCTGATAATGCCTACTCCCTTCTCACAGCCGTGGTACAAGAATTACGGTGCGACTAAGCAGGGTGATATAAGCGGAAGGAATTACAATAAAGAGTGGTATCAAGTGGTTTGGTTTTTTTAACAAAATTTGTTTTGTCTGAACAAAGCAATGCATGATTTTACCCGCCATGTAAGGGCGACAGACAAAAAAAAACATGTTCAAGGAAACAGTCAAAATATCGGATAAAGATTATTAAAAAATATGCTCTACATATTATTCCAAGAAGTCCTATGAGTGCAGATATAACCATAGTGACGCATATAAAACAACAGATTACGTTAGCTGTATTTGGCAAAACTTTTTGGAATTTTTGTTCCTAATGCTCTTCAACTTCGTACTTTATTTGGCCTTTTTCACGTTTTTAGATTCGAGCGTCACTGATGAGTCTTTTGTAGACGAAACGCGCGTCTGGCATATAGATAAAATTTAGTCCTGATATCTATGATAAGTTTATTTACAACAAAAACAAATATTTACAAACAATTAAGATTAGGCATCATGATTCTCACCAAAATATTGAGGTTCGCCTAGGTGCCAAGGTAGGGTAAATATTTCTTGTTCCGTAAGTGGCATCCGTCGTTATCTTCTTGCAAGCAAACATATCTGAGAAATATATTAATTGATGGTGTATCGAATCATAATTGCATAAAGTGTCTGAAAACTTCCAAAGTGGTGATATTAAATTTGGCAATTGGAATCCTTAATAAAATAGATTAATATTGAGCCGAAGCCCTCTATCAAGGAAATCATGAGAGGAAATGCTAGTTCTTAAACATCATACTAAGTGGGAGATGTGTATGGAGCTCTGGTGTAATGTAGCTACACAGGATTACAAAATTCATTATGGGAAAATTGAAACTAAATCTCATGTTGCTACATTTTGTTTTCAACCAACCATAATTGTTCATCTCACGTCAGCAGTACAACAGGTGCTACATGAGCACACTTGAGCACCTTCGATTACCCCCGGCTTTGTTGGTGGGGTTCGTGTTGTTCAGTTTTAAGTTTTCTTTGTTGCGTGTTGTAAAATGTTGTTAGTATTTTGAATTGCTTTTTGATACCGTTACAATAAAACCCGGATCAAAGACTAAAATTGTCAGGTTCCACAGAATGCTTCTTTAATTGTATTGAAACTAGCATTCGATTTTGTTTAAATAGTATAAAGAACATAAAATTAGAAAACTAGAATTCAAATGTTAAAAGAACCTAATAGTGGAAGATGCATAACCTCAATAGGTTTGAAAATTTTCAGGTCTGCATAAAAAATAAGTAACAGTAGATTTCTCTATTGTGGAACCATTTTTATATCTTATCTTTTTTTTTTGGTGTATGAAAAAAATTGAAACTTCTACTATTTGTTCTTTTATTTTGGTAAATTATTTATCAACACACTTAACTCTGGGTTATGTAACATTTGCCAGACATGGTTAGTAGTTTCAAATTATAGAATTAATATATACTTTTTATGAAGAAAAGACATTTAGCAGTGGAATAGTAGCATTATAAGTGTAAAAAACAACATTCGGGTATCGTTACCAATGCAATACCTAGACCAAAAACTTATGGGTATTGGACCGGGTTGATATGAGTCTAGTCTTTAATTTTCTAAGTGTGTCCTATTCTCGATTGTGACATTATGACAGAGTATGAATTTGCATGGATGATGTTATTTGGAGTTCGTACGATCCCACGAGTTTGTGTTTGCCAACTTGCTGTCTCACTTCCAGATTGATTTACGACATTTGAACATAGTCAAACTACTGTCTCCTTAATCTTTGGTTACGGGACTGTTATTAAAAATTGTGTGAGAAAATCTGCATTCATCTCATTTAATATTGATTGGACAAATTTTGATTAAATTAAAAGAAATAACTCTCTGTATTTTCTTTTATTTTGTCGATTGCTCATATGTTTTGCATACTTGTGTTTGTTTATGATTAATTAATGGGGTTGCATACGTCTCCATTGGCGTCAATGATTGGCACATAAACTGCTCATTTGTTAGTTTAAACAATCATTCCGTGTTGATTTAAATAGTTTTCGTTATAATCAAGAAGAATAATGATACACTGACTGAGAGTACAACAAACGAAGTCGTTAAAAGAATTGTATCAAGTGCTTCACATATATCACACCATGAAATATCGTGCTTGTTATCATCAATCAAACCGTCACACGCGTTCAAATCTCCATTATGAACATCTGATTTGTTATTTTGCACTGCAACCAAACTTTCTGTCTTTTTCAAATCATTCCGTCTACAGCACAGTATTGTCCACTTTAGATAACTCGGTATTGTGTTATTCTTATTTCTAAACTGAAGTCGGACGCAAAGCATTGTACTCAAACATATCAATGAACTGAAGACGAGGTCAAACATAAGAAAATATTCAAGCAACGACATCGGCTCAGATGTTTTCGGTAGATGATTTCCGATCAGAGACAAAAACACAGATATCGCCAATAATACCGTGATAGCGTAAGAAACTCTTTCCCCGGAGTTTGGTGGTAACAAAAATACGCATGAATTTAAAACCATTAAAAATATAACAGGAAGGACAATGTTGATGACATAAAAACCTGGACGTCTCTTCATTGACACTGACATATCAATTAATGACAAACCAGTAACTTCGTCTACTATGTCATCGAAAGTTGTTGACGTTATCCGCCATGTTCCGTGTTCCGAATAATAATCCAGTTTGACGCCAGAAAATGACTGTAATAAAATTTCAAACGGAAAAGTTCCCAAAGCCATCAAACGTATTGTACAAATCTGTTCGTCAAACGGGAAGTAAGTTATATCCACACTACATGAACTAATTAAAATTTCACCTGGTGTCCAGTATGCAAGTCCGTCGCTGAAATATCTTACCGTCATGAAATCATTTCCAATCTGGTCAATTTTAAAAAACGGATTTGTAATAACAAGTGTTGGTGTCCATATATCTTCCTGTAAAAACGTTACGGTATTTGTATTGTTATAGTCTACTGTGTTCCAACTCAATCTTGAGTCATGCCATGTAATTCTAAAAAATCCAATGACGGCGAATTTTCCGTTTACTTCGTCGAATTCCTGAATGGCCCCCATATTAAATGAGACATTAACGCGTGTAGTCAATGACTGGTCGTCTCCTGGTCTAATCTTTTTATTGTAGTCCAGGGATAGTTTGGAATAAAGTCTGTCAATATCAGATAGTGTAGATCCAAAAATAAACTTTTCATTGTTGAGCATGAAAAGTTGAAATAATATTATGATAAAGCCATTCCATGCCATCTTTCAGACTGTAAAGAACATTTTCATAAATATATAACAAACATTCTTATCAATTGCATTACATCTTCTTGTTTTCAAATGATCGATATCGTCAATACTTGCTCTATATTTTCAGGCTGCAACGACCTTCAAATTATAAATGTATTCAATTAAGTACCACACAGGAACGTCCTCCCTTCTCCACTTACACGACTGTACAAACATCAGTTGATAGTATCAATGCTGTGTAATCAATTAGTCACTAATCATTGTAATAATCAAATTAATCAAAACCTCTTATTCGATATTGTATCATTGCATTTCAAATGCATGTCAAATAAAGCATCAACAACTGCTATATCGTTGTCTTGGTTTAGTTAACGACGAAATAAACAGATAAATTTGTTTTTGTTTCATCATATATAATGATAGCAATAAAAATCATTACTTATTATTTTCATAATATATATTATCACTGAACTAGTATATATTTGTTTAGGGGCCAGCTGAAGGACGCCTCCGGGTGCGGGAATTTCTCGCTACATTAAAGACCTGCTGGTGACCTTCTGCTGTTGTTTTTTTCTATGGTCTGGTTGTTGTCTCTTTGACACATTCCCATTTCCATTCTCAATTTTATCAATTAATTGTCAAGTTTTACTCTGATACACAATACTTCCCTTTAGTGCTAGCTTACTTGATACTGAATATGAATGCAAGGCTTTTGTTTTAAAAAGAAGGCAATTTCATAGAATATATAAAGTAAAATCATAATTATTAATATGGTTTGTTAACGTAACTAATTTGCCATAAATGAATAAATAAATATATTACCCTTACATAACAATACGTTCGCTTCTATATCATTAATTCGTAATTAATATCGAATTGTGTAAATGATGTATTAGTTCGTTACTCAATATGAATTAATGATAAAGAAATAAAAGAAGAAATTATTAATTCGAACTCAGGAACATGATAGCTGTTTTCTTTACGTTCTTTTGGCCAACTATTATCTCTATCAATTAACGTAGGCCTAACATGGATTCCTTGGTTTTCAAGTATAAAAAGTATTGTGCTATTTGTTTCTGTGAATTGTGTTGCATTTAAGCAGGAGATGGTACGCTGTTGACCCAACAAATCTCAATCCGTTTGGAATGTATGCGATTCCCATATGATATTAATTTAAACCTTGATTTGTCTCTTTCTATCGATATAAGAGATCTGAATATCACTGTCACCTTAATCTATATGTCTATATTATGCAGTTACTTAGTTTTCCCTTGCTTAACTTTTATCTGATGAAAATTAGCTCGCAAATAATTAGGATCATGACTTTTAAAAGTATCTTTAAAGGGGAAACACTTATTTCTGCTTTGCGAATATTGCGTGTGATGTACTTAATAATCTGAAATAGTTGAACTCTCTGTAGTTTACGAAAAGTAGCCGTTGTATTTTTTAATAATTTTTTTTCGACCTATGAGTTTGAAAGTCCCTCTGGTATCTTTCGCCCTATTACATGTACAAAATGTATATGAAAAGCTTAGGTTTCACAGAAAAAAAATGGCATGAAAATCAATTTCTAGCAACATTTTCATGCCAATTGAGCTATGTTTATACAATCTACCCTTTCTATTTTCAAAATTAGAGATATTATTTTAATGTCTCAGCTGGATACATGATATTTTCATTTGCCCATCAATAGTTAAATCATTTTTTAAATAGTGTTATTTCCAAATTTTCGCCAAGCAATAACTGTAAAGGCTGGTACAGTTTAAATGGTACCGCAAATTATCACCTCTGTGTCCATATTTCTTCTTATCCACTGTTGGTTCCTGTATCACCAGTCTAGCAGCCAATATTTGGGTACGGGCATAAAGAATGTTTACTTTTTTATCGCAGTTTTTTAATATGGAAAATCATTTTGAATTAAGAAATACACCTCATGCGAAACTTTTCATCCCTAGTTTGGGTTTTGCTTTTATTTTGTTCTTTTTTTGTACCATCGTCTGTTCATGTTTGTATTAGGATTGGAATTATCTAAATAGTTTGGCCTTGTTCGTTATTGAAAAGCACATCCAGTATAAAATCGATACCAATAATTATATTTAAGAAAGTCTTTCAGTGAGTTCTGGTCATACTCTGGATTCTTTTATTTCCATAAGTATCAATTATTCACAGATTTGGGGGGGGGGATCCATGTAGGTTGACATCCGTTTATATTTGCTTACGAACCTATAGATTGTTTTTGTATTTCTTTGAACATTCAAACTCGTGGTTCACCTTTAAACATGAAATCAACTATGATTTGGAATCCAACAAATAACAATGAGTTCACAGTAGTTGAAAAAGGTGTTGGAAATTCACTTTCATATCAATGAGCAGCTTGTAGTTAGTTTGGATAAACAGCTTCCACAAGCATAAGATAGGGATAGGATATCATCAAACTCTTATTATCCTTAGTTACTATTATTCTGGAACTATTTATGCAAATGTATTTATCTTAATTGTGAACAATTGGGTTACACTTGTTTTCGTATATAGCAACATTCATGTGAAAAATTGGTGATAGATTATTAACATAGTGTGTATTCTTTCTTCTAGTAATTCTCACTGTGAGATGTAGAACTCTGTAATATCTAAGATTGTGGAATTCTCTACATTAAACAGCATTTACAGTCTAAAAAAAGATCAAAAAGAATAATGTGGCATAATTTATTTACCATTCCATTTAAAATCTTCAACAGTAGGAAACACTCAAATTTCTTGTCTAAAATCTATAAACTAAGCACCAAAACTTACAAACTGCTTTTTAAGTAGAAAGTGTAAAATGTATTTCAGATCATAATATTTGTATTATCTAATATCTATGGTAAAACAAACTAAATGTACAATTATCTCTTTGTAATTTCAAGATACACAACCATCAGAAATAAAGTTTTAATAAATAATACATGTTAGGTATTAACATGGTAACACTAACAAGGGTAAAGTACCTTTGCAAGTTTTTTTTAAACAAACACTCAAAGACCTGATGTTTGAAAAATATCTATCCAGGGTATTTCCCCTATTTCTTATCATATATCTATCTTCAAATCTCAGTAGTATTTAGAAACAGAAAACATTCCCATTTTCTTGTGAACTATCTTCATATTTGACAATTAACTGAGTACATAAAATAACTCATCAGATATATATATATATATATAGAGAGAGAGAGAGAGAGAGATGTAACATTTGTTGATTCATACTTTTACTAATTTGAAAGAAATCTGTATTTTTTTGGTGTTTTAATCAACATTGTTATAAGCATCAATATAACTTGTTCAAAATTCATTGGATGAGTATTAAATTTGGATATATTCTAGAATTGACTGACTCAAAGCAAAAGTATAATTATAACAAAATTAGCCATTAACAATCTTCAATTTCTGTACATCATCCTTATCATGAAAAAACATCAAAAATTCTATTCCTCAATTAATAAAAAATATATAGCAAGATCATCCTTACATAAAGAACAAAACATTACATAACATACACTATTTTAAATGTAGCTAGTATACAAAAATCTTTATTATTTAAATATCTAGTTTAATTTTCCAAATATAATTGAGTTTGTGTATAGGTATAGGAAGATGTGGTATGAGTGCCAATGAGACAACTCTCCATCCAAATAACAATTTATAAAAGTAAACCATTATAGGTCAATGTACGGCCTTCAACACTGAGCCTTAGCTCACACCGAACAAGAAGCTATAAATACATATGACATTTATTTGTTTTGATCAAAGCAGCATAAACAATGCTTAAATTAACATGAACCATTAAAAATTATACAAAAATATGAATGCATATGAAATTTCATAATGAGTATTCTTAATAAATTTGTAACTTTACTGGTTTTGTGACAATTTGATTGATAAACTCTATTTAATATTTGTAAAAAAAAAAGCATAAAATATATTTGATAATAAATTCACTTAGAAGTAGGTATTAACGAAGCAACAAATTAAACAACTGAATCTACCCTAACAAAGTAGTGTATCCTTAGGCTAAAAAGAGAAAAAAAATCTAAGTGGGAATAAAAATCACTAATCAAATAAAAACAGACAACACCATTGCAATAAACAAAATTTATGAAAAGTTTTTAGTCAATTGAGTTTTTATTTTTGTCTACACACACACAGTCAATGTACCCTAAAGGCAATTGTAGTTTATTTATCTCTATGGCACATTTTGATGGCTTTCTATATCTCATTAGTATCCCTATGGGAATCGTTCATAAAGATCACTGCTATGTCAAATAAGAGATGTCTAAATAAATCAAACTACCTACGCTATAACTATACAGATACCAGTTACTTTTTTTTAATAATGAACTGTCAGCTAACTTGCATTTGTATAGAAATCTATAATTCTAAAAGGACAAAATTGTGCACGCAAAAACTTATTTTAAGGGAAAAGTGCTTAAATATCATAACACTGGCAAGTTTTTATTCTTTTTTAACAAAACAATGTAGGATTAAATATGGAATGATCAATTTTGGAATCATATACTTTGATTATGTGGCTAGTTGTAATGCATATATATGAAATAAGTTAAAAATAACTCTTTACCAACTAATGTTAAACCAAAGAAATGTCATAAATTAAACTTAAAAACATGAAGCATTACACATAACAAAAACAAAATCTTTATATATCTTTATATTCCAGTACTATATCGAAATACCGGAATAACCTAAAAAAAAAATTAATTACCCATATACTCAAATATTTTCTATATCCTGAATACACTAATACACTTGGTCCTTTGCAAGCAAAATATACATAAGAAAAAAAAATCAAATTAACAAAACTGATCTGCTGAAAATATACAATAATCCTTTATAAATATATTACTGGACAAACAAGGAAAAAATTATGAAATTATATGTAAATCTAGTAAATGAATAATAATAAAAGTTAATATTCAAGCCAAATATACTGTATAAATATAAAAATATCAATAAATATGATGATGGTGGAGTCCTTCGTTAATGATCCGACTAGATAACATTACTAATGGATGACAGCTGTTTGAAATCAGGTAAATATCTTTAGTAAATCAGAAACTATCATTCATTGGTTTACAATTCAACAAATTTATTTCAATTTCCAAATATGAAAATACACTGATGACCTTTGTGTTAAATAAGATTTGTTTAAGGAAAGAAATGGAGTGGGTTCCCAGTATATATTTAGTCATGGGAGTCCAGATGGATATATATTTCTTAATTTAATACAAAATTATGTTTTATATAAAGTAAAACTAAAATAAAATGTATTTGTATGATAGGAATTATTAATATTAAATTTTACATATTCACTAAAGAAGTAAATATAAACAATCTAAATGACAAACTGGTACCTATGTTAACAACTGTTACTTACTCATATATTAAATAACAAAGTTTTATTGATCAAATTGATACAAATCTTCAACATACTGTAAAATTATACAAAAAATATGAATCAACTCACAACATTTTTTGTATTAAACATATAAAAAATAACACAACCAATTGATTATAGGAATGTTCAATCACAACACATCTTGTAACAAAAAAACAAAAATAAAACATTGTATAATATTGGTTTCAAATTAATAATAATATATCATGATTGTTAAACTTTTAATTTAGTGTAAGTACAACATAATAAGTTACAGATATTGGTTTCAAAATATTGACCAATCAGATCTCACAACCCTTTATTGGTAATAGATATTGGTTTCACAATATATTGAACAATCAGCTCTCACGATGCTTTAATGATTAAATACCAATATTGATTTTAAAATATTGTAATTTGGTCAATCAGATCTTACAATGCCTTAATGGATACCAATACTGGTTTCAAATATTGACCAATCAGATCTTACAACACTTTAATCGATACCAATACTGGTTTCAAATATTGACCAATCAGATCTTACAACACTTAATGGATACCAATATTAGTTTCAAATATTGATCAATCGGATCTTACAACAATTTATTGGTTACCTATACTGGTTTCAAAATATTGACAAATCAGATCTTTAAATAGCTAAAAGAACATTTCAAAATAAGAAAATTTGTGCTAGATAGTGGTTTAATTTTTATCCTAATCGCAAGTGAAATCAATTATACAATTTACACACAGTTTTGTGTAAGAGTGAATACAAGGTAATGATCCTTTTTTTCATTCATATTGATTTTAAAATATTGGTATTCTCCAGGTTACAGCCAAACAAAATAAAATTTTAAAAATGAAAATCCAATTTAAACATACTGGATTATGCTATGTCTAATATTGTAGTGCTTACATAACAGAACTATTCACTTTTAATAAGAAATATAAAATAGATGGATAAATCTTGACAGAAATATAAAATATTAGTCAAACTTAATGATACTGTAAATAATACAGCATTTAAATGAAAATCTCACAAATATAAACATGATAAACATGATAAACATGATAAACGAACACATCTAAGTTTACTGGAAAAAAACATAAGTAATTATCTTAACCTTCAGAAACTAAACAAAAAAAAATATTTTATTGTTCTTCAATTTGCAACTAACATTTCCTTACAAAAATTATGTGTTACTAAACAGTTTCAACTTTAAATTTCACACACAAAGTAATAAACAGATCATCTAGAGTAAAGTAAAATTTTAACATATTACATTATTTTTTAATTGTTACTGAAATAACAAGTTTGTCAAAGATGAGTGTGTAACACATCAAAAGTGTGCAGAAAACTTTTTAAGTGAATTGTTAACACTATATATTATCAGTTTTTGATACTTTAACAAATCTTGATATTGCTTGAATGAAAGGTTTTGTTTCAATTCTGTTTTTCACAAATAAAAATACTTTACAGTCCAAATATACACATTTTGATTTGCATAAATATATTTTTAACAGACAACTTGATAATAACAATTAAATCACAGATCTATTTCATGCAATATCATGTAATAAAATGTGGACACAGAAAGATGTCTCACGTTATGTTAATGCCATTTCAGACCAAATATCATTAACCTGAATACAAGCAGATCTTCTTAAACTGGTTTGGTAATATGAAGCAGGACAACCTATTAATATGTATCATCATACAATCATAATAAATATCAAAAATTAATGGTTAAGTACAAGTTAAAGTTTTCATTGTGGCATATTTTCAAATATTAGGTTTTTGCCATGGTTATTTTCATGACTTTCATCTATTTATTTTTGCATTCATACAATAAATCTCTTAAAAAATCACAATGAATATCCTAGATAAACTAACGGAATAGTAGTTTTCTAAATGACGCACCAATACTGAAAGTAATCTATTTTTAGTTTACAGCAAAAATCCTACATGTATTTTTGTTTTGAATATTTCCGTTGTTTTTCTTAATAAAAATTAAGGTAATATGGGAGTATTCTGCAAATCATCATAAATGGTTGATCCATTTTTTTACTGAAACTAGCACATTTTTCAAGTACAATTTAATATTCATTGATTTTTTTTTTGTAACATAGCATGAAATCAACTACATTTTGTTAGTCTTAAAAATCAAATGATTGTTTATTATTACTCCCATATATATATAGCATTCCAAGAATTGATTATAGAATAGAAAATTGTTTCACTCATGCATGATTTTTGCTGTAAATGCACCAAATCAAATTAAGCTGAGACAGATAATTTCCTCATATTTGACACTTGCAGTTTTGGTTAATAACAACTTTTTCATTGAACAATAAAAAGTGATATAGTTATTTGTATTCATTCAATAAGTTAGGTGAAAACTTGTTAACAACAAATTTTAATCTTTCAGATGAGAGAGATAGACATTTTGTTTTATATGATAAGTTACAGATGCAGAATATAATTAATATTTGATCTTTTCATTTAAAATAAAATGAACTTTACAATAGGTTGCTATTGAACAAGCAGATAACTTAAAAGTCTAAAGAATTTTAGGCCCTAGGAAATCTGTAAATCTATAACATATTTATCCTATTGGACAACAGACTTGTGATCAATGAATCAAAAAGAAAAAGTTGTCTAAATAAAGCTGTGCACCAATGCCTCTGTTTCAATTGTATTATAAAACAACACAACTACAGATTTAAAGTTATTGACATATACACAGGTGGCTGTCAAAAATCTAATGTGTTGGCACATACACATAGGTTTTGTATAAATCTAATGTGTTGGCATAAACACATGGTACTGTATAAATCTAATAATAAAAATCCACAAAAAATGTTTCTGCCAGGTTAAATCTTCGAAGTGGTTTTTAGCTTATTTAAATCTGGTTCCATTTTGCAGTATTCTGGGTGTAGCCTCCATAACCCTGACCAACAAACTATCTATATAACTCTCTAAGTCTTTAACATATTGGTCCTTTCTAATTAACTGGGCTTTGTGTTGAATAACTATTCTAATCAACTCCTGAAAAGAAAAAGAAAATATGTACATATACTGCTTGATGTCTCTTTTGGTTTTATTTATCTTATTTAGATGCCCTCTCACAGGTATCTCCTATGATTCAAACTAATGTAGGGCAGAAAAGAAATCCACATGTTAACATCATTGATAACTGTATGCAGTTGGTTTTTCACTGGCTGTCTTTAGTTTTTTCTTACTGAACATTTGTAAGTTTTTTTTGTTATTCAAAACAATATGGTGTTGATAGCCAATTTTCAGTAGTCTCTAAGCTCATTTGCATCTTTTCAGAAGCTTTGCATATGATATGAACATATGTCTATTGTGAAGATAGTACTTTGACCAATAGAAGTCTCTTCTGTTCCTTTTTGTGTAATCAGATCACTGTCAAATTACATATACCTGCATTTCCTATTGTTACTTTTTACTTCAAATTGTGATTGAATTGGGTTTCCATTCAAATTGTTTACCAAAAAATTTAATTACAGTCAACAGCCTGTTTGCATAAAGCTTTTTATTCATTGTGAAGTGGTACATTTTGATACTTACAAACGTTAATTGTGTACAATACTTTCATGTTTTACATTACAAACGTTAATTGTGTACAATACTTTCATGTTTTAGATTACAAACGTTAATTGTGTACAATACTTTCATGTTTTACATTACAAACGTTAATTGTGTACAATACTTTCATGTTTTAGATTACAAACGTTAATTGTGTACAATACTTTCATGTTTTACATTACAAACGTTAATTGTGTACAATACTTTCATGTTTTAGATTACAAACGTTAATTGTGTACAATACTTTCATGTTTTACATTACAAACGTTAATTGTGTACAATACTTTCATGTTTTAGATTACAAACGTTAATTGTGTACAATACTTTCATGTTTTATATTACAAATGTTAAGTTTGTACAATACTTTCATGTTTATATTACAGACGTTAATTGTGTACAATACTTTCATGTTTTATATTACAAACGTTAAGTTTGTACAATACTTTCATGTTTTAAATTACAAACGTTAATTGTGTATAATACTTCCATGTTTTATATCAACATGTATCATACCACCTGTGCTTATATACAATGAAATACTGGATTTGATTGGATAAATCAAACTTACATCTTTAGTCATATGCCTATATACAGATATAAGGTCATTAGGTATTGACGACACCTCTCTGGCCTCTCTCATGAACTGTGGTCTCAGTGAATCTAATGTATCTTCCAGTGAGTTCTGACGACGTGGATAATCCAAACCCTGAACTGTATATCGTCTGCTACCTACACAATGATATATGGAAAGCATGTTTATATAGTATATGTGGATTTCCTACAATTTTTACAATCACTGATACTCTTAATGATCCTGCCCTGCCAATTAAGCCATTTTAGTGTATAAATAATCTTATGTTATAAATGCCATAATGCATGACCTATTGGCATACAAGAAATGTTGACTTCAATGAAAAGTGAGTCTTTCATATTATTAAGGTATTGCACATGTTTATCTTGGAGTTCAATTTCACAAAAATTGATATTTTTTAAACTACTTAAGGCTATAATAATACATGATTAAAACAATGTAATCGTGGCTTACATTTGTTTACATCCTTCTCTTTATACCTCGGTGAATAGTTCTGTTCTTAGCAATGATATTATCTTAATTCTATAACCAAATTCTAAAATATCCAATACAGTGAGGAAAGGAACAGTTGTGAACAGAACAAGAAAGCTAAGAATCATTCTTATGTTTATAAACTTAAATTACGTGTACTTTACTCTATATGTGTAAGATACCCAGTCAAACTTATAGACCTTTTGATTAGCTTACCCATGCCTCTTGATCTTTCTTTCTTACTTCTCCGTCGTACATTACCATTGGTTGTTGGCTCAGGTTTATCAGGTGATTGACCAAATGAAAACTTCTCTTCAGGGGCAATTTTCTTCTTAGACCGACTGACCAATTCTTTTCTGTCCTCACCATTAACATCTGTGTGAGATAATTTTTCACTACTACTTGGCACTTCATTATGGTATACTGGATCACCACTCTTGTCAGGGAAAGATGTCTCCTTAAATTCGTTACTGATACTTGTGTGACTAGAATTGAAAGTGGCAAAACCAGATTCGGGCGATAGATTATTTAAGTGACTAGATGAATATTGTTCTTCTAATTGTTCTAATTTAGGATCTGATGGAAGTTTGCATTCTCCGACTGAATCAGATTTACGTTTTACTACTGGGAAATTGATATCAATGCTTCCATCTGATTCTGATCCACATGACTCTTGAATAGGTTCCTTGTATTCTTTTGCAGATTTGACTTTACTACTTTTGGGTTCCTCAATTGATTCAGAAGAATCTGATTGATGATCACCTGTAGTCATTGTTTTAAAAACTTCACTTTCTTTTTTAAAAATAGATTCTAAATAACCTGGCTGTGATGACACAGTTGAATCAAGGTCATCCATTGATCTTCGATTCTGGCCATATCGTTTACCCTTTGGATGTGGCAATGTTTGAGTACCAAGGTATGAAGCTGGTAGTGACTGTCTGTTTCCAGGCTGGTTATATACCCTTATGTTGTCTGGACCTGATAAAACAGGAAAACATTATCTAAAGTTATCTAAAATTTAAGTTTACAGGCTGATTATTAACTGGAAAAATCTAATTCTTGATTAAAAAAATATATATATATTGACAGAAACATATTGACTGCTTCATTCAAATATTATACAGATAAACACGTCTATACTATATCCTTCTGTCTGAACGCATGCAAGAACATTGGAGGGATATTCTTATTGTTAAGTTGCTGACTTCTTGACATATACCCAACATCTCCTTTTATACATGTTTATAAACCTTACATTTCTTATCCAAATACCTATCAGACATATCTCCATACATAAACCATCAGATAACAAGTGTTTTTAATTAGGCAGGCTCAATAGTAATAATGGGGCTAAATAAAAAAATAAATTGAAAAAATTGTGTAGTTTTCCAAAATTCTTTAGTCCTCTGATTTTCAATTCAACAAACAACTCAATTAAAACTATTACTGTAACTTCTATGTCCATTGTATAGTCAGGTTTTTTTTTGAAAGGGTATCAAAGGGGAAAAGAATTTGTTTGGCATACAGCACTGATAATCTTTTGGAAAAACAGTTTGAAGAATTTGTTGCATCAACCATGTCAACAAAATGCTATACATGATCTGTCATTTATCTAATTCTTTTCATTTAGAACATATCTTCCAGTACAGTTAAATCTCCAGTATGTAATTAATGAGGAACAATCAGTAACACTACGGTACTGACCTTTATCCATTTCACCGGATCTACGTAATGACATACTACAAGCTCTTAATCGTTCATTCTGAAAATAAGCAAACAGACATCATATATCTTAAAATCAATTGATGTTATACACGAAGATGTGTTAAAAAAGCTGTCACATTGTTTCATAATTAATTTAGATATGCATAATATTCACAATTTCATCAACAATTTACACATAGACAGGTCTTACATGCAAAGAAATTTACATATACAAAGTGATCCCCGTCCTGAAACATTAAAATGGATAATATACAATATTTTTCAACATCTTTATACATTTAGAATAAGAAACATTTATAGCAAAGTTAGAAAACAGATTTAGATAAAAATGTTTGAAAATTCCACACAAGAGTAAAGTAAATAAAGAAGTAAGATAACACATGCACCATTCACAGATATACAAAGAATATACAGAAAAGCTAAGGCCCTGTTGTTTAAAATTTTCATTGGACGAGATTAACCAAAGAATTTTCTTTAATTATTTTCAAATTACAGTAAAACCTGCAAACCTGATCCCTGTAAACACTGAGAATCTTTCTAAATTGAACTATTGTTTTACCTGCTTAAACTTAACACTCATCTTCTTAAAATGTTTTTCGTAAGTTTGTAAGATAACATACAGAACACAAAAATTAACAAAAATTAAAGGTTTGGCTGCTTTTATATGCCACACTACCATGCAAAATTTATTTAAAACACTAGCAAGGATCTTTTCATATTTTCACATATTTAAAAGGAATGTATGGGGACAAAATTTTTAATATCTTGAAATGACATGAAGGAATATGTGAATTTTCAAAATATCTTCAGAGAGCTGGTTAATGAATTTGTTTTTGTAATTTAAGAGTAAATTGTAAAAAAATAACATCCTAAGCATTATGATTCTCATCCCAATCCAGGAAAGCCTCTTTTCTTATAGAAATTAAGATTTTTAATCATAAAAATCAAGAAAGAGTTTAACTTAATGTATCAGGAATTTAAAAGTAAATATTTCGACTTCTACAAAAGATGTTAACATTTTTAAGAAAATATACAAAAATGCCTAAATGCCCCTAATTGATGAAGGCCAGTTTTGATGACAGTCTACACTTACATTTTATTAGGTTGTTAACAATAGTATTTATTCTGTCATGCAGGTATAACATTCACCCTTTTCTAATTGAAAACATGCATATATTTTTTAAATATCAACAAATCAAATTCATCTTCAGTTTATTTAGTAAAACTTAATATGAGGTACTGTTCCATTTCACCTCAATGTTATAAATCTACATTTGAATATATCCAATACATGTCTTTAGCTTATGATTATTAAAGAAAAAATCTCAACCACCTATTGGTTAGTAGTATACTGCTGTAGTTAAATCAAAGGACAAATTAGGAAGCCAATATTTCACACCAGGGAGTGAAAAGGAATGGCGACAGTGGCTATTCTACTAACCGCCTCTGGTTCATCCCAAATTGGTAGATTTATATCAAGGGCTGAGAAACTGGTCGCGTTTCCTTTAGATAATACTGCACCCTGTTCTGGTGTATTTTGATTGGATGCAGCCTGGACAAATGATTATATTATGTTAAACATAAGCATTAGATACAAAGCACATAGTCATTCAAATATTTACATAACACATATCATAATTCTACTGTAATGCCATATTTTTCCAAAATTCTAAAAATTTAATCAGCAATGACAGTCTGATTTCAGATTTTGTTTTGCTATTTTAATAAACAAATAAAATAAAGAGAAAATCAAAACATTTGATCAAAATTTTTCTGTACTGAATTCCAAAAAAATGTGGCATTCAATAGTGCTATACATGATTACATTAAATTACAATGTTTTAATATACATTGATATACAAGATAGTGCTACGCTATGTTAAATTGAAGTGTAAACATACATGAACCTTAACCCAGAACGTGAATACAAGAATTACAGTGTAGACAGTGAAAGTTAATCAGTAGAAGAACATAGATAATTCCTTGACCTTTACACAAGCAAATTTATATCACATGATTTTTTTCCATTGCTATGATCAAGTCATTTGAATTAAAACAATACTAAAAACATTTTATAAATGGTGAAGTTACTGATTTCTTTTAATCTATAAAGAAATAATGAAAAACAGCCAAGATATTTCAAAACCTCCACCTAGTTTTTTTTCAATAAGCTGTACATGGGTTTTACTTGTGGATTTACCATTTTTATTGATGGGTAATTTTGGACTGAATATGAAACTTGACGGAAAAAGTAAATATAGGGAAAAGGCAAAAGGCAATATTCTGATTACATACATTCCAAGTTAAATTTGATGGTGTGTTTTGGTTAAGTGACATAAACAAATTCTGTATCTATCCTATAAACAATATGCATGCAGTCTACAGGAAGGTTATCATGGGATATGTGAGAACTAATATGTAAATAAACATTTTAAAATGGTAGTAAGATATGTAAGGTATAGAGAATAGGTGGTTTGTATTTTATCAAATGTTGCTCCAGAAATGAATGTATAATCAAAGAGCAGATTGCTCTGAGGGATACGATTGCCATTGTTTTCATTGACACATGTATACATGTAGCTGGATAATATTATTTTCAAAACTAATTCAACTGCACATGTAAAATGTAATTTACATAATCTGAATAGTTACAAAATAGCAAATCCCAGATAAAAGTGTATGAACAATGTACTTAGGCCTATTGTGTTATATTTTTGTACTATCAATTTTTAAGTTTACTTTCCACAGCAGTCACTGAGACTCAGAGTGAGAGAAGTATTTCACTTCGTATCTTATCACCTATTTTCCTACGTACATTCTAGGAGGAACCCCATTCCTATCTCTTTAAATATTTAATTTCCTTTGGGTCAGTGATCATGACTCCTTTACGTACACATTCCTCGGTTTAAATTGCGATTCTTTTTAATATAATATGATGTTTATCGACAGAACGAGTTAATTTTTCTCAATGTAATGTTTTGTTTCAGAATTCAGGGAAGTGACTTCCGGAAGGGAGACAACTCGAAACGATAATATGGAAGACTCCATTTCGACTGAAGGGGTGTTGAAAATAAACCTTAACGATGTGGACTAACTTATTTTAATTTAAATGATGCATATGATTTAAAATTATGCAACAACAATAACCCTCAATAGCAGACATACATAGAAAGGATCCCATGAGTTATAAATTAATCAATCGAGTGAGGAATCCAGAGCAACCATTTAACCTAGTACCCCTTGAAATCAAGAAAACTATACGCATGCGCATAATTATCTAGACAAACCCTGCAGTAAGAACAAATATTAAACCTAAATGGTTCTCTATTTTTTATGGAAGTACAATATCAAATATCAGTTTAATAACGGTGACATATAAGTAAAACTCCACTTCAGTTCTTATATGACAGAAATAGATTTATCGGAATTCAGAGAACTCTTGCATTTTTATCACAACTGGGGAATTCCCTCTGCATTTTTTCTCTGACATGTTTCTAAATTTATAAAAACACTAAATATAAATACTGCTTGATTCTGATTTTCCGTGTTGTTAAAAAACACGCATATAAGTGAAGGGAAATATCAAACATGAAGATTATGAAATGAACATTATAAGAAAGTTGTTTAAGTTCAATCCCTTTGTTTGTTTTTTCCTTTTAAACCAAGACAATCATAAGAATCTGAGATGGTCCTTAATGTTTAGAATAAAACGGTTGACGTGAGGGCATTATCCTGAGCCACTGGTATAAGTTTACAGATTGCTTGAAAGCAATCGTATCCCAAAAATGTATGTGAGGTTTTTATTTAAACTATAAACCATACTTCAAATATCATGATTTTTTCCTTATTTTTTAATAACAACAATTCATCAAATCTTATAACTATTTTAAAGTTCCCCTCCACATTATTAATTTCTTGAAGTTCTGATATCCCTCTCCCACAAAATAATTTAACCATCAACAGATACATATTAATCATGACACAAGATCCAGTCTAAGATTATATCTGAAGTTGAATTTTAAATTAAAACACCAAAATTAGGAGATAGAAAAATATTTAAAATTATTCCCATTCCATTGGCAACACACAAAAGGACAGTTTAAAAGGTAAAAAATCTTACAAGAGAGGCTTGCTTAGCTTTAAAAAATATATATATATGTAAAATTTAATTTAATCCAAAATGTGAACTTTGTTAGGAGAACCATGCATATAGCTGAATATATATATATATATATGATCTTTTTTTGTTTCGTGCAGGGGTCATACCATATCATCCTTATCATCAGCTTTATAAACCTTATCCTCCTAAACAGATGAGTAGTACTATTAGATTGATGTCCATACTTGACCAGTACTGGATGTCATTTCTGACAGCAGCTCATTTTGATTTGAAGTTCTAATAATTTGGTTTACAGGGTGAATAACAGATTTTTGGTTTTTCATTGTAATTGTTTCAGTCATAACTTTATATTTAACAATTATAAATTCTAATGGTCCTGGCCTTTATATATTCAGAAACATATGGGAGGTTATAACTGTAATCATACACTTCCTGCACCAACAAATGTTATGTTTTATAGGACAACTGTTAAGTATAGAATATCGTTTTCCATTAAAGGTAACTAGCCATGTCTATATTACTTATTAAAAATTGTGCATGAGCGTGTGTGTGTGAATTTATATATGTTAAGGTCTATACTTGTTTATTACATGAAACCAAAATTGGAAATCTAAAAGAAAATTCTTCTTTTTTTTAGGCAAAATAGGTGTGTTACCTTCAAAAGTAATGTGTTCATGTGTGTATTTTTCCTGTGTGAAAGGAATCAAAACAGATAGAGTGGTACTGAATATTAGTCACAATATCACAAACAAACAAATGTTAAATTAAATGTGCACTTAAATCTAAATACCATGTCTCCTTTGTTTCCTTACCTGTATAGCACTAGTTGTTTGGAGAGTTGATGGGTCTTTAGCAGGTGGGCTGGAGAAATGGGGGTCTCTCAGTGACTTACTTCGTACAAACTTAAATTTATCTCCAACCTTATGTCCTGAAAGTATTATATATATAAAATTGAGAATGGAAATTGGAAATGTGTCTAACAGCTAAAAAGAGCCAAAGGCCACCAAAGGGGTCTTCATCACAGCAAGAAAATCACTTCACCTGTCCCTAAACAAAACCATTATCTGTAAATATCAGATATCTTTTTTTGTTTTTGTTTTTTCATGTAAAACAGATGATTCTTAAAATTTGATATAATCTTATTAAACAAAAATATTTTATGCATATTTAATACTGTGAATCAATTTGTAAATTTTCATAAAAATCCTAACATCAAACATTTGTATTTCAAATTTTGCATTTTTTTTTGTAACTTATATCAAGTTTTTACCTCAGAATCATTTTGGAATAGTATGTTGTACTTATGTTTAAATTTTTGTTGCAATCTAGATAAACAGTCCTAAATCCATATACAAGAAAGTGAAAATTTCATATCTTCTCTCAATTATGAAATGGTTAAGAAGGGCTATAAATCTGTCATTTCATACTGATAAGACGACCTATAATATAACTTATCAAACAGATGCTTAAAACACAAAATTGTTCAACTTTAATAGGTTTAGGAAAATGCACAGGCACTTGTGGTTTTGACCCTCCTTTTGTTTGTGTTTTATTATTTTTTTTGGAAATATTTTTTGATGTTGTTTATCTTGATTATTTGTAAGTCTAGTTACTCTTTCTTAAATATGGTTTTTAAGATATTCTTATCTTGTAATTCATTGAAAAAAAATAATTTAAAAAAAAATAAAAATCACATATAATGAAAAAAAAAGATACATTTCTTGATTGGTATTGGGTATTTCGTTTTTATCCATTCTTGCAACAATTGTCACCTTTAGATTGAGAAAGAAACCTTGTGGTATCTGTGAACTAACATAATATAATTGATGTGACAGTTTAATTTGAAAATATGGTGTTTTCGAAATGGTGCAGGATATAAGTTCACTTTTTATTCAACATCATTTTGATGCAAATTCTTGGGCTTAGATGTATGACTGTAAAGCAGATGGGTCTTTTTTCTTGGAAAATGATATTAAATATGAGAAACAAAAATTATATCAAATTTTAAGAATCATCTGTTTTACGTAGATTATAACAAAAAAAATATATCTGATATATATATATAAATACCAAGAGATGTTTTTCTGAGGAAGAAGTGACCATAAAACTTTTGGACTGATAGACAGATTAACAGGGTCTAGCTGTATATCCACTCATTTGGAACATTGGTATATATGTAGTTACAAATAATAGTTACCCATAGCAGAAGCAAGTCCTTTTATTGATGAAGACTTTTTCTTATTGAGGTTTGAGTCGGCTTCCTCTTGTTTACTTTTGACGGAAAATGCCACTCTGACCTCTATTTCTCCTCTATATTTGTTGTCAGGAGTTTTATTTGGTTTACCCTGCAATTGTATCCATCTGAAAATATTCATAAGACATAAAAATATAAAGCATTTCTAAATTCTATATTTTATACTCCATGTGTAAGTGTTTTTTCCACTGTTTATAAAGTTATCTCTAAGAGCTGTAATAGTATACAAATATCAATATACCCATGTGACACAAGCCAAACGTTTTTATCTCAATAAGTACCATACTTTTAGGTTTATATGTGAAAAGGTTACAGTATGAGAAAGCACACTTGTTTCTGAAATGGAATTATATCATCTTATAAATGAACACATAATTTTCTATCAGAGAATATACCTTTCTAAAATTGGAGTATTCTTAAAACTGACAAAACTGGCAAGTGTAAGATTCTCCACCAAAACAGGTATCTCTATGCTACACTTGTAAAATCGCTGTATAGATAACCATTTTATTTAATCAATGGCTATTATTTATTTTAAATTTATTAAACCATAAAATAATTTTTTGACCGAAGCAGATTCTGTAAAATGTGAAGAGTCAAAAATTAAATTTATGGTTCAATAAATTCAAAATCAATTATTGCCATTCATTATAAATAAATTTCTATCAAAAAAAAAGGCTCAAAGAATTTAGACAGTAAATACACGAAATTCATTTATTTGTGTATTATCTATAAAAGAATGTGTGTGAACAATCTAAAGAATGTTTCAAAAGTATGAAAACTAATAAACAACATCAATGATCCTCTGCACTTTTTGATTTCTTTGCACAGTATTTTCAACAAGTATCTTATAAATAACGTCCAGAAGTCGGTTTCACAAAGAAACTTACGACTCAGATTGATCATAAGTATACTAAATTGTCAATGACTTATAATCAATCTTAGTCGTAAGTATGTTTGTGAAACCGATTTTCATTACCCTTCTTCTCTCAATAATTGAACAAAATCATCATGTTTAACCCTACCACATTATGTATGTATGTGCCTGCTCCAAGTCATGTATAACCCTACCACATTATGTATGTATGTGCCTGCTCCAAGTCAGGTATAACCCTACCACATTATGTATGTATGTGCCTGCTCCAAGTCATGTTTAACCCTACCACATTATGTATGTATGTGCCTGCTCCAAGTCATGTTTAACCCTACCACATTATGTATGTATGTGCCTGCTCCAAGTCATGTATAACCCTACCACATTATGTATGTATGTGCCTGCTCCAAGTCAGGTTTAACCCTACCACATTATGTATGTATGTGCCTGCTCCAAGTCATTATAACCCTACCATATTATGTATGTATGTGCCTGCTCCAAGTCAGGTTTAACCCTACCACATTATGTATGTATGTGCCTGCTCCAAGTCAGGTATAACCCTACCACATTATGTATGTATGTGCCTGCTCCAAGTCAGGTATAACCCTACCACATTATGTATGTATGTGCCTGCTCCAAGTCAGGTTTAACCCTACCACATTATGTATGGATGTGCCTGCTCCAAGTCAGGTTTAACCCTACCACATTATGTATGTATGTGCCTGCTCCAAGTCAGGTTTAACCCTACCACATTATGTATGTATGTGCCTGCTCCAAGTCAGGTATAACCCTACCACATTATGTATGTATGTGCCTGCTCCAAGTCAGGTATAACCCTACAACATTATGTATGTATGTGCCTGCTCCAAGTCAGGTTTAACACTACCACATTATGTATGTATGTGCCTGCTCCAAGTCAGATTTAACCCTACCACATTATGTATGGATGTGCCTGTTCCAAGTCATGTATAACCCTACCACATTATGTATGTATGTGCCTGCTCCAAGTCAGGTTTAACCCTACCACATTATGTATGGATGTGCCTGTTCCAAGTCAGGTTTAACCCTACCACATTATGTATGTATGTGCCTGCTCCAAGTCAGGTTTAACCCTACCACATTATGTATGTATGTGCCTGCTCCAAGCTTAAGTCAGGAGCCTATAAATCAGTGGTTCTTGTTTGTTGCTGTGTAACATATTTGTTTTTTGTTCATTTTTTTTTTTTATTTCAATTAGGTCGTTAATTTTCTTGCTTGAATATACAACTTTCGAGTTTGATGCTTTTCCTTCAAAAAATTAGGTTTTAGTGAACTTTATTCCTGTTTTTAGGGGCATCATCACTTCTGTTCCAATGTTGAGTGAGTGGTTGGAAAACTATGATGCTATATTGCTTAAATTATTCGGAAAAATCAATTCTCATAATTGACAATCAGCACTGCTGTCATTAGAGAATTGAGATGAAGTACCTACTGAACAAACAATATTTCTAGGTTATCCAGCACAATGATGATCACTTAGACGCTTGAATGATGAACATTAATAATACAGGGATACAGGCGACCCTCTCTATCTGGTAAATGACATCACTAAGTCACACATAATTGACAAGTTTTTATCTGGTGACAGACAAACTCAAAGAGGTCTATTGTATTACATTTGTCATTTCAAGATTTTTTATAGCTGACTATATGCAGTATGGGCTTTGCTCATTTTTGAAGGCCATACATTGACTTATAGCTGTTAAATTCTGTGTCATTTGGTCTCTTAGCAATCATACCAAATCTTCTTTTTTATATTAACTTAGACTGTTTGTATTTTTCATATTGCATGATCATGAAAGCATACTTACTGACTAGAAGGCCTTTCATACACTTTATAATGCCACAATGGAACAGAACAATATCCAATGAAATCATCAGATAACATACCACGATGCATTACATTTAGTTGTACTTCCATATTCATCGTTGGTAGTTGTCTACAATAGAGAAGGTGTTTTAATCAAATTATGCGCTATTTCACCTTTCACAAAACTTAACAAATGTTTCCCAGTAAACAAATTTGTTCAAATCTTTTCTTGTCAAAACTCCTTCAAATTACAGACACCTAAATTTATATACATGTATAAGTCATGCAGCTCATGTTCAGAGGTTGTTGTTTGTTGATGTGTTTGTTGTTTCTCTTTTTTTCAATCTAGATTAGACTATTGTTTTTCCTGTTTAAAAGATTTTACGCTAGTCATTTTTGGGGCCCTTTATAGCTAGCTGTTTGGTGTGAGCTAGGGCTCCCTGTTGAAGACTGTACTTTGACTTTTAATGGGTTTTTTTACAAATTGTAACTAACTTAGATGGAGATTTGTTCATTGGCACTCATATATACCACATCTTCTTATATCTATAAATTACTGTAGATCCTGTCTGAAAGTATATTTACTCCATTGTTTTATTTTTCAGATGAATTTTGTGCAAGTTTTCATCAAAATCTAAGACTTTCAAGAGTTGGGGACTATCTGATCATTTGGTAGACTGGCACTTAAATGTATCAATTTATGGATGGATAACAGTTCATGTAACTTCTAAACACAGTTGTTTGAACATACCATTACAATTATTGTTTTAATTAATACTCACAAATCACACTGCTCAAACCATTCCGGGTTGAGAGCATTTTTAATGGTGGATGTTTGAAACTTCTCCTTTCCAAGCTGCACTGCCACAAACACATCTGTTAGTTTGGATCCTGAAATAAAATATATTTATAACATTTCACCTGCATAGTTTTAATCAAAATTGGTAACTGATGGTTACTAAACATTATTTGTAATTAATATTACAAACTGTAAAAACATTTGCATATATTTGTAATTCACTGTTATCAAGATAATATTTTTGCAACTTTTTGCACTGGCACATAATTGAAAAAAAATCCAAGAACTCTTTTAAAAAGTCTTCACTGTTTCTTTACTACAATATTATATAAATAAATACATACCACCTTTGGTCTTCGTTAGGAGGTTTCTGGCTCTGCAAACTAAAATAAAGATAAATATTAAGGACAACTGAAAATGACATAATTACATTATAAAAATTCAGAACCATTATAACACATCATACAGATGTAAAATATGGTCTATCAGTTAAATTTGTACCTTTTTTGGTTTGCTTGTACATTGTATGTAGTGTTAAAATGGTGGCTTATTCATATATACATTATATCCTTACACCTTATTTAGTTTTTGATTTAGTTTTTAAAATTGTAAATACTAATACAAAAGATAGACATATTTATATCTTATACCGGTGTCACACATCAGCGTATAGCTCCAACGTATGTCGGGCGTGTTAAAAAATCATGTATGCTGCCAATACTCTAGTAATTTTTGATGCATTCAACCTGTCAATCATTTCTGTAATGTGTGCACAACGAGCTTTAAGCGTGAATTGGGCGTACGAGAAGCGTCCCTAAGCGTTTATCAGGCGTTCAAGAAACATATGGTTGTGTATGTCTGGCGTTTGTCTAACCTTGATGTAATGTACGCTAGGAAGGAACGAAGGAAAAAAGTTTCTTGGAGGTATTTGAGACGCGTCCCCGTCGTATCTTGGACGTTCTATTATGGGGTGTTTGTTACAAACACACCCGCATACATTTGAGTTAAAGTTGAACATTCTCGAAGCGTATACAACGTGCCCTAAACATGTCTCAAACTTATCTGTAGCTCGTTGAACGTGCTTGTAGAGTATGTATAAAGTGTGTGTAGCGTACAGGTATACGCTAGACATATGCTTGAGCTGGATGAAAATTTATATGCTGCATCAAAATTTCCTTGAGTTTAGCGTTCACCAAATGTATACCTTTGTATTTCGAGGTACTTCAAACTTATGCAAAGGGCGTTTAACGATTGCTTAGTGCTCCTCTGGTGTGCACGTAATGTACACCGACTTTGTAAATTTTCTCTGTACGTTTGGTGCACGCCGGTCTATACGCCAATGTGTTAAGCCGGCATAAGTCTAAAAGCAATATTTCCAAAATTTGGATCCATTATAATCATGATAAGCAGACATAAAAAATAGCAATATAAAATCAAATACAAGACCATGTACCTTTGACACTCCTTATCTGGACACAGCGGTTAAAAATTAAGTCAAAACAAATGAATTTAGGCATACAAATGTAAAGGGAGCCATACAAATGAAGTTTGACAAACAAATGTAAGGGGATTCAAAACATAAGATGTGGCATGATTGTCAATGAGACAATTCTCCACAAGAGACCAAACTGACACAGAAATCAACAACTATATTTATGTATTAGGTCACCACATGGCTTTCAACAATATGCAAAGCCAATACCGCATAGTCAGCTATAAAAGGCCTTGAAATGACAATGTAAAACAATTCAAACGAGAAAACTAATTACAGCCTAATTAAGTTATCCTACTAAGTGAAACTAATCTAGGGGAGTCAACTCAAATTTTCTGGAGATGAATCCTACATGTGAATGTACAAAATGTATTTGTAAACCATGGACATTCATGACATTTCTTTACTGTAAAAAAAAATCACTATTTATTGCTATTATTACCTTATGTATTTAAAGTGCATTGAATTTCAAACATATACATGTTAATTTTTTCTTATAGGATCAGTATTGCCTTGGGCCAAATGACATAAAATCATGTTTTGCCTACTTGTAAATAAATGCGAAATCTTTGGAAAAAACTTTGACAATGATGTGATTGCAAAATGTTATTTTCATAAGGACACTGATGTAAACAAATCTAGTATGACATTGGTTGTAAATTGATGCTTATATCTCTGCACAAGTCCTTGAAAAGATAAAAAAAAAAATCTCTACTAATTCATTTGACATATTTGACATGTTAAAGTGTATATACACATGCTTTTTTGCAAGAAAAGTAGGAAGATTAGTATCATCTTATTACTGACCATGCTGACTGCATTTGTGACTTGTGTCATAAATTAAAATAATATAAATCTATGTTAAAGTATCAACAACTGTTTACTCATTTAGTAAGTGATGTCATCACGTGGAAATTACACTGTTATACATTTACATGTGTACATGTACTGTTGTAAAGTGTAGTCAATTGTGTACCCACCTGTTAGTTGTACATGTGTTGGTTCCCACGTCATATTTATTAATTCTTCTTTTCTCTCTTTTTCATAACAACTTATTTCAAAAGTCTAAAGACAACCAAACAGAACGTTGGAATTATTGTTTGTAAACACATCTACTTCTACAGGTGAAAATTATGATTCACGTCAGCTGTTCAACAGGTGTGCAAAATAAAATGACAGTTATCAACATGTACACTATAAAATTCTTTAAATGTTTTTAGATTTTGCATGTCTTTGTTTCTTTAATTTCATCTAAAATTTCTTAAATGCAAATATGAAACAATTTGAACTGTTGAATGTTTACGTTCTGTGTAATCTTCTTTCTTATCAGGAAGTGACAACTCCTACAGCAGAGTTATCGAACTTATCTCGATAAATCCAATGACCAAAATCCCTTTATTACATTTATACACAATAACGTACGTAAATATCTTATATGGACTCTCATTTTATTGTTGACTTTTTGTTTTATCATAACACACTAAAGTTTCATATGAAATGATAAGTTTATATTTCAACTTTTTTTTGCTCTCCTATAAATATACTAAAAGTTTTTACAGACAAGGAGAGGTTGGCAATTTTCTCCAGCAAATTCTTGTTCTCCACTATATAAGCCACTCTCCTAGAAATACTTTTTCTCCACTACCCACACAATAAAATCATTTCTGTTATTGCAAAAATGGTGCTTCCTGTAACTCTATATTCAGTCATTTTTGTTGAGCTTGTTTTGTGACGGAAGTGGTGGTGGAGGCGGTGGAGGCGGCGGAGGCATTAGCTAACTTCTTATAAGCTTTATATTTTAGAAGGTGGATGCTTCGTACATATATAGATGCCTTATGTTACAAAGTTTCTGCCTGTCACATGTCCATTGTCCTTGACCTCATTTTCATGGTTCAGTGACTATTTGAAAACGAAGTTAAACCAGATGCTCCACAGGGTGCAGCTTTATACGACCGCAGAGGTTGAACCCTGAACCGTTGGGGAAAGTATGGACACAACATTCAAGCTGGATTCACTCTAAATTTGGATTGTGATTCAATAGTTGACACAGCATAGGTTTCTGACACAGAATGAATGGGGTCTAATGAACTTACAATTTTATTTTGCCTTTGAGCAATTCACTATGCTGTTGAATATTAATCCTCTCAAAAAAATGTTTGAAGAAATTTTCTTTTTATTTATGAAATCTGAAATGAGAAAAATTGACCCCCCCCCCCCCTCCCCAATTTTTTTTTCACACATCCCCCTTTCCCTTATTCCAAAACTGATCTCAATTCAAATTTCTAATGGAGTTTGCAACAATAACTGCTCATTTAAATGCATTATAAAATATTAAAATGTAAAAAAAGTGCTTGTTATCACTGAATGGTAAAGATTGTTTTAATTTATCAGTTGGTAGTAAAAGTGAATATACGTTGTATATTGTATAAAACAATGATTTAAGTTGATTCAACTACTATTCTGGACAAAGAAAAATAACTCCAATTGAAAATTTCTTGCTCTTGCACAATACTGTGCAATTGAAGATTTCTTGCTATTGCGCAATACTGTGCAATTGAAAATTTACTTTAATTTTGGACCCTTTGGACTTTAATGTAGACCAATTTGAAAACAGGACCAAAAATTAAGAATCTACTTACACAGTTAGATTCTGCATATCAAAGAACCCCAATTATTCAATTTTTGATGAAATCAAACAAAGTTTAATTTTGGATCCTTTGGGCCCCTTATTTCTAAACTGTTGGGACCAAAACTCCCAAAATCAATCCCAACCTTCCTTTTATGGTCATAAACCTTGTGTTTAAATTTCATAGATTTCTATTCACTTATACTCAAGTTATGGTGCGTAAACCAAGAAAAATGCTTATTTGGGCCCCTTTTTGGCCCCTCATTCCGAAACTGTTGTGACCTCAACTCCCAAAATCAATCCCAACCTTCCTTTTGTGGTCATAAACTGTGTGTTTAAATTTCATTGATTTCTATGTACTTATACTTAAGATATTGTGCGAAAACCAAGAATAATGCTGATTTTGGCCCTTTTTTGGCCCCTAATTCCTAAACTGTTGGAACCAAAACTCCCAAAATCAATCCCAACCTTCCTTTTGTGGTCATAAACCTTGTGTAAAAATTTCATAGATTTCTATTTACTTAAACTTAAGTTATAGTGCAAAACCCAAGAAAATGCTTATTTGGGCCCTTTTTGGCCCCTAATTCCTAAAATGTTGGGACCAAAACTCCCAAAATCAATCCCAACCTTCCTTTTGTGGTCATAAACCTTGTGTTAAAATTTCATAGATTTCTTTTCACTTTTACTATTAAAGTTAGAGTGCGAAAACTAAAAGTATTCGGACGACGACGACGCAGACGACGCCAACGTGATATCAATATACGACCAAAAAATTTTCAATTTTTGCGGTCGTATAAAAATCTTTGATGTTAATTTTTCTCTTATTATAAGTAATAGGATAACTATATTTGGTATGTGCGTATCTTTCAAGGTCCTCATACCCGTCAGACAGTTTTCACTTGACCTTGATCTCATTTCATGGATCAGTGAGCAAGGTTTAGTTTTTGTGGTCAAGTCCATATCTTAGATACTATAAGCAATAGGTCTAGTATATTCTCTGTATGGAAGGATTGTAAGGTGTACATGTGCAACTGGCAGGTATCTTCTGACTTTGACCTCATTATCATGGTTCAGTGGTTATAGTTAGTTTTTTTGTGTTTTGGTCTGTTTTTCTTATACTATATGCAATACGTCTACTATATTTGGTGTATGGAATGAATTTAAGGTGTACATGTCTAACTGGCAGGTGTTAATATCTGACCTTGACCTCATTTTCATGGCTGATTTGTCAAACTTAAGTTATGGTCTTTTTTCCACCCACCCTGATATTTAAACTCATTAGAGATATTTCTGATGTTAACACTTTGACATAAATTCAATTCATCTCAACAAATGTTAGCACAACAGTGCTTACCCTTTATTTACATTTTGAGGGGCTGAACTTCCCTCATCTGTTTGTAATAGACAACTTTCGAGTTCGATGAATTTCCGTCAAAAACTCTGGTTTTAGTGAACGTCATTTGTGCGTTTAGGGGCGTCGTCACTTCCATTTCAATGTTGAGCGAGTGGTTGGAAAACTATAATTCTATATTGTACGTAATTATTCAGCAAATTAAATTCTCAAAATTGCCAATCAGCACTGCTGTCATTAGGGAATTGTCATGAAGTACCTACAGAACAACCATTATTTCCAGTTTATCCTGCACAATGACGATCACTAAGACGCTTGATGAACGTAAATAGTGCAGGGATACAGGCGATCCCCTCTATCTGGTAAATGACGTCATAAAGGCGTGCATAATTGACGAGGTTTTGCCCGTGACGGATGAACTCGAAAGTGGTCTATTAGTCCTGATTTTCAAATTCGGTTGATATTTCTGATGAAAGCTTTCCAATTAAATTTGTCAAACTCAAATGACATCACTTTCAAAGTTGATTTCCAATTATAATGATATTTACTTGTACTAGGACAGAAATGTCCAAGAAAAATTAATACTTGGTTCAGATTGTCAAACTGCTCTGATATAAATAGTTGATTCAGAAGTATTGACATTAATGTGCTTTCAATGTCAATGTCCTTGTTTTTCACATTTTAAAGCAGCACAATGATCCAGAGTACTTACAATATCAGGACAGACAAAATAAAATTGAGAATGGAAATGGGGAATGTGTCAAAGAGACAACAACCCGACCATAGAGCAGACAACAGCAGAAGGTCACAAAAAGGTCTTCAATGCAGCGAGAAATTCCCGCATCCGTAAGTGTCCTTCAGCTGGCCCCTAAACAAATATACATACTAGTTCAGCGATAATGAACGCCATATTTAACTCCAAATTGTACACAAGAAACTAAAAGTTAAAATAATACAAGACTAACAAAGGCCAGAGGCTCCTGACTTGGGACAGGCGCAAAATGCGGCGGGGTTAAACATGCTTATGAGATCTCAACCCTCCCTCTATACCGCTAGCTAATGCAGAAAAGTAAACGCATAACAATACGCACATTAAAATTCAGTTCAAGAGAAGTCTGAGTCTGATGTCAGAAGATGTAACCAAAAACTAGAGGCTCAAAAGAGCCTGTGTCGCTCACCTTGGTATATGTGAATATTAATCAAAAGAAGCAGATAGATTCATGACAAAATTGTGTTTTGGTGATGGTGATGTGTTTGTACATCTTACTTTACTGAACATTCTTGCTGCTTAAAATTATCTCTATCTATAATGAACTTGGCCCAGTAGTTTCAGTGGAAAATGTTAGTAAAAATTTACAAATTTTATGAAAATTGTTAAAAATTGACTATAAAGGACAATAACTCCTTAGGGGGTTAATTGACCATTTCAGTCATGTTGACTCATTGTAAATCTTACTTTTCTGAACATTATTGCTGTTTACAGGTTATCTCTATCTATAATAATATTCAAGATAATAACCAAAAACAGCAAAATTTCCTTAAACTTACCAATTTAGGGGCAGCAACCCAACAACGGGTTGTCCGATTCATCTGAAAATTTAAGGGCAGATAGATCTTGACCTGATGAACAATTTTACCCATGTTAGATTTGCTCTAAATGCTTTGGTTTTTGAGTTATAAGCCAAAAACTGCATTTTACCCCTATGTTCTATTTTTAGCCATGGTGGCCATCTTGGTTGGATGGCCGGGTCACCGGACACATTTTTTAAACTAAATACCCCAAAATGATTGTTGCCAAGTTTTGATTAATTTAACCCAGTAGTTTCAGAGGAGAAGATTTTTTGTCAAAGATTACTAAGATTTATGAAAAATGGTTAAAAATTGACTATAAAGGGCAATAACTCCTAAAGGGGTCAACTGACCATTTTGGTCATGTTGACTTATTTGTAAATCTTACTTTGCTGAACATTATTGCTATTTACAGTTTATCTCTATCTATAATAATACTCAAGATAATAACCCAAAACAGTAAAATTTCCATAAAATTACCAATTCAGGGGCAGCAACCCAACAACGGGTTGTCCGATATAGCCGAAAATTTAAGGGCAAATAGATGTTGACCTGATTAACAATTTTACTCATGTTAGATTTGCTCTAAATGCTTTGGTTTTTGAGTTATAAGCCAAAAACTGCATTTTACCCCTATGTTTTATTTTTAGCCATGGCGGCCATCTTGGTTGGTTGACCGGGTCAACGGACACATTTTTTAAACTAAATACCCCAATGATGATTGTGGCCAAGTTTGGATTAATTTGGCCCAGTAGTTTCAGAGGAGAAGATTTTTTGTAAAAGATTACCAAGATTTACGAAAAATGGTTAAAAATTGACTATAAAGGGCAATAACTCCTAAAGGGGTCAACTGACCATTTCGGTCATGTTGACTTATTTGTAAATCTTACTTTGCTGAACATTATTGCTATTTACAGTTTATCTCTATCTATAATAATATTCAAGATAATAACCCAAAACAGTAAAATTTCCATAAAATTACCAATTCAGGGGCAGCAACCCAACAACGGGTTGTCCGATATATCTGAAAATTTAAGGGCAAATAGATGTTGACCTGATGAACAATTTTACCCATGTTAGATTTGCTCTAAATGCTTTGGTTTTTGAGTTATAAGCCAAAAACTGCATTTTACCCATATGTTTTATTTTTAGCCATGGCGGCCATCTTGGTTGGTTGACCGGGTCAACGGACACATTTTTTAAACTAGATACCCCAATGATGATTGTGGCCAAGTTTGGATTAATTTGGCCCAGTAGTTTCAGAGGAGAAGATTTTTGTAAAAGATTACTAAGATTGACGAAAAATGGTTAAAAATTGACTATTAAAGGGCAATAACTCCGAAAGGGGTCAACTGACCATTTTGGTCAGGTTGACTTATTTGTAAATCTTACTTTGCTGAACATTATTGCTGTTTACAGTTTATCTCTATCTATAATAATATTCAAGATAATAACCAACCAGATGCTCCGCAGGGCGCAGCTTTATATGACCGCAGAGGTTGAACCCTGAACGGTTGGGGCAAGTATGGACACAACATTCAAGCTGGATTCAGCTCTAAATTTGGATTGTGATTAAATAGTTGACACAGCATAGGTTTCTGACACAGAATGAATGTGGTCTAATGAACTTAAAATACTTTTTTTTCCTTTGAGCAATTCACTATGCTGTTGAATATTAATCCTCTCAAAAAAATGTTTGAAGAAATTTTCTTTTTATTGATGAAATCTGAAATGAGAAAAATTTAACCCCCCCCCCCTCCCCATTTTTTTTTCACATCCCCCTTTCCCTTTTTCCAAAACTGATCTCAATTCAAATTTCTAATGGAGTTTGCAACAATAACTACTCATTTAAATACATCATAAAATATTAAAATGTAACAAAAGGTGCTTGTTATCACTGAATGGTAAAGATTGTTTTAATTTATCAGTTGGTAGTAAAAGTGAATATACATTGTATATTGTATAAAACAATGATTTAAGTTGATTCAACTACTATTCTGGACAAAGAAAGATAACTCCAATCAATTGAAAATTTCTTGCTATTGCACAATATTGTGCAATTAGATATTTCTTGCTATTGCGCAATACTGTGCAATTGAAAATGTCTTGCTATTGCACAATACTGTGCAATTGAAGATTTCTTGCTATTGCTGAATACTGTGCAATTGAAAATTTCTTGCTATTGCACAATACTTAATATAATAATTTTGGATCCTGATTTGAAGCAACTTGAAAACTGGGCCCATAATCAAAAATCTAAGTACATGTTTAGATTCAGCATATCAAAAAAGCTCAAGAATTCAATTTTTGTTAAAATCAAACTTAGTTTAATTTTGGACCCTTTGGACTTTAATGTAGACCAATTTGAAAACGGGACCAAAAATTAAGAATCTACATACACAGTTAGATTCGGCATATCAAAGAACCCCAATTATTCAATTTTTGATGAAATCAAAGTAAGTTCAATTTTGGACCCTTTGGGCCCCTTATTCCTAAACTGTTGGGACCAAAACTCTCAAAATCAAACCCAACCTTCCTTTAGTGGTCATAAACCTTGTGTTTAAATTTCATAGATTTCTATTTACTTAAACTAAAGTTATGGTGCGAAAACCAAGAATAATGCTTACTTGGGGCCCCTTTTTGGCACCTAATTCCTAAACTGTTCAGACCTCAACTCCCAAAATCAATACCAACCTTCCTTTTGTGGTCATAAACCTTGTGTTTAAATTTCATTGATTTCTATTTACTTAAACTAAAGTTATTGCGCGAAACCCAAGAATAATGCTTATTTGGGCCCTTTTTTGGCCCCTAATTCCTAAACTGTTAGAACCAAAACTCCCAAAATCAATCCCAACCTTCCTTTTGTGGTCATAAACCTTGTGTCAAAATTTCATAGATTTCTATTTACTTAAACTTAATATATTGTGCTAAAACCAAGAAAATGCTTATTTGGGCCCTTTTTGGCCCCTAATTCCTAAAATGTTGGGATCAAAACTCCCAAAATCAATCCCAACCTTCCTTTTGTGGTCATAAACCTTGTGTTAAAATTTCATAGATTTCTATTCACTTTTACTAAAGTTAGAGTGCGAAAACTAAAAGTATTCGGACGAAGACGACGCAGACGACGACGCCAACGTGATAGCAATATACGACGAAAAATTAAAATTTTTGCGGTCGTATAAAAACAGTAAAATTTCCTTAAAATTAACATTTCAGGGGCAGTAACCCAACAACAGGTTGTCCGATTCATCTGAAAATTTCAGGGCAGATAGATCTTGACCTGATAAACAATTTTACCCTTTGTCAGATTTGCTCTAAATGCTTTGGTTTTTGAGTTATAAGCCAAAAACTGCATTTTACCCCTATGTTCTATTTTTAGCCATGGCGGCCATCTTGGTTGGTTGGCCGGGTCACGCCACACATTTTTTAAACTAGATACCCCAATGATGATTGTGGCCAAGTTTGGTTTAATTTGGCCCGGTAGTTTCAGAGGAGAAGATTTTTGTAAAAGTTAACGACGTCGGACGACGGACGACGGACGCAAAGTGATGGGAAAAGCTCACCTGGCCCTTTGGGCCAGGTGAGCTAAAAATAAACAAAATGACAATATACATAGATAATATCAGACTACTAGCAGTTAACTGACATGCCAGCTCCATACATTTCAATTCTAATGGGATAATTAAGAACAGATTTACATTTGAATGTTAGCCTATTAGAGACGAAAGAAAGAATCCATTTTAATTTTGATGAGATGAAAATCTTTTAGAAAAATGTAAAAAAACTAGAGGCTCTAAAGAGCCTGTGTCGCTCACCTTGGTCTATATGAATATTAAACAAAGAAAGCAGATGGATTCATGACAAAATTGTGTTTTGGTGATGGTGATGTGTTTGTACATCTTACTTTACTGAACATTCTTGCTGCTTACAATTATCTCTATCTATAATGAACTTGGCACAGTAGTTTCGGTGAAAAATGTTAGTAAAAGTTTACAAATTTTATGAAAATTGTTAAAAATTGACTATAAAGGACAATAACTCCTTAGGGGGTCAATTGACCATTTCAGTCATGTTGACTTATTTGTAAATCTTACTTTGCTGTACATTATTGCTGTTTACAGTTTATCTCTATCTATAATAATATTCAAGATTATAACCCAAAACAGTAAAATTTCCTAAAAATTACCAATTTAGGGGCAGCAACCCAACAACGGGTTGTCCGATTCATCTTAAAATTTCCAGGTAGATAGATCTTGACCTGATAAACAATTTTACCCTCTGTCAGATTTGCTCTTAATGCTTTGGTTTTTGAGTTATAAACCAAAAACTGCATTTTACCCCTATGTTCTATTTTTAGCCATGGCGGCCATCTTGGTTGGATGGCCAGGTCACCGGACACATTTTTTAAACTATATACCCCAAAGATGATTTTGGCCAAGTTTGGATTAATTTGGCCCAGTAGTTTCAGAGGAGAAGATTTTTGTAAAAGATTATTAAGATTTACGAACTAGAGGCTCTAAAGAGCCTGTGTCGCTCACCTTGTTCTATGTGAATATTAAACAAAGGAAGAAGATGGATTCATGACAAAATTGTGTTTTGGTGATGATAATGTGTTTGTACATCTTACTTTACTGAACATTCTTGCTGTTTACAATTATCTCTATCTATAATGAACTTGGCACAGTAGTTTCGGTGAAAAATGTTAGTAAAAGTTTACAAATTTTATGAAAATTGTTAAAAATTGACTATAAAGGACAATAACTCCTTAGGGGGTCAATTGACCATTTCAGTCAAGTTGACTTATTTGTAAATCTTACTTTGCTGTACATTATTGCTATTTACAGTTTATCTCTATCTATAATAATATTCAAGATTATAACCCAAAACAGTAAAATTTCCTAAAAATTACCAATTTAGGGGCAGCAACCCAACAACGGGTTGTCCGATTCATCTTAAAATTTCCAGGTAGATAGATCTTGACCTGATAAACAATTTTAACCTCTGTCAGATTTGCTCTTAATGCTTTGGTTTTTGAGTTATAAACCAAAAACTGCATTTTACCCCTATGTTCTATTTTTAGCCATGGCGGCCATCTTGGTTGGATGGCCAGGTCACCGGACACATTTTTTAAACTATATACCCCAAAGATGATTTTGGCCAAGTTTGGATTAATTTGGCCCAGTAGTTTCAGAGGAGAAGATTTTTGTAAAAGATTATTAAGATTTACGAACTAGAGGCTCTAAAGAGCCTGTGTCGCTCACCTTGTTCTATGTGAATATTAAACAAAGGAAGAAGATGGATTCATGACAAAATTGTGTTTTGGTGATGATAATGTGTTTGTACATCTTACTTTACTGAACATTCTTGCTGTTTACAATTATCTCTATCTATAATGAACTTGGCCCAGTAGTTTCAGTAAAAAATGTTTGTAAAAATTTACAAATTTTATGAAAATTGTTAAAAATTGACTTTAAAGGACAATAACTCCTTAGGGGGTCAATTGACCATTTCAGTCATGTTGACTTATTTGTAAATCTTACTTTGCTGTACATTACTGCTGTTTAAAGTTTATCTCTATCTATAATAATATTCAAGATAATAACCCAAAACAGTAAAATTTCCTTAAAATTACCAATTTAGGGGCAGCAACCCAACAACGGGTTGTCCGATTCATCCTAAAATTTCAGGGCAGATAGATTTTGACCTGATAAACAATTTAACCCATGTCAGATTTGCTCTAAATGCTTTGGTTTTTGAGTTATAAGCCAAAAACTGCATTTTACCCCTATGTTTTATTTTTAGCCATGGCAGCCATCTTGGTTGGATGGCCGGGTCACCGGACACATTTTTTAAACTAGATACCCCAAAAGATGATTGTGGCCAAGTTTGGATTAATTTGGCCCAGTAGTTTTAGAGAAGAAGATTTTAGTAAAAGATAACTAAGATTTACGAAAAATGGTTAAAAATTGACTGTAAAGGGCAATAACTCCTAAAGGGGTCAACTGACCATTTCGGTCAAGTTCACTTATTTGTAAATCTTACTTTGCTGAACATTATTGCTGTTCACAGTTTATCTCTTTCTATAATAATATTCAAGATAATAACCAAAAACAGTAAAATTTCCTTAAAATTACCAATTTAGGGGCAGCAACTCAAGAACGGGTTGTCGGATTCATCTGAAAATTTGAGGGCAGATAGATCTTGACCTGATAAACAATTTTACACTCTGTCAGATTTGCTCTAAATGCTTTGGTTTTTGAGTTATAAGCCAAAAACTGCATTTTACCCCTATGTTCTATTTTTAGCCATGGCGGCTATCTTGGTTGGTTGGCCGGGTCACGCCACACATTTTTTAAACAAGTTACCCCTATGATGATTGTGGCCAAGTTTAGTTTAATTTGGCCCAGTAGTTTCAGAGAAGAAGATTTTTGTAAAAGATTACTAAGATTTACGAAAAAATGGTTAAAAATTGACTATAAAGGGCAATAACTCCTTCAGGGGTCAACTGACCATTTTGGTCATTTTGACTTATTTGTAAATCTTACTTTGCTGAACATTATTGCTGTTTACAGTTTATCTCTATCTATAATAATATTCAAGATAATAACCAAAAACAGCAAAATTTCCTTAAAATTACCAATTCAGGGGCAGCAACCCAACAACAGGTTGTCTGATTCATCTGAAAATTTCAGAACAGATAGATCTTGACCTGATAAACACTTTTACCACTGTCAGATTTGCTCTAAATGCTTTGGTTTTTGAGTTATAAGCCAAAAACTGCATTTTACCCCTATGTTCTATTTTTAGCCATGGCGGCCATCTTGGTTGGTTGGCCGGGTCTTGCCACACATTTTTTAAACTACATATCCCAAAGATGATTGTGGCCAAGTTTGGATTAATTTGGCCCAGTTGTTTCAGAGGAGAAGATTTTTGTAAAAGATTACTAAGATTTACGAAAAATGGTTAAAAATTGACTATAAAGGTCAATAACTCCTAAAGGGGTCAACTGACCATTTTGGTCATGTTGACTTATTTGTAAATCTTACTTTGCTGAACATTATTGCTGTTTACAGTTTATCTCTATCTATAATAATATTCAAGATAATAGCCAAAAACAGCAAAAATTCCCTAAAATTACCAATTCAGGGGCAGCAACCCAACAACAGGTTGTCCGATTCATCTGAAAATTTCAGGACAGGTAGATCTTGACCTGATAAACACTTTTACCGCATGTCAGATTTGCTCTAAATGCTTTGGTTTTTGAGTTATAAGCCAAAAACTGCATTTTACCTCTATGTTCTATTTTTAGCCATGGCGGCCATCTTGGTTGGTTGGCCGGGTCACGCCACACATTTTTTAAACTAGATATCCCAAAGATGATTGTGGCCAAGTTTGGATTAATTTGGCCCAGTTGTTTCAGAGGAGAAGATTTTTGTAAAAGATTACTAAGATTTACGAAAAATGGTTAAAAATTTACTATAAAGGTCAATAACTCCTAAAGGGGTCAACTGACCATTTTGGTCATGTTGACTTATTTGTAAATCTTACTTTGCTGAACATTATTGCTGTTTACAGTTTATCTCTATCTATAATAATATTCAAGATAATAGCCAAAAACAGCAAAAATTCCCTAAAATTACCAGTTCAGGGCAGCAACCCAATAACGGGTTGTCGGATTCATCTGAAAATTTGAGGGCAGATAGATCTTGACCTGATAAACAATTTTACCCCATGTCAGATTTGCTCTAAATGCTTTGGTTTTTGAGTTATAAGCCAAAAACTGCATTTTACCCCTATGTTCTATTTTTAGCCATGGCGGCCATCTTGGTTGGTTGGCCGGGTCACGCCACACATTTTTTAAACTAGATACCCCAATGATGATTGTGGCCAAGTTTGGTTTAATTTGGCCCAGTAGTTTCAGAGGAGAAGATTTTTGTAAAAGTTAACGACGACGGACGACGACGGACGACCGGGCCAGGTGAGCTAAAAAATAGGCCTTCTTTGTAAAAATTTTTTCCTTGCAAATAACATGGCTTCAGAAATCCCCATTTTGATCTTCAGCGTTCTGCAAAATACAACTGACATATCAAGCTGAATTGTGACCTCACATACATGTACACCATGTTTTAGTTGCAATTGGAACATTGCATTGTTAACTAATGGAAATAATTTCACATTAAAATTCTAAATTATACAAGTGTTTACTTTCAAATATAGCTAAATATAGACTGTAACAACATACAAATGTATTTTATATTTATTTCATATAAACTCAAAAATAATAAATTTATTATAAACTAAGAAATACAATTAAAATTGCTCCAACAAAATGTTCACTGGCTCAAAGTTTTAATATTCATTCACAGTATGGATTCAAATGCATAAATATGTACAAAATATCCTAACAACCATTCTACAACAATTTCATTCAAAATAACAAATATTTTACAACCAGATACTATTAAATTGAAACATAATTAAGTCAATTCTCTCAACTGAACTAGACAATATATAAACATAAATATGTTAAAGTAAAATATACCAATATCACATTGTAATGTTTAAATGTAGTTATTTGTTTAAGATCATTTATTTGTAATTTGTAAATCTAGTCAAAGTGTAGGGCAATGATTATCATAGATTTTGTGACCAGATCAAACTTTAAACCCAAATTTATTATAAACTTGTAAAGATCTTCAATGTTAGATTATTGGTATTATATATTATGTAAAAAATCAAATCTTCTTTTAACAACGATAAACTGTCACCAATGAATAATGCAAGAATTACCCAAGAAGAGCAGGAATTATATGTATAATGTCTATGCCAAATACTTTCATATTATCTGGTCAATTAGAGTAAATATCATTGTGATGGCATATATATTGAGTTTGAAATTGACAAGTCTGATTAATAAAGTCATCTTTAGAGGTCAAGATCATATGAACCATGCCCGACAGACATGTAAAACTTTAAATAATTTTTAAGCATCTTAGAAATAGACGAATGTGTCCCTTGCCTGTAGTGTATGCCCCAATTTTTTTACAGTTAGGGGTTTTTTGCTTGCAAGAGAGCTTATTCCATTATCATATTTCTGTGTCATTTTGGTCTCTTGTGGAGTTTTCTCATTGGCAATCATACCACATCTTCTTTTTAAAGAAAACCACAAAAAACAAAACAATGTCTAATGAACCATAAGAAAGGTCAAGGTTAGATGAAACTTACAACTTACAATCATTCCATACACCATAAATATAGTTGAACTATCACTTTATATATAAAGATCGAAGATTGATTTGACCACAGAACTTAACCTTGATCACTGATCCATATAGTTGAGTGAGGTTACACACCATTATTCCGACAGCCCATTATTCTGACAGCCCATTATTCCGACAGCCCATTGTTCCTACAGCCCATTGGTCCGACAACCCATTAGTCCGACAACCCAATAATCCGACAACCCATTGCACTGACAGCCCAATAATCAGACAACCCATTAGTCCGACACTTATCAAGTATCAGGGTATCAGGGCAAAACAAAATTTGTCAGGCTATGTTATAGTTATTGACCAAGCAAGTCGGTATATTGGATTTAATCTGCACAGCTTGGGTGACCCTGATTAACCCGAACAACTTAGGAGATTAAATCTAATATTCCGATTTGATTGGCCAATAACTGTTTTAACACATGACGCCATCAATTCACGTAACCGTTATGGAAATATGCAAACAATATTCCGCAATCCACAGCTCCTACAAAATTTTTTCTAGGGTAAAGAAAGGAGGAAATACGACTTTGGTAAGTTTTAAATAAAAACATTTTTTTAAAATTTAGACTTATTCTAAAATTGCGATTTAATTGTAGATTTTTTTTTATCATTTCTGTTAAAGTTATTCCTTAATTGCTTTTGAATTTCTTTCCCTCAATGATATGCTTAGAAAAAGATGAACCAAGGAAGATGTTATATTAACTAAATTTAAAACGTTAAATAAACAAGAAATACATTTTCTCTTTCCAATCTTTTAAAAAACTAGAGGCTCTAAAGAGCCTGTGTCGCTCACCTTGGTTTATGTGAATATTAAACAATGGACAAAGATGGATTCATGACAAAATTGTGTTTTGGTGATGGTGATGTGTTTGTAGATCTTACTTCACTAAACATTCTTGCTGCTTACAATTATCTCTATCTATAACAGTACTTTCTGTGGAAAATGTTATTGAAAATCTTAAATTGTTAAAAATTGACTATGAAGGGCAATAACTCCTTAGGGGGTCAATTGACTATTTTGGTCATACTGACTTATTTTTAGTTCTTACTTTGCTGTACATTATTGCTGTTTACAGTTTATCTCTATCTATAATAATATTCAAGATAATAACAAAAAAACAGCAAAATTTCCTCAAAATAACCAATTCAGGGGCAGCAACCTAACAACCGATTATCAAATTCATCTGAAAATTCATGGGCAGATAGATCGTGACCTGATCAACAATTTTACTTCCTGTCAGATTTGCTCTTAATGCTTTGGTTTTTGAGTTATAAGCCAAAAACTGCATTTTACCCCCATGTTCTATTTTTAGCCATGGTGGCCATCTTGGTTTGTTGGCCGAGTCACTGGACACATTTTTTAAACTAGATACCCCAATGATGATTGTGGCCAAGTTTGGTTTAATTTGGCCCAGTAGTTTCAGAGGAGAAGATTTTTCTAAAAGATAACTAAGATTTACGAAAAATGGTTAAAAATTGACTATAAAGGGCAATAACTCCTAAAGGGGTCAACTGACCATTTGGGTCAGGTTGACTTATTTGTAAATCTTACTTTGCTGAACATTATTGCTGTTTACAGTTTATCTCTATCTATAATAATATTCAAGATAATAACTAAAAACAGTAAAATTTCCTTAAAATTACCAATTCAGGGGCAGCAACCCAACAACGGGTTGTCCGATTCATCTGAAAATTTCAGGGCAGATAGATCTTGACCTGATGAACAATTTTACCCCATGTCAGATTTGCTCTAAATGCTTTGGTTTTTGAGTTATAAGCCAAAAACTGCATTTTACCCCTATGTTCTATTTTTAGCCATGGCGGCCATCTTGGTTGGTTGACCGGGTCACCAGACACATTTTTTAAACTAGATACCCCAATGATGATTGTGGCCAAGTTTGGTTAAATTTGGCCCAGTAGTTTCAGAGGAGAAGATTTTTGTAAAAGTTAACGACGCCGGACGACGACGGACGACAGACGACGGACGACAGACGACGGACGACGGACGCCGGACGCCAAGTGCTGAGAAAAGCTCACTTGGCCCTTTGGGCCAGGTGAGCTAAAAAAGGGAAGAAAAAACATTCTTTTTTCCTATTTTGAAACTACGATGTACAAAGTTCAACTTTGTCGTAATTTCAAAGCAGATGGCGGATTCGGGGGTGAGGGCGAATAGGTCGTTCAGTCAACCTTGGATTGGACAAAGTATCGTGCTTTGGCATAATATTGTCAATATTGTTTTTAAACTCGCTTCACTCTGTGATTTTTTTTAAATTTTATAGAAAAACGCCCCTTTTTATATCGAGGAACCGCCCCTGAAGGTTAAAAAAGATTTCAACTGTGAAGTATATCTGAGGTATTTAATGCACACCTTTGCTGTGCATTATCCAGATTATAGCACAGTAAGAACAAAGAGATTTTATCTATGTTATGTGTTAACTGTATTATTAGGTATATGTTATAACATATTTTAAGAAATAACTCCGTATTTATTAAATAGGTAGTCCGAATACTTTCTATATACTCAATCCGAAATCTGTATAAAAAATTATAGAACAGAATATAATATTTCATTTTTCAAATTACTAGGTCTATAAAGAGCATATATACACCTGGAAAAAAGTATTGCAACACCAAATTAAAATTCAAATTAAAAAAATACTTTTTATTTTTTTATTAAATGATTTTTTGAAATAGAACTAGTTAAACATTATTTAAATATCACCTGAGTTTAATCAATAAATATCGACTCTTTCAGTTCTTATCTGCACATGCAGCTACTGTACTCGTAAACACTAAAACAGATGTTTTAATCCTCATTGTTTTCAACACTTAAAATAACCAAGTTTATAAATTTATGTTATTTACACCTTGTAATTGGTCATCCACAACTCATAACTGCAGCAAGATGGCAGATATCCAGCATGAGGGAAGCAGGTATGCCGCTGTGATAATTGCACGTATTGTTGGTCATCTCCATTCCACTATAAGTCGTTTTGAGAATAAAATCCAGGCAAGAAACGATGTTAAAGACCTTCCGAGGTCAAGAAGATCCCCTATAACATCTGCTAGGGAAAATTAAGCATAATGAAGGTTGGTCAGAAGGAAACCCATTGCAAAAAATACAATCCTAAAAAGTGAATAATGACCATACAGGAGCCTTTAAGCAAGAACTGTTCAAGATCGGCTCATCGCTACTGCTTATCGTGCGATAATACCATTTCGGGGACCTTTGCCTACGAACAGACACACAGATGCCCGTATCGAATATTGTGCAGAGCTCGCCAAAGTTGGAAATTAACGTTGTTGAGGAAGATCCATTGTTCCAATGGAATTCGGTTTATCTTCCTTGGCCCTTTCGTAGCCTGAATTTGAACCATATCGAGCATATATGGGACACTGATGGGCGTAAAGTGCACGAAAGGACACCCCAGTTCAAACAGGTCATGAAATAAACAATACCTTGTGTCAAGAATGGTTACTGCTAGCTTAGCAACAAATGAGTCGACTTATGGCAGGAATCAGAAGACATTAAGATGCGGTTATCCGTTTGAATGGAAGCTGCGCACAAAGTACTAATTATTTGGCATATATCGACCAACCATGATGTGAACAATCATCTAAAGATTAATTTTGAAATGTATGACATTGTAAAGTTTGACTACAGTAAAACTTGTAAAATGCATTTTTTTGTACAAAAAACACTTCATTTTGTTATAAAAATTTTGGTTCGATAAAACCTTTTTTTTTCATACATTTTTTGTTCGTTTTAAAGCCAATGTTATCATTAACTACGTTTCGATATTATTTTACAAATATTTTATCATATTCCATCCAAAATAAGAGACTGATTTTTCAATTTTTAAAAAATCAAGGTGTTGCAATACTTTTTTCCATGTGTATATATAAAAGTGTTCGTTCAACAGGAACTTGTTTAGTGATGATTCTGAAAACGCATCACACAGTATAGCTGACTTCAATAAACCAAATTTAAGAAATCCTTGTAATGTAGTTCATGAGAAAGATGTAACGAAAAAATTCATGGGACGGATGGACGGACAGAGGTAACACAGTAAACCCCCACTTTTGATTCATAGGTGCTTGGGTATTATGAAACAGACATATTTTGTATTTATTTTTTGTTGTTGATTAAAATATCCATTTTTTGGAAAATCATTATATCACTATAGGCCTCAGTCAGAATCGGAACCAAATAAAATTTAGAAAATCCAACTAACACATCTATATCTAATAACAAGACCTGTTGTACATATATTTCCCCATCATAGTCAAGTTTTCTTGTGTTAACATCAAATCAAATTTTGAAGATTTATCATGTTTATCTAACTTTTTTAAAGTTTTGACAAATGCTAGAAATATGCTAAAAGAGTTTGTCTCTCAAATTATTATGAAGTGAGCATTTGATTGCAAAATGAACCTCATCCTCAGGTGTACAATTTAAACAGTACCACTAAGATATAGCAATATGATTTTTTAGTATCTGGCATTTTTAATTCCTAATGTAATTGGTGAGCACAGATTCTTAGTTAACATATGAACTGCCTTTCATAAAATCAATGATATCTAAATATTTTTCTTCTTAAAAACAGTTTTTGAAAGGAAAAATAAGTATCAAGTTTGCCATTATCTGAGTGTTCACATTCCCGAAAATGATATTCATAAAATCGCACAGGTGGGTGTCTTGGTAGAAGCAGGAATTGCTCATCTTTTCGGAACACTTATTTCGTCCTATTTCTCTTCTTATTTGTTAGGATCTGGGTTTGTATTTGTCTCTTTGTTTTTCTCATTTTGACTGACGCTACATTAGTCGATAATTTCTGCGAGTAGCATTTGTATCAACTCCAATATACTGAGACAAATATCCTGAATGAGAAGAATAATTGGAATCAAAACGGACAATAACACATATGATAGAAAACGGAGTTGGTCTTTTTAGAGAAAATTTACCCATACACTTAAGACAAAGGAATAATGAGGTGTCAGAATAATCAGTTGTCGGAATAATGGGCTGTCGGAGTAACAGGCTGTCTGAATAGTGGGCTATCGGAGTAATGGGCTGTCAGAATAATGGTTGTCGGACTAACGGGATGTCACCGTTGAGTGAACCCTGCCTGACAAAAATGTAGATTTTGAAAGGATCCTATATTTTGTGCACACAAGGTATGAAGCATCCCGGTTCACCTCTTAAATATAAATCTTTCTATAAATAGGTTATGCCACAGTCAGATTGTAGTCCCTATGTCAAGCATTCTCTGACCTTGACCGCAGGCAAGACAGTCAGATTTGTAGCCCTATGTCAAGCATTCTGTGACCTTGACCGCAGGCAAGACAATCAGATTGTAGTCCCTATGCCATGCATTCTGTGACTTTCATCATAGGCAAGACAGACAGTGCAATTAATATCTAGTTCTAATCATGCATGTATGAAACACACAGTATTACTGCATAAACATTGGGGGAAATATTTAATTGGCAATTCTGAAAAAAATGGAAAAAAGCAACTTACATCAAGAACAAATCTCTCTGTTTCAAATATGAATATACTTCAACTGTTCAGTTTTATAAATCTGTTGTATGTATTTAACAAAAACATTGGACAAAGTAAAAAAAAATATATAAATGTGTATAAATATGTAAAATGCCCTTTGTCAAAAGACATAATTGTTTCCTCATAACATCTCAGATTTTTATATAATTTACATGTATAAACTAAATGGTCTCTAAATTACTGCTAAATATCATTGTACATGTAAAAAAAAGTTTTAACTGTAAACAAAATCTGGCTGTTTTATTCAAATACAGACTGATTATTTCTTTAATAAATGGGAAAGGCCCAGGGGAAAGGACAGACAAAACCATGAATAGATTATGAAAATCCAAAAACTGGACACAGAAAAAAAAGATAAACATTAAGCAAACAATAAAACTGGAGGCTTACTTGGGTGCTCAAAATAGGTACCATCTATGATTACTGTTTAAAGGATCATCAGAATATTGTAAGCATGTTATTATCTTTTACTTTTGGTCAATAACAGAACAATTTTATTACAGCTTTTCTGATATAATGTTTGCATTGTGAACATGAGATGAACAACTTGTGCTGTACTTGGTGTAGAATTTTTTTATAATTGTTATATCACAACATGTAATGTTTCGTAATTCAATACAATTTAACTGTTGATTTATCCTAAATATGAAATAAGAAATAAATTGTATATAGAATGATGACCAACCAAAGATAAAATGACAGAAATATGAACAACCACAGATCAATGTACATCCTTCAATAATGAGCAAAACTTATATAGTATTTAAGTTCTAAAGGGTGTTGGGATGACAATATGTGAAACAATTATCAAGGCCTGATTTATACTAAAACAATGAATCTAATAACAATTATTACAGGCTACAACCATGTGTAATTAATGTCAGTCAAAAAACATCACATGCGTAACCCACATAACAAAAAAAAATACAAACAAAAAATTACTTTACAAACACAGTAATTATGATTTAAGAAATTTAATTGGCTGTAAAAACTCCACCCTGAATATCAAAAAAATATTTTTCCTTTTTTTTATACAGACACTAAAACAAACATTGTAATTCGCCATTTCAGAATCTAATGCATTTTGGGTAATATTGCCAGAAACCTACACCAAAACGTTGTGGTTGGTTTAAAACAAGATAAACAATACAAATTTAACTAATAATGTAACGTTATTTTCATTTTGGTGTACCAACAATTAGATTACCCAAAGTCCTCTAGATTCTGAAAAGGCTAATTCATATCACAACTAGGGATTACCCTCTCCCTCCCTTCCCCCTACCCCCGGCTTTGAAAAAAACACTCTCAAATTAAAATTGATAAAAGTTATTTTAAGAAGAAAGCAACAAAGTGAAAGAATATTATGTCAATTTATGATTAAAGAAGAAATTGGACTATCACAAAAAACTACACTCATATAAAGGAGTAGGTACAGTAAGACCCCTTTTTGGCCCCAAAATATAGAAAATTGTTAAAATGTAAACTTTTAGCTATTTATTGGAAAGTAGAATACTTCTGTTATATAAATATGGGCTGTTATTTGCAAAACAATGCACATATCATGTACTAGCATCATTAAGTTATGCTAAATTACAGAAATCTGCACAATTTTAGCATTCGAGTTCAACTTAAGAGGATTTTCGTCTTAAATAAATTGTCTTAAATGCAAGTGGCTACATTTCTGTTCATTCTTGATATTAAAATGTAATTTATTTTTTATGATAATACATAACATTAATAAAATTTATCAAAGATGTGGCCACTTTCTTTTTTGACAAAAGCCATCTCAAAAGTGATATATTATGGTATATTTGATAGATCTTTCATATTTAAGTGATATATTATGGTATATTTGATAGATCTTTCACATTTAAGTGATATATTATGGCATATTTGATAGATCTTTCACATTTAAGTGATATATTATGGCATATTTGATAGATCTTTCACATTTAAGTGATATATTATGGCATATTTGATAGATCTTTCATATTTAAGCTTGAATTTGAGCATCTTTAATGACTCACTCAGTTCAAATCTTTTACATTAACTAATTGTTTAAAAAGTGTCCAAAATCCTTCATCATATGAATCTGAAATTTGAGGCCAAAATTGGCCCTCACAGGACCTACTCTTTTGATAATCTGAGGAATACATATGGCTCATGAAAAAACAGTCAAAAATGACATTTACAATATTGCTTATTATCAATTTTACATTTAAAACCAATGGTGTTTTAATTTATATTTCTAAACATCAATACAGTATAATTCCTTTTATATAGAATTTGGAGTTGAGAGCAGATCTTTGTTTGTCTCTGTTTAAAGATATTGATTCAATACTTTTACAGATATCAAATCTCATTTTGTGTAAAACAAATATTTTGTGATAATTTTTCAGATCATATATATGTGACCAGCTACATGTAGCTTGAGAAAGAAATTTATTGCCAGAAACTAAGGACGCACTGGCCATTGTCAATGTAAACATTAACTAAGTCATCAGATTATCAATAGTCTTTAAAATTCAAGGATGTTTCTCAGCTAGATCTCATCTTTGGGCTATGCAACCTAAAATGAGATTCAAGCTGAGAAAAACACTCAGATTGGAAAACCATTGATAATCTATAAATATCAGTAATTTACTAAATGATATATATAAACAAATTATAAGTAAGTCAAGTATGTATAACAACTAACCTAGAACACAGTCTAAAAATAACTAAATACACGCTACCCTGAATAAAAATAAACTAACCAAAGTTTATGGAATGAATTATTTGAAAAAAATAACAATTCTGTTTTCCATGAAGACATAGGCTTTAAGAAAACATTAACCTTAGTTCAGGATTTCCAATATTTTGAATATAATTGCTATTCTGTGTGGAATAATGAACAGATTTTGACTGGATTTATTAAGGTCTTTACAGCAATCCCCACATAGTGCCCCAACTGTAAAGTCAAACAAACTTATTAAGTATTTTAACAAACAATTACAAAAATGAATGAACTGAATTGCACATATATGGATAATATTATACAGAACAAAAGGTAACTATTTCATTGGCAAGATACATCACTTTAATACTATTTGACCTTCACAGACATCTAACTGTCGTCTGCTAGGACTTTCATTCACTGTGGGGTTTTCTGTAATGACAGCAGGGGTATTTTCACTGGCCAATACAATTTGTCCTTCACACACCTGTATATTAGTTCTAGGATTATTTTCCTGACTTTCATCAACAGGAACACTACTCTCAATGTCAGTACTTGCTGATTGGTCAGTAATATTCATGTTTGGATTCCCAAACATTATTTGACCATTTTGAACTTGAAGCAATGCAGATGAAGGTCTCTCTGAGCTAACTTGTTCATTGTCTGATACTTGTGTAGGCTGTGAATTATCTGAGATATTTGTTAAAAGAATTTGGCCACCTTGAACATTTATGGTTGGTTGCCTTGGAAGACTATCTGTACCTGACTGAGGCCGACTATGTGAACGATGAGTTAATGTCTGAACAGCAGCATTCTGTGTTCTCGGCCTGCTATCAACAGGCTGATTAGATCTTTCTCGTCTATTGACAGGTGTTTGACCTGAATTAGGTCGTTGATTTCTAGTCGGAGTCACATTTATCACACTATTGACTCGTAATGGATTTCTATCAATTGTACTATAATCAGGAGGGGATATATTCTGAGTATCGAATATTTCCTGTTCAACGTCTGAATAAGATGGAGGAGCTTCCATTATTGCAGTAAATTCAGCAAATTCTGCTCCTGGAACATACTGAATTCCATTGTTCACATTGACAATAATATTGCCATAGTTAGCAGATGGGGCCATATTTAAGAATGGATCCTCTGCTTGATAATTGACTGGGTCATGACCACTATCTCTTTGACCTCTCCCTGACCTTTCAGAACCATATGTTCTACGAACTGTGTTACGTTTCATTCTAATTCGGAAGACAGCCACAACAATCACAGAAATAAAGAAAACAACACTGACTGTACAACCAATAACAACATATAATGTTGTCTTTAACCAGCTCATGTGATCATCTTGTGTCTTTGTTGCATTTATTGTTGTATTTGCTGTATCTGAAAAAATATTAAAATTCTCAATAACAAGAATCAGACGGTTAATTCCCTCTCTATTTAAAAGAAATAGAGTGGTAAACTTTAAACATTTAAACAAAGTAAATAACCAAAAATACTGAACTCCAAAAATTTCTTTAACATAGATTTTTTCATCATTTGATATTTTGGTTTTAGCTAGTTGGTTTTCCTGTTTGAATTGCTTAAGACTTATCATACTTGTAATTATTCTGTTCCGTGGGAGCCAGGACTCCATGTTGAATGCTGTACTTTGATCTATTAAGGTTTACTTTTTATAGACTGTGACTTGGATGGAGAGTTGTCTCATTAGCACTCATACCACATCTTTTTATATCTATGATCTAGATCAAAATTTCCATATTTTTTTTCACTGTGCTTACTAAAATCAATTTATCTAAATCAATGGAGAAAGATTTATATGCATAATTTACAATAATATGTAAGCCTTCCATAGAGGTATGGTGGTGGTAAATATCTTGATTAATCACTGTTGTATAATTTAATTATGTTAACTTTAATATTATAATAAACATGACCTTAATCAAATTGCTTGTAAGCACTGAGGGTAAAGATTGCTTCAATTTATCAGTGGGAAAAAACTTAAATATTGCATTGGTTATAATTTTCATGACAAATGTAACATCTGAGCATATATCACATCGATGAATTTCTGGAAATGTTCATAGGATGTATAGAATGTTAGGTTTAATGCACTATATTTTGTGTATCAAAAAGGTAGTGATAAGTCTTGGAAGATTTAAAGATATCAAGTCAGTCCCATTAGGTTGTGATCGCATTTCATGCAATTTTTACCTTAAAATGAGGCACAGTTTTATTGTTGTATAACTACTATTAATTATATACAAACACATTTCCTGTTTTTGATAATACAAATGCCTTATACTGCTGAAAAGCAATATAATGGGAGGAATACTATACATAAATTTTATTATAATTTTTCAAATCAATATACTATGTTACCTTTATATACATCTTGTTATCATTGATTTAAGATCATTAAAGTAAGCAATACTCAATTATCCTTTTTCTTCTTTGAGACACAAAAATAGTAAAAGATAAAAAATTAAATATGTTTCATTTCTATATTAAACATACAGCATACTATATGTACTGAGGTTAAACACACTCAAATTTGTAAAAATAGGCTAAAAAACGTCACTGAATATGATTTTCAAGTAATTAATTCGAGCTCATGTGAATACTGTGAGCTTCAATGTTATTCTAAAAACAAACGGAACAATAATTCCAATCTTTCCAAAAACATAACAAAATATTGATCAATACTGTTTGCTACATGTATTTTAAAATATACATTTAAGGATTTTTATTTTTTTTACAATCTACTGATATATTTATATCATCATGCTGAGACATCTGAAGCATACATAATAGAAATGATCATTCCTTTTCAATGGTTTTTACAATTCCTTGATACTGTTAATTCAGAAATAATTGTGATGTTAATATCATTGCGATTAATGTGACAAGGTTGTAATCACAAAAATTTAAACTATCTTTTTTTAATTTTTTAAATATATCAAACAGAATTTTTCTAAATACATATTTTGCAAAAATTAAAATCGTGTTTTAGTCTAAAGTGGCAAGATAGCAATAATAAATGCAGTCAATGATTTTTGAATTTACAGCATATCTTTCAACCAACTGGATAATTACATTAGTAACATTAACACAAGAATCCTCACAAGTTAGTATCCCTGTCCCTTCTGTAACATTACAGTCAAGACAATGCTAGTATTGTTGTTCCACTTAAGATTGTTAGTGCTTACAAACATACCTTTCTTTTGTTCGGCAATGTTTTGTAGCTGACAATATTCATCAGAAGCATCTCCACAATTGTTCTCTTTATCACATACTAATTCTTGGTCAATACATTTCCCATTTAAACAACGGAACTTTTTCTCACAGAGACCTGAAATGTGATCACCATACTGAGTACTAACCAGTTAATGATTTCATTGATATAACCATCATATATATCATATATATATTTTCTATTTTTGAATTATACTGAATCAACTTTCTTCTACTTACACCTACAATTTTGTGTCATTTATATGCACTGACTGTTTATTTTCTATTCACCCTTTATAATCTATACAAAAATGTTCTCCAATCTAATACACTAATGTTTCTTTTACTCATACAGTGATTACTCTGATATTATCCTTACCAATACAGTGAATACTCTGATTTGTCCGTACTTATACAGTGATTACTCTGATTTGTCCATACTTATACAGTGATTACTCTGATATTTTCCTTACCTATACAGTGATTACTCTGATATCTTCCTTACCTATACAGTGATTACTCTGATATCTTCCTTACCTATAGAGTGATTACCCTGATATCTTCCTTACCTATACAGTGATTACCCTGATATCTTCCTTACCTATACAGTGATTACTCTGATATCTTCCTAACCTATACAGTGATTACTCTGATATTTTCCTAACCTATACAGTGATTACTCTGATCTGATATCTTCCTTACTTATACAGTGATTACTCTGATTTGTCTGTACTTATACAGTGATTACTCTGATATTTTCCTTACCTATACAGTGATTACTCTGATATCTTCCTTACCTATACAGTGATTACTCTAATATTTTCCTAACCTATACAGTGATTACTCTGATATCTTCCTAACCTATACAGTGATTTCTCTGGTATTTTCCTTACTTATACAGTGATTACACTGATATCTTCCTTACCTATACAGTGATTACTCTGATATTTTCCTTACCTATACAGTGATTACTCTAATATCTTCCTTACCTATACAGTGATTACCCTGATTGATATCTTCCTTACTTATACAGTGATTACTCTGATATCTTCCTTACCTATACAGTGATTACCCTGATATCTTCCTTACCTATACAGTGATTACTCTGATATCTTCCTAACCTATACAGTGATTACTCTGATATTTTCCTAACCTATACAGTGATTACTCTGATCTGATATCTTCCTTACCTATACAGTGATTACTCTGACTTGTTCGTACTTATACAGTGATTACTCTGATATTTTCCTTACCTATACAGTGATTACTCTGATATCCTCCTTACCTATACAGTGATTACTCTGATATCTTCCTTACCTATACAGTGATTACTCTGATATCTTCCTTACTTATACAGTGATTACTCTGATATCTTCCTTACCTATACAGTGATTACTCTGATATTTTCCTTACCTAACCTATACAGTGATTACTCTGGTATTTTCCTTACTTATACAGTGATTACTCTGATATCTTCCTTACCTATACAGTGATTACTCTGATATTTTCCTTACCTATACAGTGATTACTCTGATATCTTCCTTACCTATACAGTGATTACCCTGATTGATATCTTCATTGATATCTTCCTTACTTATACAGTGATTACTCTGATATCTTCCTTACCTATTCAGTGATTACTCTCATATCTTCCTTACCTATACAGTGATTACTCTGATATTTTCCTTACCTATACAGTGATTACTCTGATATCTTCCTTACTTATACAGTGATTACTCTGATATCTTCCTTACCTATACAGTGATTACTCTGATATTTTCCTTACCTATACAGTGATTACCCTGATTGATATCTTCCTTACTTATACAGTGATTACTCTGATATCTTCCTAACCTATACAGTGATTACTCTGATATTTTCCTAACCTATACAGTGATTACTCTGATATTTTCCTTACCTATACAGTGATTACTCTGACTTGTCCGTACTTATACAGTGATTACTCTGATATTTTCCTTACCTATACAGTGATTACTTTGATATCTTCCTGACCTATACAGTGATTACTCTGATATCTTCCTTACCTATACAGTGATTACTCTGATATGATATCTTCCTAACCTATACAGTGATTACTCTGGTATTTTCCTTACTTATACAGTGATTACTCTGATATCTTCCTTACCTATACAGTGATTACTCTGATATTTTCCTAACCTATACAGTGATTACTCTGATATTTTCCTTACCTATACAGTGATTACTCTGACTTGTCCGTACTTATACAGTGATTACTCTGATATTTTCCTTACCTATACAGTGATTACTCTGATATCTTCCTTACCTATACAGTGATTACTCTGATATCTTCCTTACCTATACAGTGATTACTCTGATATCTTCCTAACCTATACAGTGATTACTCTGGTATTTTCCTTACTTATACAGTGATTACTCTGATATATTCCTTACCTATACAGTGATTACTCTGATATTTTCCTTACCTATACAGTGATTACTGATATTTTCCTTTCTTATACAGTGATTACTCTGATATCTTCCTTACTTATACAGTGATTACTCTGATATCTTCCTAACCTATACAGTGATTTCTCTGATATCTTCTTTACCTATACAGTGATTACTCTGATATTTTCCTTTCCTATACAGTGATTACTCTGATATCTTCCTAACCTATACAGTGATTTCTCTGATATCTTTCTTACCTATACAGTGATTACTCTGATATCTTCCTTACCTATACAGTGATTACTCTGATATGTTCCTTTCCTATACAGTGATAACTCTGATATCTTCCTTACCTATACAATGTATTTCATCTGAACCATCTTCACAATCAGTCCAGTTGTTACAGCGGTAATGTAAAGCTATGCAATGACTGCTCCCTTCACATTTGAACTGATTACTCCCACATTTATGGTCAATGCTTGCTGGAACAAAAAACAATAAATCATTTATGATCAATTTTGTTAACCTAAAATAAAAGGCATAAATATCTCTGTTATCCAAAGATTATTACATTTGTTATAAACTGTTAACAGGAGTTGTGACAAAAAAATTGTACCAATATATTTGTATAAATATTTTTTATATTTATTTTCAAAGTACCATAAACCATGTTAGATGACGAAGCAGACAGACCCTGACAATATATAGCTCCTCACTATCTAATCCAGGGCATCATAATAATATGTTATCCTCTAATTTCCATTCTATTTCACAAAAGCTGCTATCAGATCTAAATTATGTCCAACAAAATGTTTTTTTAAGTGTTTGTTTTATTCACATAGTTGTTGAATTTTAAAATCTATATTGCTTTAAAAATTATAGTTTTTTTGAGTTGAAAGTTTTATTTATATACAATCAAATCTACATACTTTTATGTAATATTTTTGCAAATGAGCCAAGAATAAAATTCAAAATAAAAGAAAACTAAAATTTTGAACAGGAGATCTGAATTACTTTAGTACCAGGCGTAGGATATTTTCATGATTGTCTAGTTCAACAAATTTAAATATAGGCTTCATCTTAATACACAAAATATACCAGTACCGTTAAAATATTTATAATACACAAAATATACCAGTACCGTTAAAATATTAATATCTATAATGTAACTTACATCTAGCATTTTTGACCATTATATACAATCTTTTAGTAATAACTGAGGATGTTGTATTATATAAACACTTATATAACCCAGCATCAGATTTGTGTATTCTCTGGAAGTATAATGTTGCTGTGTGGTAGCTGGTGATATTCTGAGGCAAGTTTTGCCTACGATAGACTTGCCCTCTAGCTTTCCAGTATGGTATCTGCCATTTTTCTGCATGGTCTCTGTCTTTGACACTACAGTTAACCTCTAAACTTTGACCTTCCTTGACATTTATTTGATCATGGTCTGGGCTAAGTATCATTTGAGGTGCTAAAGCACAGAAACATTCTACAATTAAAGAAGAAATATGTTATCATTGGAAGACTCTTCCAGTTTTGGTAGTTGTATTCTGTTAAGAGGTTGGTAAAGGGTTATTTTCATGCAACGTGTTCCGCCATTATATTACATGTGTTTTCGTGTCTCAAATATTTATTTCTCGTTTTTTTGTGTTTGGTTCGATGTGTGTGCCTCATGTTTTCCCTTATTTATTTTCAGTGTTTCGTGTTGGTACTATTAATTTCTTGTGCTCGTCCCGCATTTCATTAAAACCTTGACAAACTCAAAGTCATATATATATGTTTTGAATCATTCATGAATTACTTATCTGGTTCCCAAAATATTAATTGCTTTCTTCATTAGTCAAAATGTTAGTAGCCTATTACTATGAATAATATATAATATTTTTTTTTTCAAATTAGATGAGATGCAACTAGCGGACGCTAAAAGGTGACCACAGGTTCTCCAGGCCCATTATAAATAATGACTGTATGATCTCCAAGAATGTAACAACTAAGTGATAACTTTTGGTACTTATTTTCTTAAAACTTATGATTTAATTCTTGTGCTTCGTTTTTCACAATTTTTATTATCCGTGCAACTTTTAGCAATTTTTATTTTACATGTTTCCCTGTTCAGTCCCCCCAAACCACCTAGAACAAAAAAATAATGATTTCAAGTTCATTTCAAAATTTATTTCAACATTGTAATGCAACCATTTTTCTTAGAATACATATTTTGACTCAGGATTAGAATACATATTTTGACTCAGGATTAGAATACATATTTTGACTCAGGATTAGAATACATATTTTGACTCAGGATTAGAATACATATTTTGACTCATATGAGTCAGGGACAATATAACCCTCAGTTCATACTATACAATTTACATTTACAGCATACATATACATCTTATGGCTTTTTTGAAATCTGTCCCAGTTGACCCAAGATTCTGTCCCACTTGAACTATTGATGTCATACAACAATCACGTTTCCATTGTGGCATCAGATATTTTGTACTAAGATGTTCAAATTTTACTGGAACCTTTGTGATGTCCAGTAATGGTGGAACATATAGCGATAAGGTGTATCCTAATGTTATCGGTTCTCAATAGTGTAACACACTTTTGCTCTGAAGGGCCAGTTCTTCAAATACATGTGGTCAAAGCTCATTGTGTTAATTTAGTAGATACTTTTATTCATTTCCTATTATCGTCACGATTTTCTCTTGCGTAAATCAATAAAAAATCAAAACATCTTTGTTGTGCTCAATTTTAACATTGGGTGCAATACGTCATCAGTTCTCGATAGTTGTAAAAAGTATAGTATGGATAGCATGTTTCATATCAATAGAAGATTTAAAATTACGCAAATTGAAGAAAAGTATCAATTAACTATCCTTTTGTCTCTAGAAAACATTTTTTTTTTTTTATGAATTTTAGCCTTATCAATCAATTAATGCATCTTTAACCGATATCTTAGGAATTATCACTCAAGGACAAAAATATGCATTGAATATTAAATTTAGATGGATTTTAAATTATTGAACCAATTCTTATATGTTATAATATGTTGTCACGTTGTTATAAATATTTTTCTGTCACAGTAACAATATTTAAGGGCATTACTATTCCGATAATTGAATTGAATTAAATTTTATAGTTGATAAGATAAGGCCCAAACTGCGTTCCATAGATTTTTTTTTCATAGCGACATCATGTAATGATATCAATCATTTATATTTACTTAACTTGATAAGCTTTACACGTGCATCTAATCTTAGTACCGCCTACCAGATTGAGTGACAGTTTAACTGATTAAATCTATAATACTAAAATTACGAGGTTCAATTTGTCAGCCGTCATCACGTAAAAACGACGAATCAAAAAATTCAACTTTATATATAACTAATATAGTACAAAGGTGTAGATTAAAAATTACACCACTCCAGGCCCTTTTGTTTTCCACGTAATTAATATTGCCAATAATTAAGAAGTTCCGGGTCGAGTCCGATACCGATACCAATAGTATATTCACCTGTTACCGATTACCTTATCTGTACGTTCCGCATCTGACAGGCGCACCACCAAACAGTGTATTCTGGATTAATATGCTATATAGTATTACACGGGTCATAATCACAGGGTTGACACTACTTAATTGTCAAATTGTTACCTATTGTAGTATTTTAATCAGTTAGACTTTCTAAGATAACAATACGAATACTAAAAATCTGGACTAAAATAAGGCGTATAGGTACAGTTTTCAATTTGTTAGCGGGCATGACGTAAAACAGCGAATCAAAGAATTCAATATTTATAACTAATATAGGACAATGCTGTTGATTAAAAAATACTCCATTCCAGGACCTTTTGTTTTCCAAATAATTAATATTATCAATAATTGATAAGATCCAGTTCGACGGGTTCAAACAGAAAGATTTGAAAGCAGAGAAAACTGTGTATCTTATAATCAGCATGACTTTATCAGATGACAATACTAATACTAAAATAAGGCTTGCGCATAGTTATATACTTTAATTCAGTCACGGACCCGCGATATACGGGTGTGTTCTAGTATATATTATATTTGTATCTTGGGGATTATAAGCAGTTGTTATAATCATGTCTTAGTGTATTATTAAAGTATTACAACTTACATGGATTTACTTATCAGTCATTAAGAAACTGAAGAATATAACATGGTGTCAGATGTGAACAACTCGTGAATGTTAAAACTATTATTTGGCGAAAGCATCAACACAAAAAACATGGAAGCTCATTTAACTCATTCGCCCCCAAGAGATTTTTGGAAAATCAGGCATTTTCGAAAATTTGCAATCATATTCAAATTATATGTAAATTAGCAGACTCTTGATGCTGTAACTGATGCTGATCTATTAAACTATATATTGAGATTTGGGGGTGGATGGCATGGGTGGGGGGTGGGGTGGGAGGTGAAAGATTTTCTCGTGGGTTTGAACCCACCCCCACTGAAAAATGGTCATTTTCCGTCTATTTTCCGATTTTAAAACAACCTTGAGAGGTGAACATTGACCAGACTGTGTTTCTCTGTCAATCAAGTCTTACCCTATAGTTACTGCAGTCTATTCATGCTTACTGGGAGTATATGGGACTTTAGTGTCTTGCTGGCGAATTATTATTGTCAAGTCAGGTCTGCCTAAATGTGTGTTTTTACGGATTTTTGACAAAACGGTGACCTAGATTTTACAGACTAGTTTCCTATTGGCCATTTAATGCCTCTTTGTGTTCCTATACCACCTATGCATGCATTTACGATAATAGTTTATACCTACAGTGACTACCAGTCACGTAGTGGCAATCAAAAGATGCCCACCCCCACCTGATTTTGGCTACTTTTCACGTTTTTCCGATTTTTAACTCTTAAACAGCTTTCAAAGTGCCATATTTTCATAAACAGACGTCTGATAAGAGTTTTTGGACCATGCACTGCTTGGTTGAAGTGCCTGCTTTCATGACAGTTCAGGTGGGGCAGTTCCAAAAAGGTATGGAGGGTCATACGGACCATCAAAGAAGGGTTGTCGCACTCACGCCTACAGGCGGGATTGGGGGTTAAAGGGTTAAAGAATTTCATCAATTTTTTTTAATTTGACTTCTGTTAGTTTTGAGGTCGTTTTGGGTTATAAAACTGACCAAAACACTCTTTAGAGGTTGAAAATCGGGAAAAAAATATTTTTAGTTTAACTCATTCGCCCCCAAGAGATTTTTGGAAAATCAGGCATTTTCGAAAATTTGCAATCATATGCAAATTATATGCAAATTAGCAGACTCTTGATGCTGTAACTGATGCTGATCTATTAAACTATATATTGAGATTTGGGGATGGATGGCATGGGTGGGGGGTGGGGTGGGAGGTGGAAGATTTTCTCGTGGGTTTGAACCCACCCCCACTGAAAAATGGTCATTTTCCGTCTATTTTCCGATTTTAAAACAACCTTGAGAGGTGAACATTGACCAGACTGTGTTTCTCTGTCAATCAAGTCTTACCCTATAGTTACTGCAGTCTATTCATGCTTACTGGGAGTATATGGGACTTTAGTGTCTTGCTGGCGAATTATTATTGTCAAGTCAGGTCTGCCTAAATGTGTGTTTTTACGGATTTTTGACAAAACGGTGACCTAGATTTTACAGACTAGTTTCCTATTGGCCATTTAATGCCTCTTTGTGTTCCTATACCACCTATGCATGCATTTACGATAATAGTTTATACCTACAGTGACTACCAGTCACGTAGTGGCAATCAAAAGATGCCCACCCCCACCTGATTTTGGCTACTTTTCACGTTTTTCCGATTTTTAACTCTTAAACAGCTTTCAAAGTGCCATATTTTCATAAACAGACGTCTGATAAGAGTTTTTGGACCATGCACTGCTTGGTTGAAGTGCCTGCTTTCATGACAGTTCAGGTGGGGCAGTTCCAAAAAGGTATGGAGGGTCATACGGACCATCAAAGAATGGTTGTCGCCATCACGCCTACAGGCGGGATTGGGGGTTAAAGGGTTAAAGCAGCCTCCTGAAATGAACTTTTCCAGTGATGGAAATATGGCAGAAAGATGGAAGGACGATGTCAGACAATGGAGCTATACTTGGATGTGGCTATGAGCGAAGCGGAAGAAAAGGATACATGCAAAGCGTTGCTATATGTGATCGGACAGGACCTGGGACATATTCAATACCTTTCATATCCAGGAAGGAGACAAAGGCAAAATTTTACCACTTTTCACGCATTTTGAAAGATATTACATTCCGTGCAAAAACGTAACTATGGACTGTTACAAGTTCAACACTAGAGTACAAGGAAAATCAGAATCGATAGATCAATTCGTAATGGATTTAAGAAACATGACTCAAAATTGTGCATTTGGAGCAATCAAGGAAGAACTTGTAGGAGATCGTATTGTGTGTGGAACTAACTCTGAAAGAGTAAAGAAAAGACTACTTAGGGATGACGAGTTGACACTTGCAAAGGATAATACTTGCATGCCGAGCAGATGAAGAATCCAAACGTCAGATAAAAACACTAAAAGAAGAGGAAACAGTGCACGCATTGAAAAGAAGACCATGTTATCAAAATCAACAAGAAGGAAGAATATAACACATCACACCACATCTTACAATTGTGTATTACGTATGTGGACTTGACCTTCTTTTCGAGCTAAGTTTTGTTTACATTTGAAACATGCTATTTATGAACCGAGGGGATGAAGTTGGGGTTGTTTTGGAAATAAGGAAAAGTAGGCTAAAATCGTAAAATATTATTTTTACTGTTGTAAAATGTCTGAAAACTTGGCCTTCTTTTACTTTAGGGGTCCCAACCCAAAAGGAGCTATACTAAACTATTCTTAACCTCAAACCTTACCCTAACCTGACCCTAACCCATATCTAAACATAACACTAGCCCTAACCCTAACCTAAAACATCCCCAAACCTAACCATAACCATGAATGCCACTTAACTCTAAAGTATAGGGACACTTAAAGTAAAAGAAGGCCGAAAACTTGAAATATTGAAATTAATGCTTGCTTGAAGCAAGTTTTTATTTGATCCTTGAAATACCGACAAAAAGAAAACATGTGCAATTTCTCGAACTACTTTTATTTTTATCACGCGCATTGCTATCGAGAACTGATTACTATCATGAACAGATCTTACAGGCGAACCAAACGAATCATAGAATAAATATAATTATGTTTTGATATGATTTAGACCTATGCCGTAACCGTATGGCCATGAAATTATCTATTGTCTAATATCTAATATATTTGACATATTTGTACTGTAATGTATGTACAGTTTCGAAATAACACTTTTTTCTAAACAGTTATAAATTTACAGATGAAGAAAACATGTTTACGATGTAGACAAGAACCAGATACACAGTGAGGGTGTTGGTAAAAAACGACCACATAACAGGTGACTTTGTTTACATTTGTAATATACCTTGGAAGATAATATACAAATGAGCAAATATAAGCAGAATAGCTGTCAATTTGCGCATTTTCAGTTCATCCAATTTGACAGACCATTTTTGTGATTTTATGTCGGAAGTGGTTAAGTAGCCCCCTCTTTTGGGAATGAAATAGATAAATAAAACCCAAAAGTTAGTGAATGACAAGCAATGCAAACGTACCATATATATTTGCCACCTGCTTTAAATGCAAGAATTTAGATTGTGTTCTCATGAGTAAAGGAAAGCGAAATAATGGGGGAAAAGTAAAAATAATAGTTAAAAGAGCCTCCTTATGATTTTTTTATAATATGTGATTACTTGAACCATTACTTGTCGGTTTTTATACTGATTATTTGATTACAAGACCAAATAGTTCATGATTATTTGAAATTTTGAAAGTATAATACTTTATTTCCTATCATTTGATTATCTAGTTATAAAAAAAAATATTTATGCGATTATATTGACCTCTATATTGGCAAAAAAAGTGATTATGTGATTACCTGGACACCCCATTACTTTAGGGCCTCTCAAAAAGGAGAATTGTTCATCTCAGTGACAAAAATGTATCTTTTTTCATATTTTTAAGTTGTGGTCATATTTTAATAAAAAAAAAAAACACTTATACAGATGATCACACATTTTCAAGGATTTGTATAGAACTATATGACACTAGAAATAAATAGTTACAGACACTAAAATACTGAATTACATGTTTTCCAAAAAATTATGATTTAAGTCACATAAAACCTAAAAAAAAATGGTGCACATGTTTTTTATGTTTATAACAAAATGGATAGTTGTCATTATTAAACTTATGTACATATATTTTTTTCTGAAGAAAATTCTTTAATTTGTTCACATTTAGAAGTTTACTTTTTTTAATTGCTTGCTTCCAACTAGAAGCAGTTCGCCAACATATTTTCCGTCATGATTCAAATTGACCTTTGCGTGACCCTCTCGTAAAAATGCGGTGATCGCAATACGCATGGATTTGTTACAGAAATAAACTATTATCTCATTGTACATGGTATACACGTGCTCAATATCTATGCTTCTTTGTGGATTGTTTACTATAAGGTGACAATCGTAAACTACGGCTTCAAAACACGAAAATTAAATAGCTGCCATATTTCCAATTCATAACAGACAGAGAGAGAGAAAATGACGATTATACGATATTTTTGTGTAAAAAATGATAAAATCGTGCACAGAAGACTTAGTTTATGATACAGATAAATTTATTTTATTAAAGTGTCGCGTGTTGATCTTACACAATAGTAAAATATTAACACAAGTACAATATCATAAAAAAAGATCAACACCCAGCCTAAAAAGACTTATGAGACACTGTTATATACATATAAAACAGCTCAATCACACAATGTAAAAAAAAAAATTATACAAAAAAAAAAAGGAAATGATAAGAAATCTCATGTATTTATCTTGCAAACCTGATAAATTAAACGGACTAATAAAAATTAGATTTTAAAGAAATGTAAGAATGTTAAATACACCTATTTTAAACATTGCGTCTAACGACTAAAACAAAATTATGTGTAAAACTGCGATAAGAATAAAATATTACTTTATATTATAATTTAAAATTAATAAAAGTGATAGAAAAAAGACAAAGTAAATTGAATCAACAGTACATTTAAACCACTTTCAACAATTTTCAAAAAAAAAATATATTTAAAATGTTCTATCGACATATTACATAAACTATTACAATACATATATACTTTCATTTTTTTATGTACCAAAAGTTATTTCCCTTAATTAATATATATTTTCTTTAATTTATCTTTTTACCCTGATAAAAAGAATAGGCTTTATGAACAATTATATGTTATAAAAAACTTTTTCTCCTGACATAAAATTTGTGAATAGAGTAGGACAGTGTTACTTGAATGTCATTACAAGTCATTAAAGCATTGAACTTGAGCTCTGTACTCATGTTTTCAAAATTTTCAATACATTGACGTGCCCTTTGAAACAATTCATATCTACTGTCTTCATACAGAGTGCAAACCATTAAAAAGTGAGTTTCGTGTTCAATATCATTCAATTTACAAAATTTACATAGTCTTTTATTCAATGGAATCTGCGGTCTGGTGTATCTCCCTGTCTCTACAGCTAGGGGTAGCGATCCACTGCGGAATAATGCCATAGTTCGCGTTACGTTTCTTGGTAAAAGCGAGAGAGTATACTGTTCTGTTTTAACACTTTGCTTGTAAATACGGTAAGTCCTTAGTTTGTTGCCGTTAGCATTGTTTTTGTCGTCATATAAATCTTTCTCGAAATCAGCCTGGTCAAAGTTCGTTAGTTTTTCACTTATGAGGCGCATCGCCGTTTTAACTCTGATAGTGGCGTTATGAACAATATCAGCAACATGTAAATCGTTTGCAAGTTTGTCTATTTGATGATGCCACCCTTTTCGTCGCCGTGAGGCCCACGCTGCTACTTTTGATATAAGTCTATCATCGTTAACTCGTAAGATCTTATATTTTAGACGTATAGGCATGATAGTTTTTGCTTCGTATAACATGAGGTTAGTCCAAGATCTCCGCGCACCGCTGTGTTGGAGGTTCGCTTCCCAGCTGCAAGAAAGTATTTTGCAGCATTGTTCTGTACATTGTTAATTACTCTGTGGGATTTGTATCCCCAAACAGCACTACCATAGAATAAAACTGGTTCTACCATCGTCGTATAAAGTTTGTGATAAACGTTCCAGGTCATACCACCTGTCGCTATGAATTTACCAAAAAGGGCTCCCAAAGCTCTACTGGCTGATTTAGAAAGTTCTGTAACTGCCTTTTCTAGTGGTAAGAACTCATCGAACCAAAGTCCCAAATATTTGTATGAGTCAATATATTCTAAGTTGTGAGTTCCACATTCAAAATCAAAGTCTGACCGAGGTATCGAAGGATTTCTAAAATGCACTACTTTGGTTTTCGACCGATTAATTTCAAGTTTCCAGTCATCACACCAAGACGCAACCTCATTAAGCATTCTCTGTAGTGTGTGTTCATCCGGCGCAATAACAGCTATGTCATCGGCATACAGTAGTATGCTTAACTCAATATCGTCAATCTTAATACCACAGTTTAAGTTGTTTACTCGTACATACACGCATTGGTTCAAGAATTAGATAAACATTATTTTTCACCAGTCACTTGTTTCATATGACTTTAAAAAATAAAATTATGAAAATTGTCATGAAATTTTGGCAATAGACTAAGTCTCACTCAAGAATTGGATAAACATTATTTTTCACCAGTCACTTGTTTCATATGACTTTAAAAATAAAATTATGAAAATTGTCATGAAATTTTGGTAAAAGACTAAGTCTCACGACAATATAAACCCTTGTGACAATCGATCATCAATTTCGGTCATGTTAATTTATCTAGATATCAGACATGTTTGTGTCAGACTTGAAACTTCAAGCTGATCCATTTTGCTGGGCACAGATTCTCTCTGCCCAATAAAGTTTTAAAAAATTTGAGGGGAAAGAAAAAGAATTGCCATGAAAAGTAGATTCATTGTACGGTATTGTTTGATTTTTTGAAGATATAATTTCGCAGATCCGTGCTGCAAACAGTTTCCCTTTTTCTAAAATCATATTTTTAATGATAATTGCTATAATAAAAAAAAAACTGCAAACTAAAAGCTCCCAAGAGCCTGTGTCGCTCACCTTTATCTACTGTGGTTTTGGAAATCATGTAAAATAAGTTTACAATCTTTAAAATCTTAATAAATAGATACCCCAATAATGATTGAGACCATTTTTTTTAAATTTAGCCCAGTCGTTAAACATGTTGAATTAAAAGTAGGCCATCCCATGCAGTGTAGTCTTACAATAGATACTCATTATTTAAATTAGCGTTCAATTTGTGAGAGATCTTTGAAAAGTTTACAAAAATTTACCAAAAAATGTTAAAAATTGACTTTAAAGGGCAATTACTCCTTAAGGGGTCAATTGGCTATTTCTGGCCATGTTTGATTTATTTGTAGATCTTACTTTGCTGAACATTATTGCTATTTACAGGTTGTCTCTCTCTATAATAATATTCAAGATAATAACCAAAAATTGCAAACATTTCCTTAAAATTACCATTTCAGGGACAGCAACCAAACAATAGGTTATCTGATTCGTCTGAAAATTGCAGGGATGATAGATCTAAACCTGATAAACATGTTTACTCCTATTAATTTTCCTCTAAATGCTTTAGTTTCACAGATATAAGCCAAAAACTGCATTTACCCCCTTTTGACCGTTTCTACTTTTAACCATGGCGGCCATATGTTTGTTGGCAGGCAGGGTCGTTGGACATATTTTTAAACTAGATACCCCAATGATGATTTTGTGCAAGTTTGGTTAAATTTGACCAATTAGTTTAAGAGGAGAAGATTTTTGTAAAAGTTAACGGACGTCGATGACAATGACGACGGACGACGACTGACGCCAAGTGACGAGAGAAGTTCACTTGACCTTTCAGGTGAGCTAAAAATGGAGAGAGAAAAATACACTGATATTGGCGATAACTCCTTCAAATTCACATAATAATTATGATTAATTATGGTAGAAATAAAATGCGGATACTCTTCACATTGTGAATAAAGGGCCTGATAAGGTAAACAAAAAATGCAAATGTGCATGTTGCCGAGTATGGAATAAGAAAGAGCTACATGTTGACATAGATTTGCAATACACTTAAAAGTATGTGCATCTGACGAGTATTGTACAAGTTTCAAATAAACTTAACAATATCCACTCAATGTTTCTGGTAAATAGGGCCAGACGGACATGTACATCGTTGTGACAGTCATATCATACACCAAATATAGTAAAACTATCGCTTTAGTATATGAGAATAAACTCATCATAGAAACCAGGATTAAAATTTTGTATTTGGGCCAAACGCGCGTTTGGTCTACAAAAGACTCATCAGTGAAGCTTGAATTAAAAAAGTAAAAAAGCCAAAAAAAGTACGAAGTTGAAGAGCATAGGACTACAAATTCCTTAAAGTTTGCCAAATACAGCTATGGTTATCTATTCCTGAGGTAGAAAAGCCTTTGTTTTTCAAAAATTCGAAGTTTTGTAAACAGCTTATGTATAGTTATGACCATATCAATGATAAACAGACTCAATTACAAAAATTGAACATTGACTAATGAACCATAAAAATGAGATTAAAGTCAGATGAACCCCTCCGGACATAATCTACATCATGCAATCATTACAGACACTCCTCTTTTACATACACCACACATTGATCTATTGCTTCTTGTATTTGAGAAACTGACTAAGTTCTCAGTACAATTTAACATTTACCATTAACTATAAACGTAAAGTCAAGGTTATATGAAACCTGCCAGACATCATATACACCATGCAATCTTTAGATGCAAAAAATATAGTCCAATAAACATGAGGTCAAGGTCAGACAAAACCTACCAAGTAGACATGTACATCTAACAACGTATACATCAAATATTGTTGACCTTATTGCTTATGGTATAAAGAAAACAGGCCAAAACAGAAAAACTTTTCAATAACCGTTGAACCGTGATAATGAGGTCACGATCATATGAAACTTGCCAGATTAACATGTACACTTCAAAAAAACCAACTGAAATATGATTTATGAATTAAATGTCCCTCTTGTATCTGTCGCCTCTCTTTTTTACCTACTGCTAAACAGTATCTGAGAAACAAACTCTAATATGTAGCTTTAAAATCGATCTATTGTTTTCAGTGCAACATGGGAGATAACTAACAACAGGAGATACAAATCAACATTAAGCTTGAAATCCATTTTTTATTGTGAAAAAGGAGATAGTTATCCATGCCAGTCTTCTACAAGAGATAATTATTATGACAAAATAAAAAAAGTATCAATGTTTACTTGAATTCTATTTGCAGTCACTGTGAGAAGCTTTGTTTCTCCATTATTGGGACAAGGGAGATAACTATTGATGTATTAATATAATTCCTCCCAATCTTTTCAACATATAATGAACAGTGTAAAGCTAATTTAAAAGTAGATATTCTTTCTTTTTAGTGCCAGATAATAATAAGTATAACTATTCACATAACCCCAGGCAAGATCATTGGCTACACTGATCTCCAGCAGAAATAAACAACTTAAGATCATTTCCCACTTCATACTACACATAATGTAATATAAAGCAACACTTCCATTCAAATCATGCCTGTGAGATCCAAAAGGATCAGCTCTAAAGGTGTTTTTTTTTTTTTGCATTTTTAAAGTTTTGATTATGGATTTTACCATGAAAAATTCAAAATATGTCTTTTTTTTCAGGAATTCACAATTTCTGTGTTTCTGTCCATTACACAAAATTTCAGAAAGCGGTTTTTAATCTCGACACATTCTTCTTAAATTTTTTACTCCAATTACAATGCCGATTTTGCCATTTTAATTGAAATTTTATAGTGTGTCGTTTTATGTTGTGATGTTACACTATTGTTTCAGGTATGGGTGAAGGTTGGTACCTATTAAAACGTTTAAACCTGCTCTATTTGTTTGCACCTGTCTGAAGTAAGGAACCATTTTACTGGTTGTGTTTCATAAGTGTTCTTGTTTCTCGTTTTTTTTTTATATAGATTGGACCGTTGGTTTTTCTGTTTGGATGGTTTTACACTTGTCATTTTTGGGGCCCTTTATTGCCTGCCGTTGGTGTGAGCCAAGGCTTCGTGTTGAAGATTGAATTTGACATATAATGGTTTTCTTTTACATATTGCGACTTGGATGGAGAGTTGGCTAATTGACACTCATACAACATTTTCTATAACTAAGATGAAAAGAAAAAACCTGTTTTCGATCAATAAAGCATGGACATGATCGAGTTACATAGAAAATACATATGCCAGTCCAGATATAAATTTCAGACCTTTTATATGAAAGTTGTAGATTTCTAGCTCTTTCTCCTCTTGGAATATTAAGCGTATAGTAAGTTGACAGCACGGCTGCCACCACTGCATTAACGTTCATGATTAAAAAATCTGCAACTTTCACAACAGTAAAACAAAGATTTTTAAAACACAGTCCCTAGATGTATAAAGATTTGTTCTCAATGTTAATATATTTCCATTGAATTATATTTGTGACATTTGTTTTCAACATAAAACAAGATAAGATTGTTAGGGGAATTATTAGTTTTTAAAACTCAACAAAATCTTATTCTATGCATAAAAGCAGCTTGAAAGGAGCGAATATCTGTATAAAGTATGAATAAATATCATATATGTATAAATCTTTTATTTTTAAAATCTAAATGAATACTTTCAATATTTTACAATATATATATATATATATATTTGGTGTTTGGTACAAAAATGAGTATTTTTTGGTTTGGTACAAAAATGAGTATTTTTTGGTTTGGTATATAAAGTATTTTTTTTAGAAATATACATGTTAAAACAAGTCATACAAGTGATTACTTCTCGAAATAAGAAAAAGTATAAAAATGAGGTAGTAAAATCTGTATTTGTTAAAAACAATGAACACATTATGTGGATGGCAAGATTTGGAACAATCATCGAATCAAGGGGTATGCTGAATAAAAAAAAAAATCCAGTTCTTATTGCACTGTATTAATTTATTTGTTCAAAATCAATGTTACGTATATCATTTGTTCAATGAAACACTGTTAAATACACAGAAGACAAGTTCTTGGTAAACATAAACATTGCATATTTCACAAAATTAAAATAAAGTTTGAGCCTACAGCACTTCAATAAATTGAAGTATATCTGAACACAACTGGTGTACCATTTAAAATATTTCAAACAATCTCAAATTAAAATACTTCATAATGTAAACCAGATACCATACTGCACGAGGATAGTGAGTAAGTATATTTACAGGCGTTAACAGTCATTGATAAACAATTTAATCAAGATGTTCACCCTCATTCATTCTATATCACTGCATATCATCTATAATACTAAAATTACGAGGTCCAATTTGTCAGCCGTCATCACGTAAAAACGACGAATCAAAGAATTCAACTTTATATACAACTAATATAGTACAAAGGTGTAGATTAAAAATTACACCACTCCAGGCCCTTTTGTTTTCCACGTAATTAATATTGCCAATAATTAGGAAGTTCCGGGTCGAGTCCGATACCGATACCAATAGTATAATCACCTGTTACCTATTACCTTATCTGTACGTTCCGCATCTGACAGGCGCACCACCAAACGGTGTATTCAGGATTAATATGCTAAATACACGGGTCATAATCACAGGGTTGACACTACTAAATTGTCAAATTGTTACCTATTGTAGTATTTTAATCCGTAAGACTTTCCAAGATAACAATACGAATACTAAAAATCTGGACTAAAAATAGGTTTCAATTTGTTAGCGGGCATGACGTAAAACAGCGAATCAAAGAATTCAACTTTATTTATAACTAATATAGGACAATGCTGTTGATTAAAAAGTACTCCATTCCAGGACCTTTTGTTTTCCAAATAATTAATATTACCAATAATTGATAAGTTCCAGTTCGACGGGTTCAAACAGAAAGATTTGAAAGCAGAGAAAATTGTGTATCTTATAATCGGCATGACTTTATCAGATGACAGTACTAATACTAAAATAAGGCTTGCGCATAGTTATATACTTTAATTCAGTCACGGACCCGCGATATCACGGGTGTGTTCTAGTAGGTTTATAAAATTACAAATGTGTTTATATATTGACCCTGAAGTTTATTTAATTACAAATGTGTTTATATATTTACTATGAAGTTTTTAAAATTACAAATGTGTTTATATATTTACCATGAAGTTTAAATAAAAAACATAGTCATCATTGTAATACAACATTATACTTACTTTTAAGAAGAATGGTAAAGCACACATAATTTTCAGAGGACAAACTATTTTGTTTTTTACTTGCTATATAATCAAAAGAAATGAATCAATTAATTATTTAGATTCATCATCATTTCTACAACTGCTTTTCCAAACCTACAAGTGAGTCTACTGTGACTTTTAACTAGGTAAAAAATTATTTAAGAATACAAAAAAGTGTTCCTACTTCTAATCTCAAAACAATCTCAAATTAAAATACTTCATAATGTAAACCAGATACCATACTGCACGAGGATAGTGAGTAAGTATATTTACAGGCGTTAACAGTCATTGATAAACAATATAATCAAGATGTTCACCCTCATTCATTCTATATCACTGCATATCATCTATAATACTAAAATTACGAGGTCCAATTTGTCAGCCGTCATCACGTAAAAACGACGAATCAAAGAATTCAACTTTATATACAACTAATATAGTACAAAGGTGTAGATTAAAAATTACACCACTCCAGGCCCTTTTGTTTTCCACGTAATTAATATTGCCAATAATTAGGAAGTTCCGGGTCGAGTCCGATACCGATACCAATAGTATAATCACCTGTTACCTATTACCTTATCTGTACGTTCCGCATCTGACAGGCGCACCACCAAACGGTGTATTCAGGATTAATATGCTAAATACACGGGTCATAATCACAGGGTTGACACTACTAAATTGTCAAATTGTTACCTATTGTAGTATTTTAATCCGTAAGACTTTCCAAGATAACAATACGAATACTAAAAATCTGGACTAAAAATAAGTTTCAATTTGTTAGCGGGCATGACGTAAAACAGCGAATCAAAGAATTCAACTTTATTTATAACTAATATAGGACAATGCTGTTGATTAAAAAGTACTCCATTCCAGGACCTTTTGTTTTCCAAATAATTAATATTACCAATAATTGATAAGTTCCAGTTCGACGGGTTCAAACAGAAAGATTTGAAAGCAGAGAAAATTGTGTATCTTATAATCGGCATGACTTTATCAGATGACAGTACTAATACTAAAATAAGGCTTGCGCATAGTTATATACTTTAATTCAGTCACGGACCCGCGATATCACGGGTGTGTTCTAGTAGGTTTATAAAATTACAAATGTGTTTATATATTGACCCTGAAGTTTATTTAATTACAAATGTGTTTATATATTTACTATGAAGTTTTTAAAATTACAAATGTGTTTATATATTTACCATGAAGTTTAAATAAAAAACATAGTCATCATTGTAATACAACATTATACTTACTTTTAAGAAGAATGGTAAAGCACACATATTTTTCAGAGGACAAACTATTTTGTTTTTTACTTGCTATATAATCAAAAGAAATGAATCAATTAATTATTTAGATTCATCATCATTTCTACAACTGCTTTTCCAAACCTACAAGTGAGTCTACTGTGACTTTTAACTAGGTAAAAAATTATTTAAGAATACAAAAAAAGTGTTCCTACTTCTATTAATACAATTGCTTAAAATATCATCAAGCTTTTTTTCTTTTTCTTTGTTTCCATTTTCTGCCACAATCCAGTCACATCTGCCCGAGCATCTGCCGACATCTCTACTATGATCTATAATGTTTTTAAATAAACATGTGTAAACATCTTTTCACTGATATCTATAAACATCCGTCTCCCAGCTGTAATCATGACATCTATATACAATAAGATTCTTTAGCCTAAAATGGAAATCATACACAAGAATTGCGGACAGCTCAGCTGGATGGCCTTATCAACTATCCCACAGAGAGCAGTTATCATTGAATTTTTTTTAACGTTATTGTCTACGGGGAATTATGACCACTAGTTAAATAAACGAATACTATGCCTATACTATAGATATCATATAAAATTAACAAATTATAAAGATTGCACCATTTTTCTAGCTTTAAAATGGTGTAATAAAATTCACTTTATCTTGAAATTTACTGGTGTCCTCATCGTGTTGAACGTTGAGTCATCTTCTGGTTGAATATATAGCAAATACGAGGTATACATGTCTACTAAATAAATCATATTTAATTCATTTTTTATTGTAAATTAAATTAATACGTTATACAATATTGGCAAAACGTTTTCCTATCAAATGGTATAAAAAAAATCATTTTAAAATAATGTTTACTGGTGTCCCTATGCTTTTAAAAGTGGAACTTCATATTTTTTTGTTATACAACGTATATTCAGACAACTAGGATTGGCCGTATTCAAAGACGAATTGTGGTTGGTGTTATAAGTTGAATTCTCCATTTTATGATGTGAATTTCCTTTTTTTGACATCCATTATTTGAAATATCTAGTTAGGTTTTAAGCAATACATTAATTTCTGTTATACCAAAGATGTCTTTAAAGTAATATCAAAGTTAAGTAGTGTGGTTCTGTCGACATCTTTGAGAAAAGTACAGAAAAAGGATTTTTTTTCTAAAAAAAGGCAATTATTTAGTTTCAAGTAACAATAGCATTAATTTGTTATCAATTAATTGAATACACAATGATTGTATTGATGAAAAAAAATGTTTACATAATCTTAAAAATTAAATTGAAATAGAATATAGATGCCAACGTGAAATTTTAATGTTATTCAAAACATAAACAATGAATGAAAATGACAAAATACATCGGAAATCGTTTTTAAGAAAAGCTCCATAATAATCGATCTAAATATGGAAGTATTGTATAATACATTTTGTACTTCCATGATCTTAACTGCCATATAAACACAAATGTGTCAATATTTACATAGTATATAAGCGTCCCATGGGGCCACGACAAATCCTTTCCAGTGCTGTATCCCAAATTAATACCATATGTTGCTATTTTATCTTATCATGGAAGTATTATATTGAAAATAAAGTATTTCACACACAGGCTCTTATTGAGTGCCCCCCTTTTTTTTCATTTTATTTTGGTTAAGTTTTATTTGAAAATATTCTTTTCATATTTCATTTTTTTTCTTTCTTGTATAACTCTTATTCTGGCGATATAACCATACTTATTTATATTTGTTGTTTTCTATTCTTTTGTATAAAGGCATTCTTATTTCTACAAATAAGAATATACAGAGGGTTATACATAAAAAAAAACGTATTTTATTAAGTGAAAATAAATTTAGAAACGTTGAAATATGAACGAATATTTTCAAAAATTGATTAAACAAACAATAAAAAAGGAGTGAACTAAACGAGCACCTGACTTTCGGATGTCATGACATTCCTTATTGACAAATGTTTTGCGCTATTAGATATTTTGTTTCTGTTTTGAATTATTTCCGTGTATTTGCTTACTGACAGCGGTTGTTGGAAATACTTGACCAATAAACCCACAGGAGGGTTACAATCTTTCCTAAATCACAACAATTTTGTGTCAGGATTTCTGTTTATTTGCGTTCATTACTGGTTCTCCGTTCATAAAATGTATTAAATTTCTGTTCCGTGTATATTTGGTATAATATGCCTATGGATTCAGAGGCGGATTTATAGTGGGCAGCCCCCCCCCCCCCCCCCCATTTTTGGAAAAAAATTGGTTGCTTATATAGGGAATCACTGAAGCGTGACTGGAGCGGGACCCCTCTAAGGTCAGTCAGTGGGCCCCCACTTATGAAAATTCCTGGATTCGCCACTGGGATTCTCTCTATTAAACTTGCGAAATAAGAAAAATTCCTACTCTGTGTTTATCACTGTTGAATTAGGCCGTGTTCACATTGACCCAAACTCGGTGTTGTGTTAGTGTAACTCACACATAAACTAAACATAATTACGTTCCCATTGATAAAATTCAATGTTTACGTTACATGTAGTTTAAATCATGTTTTGTCTACATGCAGTCGATAGTCAATGTAGGCCTTGTGTAGGTTCAGTGTACACAAAACTAGACATTCCGAACTGTAAGTTTTCCATTTATATGTACAAAAATAAACGATTTTTATATAAAATTGATACTTATAACACTTATTAATAAAGTTCTTTACAGAAATATTTGTCTAAACTTGATATATTTATTTGTTATAAAACACTTTACATAGCCTTATTAACCCATTATCAAGACTCATCCATCATCATTGCCGAACACATAATTCATTAGAAAAGGTCTTCCCGAATCGACTGGACGTACGCACTGACAGAAATATTTGCCACTGGTCTTTACTCAAACAACGATTCACTCATAAATGCATTACTGAAAAAGGGTGGGGTTAATTGTTTGTTTGTGTAGAATCTCAGATCCGTTAAAATACAATTTTAGATAAAAAAAAAAATATCACCCTCTCCTTTTGCCAAAAAAAAAAAACAAAACTTGTAGAAGCAATACTATTTGAAACAAACAGAAAAGATAGAAATGTAATAATCCAGAATGACTTTCTTAAAGGAGCAACCACTTTACTTTAAAAAAAAAGGGGGGGGGGACTCGGAGTCCGATTTTTTTCTCGCGCGAAAGTTAATATTCAATTTTTTTCGATGGTACCAATTCAATATTTAACACTATAATGTATGGGGAAACTTTGGATTCAGACTAATCATCTGTATGACCCGATTTGTTTTAATCAAATTGTGGGAAAACCCATTCCCCCTTTTTTTTTAAAGTCAAATGGTCGTTCCCTTACTGCTAGAAAAGTTGTTCGGAAATTTGAGTTCGGTTCTACGTAATGAACATTGAAATGACATTTAGTTTACAAGTGTGAACAAATCTTATGTACAGGTAACTAAACAAGGTGTATAGATGTGGACAAATCTTATGTGAAACTAGTGTAGATTACATTAAACCAAATGTAAACATGTTTACTGTACAAGGCATTTGGTGTGAACACGGCCTTAGTTAGGTCTAGTTTAACCCGAATAATCCAGTCGTTATATTACGATCACTTCGATCACACCCTCGAGAAAAGTAGTAGATAGAGGGCACTGAATAATTCGAGTTGGGTCTAGTTGAGTTTCGAATGTTTGTGAATGAACTAATGAAAATCGACGTCATACTAAACTCCAAAAATTAAACACATAAATGAACTATACAAATCCTTGAATTAACTAAAATTAAAAACAACCCACAAGAATAAAAAAGACAGTCTCAAGGAGCTCCCGACTTGGGACAGGCGTAAAAATGCGGCAGGGTGAAACATGTTTTGTGAGCCGTGAATTCAACCCTCTCACTATACATAATTGTACCTCTGGCAAATGGCGATCAGAACAAATTGGGAACCAGAATAGAAAATTAATACGAGTTATCTCGCCTTGAAATGTCCATAATTCTTGTACATGATTATATAAGTATGATAACAAGTTTTAGTTTTGCTGTCTTGAATGTTTTGGTTTATTTCAAATGAATCAATTTATTCGCGTGACCTCAGTTATTTATGTGATTAGATTTTTATGAGTTAATGTTTGTGTGATAAAATTTATGGGAGTTATTCACATGATTTAATTTATTCGAATTATTCAGGTAATTTCATTTATGCGAGTTATTCATGTGGTCATGGTGATTAGATTTATATCAGTTGTTGATTTAGTGAGGTTTATATGAGTTATTCCTGTGATGCTATACATAAATTGAATTTCTGTCGTGAATTACCCGATCTTGTGTATTTTGGAATAGTTTGGTGCAATATTTCAGAATTATAAACTATTAGTACTACCGGTGCTAGTGGTCTCCTCTAGTCATGCTTCAGTGATTACCTATATCATCAACCATATGTTCCTACAAAAGGGGGGTTCCACCATGTCCCCACCCCAACCCCATAAATCAGCCTCTGCAAATATAATATCACTCTCTCAAGAATGTATGTATACAAATTGAATCATGGGATTTCAGTTGAAAGATTTATAATACTTGTGATTCTCAAATTCAATTGACCAAAAAGACAATATTATAACAATCAAAACCAAGGATTAAACAAACTTTAAGACTCATAAAACCAAAAGACATTTACATCAACAGTTACAAATAAGAAACAACACGATTTCCACTAAAACCGGGAGTGAAATCAGGTGCTCCTGAAAGGTAAGCATTTCCTGCACCGTATACGGCACCCGTCGTGTTATTTTTTTTTTTTTTTGTTCAATTCGTTAATGATGGAAGGTTATTATGAATCTAAGGAAGAATATCAGATAAATTACTTGAGTGATCACCTTAATTTGATTGATTCATAGCCCTGTCTTAGCAACTTTTGAGAAAGCAGTATTCTTCGTTCAACAAAATCAACGTAATTTGAGCTAGCTCTTGAGTAACGTATTAATTGATACACATATACTCCATATGCTGGTGCCGCTGGGATGTTGCTACACAGAAATGGAAAGTTGACTATTGGAAAATTAAAATCATCGCGTTTGTCATAAATTTTGGTATTTAACCTACCATCAGTAGTCATTTCGAGAAAACAAAGGTTAGTAAGTTCTCTTATGTTTACATCCTGAACCAGGATGAAATTCTTTGGACACAATATGATCAAAATTCAGATACTGTGTCCAAGTTTTGCTTACAGGGTTCACTCTTTGAGCCTTAGAATGTTGATGATGTGGATTAATTGGACAAAACCAGAGGACTCTAAACAGTCTCTAAAGGGGAAAGTAGGATAGAGCGATATCAAATCCTTGTAAGCAAAGCTTGGACATAGATTGCACTGAAAATTTAGCAAACAACATTCATCAACCTTTAGGCTAAAGGTAAACTAACTAAAATTTGAAGTTGTCGTGCATTTTCTAAATGTTTTACAGGCTGATAAATTGTTTTCGTACAAGTACAATATCATCAATGAAATGCAAGAAACTAATAACACTCAATGTATTTTAATCCTTACCTATCTATTCAGACCAAGGAATTCCCTTATACCTGGAGGCAAAATCCTGAAATATCAATTATAAACTATAAATATACATCATGTACATGTATTACATGTAAATATCATCTTAATTCAGAAATTATTAATAAACTAGGGTTCCAAAATCCTCTGGAAAAGTTGACCTTAGAAGGATACAACTATTTTTTATTGCTTTTTTGTGTGTGTTATAGACTAATTGAAAGCTTTCACCAGCATGTACACAGAGTATTTTTGTGATATAGACTAATTGAAAGCTTTCACCAGCATGTACACAGAGTATTTTTGTGCTATAGACTAATTGAAACCTTTCACCAGCATGTACACAGAGTATTTTTGTGCTATAGACTAATTGAAACCTTTCACCAGCATGTACACAGAGTATTTTTGTGATATAGACTAATTGAAAGCTTTCACCAGCATGTACACAGAGTATTTTTGTGCTATAGACTAATTGAAACCTTTCACCAGCATGTACACAGAGTATTTTTGTGATATAGACTAATTGAAAGCTTTCACCAGCATGTACACAGAGTATTTTTGTGCTATAGACTAATTGAAACCTTTCACCAGAATGAACATAGAGGATTTTTTGTGTTAAAAGGAAGTTTAATTTCGTAATGGCGGATCGTATCACAACTAAACGACTAAACGAACGCAATAAAATATATAGATCATCATCTTCAAAAAGGCAGGGCACCATGAAAAAGTAAAGCGTACCCTGGAAACTGTATAAAGGGTACAACGTGCCACTCATAAAAGGGTGTGGGCCTCGCCTTCTGAAAAACAGCCTAGCTGGAACACCGAAGACTTATTTTTTTTTCAAAGGGACATTACCTGTTAAATTCATGCTCACCGATTTTACTCAAATTCTCATATTTGATTTAAAACAATCTAAAACATAATTGATATTGTTATCTCAATGCTCTTCAACTTCGTACTTTATTTGGCTTTTTTTTTTTTTTTTTTTTTTTTTTTTAACTTTTTTGGATTCGAGCGTAACTGATGAGTCTTTTGTAGACGAAACACGCGTCTGGCGTATATATAAAATTTAGTCCTGGTTTCTATGATGAGTTTATTTACAACCACTGGGTCGATACCACTGCTGGTGGAGATTTATTTCCCCGAGGGTATCACAAGCCCAGTAGTCAGCACTTTTTGTGCTGACATGAATTATCATTGATATTGTTATATTTATAAATTAACTGTTTACAAAATTTAGAATTTTTTGAAATACTAAGGCTTTTCTACCTCAGGCGTAGATTACCTTAGCTGTATTTGGCAACACTTTTAGGAATTTTGGAACTCAATGCTCTTCAACTTCGTACTTTATTTGGCTTTTTTTAAAAACTTTTTTGGATTCGAGCGTAACTGATGAGTCTTTTGTAGACGAAACGCGCGTCTGGCGTATATATACAATTTAGTCCTGGTATCTATGATGAGTTTATTTACAACCACTGGGTAGATGCCACTGCTGGTGGAGATTTATTTCCCCGAGGGTATCACAAGCCCAGTAGTCAGCACTTTTTGTGCTGACATGAATTATCATTGATATTGTTATATTTATAAATTAACTGTTTACAAAATTTAGAATTTTTTGAAATACTAAGGCTTTTCTACCTCAGGCGTAGATTACCTTAGCTGTATTTGGCAACACTTTTAGGAATTTTGGATCTCAATGCTCTTCAACTTCGTACTTTATTTGGCTTTTTTTTTTAAACTTTTTTGGATTCGAGCGTAACTGATGAGTCTTTTGTAGACGAAACGCGCGTCTGGCGTATATATAAAATTTAGTCCTGGTATCTATGATGAGTTTATTTATCCAAATTATAAAAAGTCTAAAACAAACAATTTACAGGGAAAGGGCTCCATAAAATGTAGTTTCGTTTACTGTTTTTTTTTTTTAGTCTAAATGTTAACCATCGTTTCTACCTGTATAAGAATGATTTTTTTGTGGATCGAACCAGTCAATCAAGTGATTTACCTTTGTTTCACTTTCAAAGTTGACATTCTTTTCCTTTAAATAACTGAACACAGACAGTGCATGCTTTATTCATCTCTAGCTAACGAATTGAATTGAAGTTCATATGAATATGGATTTAATGAGGTCGAATTATTCACTTGCAAGTGAAAAATTCATCATCAATGTTTCTTATCTTATTTTGACAAAATTGAACCATACTGGCTGATAAAAGCGAATGATTATTTCACTATTTCAATTTCATAAATGATTGAACCAAAAATAATCGTATTTTAGATTTTTTTCTATATCTCGTAGCTAGTGCTCTTTTTCCTTATTCTACTTTTATTAAGGATATTGCAAAAAATAGAAAAATCAAAAATAACTTGTCTCTCAAAGACATACATATACATGGTTTCTCATACACAGAAAATAGGACAAATTTGATAAAGGTATAGGATTTTATGATATCTTGAAAGGCTTTTTTTTGGCAGTGGCTATTTTGACGAATCTGATTAAACTATCCTTATTCAAACCAGCAAGATAGCCTATTCTATATAGGCTCATTTGCCAGCACCAGCTATATAGTGAATTTGTTAATTTGTAGGTTCTTTGTGATTAGTGAAATTTAATATTTACTTTTGAGAGTAATATGAAAATGTGCACTGTCAACATAAAAGAATCAAATAATTACTAGTGTACCAGTAGTTAAATAAGTAAACAGCTAATTACATCGTTTGAAACACATATAATGGTTTAAAAACATTTATCAGTCAAAGTATAAATAACTATTAGAATGTATAACAAGAAAAGATAAAAACAAAATAAAAATATTGAGCATTCATTTGTTGCAATGAATTCATATCTCAACATGTAGTTGTAATTAATATTGTTAAAACCAGTCGGTGAAAGTCCCATTGCATCATATTGTGATAAAATATTATACAATATAACAAAGTCAATCACATAGCTTCAAAAATAAAAAAAAAAAATGTTTAAATTTAACTTGCTTTTGAAAATAAAAGTCAGTTATTTGTGTAAACAAAATAGTTTTTAACTTTGCTTCCGCTTACCTGATGCCAGCAAAATAACATATTTTTCTATTTTTCCAGCACCAACTACAAGTTCACTAAATATTTCTGGTGCCGGTCAAATACACATTTCTATAGAAATTGGCTATTTTTCCGGCTTAATTTAAGATATTTTAATCAGCGCCGGGAAAATAACAAAATTGCTGTGCCTTTTTATTTCTGTGATGTCTTCATACAATGTCATAGGAAAGCGTCACAGAAAAAAATGACAAAATAGCCTTTTAATTAAGACGTCATAATTATTTGGACTAAAGAATAATGTATGTGAAAACAAGGGATGCACTCAGGAGATTTAGAGGAGTCAGCTTGTCCTTAAAACTGATGCATCTGACAAATTCACAATGTAAATCAGAATTACATGCGAGCTGATAGTATCATACAGATTTTGTTAGTTATCTTAGAGGAAATTTAATTCTTCAATTATAATTTGTATTGCAATAAAACTTACAAAGGCTGAAATTCATCTTCTTCCATAAATAAATTCTGTAATCGTTTCCCAGCTTCAGCATATGGTCCATCTTCTGGAGCTTCTTCCACAACCTTGTCAATTGTGGTAAGAAGAGCAATTAATGTAGTCTGCACGATTCGATAACAGGACAGGCTGGTTCTTACAGAATCATCACCTATATGAAGATACGAATGATAGACAGATACTATCGAACTCCTATAGAAATGTTCATAATCGGTATAAGACGAATCGTTTTCGAGTACTGCATTAATAAGAGGTTTGCACGCGTGGCTTTCGAGATCTTGCCATTTCACCAACTCAATCTCAAATGCTTCAAGGCTATTCGGCTGGCATGTTGGACATGGAAGATCGTACGTCGGATCTAAGTTTAAAATGTTTTCAAATCCAACCGGTAATACTAAAGCTGGTGCTTGTTGTGGCATTGTCAATCTCTTAATTATGGAAACCGTCACTTTACAGAACAAAGAACGTGTTTAGAAGGGGTCTTTTGAAAAGGGTGAATAAGACGAACTCTGAGGCTTTGAAACAACCTTTCCTTGTCTCTGTTAGACTGGGATCCCGCAACATGTATGTATGATCACCTTGTTCTAAATGCTCATAACATAAAAGTCACACTATAATAATTAGAGTTAAAAGTCGTTCTTATCCAATCACAGAACTTCACAATTAAAAAGTATATTTCTCATGTGAATTAAAACATCCAGTTACTATCCAACAACTGTCTCTGTTAGCTTCCACTATAAAATTACCTCTGCTTTATATCATCCAAACAATATGATAGACATAATCTTAATCTTAACACTTATCCTTAAAATTAGTCAGTTAGCCGTTAAGATATTGTATTTAAATAATTTAATGCCACAGGATTTCTCTACCTGTGACGTAAATCTTTTGTTCAAACTCTCCATTATTTTTCAGGAATGGAGATTAATTTTCTATTGTCCGTCTTCATTTATCCGAACGTTTTGACCTTTGGGCATTTCCATGGGCAGTTTTTGGGATTTCTCTAATTAATCCATTTATTAAATCTTAATAAAAAGTTTTAACTGGCGTGACGTGAAAAGATAAAAGGACTAAAAGGTACAAATCGACTACTAATCGCACCTAGCCCTTGGATTAAGATGTCAGACCACCAATTAAAAATCACTATCTGTTCAATCAAATTTTGCAATTTTCACAGCTTTCTAAATATTTTACCTTAAGTTTAACTTCATAGAAACCATGTATGTCCTGAACATAAGCGAATCCAGGGGTGTCTGGGGGGCCCGCCCCCTCCCCTTTTCGTGGGAAAAATTGGTTGATTATATAGGGAATCATTGAAGCATGACTGGAACGCCCCCTTAGGAAACGTTCTGGAACCGCCACTGCAGTGAATTGTACATGTATCACCTTTCTACATGCCAATTTTCAACCCATGTTTAAAATCTTCTAAGAAAGATTTACCTCTCGGAAAATAACTACTCCAAAAATAACCCCTGGTTTTCTGGAAATCTTAAATTAGTATTAGTTTTTGGAGTAGTCAAGCCTGGAACATCTTTCCCGGTGTAAGGCAAAACACAATCCTCTAGAAGTTTCTATCTGGTGGAATATCTCACCAGAGTGCAGTACCATTGGTAACGACGGATGCGTGATGTCTATTATCATCTGTAAATATAGTCAACTACACTTCAAGTTATGCGACTTAATAGATGACTGTGTTGTGTTCTACAAACTATTCTAATCTATTAATAAAATGTTTCCTAGTATCTTTTAATGTCTTACACTTTAATATAAAACGTTCAATATCTTCTACACAACGAACAAATATGTTTTCATAGAATTTGGACCTATCTGTCTAGTATACATTTATATACTCCGGTAGCTGAATTGTAACTCTGATACATGCCTTTTGTCTATTCTACTTACTAGTACACTTGGTACAATAAAAAACCTGATAATAAATTGTTCAAATAAGGCCTTTGAAAATAGTGGAATTAATTACTTTTGGAGTGTCAAAAACTCGTTGGAAGTACTTGATAAATTGCATGCATATATTGGTGATTTTGAATCTGTTCAAAGTTTAGATTTTTCTACCCTATATACCACTTTGCCTCATATTCTTATTAAGAACAAAATCACATTCCTAATTAACTGGGCATTTAAAAAGTCAGAATGCGAGTACATATGTTCAAACTCTTTTAGGTCATTTTTTAGTAGCAATAAACAAAAGAACTATGTCAATTGGACATGCTTTGATACTATATATGCGCTTGAATTTTTACTTGATAACATCTTTGTTTGCTTTGGAGATTCCGTATATCGTCAAGTTATATGAATTCCAATGGGGACTAACTGTGCACCACTTATTGCGGACCTGTTTTTGTATTGTTATGAGTTACAATGTATGACTAAAATCAGCAAAGACCCATCGAAACAGCATTTGATACAAAAATTTAACAATACTTTTAGATATTTGGATGATAATTGGCTCTCAATAATGACGACTTCAGTATGTATACTAAAGAAATTTATCTTGTTGAACTTACTTTAAATAAAGCTAATACTAACAATGACCACTGCCCTTTCCTCGATCTTGATATCTATATCGTTAACGGGAAGTTTAATACAAAAATTTATGATAAAAGATATGGTTTTTCATTTCCTATCGTTAATTATCCATTTTTAGATGGTGACGTTCCCTTGTCACCATCTTATAGTGTTTATATATCTCAACTTGTACGATTCGCTCGTGTATGTAACAACGTATTAGATTTTAGCGAAAGAAATTTATGTATTACTGAAAAATTATTACACCAGGGTTTTCGATATCACAAACTAGTCAAAACATTTACTAAGTTTTATCATCGGTATAAGGAAATAATTCGTAAACATAACTCAACATGCAGACATCTTATACGTTCAGGTATTTCACATCCAATCTTTTATGGTATTATTCTTTACAAAGCACAAAAATGTCAGTATTCACCTCAAAAGCTTACGAAACCTTTAAACAGACTTATTAAGAAGGGATATAGTTACGATACTGTTGTCAGGTCATTAAAGATTGCATATTTTGGTTTTAATATTAATTCACTTATAGGGTCTTTGCATCGGAACTAAACTCATTTATTTAAAAAAAAAACAGTTGTTGGCATGACACGGGTTATGTTAAAGTGATCACCGGATGATTTCGTGTGTACCATATAGCATTAACACACTTGGACCTTAAAGTGATGATAATTTCGTGTGTACCATATAGCATTAACAAACTTGGACCTTAAAGTCATGATAATTTCTTCTCATATATTTTATGAAAGTATGATACTAAACCCCTAACGGGAGGGATTGTGCCTGATAGTCATATGATGAAGACATAATCTTTCAATCAGTTTAATTGAGGTCTGGAGCTGGCATGTCAGTTAACTGCTAGTAGTCTGTTGTTATTTATGTATTATTGTCATTTTATTCATTTTCTTTTGTTACATCTTCTGACATCGGACTCGGACTTCTCTTGAACTGAATTTTAATGTGCGTATTGTTATGCGTTTACTTTTCTACATTGGCTAGAGGTATAGGGGGACGGTTGAGATCTCATAAACATGTTAAACCCCGCCGCAATTTTGCGCCTGTCCCAAGTCAGGAGCCTCCAGCCTTTATTAGTCTTGTATGATTTTTAATTTTAGTTTCTTGTGTATAATTCGGAGTTTAGTATGACTTCAATTATCACTGTACTAGTATACATATTTTTTAAGGGGCCAGCTGAAGGACGCCTACGGGTGCGGGAGTTTCTCGCTACATTGAAGACCAATTGGTGGCCTTCGGCTGTTGTCTTCTCTATGGTCGGGTTGTTGTCGCTTTGACACATTCCCCATCTCCTTTCTAAATTTTACTTCTTGATCAACACGGTTTCTCTTGTGGAGAGTACCAAGTGTTGCAGTGCGGTTTAGATATACCAAACTTGGTTTATTTGCCGCATCTTTTTCCACTATTTTATTCCAGTGGCCAGTTATTTTCTGTTTTACCATGTTCTCCATACAGCTGGAGATGGCATATTTTCAATAAGCGTAAAAATGTATGTTAGATCATACTGGTCAAGCAATTTCTTTGCATAGATAAAACAGTTATTCGAAGTGTCATCTTTAACTAATGTCGACGAATGCAAATTTCCTTTTCAATTCAGTCATTTCTCAGGATACTGCCGAGTCTAATCAATATTGCACAGAGAGAATGTATTCTGCTCTGAACTTTCTTGTGATATTGATTTAGCTCCTCGTAGTCTTTCTTCTTTAGTACTACTGATTCGAGACCAAAAATCAACCTTGACATCGACCATTTTAAATTACCAACTCGTACTCAAGTTCTGCCAACTTGTGCCCATTTAAGAGAATAAATGTTAAATATTTATGTTGTTTGGAATTCAGCTTAACTATCTTTGATGGTGAAGTAACGAATTCATTTGGGAGGCCCTGAAAGGCTTCCGTAGGGAGATTTATACTTTGTGTTTTATTTGGCGTGTTTTAAAGATTAATACAGTATCCCGAATTGCACCGTGAACCAATGTTTGCTATGGCATGGTATTGGTTGCAAAAATTCGATATTTTTCATTTAAATGCAATATTTTATATTTAATTGGTATATTTCTTCATTTAAATGCAATATTTTTTCATTTGAATGGTATATTTTTTCATTTAGATGGTATAATTTTTCATTTAAATGCAATATTTTTTATTCAAATGGTATAATTTTTCATTCAAATGGTATAATTTTCATTCAAATGCAATATTTTTTATATAATTGGTATAAAAAATCATTTGCATGCAATATTTTTTTATTCAATTGGTATAATAGTTTTTTTTTATTTATATGCAATAATTGCATTATGGGAAATTCTTTGACGTTTTAAGGTCAAATTTGCAACAACGTTTGTGATTGGTCGATAATTGTTTGGATTTCTCCCCTTTCTTTCTAAACATGGGTGACCAATAATTAAAAAAAACGCTTCAGAATATCGCCCCTCTAACTAAATCTGGCGTTCGTGCGAGTCCTACACTGCCTGTTTTATTAAAATCTTGTGGTCCTAACTTGTATTTCTATTGCAAAATTTCGATGGTCACAACGTTCGGGCCACTTTTCAAAAACTTCCATTGTATATGTTAATTTAAATGCAAGTATACCTTTTTTTTTTTAAATAGATTAGACTTAAAATGGTTTTACACCAGTCATTGAACGTAGAATATCTTTGGACACAACGCCTGTGTCAGTATTGAACGTAGAATATCTTCGGACACAACGCATGTTTCTGTATTGAACGTAGAATATATTTGGACACACCGCTTGTTTCTTTATTAAAGGTAGCAGACTATCATTTGGACATGTATTTGTTTTTTAAGGTATAGTCGAATATTATTGGGCACAACCGCCTGTACCTGTATTGAACTTGGCGTACTTTTGGACAAATGAACGGTTTCTACGTGATTAACAGTCTTTTGATAAAGATAACAACTTATTGGTTTATTCGAGGTTTATTCGTTCTATCAAAATATACATGGGCGTTTTGTAAGTCATCCAAAATGCATCTGACTGTAGATTATAAAAGTATATAAATCAAAAAGAGCGAAATAAAAGAAAATCATTGAAGATTATGACAATCCAGTACTTATAGTTCAATAGAAAACCAACATGTTGCATTACACACAATAATAATATTTACAAGTTATTTCTGTTGTTCGTATCTTGTCATTCATAAAAATGGATTAGTCTGACTGAACGAATTCATGACCGTTTTAATGCATAAATCTATTCTGAAGCTATTTAACTCCTCGGAATAAACAGTGTATAAATTTGTGGATATTTTGTTTGCATTTCCTTATCAGGTATGTTATAAGTATCCCATTTATTTTTTTTGTGAATCAAGAACATTATAATAGTTGATGGTGGAGATTTGTCTCATTGGCAATCATACTACATCTTCTCTTATTAAGTTTTACAAATTTTTCGATACTGTCTTAGGTTGGTTAATGAACATTTTAAAATGTATCTTTTCACATTGCTAGTAATTTGTTAAACATAAGACTATGGACTATCATCGGAAGAAAAATAGTCAAACTACTGCGTTATCTCTAATATTGTACTCGGCCATTAATCCTTTCTCTTATTAATCGGATTACGCCTGCCGTTTTTTATTGATAAAATGCATATTTCTTTTATAAAATCCTTTCCTTAAATGCGTCAAATCTGCTTTGCAAGTTTAAATTTTGTTTATCATTTTTCCACCATTAAAGGACTTTTCATCACCAAGACATTTTTTCATGCAATTTTAAGATTTAGAAGAATTTCTATATTGAGACGGTCGTTAATTTAGTGAGATGTCGTATCAAGAGACCCACACACGATGAAAGGATCTGTGCAGAGAGATTTGAATTGACCAGACAAGCAAACAGCATAACAATAAGAAAGACTTCGGTACTTTTATTTATAAAATTGTCTCGACTTTCTTGCTCATACATGAAATATATTTTGATGATTAATAATAAGATGCCGTTCGTAGCTATGGAAATTTGGGAGAGTGTATAATGTCGTATGAAACGACTGTCTACCATAAACCAAAGGAAGTTAATGTGAGTAGTGTATAGTTCAGTCGTTGTCGTTGGTTCATGTCTGTCATATTTGTTTTTCGTAAATTGTTTTGTTATAAATTTCACCGGTAGTTTTCTCATATGTTTAATGTCGGGCCTTGTAATTGTTTTTTTCTAATCGTTGAAGGTCGTACGATTGCCTATAATTGATTACAGCCACTTAATTTGGTGGATAGTTGTCTCATTGGCAATACTATCATATCTTCTTATTTTTATATAAACTGTATGAAACCAGTCTCATTGTGTGTTTTCATACTGTCATGCAGATGAACACTGTCAGAATGAACTAAACAATGACATTTCTACGTTATATATGCTGGCTTTTGCGTTTAAGCGTTGTTCTATTTGTTCCCCCTTTCCACGAATGTGACCTACCTAATAAGACTATTTACCGGGTTTTTTTTAAGAGCAACACGATGGGTGCCATATCTGGAGCAAGATCTGGTTATCTTTCCGGATCACCTCAGATCACCCCAATTTTTGATGGGCTTCGTGTTGCTTAATCTTTAGTTTTCTATGTTGTATCTTATGTAATATTGTTTGTCTGTTTGTCTGTTTGTCTTTTTCTTTTATAGCTATAACGTTACCAGTTGATTTTCAATCTGTGAGTTTTAATGTATCTCAGGTATCTTTCGCTCCTCTTTTGTAAAATATAAGTCAACTTTGTTTTATTTTCAGTGCCACAGTTGTATAATGGATAGCACAGAAATAACAAGGGAACAAATTGATTTACCTAGACAATGGGAAGGCAAACTGGCGTATCTTTTACACAATGTTTTATCTAAAAAGGTAGGAACTAATTACCACGACAATGGGAAAGGCAAACTGGCTTAATTATTATAAATATTGTCTAGAAATGTACGGATTAAAAAAAAATCAATAGATTTACAAAGACGATGGAAAGGAAACCCGTGGCCTTATTTAAAGGAGGATAGGGACTATAACAACTTAACTGATAAGATAAAGTACTTCTTAAGATAATGGTTTATTCATACTAAATATTATATACATAAACAGTTACAATCGACTCCGAAGTAAACCCTTCTACATAAGACTGCGAGCAATCTTTCATTCACTATATAAATATTCATATATATGATTGAATATAAAAGACACATTTAATTCCTGACAAAATATATAAAGACTAAACGATTTACAAAATTATATGATTTCAGTGTTCCTACTCAAATGTTTTGACAAAATGTCTGCAACGTTAACAACCGGTACGTTAACATACAGTACAGCAAGTCTGGACCTCCTTTGCCATATCCGTTAGCACCCAGTATAGCAAACATGTTCATTCTTTGTCAACTACTATTACGTTAACAACTTTTACAAAACATTTACCTCCTTTGTCAGCTATGTTAGCAACTAGATGCAAAACTGATGGTATATGTATATTCACTATCAGCTGCGTAAAGATCCTGAAGCAAATAAAAAAAAAAAATCTTTTTCTGTTGTACGCTAACATCCGGTATCAAACCTGTTACTCCTTTGTCATCATCGCAAACATCCAATTGCCAATGAGACAACTTCCTACTAGAAACCAAATGACCGTGACAGAAATTAACAACTGTAGGTCACAGTACAGCCTTCAACAATGAGCAAAGCCTTTACCGCATAGTTAGCTATAAGAGTCCCCAAAATGACATACAATTCAAACTAGAAAACTAATTTATGTAAAAAAAAAATGAACGAAAACAAATATATAACACATAAACAAACGACAACCACTGAAAAACAGGCTCCTGACTTGGGACAGGCACATACATACAGAATGCGGCGGGTTTAATCATGTTAGCAGGATCCCCCTCCCTAACCTGGGACAGTGGTGTAGCAGTACAACATAAGAACGAACTATAAATATCAGTTGAGAAAGGCTTAACCCATTAGTTAACATTCAGGAGCAGATGTAATATGTATATTTAGGATGTTATGTTCTTTATTTATTAGGAATGTGACGATCTAATAAAAAAGGCCGAAGACAAAGGGTTTGAACCAACATTTTTAAACTGTAAAGGAAGACGGTATGAATCATATGCTTATCAATTACGAAACAGTATTTATCATTGTTAGGGACAATTATTCCACCAACTATACATGGCTTTAACATTTGGGAACGTACATTCATATTATAGAAATGTTTTGTTAATTTCCCATTTTTAAAGTTTGAAAATAACCATCATACATATAGTTACTCCTTTTTGTAAACTTATTAAAATGTACACTTTCGCAATGATACTGTTATATGTATGGTGTCAACTTTATTGATTGCGACATTTTCAGAAATTCCAAAGGAAGAAAATGCTATTTAAGGCATTATTTATATAGATATAGAATATTTCAAACTTTATGAGTAAAATTTAATGTAGGATAGAAGTCAAAGAATTGCAACAGAACGACAAAAAAATCCTTAAATATACCACTTCCTATATCTATATACAAAATGCGAGTATTTGGACACATAAAGTCTTCGGTAACAGACGGGTGTCTATATACACTACAATATGTCAATTTCTATATCGTCCCGAGTCATATACAAGTTGCAAATGAATTAAAGGGAAACGATGTGTACCAAACGCCACCACACTCCAAATAACAAAAAGGAACACCACATTAATGAACTAGATTCTTGACGTGTGACAGGATACATACATTAATGTTCCTTTTTGCCATTGTCGCCACATATATATAGAGTCAAATTTACTTGCTCGTGTTAAAACAATACCAAAATGTCACTTCATTGGGTGAAATTTCTACCGTTTCATTTTTGCTTTTTACTTATCTCTTATTTATTTTCTAAAATCAAAATAATATAATTTGTCCATACATAAAAAGTTCAAACTACCCAAATACGGCTATGATTACAGAAAATCAACATATAAAATAGTCTTTGTTGTCAACTACTTGCTACAGGACGATATTCCTACCCTTGTCGTAGGTAAACCGTATTGTTTCTTCTTTATATTAATCTTCAATGGTTTTGAGGATTTTGACCTGTTGTAAACAATGTCTAGCCGATCATGTTCTTTCGTCATTGTTCGTGTAGTTTTCATAATCCGTTTTTATTAAGATGACCAATGAAAGTGTCATACATACAAAAGATAGGGGATACGGACATTAAGTTTAGGGATCAATATCAAAATGTTCATTAATCTTGATTTTTCTAAAAGGTCTGTCAAGAAAGGAAGTTTACAACATAATTATTGTGCGACTTTACCATGTGTTTACGCAGATTTCTAAAGTGTATAGTCTATTTCATGTTAGGTGTAATTTACAGTTCGGAGTGAAATATACGAAATTCGCACATATTAACATTAATATCTTAATGGAATGAAATAAAGTATATGATTGATTTTAGATCTGTACTCTAGATTAGCGTCTTATTAACATGGAAATAATTAAGTATCACACAAACTGTTTTGAAACAAAAATAAACGCAAGCGAAATAAAAATAAATGATATGATAACACATGATTTTTATACCCGTAAACAAAAATTGAGTGTTGAAGAATATATCAGATAGCTTTTGTCTAATTTTGGTTATGCCAAAACATAGTATATATTGATATATGTTAAAAAAAAATATGATAAAATTGATGGGTCACCCCGCATTTTCTCAAGCGACAAAATCAATCTAATTATATATATAGAGTCGTAAAATAAATTACGAGAAGATAGCTTTTAGAAAATGCTTTGAGAATATCAAAAGAAAGGATAGGGTCATCGCACGTTTTTTTCCAGCAACATACAAAATAGTAAAATTCCATGTAGATTCTCCCAGAAAAGGACTATTACAGAGTAACCTCCCCTCAAAATGCCAATTTAAGAATATTTAAAATCAAGCAAAATAATCTACAATTGTAAAAATATTAAATTTTATAAGTCATTATCTTATGAATTTATTCTTTTAAATGAAAATTCCCATTAGTTATCTGCATTTCTGCCTCAAATTTTGCTAACTGGATTGAAAACCTAGACCTTAGGTTCTCTGATTTTTACAATCCAAGATGGCAAAAGACACCCATATCACCTTAAATCAGTGATTTTTTATATCTATTTTCAAGTAGAAGCAATGGAATAGATGAGTATGGAAATTGTTCACGGTGTACTCTGGAATCCAAAGAAGTGGCAGACACGATGTGGAGACGAGTTGGTAATCTTATTCCAGAAATATGGAACAACAGAAAAGTTGTCGGTTTGAATGAGAGGTATGTTAGCATTACCAGATATTTGAGGTTATTGACCCATGGTTAGATTATTTTGGTTGAAATCATAATTAGTGAACAAAACAAGGACATAATGCATTATTTGAATAGCATTTTCTTTTAGCCGGGTAACAGCCCATACCCCTACCTACAAATACAAGTTATAAATTCTTAATGCAACATCATCACCTAGACATGCACTTTTATCCAAAATGCAACCATCATTGTGGATTCTAAGAAAAGTAATTTAGTGATAGACGTAGTTTAATAAATTTTAACGATGGTGAAATAATATAAGTGACTAGAATGTTGCTAGCCCGAGATAACTCTGACGTCCAACGACTGTTTTGCTAGACAAGCTAGGGACCGTGGTCCAACGACTGTTTTGCCAGACAAGCTAGGGGCCGTGGTCCAACGACTGTTTTGCCAGACAAGCTAGGGGCTGTGGTCCAACTACTGTTTTGTCAGACAAGGTATGAGCCGTTGTCCAACGATGGTTTTGCCAGAGTAAGCTATGGGCCTAGGTCCAACGACTGTTTTGTCAGAGGAGCAAGGGGCCGTGGTACCAAGGCCCAGATTGTCTGTCAAAACAGCCGTTGGACGTCAGAGTAATTTCGGACTAGAATGTTGCTTGCATAACACATAATTTTAATTATAAAGAACATGTTCTAATTGGGGTTGATCATACAAACGTGAACATATATATTTACAGAATAAGAGTGTTGAGGTATAATACGGGTGACAATTTCCACCCCCATTTAGATGGATCTTATATCCGTGAGGAAGGAGACATAAGTTATATGTCCGTACAGGTGTATCTCAATCAAGTAAGTATACATATCTTAATCTATTGGTTTCCATATCAAATCGATTTAGTTCTTAATTAAGTGCATATATTTGATTAAAATCGAATTACAATGAAACAAGTATTAGAATGTAAATATATGTACATATTTAGCTTGAACATTAGTTGAACTTATTGTTGCATGTGATCTATAAAGCAAATGATGTAATATATTAAGCTGCACATGGTACAGATTATACTAGAAATTACATTTTGTGTTATTTATCCTTTTTTTTTTACACTAAGGATTTGTTCGATCATTACTTTTCGCTTCCTAATGTTTTTTTGGTTTTTTTTGTAGGCAGTTCCAATTTTATAAGTAATCTATTCTTACTGGGAAATCATACTTGTCAGAGTTCTCAGTATATATTTAGAAAAAAACGATATATAACGAACACATATATTTGTTTTTAGTAACATACATATATAATATATTGATTGTGATCTTTACATTATTTTTTTCTGTGTTATTTCATTTGTTTGGGTACATGTAAAATTTTATTCACAAATACGTAATACACTTATCATTATAGATTGATTGATTGTTGGTTGCATAAAGTTCTCTTCTTTTTTGAGAAAATGAAATTGTGTAGAAACATTGCAAATAAAATAGAATGGAGTTGATTGGTATGAAACAAGAGAGCAAATAAAGTGTAAGAAAATCAAATGAATTATTCTTAAGGGAAAATATAACACATTAAATTGAATGTGTACACCGAATTACTATGAATAATACTTTGCAGTAAAATTATATTTAAGGTATCTATGAATTTAATTTTTTGTGAGATTAACATCATTAGTTCTACATAACATAACCGATTTTTCAGTAAATAGATTAACTGTCAAAATTGTCATTTATAAAAGTAGAAACAGTCGGAACAATAATAACTTTCTACAGAAAGCATTAGGAGGCAACATCTGTTTTGGACAATAAGAATTATAAGTCTAGAATGGATCATTTGTACTAAATTTTGTAAATAATTATTGTTGTAGAATTTCGAGGGTGGCAACACTACGTTTTTATGCATGTTGGAGGAAGATAAAACAGAAATTATTCCACAAACAGGTAATGAGAGTTGTCACATCTTCTTATATCTAATAATTAAATGGAATTATCTCTTTTTACTATGGTTTTGTCAAATGCAGTAAACAAAAATCAAATTGTTAAAATGAAAAATAGCATTGCATCAGGCAATTGACAAAAAAAGAGTTTGAATTGGAGGATATTCCTTCATCAATAACTGCTATAATAAGAGTTATCTTCCTTTGTCCATTATTGTTGTTTTTAGAGTTATCTTCCCTGCTCCATTATTGTAGTTTTAAGAACAGATTGAACCAAACACTTCGCCTTATGAAATTTCAATATCAAATTTTTCTTGAGAAGTATGTTTATAAACATATGCATCATTTTGTAACTTGAATTTATGTGTAGTGGGAGGAAAGGGGGATATTTGTCACGACCCTCACAATTGTGAAAATAATTTTGCATGAAAAATTAAAACATTTATTCATGCAGATTTGTCTCCAAAATAATAATTTCTCACAATAACTGAACTTGAATAAATGGTGTTTTATAAAAAAAACATTCGAACCTCTGCTTCCACCATTAGAATATCTAATGGTTCTCCCCTTACTATATTAATGTTTATGAAGGTATGTGCTACTTCATCATTCTTTTCTCTCTACATATAAATTAACGATATTTCATTAAGTTTGTTTACAAACTTGATAGAAACACGGAATGTTGAATTTGAAAAGACAAAAGACGAAGACAACTCTACACCTTTAACACACGAAGTAAATGTTTACAATTTTGTTTCTGAAAAATAGTGTAATTATCACATTTATTATTTGTTTGTAATTTTAGGTTCAATGTTGATATTTGAGCATGATATCCTACATGAGGGATCTAAGATCTTGTCTGGAAGAAAGTATGTACTCCGTTCAGATGTGATGTACTCTGGTGAAACAATACCAAAGAAATCGAAACTGTCGAGACTGTGTCATCTCTTTAAAACTTGATTAAAACTATATATATATAATTATCAGTGTTGTTCGGTCACGAGTTGAATATTTTTCGATATTTGAATTCTTTAATTAGTTACTCTTTTTATTACATATATATATATATATATATATATATATATATATATATATATATATATATATATATATATATATATATATATATCAGCCATGAACACAAGGACTCAGATTTGTTTATAGACACTTACTAGCAAAATAAAATTAAATACATTAACACAAGTTTGTTTCAAAATATATTTTCAGTTGTAAATTCAACTAAATACAATTGATTAAAAAGGACCAAAATCTGACCGGACCTTTAATTCTAAAACTATTTTCTTTAAATCTATCAGATTTGTGAAGTTCCGTTATTGTTTACGGTCAATGACAAGATTTTGGACCTTGATACTTTTCTGGTAAAAAGTCCATCATGTACTTGCTTTCAAACCTCGGATATAAAAATAGATGTGGTTTGATTGCCAACAAGACAACTATCCACCAAAGTTCAAATGAAGTGGATGTCAGAAAATAATAGGCCACCCAAAATCCAACCATACGCTTTCAATAATCCCGAAATCCATACCATATATTATCTGCCTAATTTATAACTAAAGGGTTTACTAAAATCTAATATGACAGATATGAACCAACAACATCTATGACAATGACCGTGACAGACAGCGACTTAAACCTGTTAATTCAGCAGGAAGATATGTAACCCAACTAATTCAGACCCTGATCATATTTTAATACTTTGGACTATTGACATAATGAAACAATTGTACAAACTTAATGTAACAAGAATGCACACCCTGAAATGTCTCGCCTTCTTTATTTACTATTGATTTTACGTTGATAATCCTAAATATAAAGCTTAACTACAAGTATCACAAAAATCAAACGAGAAATACATGCACACCTTACAATATTTCTATACATCAAATATAGTTGACATATTGCTTATAATATCTAAGAAACAAACTTAACCATGCAAACTTTACATTGACCAATGAACTATGAATATGAGATCAAGGTGAGATGATACCTTAAACACAAACATATTTACCTTACAATTTTTCCATACAACAAATATAGTTGACCTATTGCTTATAATTTAAGAAAATCAGATAAAAACACAAAAACTTTACACCGAGCAATGAACCGTGAAAATGATTTCAAGGTGAAATAAAACCTGCGAGGCTGACATGTACATTATAAAATATTTTCATACATCAAATATAGTTGACCTATTGAATAAAGTACTAGGAAAAAGGTCAAAACTCAAAAACATAACTTTGACCGCTGAACCATGAAAATAAGGTCAAGGTCAAATGACACCTGACAGTTGGACATGCGCACCTTACAATCGTTTCTACTTTATTTGGCATTTTGATTTTTTTTTTTTAACATTTTTTACATTTTTTTTATTCGGGCGACACTGACGAGTCTTTTGTAGACAAAACGCGCATCTGACGCAATTATAAAATTTAAAAACTGGTATTTATGATGAGTTGATTTGCAACTACTGGGTCGTTGCCACTGCTGGTGGAGTTTTAATTCCCCAAGTTTATATCCAGACCAGTAGTCAGCACATCTGTGATGACTTTAGTTCAATCTAATTAAAAACCGATCTCTCATCGCTCCTGTTTCTGATATGTCGCGTGGGATCAGAAAACGGGAGCGATGAGAGATCGGTTTTTAATTAGATTGACTTTAGTTATCATTGAGTTGGTTCTAATTACAAATTAACTGTTTATAAAACTTTGAATTTTTAAAATACTAAGGCTGTACTACCTTTGGAATAGATTACCTTAGCTGTATTAGGCAAAATTTTTAGGAATTTTTCACTTCGTACTTTATTTGGCCTTTTATTACATTATTTATAAGAGCATCACTGATGATTCTATTGCAGACGAAACGCGAGTCTGGCGCAATCATAAAATTTCAATCCTGGTATCTATTAATGAGTTTATCCATACACCAAATATAAAATACCTATTGTTTATAGTATCTGACAGTAATGTATAGATTATCGGGTTTTCTACACATTGATATCATAAAATATCAGCCGCGAGCCACAATGTGAACCTTTTTAACGAGTGAGTGTAGCGAACGAGCTAAAGAGTTTCACATTGTGTCGAGCGACTGATATTTTACGATATCTATACGAAGAAAACCCGATTATCTTTTTATCGTTCTATTACTGGTCGTTTCTTTCTCCCTAAGACAATTTTACGCTTGACAAAAGCAAGCTTGATAACGTCTCCTCTCGCATTGTGACGTCGCTGATAATTATAGAATAACTAATATAAGAATTCAAATAGAGAAAAATATTCAACGAGTGACCGAACAACACATTAATTCACGAATGCGCGTAGCGCATGAGTTAATTATCAGTGTTGTTCGGTCACGAGTTGAATATTTTTCGATATTTGAATTCTTTAATTAGTTATTCTTTTTATTACATTGGCAAATGGCTTTTTTAAAGAAATTAATATAAAACATGTAAGGAACTATATTTTTTTCTACGCATTCACAATTTGTTTTGATCCGCCGTTATCGACGTCTTGACAACGCCTATTGCTGTATGACGACAGAGAGTGAAATAACCACGTTTATTTCACATGTGAAACTATCGGTTTTTATTTAACTGGGAAATCAATGTAATTCATTGCAACCAATGTAATAACTTCTCCTCTCACATTGTGACGTCGCTGATAATGCCTGATCTCGTTTTGAAGTCTTGATACGAAAATTACGGAGCAACAAAGCAGGGTGATATAGGCGTAGGGAAGGACGATAAAATCTTTTATATGGACTTGACCAAGAAAATTTAACCTTGTTCACTAATCCATGAAATGAGATCGAGGTCAAATTAAAACTCTGTGACGGGCATGATGATCTGTGTCATGGATGGATACCACACAACCTTTGTATTTTTTTAACAGGAGACGACCAACAATTATGCCTTTTCTATCCCAGGAATAAATAGCCTTAGCCGTATTTGATAGAACATTTCTGAATTTTGGTTCCTCAATGCTTTTCAACTTCATAGTTATTTTGGTCTTTTTTATTTAAAGATATTTTTTTTATATAAACGTCACTTAGTCTTTTGAAGAAGAAACGAATTTCTGACTAGGTTTAATCCTGGTATCTATGAATTTAAGATTATTTCCCGTTTTGGTAAATTGCTCAAATTTGAACTTTATTCGAGGTTAGCAGTTCCAAACAACATTCTAAATTTTAATCGATTTGGTGGAGCCTTATCCAGTATTCAAGTTGTTGAATCATGAAAGAAATGAAGAGGATAACAATGCAAGCGTCCTTAAAAATGCCAATCACTACAAAAATGTGTCACAGTCCAAGAAAGTTATTGCATTAGTCTATCAAAGATAGTGGTTTGCAATGTTTCAAAACTTCCTTCAGCTATTATGGTACATTGAACTGGACTTAAATATATGATTTCATTATTCCCAGGATTTTTTTTCTTATTTGTAATAAGATCTGATGATGGAAGATGTTGACAGTGTATAATACTGGGATGACGAGTCTTCTGTAGCCGAAACGCGCTTCTGGCGTATTAAAGTATAAGCCTGATATATTTGATAACTTTTGTATCTCTTGTTATATGTAGTGGTATTCCTGATATGTTACATTAGTTTTATTACGGAACCATAAATTATCTTTCCCGATCATGTGCTTTTCATCTTTGAATTACCCTAAAAGCATCTGTATTTTAAGAGGAAATATAAATATGGGTATCATCAGTCCAGTAGTCAGCACTACTTCGGTGTTGACATGAATATCAATAATATGGTTATTTTTGTAAATTTCCTGTTACAAAACTTTGAATTTTTCGGAAAACTAAGGATTATTCCTTCCCAGGAAGATTACCTAAGCCGTATTTGACACAATTTTTTGGAATTTTGGGTTCTCAATGCTTTTTAACTTTGTACTTGTTTGGCTTTTTAACTATTTTGATCTGAGCGTCACTGATGAGTCTAATGTAGACGAAACGCGCATCTGGCGTATTAGATTATTATCCTGGTACCTTTGATAACTATCAACTGTGTGTTAAATGTTATTTCAGTCAGCAGCAACACAATCCTAAACAAGAATGACCGTAGGGTCATGCAGACAAATTTAACAAACATAATGCAGATCTTTCGAAATAAACTCACAAATGACAGACAAAACATGTTGGAAATACCTCACACTGACACATTGACCCCTTACAGCAGCTCATGTGGTATTGATATACAAGTTAATTCATGTTCGCCTTAATGATTCGTATTATGATACCCGCAAAACAAAGACAACACACATACCGTAATATTGATTTGAAAATATATAAAAAGGTATGTAAAGATATGAACACTGATTTTCACCTAATAAACTAAATATTGAAGCAATATAAAATATCAACCTGGAAAACTACTGACTTTGTTGAAGGACGTACGGTGACCTATAGTTGTTAATTTCTGTGTCATTTTGATCGCTTGTGGAGAGTTGTCTCCTTGGCAATCATACCACATCTTCTTTTTTATAAGAAAATCATTTTTGTCTTACAAAACTATGTGATACAGACTTGTTTTATAAGAACTTCAATTTTGTCATGACAAAAGTCAATTTTGTCTCATAAAAGTCAATTTTGTCTCACAAAAGTCAATTTTGTCTCACAAAAGTCAATTTTGTCTCACAAAAGTCAATTTTGTGTCACAAAAGTCGATTTTGTATGCAAATTAGTTCACAGAATCCAAACTGAACTAATTTGCATACACCATTGAATTTTGTTGCCCAATTTTCAAATTAGTTAACAAAAGTCAAGTCTGTGATACAAAAATGAATTTTGTCATGACAAAAGTAACTTTTGTCCACTGAAAGATAATTTTGTATGACAAAATTTAAATTTGTAGTATACTACAAATTTTGTAAAACTCACTTTTGTCTGTACAAAATTGAATTTCGAGTACAAAACCACAAGATATCCGTTCGGCGCCCGTACTTCTGGCATATAACAATATAAAGACGCACATATCAAGAACGATAAAAGTTACGCAACTCAAATTCTGTGATTTTAGGTAACATTTGGTTGGAGAAAATATCAATAATAAACTTATAGTAAATCCATCTCAATTGTATTAAACCCAAATTCATCATCTGTTTATATATCAGAGGGTGTAAATTTTAATGAAAATATTAGAGTCTACATTGGTCTGTCTAATTCAATAACTTTTATCTAGTCCGTATATGCTTATGTTTATAAAAATCGAAAATTCAATGAATTTAATCCATACTTTTTTGATAGCTTCATAAAATAATATCATTTACTATTTGCCCAAAACTAATATAAGCCTGATTATCTCCTGAGCAACTTGATTTGTTCTAACTAAAACAACCTTTATTCATATGTGTTTAACACTTTTTATAAACTGTACTACCTCAGCAACATCTGACTTGTGTTAAAAGCATCTTACAAGAAATGAAGGAAACAGATGACAGTACGTGTGAGTATATGTTTTGCTAGTGGAAGTCACCCTAAGACTAAATATCAAATGTGTGACCGATTATGACATAAGGCAAATAAATGTTGAAGGTATAATGTGGATGAAAATATGACAAAAAGAACCTAAAGAAATAGCCAAAAACCATCTATGGCCAACTTAGCCTGAGGAAGTTGAAATCTTCGAAATCAACTGTATTTGGAGTATAGAAAGATTATAATGGTTTCATATTCAATTAAGAGGGTTCACAATTATAATTTCCAATTAACGTTCGTGCATACAACTTGTTACTACCAACTCATCTATAAAACAACTTATCATATACTTAGACTAAATAACATATGATTTTTACTGTATGATAATAGCATTAAATTAATGTAAATTCCATATTTTTCGAATTGGTGCTTAGCGGGCTGATATCAAAAGTTTATCACATGTTTCGATTGTTATCACATGCCTTTCCGTAACGTTATCACATGGCATTCCGGTGATACTCGGCAAATTCCGGAAAATACACCTCAATGCTACGTTTTCAGTGAAAAACATTACGAAATAGTGTACAAAACAATTATTTAGATACTGAAAAGTATATTGTGTAAAACATTTGTAAAATAATAACAAAAAAACTAAAAATAAAAAAACAAACAAATTATTAAATAAATGCATTCTTTATAAGTTTCAAACATAATTTAGAAAGTTACTTTGAAAAGGTTGACTTTTCCAAACAGTGTTCATTATGCTTATTGTTTTGTTTTGTTTTGTTTTGTTTTGTTTGTTGTTTTTTATTGGGGAGGGGGGGGGGGGTTGTCGAGTCGTCCATATTAAAAACGTTTTCTCCTCTATTGAGACATATGGTAGAAAGATTTGATATCGAATGTACTAAATTTGGATCCGACGTCCGTGAACTTTTCAGTCTTTGAACTTCTATTTGGAAACCACGTAAAAGGATCAATATATGAATCTGTTATTTTTCTCCATTGTTGAAGCATATGATAAAAAGATCATAACATGTCATTTTTCATATCGCATGTATTATTAGCCCTCGGTCAATATCAGCCCTCGAGCCATGCGGCTCTTGGGCTGATATTGAACCTAGGGCTGATAATACATGCGATATGAAAAATGCCATGTAATAATCTGATATTATCATTTCAATCTTATCTTTAATACAACTGACCAATATAAAGTTTCTCGTATGATCGTGCTTAAGACAAAACATATATTTATAGTCTAAATATGTATTGAAACTCTACTGCGCAACTCATGTACTGTATAGACTATTACATTAATCAAGATGAAAGATCAACTTTTGTTTTCAAATATTCGACTTTGATCGTTCCTGGTGAAGGAAAATTCAGAAAACTGCTTCGGAAGCATGAAATTTAACGTATTTTTTTCATTTTTTATTTTCTGTATAAAATAACTCATAATGAACCACTTGGCGGATTCCGTTATAGTGGCTGTGGCATATTTGTATATATATATATATTTTTTTTTTTTTATATTTGTTGATTTTGCGTTGATTATCCGCTTTGCTGATTGTCGTTTAACTTGGGTAATTAATTATACTTTAAACATAACAGGCAACAACAAGCTGTCAAAAGCCACATAAGGCCAATAACTCTAAAAATAAATCGTCTGATTCTGATCGATTGGTAAAACTGGAAAGAAGAGAAATGGTGATAGTTTCTTTTCATATTTATTAACAAGATATGACTATTATGGTATGTTTTTATTAATGGCAGAGATGCTAGATCAACAGAAATATTAGTTTATATTCGAGTTATAGTAGTCCCATTAGCAGTGATACCTTATGTTTATACTGTAACCCCAACCCCTCAGGATGATTATAACCAAGTATGGTATTCATTATCACTGAACTAGTATATATATATTTGTTTAGGGGCCAGATGAAGGACGCCTCCGGGTGCGGGAATTTCTCGCTGCCATGAAGACCTGTTGCTGACCCTCTGCTGTTGTCTGTTCTATGGTCGGATTGTTGTCTCTTTGACACATTCTCCATTTCCATTCTCAATTTTATTTGAATTTGTATGTGGTTTCTGAGAAGATTTTTGTAAAAGTTGATAATTCTAAGTCAATTGAGAAGCAAAAAGAGGCAAATGACAATTGCTGTTAATGGCGCATTGAACAAATTTTAACCCTGTCACAGGTCCATTGACATGTCCCAAACTCAATTTAGAAACATCTTCAGTGGTTGAAGTGGAAGTTGAAGACAGTCGTTAAGTTGCTATTTCATTTACACATAATCACAATATTCTTTTATTCATAACTTCAGTACATGATATCATATGAAATTATAAAATAGAAAAAAAGACAATAACAAGATACGAACCATCCTTTGTTTTAATTATTTTTTTAAATTCGATCAAATCAAATGTGTTTGTATATCAGAATGCATTGTCTACAATATTCATTTTAGCAATATTCAAGGAAAATTCATTCATGATAAACTGAAAATATTTGTGTACTATCGTCACCTAAAATATATTACTTCTACTGATCAGTATCAATGTTCATTGTAAAACTGAACAATATGCATTTTACCCTCACTAACAAAGACAAGATCTTGGTTTTTTAGACAAAAACTGTAAAAGTTCATAGGTGGACAATGTAGAGTATCTTTCAGAGCGAAGTTTTTCACAAACTTTCCATTAGAATTCAGAATAACAACCTGGCCAGTTAAGCTTAATACAATGATACTTCCTAATGATGTGGACTCTACATCCATCGGGTGCCCTATATTTTCCTTCCGAATTAACTTCCCATCCTGGCTAAAAACTTTAACTTCATCTTGGAAAAAACTAGGCACACAAATATTTCCATTAATATTCTCTGTTATTTTGAATTTGTACAGAAAACCAGACATTAAAGACTCTTTTTTCAATAAAACTTTCTCTTCACATTTTATAGTTTTCACTAAAACTCCATCTTGCGATAAAAATTTGATATGCATCTTTGAAAATTCACTGTTCATCATGAATGTTGGGGTAGATTCTAAATAAAGAATCATAATATGTCCTTCTCTACTCACACAGAGGGCTAGAACAAAGTTTTTTGAATCTGGTAATGTGTAAAAAGTTTGGATTTCATCATGTTCGTTTTTGACCTGGATGGCACGATTTTTTTCAACAGCAAATACAAGCTTCTTTGATTCTAAAAAAAGCATGTCAATAACTTTTTTCATCCCGCCTATTAATCTTGGGCTTTTATCTGGTTTCAGTTCATAACAACAATTTTCATCTGAAGCTAAAATTGTACCATCCTTACATATGGCCAGCGAACTGTGGTTAACAAAAAGGTTTTTCTCAAAATCATACGATTTTGAAGCTTTAATTTCAGTGTCTGGTTTTCCATTCAAAGGAACTGTATGTAGATGTCCAAAGTCAATCTTTTGACTTTTTGAGAATTGTTTTGTTTCCTTTGGTATCAATAAAGGTTTGTCATAGTCTTCAGGATTGGGAGACAAATCCAGAACATCCTTTTGGATTTGTAGTATATTGTCTTTGACCTTTGATTGTTTTATCAGTTCAATTTTAACATTCAATTTCTTTTGAAGCTGTTCTAATTTATCCTGTTCTCTGGACATAGCATCAGAATTACCATCAAAATTTTCTCTCAACTCTTCGATCAATATACCCTCAAACTTTGTTACTAGCTGCCTCAACTCATTTGTATGTTCTTCAATTTTCTTCGTTTCTTCTTGAAACTTCATTTTATGTAGATCGTTCCATGTATCTAACGAATCAAGTTTTCCTTTGACACAGGGCAGCATGTTTTGTTTTATGTGATTCTCTAATATCACAAGCTCTTCCAGGGATTCCTCATGTATTTTATCTATAGTTTTATTCCGATGTGCCAAATGACAAGAACTAACAGACAAACATTCCGGACAAACAAGTGTTTTGCATTCAAGACAATAATTAGTACAAATGCGATCTACATGACCTGCACACCTGATGTCTTTCAGATTTGTTTTTGTTTTCGGACTACTATCCGGTGAAATAGCCCTCCCAATGTTATGATATCTCTTTTTCAAATCCCATAAATGATATCTTTTACATTCATAGCATATCGGTTGGTCGCAATCAGAACATGTCCATTCAGGTATTTTTTCAACTTTACAAAACCCACAGATGTGAATTTGTGCAGTCAGACTTGATGACGAAGCCATTTCACTTCACACCAGAAAAATAAAACTTTATTTTGACACAATATTATTTAACTACTGTTATCTCAATTAATAAGACTAAAGTCTATTTGAAATGTCCTTTACTACTGTAAACAAAGATATCGGCATATCTATTTATAAAACTATCACAGTCTTAATTTGAATATCTCTAAACAGAGATATATATTTTGTGTATTCAATTTTTAATAAATAATTCTGTGCACCGCTTTAAAAGAAACTTTTTCGTATATTTAAATATTATATGTATGTCTGCCTATTTGTAGCGACAACTGTATATTATACCTTGTCCATTTATCTAATGATTAGGAAATACTAAGCATTATAATAATTAATAAAGTGCCAAATAAATCAACCTATCAATATTAAAGTAGATCTGATTCTTTACTTCCTCCCCAAGTTGGTCTTATTGCCTTCTGTAACTATAGCTGATAAAAATCAGCTTAAGTTTCGGGAGGTGTTACCTCTTCGTTGTGTTTTCTGTGTGTAAAGAGCTCACATATTCATACGAGTAATCTTTTATATTATCCAATGTTCAGCAGGCTTGGTTGCATATGCTTTCATCTCCATACTAAATGGACGTGCACGGGTATCTTTGACATAACAATACTTGCAAAGGAATCACTATTTGATTTGCTACCTACAAATATAATCCTCAGTGATGTACATGTTATGCACGTTACCAATCCATCTCATACTTTTTGTGCAAAATATATCCTAAGAGTACATGGGAAAGGGGATGGGGGGATATCAGACTACAAATAAAGGCAACAGTAGTATATCGCTGTTCAAAATTCATAAATCGATTGAGAAAAAAACAAATCCGGGTTACAAACTAAAACTGAGGGAAACACATCTAATATAAGAGGAGAACTACGACACAGCATAAACACAACACTTAAATGTAACACACACAGAAACGAACTATAGTAAATCAATCGCCATATTTCTGACTTAGTACAGGACATTTTAAGAAAAAAAAATGTGTTTGGGTCTTGAATTAAGATGTATATTAGTGATATGGTTAACATTATATATATTTCGATAAATGTGTCAACCTTGATGTCCCTTAACATATATATATATATGTCCCTAAACATATATATATGTACACTACCTAAGAACAATGTATGTTTTGTTGCCAATGTAAACATTAAGATAAAATAAATAAATAAAATTATCTGTTACATGAAACACAGTCCTGATACATGTATAAATGATATAGCAACTGCGCATTAAAACATCTATTTTTTCATATCATATCCCCTATCAAGGTCAACTTAGACCATGATATCAGCACCAAAACAGACATAGATAAAATAGGAACCACGGGCTCACAAAGGATCTGAATTGCTTTTTTAAATATATTTTCAAAGTTTCATAATAAGGTCCACATACTGATAGACTGTAAATGGAACTGAATAAACGTGGCAAAAAGAAATTACAGAAGAGTAACAATTCAAATATATTTCATCAGGTATTTTCTTGCTTTTTGTAACGTCTGATATATAGAGCTTTATATAAATAGTTACAGCTATGTTCTACCAGCGTATAGGCATCTATCTGTCTTCCAACTTGTCCCTGTTGCAACGCAAACGTAACATTTAAAATAGATATTGGTAAACCGCTATGCAGCTGAAACATCTGCATTATTTTTGTTAATGGGCCGGATACAATTAAACAGTACTGCTAAACTACACTTAAAATTACGGAATGTTGCTGAAGAGGTCCATATAATATCTTTTCATTTTGTTGTACAACCTCAATGTAGTGGAGTCATAGTAAAACTGAAAAATCAAACCTAATAGTACAGTTACCGATTGTGATTCAGATTATATGACTATATATTATAATATTGGTAGTTAAGACTTAACTTGGCATTTTGACTTGTCTTCAAAAAATAGTATGGTGCAATTTTCGTAAAATAGGCTGAAAGTAAGATAATTTACTTTAAAGAAAATTTAAAATTTACAAATTTTAGGTTAGCATTCTTACATAACTTCTGTCATTATTCCAGACTTTGAATGCTATGTTAGAGTTCCACTGTGGCGTTACCAATAATTAAACATATTTGATGGAGTTAATTAAAGTATAAAATCTTCCTCTTAAAGAAACATATAAGCAAATTGAATGTTGTGCAAAAACGACATTCAAATTCTGATACATGTTTCCTGAAGCTGTAGACATTTTGCTGTCAAATGTTAAGGCAGAACGAGTGGGTAATTAGTCACGTCATTATAGATCGGCATCCCAAATGTCACATTATTATTTTGTACTTCATAGGCTTTAACTTTCAGATACAATCGGTCAGCATTTACAGGCGTGCGATTTTGCTTTTATATAGACATTTTAACAGTATGTGTTGACCGACATGGCAACATATTTATTTAATGATTCAAAGAGAGCAGATGGCATTGTACGTATGAAATCCATATAAGTCTGCACTACTTCGAATGACACTTACTAGACATTTCCTAGCATTCCTTAGTGGTGCTATTCTAAGAAATAGTATTACTTCAAATGATGCAAATTAACATGGGGAAACAAGACCAACAGAAATGACAAGAGGCGAAGAACATGTTATTGCCATTGTGAGTCATTTGAATCAAATTATGACTGATCTCTTTGATGTCGAATCCCATCGTTCATGTCTTATCAGCATCTTATCCGTTATGCATGCTCATGCAGTCGAGGAAGTCTTTAACATGTCTAAACATTCTATAACTAGTACTCTTAATAAAAGACAACTATCATAGTCAAAATTAAATACGTTTGAAAATATTGCTTCAAAAAGAAACCTTACCGGGATTAAAATTTAAATCAGGGGGAAATAATCTCAGGTTACAAAAATCAAGAACTTGTATTCAGACGTGCGTTATAATCTAAAGTATCTTCTGCACTTTGTATATCTTCCATTGGTTCAATGTATTGATGCTAAGAAAAAATATAACATCCGGTGACCTTGCAGCTGACTGTCGTAAAAATATGTCCCAAAGCTTTACTTAAGCGCACATAGCAGAAGACGCTTTGACCTCCATGACATAAAAAAATCTTCAAAGTCTGATGAAAGGGAATGCCGCACAAATACAAGTAATGAAAGGCAGAACAATTTTTGAATAGAAGAAGTTCATGTCTTTTAAAAAAACAAAACAGGTTCCCCTTAATTGCGTTGGTACTTTTATTCTTTGAAACTTTGACCCCTTATAATTCCACCTGGTTGTCAGCTTTTCCTAGCCTGAACTATACAAACAGATGACACATAACCATACACATACAAACGATTTGTTCGTGCAGAAGGGGAACATAAGCAGTGCAATATGTGTAATGAACTGTTAAATAACCAATTAGCCTATTCACCAACTATGATGGTGAATTTTTACCAATTACTTGTAGCTAGCTGCCTTTTTTACAAGCTCTTATCGCGACGCAACATGTGTAAGAAAGTTAGTTACATAGCTTTTAAATCAGATTTTTTTTTTATTTCTCCACGATAAGAACAAAATACGCGTCAAGTAATGACGTAAGACTGGTCAGTTTGCCTCACTGTGAAGCGGCACTGAAACAGCAAGTGTTTGTACTCGTATCACAAATGTATCAAGCAGAATTCATTCAGAACCTTCTAAAATACAAAAAGAAATAGCACCTTGCAAAGTTCTTTAATTTCACATAAAATCTCATACATCCCAATCTATGAATTTACTAACTTCATAAATTGGAGTGTGCTCATTATGAGGAGGAAGCCGGAAAGAATAAAAATCGAAACCATCACGAATTGGTTAATCTATACCATGTGTTTGTGTTTAAACTAACTAATGACATTTTTAGCACATCTTAGATTGGGGTTGAAAATCTATGTCGTACGAGGGTATATCTGCTAAATACCGAACCTGACCTATTCCCGAATAGGACTGTTATACCGAGAGTGAATTTACATTGCTATACGACGTGTCTCTGTATTTTGCACATCCAAAATTCATGTATTTATTTTTGATGTTTTTGTTATGGTTTTGGTTGAATAATGTGTTATGTCGTATCGCTTGTTGTCTACATAATAATAAAATTGCCTTTCAATACCATCATTGTCATATTCCCGAATACAAATACAAATATTTTATTAGCACAAACTCATCAACAATAAATGGTTAAGGACTAAGTACATAGTTGATCATACATAATAAGTATTGTAAATAATGAATATATTAATATGTAGTATTATAAACAATGATTATGAATTAAAGACACATTGACAATTTTATAGAGTTTGTTCTGCTTTACATAGGTTCAGACTGTCTGAGATGAGAGAGGAAGTTAATTTTAGGATTGTGTATGAATAATTATTTAATAAAAAGATTATATTGTTTTCATTTTTTTGGAAATTTTGTAGGATCATAGTTATAGCCTATAGTTGATTTTCTTTTTCACAATGTAAAAGAAAATGTTTTTCATTTTCAATTTGACCAGAATTATATACAGAGCAGTATCTCTCATTTCTGGGAATATTAAGATGTCTCCTCTTTCAATCATCAGTATATGAGCGCTTATACAGATATATGACTGTTATACTGAATGTGAATTTGCATTGCTGTAGGGCATGTCTTTGTGTTTTGTACATCCAACATTCATGGATTTATTGTTTGTTTTTGTTAAGGTTTCAGTTGGATAAGCTATTGTCTTATCGTTTGTAATCCAAATAATTATAAAATTGCCTTTCCATACCATCATTGTCATGTAAACCGTTTGGACGAATATGGTAAAAATAATTGTATAAATTTTAAGATTGCATGTTAGTTACGTAAGCGTGTCACTGATTTTGATATCTTGTGGTGTTTGGTGTAATATTGTTCTGCTGTTTCCCTGTTGTGTCAACTATAATAGTATTTGAATGTGCGTTTTCTCTGTTATGAATATTCTTGCGTGTGTTTGTGTTGTTTTTCTGTTACATCGTGTTTAGCGATATGTTTTAACATAGTCATAAGGCTGGAGGTTTGGCATGCCACTTAATCAGATTCAACCAATCATTTTTTTCTTAAAATGTCCTGTACCAAGTCAGGAGTATGGCAGTTGTTATCAAAAAGTTCGTTTTATATGTGTGCTGGCGTTTTGTCTTGTTGCACTTCGGTGTTCCAGCTGTTCTTTTGTGTTCCTCTTAAAGTTTATGTGTTTCCCTCAGTTTTTGGTTTGCAACCCGAATTTGTTTTCTCTCTAGCGATTTAAGACTTTTGAACACCGGTATACTACTGTTGCTTTTATTATCAAACTAAAATTTGGTTAGCATCATATATTGCTTTACCCTCAAAGTGAAACTCGGATCGACAGTGAAAACAGTTTGTGTTAACCAAAGTTTAACTTAAAGAGTAGATGACCTGATATCAATCAAGGAGCGACAACTTGAACTTGCAAGAGGTAATCCCATTACGTGTATCAGGTTGACTTGGTTGTATATTGTACAAGTGAACATTGGTCCAATTCATGTTGAACAAACAGACAGACAAAGTTAAAGCCATACTGCTCCTGTATTCTATATGTTGGGCTCTAATTAAAAATCGGAGATACCTCCAAAGTATAGCCAATATTATGTTAATAGTTTTTTTTCAAAACAGTCGTTTGCACTTAAACTGGTATGTAACTAGGAACTTCTGATGACACAACTACATACAAGATACATATATCAGCTTAATCTTACAAGAAAAAATCTAAAAAGAAATTACTGAATTATTTTGACTGTTGTACCATCATAAGTATAGCACAGGAAAAATTGTGTGCATGTACTGATTTTGTGTCATGGGTGAAATTTCCCATATCTCTATCAATAGAAGACAAAAAAATAAGGCTATTCATACTAATAATTTTCTAACCTAAGGATAGATTGCCTAAGCTGTTGGCAAATTATTTATGAATTTTGTGTCCTTGATACTCATTTTCGTAACTCTTTTGGCCTTTTTTAAACGTTACTATCACAGATTTGCATTTTCTTAATTGGATTTATGACTTTTAAACAGCAGTATACTACTGTTGCCTTTACTGATGAGTCTTTTTGAAGAGGAAATACATGTTTGCTGTACAAAATTTTAATCCTGGCATCTATGACTTTATTTCCCCTTTATCAAAAAGACAAGTGTGAATTGTTCAAATTAGAATTTGATCTGTGGTTAGTGGCACCTAACAAATAACAGTTGCAAATTTCAATTGATTTGTTGGAGCCTTACTCAGTACTCAAGTTGCATCATCTGAAAAACAATTGTTACACTACATATGCAAGTTTATGTCCTGTAACAACTGAGAAGTGGCATAAACCAAATTAAGAGGTTATCAATGAAATAGTCTTGAAAACATGTCAAACAATTAATTAATATGCCACAGTCCAAGAAAGTTGTGAATAAATCTAGCAGTCTACCAAAGATAATGGTTTGTATTATTTCAAAACCTCATTCTGCTATTTCGGTACATTTAACTTGACTTGAGTATTGGATTCTATCATTTTCTTATTTGAAACAAAAGCAGATGAAAAAAGATGTGGACATTGTATCAGATTGAGCTGTTTGTAACTTGTGTTCTATGTACTGGTTATCCTTAAGTGTTAAACTATTGTAGTTAAAACAAACATCAACTGTCTTTCCCAATCATGAGCATTTCATCAGTATATGGTTTAAAAAAGCTTCATTATTTTTTACAGGAAAGATTGGTATATGTCACTGAAAGTTAATCAAACATCAATCAATAATTATTTGTGTTTTATCTGTGTTTATGTCATGTCAGTCAGCAGTATCAAAAGACACAATACTAACCATGAATAACATGAGTCATGCAGCCAAATTTAACAGATATTATTCAGAATTTTATAGAAATTAACTAACATATGGTAGAACATACATAATGGAATATACAACTGGCCCATTGAGCCCCTACAGCTCTTCCATGTGACATTATACAAGTATAAGTATTATCACAGTTAATTTGTCTCCAAGTAAAACCTTTAAAACAAAGACACTACAAATACCTTGTAATTGATTTTATTAAAAATATATAAAAAAAGCATATATAATAATAAAATAAGTTATGAACACAGACTTAATAAACTAAACATTTAAGCAATATAAAAAAATAACCTGTAAAACTAATGAGCATTGAATATAATATAACAAAATTAACAAAATACATAAAGTACAACCACACCTAACAGACTTTATTACAAATTGCATGTCCTTCATGTCCAAAACATTGATAGAAATTTAAATAATTGGAGAACTGTATGTCCATGGGACACAGATAATGCAAATAACTTTATAAAAAGCATAACTCATGGAAATTCAAACCAGATCTGTGCATTGTGTATAAGCAGATAACATTTGGTTGTGGTTAACTAAAGTTTTAGAACATAAACTAGTTTTGGAGGAATTTAAGGACAGACAAGGGTAAACGTAATGCCCCTCTTCTTCAGCAAGGGTATTAATAAAGATAAGAGAACACAAACACATTTAATTTGTCTCTGATTGTAAAAAGAATCATTTTCTTTTATTTAAAGTTCTATGATGCAAATCAACATGTTATACTGTATGTCATGGTTGCAATGCCCTAAATATGATATGTTAATACAAAATCTTTAATTTAAAGAGGTATATATATAATTTCTTATTTGTAATAAGCTAACATAATATAATCTCCTATGCCACTTGATTTGTTTTAACAAAAATAAACCTTTATCCAGACAACAACATGTACATAGCACTTACATTAACATGGATATAACACTTTATATAAACCTTACTACTGCAGCAATATCTAACTTGTGTTAAAAGCATCTAATAAATATTACCACTGTCAGGAGTTTCTAAGCCTTATAACTTACTGTTATTTCAGACATTATTGTGTGCATTTATTATATTGTGAGTTTAGGGAAATCGGCTTAATTATGTAGGTATGAGATATCTTTTTTTTAAGACACCCACCTTGTCGCATGAACTGTATTCGCAATAATAAAAACCTGGCAATAATTTCTGAATTTACAGTATTTGAAAAGAATAATGGACTGTTCCTCCTATCTGACATGGGTTACATCATTCTATTCTGTAACAGTAGTAGATGTTGACATAGTAACATACTCAGCTGTTTGTATCTGTTGTTCTGTGTACAGGTAATCCTGGTGTGTCACACTGTAAGACTTACACATGTACATCGTCAGCACCGTAGCTAACAACCATCGATCTAGGGTCATTATAGGGAACACCCACAGGATCAGTATAAAACAGGTTGTCCCAGGGTGGGGCATGTGAGAGAGAAGTTCCTGGAACTGACGACTAAAGAATCTCTTGGGGGATCTGTATCCTTGTATGTGATTATACAGCTGAAAATAGAAGTGAAACAAAAGTAAGTATTATAATAATTATGTTAACAGGAACAAGAGTTAACACCATTGTCTTGTCTGCTTTATTAATTTTGATAGAGATCGACAATTTAAGATCAACAGTTACTATAGGCTACATCACTTGTTCAATGATCCATGCCTGTCAACTGATGCCTATCCTGAGGAAGATACCCATAAATTTCAATTCTGACACAGGATATTTAAATACCTGCCAGGTTATTAAATAACCAGGAATTCAGATATGACCCTTTTTTTTACCAGATTCTTCAGTCTTTAGATTGATTTCATAAGTGATTTTCAATGTACATTCATTTTTCAGGGCTTAATAAGCCAAGAATCTTTTCCTTCAAAAGTAGAAATACAGTTGCAGAACAATTTAAGCTGTCTAACAAAATCACTTTATATTTACGTTATTTGTATTTTATTGCACACTTTTAGAAAAGCTCTAATTTTTTTTTATCCTTATATAAAAAAATCATGGATGTTAATCTTTTTTTTTGTGAAACTGACTCCTATTTGAACTGATAAGCTTGATCCAATTCATATTGAACACACAAGTATAGTGAAAATCATAGGGCTCCTGCATTCTATATACTGGGCCCTTATAAAATCATCTGAGATAACTCCTGTTAAATGTAATATTTTGTTAAAAGCTTTTCAAAACATTCATTTGCAATAAAGGATTTTGTAATTTTAACATCTGTTAACACAAATTATCATCCAAAACTTAAAAGAAAATGATAAAAAGAAATTACTGTACTATTTTTTTTACTGTTGTACCCATATAACATGAATATGTTCTATTAAAAATTACATTTTTGTATTTTAAGAATGGACAGCCACAGGTTCAAACTAAGGCAAATCCATAAGTCCCGACTTAGGAAAATCTGTCTGGACTCACCATTTTCAAAAAGAGTCCAATGATGCATCAAGATTAAAATATTTTGTATAAACTGAAAAGATTAAAAGTGATCTGAATGTGATTTCATTGCTCTATTAGGTCATTGGAGACTAAAATAATATATGATATTGCAATAAAATATCTTCTTCTAATTGTTGGACTCACCATGGCCAAAAATGACCAGTCCCTAGATTCGCCTTAAAATATCCTCAGTGAACCAATTTACTAACCTGCTTGATTCCAATTAGGAAGAACGGCTCTGTCAATGTATTCTCCAGAAACAGAATCATCCAACAAAATATTTGTACTAATGTGAAGAAAAGGGAGGTTAGAGGAGCATCTTCTGTGTTAATCAACCATAAACTAATGTCTGTTCTCTGCCAGAAATACATCATTGTCTGAAAAATATAACTAATGTAAATGATAGCACAGTGAGACAGACATCTTCTGTGTTAATCAACCATAAACTTATGTCTGTTCTCTGCCAGAAATACATCATTGTCTGAAAAATATAACTAATGTAAATGATAGCACAGTGAGACAGACATCTTCTGTGTTAATCAACCATAAACTTATGTCTGTTCTCTGCCAGAAATACATCATTGTCTGAAAAATATAACTAATGTAAATGATAGCACAGTGAGACAGACATCTTCTGTGTTAATCAACCATAAACTTATGTCTGTTCTCTGCCAGAAATACATCATTGTCTGAAAAATATAACTAATGTAAATGATAGCACAGTGAGACAGACATCTTCTGTGTTAATCAACCATAAACTTATGTCTGTTCTCTGCCAGAAATACATCAATGTCTGAAAAATATAACTAATGTAAATGATAGCACAGTGAGGCAGACATCTTCTGTGTTAATCAACCATAAACTTATGTCTGTTCTCTGCCAGAAATACATCATTGTCTGAAAAATATAACTAATGTAAATGATAGCACAGTGAGACAGACATCTTCTGTGTTAATCAACCATAAACTTATGTCTGTTCTCTGCCAGAAATACATCAATGTCTGAAAAATATAACTAATGTAAATGATAGCACAGTGAGGCAGACATCTTCTGTGTTAATCAACCATAAACTTATGTCTGTTCTCTGCCAGAAATACATCATTGTCTGAAAAATATAACTAATGTAAATGATAGCACAGTGAGACAGACATCTTCTGTGTTAATCAACCATAAACTTATGTCTGTTCTTCGCCAGAAATACATTAAAGTCTGAAAATACAACTAATGTAAACGATAGCACAGTAAGACATGCATCTTTAAAAGGTTTAGTTATTCATGGTCAATGTTCTCAATCTAAGGATTGCTTGTTTTTAAACATTTGAATCTTTAGTGTGTTCAATCCACTTCTAATCTTTTTATTATTCAGGGAAAGTCCCTGCACAGCTATCTAATTAAGTCTTGTTAGAGAAAAAAGAAAACCCTGATGTTTTGAAAACTAAATGGATGACATGAAACTAATATTAAATAATTTTGCTTAATAAATCCATAGCCTCCTTAGATTTATTTTCATGGTATTAAAAGCTTGTTTTTTGGTTGCTGTAAACATAAATTTATTCAATGGTATTGATGAGTATGAAGAAGACACACATTTGTAACTCTCTTAAGTTTCAATGGAGACAATCATCAAGATTATCATAATTACTTGAAGGAGCAAGACTCAGTTTGATATTATGTAAAATGTCCCATAAACATGTAGACATGATTATAAAATATGCACATAATACTTGTATTATTGGTTTCTAATAAATCTGTTTACATATCTTGTTTTAGGAGAAATGGAGTAATATGTGTGTTTGATGTTTTGTGTGAAGAGATAAACTCATGAGTAATAACTGTTTATAAAAGATTAAGAGGCAATACTGTTGCCATATGCATTTCATAAACTTTAGCCTGGTAAATATTGGTTAAAGACAAACCAGATGCTCTGCAGGGCACAACTTTATACGACTGCAGATGTTGAACTTTGAACAGTTTGGGCAAGTATGGACACAACATTCAAGCTTGATACAGCTCTGAATTTGGATGGTGTTCAAATTTTTGACATATTATAGGTTTCTGACACTAAACAAATGTCAAGATCTTACAAATCTATTACGCAATACTGTGCAATTAAAGATTTCTTCTTGAAACTTTTAAAAAATATGAAATTTGAGAAATTTTAAAGAAAAAAAATTGAACCCCTTAAAAAAGTTGGAACCCCCCCAAACTTTTTGACCCCCCCCTTAAAGCAATTATCCCAACCTCGATCCCAGCCTTACCATTGTAGTATATGGAACCTTGCAGTAAAATTTCAGAGAGATCCATACACTTAAACACAAGTTATTGTCCATAAACTACAAAAATGCTTGTTTTCGGACCCCTTTTAGGTCCCTAATTCCTATACTGTTGACACCATAACCCCCAAAATGAATCCAAACCTTCTACTTGTGGTATTAAACATTGTGATACAATTTCAGAGTAATTGAAATACAATAATGAACTCATACACAAGTTAATATACTGAAAGTAGAAAAACGTTTGTTTTGGGTCCCTTTTGGGCCCCTAATTTCAACACGGTTGGGACCATCGTCACCAAATTTAATCCCAACCTTCCTTTTGAGGTAATGAACCTTCTTTTTAAATTTCATAGAGATCCATTCACTTAAACTTAAGTTATTGTCTGGACACCAAATATGTCTTGGACGACACAGAAGATGACAACATCATACCATTATACGATCCAAAAAAAATTTTTGCATTCATTAAAAAATGTTTGCATATATGTGGCCTCAATTTTTTGTTCTGGATTTTAAGTAGTTCTAAGATTTTATGTTCATACTTGAATTATAAGAAATGAGAATATTGTATATATTTTTTTTATATAGAGTTTCAAATATAAACATGACCATAATATCTTATAAACATTATTTATGATGTACAAACCTGGAGAGCTACACAAGTGGATATTGTATACAATGTTCTGTAGAGAGGTTTACACAAGGGCCATAACTCTTTCTTTATTGATTTTGATGTCATCACACTATGTTGTACCATGAACAGCAGTAAAAGACAAAAGTCTACCACTATCATAACTAGGTTTGATGAATCTAAAATTACAATATATGAATTTGTTTGAATAAAGATAACACTGTGGACAAAGCATTATTTGAAATTGCATATATAAACCTACAGTATGCAACGATAATCTGATGTTTCTTTGAAACAAGGAGTAGGTTCACCCTCACTTTAATTTTTATAATGTTATTGAAATCTCATTGGGTTTTTTATCTTAATCCCCCAAAATGTTTCTCTACTGTCCCTTTAAAAGCATCGCAACACAATTCTAAGAATAAACTGTAGAGCAAGGATGTCAAACATTATCATGCAACACTATATTATTGTTTGACAGTTTTAGACATAACAGTTTATTTTTATTAGAAGATACACAGAGTGGTGACTAAATTGTCACACATTTTTAGGGACTAAGAGAAATTTAAAGGTTTGATACACTTTTAGCCAACTGATAGGCATCTGCCATGTAACATTGTAAGATGACCACAATAAAAAATCAAAGCGCTGTAAGCACTGTAGGCAGTTAACCAAAAACCAAGGCAATTTGCCAAACATAATTATGAAAACTGTGGCAATGTTGCTTCAACTTTCTTTATAAAGATTTAAAAGAACATACATTAAACATTCATATATAATTGTGCATTTATGTTTATTTAATGAATTAAGCAAATAATTCATATTTTATCAAGGTTTTCAATAGCAACGCACATGACCACCAATGGTCATGAGTCTTTCATGAGTCAGCAGTGGTACAAATTTGCAATTATTGCAATTCTTCTAGTTGAGCGTAATTGTACGTATTAGTTGACTGTTAGTAGTTCAAGTTGACTTTAGTACCAGCTTGTAAAAGTATGAATGGACTTGCTTCCCTGGAAAGAAAACTGAGTGTGTTTTACAGTACAAAAGTTATGAGACACAAATCAGACAAATGTTTACTACTACAGGGATCAATGGTGAGGTCTGACTGACCTGTTCATAGTAAATGTAAATGACTCCCACCTTCACCCCAAATCCATGATGTCTAAGTTTGGAATAAAATGGCAGGTGTTAGGGTCTAGCAAAGTGATATGCATATGTGTCGCCTATGAGATTGACCTTGTATGTCATTCAATCTTTTTGAAATGAAAAACAGGAATGAATATGGTTTAGGCGTTGGTATCTAAATCTTTTACAAGTTCTCAAAACACACACAAGAGGTTGTGGGGTGACCATAGGCACTACCCCTATTTTTCATTTGATTTTTTTATATTGTCCCATACATGAATATATATGGTTTATTGGTGGGGATCTCGACCGTTATCAAGTTTTCAAACAGGAGGGGTGGGGGACCCCAGTGACTTCCCCTTTATTTCATTTGATTTGTTATATTGTCCAATACATCTAATATATGGTTGAGGGGTGGGGATCTCATCTGTTTCTAAGTATCAAACAGGAGTGGATAGAGTGACCCTATGGACTCTCCCTATATTTCATTTGATTAGTTCTCATACATGAATATATATGGTTTAATTTAAAGGTGGGGATCTCGACTGTTTACAATTTCACAATCAGATGACTGCAGGGACTCCCCTATATTTCATTTAATTTAGAGTTGGGGATTCCAACTGTTACAAAGTTCTTAAACATGAGGGGTAGGGTGACCACAGGGACTTCTCCTATATTTCATTTGATTTGTTATATAGTTCATTTTTGTACATAAATAAGGCCGTTAGTTTTCTCGTTTGAATTGTTTTACATTGTCTTATCAGGGCCTTTTATCGCTGACTATATGCGGTATGGGCTTTGCTCATTGTTGAAGGCCGTACGGTGACCTATAATTGTTAATGTTAGTGTCATTTTGGTCTTTTGTGTATAGTTGTCTCATTGGCAATCATACCACATCTTCTTTTTTATATTATACATGAGTACATATAGTTAAGGGGTGATGATCTCGAATTTTTCCAAGTTCTCAAACATGAAGGTGTACAGTGACCATAGGGACCCCCTTATAATTTATTTGATTTGTAATATTGTCCCATACATAAATATATATTGTTTAAGATTGTGGATCTCGACCGTTATAAATTCTCAAACAGAAAGGGGTAGAGTGGCCCCACGAACTCCACCTATAATTCATATGATTTGTTATATTGTCCCATACATGAATATATATTGTTTAGGGGTGGGGATCTTGACCGTTACCAAGTTTAAGTGATTTTGGTTTCTTGTGGATAGTTGTCTCATTGGCAATCATACCGCATCTTTTTTTTATATAAGAAACTTCCAGCTATTTTAACAGACCTATCAAAATTGAGAAGAAAAAAATGCCCCTTGAAATTGCAGTAATATGTTTAACTTGAAAAGCATTTAACATGCATTACCAACATTTATCACTGATAAAAAAAACTATATTGTTACCAGGAACATATATATTGTTAGATAAACTGTTCCCAGCTGTCACTTGTATTGGATTTTGACATTAAAATTGGTGTACAAAATATTTTCTGCTTTTTCTTTCTTTTAAACGTATTTTGGTTTTCAATTCTAGTGTTTATATTTATTTACCATGCATAGCTGTATTTTGTAACCTGTCTGGATTTTTTTTAGTTGATAGCCCCAAAACCCGGGATTACCCTTATCCGCTTCCGGAATCGGATCCGATATTGTAATCTCGCGGCAGCCATTTTGTTTACAATGCTGTTTTTGACAGAAAGTGAGATACGATTTTACTCGGATTTACGCATTTATCGGCGATTTTCTGTATAAAGCTAGCGGTTGAACAAATTGAACATCGCTGTCATGAATAGTAATGATGAAAATAAGTTTGAGATCGTTTTTTAGGAAACTGGTAAAAATGTTTGCAAAGTTATTTTTTTATTTTCTTTCAAGGTCCGTCGGGCGTAGCTAGTAATTAAGTAGAAAGTCCGACTGCAAAAGTGGAAGGTCACACCCCGTACCACCGCTAATTTGAACCCCTGTGTCCAAATTAAAAAGATACAAAAATTTCATCTTCTAATTCAAAATTGCCGCCAACAGCGCGATCAGTTGAACTTTATATACGTAGTGACGACAAACAATATTCCTACGAGTTTTGCAATTTGGTAAATCTTAACTACTTGTCTTTAGAGATTTTCGGCGATAAATTATTTCATACATTTGTTCTTTGACATCTTAGCCAAAAGCTCAGGGGATAATAAACTACATAAGGATTCCTAATGTGCTCTACTTCCTATGTGCAACTTCAAAACTTTTGGGAAAATCGACGATCATTTAAGGTTTTTCTGGTCATATTTTTTGTAATCCAGAATGAAAAGTATGAAAAAACTGTCCAATAAGTTATAAATAATATAGTAGCCAGCTGGATGATAACAATGGCACGTATTTCAGCATTTATAAGGTAGCACACAAATCCAGGGTGCTCGCATAAGGCAGCTTAACTGCCTAAAAACTCATTAATACTGCCATGATCTTGATGCAAATACAGTAACCAAACAATAATATCCCTTTTTAGAAGGGCTATCACTCAAAACAGGTATTATCCCCATATACACCTTATCGCTATTTATCTGCAACTACTGGAGATTACATACAAAAGTTCCTATAAGTTTTTTGCATCATAATAGAAATTTTCTGACGCCACAATGGAAAAGATATTGTTGTTTGATGTTAAAGGGGGTCTCATAATCTTATTGAGGGGTTCTGATCCCGTATCCTGCTTACTGTTTTGACATATTCCAGTATCCCGCTTACACTAATTTTCAAATTTCAATAAGGTTAAGTGCATAGGTTGGGGGTTTACAAACTTGTACAACCAATGCAATACTGTGTTGAAATGGACACCATAAGAACAACTCCTCAAAAAAATATGGCATAACCATAAAAGAAGAGATGAGACAAGTTACATTGTACATATACAAATGTAGCTCAAATTACCAGCTTCTTCTTCTTCTTTATTCTTTCCTCCACTATCTGGAGTACCACTTCTTTTGTAGTGTAGCACAGATAAGCAACTGTGTACATGTGTAGGGATATTTTACAGTGAATATGATCATAGCACAAACCAGTATAATTTCGCCTATAATCAATTGCATGTTCAAGATACTGGTATATAAAAGGATATCAACACAGCCTTGCGTACCCACCACCAATTTACAACGTAACAGCAAGTGGTCTTATCCAATATGAGCCAAGTCTGTGATCCCAGCTGGGTGCTCAAGTAAAAAACTTGTGGCACTCCTACAAATTATGTAGCTTCAAAATAACTTCATACATAAATATAAACAATCTATTTGTCACTATTTCTATAAGACTCTGCCCAGTTAGTCTTTTTTAATGTACCTTTAATAACATATTCTTGATCAGGTTGTGTGGAAAGAAACCTGACAAGCTTGAAAGTTGTTCCTGCTAACAATGTAAAGGAGAATATACCAAACAGGAGAAACATAGCAGTCTGCAACATTTTGTTACAAATAAGCCTCCTACATCACCAATAATTTGTATTCTATATAACCTCATATTATCTTAAATTTTGAAAAACATACACCATTATCATTATTCAAGTAAATCTTGAATATTTTTTTGAATTAAATACCATTATCAAATATAAAGAAAATGTTTGTATTTTTTTTTTTAAACGTAAGCAAGTAGGACAAGGGCAGATAACTCCAAAATTTGCAGACGGACTTTGAACCTAAACTTTGCTGAAATAGTGCATATAAAATTATATTGCAAACTCGACTTTCAAAAAATGGCATCTAGACAGTTACCTTCTACGATGAAGAAACTCGTTGTAACAAAAATAAGTCAGAAATTCCGTGATGTTGTCAAAATTACGCAAGAAAGTTTGCCAAATCCTGGAGCTGGTGAAGTTCTTGTGAAAAACAGGTGTTTAATTTAAAACGTCTCTTCCCTATATTTTATTACAAAATCAAATTACAATGAAACTCTCTGAGATTTTCTATAATACAAGGAAGGCGCTACCTTAAATGCTAGTCCAAATAATAATGACATCTTGAAAGGTATGTCTGACACCCTGGAATCCTTCAAAAGTGGCATATCCACTCTAACACTTGAAGGATCCACAACAACTTATTAAACTACAAAGCCACTGTACATAATGTATATATGTTATTGTTAACGATTTTTCTTTGTCATATTATTTTTAACTTAAGTCCATATGTACATAACAGGTTGGGAACAAACCCCCTGTATGGTGATTATACCTCTATAGAGGGATAATCCTTCTTTAGAGGGATAAAATTATCCCTCTATAGAGGGGTATTTTTGTTTGCACTGGATTTAAAGCAAATTAGGGCAGAATGGCATTTTCTAGTTATATTGGCTATAATCTCTAGCATTATATGCATCAACATATGCACTTTACTAAAAATTGGGATAACCAGTTTTCTGCTAAAGTGACAAAACTTGCAATCTATTGTAAACACCTGATCAACAACAAAAGGAATAGTTGACCTTTAAATTTCATGTTAAATCTAACAATAGAAATTCTGTTCAGTGAGGCATAAGTGAGTAGAATTTACCTGATCATCACAGCTTTCAATCATGGTGAACAATAGCTTTTATATTTAGTCAGATAAGCATCAAACTGGGCATGTGCATATTAAATTAAGTACATCAATTGGTGCATCAACTATTCCAGGTTACTGCCATAATAAGTAGAGAATGCCATTCTGCCCTATTTTGATTTAAATCCAGTCTAAACAAAAATACCCCTCTATAGAGGGATAATTTTACCCCTCTATAGAAGGATTATCCCTCTATACAGGTATAATCACCATATAGAGGGTTTGATCCCAACCTGCATAACACACAAGTTTTGGGAAGTTTTACACTCCTACCTAGGAGTCTACTCCCGTATTCGGAAGAAGAAGAAGGCTATTGTAATTTTATTCTTTGACGCCTTACATCGTCCCAGGAAAGTGTAAAAGCAAAAATTTATAATAGCGTTCCAAGACGTTATAATTATTTGGACTTCCTTAAATGCCAGCTTTATACCAAGACTATGTTGAATATATTGATTGATTGTTCAACAAATTTGCTTAATGCCCAGTGGCAAATATTTCATGCATATTCAGACTGAATGTCCTACATATAGTTTTGTCTAAAAATTAAATAATAAGTTCAGATGGAAAATGTTTAGAGAAAGATCATTAAACTTCCACATATTCAAATGGCAGGATGGGATACTGTATTTTTTTTGAGCACTTTGACATGTCGCCAGAAGGTATCAAAGCAAAAATTTAAAATAGCCTTCCTAGACGTCATAATTATTTGTACTAATATTTTCTTAAAAACATAATTTAATTCCCAAATTGATGAGAGAAAAAAATACTCTGATTAAGCAGAGGATAAAAAAAAAATTCTGAATTAAGAATTTCCCCTTATTTGAGGTATTATATTAATAAATGGGGATATTGACCATGTTTTGAGATCTTCCCAACCTGATAAACTATTATCTCATTGTCAATCATTTTTTTTTATGAAAGGATTGTTCATTGAGATTGCACAACTGTTAACAAAGTTAATCTTGATTATAAAAATAATAAGATTTGGAATGATTGCCAATGAGACAAATCCCCAACATAGACCAAATGGCATAGAAGTTAACAACTTTAATTTACTGTAGTGTATGGCCTTCAACAATGATCCAAACCCTCACCTCATAGTGATCTATAAAAGCTGCTATCAATTTCATTATTTCAGTGAAAATTTGAGTTCCACGAACCTTATGTGTTCATGTTTTACATTTTTTATTTATAGATTTGTTGGAATAAATGCATCAGATATAAACTACACTGCAGGCAGATATGATACAACTGTGAAACCTCCCTTTGATTGCGGATTTGAGGTTTGTAAAGATAAAACTAAATTTGTGTTCACTGTTGTAATAAGCATATCTTTCTTTTGTTTTCTTTTCAAAAACTGTCATACATTTATGAGTTGTCATTTTAAGATTGACTGACTAAAAACTAGTGTTTGATACACCTAATTGCTACATCCATTCAGTGTTAGGTCTAAAATTACACAATTTTTTCATTCAGTTCATGAGTTGAAACTATCTGGGACCCTGTTTAAACAATGCACCATTCATGATACTTTTTGATGAGACCTGTTTAAACCATCTAAACACTTCAAACAAAATACTTTTTTGAAAAAGTGGATCATTCTCCATCAAAGTTTCTTGAGATCTCTTTCTAAATTTTTTCCTCTCTCAGCTCTTTACTGATGACCTTTGTTTTGCTTAACTTTTGACCCAAACAGGTAGTTTTTTAAATGACTGTTTTTTCCCGATTGGACTAAATTGTGATAAGGTGTATTACAATGTATGCTATGAATTGAAGTCTATATGATTATTTTTGGGTTAACTTTAATGTACATGTATAATAATAACTTTTTAGATTGTCCTTCAATTTTCAAGCTGTACTGATGATTTTATTTTACTGCAATCCTTTATTTTGCAGGCCGTATGTGTTGACCATATTTAACTATACTCCTTGATTTTTCAAGCTGTAGGTGATGACTACATTTTACTATAATCTTTTATTTTCCAGGCTGCAGGTGATGACTATTTTTTACTATAATCCTTTATTTTCCAGGGTGCATGTGATGACTGTATTTTACTATAATCCTGTTATTTTGCAGGCTGTAGGTGATTACTATAATCCTTTATTTTCCAGGCTGCAGGTGATGACTACATTTTACTATAAGCCTTTATTTTCCAGGCTGCATGTGATGACTGTATTTCACTATAATCCTTTATTTTCCAGGCTGTAGGTGATGACTGCATTTTACTATAATCCTGTTATTTTGCAGGCTGTAGGTGATTACTGTATTTTACTATAATCCTTTATTTTGCAGGCTGCAGGTGATGACTGTATTTCACTATAATCCTGTTATTTTGCAGGCTGTAGGTGATGACTGTATTTCACTATAATCCTGTTATTTTGCAGGCTGTAGGTGAAGTGGCAGCCTTTGGACCTGGAGCTTCTCTCAGTATTGGCCAGCCAGTTACTTATTCACAATTTGGTGCTTTTAGTGAATACAAAGTAAAATGGTTATTTCAGTTTGAGTATTAATTAGATATAAGAAGATGTGGTATGAGTGCCAATGAGACAACTCTCCATCCAAATCACAATTTATAAAACTAAACCACTATAGGTCAAGGTATCGTGTATCGTGTTTCTTGTGGTTAGTACTTCGCTTTAGGATTAGTAATGAAAGGCGCTGTGTTCATATCAAATTGTATTCAAGTTATGTACAAGGCAACGTTACGTAAACAATAGGGAACGTAAAACAATAGGTAACGTTAGTGACGTTAGTTACTTAGTAAATGTACAGCGGCTAATACTTGACACTGGGGGCGCCGAAAAGTGAAAATTAATCTAAAATTATGAAAAAGAAATTAACATACAAAGTGTGAAATGATAATTAACTATTTAAAGTCCATGTAAATAAATAGAAATTGTTAAACTGTCTATTCACTATGATCATTATCAAAATTACGGCGCACTTGATACCAGTAAGTATATTGTCATGAAAGTATTAAGTCCATGTTTGAATCTTTAGCTTAGTTTCAGTTTTACTCGGTGCTCTGTCTCCGTGGATTTTCATTATTCCTGGTTCCCTGCTAAATGTGTGAATCCTACCATTGTTCTTCATTATGATACTGTCTGTTTCATATGTCTCGAAAAAGGATTTGCTTGATTTTCCAGATTCGTCAGAAACTTCTCCAATTGATTCGATTTTCCAAAAACGTTCCAAATCGACTTCTTCTGTTTTGTGTTGCATCATAACATTGAACATGAAAGCTGAGGAAGTTGTGGGTCCATTTGAGTTTAACATTGGTCCAGAAAGCAGGTATCCGAGTTTTGATTGTACTGCGGTTGGGCCTGGTCCACGGATAACTTTGTCTTGTACGATATCCCAGTAATAATCAGAACCTATTAACAGTGAAATCTGGAATTTATCCATGTCGTTTACAGGATGCGCTAAGGTAAGTCCTCTGAGGTATGGCAGTTTAGCAGCATTGTATGTTGTGCGGTTGTGTAACGGTGCTGCGATTGTAGGGACAATCAATACTTCCATCGGTATTTTCTTCCCATTCTGAGTTTGTAAATCTGTGACGACAGTGTTTAAATTTCGTGTATTTCTGGTTGCATCTCCAAATGCTGCTAGGCTAACTGTTGAAATTCCATTTGGCTTTAACTGCAATTCAGCGGCTAATTCTTGGCTAATAAATGACTTCTGAGATCCTTCATCTAATAGTATATAAGCTGTAACTGACCTGTCATCTACCCATACTGGTGAGATGGCTGTCTTTAACAAAACGTCTGTCCTTGGTTTAATGTTCGATGTCGACGTGTAACATGTTAATGCATCATTTTCGCTCTCTACTGTACTGACTATGGCATTTTGCGGTAAGGGTTTTGCTGTACTTACGCTTTCTTTTTCTTGATTCTTATTACTGTCACAAAGACTAGTGTGGTGCTTTTTATCACATTTTCTGCATCTAAAACGCGAGCGGCATTCTGAAACTTTATGACTTCCAAAGCAACTGTAACATACTTTTTTCTGTTCAATGATAGCTAAGCAGCTCTCTCTGTCTACAACACTGGTACATTCGACTGACGAATGCGATTGTTTGCAATAAATACAGGTTTTGGGTTTGAACTGATTTATTACATATTGAGGTCTTGCAGTGATTTTGGGTTCAACTGTTGTGTGAAATGACGCTGTGGGTGTGAAACTGTCTAATTTATCTGAATTACCAGTTTCCTGTACGTACATCTCTTTGCCAATCGCTTCTCTAAGGGACCTTATATCCCAATTCCGTTTTCTGTGTTCTCTGGTCATGAGTTTTTTCATTTCGTCGGGCAACTTTCCAAATATGATTGGTACTAAAAGTGATCCTAATGTGTCTTGCGATTGTCCGAGCGACTCTAATCCCCTTATGCACGATTCCATTTTATCGTAAAATACTCTTATGCTGTGCGGCGTAAGTGATGGATGCGTAAGTTCAAGTAGTTTCTGCATGTATGCGTTTATAATGGTTTGTGTCTGTCCATACCTCTCCTTTAACAATATGATTGCGTGTTCATAGTTGGCGTTTGATAGAGATAAACCGAATATGCATTGTGTGGCTTCACTGTGTACCTGAGATTTGAGATAGCTGAACTTTTGTATATTTGTCAAAGAGGGATTGTGATGAATGGTTGTCTCAAACGATTCCCAAAATGTCTGCCATGTTAATATATCTCCCGTAAAGTTTGGTAAATCAAGCTTAGGTAGTTTGTGATAGAAGTTTGTTGCTGTTGTTGGGTTTGCATTCGTATAAACGGAGCTATTATCTACGGTATATACATTTTCTGAATGGTTTGAATTATGATTTGCAATACTTGTTGACGGAAAATTTGATGAATCAAGTGTATTGGCTATTGGAACATAAGTTGTTTCACTCACCGTTTGCTGAAATTGGGTTGTTTTGTTTCCAGAAACTATGTCCTTGAATCGGCGAATGGCGACTTCCATATTCATTGCATAATCGTCCGCGTCAAGAATTTCTTGTTCCATGTCTTCTAGTTCGGTTCCATCTAAGATCTGTGAGTCTAAAGATTCAAGCAGGTTCCTCTTTTTTGTAAGGTTGTCTGCGGCAGCCGAAAGTTCTTCATGTCCAATATCATCTTGCGAAATTCTTTCCTTTGTTCTATTAATTAATCTTGTAACTGCACTACGGTGACCACCACGAATTGCTTTTAATTTCTCCATGGGTCACGGCACCAATATCGTGTATCGTGTTTCTTGTGGTTAGTACTTCGCTTTAGGATTAGTAATGAAAGGCGTTGTGTTCATATCAAATTGTATTCAAGTTATGTACAAGGCAACGTTACGTAAACAATAGGGAACGTAAAACAATAGGTAACGTTAGTGACGTTAGTTACTTAGTAAATGTACAGCGGCTAATACTTGACACAAGGTATGGTCTTCAACACGGAGCCTTGGCTCACACAGAACAGCAAGCAATAAAGGACCCATAAAAAAAATACTAGTGTAAAACCATTCAAATGGAAAAACCAAAGGTCTAATCTATATATAAAAAAGAAAAACACTTAGGAACCACATCAACAAACGACAACTATTGAACATCAGATGCATGCATTTACAACTACATGATTGGGAAATAAAATTAATTTGAAATTGTGTTTTAAAAAAAAATAATGCATTTGTAATACAGAACAAAATCATACTAAACTATTTTATTACCGAAGAAAATATGAAAGAAGCTTGTTTAGATTTGTAGATACTAATTTGCTGAAAATATTTTGCTGTTTTGAATGTAAGATTTGAATGTACCACTCTTTTTTTTTAGGAAGTCTAATGAGCAATTATTTGTTAAAGTTAGGGAAAGTGATAAATCTAAATTTTTCTACTGTCAAAATCTTTTTGCAAATTTTTTTGAATTAAAGTAGTATTCATTTTGTTTAATACTCATTTTTCAGAATATCTCAGAGAGAAATTTGCTCAAATTACCAAGAGTGTCAGCTGATTATCTCCCTTTACAAGTTAGTGGAGCCACTGCTGCCATTGCTTTAGATAAGGTAAACTAAATTTCAACTATTGCTGCAAAAACACTTCAAAGAAGCTGGGAGGACTTATATAAATTTAGGACTGTCAGTATGTCAGTGAGATTTGTTTCCGAATGCTAACTCAAATACTGTTAAGTTCATAAATAATTGCCTGTACTTACAATTTCAGGAAAATATTTTTATTTATGAATGTAAGGTCTTAATATTTCGTGACTCATTCCGTCGTATTATTTGCATCAATAAAATCCTCTCAATAATTTATGAATTTACAGTAATTCATATTTCACTTACAAGATTAAAATAGCAATATACAAATATAAAACTTGAATAGGCACAGAGAAATCTGCTCCTCAAATATAATATGGATTTAGAGTGCTGAATCAAATACTTCATATGGGATATCAGCATTACTTGGGTAAAAGGTCAAATATAATGAGCAAAATATCACAATTGATTTTAGGTTGTTTAAGGTCATTGTCAAATGTACCGAAAATAGAGCAAAATTTTAGGAAAACAGTGGTTTCAGGGTGTTAAATCAAATACTGATTTTGGGACTGCAGCCTTACTTTGATAAACCGTCACATTGGATAACAGGAAGATTAATATTTCCCTAATAAGGTTGAAGTCACATGATCCAAGTACAACTTTATAAAGTCAGATTGTATCAGTCAATATTACTGTTTTAGTGTTTAAAATCATAACAGAAAAGAATCCTACCTTTGTAACTAAACAGAAAACAAAACTATGCCATCAAGCCACTTAAGCTTGTCCCAATAATACGGGTGATGTGGTGTATGCCAGTGGAGCTAACTTTTGTTTAATCAGTCATAATAGTTGATTATTTCCCCATAGCAATTGATTGTACTGTTAACATCATATCAATGATATTGAAGTTTCACCTTTTAAATGGAGAGGAGGAAACTATATTTGTTGACATTGTTCTGCACAGTGACATAAACCGTACAAGATACCAAAGTTAAAACAGTAACTGATTAATTATTATTAGTGGGTGGGTTTCTTGGGCTAAATCTATTACAGAGTATATAAATAAATGAATCCATACATTATATATGGCTTGTTAGATTAGACCTTTTTTTTGTGTTCTCATATGGAAAAATACATCATTCTATGGAGGATTAAGGCATATCAGTTATCAACAATTAAACATTCCATTTGAATTAATTAACTTGATAGTAGGTCAAATTGCATTCTTTTGTTACCACTAACTGATTTATTTTTATTCAATTCCAGTATGGAGAGTTAAAAGCTGGAGAAACTGTTCTTGTTACAGGTATTTTTTAAAGAACTCTTAGTTTAGAAATTACTGTGTGGGTATTAAAGTTCTGTGAAATTGAAATCAGAAATTTGAGACTAATTATTACGATGCATGTCATTATTGTGATACTTACCCAGTCTAATTATTCAAATTAATAAAAGCAAGTATTTTTGAATTGCCATTTCATGATACAAGTAACTCCACTAAATCCATTTACTGATGCCTCTGAATGTTAATCAAACAAAAATCAATCATATAAATCATATTTTCCATCAAGAAAAAAATGATTATGAATATTTTATTTCAGCTGCTGCAGGGGGCACTGGACAGTTTGCTGTGAGTAGTTTAGTACAATAACATTTTACTCATGTTTTTGTGGAAAAATGATTTGGGATGAATTCAGAGTCAAAACTTTAAGATACAGAAACTGAAAGCTTGACGCAATAGTGAAAAAAAAAAAAAAAATCAACTAAAATATTTTTATAAGTATGTTAAGAAATAGAATTGTATTGTTTGATGTTATACATGATCATAAACAAAAAATGTTTAAAAACTCAGTGAAAGCAACCATCTTTTACTAAAGATGTTTACTCCATGATTTTATCGGAAAAAAAGTTCCTTGATTTTATTTAAAAAAAAAGTAAGATTTTAATTAGCTTTATAAGAAAATATCGGTTTTTTTTTAGATTGAGATTAGTCTTTTTCATGGAATAAAAATTGATGTAAAAAATGTCTGACATATACAGTAGAATCAGATAGTTACAATTTAATCAGCTACCTTTCTTGCCGACATCATATCTTAGAGAAAATAAAGATATTGACTTATCCCAGAGGCTCATCCCTACCACTCAATACCTATTAAGTTTCCCATATAAGGCTGATAATAGAAAAGCTATATTAAATTTTCAATGGAATTCAATATATAATTGCATGTAAATATTGTGCCGGACTGATTGTGATTGTTACCAGAGTTATCTCCCTTGTAGGTACAATGGGCCAAGAGAGCTGGATGTCATGTCATTGGAACATGCTCTACAGATGATAAAGTACAATTTTTAAAGGTAAGAACTGAGTGATCTTCCTTTGTAGGTGCAATGGGCCAAGAGAGCTGGATGTCATGTCATTGGAACATGCTCTACAGATGATAAAGTACAATTTTTAAAGGTAAGAACTGAGTGATCCCCATTTGTAGGTGCAATGGGCCAAGAGAGCTGGATGTCATGTCATTGGAACATGTTCTACAGATGATAAAGTACAATTTTTAAAGGTAAGAACTGAGTGATCTCCCTTTGTAGGTACAATGGGCCAAGAGAGCTGGATGTCATGTCATTGGAACATGTTCTACAGATGATAAAGTACTATTTTTAAAGGTAAGAACTGAGTGATCTCCCTTTGTAGGTACAATGGGCCAAGAGAGCTGGGTGTCATGTCATTGGAACATGCTCTACAGATGATAAAGTACTATTTTTAAAGGTAAGTACTGAGTGATCTCCCTTTGTAGGTACAATGGGCCAAGAGAGCTGGATGTCATGTCATTGGAACATGCTCTACAGATGATAAAGTACAATTTTTAAAGGTAAGAACTGAGTGATCTCCCTTTGTAGGTACAATGGGCCAAGAGAGCTGGTGTCATGTCATTGGAACATGCTCTACAGATGATAAAGTACAATTTTAAGGGTAAGAACTGAGTGATCTCCCTTTGTAGGTACAATGGGCCAAGAGAGCTGGATGTCATGTCATTGGAACATGCTCTACAGATGATAAAGTACAATTTTTAAGGGTAAGAACTGAGTGATCTCCCTTTGTAGGTACAATGGGCCAAGAGAGCTGGATGTCATGTCATTGGAACATGCTCTACAGATGATAAAGTACAATTTTTAGAGGTAAGAACTGAGTGATCCCCATTTGTAGGTGCAATGGGCCAAGAGAGCTGGTGTCATGTCATAGGAACATGTTCTACAGATGATAAAGTACATTTTTAAAGGTATGAGTGATCAATAACAAATACTTACAGGAAAACAATATTTCATAAAACTTTTGCATGGAATTTTGGTTTCATCTTAATTCATCTGTCTTTGTATAATATTTTAACATTAAGGTTATGTTAATTAAGATTATCATATTATATTACCCCTTTTGCAGAAACTGTGCCATTTTGAACAGTTCTAGTAATGTATCATTGACATGATTATTAATGTCAATAAACTAAATGAAAGATGAATTTTCAAATTTCTGGTAAATAAGAAAATGCATCAGTTACACTTTTGTTAAGTTTGTCTAGGTGATTCATCAGACTGAGTAATGCTTGAAAATATGTCTCTTGGGAATGAAAAATACCTGGAAAATAGTCTTGTTAGTGCTGTTATGATTACTCTTTTCCAATTTTTATGATAAATTTTGTTTTTTGTTTCAGAAAATTGGTTGTGATCGACCTGTCAACTATAAAAAGGAAAATCTAAAAACAGTGCTGAAAACAGAATATAAGGTAGAGAAAATATTTTCTGATTCTGCATATATTGATGTTATATAATTATAAACTCAAGAGTACAAAAATAAAGGTATTAAAAAAAAGATTCTTTTACTAGATAATAGAAATGCTTGTCAAATTAGATGTTTTGTTCAAGTTTAACTTTCAAAGTATAATTGCATCCCTCTCACAATTAAAGACTAATAAAACAGCTGCATGGACACTAACTGTCGATTTCTCTCAAATATTTCAATTGTTTTGGAAACATCTGCAGAAAAACATTTTTAATTCTCTTATTTTTATAGTGTCCTTGAAGTTCAAAATATATTTTCTTGATATAGATGAAGTCAAATCTGAAAAAAGGAATTATTCCCCTTGGTGGATGATTATATTATTTTCACTTCACATCAATGGAATAGCTTTACACTGCAGTGAAAGTATTAATGACATTGAAGAAAGTAATTTGGTAACTGAATGGAAATTTAGCTTTTGTAACTAAACAAGCCTGTAGCAGGATTATAGTTTTCAATGTTCTATTTTAACCGTTTCAATATCACATTTCTATTTTAGGCGTTCAATATCACATTTCTATTTTTAGAATGGAGTAGATGTTGTGTATGAGTCAATAGGAGGAGAAATGTTTGAAACTTGTTTAAATGGGTAAAGATTTACCATATTTTCACTTTAAGTATGCTTAGTTTGCCACTGCATGAGATGAACTTTTACTTTGCTAAGGATTAGTTTATTGTCCTCTATTGATACCAAATTATGAAAAGAAAGTGAATCTGTTAAAAGTTACAATTTTATAACAATGTTAAAAGAGAATATACCAAATAAAATATCAAGTGTGTAGAATCAAGACGCTGCAGTGTTTTTACCTCCAAATTGAAGAGTTCAATGAATATTGTATTGATTAACACATATGTGACAAGAACCAGTTGAGAAGATGCCTATAACTTGTCGTATGTGCTACCGCAGCTTATGTTAATTTCACTTCAAATGTATATCACAAGATGTTAAGTGTTGCCCTTCTCCTTACATCTAAATACAATTCAAGTTTGAATTTAAGTGGCTTCTCTTTTGCAGTTCTCTAGTCTAGTCCCTTTATTTAAGAATTGAATGCTTCTTTTTGTAACTTCATTGGGGTGTAAAAGCGTTGACCGAAGTACATTTTGTATGAAGCTCAGAAGCGCTTCATTCTAAAAATGTGTACACGGTCAACGCTTTTACAACCCTATGAAGTTACAAAAAGAAGCATTCAATACTTATAATTACATTTTTAGCAAGGATCACTTTATTGAGGGACCTTGTGTTATCATGAATGATATGCTTTATTGTGTAATGCAATTGCTTAAGGAATAACATGTGATGTGCAGATAGCCAATCAGAATAACGTATTATAATGAAACATACATCTAATATATTTATTATTATGTTATATGCAAGTGGGTGCACCATCTGTGTCTCTTGGATACATTCTCCATTTATTTCATTATACAATTGACAGATATAGTTGAGATATATTACAATTTGATTATTGTAAAAGCATTGTTAATTGAAAAGGACATCAAAGCCCAAAAAAATCTTTGGAGGGAATGTATAGAAAAGCCAAACCCTGAGACTCATTTAAAATAATGCCATTGTTTGTTTTATTTTCATAGATTAAAGACCAAAGGTAGATTGTTAGTAATAGGTTATATAACAGATTATGAATCTGACCAGGGATTTAAACCTACCAGAACTTTAGCAACAATACCAATCAGGGTAAGGTTATATGCTATTCTTACTGCGCCTTAGTATAATATCTGCAATTATATAATGGTTTCTATTTTAAAGTTCAGAAGATATGCATTGATATGGGGACGAAGTCCCCAATAACAGTAGAAAAATCAATAAAAAATAAAAAAAATAAATACTAATGAAGTCAAAATTGTTCAATTTTTTTGATGTCATGTTTTGAATTCCCGCATCTGCGAAGAAATCTACAATGTACTTCCTTTTTCCGGTCTAGTTTTAATGAAACTTTGAGTAAAATATATATTTATCAGTTTAGTATAAAATAGGAAGGAACGCAATACCAATTTCATTTTTGATAATTCCTTGAAATGAAAAAACGTTACCTGATGATAGCGTTTCTTTGTTTACATTGCATATGACATCATAACTTAAATAACGTCACAACTAAAATCTCTAACAACAGAACCAAAATTGGAAACGTTACAGTATTTCTGTTTCTTTTTTTTAAACAAATATTTAAGTTACAAAAAAATAATTCATACAGACTTCGTCCCCATTTACAGGTAATGCCTGCCTCATATTATTTGATTAAGATAATAGTCAGCACTGAATATGAATATTTATCCGACACATGATTTCTGGTGATATTCTACCCCTTCCCAATTTTTCATTGCCTGGAATTGTTTGTTGGATGTTTTAGAAGTGAACTTGTACATGTGATCGAACATTTAATCTTCCTTCCTCTCCAGTTTGTTGGGTCCCTGATCATTTAAACAAATGCTATTACTATCAAAATTAAGATTTAAAACAAAAGTATCTACAAAAATGGAGGTCAAGTTCAATAATGACGATTTTGACTTTTACCGTTCAGGAGGTCCTTGTAATATTGATAAATGCCAGAACACAAATAAATGTTAAAGAATCCGGTTTACTGTCATTTTGACAGCTCTTATTTTGTTTGAGGACTGCCCTCAATGCAGTTATAACATCTAAACTGTCACAACCTTTGGAAATTTAAAATTGTGCCAGTTCGCATCGAAAATAACTATTTTCATTTGGCATATCTTTGTAATCTTTGCGCCGTGTTTGGAAATTTTAAAATTGTATCGGCGTCAGTGGTGTTCGCTTAAATTGTATAAATTTCGAGATTTAGAAAAAGTTTCTCAGTTTGAATATTTTTACATGATTCATTTGACATCGTGCTATTATTGAAGAAGGATATCAGTTATCCGAAATATCTAATATTTGTTCATTTTATAGTTATTTAATGGTGATGTTGTACCCTTTGTGACTTGTTATATATTATATTTTGTAGTGTACAGAATCATATTACATGATCCATCACCCTGTAAGATTGATTCATATATATAAACGAGTCTAAATTGAAAACTACGAAAAAACCGCAATTTTTATACGTGTGCATGTAAAACAAATTTCGTTGTAGAAGGGTCTAAAAACAGCACAAACAACATTTTCCAAAAGACCAAAAAAGTGAAAAAGTATATTTAAACAAAACACATTTGACTAACAGGTCGAACAACTGATGTTCTTTAACCCTGCTGACTGCCATTGGCGATTGCCAAATAAAATTGATCACAAGATGTAACAAAATGGATCTTAATATAAATTTAATACTAAACAGAAAAAAAATTTGACTTGTGGCCACGATGTTATGCCACAAACATACAGTGTCAATATTTTTTTAGTACACCAGATCCGCATTTTGACAATAAATGTCTCTTCAGTGATGTTAGGGATCGAAACGGTATTTTGAAGGCCATATAAAAAGTACCCTCATTTTTAGATAGACTCTTGAATTTTAAGAGTCAATATAGGTTGAACGGATCATACATGCACTTATTTATCTTAATGGATTCTCAAGGGAAAATATTTATGAAGAAAAGGAGATATTTTCTAATTTAATAAGATATTCATCCATTATTTTGTATTGACAAATTTGCGAGATTGATTCAATATTGCAAGTAAGTGCTTTAAATAAGCTAACCTCATTTTGACTGTTTTATTTTAGTTACTGACCAAGTCAGCAAGTATTAGAGGATTCTTCTTAAACCACTTTGTCAGGGACTGGGTACCATATGTTTCCAAAATGGCTGACATGATCGACAAAAAAGAATTACAAAGTTTTATAGATATGGGAGAGAACTCTCCAAAGGGACCCTTTATTGGCATAGATAAAATAGTGGATGCTGTCGAGGTAAGAATGCAAATACTTTTACAAACGTTGATAGAATAGTTGATGCTGTTTTAGGTTGAAAGGAAATTCTTTTACAAACATTGATAAATTAAGGCAACAGTAGTATACCACTGTTAAAAAGTCATAAATCAATTGAGGGAAAACAAATATGGGTTACGAAGTAAAACCAAGGAAAACAAAGGAACAACAGTTACACTGAAGTGCAACAAAAACAAATGTCAGTACTATTCATAGTAGTGAACTATGATTAATTAGTAGATGATTATGTTTTAAACAAGAAAAGGGTTTTTAGGCAGTTAAGCTGCCTTATGCGAGCACCCTAGATTTATGTTCTACCCATTAAATGCTGAAATATGTTCCATTGTTATTATCTAGCTGGATATTATGTTATTTTAACTAATTGAACAGTTTTTTCATACTGTTAATTCTGGATTACAAAAAATATGACCAGAAAAACCTTAAATGATCGTCCAACCACCCAAAAGTTTTGAAGTTGCACATAGGAAGTAGAGCACATTAGGAATCCTTATGTAGGGTATTATTTCCTAAGCTGTTGGCTAAGATGTCAAAGAACAAATGTATGAAATATTTAATGATTGAAAATTTCTAAAGACAAGTAGTTTAGATTTCCCAAATAGCAAAAGTCTTAGGAATATTGTTTGTCATCAATACGTAGTCAACTACGTCAGTAGTCTATCAAACTAAGTTCAGCTGTTCATGTTGTTGGCGGCAATTTCAAATTAGAAGACCAAATCTTCGTATCTTTTCAATTTGGAGGCAGGGGATCAAATAAGGGGTGGTCAGAGGTCCACAACCTTCCACTTTTTCAGTCGGACTTCCTACGCCCATTCCAATTGAAAGAAAACATCAAAATAAAAATGAAGTTTGCAAACCTTTTTACCAAAGTCTCAAAATAAACGATCTCAAAACTTATTTTCATCATTATTATTCATGACAGCAATGTTCATTTTGTTCAACCACTAGCTTTATACAGAAAATCGCAGACAAATAATGTGTAATTTCGAGTAAATTATATCTGACTGACAAAATCAACATTGAAAATAAAATAATATTTCGGTTGTTTGAATATTTTGATTTTTATTTATTCTTTTCTTTTTCAGTATTTGTATTCTCAAAAGAGCATAGGAAAAATAGTAGTTGAATTGAATAAACCTGCAACCAGTAAATTATGACAAAAGGACCAGTGAAGAAATAAGTGGCAACAAACACAAATCCTTAGGGATACAGATACATTATATAATCAGAGAACTTAGAGAGACTATAGACTTGTTATGTGTCAGAGAATATAGAAGTTAGAACTAATTGAGTGAGGTGATTCTCATTCAATGTGATGACTCATAAATATATCATAATGATTAAAGCTGATTTATTTTTGATCAACAATGGATTCTTATGATCACATTACTTTTCATTCACAGTGAAAAGGTAATATTGTTAGACTACCTAATTATGAACTAATTTATATAAAAAATGAATTAAAATTGTTTTGTTTGAATCAATATTGTAACGAAAACCGAGTGGTCTGGCTTTGATGTTAAACTATAAATGTGTAACCCTTAGTGTGTTGCTTTAAGAATGTGTTTTATAACAGTGTATAAGTATATATGAACTAAAGTTATAACTGGCGACCCTTCTTTGGTAGCATGGTACTCTGGTATCGTGGTACTTTGCGGTATTCCGGTAGATCTAAGGTTGGTTCTGTATAGGTTTTGTGGTACTTAGTGGTATTCTGATAGATCTTAGTTTGGTTCTGTTTAGGTTTTTGTAAGAATAACAGACTCGTAAAATAAAAATCAACTTGTATTAACTTTAAGATGCGTAAAATATCTACAACTCATACAAATAGTATACAACTTAACAGTATTCTAGTCAAACAAATAAATACCTTACTTTATTAGAATATCGTAAAGAAAATGAATAGCTGAAATATAAATACCTCGAAAGTTTAGTTTGGTAATCGGCAAATGGTAAATCAAATTCAATGTCAAAAGATAATGTTTTCTCTCGAGAAGTTATTCTCTAAATGCAACTTGTTAAAGAATTAACAAGCCCACATTATACGGAAGTAGTCTGGTTACTACCTAGTCTGGTAAATGTTTTCGGTACATGTATATATTTTTAAATCACTTGGAATTAGCGTGCGTTACTTGCCCAGGGTAAAGTCGTACTAAAGTCTTATCCGTTTTCTCCACCGTATTTATACTTAGGTAAACCATTTAACGAATTCATTTTACTGAAATGGTTTACCATTTACCGAAATGGTTTACCATTTACCATTTTGGCTTACCTTTTACCGAAATTACCAAATCCAAAGCCAACGTCATAACAAAAATAGGTTATGACGTCATTGTGTTGTACGTCATTTGAAGTAAACAATTCACAGGTGTTTTGATTGTAAAAACATAGACAAGAATAATAAAAAGTTAACAAACATGGTTATACAAGAAATATATAATAAGAACAGTCAATTAACAGTAAGGTTTAAACAACATCATCACACAATTTTAGGGAAAACAAGTTCCATTTCAAGGGACCCCCATGTCGTTTCAATATCAATAAAATAGGTCAGAAGACTATGGCAGGCCATTATTTGTGGATACAAATTTTCTTTTTTCTTTGGAAAAAATCAATTTGCTTTTGGATTTAAGATTTCATAGTTAAAGAATGTTGTTTTTAACATCTATATTTTATGATAGCATTACTGTAGTTAAACACCTAATTGTTTGATCAATTTTATTATCTATGTTTCTAATATGATAATATTTTTGTACACCCTATCACTTAAATTTTAGAGCCATGATATTATTTTTGTCGAGCCTTCGACTTTAGTAGAAAAAGCGAGACTAAGCGATCCTACATTCCATCCTTCGGTGTCAGCAGCATCATCTACAAATATTCACTCTGTGGTTAAAGTTTTTGAAATTTTAAAACCTTTCTTTGACTATCTTGGATTTGTACCAAACTTGGACAGAAGCTTGTTTATGATCATAAAATGGTATCCAGAAGTAAATTTTGCAAAAATAAAATTCCATTTTTTCCGTGTTTTACCTATAAATGGACTTAGTTTTTCTGATGGGAAATATTACATTCACTCTGTGGTTAAGTTTTTATAACTTTTTTAAACTATCCTAGGTTGGTACCAAACTTGGACAGAAGCTTGTTTATGATCATAAGATAGAATCCAGAAGTAAATATTGTAAAAAATAAATCCATTTTTCTGTATTTTACTTTTAATTGGACTTAGATTTTCTGCGAGGAAACAACACATTCACTCTGTGGTCAATTTTTTAAAATTTTAATAACTTTCTTATGCTATTTTGGATTTGTACCAAACTTGGACAGAAGCTTGTTTATGATCAAAAGCTAGTATCTAGAAGGACATTTTGTATTACTATCAGTCTGCAGTTAAAGTTTTTAAACATTTATAAGATTCATGAACTATCCTTGATTTTTACCAAACTTGAACAGAAGCTTCTTACAATCAAAAGATAGTATCAACAGGAATATTTTATTGATTTATTTCTTCATTTTTGTTGAGCCTGCAATTAACAGAAAGAGTAGACGAGACACTGGGTTCCACGGAACCATTACAATTTTTTTTTTATTTTCAATGGCTTCCTATTTGTTTATTAATCTTTTCTTTAACAGTTGATATACAATTTGGTGTATTTGAAATTGACAATGGAAATGGGGAACTTGTCAAAGAGACAATATTAATCTGTTCTAAAGATATGTCTGGTAGTTAAAGTCAATACATATGGGAAAAAAATATTTGCTAATTAATGGACTGGAAGACCATTATTTAATAGGAATACAATAATAAAGATTTTGATCAGATAACATATTTTCTATTACAAGAAAGTTCACATACACTTGTTTTTAAGTAAAAGTTAGCAATTTAGGAATATAATTTTAAGTTTCATATGATTTCCAAGAATCAATGCTTCAGCCAGTTATTTCATAAATGATTTTAAAAAATGCAAGGCTCTGCACTATCAGCTTCCCTCATATATATATGACAAGGTTGTGACTCAATGGTGGTTGGTGGAGGAAGCCAGCAAAAATCATGACATTTGGTATAAAAACTGAAGTCCTTGTCAATTGTGGATTTCCAACTCACAACCTCGGTGTTTATAGGCTAGTGAAACAGTCGTTTGACTTCTTAGACCACTAAGTCACAATGTCTTCCTTGCTGTTAAATGAAAAGAAGACTTTATGAATTAAATGTGTCTGATCTCGAGGTGCTTTTCTGAATTTACATAAACCAGGAATGTTTAAATCCAGAAATTTATAAAATACAAGCATATATTAATATCCAAACACATGAGGAGCTATAAAAAGGTATACTACTCTAAGAAGTGGATATGCATCCTTTACAGATAATAATTAAGTGTCATGTAGTCCACACAAACACATTTAGTTTGAATTTCTGTCAATACAAAATTGATACTATGAATAGAATGCATATTGCACTCAGTAAAAATCATGTTTGCTTTTATGTTCATTAGTAGCATAATTTGGTGCTTGGTTTTTTTTCCGGCACTTTATTGAGTAAATTTACAAAAATAGATTTATAAATATGATCAAGTTTTGTCCGTCTTTAGACACAAAAAAAACCACTGTGTCCTCTTGATGTATATGCATTTGTAATAAGCACTACCAAATGGATTTTGTCCAGAAAACAAAATACGCGGAGGTATGTGTATGGACCAAAACAAATTGTTCTAGTATACTTATATTTATTTACATACAGTGAAGACTAACATAGGTGTTTCTTGCATGTGGAGAGTTGTCTTATTGGCACTCATACCATATCTTATTAATATTTACCCTGAAGAAATTTCGAAGGGAAACTTATGGCATGACATTCAAAAACAGTAAATATTTAAAGAAACACTAAATAATATTGGTGGTTTCAACAGGAAATCCAGAAAAAAAACGATTCTAATTGAATTGTGTGAAAAATAACATTTTGGAACAGAACAGATATTGATCAACACTTTTGTTTCCTGCATTGATGTAGATTTCTTGTACATTAAAAACAGTAAATGTGTAGAAAAATATTCCTGTAGCCTATAAGTTTTAAATGGAGCAGTTTATTTATCATTTTTTGTGTCCAGGCTTTTACAAATAACGTTTTTAAGCACTATTGTGTTCCCTGAGTTTCCAGAGAAAAAGTATTTTATCAAGAAATGTTTAAGGGATACTTATCAGGAATGACATTTGAAACAGAAACCATCTTTACAGTTTCTACATGAAGCGCTTTATGTAGAAGTATGCAAGGCAAACTCATTTGAGGAAATGACATTTACAATAATTTGAAATTACATTTTTATGCTGTTTCCTATGAAAACCCCTCATTTAGAAGTTTAGATGGGATACATTTTATTGAATGGCATTTTCCTATTCAGAGGATTCAAAGATAAATTATGTGGAAATGATGCTTGGGAATAAAAATGTGACAAACAAAGAGAAAAACAATCAAAATAATGTACAAAACACAACACATAGAAAACTAAATATTGAGCAACACAAACATCAAGGAAATATTTCATTAAGTAGAAACTTTATGGAGTGCGACCCTAGTTTCAATCAGTGGTTAATTTTTTTATACATTAATAGCTTGGAACATTATCGCACAATTGGACTTGTGTAAGACAAAGGATAAAAACAAGTTGGTCCTTTAAACCTGTACATGCTGATTCTCTCCTTGAAGGAGTCGGTGAGAATCACCCGCGACCATGATATGTGACAGGGAGTTCCTAAGGACCATACCAGCGGGGAATAATGGGTCATGGTAGCTTGTTGTAGAGCAAACTGCTTGCTGAATATTATGTGTGTGTGTCCTGGTTGCTAGGTGAACCGCCTATAGCAACAATGATGATACTAAAACAGTTGGTAGATGACTCGAATTATCATGGTGCAGCTGGCCTTGTTTCTTCGTTACTGTAGGCTTTCTAGACGTAGACCATTTGTTGGAGCATCGATGTTACACTACAGTGGCGGATCCAGGGGGGGGTTCCGGGGGTGCGCACCCCCCCTTTATTTTTGCCGATCAATGCATTTGTATCGGGACATATGTTTTGCACCCCCCCCCCCTTTGCCCTGGGTTACCTGGGTTAGCACCCCCCCTTTCGAAAATTCCTGCATCCGCCCCTGCACTACTATCTCTCCTTTAGTCATTCATGCATTATAAATCTGGCTGCACGTTGTTGTATAGATTTGATGGCTGTGTAACTGTTACATTGTTTGGTTGAATGGTCCTACACAGAAGGCGCATAATCAATCTATGGGCATACTAGAGTCTTTTACAAAAAATGTAATTTTTTTTTCTTTGATGTTATTTGGGAAGTGCTGATGTTTCCACTTAAGACTCCATTGTTGGTTAACTTTTTAGTGATGTTACTGATATGTGGACCCAATTGTGATATTTACTATCGATTGTAACACCCAAGTATTTGCCCGATCTGTTATTTGTAAGATATGTTCATGAATTCAATAGACGGCACTTAGACTAGTTATTTTCCGCTTATTGGTTATGCGGATGACTTCACATTTTTCTGGTGTGAAGCTCATCACCCAGTCTTTCTTCTACTGCTTCAGTTGACCAAAATCTTGTTGTAATATCTTGGCATTTTCTGATCTCTGAATAGGTCTGACAATTGTCTGCAAATAATGTGGTCACTGGAACTTTAATGGTAGATCATTTATTAGTATATAGACAAGAAAAGGAATCATCCCAAGACTGTAATTACCTGTTGCACTCCAGATGTTACAGCAGCTGGCTTAGATGACATGCCCTCGTAATCCATGTTGATGAACTGTCTCTTCCATGATAGTTTTTTCCTGAAACCGAACTGATGATCGACTAGTATGTTATTGTCCCCTATAGGTGGTTGATGATTTGGCTGTAAATGACGTGCTCTACAACTTTACAGCAACTGATCTTGACTGTGATGTTACAATATTGTTTCAAGTGAAGGTGTAGGTTGGCGGCTATTAAAACGTTTAAACCATCTGCAAATGCAGCTGTCATCAGTCAGTAACCTGATGTCTAGTGGTGTGGTTCATTAGTGTTTCTCGTTTTTTATTCATTAGACCCGTTGGTTTTTCTGTTTGAATTGTTTACATTATACATGTTATGGGCCCTTTATAGCTTGCTGTTCGGTATTGGCTCCATGTTGAAGGCAGTACTTTGTACATTTGCACTTTTACCATATATTCTTATATTTATGATGTCAGTGATACATATGACTATAGTTGGAAGCCTTTGATTTATCTCCTTTTTTATATATTGCAGTGACGATTGCTAGCTTCCAGTCTGGGACTGTTCATTGATCAATCTCATGATGTCTTGAACAGTATGGTTAAAGTTGGAGTGATCACTGTCGCTCGGCTGTAGTCTTCAGGAACATGGTTGGTATTTTGTCTGTACCACTAGCTTTGTGAGGATTCGATCCTTTCAGAAGTCTTAGTACACCATTCTCTCACGTGACTTAATGTGTGATGCTTTGCTTTGTGGTGATTCTCCAAGGTGTGGCATACTATTCCATTTTACTTTGTTGAAGACGTACTTAGTCTATTAAAGATTGGCGGTTCAGCATTTTCGCTTTTTCTGATGGTGTTAAATAATGTGCCCTTGTAGTGGGGCCATACCTGGCAGAGTTATCAGGTTTGATTGTTTTGCTTTTGACAATTGGTTGAAATGATAGATTTCCTTGTTGGTTTTATTGTCTGATACTATGTTATGGACGTTGTTGTTGAAGGTTTCCAGCATGTATCTTTACTTTCTTGTTGGACTCTATGGTATCGATCCCAGTCTGCTTTTGTGTTGGATTGTCTTTGCCTTCTTATGAGCTCCCCTTTTCCCCCTACCATGCTTTTAGATGTTACGGTTGTAACAAGGCTGGCTGTATCTAGCAGATGTGTATGTTGATGGAATATGTTTGTTGATAGTAGTTGTACAAACAGATTATAATTCGTTCAACAACGTATTGATTGGTAAGGTTGCTTTTCTTTCTTGTACGGTCTTTGAGTACTGTTCCAGGTCGCTGCATGAACATGTATGGTATTTGCTTTCGAACAAATGTGTATGAGTCTTCTTATTAGTCGTCACCGTTTTGAAGTTACTTTGATGGCTATAAGGATGATGTCGTAATCGCTTAGCCAATGTATAGTGGTGTACGATTTCTTGCAAAATGCCGCGTGACTATTATGGCTGCACCCTCGCGATATGGTTCAGTGGTATGATGTTTACTCCCGTCTTATTTCCCTTTTTAGCTCACCTGGCCCAAAGGGCCAGTGAGCTTTTCTCATCACTTGGCGTCCGTCGTCTGTCGTCGTCCGTCGTTAACTTTTACAAAAATCTTCTCCTCTGAAACTACTGGGCCAAATTTAACCAAACTTGGCCACAATCATCATTGGGGTATCTAGTTTAAAAAATGTGTCCGGTGATCCCGCTTACCAACCAAGATGGCCGCCATGGCTAAAAATAGAACATAGGGGTAAAATGCAGTTTTTGGCTTATGACTCAAAAACCAAAGCATTTAGAGCAAATCTGACATGGGGATAGAATTGTTTATCAGGTCAAGATCTATCTGTCCTGAAATTTTCAGATGAATTGGACAACACGTTGTTGGGTTGCTGCCCCTGAATTGGTAATTTTAGGGAAATTTTGCTGTTTTTGGTTATTATCTTGAAGATTATAATAGATAGAGATAAACTGTAAACAGCAATAATGTTCATCAAAGTAAGATTTACAAATAAGTCACATGACCAAAATGGTCAGTTGACCCCTTTAGGAGTTATTGCCCTTTATAGTCAATTTTTAACAATTTTTCGTAAATCTTAGCAATCTTTTACAAAAATCTTCTCCTCTGAAACAACTGGGCCAAATTAATCCAAACTTGGCCACAATCATCTTTGGGGTATCTAGTTTTAAATATGTGTCTGATGACCCGGCCATCCAACCAAGATGGCTGATATGGCTAAAAATAGAACATAGGGGTAAAATGTAGTTTTTGGCTTATAACTCAAAAACCAAAGCATTTAGAGCAAATCTGACATGATGTAAAATTGTTTATCAGGTCAAGATCTATCTGCTCTGGAATTTTCAGATGGATCGGAAAACCCGTTGTTAGGTTGCTGCCTCTGAATTGGTAATTTTAGGGAAATTTTGCTGTTTTTTGTTATTATCTTGAATATTATTATAGATAGAGATAAACTGTAAACAGCAATAATGTACAGCAAAGACCTAAAAATAAGTCAACAAGACCAAAATGGTCAATTGACCCCCTAAGGAGTTATTGTCCTTTATAGTCAATTTTTAACAATTTTCATTAAATTTGTTAATTTTTACTAACATTTTCCACTGAAACTACTGGGCCAAGTTCATTATAGATAGAAATAATTGTAAGCAGCAAGAATGTTCAGTAAATTAAGATGTACAAACACATCACCATCACCAAAACACACTTTTGTCATGAATCCATCTGTGTCCTTTGTTTCATATTCACATAGACCAAGGTGAGCGACACAGACTCTTTAGAGCCTCTAGTTTGCATTTAACTGTGTAATTCTTAAGTAAAAGTCGACAAAAGAAAGTTTGAATTGAACGATCTAGTCAAATGTTGACTACCCCTGACCAGTACCCTTCAGATTTTATTTCCTTATTGGTTTTATTTAAGTTATCACAACAGTTAGATATTTTCTCTCTTCCGGGAAAAATCTTTTAACAGTGAGCACTTCCTTTTTGTAATAAACTATTCAATTTAAAGTTGGCGATCGACATATAAATGTTTGTCCAAATTTTCCATACTGTGGTGATCCTCCTTTGATTGATTGATTGTTGATGTATGGTTGATTGATTAATTGATTGATTGTCATTGTTATTATGATTTCTATATTAAACTTCCTTTTTTATAATAGTACGTAATTCATGTCTTTATTCAAAAGCACAGTCATCACATTACTTGTTTAGTACAGAACCCTTTTCTGAGCAATATATCATCAGATATGATTCAATGACCTGATGGTTGGACAAGATTGGCGATGGTTGGACGACAATGGTTGAACATGACGCCGGATCTTGGTCGTTATGTCTGTTTTCTTTTATGATGTTCAGATATTTTAGAATCTTAATTTCAGTATTTAAAATGATTTATAGAATCTATTTACCAAAAAAATACAGATAGTAATGGTGGCCTTGAGATATTATTTACTGAGTAGATATAGTGCCATCTGTCAAAAAATATTAATTTGAATGATTCGTATACTGGTTTGTATTACTGTTGACATTCAGTTTTTGTCACGTACATAACACAAAACCTTGACTTTGTCAAACTAACACTAAAGTTGTTTCGGTCAGTTTGTTTTCATCCATTAGCATGGAAGCGTGTTTGTAATGTATATAAATATTTTACTGAACACTTCGTTAATGCACTCTATCATCAGTCCTTATTGTCTGTCTTAGTCACTTCAAAAGAGTTTAACTTATAACACTAAGTGTTAGCTTTCTTTGACAACTTTAGCTGTATATGCTACCACATTTTCCTTTTAAACAATATCTCTAAATCAAGAAGCTGCAAAAAACCTATAAAATGACAGATTGGGTAAGACTGGCATAAATATTTACGTGCTGTTTTCGAGACGTTGCATCTAAAGCGACTGCCGTTGGTGAAGGTAGCGATTGATGACGTTCGAGTTCAGACAGAGAGCTTTCGAACAATATGCTGTAGAAATGGACGCTATTTTGCCGGATTACATGAAACATTACAATCGTGGAATACTAATAATCAGAAGGAGATGTATCGTATCAATGGGACTTGGTACTTTGTTTTTATATATATAATCCAAAGAAGTAGAAATCGGAAATTGTACGAAGAGTGTATTTTAGACATCACCAAATTGATAAACCATTACTTTGTCTGACTATTTAAAATTAAAGTAAGGTTTCTCAGGACAAAGGAAAGAGAACGTTGCTATCAATTGAAAATTAAAATCAACACTTCAAAAATATTACAGACGTTAGAGTTGATGCAGTTATTTATCACTATATCTATAATATGTTTCTGATTATCATCATGTTCAACATGGACAAATTATTTAAAGTTTTGGATTGTTAAAAAGCAGTTCATAATAGGTCTAGTTCTTTGCTTAAATCTGCAAAATTTGAGACAGTTAGGCAAAAAAACTGGCTGAGACAGTGTAAAAGAATATAGAAAATAATGATTTGCATTAAACACATTGATTTATCAAATACCAAATGTCTGTATTTGTTTTACTTAAATTGTCAACGAAGCCATTTAAGGGGAGCCCACTCAAATAGATTTTTTAAAATAAAGGATTGATATATGTTTATTTCAAAGTTAGCAAGACAACACGGTCGGTCCCGCCATATCTCTTCTAGCTTGAAAACTGAGTAGTATGGTGACCCATACTTTTTATTATATGAAAAAAATAGATAAATAAAATCTGGCAGTGTATACAAAGTAAATGCTATCTGGGGAAACATATACCAATGATCCACCCGATAACAATACACTGAGCAATATTTGTTGTGATTTCTTCAATTATTTGTTAATTCTGTTATGAAAGTCAATGTTACTATATTGGTATATATATATATCTTGAGTTTTGGATCTATATAATATTCTGTTTTATTGTTTGTATATATAATTATGCCAGATCATGAGATATAAACCATTTATTAATGTGTTAGTGCAATTCAGGAGATAAATAGATATTTTGTTCACAGTGCAAATAAATATTTCCTAATAGATTTGTATGCAAATCTGAAAGAAATCTCTATTTCATTAATCAATTCATTTATTTAGACACAAGTTGCTCAGTTGCAAACAATAACAACTGTATTATCCATGTTATCAGAGACAAATGCCTGGTATTAAAAACAGAGCAGAGTGGTGCTCCTAAAAAGGAGATATATGCAGAGCATTCGCATGTGTTCGTTCGGCAATGTCCGTAAAAGGTCCGATTTCGCGGTAAAAACATCATGTCGTCTCACGGCACCAACGATTCTCACAGCAGACGTACACAAGAAGAAATTAACGGGGATGAAATTATAGATGACAATGAAGCTCAAGTCGATCTTTTAGTAAGTAGAACCAAAATTTAAAACCTGAAGTGTTTATTTACAGGGAAGAAATTCACGAAACATGGGTTTCTCTGTTGTGCTCTCAACCATGGAGAACCAAAACAACGTGGCACGTGTTTACATTAAAATAATGCAGTAAAGAATGCCAATACGGAATAATTTATCAAAATTAAAAGTCAAATTGAGTTTTTCTTAATGTCGGTTTTGTGTTTTAAAGAGTTTAGATAGTTGTTATTGGTTTTTTTGTGTATTTTGTTTTGATGTCAAGCTGTTGTCACGATTCCATTCATGAAGAGTAGACCGAAAAGTCATTGCGTCACCCTTGTTTTTTTTGTTTTTGTTTTTATTGAAAACGCTATTTATCAGTCTGTCAATACTTAAGCTTTGAAATTCCATTGTACTTTCATTGATTGGAGTGTACACAGTATCTGATACATACATGATACAAGTGTGTACAAGCATGTACCTATTGATTGATTGATGACTGTAATCTGATTCCATCTGTCTACACAATCTTACCTACACCAGCAACTTGTTCACCCACATGGTGAGTGTGCTTGGATATTTTTTTTTCTATCACAATCTCACATTTTTATTGAGTATTTTGAATTCCATGAAATTTTGTGAGTTCCTATATGTATTGTGATCCTCCAAATTTGGTTAATACCCTGCTTTGCTTTATTGTTTGAATTAATAAATTAGTAACTTGAAACAAATATTACAGTTTATAACAAAAAAATGTTATAGCATCTTTCAGATAAAATGTCAATGTTGAAGTATGATCAAAGAGGTAAACAAAAACCATGTACTGTACGTGTTATGATTGTCATTACCAATCACAGGCATAGGCGGATCCTGGGGGTCCCTTTTGTGGGAAAAATTTGGTTGATTATATAGGGAATCACTGAAACATGACTGGAGTGCCCCCTTATAAAAAGTTATGGATACCACTGACAGGTCATACAATGATTTAAAATGGTGTAAAAATAAACATAAAATCTACTTTTTCAAGCCTTAGTAGTTATGTTTGCCTTTATCTCCAAATTATGGTATAGTTGTTATACATTCAAAATACAACATACACTAATAAACACACAAGTAACAACAAGAGACAATGCATTCAAATTTATAATATTTGAAAGACTATTAAACATTTTTACTTCAATTAGAATTTAATTATACTTGTCTGTCTGAAATTTGATTTCATATACCAATCAAAGAAATAACAAATACAATTTAAAAAGGAAAAAAACATTGTTTACAATATAAATATTACTTGCAATTACATGAATATATATCACAAAAATATATCAATACACATACCAGTATATAACATAGAAAGAAAATTAAATAAGAAACAGATTTTTTCATTGCACAAATGTATGCATTGGCTTGCAAAGTATTTAACAAGGGGGGTACGTTATTTCAATAACATTAGACTTATGTACAAAAATGATTGACATTTATATAGAGTTACTGTTCATGAAATGGCTTGAACACAGATCAACATTCTTATGGCCCATCCATAGCCAATGGGGCATTACGGTTAACCCTTATCCTTCCCTTCGTTTGTTCTTACATCCCTACATCAGTACATTATGTACTTCCCAGAAATGGTTTCTGTTCTCTTACTTTGTTTTGTATTAACTAAATGTTATGAAACTTATCTACAACACTTATTACAACAAATCTCAGATCAAGTACAAATTTCGATAGCATCGATCACTTTTACAGTTCTTGAGTTATGTCTCTTTATTACTTTTTATGCATGGTGACCTATAGTTGTTTTAAATTTCTGTGTCATTTGATCTCTTGTGGAGAATATACATCTGCATTGCAAACAGTCTTATGTGTTTTTATTTTAGTAAAAAGGAAAAAAATCAGAAATACATGTAAGAATGATTTCAATTTTGGTAACAATATTTCAAAATTATTCAGGATGAGAACAGATTAACATTAAATTCGATATCTGTGGACTGGCCTCTTAACATGCATCCTCATATGGGAATCTATATTCAGGTTTTGGTTAAACTGCTGGACAGGAAAAGACCAAATGACCACATTTCTATGTATCACAATCAACCTTTGGGCTAAAGTTTTATTAACGAATATATTGATTATGCAGTGATCGGGAAGGAGGTGCGCCCTGCGCCTATAGCACATATTGACCAGAAATGGTGCATAGAGTGACAAATGTAAGCGCCCACGTGGCGCACAATATTTTTCATATCGTTTCTAATCGTTTAGATATTGTCAAATGGAAATCGTCAAATGGATTTCCGATTGTGTTTCGTGCCGCCGTGTGTGTGTACACAACTGTATAATGTTCCTCCAATCATAGGAGCACCTATATATTTTTGGGACGTCTCGGGTGTTTTCCTATGGTAATAGAACCATGCGGTTTAACGTCTCTGGGTGTTTTCCTATGGTAATATAGAACCATGTGGTCTAACTGATAACCCAAAAAACGTAATTAACCATCATTCATGATATAGTTTTTTATAAATGACTTTAAATTTGTGAAATTTGGCTATTACAGACGAGATTTAACTCTAATAATAATCTTTTAATTTAGTTTAGCTTGCTATTATTTCGATTGAAAACCCCCGAAGCCTTTTTATGAATATAGTTTTTGTCTTCATAAAAGGTGCTTAACTGTCCTTGTAATTTTTTGGTCTTTGGCTCGTTTTGACATTTTGTAAACATGACTTCAGCGAATTATTGTCTGGAATAAGTATGGTATCCACGAAGACCCAAATTTAATGTTAAAAAAAAACAACCATGAACATGAACAAGCCAAGGCAACAGTACCAGTTTTAACATTGTAAATACAGGTTATTTTTGATATTGTCCGTTTTGGTTTTGGAAGAAGTTATTGGATATTCAATTTCATTGAAATTACAGAATTACAGGAACAATATTCATGATATTGTTTAAAATCATAAAGGTAAGTACCAACACCACTTTGCCAAAAAATAATGATTTTTATTTTTTTACAGAAGTCAATTCAAATGGCCCACTCATTTGACAACATGGCAGTCTGCACCAAAAACTTTTTCAACTACTAGTCCTAAGACCAATATTCTGACATTTTTCTTATTGGTCCAAACTAAGTTTTTCAAAAACTTACTAGTCCGAATGAAATTTTACTAGTCTGGGACATCGGACTAGTAGCTAACCGTGCAGACTGACATGGCCCATTATCTTTTAAAATGGCCCATTGAATTTATTTTTGAGGGGCCCTGGGCCCATAGTGAAAAAAAACTTCCAGATCACTGATTATGTGAAATTAGAATATACTGGAAAAAGTCAAATAAACAAATATTCATTGTCAAATTCCTGTCTGGTGCATTATGCATGTACTTATTCACCGAAAAATTTAAGAGAATATCAGGTTTAAAAACTAATACATGATATTTGTCTCAGAAATATGTACCTAGATCACTCAACTGTAGCTTTGTTTTAATTGCTATCCTTTGTGTACTTTTATACCAGTCGATTCAGTGTTTACTTAAGTCTTAGACCTACATTTGTAAACATATGAAAAACTGGCAGAAAACCTGAATTTTTATTTTTTATTGGAAAATTTGAATAATCAATTGTGATTTGTAACAGCTGTCTGATATATACTGAATATAACATAATAATGTACAGAATTATAATTCTTGGGGGTAAACTTTGGGTCATGTTTGTTTATTTCTGTGTGTGTTAGTAGTGGCCAGTACATAGGGTAGTGATTATTCTTTAAGTCATTGTTAGGCCAAAATAAATAAATTGTATTCCTTCTGATTACATATCTGACATCATTTTGTCCTTTGCTGATACTGTTTTACTGAAAATAAAAACTAGTTAGGAGCTGTTAAAGCCTGTATGTTTTTGTAAAACAAGCAAGAGATTGAGGAATAATAATATGCTATTTACATGTACTAAGCTGTCTTTCAGAGCAGATAGTCATTTTAGTAAGAAACATTTATTTGATTTAGGTTTGAGGTTATTCTATTGAAAAACTTGAAAAATTCAATCTGATTATAAAATAAATCTTTGTATGAAATATACAGTTAAATGTCCAAAGATTAGCCTTTTGTGTTTAACTGGACATAAGTCCTATTCACAGTCAAATTTAGAATTTTTTTTCAGTAATAATTCTATTCAAGCTTGATAATCATCACTTCATTTTTAGAAAAATGTCATAATAGAAATATATGTATGACGTCTTGACATATATATGCATACAATAATGTCTTATTTTATAATATATACACTATATAAATTACATTTTGTGTTAGGTATTTAAGATGGTATTATTGGGATGACCCCTTTAAAAAGCCCCTCTGCAATTTTAGTCAAGGGTCAATAAATAATCAATACTTATTAATCTTTTATTGAATGCCAGAATGGGAACCTTTTTGATATAATTTTGGAAGAGTTTCAGCTAAGGTGGAATAATTTTAACATTGCATCATTCTTTGTTTACATCGTTAGTTGAACAGATTCCAGGTTATACAATTTAGTTTGAAAAGTTTATATGTGATGGACTGAAGCAAATGCATGAAATAAGTGGAATAAACTTTATTGTAAACTTTGATTAATGGCAGATTTAAAACAGAATCGTTCAAGAAGTGAGGGACATGTAAAAATTGATAGATTTTACAAAAACGAAAACACTAATCGCAGTATACCTGACATTGCTGCTGGAACTCCTCTAATGGAGGACATTCAAGGTAGTTCCCAAGAAAGCAAGGGTGAGGTAAGGGGAAATAACTTTTAGATGTTCTGGTTGGTGTGTAACATTGTATGGAAAGTTCAAGGTCAGAGGAAGTTATTTCTACTAGAATAAATACTGACTAAATTGTGCTGCATAGAAGTTTTCTTTTGTTGGTGTTAACCAAAGAAAATATTTGAATTCTGTGTAGGTTTCACTTGGTTTGTGCTACCTTTGACCTTCATTGCTTTAAAGGCTGCATTTTAATTATCCATATGTAAATGTACAAAAATGAATGTACAATAAAGCAAACATAACTCATTAGGGCTGAATGATGTCAAAATGTAAGAAATTTAAAATCATTTTAAAATTTTCAAGGGATGAATAAGACGAGTAAGATTTTAATAATTTATGTAATGACAGTCTTCAACTCAGTGATATTTTTTGCCTCAAATTACAGCCGAAATTTGGCCTTTTCCCCTAAAAAAAATGGCTTAAAATTCCTCCCAAAATTTTTTTACATTTTCCCAAAATAGTGATGGCATTCGTAGTAATGTTTGTAAATATCGTATTCATGTTATTATTTTGATATTAGAAAGCACTTTTGAGATCCGGTTTTCTGATCAGAATCATCATGGTGTTTGTAACACGTGTAGTTTTCACTGCATTTAGTACCATCATTGCTTCTGTTTCTTTCCCCTCACTGAAAAGTACCTTTCAGGTTGAAAATGTCTGAGAACCAAAATATACATGAAAAAACAGTGCAAAAAAGACAGCAAAGATCAGCAAAAAATAGGAGATGTGTTTAGAATAAAATATACAAATTTCCCAATTTCAATGAAAAATATGCATTTTTCCCAATAAAAAAACGGTACAGGTAGTTTTGAAAAAAGACAACAATATCACTGTCAACTATAGGTACTGGGAGCGAGGCATATGCAAGGTCCATGCTTTAGAAAAGGAAACAAGAGCGAAAATTATTTGGACCAAATACTAAGGATTTGCACTATGGATTTTTTTTTTAAGATTCAGAGACAATTATGATAAATTATTAGACCCCAATGAGACCCACTTTAGGAGAAGCGGTTTATACAAATGTGTGTTTAAGAATGCAGATAACAAAGTTAATGTAATTCCAAAATTAACAGATGACTACATTAATACTGATGTACAAAAAAACATAAAAAAGACATGATGTTAGTAAAAGTTTCACAAATTTCAATCTTTATGTACATGATCAGTTGCAGACTCCCTTCCCCCATCATTACATTTTCCATGTACTGCAGAGAAATTGTAATAGAAAAGACAGTAGGGGGGCACTTTAAATTCAGGAAAACATTTGAAAGTTACATTCCTGTTTCAGTAAAGGAACAAAAGGATTGGGGTTTGGAAATTTGGTACAAGCAGACAACAAGATAGAAACGTAAGATCATAAATAAAACTAAATGGACATCTGTCCCATTCCCTATTTATTTTACAAAACATTTATCTAGTGAAAGAAAACTCCCACATAGTGTACATACAGTGTTTTCCCTAGGCTATTCATGCATGGCGGTACCGCTACGCATAAAATTTCGGCCGCCATGCATTTATCATACCCGCTATGCATCCCGCTATGTGTGAAATTTTTATTATCTTATAATATGAAGTGACAATTGACAAAACTCTACAGGTGTTTCAAACTCACTGGACTGATAATTGATCGTAATTAGATGCAACGCTCTGATTTTACAACCACGTTGATTAGATAGAGAACAACATTGAAGACTTCGATTGCATAATAGAAATCGGGAGTTCAAATTGTTTTAATGATAAATATTATAGCCTGATACAGCTTCCAAATATCCTTCCGTGAAAAAAAAAGTAAACCTTTTGCAGTATAAATTTTACGTTTTGAAATCATAAGTCTGACATCGAAATATTTATATCAAACGCAGTTGATTAGTTGTAACAGAGAATACACATCATTGGGTTGAAACATGATGTAACTTTGACCTCCGTAGCAGAGTTCAAAAAATTTATGGGTCACTGAATATATTCACAATTCAGATCGTTTTTGTTTTGATGTGATTATTTTTGAAACTGATCTTTCAAACTAGTTTTAATCGAGAAGAAAGTAAAAACATTGCTTGACTGTACCTTAAGTTGAATATCTATATCCAAATTTAATTAATTAAAACTGTAATCCATGATCACAAATTGAATGCTTTGTTTACAATTGTTGAAAGCCATGTGCTTTTTGGCGGGAAAATTCGGGGAACCCCTTATAACAGGAAACAGTTACATTTCATTGTTATTTATAGACAGTAGGAATTTCATTTTGGAAATCATTTTGATTAATTCATGAAAAAATAATAATTTCTTGGGGTGAAACTGATAATACTTTTTTTTATTAAAATAATTTACATCTAGGGGTATGGAAAGGGGGGCTGTTTTTTTTTTGTTTTTTTTTTTCAATAATATTACAAATATATATAAAGTTCACCAGTCTGAAAATACATGGTTAAATGGATTTTAATTCTGAAAAACTCATGTTTATTTAATTCCTTTATTATTTCCATCATAATCAGAAACAAGCTACATGTACAAGGTATTTCAAACATATAGTTTTGGCTTTTATATATTAAGAACATTCAAGACTATTAATATGTATGTGCCTGTAGTAAAAACAAACCTGGTAGAGCCTAAAAAAATTCTACAGGGCCCTTGAAAAAACTTTTGGATCCAGGCTGGCCTTGAGAGAAAATGTTTTAGTATTGTTCCTGACTGTATTGCAGATTTATGTGAAGTCTTTAAACTGACATGCACAATTCATTTCATAAGTGTAATAAAAATAATTCTACAAAACAACGCCGTGCATCGCATTGCAAATTCATCTTAGACCCACCATGCATCAAGAATTTTCTAGGGAAGACACTGACATACACAAAAAATCATAAAAAAAACCCCAATAAATGTAATGTTATATGTCAGATATTTGAACAAGTTCATAATGAGAAAATGTGACGTTTTATGTGGAGGTCTTATTTATAGTAAATATGGATAGACATGTTACACACTCCTGCAGAAAGTAATCAATGGATCCAAAGAAACTAACCTTTTCAACCTTTTAAATTCACATAAATCAATGTTTTGTTTGAATTGAAATATAAAAAGCATTGTAGTTGTAGTGAATTTTATTTGACCTCTGAGTTCATCTTGTTTAGACTAGAAATTTTGTAGTGCTTAAGATGTTGTAGCATACATGTATGCTCTTATATAAAGATTCCATTTTATTTTATTTTAGAAATAGGTTTGGAATCACTACTAGCTTAAACAGGTTTTGACTCGCATGTCAGGCCCAACTTATATTAGAAATAAGTAATAGAATATGATTTGCTCTCTGCACATTTTTGCTTCAGATAGGTTGAATACACGACCATAACTTACATTTCCATTAGAACAGTCTATGCCTACTCTGGTCTAAATTACAGATTTGATCACTGATCTTTATCCCTGTTAGGCTTTATTGAAGCCATAATCCTCAAAGTAAAACTTTATATATTTTTTTTTGTAGAAAATACCTTGAAGATTAGTAGAATCGTTAATCCCTCTTCTCTACTCACTTAATACAATATACTCGAGAATTCTAGATATGTATATTTACAATGTATATCTAATTTCCTCCAAAAAATCCTAATTTTATGCCTTCAATGTCAGAAATTAGAACATTTGTCCTCATGATCGAATGACTTTGTATTGGAATTACATGAATATATAAAATGGCAAAGTATCCTATTCAAAGTCACAGAATTTTTCAGAATCATGGTAAAGGATAAAGTACATGTAGTATGTATAAATTATACTTCTGGTTAAAATTTAATGGTCTTCTAATCAAATATAAATTAGTGAGAATAATAATGGGACATTATAGAGAAAGATATGATATAATTGGCATGTAAATTTTAATATGTTGTATTTACCTTTTCATGTCTTTATATAAAATGTCATAATATATTTATTGTATACATTCCTCAAAAGTCCTAAAGAGAAGATATGAATGAAGATTGGATGTTTTACATATTCAGATTATTTTTGAGCTAATGGTGATAATAGAATTTTGAGATTTCCAATCATGTACATGTTGAGTAAAAGTTCTCTTGTTTCTCATTCATTAAAGTTATGCTTTAAAGATTTTTTAGATATTTATATCAAAAATGAAATGTGTTGTACAGAAAATATTGATCAGTTTCCAGTTGGTGTGCAATGATTAACTTCAGATGTTACTTGAGGAATAAAACCATTGTTTACACTGCATTCCTGTTTGTTTCAGTAGCTAGCTATGAGAATATGAACTTTGAGTGATGGTTTATTGTGTCTAGACCTTTGGCATTGATGTAAGTCTCCCATCACGTTTTATCATACAAAGGTGAACAATATGGCATATAAATGGAGCTATTTTCAGGGCGTTAGACCATATTTAGATACTTTATTCAAATGCTATCAAATGTTTTTAAACTGATCCTTTGGGAAAGTTTTTATTTGGCACAGGATACTCTTTTGTCTTTTTCTCCAGGGATCATTTAAGGGAACATCATTAATGATAAGTTATTTTTGTACAGACTTTTTTCAGGAGTATTCCGAGACTAGAGGGAAACAATGAACAGCAGATTCAATGTATTACCCATGTTCTCTCTTTAAATTTCTGTTTTCTTATCTTTATGTTCAGTTGGTTTAGATATACATAAGATATGGTCCATGTTGCATTTAATGTACTTCCACTAGTCATACTATTGAGAACATCAACATTCAACATTATCAAAATAAAAATGGCAATACTCTGCTGATATTTGATCCAATCCTATGACAACCAGTTTTCTAAGTATATGTAGTCAGGTTGCTGAGTTTGTCCATTCTAAAAAGCTTATTGTCTTTATAGCTTTTTTAGGTTGCTGAACTAGTGTGTGGCAAACATTTATGTTAGAGAACATGAGTGCAGGTTCTGTTTACCCTTCTGGAGCATTTAAAATCATCCCTGATTTTTTGTGGGGTAAAAGTTTCTAGGTCATGTGTTTTCTGCCAAACAGACTTTAACTTTTGTTTTTATAAAGCATTACATTGGATTGATTATTTTGAGTATTGACAGATAAACAGTATTACCATAGTTCTCAAATTTTTAAGAATTGATTTCTTAGGAGTATAGGAGTATAAGACAGCACGCCTCTGGATGCAGGAGTTTTCGCTGCATTGAAGACCCATTGGTGGCCTTCGGCTGCTGTCCGCTCTTTGGTCAGGTTGTTGACTCTTTGACACATTCTCCATTTCATTGAAACTATATTTCTCATAATTTATTGATTTCTATTTTGTTTTTGCAGAGAGGAACAGAAAAATACCACCATGAGTCTGATTCAGAAAAGAACAAGAACAAATGGGGAGTGGCATATTATAAAGGCAATGACTACGCTGGACCACAAGATGATGATATAGTAATTACATCTTTTGGGTTACTTTAAGTTATAATGACACATGTACACACTTCAAATATCTAAGTAAGCTTTCAACTCCCCCAGAGTAAAATTTTATTGTTCCACTAGTCTACAACACTTAAAAACTTAAGCACAAAGGTTATATCTCCTACTTTTGAGCTATTTTGTGATTTCTAGAACTGGCATTTCAGTGTATCTATATCAGTGTTTTCATCTTTTCTTCTTCACATTTAAAAATATAAATAAGCAGAAAGAACTGCTGTCATGTTCAATTGTTCAGGAATTCATATTTATAAAGAAAAAATGTAAATCCCCAATGCACGGAATCAATAACCTGGACATACAATGTAGACCTTGACAAATGGACAGGTCATTGTAGTTGAATGTCCGGTAAAAATATGACCCCCTGCTGTTACTAGACACATACTTTGTAAGGAGTAGGGATCCAGTTATATCAATTGCCATATATTCAATTTCAGGTTCTTTTTTTTAAAAGACAACAGTTATGCTGACTTTTGTTATTTTTCAATTTGTCCAACATTCCTCACTCTTTATCTATTTTGTCATGTTCTGTCTAGACAGATATAAATTACAAAATATAAAAATAAAATTAAGTTACTTTTCTCCTAACTTTGGCTACTGGTTGGTTTATGCATGAAAATGACAGTCGGCAAAATTAAGGTAAATAATTTTAATTCTTTTGGTCAATATTGTATATAATTCATATACACCAAGATCTGTAATCGGAGATCTTTAAGTAAGTTGGATTATCATAATATATTTTTTGTTTCAAGAAACAGACGTTAATTTCTTGTACCAATGTCAAAAGATAGTTTTAGTGATTCCTTTCAATTAAAATTGCAAAAAACTTTATTTTCAGAATCCCAATGAATCGTTGGTGCAGGAGGTTTCCAGTACTGCTGTCCTGACCCCTCTTGATGATGACCTTGTTGGGGAGGAAGATGAGAGAGACAATTGGTCTGGACGGTTGGATTTCTTGATGTACCTCCTGGGATACTCTGTTGGACTGGGAAATGTTTGGAGGTTTCCATACTTGGCCTATAGTAATGGTGGGGGTAAGAATCTCTGACTGAATTACAAGTGCTAGATTAGGGTTATTGATTTTGAAAATATTTTTATGATTCTGCCATAGCAAAGGCGGCATTAATGTAGTATATATTAAGGTCAAATATACTGGTACACATATGAAGTCAAATTGATTGGTTATTAGAAGAAACGGTACAAAGAAACGATCAAATGAACTGTAGTACACATAAAAGGTCAAAATTGACTGTTTTATTATTCAGTGGTACAAACAGTCAAAGAGACTGTATATCAGTATATGGTATGCATATGAGATAAAAATAGACTGTTTTATCAGTAAGAGTGGTAAAAGCAAAAGATCAAATTAACTGTTTTTCTGTCAGTGGTACACTTAAAAGGTCAAATAAACTGTTTATCAGTCAATGTGGTACTTGTAAAAGGTCTGATTGACAAGTTTGATATCTTGGAGAAAATTGTTTTGGGTATATGATTTAAAACTTGGTCTTTTGAATTTGGAAAATTTTAAATATTTACCTGTCATTATAATTGAGCAGTAGTTGTATGAATTCTGTTTAAAAAAGCGATGCTACAGCTTAACACCCCTATTTCAATGTTTAAGTATGGTTGTTAGCGAAGTTACATTTAAATGGAACAAAAGACTATTTATATGACTTAGAATAATGGATTAATTCTCTTTTGTATGTATTGAATACAGGGGTCAACTTGTAAGGACAATTTTTGTTTGTTTTCTGATGTGGTCAAGAGTTATTCAGTTCAATAAGACCATGGGTCATATTTACACAACCAAGAACAAATATGGCATTAAATTTAGTGTGAAATTTGTTTGAAGTGTTATTACTGCTTGATTCTTAGATTTTTAATTCCTTTTAATGTTGTTTGGTGCTTATAATTACATTAGATAGAGTATGGGAAAATATAAATGTCATTTTGTTTGTTCTCAACCAACTCAAAATTGAATAATAGTAATGTACGGTGCAGCTGCTACGGTTTAGTCTTAAGCTTCATTAAATATTTATTAGAATTATTAGAAAATGAACATTTTATTAAACAATTTTTAGTAAAATCATTGTCAAATATTTATAATATGTTTGATTTTTTCAAATAAGTTATTCTCATAGTCCTTTCATTAAGATTTGAGGATAGAGGAATTATAATAATTATAGTAATAATAAAATCAATAGGAAAAGTGCTCTTACACAATTCTAATTGCATCAATTTTTAGCTCACCTGGCCGAAAGGCCAAGTGAGCTTTTCTCATCACTTGGCGTCCGGCGTCCGTCGTCGTCGTCCGTCGTCGTCGTCCTGCGTTAACTTTTACAAAAATCTTCTCCTCTGAAACTACTGGGCCAAATTTAACCAAACTTGGCCATAATCATCATTGGGGTATTTAGTTTAAAAAATGTGTCCGGTGACCCGGCCAACCAACCAAGATGGCCGCCATGGCTAAAAATAGAACATAGGGGTAAAATGCAGTTTTTGGCTTATAACTCAAAAACCAAAGCATTTAGAGCAAATCTGACAGGGGTAATATTGTTCATCAGGTCAAGATCTATCTGCCCTGAAATTTTCAGATGAATCGGACATTTCGTTGTTGGGTTGCTGCCCCTGAAATGGTAATTTTAAGGAAATTTTGCTGTTTTTGGTTATTATCTTGAATATTTTTATAGATAGAGATAAACTGTAAACAGCAATAATGTTCAACAAAGTAAGATCTACAAATAAGTCAACATGACCAAAATCATTGGGGCCTAAAATAAAATTTCATTTGTTTGGCATTGCCGCCCGACCCACTGAAAAACTTGCCGCCCAAATAATTTTATTTGCGTTTCAGAAATTTATTTTTTTTTATTTAAAAAAAAATCAAAATTGTGCCGGAATTTGATCGTATCCGCCGAGTTTGTTCCTGGCTTTACTTATTTCAAATCACGATCTTAAAAGCGCTTGCCTTACACAGTATTGGGAGCAAACATTTAAATGACATGGAATAGAAAAAGTTTGCCAAAAGTAATGTCAAAGAGGCTGGCAGGGGAAAGCATCAATGCATTGGTTAAGGGAGATGGATTTTATCAAAAATCAAATGTTCAGCTATTCTTTGAAAGAAACGTTCTGAGAGACCTTGTAGAGGACTCAAGTTTTATCTTTTGTAAAGGCTAAAAGCAGAAACAGATGATTTCTGCTCGACTTTGTCGCTTCATGAGATAGAAGTTTTTCACCGGGACATCACAGAACAAATATGCATGGCTCTTACATTTGTTGAACTTATTAAATATTTGAAATGTATCATTGACAAATTTTCCCTTGAACCAGAGAACAAAGTATCTACTATAGTCAGAACCACAATGATGCATTCAAGATAATTATGGCTGTAAGCACTAAAGCCCATAGACCAAAACGGTCCCAGATTTACAGGTTTATAGTAGTTTTGTACCAGTAGATGCTAGCCTGGTACAAAACATACATATTTTAAAGACTAGCATCTTGTGTCAATTGAAGTACTTCCCCCTTTTCTTGCCTTTCTTCTTAACATGAATAAAATAATTCTTAAAACATAAAAGATACTGACAGAAACATATTTATAAATGTATCTAGTGTACTAGTGATGAATAAAATCCCTTCCTTTTCCACAATTCTAAGGGCTCATTAATTTATCTGTATTCATGTAATGCATGTCCAGATTTCTGTTAATCAAACAAGCATTACAACCCATAATTTATTTATCTGCAAAAATTGTCTGTCCTGCTGCATATTTCCATTTTGAATTTATCATACGTTTTAAACCTATAGCCCTGAAAAACCTTGCACTAATGGATAATATTAGTATAAACACCATGTCTATTTGTGCCAACCTTCCAAATTTTTAATATTTTGCTATCCTTATTTGGTACAGATCCTATATCCTCAAAACTTATCAGGGGCAGTAGGCGTGTTTGTATGGTAGTTCGTCACACCTTTCATGTATGATTACTAGCCTCTAGGTATTGGTTTGAGCCCTAGTTGGGCAGTTGCAAAATTAAGGTTTGATTTTCATGTCATATGTGATAAGGTTAGTCAGTTTCTTCCCGCAGGTTGCCGCCGTTTTCCTTCAAGTACTACGGTTTAATAGTATGCCAACAAAACTGACTGCCATGAAATTACATACGGTGTAGAAAGTGATGTTTATAAAACCAAAGCAAACAATAAAAGTTTTAAATCTTTGTCCATTTGTACAAGGAGCCGTAGTGGTTGAGCCATTTAACTTATGGTAATTTTACCAAACTGTGACCACAAGATGTGACATCAGGCCTCTGTTCAATTGACAGTCCCACAATAAAAGTTCAATTTTCACGTCATACATTGTACATTTTATATGGTTAATTTGTCAGTTTCCTGCCTCAGTTCTGTGTTTTTTTCTGGGTCCTTTGGTTAACTCTGCCAACAAAACTGACTGTCTTACATGAAATTATCTATATGATGTAGAATGTGACATTGACGGTTGACCCCGTTCAAAGAAACCACCAGCATGTACACACAACAATGCTGCAATGCTTTAGACAACATTGGTCTAGAGACTTCATGATTTACATGTATAAAGCTTTTAAATGTAAAAAAAAAAATAAATCCCTACCTACCTACCCACCTGCTGATAGTGTGGGTCGGCAATGCCAAACAAACAATTTTTTAAGGGTGGCCTGGGGTATCTAGTTAAAAAAATGTGTCCGGTAACTCGGCCAACAAACCAAGATGGCCGCCATGGCTAAAAATAGAACATGGGGGTAAAATGCAGTTTTTGGCTTATAACTCAAAAACCAAAGCATTAAGAGCAAATCTGACAGGAAGTAAAATTGTTGATCAGGTCACGATCTATCTGCCCTGGAATTTTCAGATGAATCAGATAATCGGTTGTTAGGTAGCTGCCCCTGAATTGGTAATTTTAAGGAAATTTTGCTGTTTTTTTGTTATTATCTTGAATATTATTATAGATAGAGATAAACTGTAAACAGCAATAATGAACAGCAAAGTAAGAACTAAAAATAAGTCAGTATGACCAAAATAGTCAATTGACCCCCTAAGGAGTTATTGCCCTTCATAGTCAATTTTTAACAATTTTCTTAAAATTTGAAGATTTTCAATAACATTTTCCACAGAAAGTACTGTTATAGATAGAGATAATTGTAAGCAGCAAGAATGTTTAGTAAAGTAAGATCTACAAACACATCACCATCACCAAAACACAATTTTGTCATGAATCCATCTGTGTCCATTGTTTAATATTCACATAGACCAAGGTGAGTGACACAGGCTCTTTAGAGCCTCTAGTTGTAAATAGAGAATTATGACATTAGAGCTATTAGAAAGGAATGATTGATTGATTGGTATTTAATGCCCAGCACATCTGTGCTATTTCATGGTGGTCAGATTTTATTTGATGAGGAAGACGTAGTGCCCAGAGAACAACCAACTTTCTTCTGGAAAACTAACAATTCTAATCAATTTAGATTAAGAGTCCAGTGCACCTGCAAAATGGGGGTTTCGAACTAACAACCTCTGTCCTGGACCGCTTTGCCGCCGCAGTTCCCAAATGGCAATGAACTGAAGATACAACTGTATTGCTCTACAACATGCCCAATGGCAATGGACTATGTGAAAGAGCTGAATTTACTGAGAGCATGTATTGTAAAATCGTCCACAAATATTAAAGTTTATATATATAGTATTATTTTTAGACTGATGCAATGTTTACATGACATATACACTTTATATTTATGTATGTGTTAATTTGATGTCCAACCATCTTGGACATCTGACAAAATATGTCAGGTTAATTATGTGACACAGTAACTTAGATAAATAACCAGGTGTTGTTCTATAAGTCAGGTGATAATTGGGCCAGTTCCAACCCACATTGTGTTAATTTAAAGACAAATAAACATTGTCATTGTACTCTTAAAGACAATGTACATTGTCTGTTGGGTAAAAAGTATTCAGTATTGAATTGTCCTTTTAATATTTGATAAAGTAAGGAAACCCATTGGGAAAAAGTTTCGATAGTTTTAATGTACTCCATAAATAAATTCATCATATTGAAATATTATGCCTTGTGGTCAGGGTCTGAAAAACTTCTGTGTACATTTACAGTTATGAAACTCTGACTCTGAATTTAACCAATTAAAATACTGGAGTTGGTGTTTTTGAGCACATATTTTTAACACAAGAGTACTGTCAGAGTAATGTTTTATTACAGAGGCCCAAAATTTAAATGCAAAATTCTAATTAAGCTTTATTCATTTATTTCAGTGCCTAACAATTTTTATAAATAAAAAAAAAGTCAAAATTTTAATTAGTGAAATATCTAAAATAGACTAAGCTTGTGTAAACAAAGTAAGATCCTGATTATATATTCAATATTTTACTGTGTTTAACTTTTAAAATAAGGTCAAGTGGCTGTAACCCACAAATATTGGTATAATATTTCCTGTTGACAGAAAGTATAGAGAGACAACAAATGCCACTTACAATCATAAGGCAAAATTAAATGTTATTTACATCAAATCTTGAAGATTCACTTTGTACTGTTTACAAAGTCAAATCTGACCACACATTTGATTGATGGTATTTTCACTAGTTATTTGTCTTTTAATGTCTGTGTACATGTATTAACGAAAACATTAGATTTAAGATGAATGAGGCTTTCAGTCATAAGAACTCATGTTGATGTATATATCTTTTCATTCATCAGTATATGAATTATTAATTTAGAAAATAGAATTGAAATATTAACAATAACACTTAAGTTTTCATGCATTTTGTATATTTTGTTAATTTTATTAGGTTTTCCAGAAGACTTAAGAGTAAAATTTAATAAACTGATTGTAGGCTATAGTTTTGTGATTTTAAAAAATGGAAAAATTGAATAATGTGCATTCATATACAGATATTATTGTGTTGTTATATAAAGGAAAAATTAATAAGTTGTACAGATTTTACCAATAAAACAATCTTATTACATAATTATTTGCGTTCTTTCCAATATAACACCTAGAATTACATCATATTTATAATTTGAAGGGTGACCTTAACATACTGACGTCGCAATTGTATAGGTATATGCCCAAAATAAAATTAATATGAAGACATTAATTGAAGCATTGACGTCATGAATCGGTAAATCAGTACCAGGTACAAACTCAGTCTATATACATATTGTATAGTATTAACACTCAAAGTTTTATTGTTTATAATGAATGAATAAAGTTACTACGTTTTATGGTCAAATAATGTTTACAAACATTGCAAGAAGAACCAAAAGGGGACCTATAGTTGCTTACTTCCAAGAAATTTAGTCGCTGGTGGATAGTTGTATCACAGGCAATCATTCCTTATTCATAATTAGACCACACTAAAAATATTTTGGTTTGCTTAAACCCTACCCAAAGGTAGAGACAGTGGGTGGGTGGGTAGGTAGGTATTTTCTTTTCTTTCTTTTTCAAAGAGAATTTAAAGTGTCAGATTGTTTTTAGTCTTCATCCCTATCCGATTAAAAAAAACTTTTCACATCAGGACAATAAAGGATTTTGAGTAGGCAGCTATTTTCTGGGTAGGTATTTTTTTTTCATGGCCTAACCTGCCTGACCAAAATGGTCAAATGAAAATTTTTCTTCACTTGGCATCCCACATCTGTCATTCACTGTAAACTTTCTCCTCTAAAACTACCAGGCCAATTAGCCACATTCATTGATGGTTATCTAGTTATAATAAAAAATCGTCAAATTATACTGCCTGCCACCCAACATGGCCCACATGGCTAAAATTAGAACTTAGGGTTTAAATGCAAGTTTTGTCTATTATCTTGAAAGCCGTTGTAGATGAGAGAAAAATTGACAATGCAATTATTTTAAAATTGTTGAGACCTTTAGTTCATTTTGCAAAAATCAAATTTTCAGATAACTTCATATTGGAGTTATTGCCCTTAAATACAAACTTTTACCGTTTTTGCTGTCATTTTTGGCAATGAGTACAATAGATAGAGTGAAACTTAGATACTTACAAAACATTTACAATGAACAGTAAGACAAGATCTACAAGATAGACAGATGACAATGTATAGGAGTTATTGCCCTTTAATGAGAGAAAATAAACAGACAAAAAGTTATCAGCATTACAAGATTAACAAATAACAGATTGTAGTCGTGAAATATTTTAGAGACCTAAGTTATAAAGATAAATAGTTGTCATTCATTTGAATGTTTGAGCACAGGGTATATGTTTCTTTTTATGTTTCATTAAAAAGAATAAATAAGAGGATTTTCTTGGTCGTGACACTTTTTTTTATAAAATTCTATTTGGCAGTACATCGTAGTACAACATGTACAATGATCTGGGAAGTTAACACGATGGTAAACATTGATAAAATATGTTACTAATGTAACAGGTGATGATGATGTATGGGGTTAATGTAGACAATACATGATGTACATGTAAAAACATCTGTGTGTACACATTTTACATGTTAGAAATGTCACGTCCTTTTCAAACATTTGAAAAATTTAGATTTAAAAAAAAAAGAATTAGAATTGATCCCGGTAGTTTTACAAACCAAATTTTGTTTCAAGGTGAAGTCATACAAAGTTTTGTTCAATTTCTAATCTTCAGGAAAGGTTTGAGAACGTGCCAATTTTCCAATAATTCATAATTATAAACTAAGCAAAATTCAATGAGGTACAGAGACCTGTTATGATTTCATGTAAAACAGATTGAGCAATATTTTCCTCCTCTCTCCCCCCCCCCCCCCAAAAAAAAAAAACCCAATCCAAACAAACAAACAAAAAAACAAACAAGAAAAGAAAATCAAAGAAAGGAATAATCTAATAATCCTTAAAATTTGTTATCATGACCTCCTTGCTTTCTTGCTATTTTAAACTTCTGTTAAAATGTCTTGTCAAAAAAGAAAACCCCTAAAAAATCCTAATATTAGTACATCCTGGAGCAGGATACTTGTTTACCTCTTAAAATGTTTATAAACATAATTTTTTGTAAAACGTAGTAAATAGATATGGTAATGTTGATTTAAACCGCAAATAATATCAATGGATTTAAACTTTTACGATGTTTTATCTCCAAAATCAATAGTAACTCTTGTTTACTATATTTTCATTCATAAAACTCAATGCCTTTGATATAACGCATAAGGTAAAACATTCTTTTGAAGAAAGGAGTGTACTTAGATACCAATAGCCTTTTATGTTCTACTTTGGCGGGCTTTTTTCTGCCCACTCAATTGAGAAATATTGTTTGGTCTACTTTAGGTAGATTTCAATTCAATAGACGTAACCTATAAATTTTATTTTGGGTTTGTTTCTGATTAATCTTTACACTTTTCAAAAGTGAAATTGAAAAATTAATGTCCATTTAAATTAAGATTTAATCATTAATTATTTGGCATGGATATTTCTTGTAAAACGTTCAATAAGCTAACTGTTTATAAATAATATAAAAGACACATCACAAATGTATGCAGTATATAGAACCAAAGATAAAAATAGATTGATTTATGATTGCTGCACTGATTCACATAAATGGTTGTATGGTTTTGGTTCTTTCCTAGATCAAACTTCCAGAATTAATGAGAAAAAAACTTATTAATATTTTAAATAGCAAAAAACTTTTGAATCCACAGACACAAAGCTCAATTTTACCCAAAAAATTGATGTAGGCCTGTATAGAGGATTTTTACAGGTTCAAAATGAATTAAACCTGCTTTGCCTGGGGGGTCTGTGATTTAGCATGAAGACAAAGATACTACTATAACTTGTTGTGTAAAGACTGAAGCTTTCAGCTCTATATATGTCTTGCAAAAATCCGAAACCCAGTGAGGTCTTTTTAATGTGTTTTTTTTACAATTTTATATGGTTTCAGTTCACATTCTATGCAAAGACATATTTGCATGATGTGCCTCGGCATTATAAAAGATTGGTTTCAGGTTCTTTAGAAGTATCTTGGTCAAATTTGTTGGCCTTTTCAAGCCTACTTTTATGAACATATCGAACAATACTTTTAAGTGGTAGGTTCATTCAACTCAAACTTGTTTTACTATGTTTACCCTACCTAAGGCTAGTTGTTGCTCTGGGCACTCTGTCTTACTTCACCAATAAAAAATATCCAATAGTGCAATAGTACTCAGTCTTTATTCTTGTCGAATCATATTTCATGTTTTGTTTTGATTTTTGATTTGAGTCTGAAGGAGGCAGTTATTGTTTTGTCCTTATACGGAATTAAATAGAGTTGTAATTAATGACAAATGACTATTGTTTCTGACACTAAATACCATAATGAATAAGTATTTATGTTTACATGGTTGAAAGCTATTTATATCATCATTTTACGATGTAGTTGTTAATATGGCAATATATCATAAATGGTATTGTTAATTTACTGAGACCTTGGCTTTAGTACAAAACTTTACTGTTAAAACTAATAAGTCACTGATCCACAAAATCTGATTATATTTAAACAAATCATGGCTAAAGAATTTACACTTGAATTTTTAACTCTTGTCATGTTTGAGCTGGGTCAGTTTTTCAATATAAATTAAATGAATACCATGCATGCTTTTGGTTTTGACACCTTCTGTCCAGTTAGTGATTTATGATAGGTTATTAAACTAATATGAGGCAGAATGCCAATATTTAAGGCCTGCACTGAATTAAAAATAAAATTTACTTGAAAAAAAAATGTTTAACTTTGATTTTGGGCTAGAATGCTTTAGTATTAACATATTATATGTAATTAAAAGGAAACTTTCATATTGTTCAGGGACACAGTTATCGTCCTTTGATTTTCTTTTTTTGGATAAAGGAAATTCACTACGAAATAAGAATAAAAATTACATCAGGTGTAAAATAAAATGTATTTTTATGCCTCTTTGTTGAATTACATTGTAGTGCACACTGAGCTGGAATAATCCGGTAACCTCTGGTCCTCAATGTTTGTAACAGATTTTGTTGTCTCGACTGTACTGGAATTAACTGGTATCCTTGTAAAGTTCAGACTATGTTTGAAGTCATATTAAAAGAATTTATAGCTATTAAAATGTTAAGGAAATTATTGAACCGATGCATGCACACATACTAAAATAAGTCCTCTGTGCATGTTTTTTTTTTAACTTTTATGACAAATAAATATTGTATAATCCGACAACAAATATTTCATTGGTGAATGTCGAACAAATAGTTTTGCTACTTATTGATTTTCAGATTTTGGTGGCAAAGTTAACCTTTCACAGCTTTAGAAAATAAACAACACAGAATCATGGACCATATTGAAAATTAATGAAATGATTGAGCTATGTTTATAATGCCCGGCTGCACGGGAAGGGGCAGTATGTGTTACCCTTGTCTGTACTCCTCAAAATTAAGTTCCTGTTCTATAATTTTAATTTTCCTCAAATGTTAGTTTAAAACCACAAAATATAGATAGAAGATCAGAATTAGGTTGCACAACTTTTACCATTCTCGAGTTATGTCCCTTTATAACTTTATATGCAAGCAGGGGGCATCATCTATTGTTCACTCTTACTTTGTCTCAACTATGTCAATCAAATGTTATTAAACTAAAACAAATGTTTTGAAGCTTGATACCTCCTCAGGTTTGAATTTTGGGTGGTGTAACTTTCATCATCTTGAGTTATGTCCCTTTATTGACTTTGCATATTTAAAAGCAAGGGCATCTGCACGGCATGGGCACATTCTTTTTTAATTTTTCGCTATCTTCATATTTCCCAACCGATTGTGAAAAAATTGTTCTCTTTAGCGAAATTATTGTTCTCAAACAAACAATTGGTTGAAATTGGCATAAAATTTTCTTGGTTTCTTCTTACTTTCCTTGGGACGTCAAAATAAAGGTGTTTGCATGCGTGTTGATGTCACATTCAAAGAACACAACTTTCTAAAAAAAATTGAAAGGAAGGATAATGATTATTAGAGTAACAGAAAACGAATAACAAAGTTTATAAAGGAATGTCTGCAGACTTTGCAAAATATAAAAAAATTAATATCATCGAAATTGCAAGTTTTCCTCAATCCATGGAAATTGGTACCCACGAAAAATAAATGAATCCATAGTAGTTGTTAATTTCTACGTCACTGTTACTGGTGGAATCATTGACAATTATACCACATATATATTCATTTTTAGAAACACAATAAAGACTCGCTCAGCACATAAAAGATTTATACCATAAAATTTAATTTCTTTTAACATTAAATCCAAATAAATATACATAGAATTACAATAAAACTCTGCACATAGGACATTTAAACCAAAATCTAAAAGGATTTTTTTGCAGACAAAATATTAATGTTTAATGTACATTATTCAGTTACATTACAGTCTTTATTGTATTATTTTTGATGTTTTTGTTGTAAAAGTATTGATATTGTCACAACAGTTACATTATAAACTTAATGGTTTATTTACAAGTACATTTTGTTCCTTGAAGTTTTGGAAAATTAAGTTTGTACAACAGGAGTTAACTTGTAAAGTTGATATGAAAAATTTGTCAAAATTGAATATACATATTTAGTTAATTTATTGTGCCCAGCATGTTTGTCAACCCAATTTATTTCATTAACATCGGAGTACTTTTTATTCTAATCATGGAAGTATTATATTGACTGTTTTATAAACAATATAATACTTCCATGTTCTAATGCATTCAAGACAATTCCCAATACAAAACAGAATGTGTCTTTGCTTCTTAATTGACTCAGTTATGTACCATGTAAATATCTTATTAGTACTAAGGCCACATTAAAAAATAACTTTGCATTTGATGTTATTTCATATGATTGTTATTTCATTGGATACAAACATGAGACTTTCAGAAACATCTGATGCAAGTGTGGTCATGTTAAATTACTTATTTTCTGAATAACATTTTGTATATAAGTGATAAATTTATTCAGGTTCTGTAGACCTCTGTCCGGGGATCTCAAAAGGCTGTTGAAAATAGAAAGTAGAACTATATTGTTGTTTGGTATTAGTTGATAGTAGTTCAATGTTGGTTGCTCAGTATTGGTTGTTTGATATTATTTAATCAAGGTGGTTATTTGGTATAAGTTGAATGTTGGTTGTTTTATTATAAGCTGAATGTCGGTTGTTTGGTATAAGTTGAATGTTGGTTGTTTGGTATAAGTTGAATGGTTGAATGTTGGTTGTTTTGTATAAGTTGAATGTTGGTTGTTTGGTATAAGGTTGAATGTTGGTTGTTTGGTATAAGGTTGAATGTTGGTTGTTTGGTATAAGTTGAATGTTGGTTGTTTGGTATAAGTTGAATGTTGGTTGTTTGGTATAAGGTTGAATGTTGGTTGTTTGGTATAAGGTTGAATGTTGGTTGTTTGGTATAAGTTGAATGTTGATTGTTTGGTATAAGGTTGAATGTTGGTTGTTTTATTATAAGTTGAATGTTGGTTGTTTGGTATAAGTTGAATGTTGGTTGTTAGGTATAAGTTGAATGTCGGTTGTTTGGTATAAGGTTGAATGTTGGTTGTTTGGTATAAGTTGAATGTTGGTTGTTTGGTATAAGTTGAATGGTTGAATGTTAGTTGTTTGGTATAAGGTTGAATGTTGGTTGTTAGGTATAAGTTGAATATTGGTTTTTTGGTATAAGGTTGAATGTTGGTTGTTTGGTATACGTTGAATGTTGGTTGTTTGGTATAAGTTGAATGTTGGTTGTTTGGTAGTAGTACTAAGGCCACATTAAAAAATAACTTTGCATTTGATGTTATTTCATATGATTGTTATTTCATTGGATACAAACATGAGACTTTCAGAAACATCTGATGCAAGTGTGGTCATGTTAAATTACTTATTTTCTGAATAACATTTTGTATATAAGTGATAAATTTATTCAGGTTCTGTAGACCTCTGTCCGGGGATCTCAAAAGGCTGTTGAAAATAGAAAGTAGAACTATATTGTTGTTTGGTATTAGTTGATAGTAGTTCAATGTTGGTTGCTCAGTATTGGTTGTTTGATATTATTTAATCAAGGTGGTTATTTGGTATAAGTTGAATGTTGGTTGTTTTATTATAAGCTGAATGTCGGTTGTTTGGTATAAGTTGAATGTTGGTTGTTTGGTATAAGTTGAATGGTTGAATGTTGGTTGTTTTGTATAAGTTGAATGTTGGTTGTTTGGTATAAGGTTGAATGTTGGTTGTTTGGTATAAGGTTGAATGTTGGTTGTTTGGTATAAGTTGAATGTTGGTTGTTTGGTATAAGTTGAATGTTGGTTGTTTGGTATAAGGTTGAATGTTGGTTGTTTGGTATAAGGTTGAATGTTGGTTGTTTGGTATAAGTTGAATGTTGATTGTTTGGTATAAGGTTGAATGTTGGTTGTTTTATTATAAGTTGAATGTTGGTTGTTTGGTATAAGTTGAATGTTGGTTGTTAGGTATAAGTTGAATGTCGGTTGTTTGGTATAAGGTTGAATGTTGGTTGTTTGGTATAAGTTGAATGTTGGTTGTTTGGTATAAGTTGAATGGTTGAATGTTAGTTGTTTGGTATAAGGTTGAATGTTGGTTGTTAGGTATAAGTTGAATATTGGTTTTTTGGTATAAGGTTGAATGTTGGTTGTTTGGTATACGTTGAATGTTGGTTGTTTGGTATAAGTTGAATGTTGGTTGTTTGGTAGTAGTTGAATGTTGGTTATTTGGTATAAGTTGAATGGTTGAATGTTAGTTGTTTGGTATAAGATTGAATGTTGGTCGTTTGGTATAAGTTGAATGTTGGTCGTTTGGTATACGTTGAATGTTGGTTGTTAGGTATAAGTTAAATGTTGGTTGTTTGATAGTAGTTGAGATTTGTGAATAAATGTCAATGGTTGTGTGGTCCTGGTTGAATGTTTGTTGCTTGGTATTGTTGAATGTTTGGTGATTTGTGTTTGTTGAATGTTTGTTGATTGTTAAAAAAAATGTTAAGTTGATAAATGGTTGTTTGTTGAAAGTTGATGAGTGGTTATTTTGTATTGGTTGTTTAGAACAGGTTGATTAGAAACTAATCAGGTTTTGTAGTTTTCGTTCATGACGTTTCTACATACACGCATTCAGATTTTTTTGGTGCCTCATATTCTCTGGGTACAAATGACTACAATATATTGTGATGGGAAGTTTGTATTCATCTGATAAGTACATTCATACTCTGCTATTATTCCTGATAGGTTGTAATTAGATAATTACCTTGACTTTGCCTAATTATGAGATGAAAGACAGCAGTGCAGTCTAGTGATTGTTATCAGATAATTATATTACATAATAGAAACGACCTTCAGGGTGCCAAAAAATGTGGAATGGAAGTTTTATGTCAATGCATTTAAAATCATAAGGAACAAGGGATTGTATTCCAACAAAAACATAGGAGAGATTTTGTCTGTCGAAAACTATAAAATTCATTTCATAACATGCAGTCACTTGATACCCAATAAATATTGTACAAAATGAAAATATAATGTAATTTATACTTAAACGCTATGCACTAGTTTTACTCCAAGAAGTTAAGGAAGGAAATGTGAATTAAAATTATAAAGAGCTTTTTATTTAAGTATTTCTAATATTGTCATTTGTTGGTCTTTGCTGAACATATAATCAATTGATAGTTGTTTGGGTAATGTCCAGTTGCAAATATTTCATGTGTTTATCAGAAGGATATTTATTATAGTAATGTCCAGTGGCAAATATATCATGCGATCATCACAGGGATATTTATTAGAGTAATGTCCAGTTGCAAATATATCATGTGTTTATCAGAGGGATATTAATTAGAGTAATGTTCAGTGGCAAATATATCATGTGTTTATCAGAGGGATATTAATTAGAGTAATGTCCAGTGGCAAATATATCATGTGTTTATCAGAGGGATATTTATGAGAGTAATGTCCAGTGGCAAATATATCATGTGTTTATCAGAGGGATATTTATTAGAGTAATGTCCAGTGGCAAATATATCATGCGTTTATCAGAGGGATATTTATTAGAGTAATGTCCAGTGGCAAATATATCATGTGTTTATCAGAGGGATATCTATTAGAGTAATGTCCAGTGGCAAATATATCATGTGTTTATCAGAGGGATATTTATGAGAGTAATGTCCAGTGGCAAATATATCATGTGTTTATCAGAGGGATATTTATTAGAGTAATGTCCAGTGGCAAATATATCATGCGTTTATCAGAGGGATATTTATTAGAGTAATGTCCAGTGGCAAATATATCATGTGTTTATCAGAGGGATATCTATTAGAGTAATGTCCAGTGGCAAATATATCATGTGTTTATCAGAGGGATATCTATTAGAGTAATGTCCAGTGGCAAATATATCATGTGTTTATCAGAGGGATATTTATTAGAGTTGTATGTTATTTGTGTCTTCTTGAAACTGTTGTTTCTCTCAGATTTACATAATAAAAGGGGATGTAATTGTTCTAAATCCCCTTTGCTGTTTTGTGGCAGAAAACATGATAATTTTCACATATTGCCTTATAAGTTGATAAACTCACTGTAAAACAATGTGGTAGGGGAAAGGACATTTTTCCTGTATTTTTTTCTGTCTAGTGAAAACATTTATTGTCCTAGAACAAAGATAATTGTTTTTCTAGCAACACAAGATCAATGGACAAAAATGCAAAAATAATTTCTCTTGACAGTATGAGTCAATAGGCATAATATACATATATAAAAAAGTAAGATATAGTCAAATTGAAATGTACTTTATGAAGAGGTTTATTTTGTTGTAGTAATTATCATCTCAGTCTGCAGGGTGTCAAGGCTGAGGAGAAAGAATGAAGTCTTTGTTATTAATTACATTCAAGAACAACTATGAGGCAGTCATTTTGTTGGCCATTTTTTTATATCTTCAAATTTTTTTGAGTCTAAAAAAATTTGCCCTTTTTAACCGGATTTTTGTGTCAAAAATGTTGGTTATTGATTTAGGGATGTACGGCGGGCGGGTGGGCAGCAACCAAATGTTGTCCGTGCATTTACTCATGAAGCGTTCAACCAAACCTTTTAAAATTTTAATATGTTGTTACTGACAACAAAATGGAGGTCAAGTTCAATAATGACGATTTTGACTTTTACCGTTCAGGAGTTACGGTACTTGAAAGTTTAAAAAATGTTGTGTCCGTGCATTTACTCATGAACCGTTCAACCAAACCTTTTAAAATTTTAATATGTTGTTACTGACAACATAACGGAGGTCAAGTTCAATAATGACGATTTTTAGTTTTACCGTTCAGGAGTTACGGTTCTTGAAAGTTTAAAAAATGTTGTGTCCGTGCATTTACTCATGAACCAGTCAACCAAACCTTTTAAAATTTGAATATGTTGTTACTGACAACAAAATGGAGGTCAAGTTCAATAATGACGATTTTGACTTTTACCGTTCAGGAGTTACAGTTCTTGAAAGTTTAAAAAATGTTGTGTCCGTGCATTTACTCATGAACCGTTCAACCAAACCTTTTAAAATTTCCTATTAGGAGTATTGGTCCTTGTAATATTGATAAATGCTAGAACACAAATAAATGTTAAAGAATCCGGTTTACTGTCATTTTGACAGCTCTTGTTTCTTGTGGATCACTGACAATATAAGTGCATTCAACCGTATAGCCATAGGCAACATGGTCATTTTGTGTTAACCTTGTCAGTCTTATGTCCTTTTGTCCTTCTCATTGTTATTTCCACAACCTAAATTATGTTTGCCTCATGCAAGTTTTATGAAACTCATACACAATGCAAATAGCAACAACACACAGAGGTAAAATTTGAGCAGTGAATTGCTTACCGTTTTAGAGTTACATCCCTTTATAACTTGTAAGATAGCAATTTTGTTTTCTTCCCTATTTCAGTTCAGTTTGCATCATGCAAATTTTATGCAAACTCATAATGCTAAGAACCAAAACTACCAGAGTTTAGACAGCGATTCACTTTGCACTCTAGAGTAAGGCTCCTTTTCAACTTGGAAAATTGGAAAGTTTGAGATGGGGCATTTATGTCTTCAGCTGAAAGTGTTAAAATGATTTTCAATCCTTATCTGCATTTTCTGTATTATAAAATAACAAACAAGAACTTGTATGATTTTAGGTGCATTTGTATTTCCTTTCATTCTGATGTTGTTTTTACTGGGTATACCGCTGATGTTCCTGGAGTTGGCTTTTGGACAGTTTGCTGCCTTGGGACCTGCCGCCATCTTTGACAGATTTTGTCCTTTGTTTACTGGTAAGTAACTTAAAATACTGTTGTAAAATGGTTGATAATTACCCTTATAATTCAAATGTTGACGACGAGCAAAGTTTTAAGATCACGAACATGGAAGAAACTTTTCAGTAAACAAAAATACCTCAAACAACTTCGTAAATTTGTTGGATAGTTGTCTCGTTGGCAATTGTACCACATCTTATTTTCATATAATGATATTTTTTTTATGAATATGAAGGAAATGACTGAACCTTTTTTACACACCTCTTTACACATCTTTACACCTCTTTACACATCTTATTTTGAATGAGTTTCATAGAGGCTAAAACTTGCTTTGAAATTCCATATAAATTTTAATTATCAGGTACTTGCACAAGACAGTAATAATGTATGACTTTGTTTTTCAGGACTGGGCTATGGTATGATAGCTATATCAGGAATGGTTGCTTTGTATTAATGTATGACTTTGTTTTTCAGGACTGGGCTACGGTATGGTATGATAGCTATATCAGGAATGGTAGCCTTGTATTAATGTATGACTTTGTTTTTCAGGACTGGGCTATGGTATGATAGCTATATCTGGAATGGTTGCCTTGTATTACACAGTAATTATAGGCTGGTGTATACTCTATCTGTTTATATCCTTTACGGCTGTGTTGCCATGGGAAGATTGTCATCCAGACTGGGCTACACAGTGTAAGTATCCTCAATTCTTGGTATTAAACATGTAAAAAGATATGAATATTAAGCAAACTTGAAAGTTATTGTAATACATCTTTGATTGGATGATGACTGCTGTCAATTCCAACATTGATAGTCAATCGAACACAATGCATATCTAGATCTGTTATTTTGAAACATCTTATGCAGAATTATGGCCTTTAGACTTAAAAATTCACTCAAATAATCAGTTGCGTCATACTTGAAGATATTTGCTTGATGTATGTTATATAGTTCACACCATGAAAAGTTATAGATCAAGTTAGCATTTTTCCCAGTGCAATGAAGATTTAACCATTAGGGGACTATGCATTTCCATGCAATACTCTCAGAATGCTTGTTATTTGTTATTTCAGATTGTTACTCGTACAGTGCTGCAGATGCTTGTTCAGCTGTGAATGGAAGTATTTACTTCAATCAGACTTGTTATAATGCTACCTCAGCTATTGAAGGAGGAATTCATCACCTTTTAAATACAACCCATGCAGAAAGACATGCTCCTGCTCAAGATTATTTTGAGTATGTTAACAAATCAATTGTAAGCTTGTGAAATGTTGCTATGTAGTATATGATAAGTTATAATTGTGACAGGTAAGAATATCGTGATGATGAGGATTTACAAAAGTTGTTATACAGATTCACCTGAGATTTGTCAATATCATGAGTAAAAGTCTTAACTAAAAAAATCATAAGCAGTGCTCCTGAAAATCTTGTTCTTGGCAACTAAAAATCAAGTAGGTCCTTAAATTTGTTCTTGTAGTCTTGATGTTCATCTTAAAGTTTGTGCTGTTTAGTTCTTCTTTGCAGCTTTTTTGGTATTCAGTAAAACTGTTTATAGAGGAAAACAGTTCTTTCAATAATATTTTTATTGTCTTGCCTCTAAAATGTTGTGAAAAAGCTGTTCTTAGACGTGATTTCATGCCCTCATCTTGGTTCATTGTTGTTTTGGTCCTTGTTGGTCTAAGTAGTCAAGCTACTGAATCACTAGCCAGTCAACACTGAGGTTGTGATTTAGAATCCCATAAGGAGCAGGTGCACTTTACTCCAATATGACAGTTTTCCTATCAAAAGTATGGTTCTCTTAATTCCAGCATTTGTACTATACCATCAAAATTACATGTTATGGTGAGACATACATCTGTATCAACAGTTTATTTAATACATTTAAAATGAGAAGGAGGTGTAAAAGTGCCAATGAGTCAACTCTCAATTCAAGTCACAATTTATGAAAGTAAACCATTATCGGTCAAATTATGGCCTTCAACACAGAGCCTTGGCTCACACCGACATGCAAGCTATAAAGGGCCTCGAAAGTTACTAGTGTAAACCATTTTAACAGGAAAACCGATGATCTAATCTATATAAAAAACAAAAAACACTTAAAAACCACATCAACTAACGACAACTACTGAACATCAGATTTCTGACTTAGGACAAGGAGCAAACAATTTCAGCGACCTTGAACTTTTTTATTGAACCAAACCTCCACCTTTGTCTGAAACAATAGTGTAACATCATAACATAGAAAGATTCACTATGAAATATCAAATGCAATGGCTTAACTCAATCAAAAGACTTATCGGACCACAGATGAATTATCACGTTGTGATTGGTTAAACGCCGTCACGTGGTGACCCCCTATGAGACCGTATGGGGTTAGTAAGTTTCATATGGGGTTCATGACGCGTTAATGGCGACGTCATCTATTAATGTTGTTGTGTTTCATTGTTTATTTTTCAACAAAACGCCGCAGAAAAAGTCCAGCGTCCGATAAATTCGTTATACAGTTAACTACGGATCCATAGAGGGTGAATAAAATTCATAGGGGACTCGGCCTCCAGCCTCATCCCCTATGGATTTTACTAACCCTCTATGGATCCGTATGGGGTCAGTAGCGAACCATATAACTTATAATATTAACACAAGGGGACATACACTGAATGAAGAAATTTGATCTATGATACAATGTAAGTACAAAATCAGTAAAATAAGAGATGAATAATAAAGTAACAGTATTATCATTGATTCTATGTGGTAAAGTGATAGCTTTGACAAACAATTATATAAGAAATGTGATTATCACCCATTGAAATATATATGTAAATAGTACCTGGAATATATAAGAAAATAATTGCCTTGCGCCTCACCTTTACATTCCCTTATAGATTTTGACAAGAAGTTGGATAGCTGTTCTTTTATTACGAAGATATTTTAGGTCTTTCCTAGTAAGAAAAAAAGGTCGTAGACAATGCAATCATATATATTACATGTGTCGTTACTAAACATTGTTATATTTCAGAGTTGAGATTTTGGGTTTGTCATCTGGTATTGAAGTAATTGGTAATGTACGTTGGAAAGTTATCTTGTGTTTGGCTGCTGCCTGGACACTAACTTTCTTAGCTTTAGGAAAAGGAGTAAAGTCCACTGGAAAGGTTTGTCATACACAATATTAGTTAAAACTGAAACAAAGATAAAAAAATAAATTAATAATTATCACATAAGTCTATGTATTGTCAAAGGACTTTAAATCAAATATAAATATTGTCTGACAAGGTTTGGATTAAAGAGTACTATAGTAAAAAAAAAATAAGCATAGAAACAATTTCACAATGTATGTTTTCCCTAGGGATAGGTGAGACACCATTAAATAAACAATGAACCTGTTAAAGTGTACACTATATATACTAAAACATGTTGAATCCGAATCTTGTATCTAATACAAAACCCTGTCGAAAGTATAACCTTTGTATACCAATAAACCTTTCTTGAACGGAACTCTTGTACTAGAAAATGTAGTAGATATTTTTGAATACCTAAATCTGTGTAAAACAAAACATATCTTTGTCAGTATTGTGTATTAAAGAATTTATTTTTTCAGGTGGTATATTTCACAGCCTTATTTCCTTACTTGGTATTGTGTATCTTGTTTTTCCGTGGGGTTACCCTCCCTGGTGCTATGGATGGCGTCCTATATTACATCACACCAAGATTTGAGAAGTTAACTGATGCTAAGGTAAGTAGATACTTAGTCAATCAATCTTATCTTCCTTTTAAATTATATCTAAGAACAGTGGAAATTAGGTGAATCTCCGTTTAAAATCAAAATATTTTCTTATTTTGTCTTCATCTTGTTATATCTATGTTTTTGGAACATCTGAAATCACTTAATAGTTAATTTAAATAATAATAGCAATTGCTTAATTTAATTTCAATAACTGTACAAAATGGAAATAATTCTGTAAAAAATTATCAAAATCTTGCCAAACCTTTAACAGAAAAATCCTATTAGTTGACCAATATGTTTGGGAGATTGAATTATTTGGTAGTTTTGATGTATTGATTGGAATAAAGAGCAATACTTAATATTAGATATTGATTTACAAGAATATCACCTGCAATAGATATAAACGGATGTGGTATGAGTGCCAATAAGACAACTTTCCATCTAAGTCACAAAATGTTAAAGTAAACCATTATAGGTCAAAGGTCAATAATACATTTTCAATTTTCCAGGTATGGTCAGATGCAGCAGCCCAGATTTTCTTTGCTCTGAGTCCAGCCTGGGGTGGATTGATCACACTTTCAAGTTATAATAAATTTCACAATAATTGTTTGAAGTAAGTACCTTCTTTGTCCAACATGAGATCTAGTCAACAGATGTTTTAAATATATTGACTGAAATGGGACAAGATTTTATAGCCAAATAATTTCTTTTTTTTTTAGATTGACAAATAAGACTAAATGAATGCCTAAAATAAAAATGGAGAGTTAAAAACAAAACGAAGGTGAAATATATGGCAGCAGTCCTTTTGCGGGTATCATTTGCACCAAATTTTGTTTCCCAAATGTATCAATTGTGCCAATATTCGGCACTTATTTGCACCAATTTACCTGCACATTTCTTTCAGAAACATTAATGATTAATATTTATTCTTATTTTTGGCTTAAAAAGAATCATATATCGGAGATATTTCACCATGAAGATGAGCATCTGTAGAGAAATGTCTTAAATTTCATTAGACAGTCCATGTACAGAGAGAGAAGAAAACTTATTGCTTTGCTGAATATTTATTACATGATATGCCAAAAGAGAAGATTGCTGATTATGTTTAAGCCACAGATGTTGATGCTTTGTTCCCACCATCTGTATAGGCTGATTCTGTATAAACGGAAAGACATATCAGTACTGGAGCAGAAGACATATCAGTACTGGAGCAGAAGCATTCAATGGGAATTATTATTAACTGTTTTATGCTTTTCATCCTTTGATGTTTTTCGTTTAAGACAATAAGGGGAAGTTACAAGCTACTACATACATTAAACTTGGAAATACACCCATGCAACAGCAGTAAGAAGAAATTATGTTTCAGAAAAGGAAACATTTGCCGAACAAAGGAGGAGGGAAATCATTTTTCTTCGAATAGGTGCAATCATATGTTTTATTTTTAGCGCAAATGATACCATGTAATTTTAAAACAGGTGGCGCAAAAGGACACATTTTTGGCACAAACAGATCTCTCCCAAATATACTGAGTAAAGAATGTCTGTCTGTATGATACAAACAGTCTTTTACCATTTTTCACTGGAATAGTTCAAATTAGATTTCAACTAAAAAATTCTTGGTTACAAAATGGTTTGAAGGAACAGATTGATTTCATATTTTTGTACTTTATTTTCCAGAGATTCGTTAATAGTATCGTTTGGCAATATTTGTACAAGTTTATTTGCTGGCTTTGTGATATTCTGTATCATTGGATACCTGGCCAAAGAATTAGACATGCCGATAGATAAAGTTGTAGATGAAGGTAAATATCATTGGCTAGCTTTTTAAAAAAGATGCTAAATTAGCTCATTTTATGATTACACTGATGGTTTTTTCAATCAAACTTAAAAATCAGTTTCACTTTTAAAGGGAAATAACTGTGAATTGTTCTTTATTTCAGGTAACCCTGAATTGTACTTTTTTTTCAGGTGCTGGTTTAGCCTTTGTAGTATATCCAGATGTAGTTACCAGATTACCTATATAAGGGAAATAACTCTGAATTGTACTTTATTTCAGGTACTGGTTTAGCCCTTGTAGTATACCCAGATGTAGTTACCAGATTACCTATATAAGGGAAATAACTCTGAATTTTACTTTTTTTTCAGGTGCTGGTTTAGCCTTTGTAGTATACCCAGATGTAGTTACCAGATTACCTATATAAGGGAAATAACTCTGAATGTTCTCTATTTCAGGTGCTGGTTTAGCCTTTGTAGTATACCCAGATGTAGTGACCAGATTACCTATATCTCCCCTGTGGGCTATATTATTTTTTGTTATGATGATCACCCTGGGAATGGGTAGTGAGGTGAGTTATATACAACAATTAACATGTGGAAAGAAAATGGGGACTATAATTAATAATAACAAAAAAGAGGCTGTAATTGAAAAGTATAAATCCATAATTTCGAACAAATGGACCATAATAACCATTTGTCTATTTTTTTTACCAACAAAAAAGAAGACTGTATTGAAAACTGTTGTGGCATTTTTTTCTTGCTGTATGTATTACTTACTCAGTATCGTATTTGATAAACATAAGGTTATTGATAATTTTATTTGCAGTTTGCTCTGTTAGAGACCTGTCTGACAGCCATTCAGGATACATACCCATCATTGAGGAAAAAGAAAGTATGGGTAGTACTAGTCACCTGTATCATTGGATTCTGTGGTGGTATCATTGTTACAACTCAGGTAAAATATACAATCAGTTATACTGCTTTTGAGGATAAGTCTTTTAGAAAATAAACGTGCAATAAGATGGAAGTCATATCACCTATAGTTCACATTCCAGTGTCTGTTCATGTAAATTTTATCTAACCAATGTGGGAATGAGTTAAACTCTGTCATGGTAGATATTTATTTGAGTTTTTAAAGTCTGTAACAGATATTAAAAATTACATATCTACTCATCTCTCTAGATAATCTAAGTGACCAACAGTCTAGAAGTAATTTTTATACGAAAGTGTTCATTTCTCTCTATATATACAACACTAGTTAGGAAAACATTTTCTGGATTATATACAATCATTAAATAAAATATTGATATATTATATTGTATTTTTCACTTTTGAATGTTTATTTTCAATAAATAATTGACAATTAAGCATTAATTAATTATGTTTGATATTGTTGATTGTTGCTATGTGTAATAGTTGATGGAGAACTTCTCTGATTAATTTTCAGGGTGGTATGTTTGTGTTACAATTGATGGACAACTATGTATCAAGTTGGTCTGTGTTTATTATGGCTGCCGGAGAAAGTGCCCTGGTTGGTTGGGTTTATGGTATGTATCAAACAGTTAAACCAGAGACTTTAAAAGGAGTATTTCCTGATTCTCCATTTTGAAGTAAGAGTTGATACTGGTCATCTCAAATATAATATTAATATCTTTGGGTAGGTTGACACATCTTCCTGAAGACTTGTTTTAACACATTCAGAATCAAGCTATGAGTGTTAAACAAGTACAAAGCAATTATCATATTATCTTGATCTACAACATCAACCCATCCACCCATCTATCAGTGGCACCCCTCTCTTTATCAGATAGGATATGACACGGATGTGGGGTATAGGTTAATGAGCTCAACCACAACAATAAAACAAAACATATTCATGAGCATGCTGTATGCAGAATATATCACACAATCATTTTGTGGAGATAAAAGTAGTGAGTAAATTGAAGAGACAGATTTACCATAAAAGGTTACTATCATGGAAATCAGTCGGTACTTTTATGGATATATTTTTTATTCAGATTAAAGACCAGTTGAAAAATGTTCATAATCGTTTTATTTCCATCATATATATATATATATATATATATATATATATATATATTGATCAGATAATTCATGATTTGAAACAGATTGCTCACTGTGGATACATATGTTTTCATGGGTACACATTTTCGCGCCCGTTACATTTTATTTTAGGTAATTATTGATTTCATGAATTTACATACAAACCTATAAAAGATGTATTCTTCCTTGAACATTTAAATTTATGGTTCACTATTATCCACAATCTCAACAAACATTGGTACCTCACAATTAATAATGAATCCTGTTTCTAAAAAGAAGAAAAACTGCATGAATTTATTTTTATGCCCCACCTACGATAGTAGAGGGGCCTTATGTTTTCTGGTCTGTGGCTCCGTTCATGCATCCGTCCGTTTGTCTGTGCCTCCATTCAGGTTAAAGATTTTGGTCAAGGTAGTTTTTGATGAAGCTGAAGTCCAATCAACTTGAAACTTATTACACTTGTTGCTTATGATATGATCTTTCTAATTTTAAAGCCAAATACGACTTAGTACACTTGTTGCTTATGATATGATCTTTCTAATTTTAAAGCCAAATTAGACTTTTGACCCCAATTTCACAGTCCACTGAACATAGAAAATGAAAGGGGGAGTTTCAGGTTAAATTTTTTGGTCAAGGTAGTTTTTGATAAAGCTGAAGTCCAATCAACTTGAAACTTGGTACACTTGTTGCTTATGATATGATCTTTCTAATTTTAAAGCCAAATTAGACTTTTGACCCCAATTTCACGGTCCACTGAACATAGAAAATGAAAGGGAGAGTTTCAGGTTAAAGTTTTTGGTCAAGGTAGTTTTTGATGAAGCTGAAGTCCAATCAACTTGAAACTTAGTACACTTGTTGCTTATGATATGATCTTTCTTTTTTAAAGCCAAATTAGACTTTTGACCCCAATTTCATGGTCCACTGAACATAGAAAATGAAAGTGGGAGTTTCAGGTTAAAGTTTTTGGTCAAGTTAGTTTTTGATGAAATTGAAGTCTAATCAACTTGAAACTTAATACATATGTTCCCTATAGTATAATCTTTCTAATTTTAATGCCAAATTAGATTATTACACAATTTTTACAGTCCATTGAACATGGAAAAGGATAGTGCAAGTGGGGCATCCGTGTACTTTGGACACATTCTTGTTAAAATTTGAAGTAGCTTTATATTTTAATACTACTGATTTAACTTTATAGTATTCTGCCTTACAAGCTAAACAGGCGGATGCATATATTTCTTTTATTTATTTGATAAAATTGGTAACCCACAATTAATAATGAATCCAGTTAAAGAAAAAAACTGTGCATGGATTATTTTCATGATTTTAAGAAGCTTTATACTTTCCTGTCTTAAAGAGTGAAATATTCTTACTTGATAGTTTTTCACCTAACAACTTTAACAGACTGTTTCATATATTGGTTTAATTTACATGTTTATTTCATTAACAGGAGCAGAAAGATTCTTACAAGATGTACAGATGATGATTGGTCCAATGTCAAGAAAAACACAAATATTCTTCACAATCTTCTGGAAGTACTTATCTCCCCTTACACTTGTTGTAAGTATTGTTTATATTTTATCCTACCTTTACACTTGTGAGTAGTTTTCAAATCATTTGCTTTTACTGTCATTGTGAATTGCCATTTTGTTTATGGTCAAAATATAGTGCACACATTTTTCATTTTACATTTCTTTCAATTTCCAATAAAAGGATGTGGTTTGCCTGATTTTTGTCTCGCCTTGACGGAGTCAAAAAGCGAGACATAGGTATGTTGTTTCCGGCGTCGGCAGTGACGGTGTCAGCAATGTATTAGTTTGTAATTAGGTCTAGTTTATGGTGAACCACTAGTGGTAGGTCAATCATATTTTGTATGCAGTTGTATAAGCATTGGCACATCTCATTTCCATGGAGATTATTTGATCCTGCCCCTCAAATATGGTTTATTGACTTCGAAACTTTTGCTTATTTTACATGTATTAGTTTGTTAAAGTCAATTTATTTATTTGGAACCACCAGTGGTAGGTCAATGATATTTGGTATGCAGTTGTATAATCATTGGCATATCTCATTTCCATGGAGATAATTAGGCTCCACCCTCTTAGTCATGGTCTATTGACTTTTGAAAATTTTTATTAGTTATCATGTATTAGTTTGTGGTTAGGTCAGTTCAAGGTGAACCATTAGTGGAAGGCCAATGTTGATTGGTATTCAGTTGTATAAGCATTGGCAGATCTCATTTCCATGGATAATATTTGGCTTTGCCCCTCAGTCACTGTCTAATGACTTTGAAACTTATCTTAGTTTACATGTATTAGTTTGTGATTAGATCAGTTTAAGATGAACTGCTAATGTTAAATCAATGATATTTGGTATGCAAATTTGCCAAGTATTGTTTCCATGGAGATTATAAAGCCCCACCCCTCTTCATGCTTCATTGACTTTGAAACTTTTACATAGTTAACAACTTTATTTTTGTATTTAGATTTGGGAACGACTTATAATAGGTAATTTGGTATGCAGTTGTATTAGCATTGGCACATCTCATTTACATGGAGATTGTTTAACCATGTAACTCAGTCATGGTTCATTGACTTTAAATTTTTGCATCACTTGTGTAAGATGTTAAGGTATTGGTATTTTGATTTCAACATTTGCATTATCAAAATTACAAAAAGGCGAGACATATCTCTGTGATAACAGTTTATTGTATTAGAAATTAAGTTATTTGAAAAAGCATTTCTGAATAATACAATATTTAGATGGTAGTTTAACGCTTACATTATATTTTTATCTCCCCAAATTAACATTGTAAATGTAACAGAATTTGATGAGACTGTCATCAAAGTGAAAGGTTTAGTGCTTGAAAACCAGGTTTAATCCACCATTTTCTACATTTGAAAATGTCTGTACCAAGTCAGGAATATGACAGTTCTTGTCCATTCATTTTTGATGTGTTTTGTCATTTGATTTTGCCATGTGATTATGGACTTTCCGATTGGATTTTCCTCTGAGTTCAGTATTTTTGTGATTTTACTTCTAACACTTGAGGAGAATAATTATGATATTTTTGTCTTCCCTTACACTTGTGTATTTAATGATATTAATTGATGTAATGATAAGCAACAAATAATTTTCTGCTCATGGCAGAGGAACTGCCCACCTCACAAAGCACCTGAACCCTTTCTCTGTTTGATATTGCCTCTTTGGTATCTTGTTACCTTCTTAATTACTAGTAAGTATGATTTGGATAACAATACATTTTAAGCTAGTATCGGGCAACTAAAAATTACATAAATTAGTTTTAAGGATATTTGTTATCTAAATAGTGTATTAAATATAACTGCTTGAAAAACTGAAATGTACATCTTTAGTAAGGGTATTCAAAGTCTGAGGGTCTTTTTTAGCTCACCTGTCCCGAAGGGCCAAGTGAGCTTATGCCATCACTTGGCGTCCGTCGTCGTCTGTCGTCGTAAACTATTTTAAGAATCTTCTCCTCTGAAACTACTAGGCCAAATACTTCCAAACTTTAACTGAATGTTTCTTAGGGTATCTAGTTTATAAATTGTATCCGAAGTTCTGATCTATCAACAAACATGGTCGCCATTGCTAAAAATAGAACATAGGGGTCAAATGCAGTTTTTGGCTTATATCTCAAAAACGAAAACATTTAGAGCAAATCTGACATGGGGTAAAAATGTTCATTAGGTCAAGATCTATCAGCCCTGAAATTTTCAGATGAATCAAACAACCCATTGTTGGGTTGCTGCCACTTAATTGGTAATTTTAAGGAAATTTTGCAGTTTCTATGCCCCACCTACGATAGTAGAGGGGCATTATGTTTTCTGGTCTGTGGCTCCGTCCGTCCGTCCGTCCGTCAGTCCGTCCAGGTTAAAGTTTTTGGTCAAGGTAGTTTTTGATGAAGCTGAAGTCCAGTCAACTTGAAACTTAGTACACTTGTTGCTTATGATATGATCTTTCTAATTTTAATGCCAAATTAGATAACTACCCAATTTCACGGTCCATGGAACATGGAAAAGGATAGTGCGAGTGGGGCATCCGTGTACTTTGGACACATTCTTGTTGGTCATTATCTTGAATATTATTATAGATAAAGATAAACTGTAAACAGCAAAAATGATCAGCAAAGTAAGATCTACAAATAAGTTAATATGACCAAAATTGTCAATTGACCCCTTAAGGGGTTATTGTCCTTTAATGACAATTTTTCACAATTTGTTCATCATATTTGCTAACTTTAAAAAATCTTCTCCTCTAAAACTACTCAACCAAATTCAACCAAACTTCAACTGAATGATCAGTAGGGTGTATAAAATAAAGTTTGTGTTTTATTTTCTATTTCGTCAAAAAACATGGCCGTCATGGCTAAAAATAGAACACAGGGTAAAATGCAGTTTTTCAAGAATCTTCTCCTCTGAAACTACTAGGCCAAATACTTCCAAACTTTAACTGAATGTTCCTTAGGGTATCTAGTTTATAAATTGTATCCGAAGTTTTGATCTATCAAGAAACATGGTCGCCATTGCTGAAAATAGAACATAGGGGTCAAATGCAGTTTTTGGCTTATATCTCAAAAACTAAATCAGTAAGAGCAAAAGTGACAGGGTGTCAAAGTGATGAAAAGGTCAAGATCTATCTGCTATGTAATTTTCAGGCTAATTGAACAACCTATTGTTGGGTAAATGTAAGATATAGTTATTTTTTTTAGGAAATTTTACAGGTTTTGAATTATTATCTTTAAAATTATAGTAGATAGAAAGAAAGTTTAAATGAGAAAAATTTTCAGCTAAGTAAGATCTACAAATAAGATATAATGACCAAAATTGTAAATTGACCCCTTAAGGAGTTATTGGTCTTTAAAGACAATTTTACACAATTTGTTCATCATATTTGTTAACTTTCAAAAATCTTCTTCTCTGAAAGTACTGAACCAATTGCAGGTAAACTTATGCTAAATGATTCTAAGGGTATCTTGTATAAAGTTTGTGTTTTGTAAAAAACATGGCCACCATGGCTAAAAATAGAACATAGGTTAAAATGCATTTTTTGGCTTGTATTTCAAAAACTAAAGCATTTAGAGCAAATATGTTGAGGAGTTTAAGTGTTTATTAGGTCAAGATCTATCAGCCCTGAAATTTTCAGACAAATCGATACTCATTGTGGGGTTGTTGCCACTTAATTGGTAATTTTAAGCAAATTTTGCAGTTTTTATACGACCGCAAAATTTGAAAAATTTTTCGTCGTATATTGCTATCACGTTGGCGTCGTCGTCGTCGTCCGAATACTTTTAGTTTTCGCACTCTAACTTTAGTAAAAGTGAATGGAAATCTATGAAATTTTAACACAAGGTTTATGACCACAAAAGGAAGGTTGGTATTGATTTTGGGAGTTTTGGTCCCAACATTTTAGGAATTAGGGGCCAAAAAGGGCCCAAATAAGCATTTTCTTGGTTTTCGCACTATAACTTTAGTTTAAGTTAATAGAAATCTATGAAATTTTGACACAAGGTTTATGACCACAAAAGAACGGTTGGGATTGATTTTGGGAGTTTTGGTTTCAACAGTTTAGGAATTAGGGGCCAAAAAAGGGCCCAAATAAGCATTATTCTTGGTTTTCGCACAATAACTTTAGTTTAAGTAAATAGAAATCAATGAAATTTAAACACAATGTTAATGACTACAAAAGGAAGGTTGGTATTGATTTTGGGAGTTTAGGTCCCAACAGTTTAGGAATTAGGGGCCAAAAAGGGACCCAAATAAGCATTTTTCTTGGTATTCGCACCATAACGTTAGTATAAGTAAATAGAAATCTATGAAATTTAAACACAAGGTTTATGACCATAAAAGGAAGGTTGGTATTGATTTTGGGAGTTTTGGTCCCAACAGAATAAGGGGCCCAAAGGGTCCAAAATTAAACTTTGTTTGATTTCATCAAAATTGAATAATTGGGGTTCTTTCATATGCCGAATCTAACTGTCATGACTGTGTATGTAGATTCTTAACTTTTGGTCCCGTTTTCAAATTGGTCTACATTAAGGTCCAAAGGGTCCAAAATTAAACTTAGTTTGATTTTGACAAAAAATGAATCAGTTAGGTTCTTTGATATGCTGAATCTAAAAATGTACTTAGATTCTTGATTATTGGCCCAGTTTTCAAGTTGGTCCAAATCGGGGTCCAAAATTAAACTTTGTTTGATTTCATCAAAAATTGAATAAATGGGGTTCTTTGATATACCAAATCTAACTGTGTATGTAGATTCTTCATTTTTGGTCCTGTTTTCAAATTGGTCTACACTAAAGTCCAAAGGGTCCAAAATTAAACTTAGTCTGATTTTAACAAAAATTGAAATCTTGGGGTTCTTTGATATGCTGAATCCAAAAATGTACTTAGATTTTTTATTATGGGCCCAGTTTTCAAGTTGGTCCAAATCAGGATCTAAAATTATTATATTAAGTATTGTGCAATAGCAAGTCTTTTCAATTGCACAGTATTGCGCAATGGCAAGAAATATCTAATTGCACAATATTGTGAAATAGCAATTTTTTTTTTAATTAGAGTTATCTTTCTTTGTCCAGAATAGTAAGCAAGAAATATCTAATTGCAAAATATTGTGCAATAGCAAGATTTTTTTTTAATTGGAGTTATCTTTCTTTGTCCAGAATCAACTTAAATCTTTGTTATATACAATATACAATGTATATTCACTTTTTACTACCAACTGATAAATTAAAATAATCTTTACCATTCAGTGATAACAAGCAGTTTTTTTTACATCTTAATATTTTATGATGTATTTAAATGAGTAGTTATTGTTGCAAACTCCATTAGAAATTTTAATTGAGATTAGTTTTGGAATAAGGGAAAGGGGGATGTGATTAAAAAAATTGGGTTCAATTTTTCTCATTTGAAATTTCATAAATAAAAAAGAAAATTTCTTCAAACATTTTTTTGAGAGGATTAATATTCAACAGCATAGTGAATTGCTCTAAGAGAAAACAAAAATTTTAAGTTCATTAGAACACATTCATTCTGTGTCAGAAACCTATGCTGTGTCAACTATTTAATCACAATCCAAATTTAGAGCTGAATCCAGCTTGAATGTTGTGTCCATACTTGCCCCAACCGTTCAGGGTTCAACCTCTGCGGTCGTATAAAGCTACGCCCTGCGGAGCATCTGGTTGGTTATTATCTTGAATATTATTATAGATAGAGATAAACTGTAAACAACAAAAATGTTTATCAAAGTAAGATCTACAAATAAGTTTAATGACTAAAAATGCCAGTTGATGCCTTAAGGAGTTATTGCCCTTTAATGATAATTATACCCCCGTTTTCAAAAAAGGGGGGTATACTGTTTTACCTCTGTCTGTCAGTCCGTCCGTCAGTCAGTCCGTCCCATGAATATTTTTCGTCGCATTTTTCTCAAGAACTACAATACAAGGATTTCTGAAATTTGGTTTCAGGGTTTATCTAAGTCAGCTATACCGTGTGATGTGTTTTCAGATTGATCACTTGACAACTTCCTGTTTACCGAACACTTGTATGATTTTACACATGATAGCCAAGTTGAAAATTTTCGTCACATTTTTCTCAGGAACTACAATACAAGGATTTCTGAAATTTGGTTTCAGGATTTATATAAGTCAGCTATACCGTGTGATGCGTTTTCAGATTCATCACTCGACAACTTCCTGTTTACCGAACACTTGCATATTTTTACACTATTAATATTATCCACTTGCGGCGGGGGTATCATCAGTGAGCAGTAGCTCGCAGTTTCACTTGTTTTACACAATTTTTCATTGTTTGCTAACTTAAAAAAATCTTTTTCTCTTAAACTACTGAACCAATTTCACTTTAACTTAAAACTTAACAATCCTTAGGGTAACTTGTATTAATTTGTGTTTTTTATACCCCCCAAAAAACAAAGTTTTGGGGAAGTATATAGGAATCACCCTGTCCGTCCGTCTGTCTGTCCATATGTCTCGTAAACGCAACTCCTCCTTAATGGATGGACCAATATTAATGAAACTTCACACAGTTGTAGTACACAACCTGAGGATGTGCATGAAGGAAAATATTTCTGGTCGGAATTATTTTAAGGGAGATAATTGATTTTACTTAGTTAAATATAGCTATAAATGGCAACAAGTCTGTAAGCGCAACTACTCCTAAACAGATTAATCAATATTGATGAAACTTTACACAGTTTTTGTACACAACCTGTAGATGTGCATGAAGGAAGATATTTCTGGTAAGATTTTTTTCAAGGGAGATAAGCACAACTCCTCCTAAATGACTGTACCAATATTAATTAAACTTTACACAGATCCAGTACATGACCAGAGAATGTGCATAAAGGAAAATATTCTTAATCTGAAATATTTGAAGGGAGATAATTAACTTAATTTATATAGATTTAGTTATTTTTTTGGTTTCTACACACTGACTTAAAATATGCAAAGAGAGATAACTCTAATTATTATTTATTTTAAATGTTCTTTCATTTCCTTTTACTTCAAGAAAAATAGCCAATGTTGCTAGGGGTAAAATGCATTATTTTTGCCTGTGAAGAAAATATGACAGATACAAAGAATGTTTGAATGGCATATTTTAGCACACACTGAAAAGCAAAAATAATCATTGATGAATGATTTAAACAAAAACATTGAAGGTGAGCGATTCAGGCTCTTGAGAGCCTCTTGTTTGTTTTAATCCATAAAAATAAATAACCTATTGAGCTTTGCAAAAGTTCAGTTTTCCGATGTAATGATGTCCAATTATTTCTTTTAATTTTACCCCCACTTTTAAAAACAACAACTTCCTGTTTATTGTCAAGTATTTGGGCAGGGTTATCATCAGAGAGCAGTAGCTCACAGTTTCACTTGTTTTGAATGAAACAGAAACTACATAAAATATTATATTTTTTATGTTTTTTTTTTCAGTCTGTGCTGTTGTTTAACTTGATCCAGTACAAGCCTCTGGCGTACGGAAATTATACTTATCCAGGCTGGGCCAATGGACTAGGATGGGTTTTGTCACTCGTACCTATGATCATTATTTCTGCTCTCGCCATTAAGAAAATTTACTATACTCCCTCGGGCAACATGTCACTCTTTGGGGTAAGTTTTGACATTGCATAGACAGCTTTAGAATTTGTGCACTCGCCTGTTTATTTCCTAAATTAGAATGTATACTGTAAATTCAGAAATTGTAAGATGTTTTTATTATTGCGATAAATGCTACAGGTTTATTATTGCAATAATTAAAACTCGTATTTTGATTTTTTTTATTTGAATTAAACAGGATTTTTCTGAAGATTGCAAAAATTAAAATCACATTTAAGTGTAAAAGGACAAAATCACAATATTAAATGCATGCATTAATTTCTGAATTTACAATAGGCAAACAACATAATCAAAGAAAAAAAAGAAACTTTTGCATATAAACAGCAACATTTCAAGCTTTTCCATAATTAAATCCTCTGTGTGAAATAGTTATTTTACTGAAATTTGAAGTTTTGGCCAGAGGCATTCAGTTTATTTGAGTACCAGAAAAAAAAAACATATTTTGATATGTGATGAATCATGTTCCTTTAATAACAAAGGCTGTTTTATTTATTTAAAAAAAATAGTTCTCATTCTTCTGATCTGCATTGAAATCATTTAAGGTATATTCAGTGATCCCTCGTATAAAGTAAGTAAAACAACTCGCACAAAAACAGGGTGCTCTTTGTACATTTCTTCTGATTTTCCAAATTTTTCATTGTAAAAAAATGCCAGACCACAGAACAACAAATTAAAATTCTTAATATGAATGTAAAAAAAGGTTGATTTGTTTGTATATTGAGTATTGAGATAAAATTTGTCTCAAACTGCTTTAAAGTTTCTAGTTCAAATGAAGTTTCTAATTATATTACATTCTGTTTTGCAGAAAATCAAATTTTTATTGAAGCCATCACAAGCTTGGGGCCCTGCACATAAAGTTCCCCAGTTTAAAATGGATGATGAGGATGATGAAGACGATGGAATCGTATCTAATCCTAACTTCACGATTACCAATATACGTGAGATCTCAGCGTAGTTCTGACAGCACCGTGTGTGTAATGCTCAATGACCAGAAACACAAATTATTGCCTTGTTTTTATACGGCTAAGCAGCATTTATGTTCAGATATTTTTAGCCAATATGAATGTTTCTGATTTAAGCATTAATTTACATATTGTTTATGATCAAGTCCAACCAAATATTCATAAGGTTAGCAAACTCAAAGGACTTCAGCATCATGTTCAAAAGTTAATTCTTTTACCACATCAAAGATCTAAAGATTGAAGTTTTATGTTAAAGTATTTGAATCTCATAAGTTAATATCTTTTATTATTGAAATGTTGTAAAATTTGTTATTTTTGATAGTTTTGTATCAGTTTAGAAGATTATCGATTCTCAACATAGAGAATCTCTAATATTTTAAATTGTTAATTTATGAACAGTTGTTAAAAGTGTGTAATTTTTGAAGTCTTATTTGAGTTAACCGAGTATTATACATGTATTATGAATGAAATTGTTGACAATTTGATTGTTTATTTGTATTGAAAATGAATTGAGAATTATCAGCATTAAGTATCAATGGTTTTGATTGGATGAATGTATGATATCTTGTGAGCAATCTTTCAAAAGAAATCAGGTGAAGAATATAAAGATGTGAAAATCACGTAGATGACACATGTAGCTTGATTATTGTATTTTCAACTTCGGCAATAACCAGCCAGGAAGACACATTATATTCTTACTCATATCAGTAAATACCATGTGACTACTTGAACAGATGATCCGTTCTGAAATTGCTAAAACTATCCCTTTGGTAATGTTTGTGATAAAATGATCAGGTTCTTATTAGACAGAGCTCAGGCTCTACTGTTATAGTTCAGGATGAAATGTTGACAAAGTTTTTGTTCATTGATATTTAAATATTTTTGTTGGGTATTTTATGTTGTATTTTAAAACGTTTTAATATTTTAAAATCCTACCAAAGCCTTTCTTAATGTAAACAATGCAAATGTTAGAACAGTTAAACACAGTCAGTAAAAAGTATTACTTTAGTATATTGTAGAACTGTTTGTCTGATAGTCATTAACATTGTAAGAATGAGAATGGTATACTATTTGTATAGGTTTATGAATAGTTATATCTGCCTAGGTGTAGTGACAACTACAATTTATACCTTGTCCATCGAATTTCTCATGATTAAGAAATACCAGGTGTAAGGATATTTATAAAGTGCCTAGAATATCAACCTAAAGATGTTAGGGTAGATCTGATTCTGTAATTCCTCAAGATCTGATTCTGTAATTCCTCACCGAGCGGGGCTGTAACCTGTACTTTTCACTTCTATGACAACACCGCCTAGTATAGTGCAGATAAATGTATATTTATGTATTCTTTTCAAACTATTTATTTCTTTTGACTCCTTTGAAAGTTTTAATGTAGATTCTGTTATACACCATGAGATCTACAAAAAATATTCAAACATACGATGAATTTTATTATGAATGAAATATTTTATTTATTTTTATAATTTCAAACATCAATGCCTTTCAGAGTAATTGCATATTTTAACTTTGTTTAACAACTGGGTATGGAGCCCGGCCTGTTATTTTGATTTAGAACAAATTATGTTAAATGTTCATATTCTTAAAAAATATCAAATTTGTAAAATAGACTTCATCCCAAATATCCCATGATGACTTTTTTTACATGTAAGATTTCTTTATGAATAGGATCACATGATTTTAAAATACTTTACACTTGTTATATTTATATTGTTATCTGTTACATATTTCAGTTGTAATTCAAAATAAGTTTTACTGCCCTTTAATCTCAGTTCAATGATATTAAATTCTTTTAGAGTTGTAACTTACATGTAAGTCAAAATATCCAGTTTATTATTTCTCAAATTTGCTTTCTCTGGTTCTCTACATATTTGAATTCTAAAGAGATGTGTCATTATGTCTGTCTGTCTGTCTGTCTGACACAACATTTGCAGACTTAAAATCTCCTTTGGTTTACATAGAAATTGGAAGACATTTCATAGTATTGCTTTAGAAGGTACAAACTAACTTATTTTTTGGTTATTTACTTTTGTTGAAAGTAAGCTTATCTCTTATCCTTTAAAAAGTTGTTTTCTTAATTTTACATATTTATTAACTTGAGATTTTAAATATTAGCGCTGTAATAAAAACTTTAATTTAAAAGTCATTTTTATTTGCTGGAGATTTTAAATATTAGTGCTGTAATAAAAACTTTAATTTAAAAGTCGTTTTATACTTTATACTTGATATTTTAAATAATAGTGCTGTATAAATAACCTTTTAAATTTTTATATTTTAAATAATAGTGCTGTATTAAAAACTTTTTTAATTTAAAAGTTTATTTTAGCTAGTGAACTGTTTTCAGTTTAATTAGCAGAAGTATGTCTTTGAACAGACTGCCTTTATAAAATCTACCAAAAGAAATATTCTTTAATTGATTGTTGAATAAGTTTATTTCTTGTTATTTGTAATTATCTTGTTGATTTTTTTTTCCATTTTTGTGGTCAATTACTAATTTTGAATTGTGATTATCATTCAATGATTATGTAGTTTTAAATTTAGAAACTCAAGCTTCTTAGAGTCCGAGCAAGAAGGCACACTTCAGTGAGAGAGTAGTTTGTTTTACAACACTAAATTAAAGCACAATGTGAAAATGAATTATTTCAGCTTTTAAAATGTATGAGTTAAATGAACTGTGATTTTAATAGGGCTATGTAAAACTGTTCAAACATTGCTAGAATGAATTTTACTGAATTTTGTTTTAGTCTGTTAGGAGTCCGTTAGGTTTATGAGAACGAAGCAATTGTGCAGTTTAGATTAGGAATCATAAGGTTGAATGTGATTTTGTTGATGATTTATTCCTTGAATTTTATATTATTCTAATTGTCATAAATAAGTGTCTTTTGTCAAACAAAACAACAATGTAAATTACCATGAATTATCAGACTTGAGATATTGGTTAACTTTTTTTGATGCTCTTAAATGAGCTGCGTCTGATAGAAATAGACCTAATGCAAGTGCACGTATACATGGCTAATACTTTGATTGATTTTGTGACATTCAAATGCCGAATTAAAGATGGATGTTGGTCTGATTTGAGGGTATGTGTATATTGCGTCAATTTTCAAACAGTTACAGACTTTGCATAGATTTTTTTGTCAACCCAAAATTATCCAACACATCTGTTTGGATATTTATTTGCATAAGGTCGATTTCTATCCGACGCAGCTCAAATGTTAATCCATTATTTAATTGTCTAAAATTGACTTTTTTGGTTAAGATTTGCAAATATAGAATTAAAATTAATTCTGCAAATATTTAATGGCAATTCATTTCCATGTCTCTTGATGCTTATTAAATTTTGTCTATTTTTAGTAATTTCAAAAGGAGTAAGTTCTATAATTGGGATTCAATACAATGAGACTTTTCACATAGAATGGTCTGTATGGTAAACAATCAAATTTTGCAAAAAATTTGGGCTTCTTAACTAGGAGATCACCAACTAATTTACATTGTCTCGCCCAAAATATGTATAAGTAGAACATTATTAAAAATCATCTACATCTTAAGAACAAAACTTATTTGACATATAAAACAATCAGAATGAATTATACACAATATCATGTTAAACTTATTAAATTCTACACGCTCATAACAATCACCAATTTTATATAAATTCTTTTTCCAAAGGTATTTTCACAAACCAGGTTAACTCATTGAATGTTACACACATATATTTATAATGTTGAAATTTCTAAAGGTCGTTTGCTTGTTTCATTCCCTGGAATACTCACTAAATAATAGTTTGTACCATTTGATAATAGGAAACATTGATAGTGCTGAATTTATAATCGGTTAAATCAATGAGAAAACGCTGTTGACATGGTAATGCTGATCTTTATATCTTCTAATAATGAAATTGTTAACAACATTTTCCTGATCTCTTTAATCCTCTGTGATAAAACTGGTACTTTTGATCTCAGGTTCAAACTACTAATATCTTAAAATGATCATCAATATAACATGCTTCTGGTTTCTCTGTGAACATTGTATTCTTCCACCTTTAGAACTCCAATGTTAAATGATCCACAGTGTAATATGCTTCTGGTTTCTCTGTGAACATTGTATTCTTCCACCTTTAGAACTCCAATGTTAAATGATCCACAGTGTAATATGCTTCTGGTTTCTCTGTGAACATTGTATTCTTCCACCTTTAGAACTCCAATGTTAAATGATCCACAGTGTTTAGAACTCCAATGTTAAATGATCCACAGTGTAATATGCTTCTGGTTTCTCTGTGAACATTGTATTCTTCCACCTTTAGAACTCCAATGTTAAATGATCCACAGTGTAATATGCTTCTGGTTTCTCTGTGAACATTGTATTCTTCCACCTTTAGAACTCCAAGTGAAAATGTGTGAATCCTAACTAATCGGTTCAATGATTTGTTCAGTTTTTCAAAAATTCAACTTTTATTTTGTTTTAACTTCAGTAGGTTTTTTGCCATTTCTTTTTTGTCTGTGTTTATTGTATATATATGATGGCTTCATTGTTGTAAATAGACATTAATCCAGGGTTTGTTATTTGATTATATAATGCTGATATTTGTTTGAAAGCTGTCATTCTTTTTATTTTTCTGATACTTTTGTGAGCATTTACGATTTGGCATAAAGCTGTGCTTTTCTGTATATGCCAGTACCAAAGTGGCATTATTCAGTTGGGATTAAAATGTCCCCAGTTGTTGTTCAGAAGTCATGCTCACTGTTAAAGGCTGCCATCATTTAAATTTATAAGTAAATTCCTAAAGAATATGCATACCATAATATGCATGATTCTATTCCAGAGTTCATTGTTTGAAAATATCTTTGGTTTCATGTGTGACATAAATGTTAAAATGAATTATTGGATTAGTTCATCACATTTATTTATGATTTAATTTCTCAGTTAAACTTTAATGAAGAATGATTGTTATATGTAAATAAATTGTAAATAATGATAGGTGACTGGTTTTATAGTGTAAGTAACATGTAATATTTAGTTCTACCATATATATCGTTTTTTCTTTCATTTCTCCAAAATCAATGAATATAAACCTAGCTCATTTGTAGCATAGTAAATCCAGAAATTACGCTAATCTTTAATGTAACTTTTTGATAACTTAAGGTTGGTAAAAATTAGACTATTAACGCTCCAGAAAAAATGTGTATACCTTTACTTGCGCTTTACTACATGTACTGATTGAAAGGTACATCAAAACTTAAAATTTACTAGCAGCTTATCATATTTTGTCTGTGAATAATAATATGAATACTACAAGGCTATTTGCAACTTTCAAATCCCTAAATTACTTACTTTGAAAATTCATCTATAGATTACAAACAGTTATTGTTTTTCCCCTTTAAACTCTTCTTTTCTCTTTGCACCCACATTTTAATCATCCATTAAGTCAACATATGGTTTCTCTATGACATAAGATCTTAGATTTGATATAACAAGTTAACACATAAGCTTTATTTCACAATGTATGAAAATCTTATATTAAAATGTTTACTTGTCCAATTAGATTATTTGTTTATGAACATTCTAATTTTGTTTTATTTTTGCTTTTCATGTAGCTTATTGACATTACTTTTGCTTGTATCTTTTTTTTTTAATATTTATTTAGCTTTAAAACTTGATTAAAATTGCTTGTATCTTTTTTTTTTAATATTTATTTAGCTTTAAAACTTGATTAAAATTGCTTGTATCTTTTTTTTTTAATATTTATTTAGCTTTAAAACTTGATTAAAATTGCTTGTATTTTTTTTTTTTATATATTTAATAAGCTTTAAAATCTGATAACCTGTGAAACAAAATGATTTTATCACATTTTAATTTATTAGATTATTTTACTTTATATTTTGCATAATATAAACGATGATCAAAGTTTACTCATATATTTAGTTACTATGAATCTCACTTTAAAAGCTTTACTTGTGTGATCAAATGTTGTATTGTTTTTGTGAAGTTTGCTCAAAATAAGATCAGTTTCTTTGCATATCAAACATTTTATATTAAGCAGAAGATATACATTTAATAAACATATTTTAGCCTTTAGTTAACATGACATGCACATCCAAAAGTGTCAAAAATATTGCCTGTGCTTAGTCAGTCTTAGAAGACCAAGTACTATGTAATCTATAGCTAAACCTTAGTCATTAAAAAAACTTTGAATTAAGTTTAATTTACTGTATTTTTGCTAAGTATTATGAATGAGAAAGTTAAAATAGAATGAATTTAAGATCTGTAAAATCTAATTAATAATCAATCTTTAGGCATACTCACAACATTCCTGTCTGGGTAAATACAGAAAAAGAATTTTGAGAAGGTGCTGTCTATTCTGGAAATTCTCTGTATACTCCTTAAAAGTCGTATATAAGTGCCAATATTATTGACATTTTTTAATAGAAAAGAATATCTATACCATGGGCACATTATTTACTGGGTCTTGACAAAATTTTTATCTGTGCCAATTTTTCATAGTAGTAGATATTTGGAGTACCAAAGTTGCATGAGTATACCATAGTTAATTTCAATTCAGAACTGACCTGTAAGTTTAAGAACATTAATTTTACATGTCAATTCGTCAACATTATTGTTCTGAATCTAGTGCTTTGAGCTGAATCTCTTGCTATATATAACTGCTTTGTGTTGAATCTCTTTCTTTATATTTTATGTTTTACTGTATATATTTTTTGCTACTGTGCCTTTATTTTGTGTTATGTATGAATTGATCAAGTGCTCACTCCTAAGTGTCTTGTTTAAAATCATAGTGCTCACATTTTAATTATTAGTTTACAACCCAAGTGCTAAACACATATTTCAAATTTATGCCAAATGTCTAACAATCCTAAAAAAAAATATGCTTAATATCTATGAAGCACTTTGCTTCTGACATTCACTGTATAAATACTTCTGTCAATGTAGAAAAGCTGGATCCTTGCATTAAGTTTCAACTAATTGCTATTTCCAAAAGCTACGTTGTATTTGCATTTTATTAGATGTTTATTTATAATACGAATCAAAACTGTTTTCTTTATAAATTCATATTCAAGGGGCATTTCTGTTTAAAGACTGAATATTTTTTAATCACCATAATGTTATTATTTTAATCATGTGTTTAGGGTTTTCAACCGTTGTAAAACATTTTCCCATAAAACAATCATTTGAAAGTTAAAGGCTGATATATTTATATTTCTTAAAGATTTTCCACTGACAAATAAAAAATTAAAAGTTAAATATTATTCTTGACTGATTAATTAAATTCCTTACATGTATCAAAATCCCATGTTTTTGTTGCTAATTTTTTTTGTTACCATCAAAATATTTGAATATCTATTATTTATAAGTAGTAAATTTAATATTAGCATTAGATTTGTGATTTTTTTTGCATACTTTGAATGTTTCAAGTATAGGGTATACATTTTATTTAATCAAATTCTTTATTGCTTTGTTTTATTTTTTATTCCGTGTGGTTTTAAAGTTGACTTTGTTGTATAGAAGGTGGTAAACATGTACAGAGTAATTACCTGTTGTCAATGCTTAACTCATTTACTATTTTTTTTCCAATACAGCCTTTGGCAGCTATTTTATTGCACAAATCATATTTTCCTTGCTTTTAAATAAATGAAATTGATGAACAAACAATGAATTGCCACAAAGTGTTTCATTTTAATAAAGAATTTGCTTGAAATGTTGTTGTTATGTTTTTTCACAGGTTGGAAAGAGGGGTTACCTTAAAATCAACCAATCTGCAATCTTGCAAAAAACAGGTTATATCTTTTATATATTTGAATATTGCTTTGTATATATTTGTTCAGGGGTAAGCTGAAGCTGGCCTCTAGGTGCAGGATTTTCTGGCTATGTTGACCCATTGGTGGTCTTCTTTGGTTGGGTAGTTGTCTCTTTTACACATTCCCTGTTGGCATTCTCAATTTGATATGAAAGAGAGCAGGACCTCATCAAAAACCTGAAGAAATCTCATCCTTAGATAGTCCTATCATTTTGAATACAATTAATTCAACTTTATAATGTCTTATGAAAAAACTGGATCGATAGGATTGGGTGAACATCAATAAAATAGCAACTTATAAGAAAGTCTTTTTGTGACCCTAATTATAAATAATTCTTACCACCTAATACAGTTTTTAAACAAATTAAACTGAATACAAAAATATGGAGATTTGGTATGATTGCCAAAGAGACTATCCACCAAAATTCAAATGTAACTTTGCCATAACCAAATGTTTAAAACTTGCACACAAAGCTTACTACCTCCAAACACCAATCAAGTAAGATCTTGATTGGGGTCACTTTTACCTTACCCAAGTTGTGTCCCTACAAAAATGGAAAATTTTGCAATTTTGCTTTTGCCACATACTTAACGTCTGCTCAACCAAATGTCATGAAACTTGCACAACATGCCTTTTATCTCTAATGGTTGAATGTAAACTCAATAGAGACATAAACAGAACACAAGCAGTCAGGTGGACAAAACCCCAACCATTATTTAAATCAACCTTAGCACAGTCACTAAAACATATAACACAAGTGGACAGTGATGTGTCTCACTTGCTTAACTGATTTTAAATAAAATTATTTTTCAAGATGAAGGTCTTACTTTAATACTACAAATCTTTACATTGTCTATTATCCATATTTCCTGAAAACAAAGTTGAAAATCAGCTGAACCCTGTCATACATGTACAACTTACAATGATTATACTTTAATTTTTAATACAATGCACATTGTGGATTAATTTATTCTCGTGTATATACTAATGTTCTTAGTCTCTTCTAATGTAGTATCCCATTTCATTCTAATAACCTTTTGGCATCTGTTGCCAGGCATGCAAACCAGTAATTAATCCATACATTGTAAATATATAGAACTTGCCCATAATCAACTCATTTTTCCTGAACATATTTCACGAACCACTATGACTTCTGTAGCAGGATTCGTTTTCATGCTTGTGGTATCAATATATGTTGTTCATGCAGGAGGGACATGTGGTAAGTAAATTATGTACTGAAAATTCAGAAATTATTTCGATGTTTTTATAATCTCGCATTTTGAAATTTTTTATATACATATCTATAAACATTTTCCTCTTATATCGCAAAAATTAAAATTGCATTTTAGTCTAAAACGACAAAATCGCAATAATAAATGCACACAATACAATAATTTCTGATTTTACCAAATCATAAATCATGCAAACCTATCAAAACAAGAAGAATACAAAATTAAACTATATCTTATTAATGGGAATGACCTCTCATTTGGTTTTTATACGACTGCAAAAATTGAAAATGTTTTGGTTGTATATCGGTATGACGTTGGCGTTGTCGTCGTCGTCAGAAGACATTTGGTTTTCGCACTATAACTTTATTATAAGTAGATAGAAATCTATGAAATTCAAACACAAGGTTTATGACCATAAAAGGAAGGTTAGGATTGATTTTGGGAGTTTTGGTCCCAACAGTTTAGGAATTAGGGGCCAAAAAGGGCTCAAATAAGCATTTTTCTTGGTTTTCGCACAATAACTTTAGTATAAGTAGACAGAAATCTATGAAATTTTAACATAAGGTTTATGACCACAAAAGGAAGGTTGGGTTAGATTTAAGGAAGTTTTGGTCCCAACAGTTTTAGAAATTAGGGGCCAAAAGGGTCCAAAATTAAACTTTGTTTGATTTCATCAAAAATTAAATTCTTGGGGTTCTATGATACGCTGAATCAAACCATGTATTTAGATTTTGGATATTGGACAATAATAGGTAAATGTCCAATTTGAAATTGTTATTAAGTTTTTAAGTTTAAGTTCTTAGACCACATTCATTCTGTGTCAGAAACCTATGTTGTGTCAACTATTTAATCACAATCCAAATTCAGAGCTGTATCAAGCTTCAATGTTGTGTCCATACTTGCCTCAACTGTTCAGGGTTCGTATAAAGCTGCGCCCTGCGTAGCATCTGGTTAATCCAGCCAAACTCTGTCACCACTTATGATTTTAAGATAAGACAAATAATTTTGTCAAATACTGCTAAGGTAATCTATTCCTTGGGTAGAAAATCCTAGGTATTTCGAACAATTTTAAGTTTTATAAACAGTAATATTGGTAACATTCTACAAACATGGGAGTTATGCTTTATCAATTTTCTTGGACAATGATGTTATGTTTTATCCATTTTCTTGGACGATGATATTGATTATTATAAATTTTCTTGGACAATGATGTTAATTATTATCAATTTTCTGGGACAATGATATTAATTATTATCAATTTTCTGGGACAATGATGTTAATTATTATCAATTTTTTGGGACAATGATGTTAATTATCAATTTTCGGGGATAATTTAAATGATGTAAAGCAAATAAAGTACTTTTAGATGATCTTAGTACATCAAGTGTAACAAATTAGGAGTTGATTAATCGTTTAATTGTTCAAATATTAAGTTGACCTAAAGATTTCTCTAATTACAAGACACAGAAAACAAAGACCTGACATTTCTGACTCAGGACAAGGTAACTTTAAAACAAGATAGTTGGTAGTTTTTTTTTTTTTGTGCTATCTTAGGTGGGGATTTTGTTTTCTGGTCTGTACGTCCATTCGTCTGTCTGTCCGTTCGTCCCACTTCAGGTTAAATTTATGGGTCAAGGTAGTTTTTGATGAAGTTGAAGTCCAATCAACTTAAAACTTAGTACACATGTGCCCTATGATATGATCTTTCTAATTTCAATGCCAAATTAGAGTTTTGATCCCAATTTCACGGTCCACTGAACATAGAAAATGATAGTGCAAGTTTCAGGTTAAAGTTTTTGGTCAAGGTAGTTTTTGATGAAGTTGAAGTCCAATCTCAATAATCCTCATTAGGGTATCTAGTTTTAAAAATGTGTCCGGTGACCCGGCCAACCAACCAAGATGGCCACTATGGCTAAAAATAGAACAAAGGGGTGAAATGTAGATTTTGGCTTATAACTCTGAAACCGAAGCATTTAAAGCAAATCTGACAAGGGGTTCAATGGTCTATTAAGTCAAGATCTATCTGCCCTTAAATTTTCAGACAATTCAGTCAACTGGTTTTGGGGTTGCTGCCCCTGAATTCGCAATTTTGCCGTTTTTGGTTATTATCTTAAATATTATTATAGATAGAGATAAACTGTAATCAGCAATAATGTTCAGCAAAGTAAGATTTTAAAATAAGTCAACATGCCAAAAATGGTCAGTTGACCCCTTAAGGAGTTATTGCCCTTTATAGTAATTTTTTACCAATTTTTCGTAAATTTTTATAATCTTTTACAAAAATCTTCTTCTCTCAAACTACTATGCCAAATTTAACCATACTTGGCCACAATCATCATTGAGGTATTTAGTTTTAAAATGTGTGCGGTGACCCGGCCAACCAATCAAGATGGCCGCCATGGCTAAATAAAGAACATAGGATAAAATGTAGATTTTGGCTTATAACTCTGAAACCGAAGCATTTAGAGCAAATCTTATAAAGGGGTTAAAATGTTTGTTAAGTAAAGATCTATCTGCCTTTCCTCCATGGATTTTTTTACATACTCGATTCGAATAGGATTTTTTCAATAAAAAAGAAATCATCCGGTTTAAAGTATTGATGCATTGTGAAAAAAAATATTTCATCAATGAAATTCAATTCAGATATTCACATGGATATCCTTTTCCATATTGGATACAATTTTTTCTAAGTCTGATCCAGACATTTCGTAGTCAGAGCATTTCAACTGAGGTACTACACAGGCGTCAAAAGGCGTCATTATGGAGTAAAGGGGGTGGCGTCAAAAGGCGTCATTATGGAGGAAAGGGTTAAATTTTCAGATGAATCGGACAACTGGTTGTTGGGTTGCTGCCCCTGAATTGGTAATTTTTAAGAAAATTTTGACATTTTTGGTTATTACCTTGAATATTATTATAGATAGAGATAAACTGTCAACAGCAACAATGTTGAGCAAAGTAAGATCTACAAATAAGTCAACATGACTAAAATAATCAGTAGACCCCTTAAGGAGTCAATTTTTAACAATTTTCATAAATTTTGTAAATTTTAACAAAATATTTTCCTCTGTAACTAATGGGCCAAGTTCATTATAGATAGAGATAATTGTAAGTTGCAAGAATGTTCAGAAAAGTAAGATCTACAAACACCTCTCCATCACCAAAACACAATTTTGTCATTAATCCATCTGTGTCTTTAGTTAAATATGCACATAGACCAAGGTGAGCGACACAGGCTCTTAAGAGCCTCTAGATTTCCAAATTACCTTATTCTAACAAAGAATGGCATGTTTAAAGTTATTTAATCTATTGAGGCAGCCCACTTAACATTTTCCCTTTTCTCTATTTTAGAGAACCATATTTTTGATAGCATGATTGACAAAATAGTAGCCTTGCAATCTCATGCAAATGGTAAGTAAGTCATCAGTAAAAAACAATCTGACTTTCGAAGAGATTTTTAAAGCAGTTGGTTTTAGAACATTGCTGTACCACTTGGTTATGATAACATACTAAAAAAACAACTTATTTTCGTGACTAGAAAAATAACGCGGATATAAATCATTGCAAATATGTAAACTTGGATCTTTCCTTATAAAAATATAAAACTACATCAAGTCAATTAGAAAACCGGAAAATCAAATAGTACTGTAGTCAAGTGGACTATAAAGTGTAAAAAAACAAAATAAAATATCGGTAAAATAAGTTGGTTTACAGTATTCAAAGATTATTTTATTATAAGTTATCTAGTTGATAAATACAGAGTCAACTGGTGTTTCTGTTTATACTCATGGAGATGTACATGAAAATCAATTGAAAGTTTTTTTTATAAGGATTAAAATGCATTTGTTGATTTGTTGATTTCTACTTTAACGTTAAAAGATAGTATAAAGTAGTTACTGTATGTAGTAATAACATTTAGAGGACATAGTAATAAAAGCACATTTCTTGCAGATGACAACAAGGGAAGAGATAGACCAGCATTTACAGTGAGTCTGACTACAAAGGAGCCAACAATAACGGGAAAAGTACCTATCAAGTTTAATAATGTAATCCTAAATCGTAGAGGTGGATATGACCCCAGTACTGGTTACTTCATAGTACCACAGACAGGCCTTTATCATATCTCAGCTACTATCATGTCTAGAAATGGAGCTACTTTTCATGCCAGTCTTGACAAAAATGGTCAGGATATAGTGTTGATGTATGGAACAACCATAAATGGAGGCAATGAAAGTACAAACATTGTTTTGGAACTAACCAAGGGTAACAAGGTTTGTGTGAAACATAATGCGTCAGGGTCGCAGGTCATTCATGGATATGGCTACTGCTACTTTTCAGGTTACTACATATCAAAGTAGAATAAAGAATAAAAAGCGAAATATAGACACTTTTTGTTGATATTTGCTCTCTCACATTTAGTATTTGGCACAACTTTTTGGAATTTTGGGTCCTAAAAGCTTTTCAACTTTGTATTTATTTGGCTTTAAAACTATTTTGATCTGAGCATCACTGATGAGTGTTATCATGGTTACGTAGACGAAACGCGCGTCTGGCGTATTAAATCATAATCATAGTACCTTTGATAACTATTAGTGCATGCTGTTTTTTATTTATAACAGTATACATTAACATCATTTTGATATTTGACCTTCATAAATGAACTATTAAAGTTTTTATATGAATGCAACTTAGTAAAGTCAGGATGACAATTTCTTGTTCCCAACATATTCCTCTATTCTTTAGGCTCATAATAAGCAGATGTGGTAAAATTGCTGTGATAAAAGTATCACCAGAGTTCAAGTGAAGCGGATATTAGCAGTTATAGGTTTCTGTACTGCCTTCAAAAATGAGTCGTCTATAAAAAAAAAACCAACCTTATATGATTTTTTCAAACAAGAAAACGGCCTTATATATAACAAAACAATTTATGAAACATATCTCAGAGACACCCAATCAGTGAAATACCTGCTCTTGTGGTACAGGCACTTATATAAAGAATGTGGCGGAGAAAAACATGTTTGTCAGCGCTCAACCCTCCTCTAATCTAGTGATTGTTAAGTAAGTAAACTATTTCACAATAATTAAATTCCAATCTTCTCCATCCTGTTTTCAGTGTATAGGTACTATCTTTACAGCATACATTGAGGTTGTTCATAAGCTTCAGGATAATAAGCAGAAATGTTTAGATTTGTTTTCTTGTATCAACCTATCAATTTATCTATTTTTTTAATCGTTGTGTGTAAAACTTTTTTATTACAAAAAGTGAAGAACTAATTTCACTGCAACTGAAAAGTCACGGGTAATCTTTTTACGTACACCTATGCACTGAAACCTCACTTCTTAACTCTACAAGCCAGTTATTTTTTTTATTCTCTATCAGTGAAGACTTCTAATTTATTTGCAGTGTACATAAATCACAAAATAAATGAGGAATGTGTCCATCGGACATATTTTAAAGATTATAAAGAGCTATAACCCAACAAAGGTAAAAGTGACACTTCCTGAATTTGAATTAATTTATGTTTTGTGGTAATACGTATTGTGTATAGTTTCAAAACATTTGGTTGAGGCAAACTTAAGTTAATGAGCGGAAACCAATGTTGGGACATACGAATGAATGTACACAGACAAGGGTAAAACTTAATGCCCCCTCCGCTACAGCGGGGACATAAAAATGTATTTAATTACAGACACAATATTGTTTTTGACTACATTTAATAAATAAGTGATAACATGCAGATTAGATCAGAGTCCAGCACTTCTAACATTATTGTCCATCGCCCTCTCCTGGTTTCTGTGTAGCCATTAGTTTATTATACTTCTTCTCCTGGGTTTCATATTGTTTGGTCAGTTTCTTGAGAGCAGATTTTGTTACTGTGACTAGACTATGAGTGTTACTGTCTTCCTGTACCTATTGTTCAACCAGATCGAAACCTTGACAATACAACATTGTACAATAGGGAGATTTAAATTGACCAGTTGGTTTTGTTAGATTTAAATCTACCTTGATGTTACCTGTAAAGTTTGTTATTCACCTAACCAAAACTTTCAGTATGCCTTTTCTCCTGAAGTTTTTCTTAACCTATGTGGTGCTGAATTTATGATTGGTTAAATTTATAACACATTTGACGTTATTAATACAATTTAACTGTTATGGAAAGACCGATCTTTACATCTTCTGATAATGAAATTGTTAACGTAATCCTGATCTCTTTAGTCCTCTTTGAAAATACTGATGCTGTTGATCTCAGGTTCAAGTTACTAACATCTTAAATGTACATCTTAAAATTTTAAAGGATCCTCAGTATACTAGTAATATACTTCTGGTTTCTCTTTGACCCTTGTATTTTTTCACCTTTAAATGTGTGAATTTATTAATCAGGTCACTGATTCTGTTCTGTTTTCAACAATTCAATTATCCTTTTGTTTTAACTTGAGTAGATTATTGTCGTTTCTTTTCTGATTATATTTATTGTATATAGGATGGCTTTATTGTTGTAAATAGACATTAATCCAGGGTTTGTTATTTGATTATATAATGCTGATATTTGTTTGAAAGCTGTCATTCTTTTTATTTTTCTGATACTTTTGTGAGCATTTTAAGATTTGGCATACAGCTGTGCTTTTCTGTATATACCAGTACCAAAGTGGCATTATTCAGTTGGGATTAAAATGTCCCCAGTTGTTGTTCAAAAGTCATGCTTACTGTTAAAGGTGCCATCATTCCTAGAGAATATGCATACCATAATGTGGACGATTCTATTCCAGAACTCAGTGTTTGAAAATATCTTTGGTTTCATGTGTGACATAAATGTTAAAATGAATTAACGGATTTGTTCATCACATTTATTTATAATTTTATTTTTTTCAAGTAAACTTTAATGAGGAATGATTGTTATGTAAATAAAATGTAAATAATAAAAGATGACTGGTTTTATAGTGTAAGTAACATGTAATATTTAGTTCTACCATATATATCATTTTTTCTTCCATTTCTCAAAGATTAATGAAAAAAACCTTGCTCTTATGTAGCATAATAAATCCAGAAAATACACTAACCTTCAATTATATCTTTTGTAATCTAAAGAGTGGTCAAAATAATATTTTTACTCACCAGAAAAAAACTTGCTCTTTACTACATGTACTGATGGAACGGTACACCAAAACTCATTGAAATTTACCTGCAGCTTATCATATTTGGATACTATGGTCTGTCAATAATAATATAAATACTGCAATGTTATTTGCAAATTTAACAGCCCTGAATGACTTAATTTTATAAAAATCATCTGTAGATTACAAACAGTTATTGTTTTTTCCCCTTTAAACACTTCTATACTCATGGCACACCCCTCCTTATCATCCATTTAAACAATATATGGTTTCACTATGACATAAGAACTCAGGCCTCTATTTGATATAACAAGTCAACACATGAGCTTTATTTCACAATGTATGAAAATCTTAGACTGAAATGTTCACTTGTTCAGATTTGATTACTTGTTGATGAATTTGATAAAATTCTTAGTTTGTTTTATTTTTGCTTTCCATGTAGCTTATTGACATTAGTTTTGCTTGTATTTTTCATTACTATTTATTGAGCTTTAAAACTTGATAATCTGTGAAACAAAATGATTTAAATCTTAAATTAGAATAGATTGTTTTAATTTATATTTTGTATAATATAAACAGTGATCAAAATTTACTCATATATTTAGTTGCTACGCATCTCACTTTAAAAGCTTTACTCCTGTGATCAAATGTTGTTCAGTTTTTGTGAAGTTGCTCAAAATAAGATCAGTATCTTTGCATATCAAACATTTTATAAACAGAAGATAAACATGTATAACATATAGTGTGGCTCCAAAGGTGTCAACAATATTGTATATCGATAGTAAGTAAAATGAGTTCTGAGTAATCTATAGCTAAACCTTAGTCAATTAAAACACTTTTAATTCCGTTTTTACTTTATACCAATTTACTGTATTATAATCTTTATTTTGCCTAGCAATTTATAGCTTAGCAATTTAAAAATGGATGCATTCAAGATCTGTAAAATGTAATTGATAATCAATCTTGAGGTAGACTCTCAACAAACCTGTCTTGGTGAATATTTCTAGCAACAGAAAGAAGTTTGAGATGGTACTGTCTATTCTCTGTGTACTCCTTAAAATTCATGTACTAGTGCCAATATTAATGACTTTTTTTTAAAAGAAGGGTAATTTCTATACTATGGCCCCATTATTTACAAGATCGTGACATAATCTTTTATCTGTGCCCATTTTTCATGGTATTGGATATTTGGAGTACCAAAGTTGCCTGAGAATATCATTGTTAATCTCAATGAAGAACTAATCTTCTGAAAGTATAAGTACGGTAATTTAACATGTCAAGTTTTGACCATTATTGTTCTGAAAATAGTGCTTTGAGCTGAAAATAGTGCTTTGAGCTGAATCTCTTGCAATATAAAACTGCTCTGTTTTGAATCTCTTGCTTTATATTATATGTTTTATTGTATATTTTTTTGGCTACTGTGCCTTTATTTTGTGTTATGTATCATATGACATTGTTATTTTGAATTGATCAAGTGCTCACTCCTAAGTGTCTTGTTTAAATACCATAGTGCTCACATTTTTATTATTGGTTTACAACCAAAGTGCTAAACACATATTCTAAATTTATTTGACAAATGTCCAAGTGCTACCTTTTTACATAAACTTTAAAATAAAATTGTATGGTTCAATCCTTAAAAAATAGGTTCAACCTCAGTTTTGTCTGTGATACCTTCTTTGAGAAAGAAAACAATATATAAAAAAGATACAGACAAATTAAATTATGTTTAATATCTATGAAGCACTTTTATTCTGACATTGACTGTATGAATACTGTCGTCTAATACCTTGCATACATCAACTAGTTTCAACATATTTATTTATAGTGGATTGGGAAACAAGTTTTGCAACTGATATTAATCCCTTTTCACTTTGCGGGTGCGAGTGCTGCCTTGTAGCGGCACTAGCCTACTCTTTTTCGAAAATCTACAAGGGTGTCTTTAACATGCAAAAGATATGGCTCTCTCTTTACACGGGTCAGCCATTTATCGTCCCCTTCCGACGGACTAGCATCGTTTCCTCAAGACCATACTAGCAAATGGTGTCAAGGTAGAGTCGAAAATTCAGTTCCTGAAATTTTCATCCCGGAACAGGAATCGAACCAGGAACCTAAAGTTTGTGTTAATAGTCCGATGCACTAACCACTACACTACGGCTCTCTATAGTTTCAACTATACTATATGGAAGGATCCAGTTTATCACTTTTTCCAAAAGCTATGTTCTTTATGCATTTTATTAGATGTTTATTTAGAATACCAATCACAACTGTTTTCTTTATAAATTCATAGTCTAGGGGCATTTCTGTTTAAAGACTGAATATTTTTTAATCACCATAATGTTTTTATTTGTATCATGTGTTTAGGCTTTTCAACAGTTGTACAACATTTCCCCATAAAACAATCATTTGAAAGTTAAAGGCTGGTACATTTTTGTTAAAGATTTTTTTACTGACTAATAAAACTATTAAGTAAAATTTATTGACAAATATTTCCATAATTACAAGTTGAATATTATTCTTGACTGATGAATTAAATTCCTTACATGTAACAAAATCCAAAGTTTTAGTTGCGAATATTTTGTAATCATCAAAATTTATTTGAATATCTATTATTTATAAGTAGTAAAGTTAATATTATGGTTAGATTTGTGAGTGAATTTTTTTTGCATACTTCGAATGTGTCAAGTATAGGGTATACATTTTATTTAATCAAATTCTTTGTTTCTTTGTTTTATTTTTTATTCAGTGTGGTTCTTAATTTAACTTTGTTGAATAAAAGGTGGTAAACATATACACAGTAATAACCTGTCTTTAATGCTTAACTGATTTACTTTTGAAATACTTTTTTTTTCCAATACAGCCTTTAGCAGCTATTTTATTGCACAAATCATATTTTCCTTGCTTTTAAATAAATGAAATTGATGAATAAACAATGAATTGCCACAAAGTGTTTCATTTTAATAAAGAATTTGCTTGAAATGTTTTTTGTTCTTACACGAATTGGATTGGAAAGAAGAGGTACCAAAAAAATTAACCAATCTGCAATCTTAGAAAGAACAAGTTTATAATATGTCTTTTATATATCGTACATTGTCTTGTATATATTTGTTAAGGGGCAAGCAGAAGCATGTCTCTGGGTGCAGGATTTTCTCACTGTTGACTCATTGGTGGCCTTTGGCTGTTATCTACTCTTTGGTCAGGTTGTTGTCTGTTTGACACATTCCCCGTTGGGATTCTCAATTTTATATGAAAGAAATCAAAAGAACAGGACCAGCTTCATTAAAAACTTGAAGAAATCTCAACCTCAGAAAGTCCTATCATTTTAAGCACAATTAACTCAACTTTATATTGTCTTCTGTAAAAACTGGATCAAAAGGATTGGGTGAACATCAACGAAACAACAACTAATAAGAAAGTCTTTCTGTGACCCTAATTATTAATCTTTCTTACCACCTAATACAGTTTTTAAACAAATTAAACTAAATACAAAAATATGGAGATTTGGTATGATTGCCAATGAGACAACTATGCACCAAAGTTTAAAAGAAGTGGTTGTAACCAATTTTTGACATTTGTACGCCTTCAACAATGTGAAAAACCCATACCATATGGTCAGCTATAAAAGGCCAAGACATGAAAATATGAAAAAAATTCAATTGATAAAACTTACAGCCTCATTTATAACATTAATTTGTTAAAAACTAATATGACACACGAACCAACAACAATCACTTAACAACAGGCTCCGGCCTTGGGACAGGCACAAAAACATGGTAGTGTTAATCATGTTTGTGAGTGATCAACCCTCCTCTAACCTTGGAATTGGATGTTACGGTACATAACAAGAACAAACTATTAAAATCTGTTGAAAAAGGCCGAACTCATCAGATAGATACACATACGAAGTAGACGTTAACAGTTACTTATACATGCCAAAATCAAAAAGATAACTATTCAGACATTTTTATCAACTGCAAAGTTAAGTCATGAATGAAAAGAATGTTATAATTTATTGTCGAGCCTTTGACATTAGACGAAAAATCAAGACTAAGCGAGACTACATTCCGGTGTCGTCGTCGGCGTCCATAAATATTCACTCTGTGATTAAAGTTTTTGAAATTTTAATAAATTTCTCAAATTATCCTGGATTTCTACCAAACTTGGACAGAAGCTTGTTTGTGGTCAAAAGATAGTATCCAGATGTAAATTTTGTAAAAATAAAATTCCATTTTTTTCAGTATTTTAGTTATAAATGGACTTAGTTTTTCTGCTGGGAAATATAACATTCACTCTGTGGTTAGTTTTTAAAATTTTAATAACTTTCTTAAACTATCCTTGGTTGGTACCAAACTTGAACAGAAGCTTGTTTATGATCATAAGATAGTATCCAGAGGTAAACTAAAAAAAAAATCCATTTTTCCATATTTTACTTTTAAATGGACTTCGATTTTTTTGCTGGGAAACAACACATTCACTCTGTGATTAAACTTTTAAAATTTTAATAACTTTCTTATACCATTTTGGATTTGTACCAAACTTGGACAGAAGCTTGTTTATGATCAAAAGCTAGTATCTAGAAGGAAATTTTGTAAACAAATAAATCAATTTTGTCGTATTTTACTTTAAAATTGACTTAGATTTGCTGCGAAACAACACATTCACTATGTTGTTTAACTTTTTAAAATTTTAATAACTTTCTTATACTATTTTGGATTTGTACCAAACTTGGACCGAAGCTTGTTTATAATCAAAAACTAGTATCTAGAAGGAAATTTGTTTTTTTTTTTCCAGAAAACATTACATTCAGTCTGCAGTTAAAAGTTTTTAAATATTTATTAGATTCATAAACTATCCTGGAATTTTACCAAACTTGGATAGAAGCTTCTTACAATCAAAAGATAGTATCAACAGGAATATTGTATTGATTTATTTCCTCATTTTTGTTGAGCTTGCGATTAACAGAAAGAGTAGGCGAGACACTGGGTTCCGCAAAACCCTTACGAATTTTGTATGTATAGAAGTACTGACTGCTGATCCAATGATACCCTCAGGTACTAACAGTCCACCGACAATGGCATGGACCTTGTGCTATTAAAGGAAAATACTGGTAACACTTTTCTCGTGTCTGGAGTGCTTTTCTGGATTTACCAATTTACACTCATCAGGAGCACTTAAACCAAACATTTGAAAGTTAAATCAGTCAAAAGTAAGTTGTTAAAATATTCATTGTTTGTCCCTGTTGTGGCAAAGAAGTCATTAACGTTACACTCGTCAGTCTGTATGTACATGTATGATAAAATTGGTTTCCATCAAACACCAATCAAGTTCAAATTTAAGTGCCATTTTATAAAAAGAAAATTGCTCAATTTGCAGATTCCACTCTTAAGGATGTTCGCTACTCTGTTAAAAAATAACTTTTTAAAAGACTATTATGAATTGATAGTATATAAATAAAGAAACTAAAAAAGTAGAAAAAAAATGTTGGGTTTTCAAGATATAAGCCATTAAAATTTTGGCGGGAAATAATTCTCTCTATATTTTTCATATCTTTAACATTCGCACCTTATTTGATTCAAAAACTATGAAAAAATAACAAGAATTTTATAAAATTTTGAAACATGGCTTTTTAAACTTCATGTAATGAAATTATGAAAAGTAGGGGTAGTGGGCAATTTTTTTAAGGACAATACATGGATAAAACCTGAGGATTCCGAAAATCTGGCAAAAAAATAAAAAAATGGAGTAGCAAACATCCGGGGGCTCGCGGGTAAAAATCGTTTTTTTTCTAATATAGGATTTCGCTATATTTTTATTATAAATGAACTTTATCATACACTTAATAGAAAAATAAAATTAAAAAATGGTGTCACCATTCATTTAAGCCCACAATCTGTCTCTGAAAGAAGCAAACATTTATGTTAATGTCCTTTTTTTCGGTTGAACTAATAGGATAAATAGAGGTAATATCGAAATAAAAAAATAACCTATTACAGAAATCGCTTAAATTTTACAATTATTTAGTTTATCTACACCTTATTTGAAAACAATCATAAAAAATATAGGTCACCGATGTGTTTAAATTAACTTTGCCACAACCAAAGGTTTAAAACTTATACACAAAGCTTACTAAAAGAGGGACGAAAGATACCAAAGGGACAGTCAAACTCATAAATCTAAAACAAACTGACAACGCCATGGCTAAAAATGAAAAAGACAAACAGAAAAACAATAGTACACATGACACAACATAGAAAACTAAAGAATAAACAACACGAACCCCACCAAAAACTAAGGGTGATCTCAGGTGCTCCAGAAGGGTAAGCAGATCCTGCTCCACATGTGGCACCCGTCGTGTTGCTTATGTGATTACAAATCCGGTAAATAGTCTAATTCGGTAGGTCACATTCATGAAAGGGAAAGGGATTGTAGTTACGACGTAAGGAACATATCCGATATCATTTGTGAAACGGTTATTCCATAACGGTCAACCAACTCGTGATGGCGTCCGTAAAATTTACGAAGGGATGATTTCAACTTCACCACTTGGAACTCTTGGTTTAATAGCTTCCGTGTGAGCAGTAACCCTCTATCAAGAAAATCATGATAGCAAATGCAAGCACGGGAATATCGTATCAATTGGGAGATATATACCCCGTATGCAGGTGCTGCTGGAATGTTGCTACTTAGAAATGGAAAGTTCACAATTGGGAAGCTGAAATCATCTCTTTTGTCGTAAAGTATTGTTTTCAACCGACCCTCATTGTCAATTTCTAGATGTAAACCAAGATATGAAGCCGACTTAACTGTATCTGTAGTATCCTTTATCTCCAATTCGATGGGATAGATGTGTTCCACATAGTCACCAAATTTTGAATTGTTTAGTGAAAGAACGTCATCTATATAGCGGGAAGTAGAGTTAAAGGATATTGCTAACTTCTTATCTTTCTTCCTAAGAAGTTCCTGCATGAAGTCAGCCTCATAATAATAAAGAAACAAGTCGGCAAGTAGAGGGGCACAGTTTGTTCCCATTGGGATGCCGACAGTCTGTTGAAAAACACGTCCTCCGAACGTTACAAATATGTTGTCAATCAAGAAATCAAGCATCTTGATAATATCGGTTTCAGAGAATTTTTTGTTTGAATCAGAGTGATTCTTTACAAAGTATGATTTATCCCTCCCTAAGACAAGATACTTGTATCTACGTTGGCCATTCTTTTTTATGAAGCAAAGTAATTCCAACTCTTTCAATTTGTCTTTTAGTTTGGAATGTGGAATACTTGTGTAAAGAGTAGAAAAGTCAAAAGTTTTAATACTGTTACAAGATGAAAGAGAGTTAGATTGTATGTACTCTAAAAGATCTTTGGAATTGTTAAGTATCCACATCTGATTCAGGCCACCTCTAGAATAGGCAGTTTCACAATAACTTTGAAGCCCGTCTTTGATTGCTGATAAAATAAATGTTAACAATTTAGAAAGAGGTTTCGTGGAGCACTTGGAAGACCCAGCAATATACCGTTGTTTGTAAGGACACTTATGTAGTTTAGGTATCCAATACAGTGATGGAAGATCAAGTTCTTCATCTTTGGTTGAAATACCAAAGGAACAAAGAACAGACCTATGATTATCCAGGATTTCCTCTTTGGTAAGTGTCGTGAGGGTATATGTTGAGTTTCCAAGTGAATTGTCTATACCTAATTCGTTTATCAAGCAATAAATGTAGGGACTTTTACAGACAAAAACGATGTTATTTGGGGCTTTGTCTGCGGGGACAACAACATATTTATCATGGAGGTCGGATAAGTGTTTAGCAACATTTGGGTCTTTAAAGATTGACGTAGCATGGGCATTGATGGACCCATTCAGTTTCTTAATTCTGATTTGTATTAACGACCTCACTGCCTTAATCCATTCGAATAGAGTGTCTACGTCTTCCTTTTCACGTTTAGCCCATTGCCTGGCATAATCCTCGACTGAATCCATCAAAATTTTAAAGTTGTATTTCCAATTGATGGATTTAGGCTCACGATATTTCGGACCTTTCGATAACACCTTTCGTAGAGAAGTGTTATTAACAATGTTAAGGTCACCGGTAATAACGTGGACAGCAGGATTATATTTGAATTGGGAACTAGCACAAGTGCAATCAGGAGGTTTAGACTTGAAGTCGTCTATATCGAGATTCTGCAAAACGCGTTTGTAATTGAAAATTTTAGTTGCAATAGGTTTGGTATAGGTATAAGAAATTATTGGTACAGACTGGTCTTTGAAATAAGGAGGTATTTTCAATTGAACTAATTTATGATTACTACCTCCAAACACAAATCAAGTATGCATTTATTTGGGTCACTTTTACATTTCTCAAGTTTTGTTCCTATAAAAATAGAAAAAATGGCAAATTTGCCGTTGTCACACACTTACTTTACGTCTGCTCAACTGAATGTTATGAAACTTGCCCACATTCCATTTAAAACATTTGATCATTGAAAATGGTTGAATGTAAACTTTAAGATATATTACAGTGACTTGACTGTTAGTGTTGCTATCCACCAATTGCAACTCATTCAAAATTTTGACCAAATTGCAATTTGTTTTATAAAATCAAATTGTTCAACTGGTCAGAATATTGAACAAATTATTCAGTCAAAATGTGAAAGTGCAAGGTGATTAAATAAAATATACTTACAATCCTATAAGACTTTAACTCCACTTTAATGATGTTATTACGAAATTAGTCTATCAATCTGTATAGTTATATTATAGCCATTACCATACTAAAGGTAAAATGTTTTATTTTGAATTGCTATAAAAATGTCCAAACTAAGCTTTTATATAGTTTTTCGTTCGAAAAGGATTTTATATTTATAAGAATCATAAATCATTTAAAATAATACATCATATATTCAGTAAATACGTGTGAAATAACAATATGCTATTGATAAGTTTCCTTGGGGAGATAACCTAAAATACTATTCTTTTGAATAAAGATTTTTTGAAACCAAAAAAGATTATCTCCCCTTCCTACAAACATATTGCAATTTCACAAATATTTTACTGAATATGAAATGTTTTTATTCACATAATGTGTGATTCTTATGAATATAGAATACTTTTCGAAAGAAAAACTATATAAAAGCTTAGTTTGGACATTTTTATAGCAATTAAAAATAAAACAGTTCACCTTTAGTATTTTAATGGCTATAATATAACTATACAGATTGATAAACTGATTTAGTAATACCATCAATAAAGTGGAGTTAAAGTCTTATAGGATTGTAAGTATGTTTTATTTTATCACCTTGCACTTTCACGACTTGACTGTGGTTTTCTACAGCAGTTGGTTCAAATTTCTGACCAGTTGAACAATTTGGTTTGATAAAACAAATTGCAATTTGGTCAAAATTTTGAATGAATTGCAATTGGTGGATAGCAACACTTACAGTCAAGTCACTGTAATAGAGACATAAATAGAACACAAGCAGTCAGGTGGACAAAGTCCCAACCATTATTTTTGTCAACCTTTGCATAGTCACTAATACATATATTACAGTAGTGGACATAGTAATGATGTGTCTCACTTGCTTTACTGATTTTGAATGAAATTATTTTTCAAGATCAAAGTCTTACTTACTACAAATCTTTACATTGTCTATTATCCATATTTCCTGAAAACAAAGTTGAAGATCAGCTGAACCCTGCCATTTATGTACAACTTACAATGATTATATTTTAATTTTTAATACAATGTACATAGCGGATTAATTTATTCTTGTTTATACTGGTGTTCTTCAAAATATTGAATGCTGGTGGATATTTGATTTTAGTACCAGATTAAATAGTCGTTTTTTCTTTGTTGAACATTTAAATTTGTGTTTAACCCATAGCAATCCACAAAATGTGTTATCCCATGAATAATACTGAATCAACAGTATGGTGAATAGAACTCAACTAAGACATGTGAGTCTAGTCTAATGTTGTATCCTATTTCATTCTAATGACCTTATGCCAACTGTTGCCAGGCATGCAAACCAGTAATTATGAATCCATATATAACTTTCCCATAACCAACTCAGTTTTCCTGAACTTGTTTCTCGAACCAGTATGACTTCTGTAGCAATATTCATTATTATGCTTGTGGTATCAATAAGTGTTGTTCATGCTGGAGGCTCGTGTGGTAAGAAAATTATGTATTTAAGATCTTAAATCATATTAACAGGACCACCAAAAGCCCACTCACATTTTACATTATTTTCAGTTCAAAATGTATAGTGGTGCATGAACATAACATTCGTTCTCTTTTCCTGTTCCGATATTTCAACATATAAATTGGTTAAAATGCAATAGGTATTATCAAATAAGGGGAGTAAATTCTGTAATTTGCTATCATTCTAACCAAAATCTAGCAAGAGATTTTTTAATTTAAAATATTTAAAAATGCCTGATTCTTACTAAGACTGGCACTTTAAAAGTTATCTAATCAATTTAGACGGCCCTCTTAACATTTTCCCTTCTTTCATTTTAGAGAACCAGATTTTAGACAACATGATTGACAAAATAGTAGCCTTGCAATCTAATGCAAATGGTGAGTAATGTCATCAGTAAAATTTTATGCGACATTTGAAGAAACTTTGAAAGCAATTGGTTTTAGAACATTGCTGTACTACTTGGATATAATGACATACTATAAACCAACTTATTTTCATGACTAGAGAAATAACGCGGATATAAATCATTGCAAATCATGTAAACTAGGATCTGCCTTATAAAAATACATCAAGTCAATTAGAAAATCGGAAAATTAAATAGCAGAAAAGTGGAGTATAAAGGGTAAAACGTTGAATTAAATTGGTTTACAGTATTAAAAGATGTGATTCTGTTTATACTCATGTAGGTGTACATGAAAATCAATCAAATTTTTTTTATAAGAGTTGAAATGCATTTTTTAATTTGATGATTTTTCCTTTAACGTTAAAATATCTTAATGTTCCCTTTTTTCCCCTGCTATATTTTCATTACTATGTTAAAATTAAGGAAATGAGGTATGATTGTCATACAGTTCACACAAAAGTCTAAATAACCTAAGTTAGGACAGCAAAGTAGCAACTATGTATCATTGTATGGCCTTTAACAATGTGCAAATCATAGTGTATAGTGTGTAGTTAGTAATTCGAATAAGAAAACCAATGGCAAAATTTAAGCAAAAACAATTATAAAGGAAAATGTAAAAAAAAAACCCAAAATGACAGACAACATATGACAACCACTGTAGGACAGACAAACTAGAGGCTCTAAAGAGCCTGTGTCGCTCACCGTGGTCTATTTGAATATTAAACAAAGGACGCAGATTGATTCATGACAAAATTGTGTTTTGGTGATGGTGATGTGTTAGTACATCTTACTTTACTGAACATTCTTGCTGTTTACAATTATCTCTATCTATAATGAACTTGGCCCAGTAGTTTCAGTGGAAAATTTACAAATTTTATGAAAATTGTTAAAAATTGACTATACTAGTAAAAGGCAATAACTCCTGAGGGGGTCAATTGATCATTTTGGTCATGTTGACTTATTTTTAGGTCTTACTTTGATGTACATTATTGCTGTTTACAGTTTATCTCTATCTAAAATAATATTCAAGATAATAACAAAAAACGACAAAATTTCCTTAAAATTACCAACTCAGGGGCAGCAACCTAACAATAGGTTTTCAGATCCATCTGAAAATTGCAGGGCTGACAGACCTTGACCTGATTAACAATTTAACCCCATGTCAGATTTGTTCTAAATGCTTTGGTTTCAGAGTTATAAGCCAAAAACTGCATTTCACCCCTAGGTTCTATTTTTAGCCATGGCGGCCATCTTGGTTGGTTGGCTGGGTCACCGGACACATTTTTTAAACTAGACACCTCAATGATGATTGTGGCAAAGTTTGGCCCAGTAGTTTCAGAGGAAAAGAATTTTGTAAAAGATAACTAAGATTTAAGAAAAATAGTTAAAAATTGACTATAAAGGGCAATAACTCCTAAAGGGGTCAACTGACCATTTTGGTCATTTGACTTATTTGTAAATCTTACTTTGCTGAACATTATTGCTGTTTACAGTATATCTCTATCTATAATAACATTCAAGATAATAACCAAAAACAGCATAAATTTCCTAAAAATTACCAATTCAGGGGCAGCAACCTAACAACAGGTTGTCCGATTCATTTGACAATTTCAGGGCAGATAAATCTTGACCTGATAAACAATTTTACCCATGTCAGATTTGCTCTAAATGCTTTGGCTTTTGAGTTATAAGCCAAAAACTGCATTTTACCCCTATGTTCTATTTTTAGCCATGGCGGCCGTCTTGGTTGGTTGGCCGGGTCACTGGACACATTTTTTAAACTAGATACCCCAATGATGATTATGGCAAAGTTTGGCCTAGTAGTTTCAGAGGAGAAGATTTTTGTATAAGTTAACGACGACGGATGACAGACGCAAAGTGATGAGAAAAGCTCACTTGGCCCTTCCGGCTAGGTGAGCTAAAAAAGGAACAAACATAAACTTTAAAATGTTCTTCGTTTTTACAATATATGTAATATAAAGTAGTTACTGAATGTACCAGTAGTAAAACAATAAAGAACGTAGAAATAAAAGTACATTTCTTGCAGATGACAAGGGAAGAGATAGACCAGCATTTACAGTGAGTCTGACTACTAGTGAGCCAACAATAACGGGAAAAGTACCTATCAAGTTTAACAATGTTATCCTGAATCGTGGAGGTGGATATGATCCCAGTACTGGTTACTTCACAGTACCACAGACAGGCCTTTACCATATCTCAGCTACTATCATGTCTAGAAATGGAGCTACTTTTCATGCCAGTCTTGACAAAAATGGTCAGGATATAGTGTTGATGTATGGAACAAAAATAAATGGAGGCAATGAAAGTACAAACATTGTTTTGGAACTAACCAAGGGTAACAAAGTTTGTGTGAAACATTATGCGTCAAGGTCAGAGGTCATTCATGGATATGGCTACTGCTACTTTTCAGGATATTACATATCAAAATAAAATAATTATATGTAAAGAATAAAAATAAAAGTACGGTAAATACATTTTTGTTGATATTTTCTCTCTCACACCTGCACTAAGTGCATGTTTTATTTTCATTTATTACAAAATACCTGATATTTGACCTTCATAGATGAACTATTGGAGTTTGTGTACAATGTAAGCTCAGTAAAGACTATGCCAAGATGAAAATTTTCTAATTAATCGGTTGTTCAACTTCCAATCTTCTCCATCCATTGTTTTGGCATGATGGTACTGTCTTTATGCATGTACAGAGCATACATTGAGGTCCTTCATAAGCTTCAGGATAAGCGGAAATGCTGGATTTGTTACTTGTAACTTTGTTGTTTGGTGAGTATCAACCACTCAATTAATCTTTTTCTTTAGTTGTGTGTAAAACTTTTAGTTTATTATTGTACCAAAAGTAAAAACAATTTGCACTGAAACTGAAAAGTCAAGGGTAATCTTTTTACGTTCACCTATGCACTAAAACATCACCTCTTAACCCTACAAGCCAGTTAATTTTTTTATTCTCTCTCAGTGAAGACTTCTAGTTAAATTGCTGTGTACATCAATCACAAGACAATTTTATAACCGATTTTTCCATCGAAAATCTGGTTAAAATGTATACAATTACAGACAAAAAGTATTGTTTATGACTACATTTAATAAATAAGTGATAAAACAACATGCAGATCAGATCAGAGTCCAGCACTTATTACATTATTGTCCATCACCATCTCCTGGTTTTTGTGTAGCCATTAGTTTATTATACTTCTTCTCCTGTGTTTCATATTGTTTGGTCAGTTTCTTGAGAGCAGATTTTGTTAATTCATTACCTTCAGCATCATGAGTTGGTATACCCTGAAATAGATATCAGTTTATGTAGTTGAGGTCTTTAGTTCTGTGTAACCCCTTCTTATTTTTAGATGCACAATATTTTTTAGCAGTTCTTCTTGTTTCATTCCCATTTATGAGTTCTAAATATAGTCAGTTAGTTTTATTTTCACTCATCAAGGAACTATTTGTAAGTGAAAAGCACATCTCTATATAAATAGAAATCTGATTGACTCCTCCAAAAATCTCATACCTGTCAAGTAATAGGTTCTAAAACCACACTATACAACAATGTATTACACTTTTGATGAATTCCCTATCGATTTGCAGATGAGCCACTATACAGGCTATAATCCAAATAGATGCATTAGGTAAAAATGGGGTTAAATCAAGGAGCAGTTTCAGAGGATTTGATGTTAAAAGAAAATGTTCGGAAGATGCAATACTATGAAAAGTTCTCCATGAGTGTCTATTATGCTATATGCGTATGTCACAACACCAATATGTGTGAGGGAAGATCTTTGAAGCAATATGTTTAGTATCTAAGAAGTAATTTCATCTAATATCTTGTTCAAATTCTTTAAAAACAAAAGACTCAATATAAATTTGCCCCTGTCAAATTAAAGACATATATTTACCCTCTCATCAAACTTTGAATATTTATCTGTCTCCTTTTTAAAGAGTTCCCCTGGTGGTATTCTGTCCAAAGCTTCTTTTGCTGCCTAGAATATAAATATTACATCAAATGGTTAAAAGACAAGTCACAATTGACACAAAATGTCCTGAGACAAATTGCCAAGTATTGGACAAATAATAACTACATGACATCTATAAGGAGAATTTAGGTCTATGTAGATCAATATGGTTGTGATAATGTCTGTGATGTTAGATCTACTCAAAACAAATTTTTCAAATACTGTGGATCCATTTAGTTTCATGAGTACCAATGTTCATAGATTGAGAAAAAATAGCATTTTCATGGATATTTAATGTGATTGTTTTGCTATGCAGTCTGCATACATTCATCAGATATCATTTCAATGCTATTTTATTTTCCTTGTGAAATGTAATAGGTACCAGTATATGTATACCCCTGAAAATTTAATGTATGAACTTTAAATAGAGTAATATCAAGTGAATACAATTATTTAAGAAAACCTTTAATTTTTACATGACAAAATTAAAACTTTTTAGAAAAGGAGTTGGTTTTATTGAAAGCGCCTATAGAACCCCATTTCTAGCTTAAATTTCAAATTTGTATTTAAAAGTTTATTAAAATTTATTCACAATTAAAACAATGTCTAGATAATAAACAAATCTATTCTTGAAAATTTAATGTAAAAAAGACAACTTCTTTGGTTTTCAGGAACAACAAATGATTGATATATCTGACTGTCAATTTGCAGTACTAAATATTTCTTAGACAAAAATTTGCATGAAATCAAGGAAATTTGGGTCACCAAAATCTCTAAATTTTGTTTCTGATTAAACTGACCTTAACAGCTTCTTGGTCTTTTTTCTTCTTCTCTTTCTCTTGTTTTCTTTGCTCTTCAAACTGGAAAAAGAACAGAACTGATATATTATACTAGTTCAAAAGATTAATCATCATAATAAATAAAACTCCAGGAAACAAATTTAGCTTTTGTGTTACTTATATACTAAGGTTTTTTATTGGGGGTCTCATTGGGGGGTTCCGATCCCGGATCCCACTTACTGTTTTGTCAGATTCCTGTATCCCGCTTACACTATGTACGTAAGCAATGCTCATTTTTTTGTCATTTCCCGGGTCCCGCAAGACCTCATTTCCCGTTTTCATGACCCAATAATTTGACTTTCACGTGTCACGCTTACAAAAACTCTGCAATCCCACGTCACGCTTAGACCCAAATGAGACCAACTTTATTGTCTCCTTGGCAACAAAGTTATATTTGTAGATCTTGTCTTGATGATCAGTTTTGTTATATAAAATGTGTATCTATCTTATTAAAGTGTACAAGATAACTAGTAAAGCAATTGGTTAAAATTGTCATTAAAGGGCAATAACTCTAATGAAGAGTGACTAATCATAATGGCCATATTAATCATTTGTAGTGATTTGAAGCTTTTAATGACAGTTAACTTTTTGAAATGAGACTGACCTCTCTTTCTTTTCTGATGGTCTCTGGGTCCATAAACTTGATGACTGCTGGAGCATTATCTTGGTCCTCTAATCGGACCCCAAGATCTGGCAAGACTCGGTTCCTAACTTCATCACACTGTATTAACACAGGTTTGACTGAAATTCAGTTATAGTCACATTTTACATCACTTAAGGAATTCAATTATTGCATACCAGTTAAACAGATTCTTGTGACTTTAGACATAAAACAGATGACAAAATTACTTAATTAAATTCAACAAAAAGAAGAATTAAAACAAAATATAAAAAACAGCCTCCCACAGCATATTCTAATATTATTTTTGTTTGTTTCTTTATAATTTTACTTTCAATTCCAATAAGAAATAATGTGATGAAAGTTTTTTAAAATGTATGTTTGGGTTTCCATCTAATTTCTATCTTAAAGGAGCATAATTCCCTAAAAAATAATTAATCTGAAATTATTTCCTGGTCTTCTAAATAATGTGTGGCCAGTAAACAATTAATTCACCAAGTACTTTTGACAAAGACCAGACTTAAAAAGGGGTGTTATATCAAACACTGAAAGAACAGCTTGACATAATTTTTAAGCATTATTGGAGTAAAAAAGTATTTCTTTTAGCCTTTTTTATGGCCAATCTTACTTCAAAGTACAGCAAACACAATATCGAATTTCAGTGAAAAGTTAGGCTAAATAAGGCTCTCTTATACAACAGGACACTTAATAGACCCCATATGATGGTGAGGTCTCCTTTAATTTGGCCCTATGTTTTCAAAGGAGATATTAAGACAGATTACATATGAACAACTACAAATGATTGATGGACTACAGAGGTAAAGTGATTGCTCACAGTACCTCCCAAGTGAAATAACAAAGGCTTACTTTTCTGTTCTATTGCAACCTGTCTAACAGTATCTCTGAACTGTGCAAAGGCTTGAAGGTATGGCATTACAGTTTCTTCTATCTATAAATATAAAACACAATTATCTAAATGAAATATGTTAAACTTCTATATTCTAAGAAAATAAATCAGTTTCAGAGATTCAATCTGTTTTTTTTTTCACCCATTACATGTTCTGTGCTTGTAATTAGCTGTTACCCCTATCCATCTATCTGTATTAGTTATCCTTACATATATAATTCTTATACTATTTGCATATCTACAAATACTTTAATTTAACAGGTCCATTAGACTTTTCCCTGCGTTTACCAGTACCAGCTATAGGGTATCCTACTTACATTAACAGACTGAGTTTTAGCTATAGGGAATCCTACTTACATTAAAAGACTGAGTATCAGCTATAGGGACTCCTACTTACATTAACAGACTGAGTACCAGCTATAGGGTATCCTACTTACATTAACAGACTGAGTACCAGCTATAGGGAATCCTACTTACATTGACAGGCTGAGTACCAGCTTAAGGGGATCCTACTTACATTTACAGGCTGAGTACCAGCTATAGGGAAGCCTACTTACATTAACAGACTGAGTACCAGCTAAAGGGGATCCTACTTACATTAACAGACTGAGTACCAGCTAAAGGGGATCCTACTTACATTATCAGGCTGATTATCAGCTATAGGGAATCCTACTTACATTAACAGGCTGAGTACCATCTACAGGGGATCCTACTTACATTAACAGACTGAGTACCAGCTATAGGGAATCTTTCTTACATTAACAGACTGAGTACCAGCTAAAGGTAATCCTACTTACATTAACAGGTTGAGTACCAGCTAGAGGGAATCCTACTTACATTTACAGGCTGAATACCAGCTAAAGGGGATCCTACTTACATTAACAGACTGAGTACCAGCTATAGGGAATCCTACTTATATTAACAGCTGAGTACCAGCTAAAGGGAATCCTACTTATATAAACAGACTGAGTACCAGCTTTAGGGAATCCTACTTACATTAACAGACTGAGTACCAGCTAAAGGTAATCCTACTTACATTAACAGGCTGAGTACCAGCTATAGGGAATCCTACTTACATTAACATGCTGAGTAACAGCTAAAGGGGATTCTTCTTACATTAACAGACTGAGTACCAGCTATAAGGAATCTTTCTTACATTAACAGACTGAGTACCAACTATAGGGAATCCTACTTACATTGACAGACTGAGTACCAACTATAGGGAATCCTACTTACATTAACAGACTGAGTACCAGCTATAGGGAATCCTACTTACATTAACATGCTGAGTAACAGCTAAAGGGGATTCTTCTTACATTAACAGACTGAGTACCAGCTATAAGGAATCTTTCTTACATTAACAGACTGAGTACCAACTATAGGGAATCCTACTTACATTGACAGACTGAGTACCAACTATAGGGAATCCTACTTACATTAACAGACTGAGTACCAGCTATAGGGAATCCTACTTACATTAAAAGACTGAGTATCAGCTATAGGGAATCCTACTTACAGTAACAGACTGAGTACCAGCTATAGGTAATCCTAATTACATTAACAGGCTGAGTACCAGCTAAAGGGGATCCTACTTACATTAAAAGACTGAGTACCAGCTATAGGGAATCCTACTTACATTAACAGACTGAGTACCAGCTAAAGGTAATCCTACTTACATTAACAGGACAAGTACCAGCTAAAGGGAATCCTACTTACATTAACAGACTGAGTACCAACTATAGGGAATCCTACTTACATTAAAAGACTTAGTATCAGCTATAGGGAGTCCTACTTACATTAACAGACTGAGTACCAACAATAGGGAATCCTACTTACATTAACAGACTGAGTACCAACTATAGGGAATCCTACTTACATTAACAGACTGAGTACCAACTATAGGGAATCCTACTTACATTAACAGACTGAGTTCCAGCTATAGGTAATCCTACTTACATTAACAGGTTGAGAACCAGCTAAAGGGGATCCTACTTACATTAACATGCTGAGTACCAGCTAAAGGGGACCCTACTAACATTAACAGACTGAGTACCAGTTACAAGTTATCCTACTTACATTAACAGACTGAGTACCAGCTATAGGGAATCCTACATTCATTAACAGACTGAGTACCAGTTATAGGTAATCCTACTTACATTTACAGGCTTAGTACCAGTTAAAGGGGATCCTACTTACATTAACAGGCTGAGTACCAGCTAAAGGGGATCCTACTTACATTAACTGACTGAGTACCAGCTATAGGGAATCCTACTTACATTAACAGACTGAGTATCAGCTATAGGTAATCCTACTTACATTTACAGGCTGAGTACCAACTATAGGGAATCCTACTTACATTAACAGACTGAGTACCAGCTATAGGGGATCCTACTTACATTTACAGGCTGAGTACCAGCTAAAGGAGATCCTACTTACGTTAACAGACTGAGTACCAGCTATAGGGAATCCTACTTACATTAACAGACTGATTACCAGCTATAGGTAAACCTACTTACATTAACAGACTGAGTTCCAGCTATAGGTAATCCTACTTACATTAACACTGAGTACCAGCTATAGGTAATCCTACTTAAATTAACAGGCCGAGTACCAGCTAAAGGGGATCCTACTTATATTAACAGGCTGAGTACCAGCTAAAGGGATCCTACTTACATAAACAGACTGAGTACCAGCTATAGGGAATCCTACTTACGTTAACAGGCCGAGTACCAGCTAAAGGGGATTCTACTTACATTAACAGACTGAGTACCAGCTATAGGGAAGCCTACTTACATTAACAGACTGAGTACCAGCTATAGGTAATCCTACTTACATTAACAGACTGAGTACCAGCTATAGGTAACCCTACTTATATTAACAGGCTGAGTACCAGCTAAAGGGGATCCTTCTTACATTAACAGACTGAGTACCAGCTTTATGGAATCCTACTTACATTAACAGACCGAGTACCAGCTATAGGGAATCCTACTTACATTAACAGGCTGAATACCAGCTAAAGGGGATCCTACTTACATTAACAGGCTGAGTACCAGCTATAGGTAATCCTACTTACATTAACAGGCTGAGTATCAGCTATAGGGAATCCTACTTACATTAACAGACTGAGTACCAGCTAAAGGTAATGCTAATTACATGAACAGACTGAGTACCAGCTATAGGTAAACCTACTTACATTAACAGGCTGAGTACCAGCCATAGGTAATCCTACTTACATTAACAGGCTGAGTACCAACTATAGGTAATCCTACTTACATTAACAGACTGAGTACCAGCTAAGGGGGATCCTACTTACATTAACAGACTGAGTACCAGCTATAGGGAATCCTACTTACATTAACAGACTGAGTACCAGCTAAGGGGGATCCTACTTACATTAACAGACTGAGTACCAGCTATAGGGAATCCTATGCTATCATCTGTTTCTATTGCACCAAACATCTGAAATTAAAAAATAAATTTGATAAAAAGAGAACTTGTCATTTATTTTAAATTATGGTGCAACTTTCTGCAGAGAAACGTAATATACTTTTTGGATGAACAATCATAAAAATCATCAGCGCAATATATTATCTATTTTCCATCATTTAATTGTATTGGAACTATAGATATCATATTGTTTCTATTTGACAAAAACAGCATATCAATTAGTTATTATTTCAATTATTATTGTGTTAATCTAATGTATTTGAAGATTTTTTTTTATAAAAGATCGACCATAATTTTTATCATTATCATGAAGTTCATTAGATGACGTCCCAAAGTATATATAATTTTTAGATATTATTACAAGGCATTTTGAACAGATATATCATGTTAAGGAGGGGTATTTGCGAAAAATACCAGTCGAGAGAATGTAAAATTTCACGAGCCGTAAGGCGAGGGAAATTCATTCTCAAGACTGGTATTTTTCGCAATACCCCTCAAGAACATGCTACATCTGTTTAATTACACCGAATGTTAACGTTCAAAAACACATTGACGTTACAAGCATCAAGTACGATAGAGTATTTTTTGGCAAATACCACGGCAGAGAGGGTAAAAAATGCATATCCTTTCTGAAAATACCCTGGCGCCGTTAAAAAATGACCGATATTCATTTGATAACAGTAAATTGGTGAAAAATACACTGGCAATCAACCAATCAAAACCCAGGATTCTTACATAAGGTGTAATTAATGCCTAAAAATAACCATGCAATATCACTTTTCTTTTTGCTGTTTTGAAGCGACCTTGGAAAATATAATTTAACATGTAACTATTCCTGAAAGAATCACATGAGTCAAAAAATACAAATATACAAATCAATAATATTTTGCAGTAATGTCTTACTTTGAGTAGATTAGTAATGTATGTAGCTATATTTTGCAGTAATGCCTTACTTTGAGTAGATTAGTAATGTATGTAGCTATATTTTGCAGTAACATTCTGTTGGGTAGAGTTTTGTCTGTCTTGTGTTTGTTGATGTATATATTGCTGGCCTTTATCAGCTCTCTAACTTCATCCAATGCTGTCTTTGTGTCAACATTATCTGTAAATAAACAAAACTGTCAAGTCAGCAAAAATGCCTTTTGATACCAAATCAACTTTGAATTAATTTGGCAAAAGTGTGATTTTAATTTGAATGTTTTTTTGTGATCATAAAACAGACACTAATACAATAAAGTAAACTATCAAAAACTATATCACCCTACAAACTTATTGCAAATGGAATAAAGCTAGCCCAAAGTTGGTCATCAGGTGCAAAAAGCGTAATATTTTTTCTTATTTCTTGACCTGGAAGACCCAGGGATGCTGATAGACATACCTATATGTGGTCTGCATCCTTTAAGTTCTTAGGTCGGAGTGAAACTGATTTGGGTACAGCAGTTTGGACCAAAAATCTGAAATTTCAGTTTTTATTTCTTTAACTGGACCTGCTACTAGCAGAAGTCATTTCCTATGTGTATTTCAATAATAAACACGACCAGTAGTTATATGTCTACAGGTTTACACTATTTGTTAAGCTTTGACAATAAGTTTGAATCAAACTTACCACAAAGAGCAGATCAAACTTACCACAAAGAGCAGATCAAACTTACCACAAAGAGCAGCATGGACATTAGTTCTTGTGTCCATCAATCTGAAATAAATCAAACATGTCATTTTAATATATCTATAGGATTTATTGATGTGCAAAAAACACTATTCTGTTATAGTTGTGGCCTGTCAGCTATTTCTTGCATAAAGAGATATTTCTTGTATCACACAGCTGCATGTGGGTCAGGGTCCCTAATGGACCTTGAGATGAGGAACTCAGATGACGTAATTAAAAAAAATATTAGTCCGCCATACTATTGTGGATGCTGTGATTTTAAAAATGGACATAAATGAACAGTAAGAACTGTTTTATAGAGCTGATGTGATGAGAAAAGAAATATGTAGATTTGACCTGAAATAAATTATTAGAAAGGACATTTTTTTTTATTGAATTTTATGATCAGAATTTTGGGATTATTTCATGAGGAGAGTGACATTTTTCACCATCTTCCAGGGTCCAGCAATTTGCGAAAAAAGTAATCTCACTTGCCACCCCGAAAATTTAACCAGACATGTATAAATGTACCAGCTTCGATATGAGCCATCATACATGTTCAAGTAAACAATATGGACTGAGCAACGGAGGAAAACGTTACCATTACCGCCTATGGAGAATTATTTGTAAATGTTGACCCATGTAGCGTATATGAAAAAGGAGTATAAGCAGTTTCAGTCCAAGAAAATCTAATTTTCAAAAACAATTTTTCAAATATGCATATATTATATTAACGGGAGGGATTTTGCTGATATACCTATAAAGAAGATATAATCTTTCAATTAGTTTAATTGAGGTCTGGAGCTGGCATGTCAGTAACTGCTAGTAGTTTGTTGTTATTTATGTATTATTGTCATTTTGTTTATTTTCTTTTGTTACCTCTTCTGACTGTGACATCAGACTCAGACTTCTTTTGAACTGAATTTTACTATGTGTATTGTTCGGGGACCATCATGCAAATAACGGTAATAATAATTACCAAATGAAGTTAATGGTAATTTTTTATGCATGACAATAAGATGTACACTTTCTTTTAGACAATATAAAAATCAATTGATTTTGAAGAATCACTTTATTTTTTTGCCCCAAAAATGATGGTAACAATAATTAGTTGAGACCTCTGACGAATCATGACAAGTGCATTTTGATGAATCACAGTCAAATTTTAACCAATTTGAAGCTAATGGTAGCCAAAAATGACCGTTTCACGCCTGGTGGTAAAGGACATTACTACTCTCATATAAATGAGAAGATATATCTTTCCTGTATCTGTACCTTGTATTGAGGCTGACTTCTTCTGGGTTCCATTTATGGAAAGCTGCGACACCTGTGGAGGCCGTGTTTCTTAATATACTCTGGATTGTCAGGAAAAACTCCTATAATCAAATTAGAAATTTATTAAATAAATGTCTATAAAGAGAAGTGAAGAGGTTGCCAAAAGATGGTTCATGGATTATTCAGATCTGTTCACTTAAATAGATAAAAACATAACTTTTATTTGGAAAAATTAACTTTACTTGAATGTTAGGGCTGTTAGTGATGTGTTAATAATTTAAGACATGACCAAGCAAGATGAAATTTTTAATTTATCAAGGACTATAACTATTTAACAGTAGAAAACATACTTTAAAAACCCTGCAAAGGACATGTATTATATGTCTGTGGTATCACAATAAATATGGTCAAATCTGTGTATCATGCTTAATTCAGAAAGACAAAAAAAGAAAGAAAACTATGACATTGTTCACTCAATCCCCCCTCCCCCCAAAAAAAAGACTATTTAAAAAAATTATAATCATTATGACTTAAATTTTAATTGTGTAGCAAATTTTAAGCTCAATACATGACAAATATTGAAATAATTATAATGAGAAAAAAATTTGAAATTGTGTCCTATCCCTCCAAAAATACATGTTATTTCAGTTTAAATTGTTGCTTAATAAATTGTTTTAGCATTTGATATAATGAATTTGTTTTTTCAATTTTGAAATACTTTTATTTATGTGAAGGGGGGTTTTCACCTTCTTTTTTTTTTAATTCTTCAGTAAATTCAACATATGACAAATATTAAAAAGATAATTGGTGTATTACAATTTCTTTGTGTGTAATGCCCTTTGGAAGGAGTCATCAGTTAATTGACAATTTAACAATTATATTTCCTGTGATAATTATCTAATTAGTGACAATGAAATGCCTGGCAGAAGTAATTCTGATGACACTAACAGTGAGTATTGTTATAAAACCTGTCTGTCAAGATGAGCAGATTTGATTGGGTAAGTCTATAAATAATTCTGTGAGTTAAATCACTCATCATTACCTATATACCAGCTAGGGTAAAGTTTGTTTAAAATTCAGAAGTTGTCATTACAAGAAGGCTGAACTAGATCATCCACTTGTATAAAATAACAGACCAGCTTCTGAGAGGTAATATTCAATATCATTATTTTTTTATATCTTTCAATTTGGTTTTGAAACCTTATTTATTATAAAATTATTTCCCATTTTATCAAGTTACAGTCAAATGTCAAATAATGCACCTTACAGCAAATCATTGGAAATGTACAAATTAATTATAAGTTTATCTGCATATCGTCTAAAAATCATCAGAGAAACAGATTCTTCCACCAAATCTGTTGTAATACAATATTTCTCCATTCTTGACAGTTAAATTTATAATGATTAAAACTCACAGCCAGCCCAATCCTACATCTTTAATTTGAAATTTTTTAATATGTCTTAATTAAGTGGTGGAATGTTGTATGACATTCAATGCTGTGGTGGAAACTTTATTTAACTTATTTATTTAATATTACTTTGAAACCAATATATACAAATACAATTGTTAGTACCTTTACATAACACTTGTACACAAAGAAAGATTAAATCCTTTCATTTTTGCAGTGCTGGGATATTTTACATAGGTGACTGGAATAAGTTGATATCTGATATTTTTACTGGAATATTTAATTTAAATCAACTTAATATATGGATATCGCAAGATGTGGTATGAGTGCAAATGAGACAACTCTCCATCCAAATTACAATTAATAAAAGGAGACCATTATAGGTCAATGTACTCTCTACACATATTAAGGTTTGATGGGTCATAATTTCTAAACCAAACATTGATTTGTAAAAGACCATAAAAGTCACATCTGGAAGAATGATCAATTTGGCTGTATATTTTAGGATGTATTCATCTCTTAAATGTTTTTTAATTGATTTATAACTAGTATAGAAATTGCTGAGTCCAAACATGGCAGAATTGTCTTAAAAAACTGATTTAAGATGGCCAAATCCACTTGAATATATAATCATCTGGAACATAATTTGATACTGGATTCTGCTTAGTTTGTTTTCAAGAAGTGGTACTTTTTTGAAGTTTTAAATTTAGAAAATCTATTGCTCTTTATATCGCTGAAAAACTATCTCTTAAACTTAAAATAACAAGTTGAGGACATTGAAACAAAATCTTTTTTCTCTTTTTTTAGAACTCAAGTCTTTGATAAGATCCTTAATTCATCCACAATGCCTGAAGAAACAGAAACACAACAGCCACAAGAGGATGTCAAGACAGAAGGTGCCGGTATAGAACATATAAACATCAAGGTAACAGGACAAGATGGGAACACAGTTCACTTTAAAATCAAACGTAAAACACCATTACGTAAACTGATGAATGCCTACTGTGACAGAGCTGGGTTAACATCATCTATGGTACGGTTCAGGTTTGACGGTAACCCGATCAATGAAACAGACACACCAACAGAGTTAGATATGGAGGATGGGGACTCCATAGACGTGTTTCAGTCACAAACAGGAGGAAAATAAAACATATCAAAGACTATAAATATTCATAGGTCGCCATCTTCTTCTGAAACAAACTACCAATGACTATAGTCAAAATCATTCATACAAGACAGATCATTTTCATCAGCATTCATCCACAAAGAATCATCATTTCTAACATTCATCCAACAGGAATCACTTATTTTGACATTGAATAGTTTCATCCCCATTCATTAAACAATGATCATATAAATCATCATCGCCATTCATTAGACAGATCATTCTTATCACCATTCATGTGCCATATATAAGATCACTGTCATCACCATTTATTTGTCATATCCATTAATCATTACCATTATTGTCATCATCATCATTATCGTCATAATCATCATCATTTTCATAATCTTCATCATCATTGTCATAAATGTTGTCATTGTCATTATCAGCAAAATCATCACATAGTCATAATCATAATCATTGCAAAAATCATAATCATTTACCATCATTTTCATAATCGTTATCATATTAGCATAATCATCAAAATTCTCTTAATCATTGTCATTATTGTCATCATCATTTTCATTATTGTCATTATCAGCAAAATCATCATAATCATTGTCATAATTGTCATAATCATTGTCATAGTCATCATTTTTGTAACAATCATCAATATCATGCCATAATTATTGACATGTACATTTAAACTAATGAATGCCACTAACAAGTTGTAAAATTGAATTGAATAAACTTTAAAAAAAAACATTTTTTAGTGGATATTTACGGTCATTCAAAACAAAATTATGTAATTCAATATAAAAAACTATTTTCCAGAAGTTATTTGACTGGTCATCAATGTGTTTCAAGGTTTATAAAGTCATTAAAATACTGATGGGTCACTTAATTTGTTTCTAATCTCATCTTTGTTAGGTCAAACTCAAGTAATAACTAAGGAATCCATACTTTTATTGACCATGTGACTGTTAAAACAGCAGGATGTTTGTATACAATCTATAATAAAAACAAGATGTGGTATAAGTGCCAATGAGACAACTCCCAATCCAAGTAAATAAATAGTAAACAGTTATAGGTCAAAGTAGGGCCTTCAACTCAGAGCCTTGGCCCACACAAACAGAAAGCTAATACATAAAAAAACAGCAACCACTGAAGAACAGGTTTCTGATTTAGGACAGGTGCAAACAAATGTAGCAGTTCAAATGTTTTAACAGGTGCTAACCTTTCCCCTACTAAGTTTCTTTTCAGCCTACATTTCATTTCCTGATTAGTTGAGAATAAAAACACTATATTCTTCATATTTCATTTGCATTGGTATGCAGTCATAATTCAACAAAGGTCATAAAGAGGGAGTTTATGAACAGACGAAAAGGAAATAAATGGCCAATTCACAATGAGAAAAAAAGTTTACTTATTGGGGAGGATTTTTTGAACAGACAAACAGGAAATAAATGGCCAATTCAAAATAAGAACCAGTTGCTTCGCAGGGCGCAGCATTATACGACCGCAGAGGTTGAACCCTGAACGTTGGGGCAAGTATGGACACAACATTCAAGCTGGATTCAGCTCTAAATTTGGATTGTGATTAAATAGTTGACACAGCATAGGTTTCTGACACAGAATGAATGTGTTCTAATGAACTTAAACAAAAAATTTTGCCTTTGAGCAATTCACTATGCTGTTGAATATTAATCCTCTCAAAAAAATGTTTGAAGAAATTTTCTTTTTATTTATGAAATCTGAAATGAAAAAAATTGACCCCCCAATTTTTTTTTCACATCCCCCTTTCCCTTATTTCAAAACTGATCTCAATTCAAATTTCTAATGAAGTTTGCAACAATAACTACTCATTTAAATACATCATAAAATATTAAAATGTAAAAAAGTGCTTGTTATTACTGAATGGTAAAGATTGTTTTAATCTATCAGTTGGTAGTAAAAGTGAATATACATTGTATATTGTATAAAACAATGATTTAAGTTGATTCAACTACTATTCTGGACAAAGATAGATAACTCCAATTGAAATCCAATTGGAATTTCTTGCTATTGCACAATATTGTGCAATTAGATATTTCTTGCTATTGTGCAATACTGTGCAATTGAAAATATTTGCTATTGTACAATACTGTGCAATTGAAGATTTCTTGCTATTGCACAATACTGTGCAATTGAAGATTTCTTGCTATTGCTGAATACTGTGCAATTGAAAATTTCTTGCTATTGCACAATACTTAATATAATAATTTTGGATCCTGATTTGGACCAACTTGAAAACTGGGCCCATAATCAAAAATCTAAGTACATGTTTAGATTCAGCATATCAAAGAGGCCCAAGAATTCAATTTTTGTTAAAATCAAACTTAGTTTATTTTTGGACCCTTTGGACTTAAATGTAGACCAATTTTAAAATGGGACCAACAATTAAGAATCTACATACACAGTTAGATTTGGCATATCAAAGAACCCCAATTTTCAATTTTTGATGAAATCAAACAAAGTTTAATTTTGGACCCCGATTTGGACCAACTTGAAAACTGGGCCAATAATCAAAAATCTAAGTACATTTTTAGATTCAGCATATCAAAGAACCCCAAGGATTCAATTTTTGTTAAAATCAAACTAAGTTTAATTTTGGACCCTTTGGACCTAAATGTAGACCAATTTGAAAACGGGACCAAAAATTAAGAATCTACATACACAGTTAGATTCGGCTTATCAAAGAACCCCAATTATTCAATTTTTGATGAAATCAAACAAAGTTTAATTTTGGACCCTTTGGGCCCTTTATTCCTAAACTGTTGGGACCAAAACTCGCAAAATCAATACCAACCTTCCTTCTATGGTCATAAACCTTGTGTTTAAATTTCATACATTTCTATTTACTTATACTAAAGTTATGGTGCGAAAACCAAGAAAAATGCTTATTTGGGTCCCTTTTTGGCCCCTAATTCCTAAACTGTTGGGACCTCAACTCCCAAAATCAATACCAACCTTCCTTTTGTGGTCATAAACATTGTGTTTAAATTTCATTGATTTCTATTTACTTAAACTAAAGTTATTGTGCGAAAACCAAGAATAATGCTTATTTGGGCCCTTTTTTGGCCCCTAATTCCTAAACTGTTGGAACCAAAACTCCCAAAATCAATCCCAACCTTTCTTTTGTGGTCATAAACTTTGTGTCAAAATTTCATAGATTTCTATTAACTTAAACTAAAGTTATAGTGCGAAAACCAAGAAAATGCTTATTTGGGCCCTTTTTGGCCCCTAATTCCTAAAATGTTGGGACCAAAACTCCCAAAATCAATCCCAACCTTCCTTTTGTGGTCATAAACCTTGTGTTAAAATTTCATAGATTTCTATTCAGTTTTACTAAAGTTAGAGTGCGAAAACTAAAAGTATTCGGACGACGACGACGACGACGACGACGACGACGACGACGCCGACGCCGACGCCAACGTGATAGCAATATACGACGAAAAATTTTTCAAATTTTGCGGTCGTATAAAAAACAGGTATTTTTTTTAACAAATTTGCACAAGAGAGGGTGTAAATTGAATCATCACAAAATCATGTGAAACCAGATGCTCCACAGGGCGCAGCTTTATACGACCGCAGAATTCAAACCGTGAACAGTTGGGACAAGTATGGACACAACATTAAAGCTTGATACAGCTCTGAATTTGAATTGTGATTAAATAGTTGGCACAACAAAGGTTTCTGACACATCATGAATGTGGTCTCAGAACTTAAACTTAATAAAGGGCTGCGCTTTAGCGCATGATACGCCCGTTGCTCTTTTAACTTGTCTTTTATGCTTTAAATGAATTTATATGATCAACTAGAAATATATATACAAATCAAAAGGGATGTTACATTAATATAATCACCAAAGTTTCATAAAATCCCCCTTTTTTAAGTATAAAAATTCATTACTTAAGAAAACGTAAAATCTAAAATTTATAAAAATGGAAAGGGAGCTTATGTCAATAGATATAAACAATTTATCAAAGTTGCATAAAATTTTGTGAAAGTGTTAGTAATTGTCCCAAAATTGGAAAATCCCCCCTTTTTTAAGCATAAAAATTCATAACACGGAAACGTAAAATCTGAAATTTATAAAAATTGAAAGGGAGCTTACATCAATAGATATAAACAATTCACCAAAGTTTCATGGACATTGGTGAAAGCCTTTTTGAGTTATTTTCCACTGTGTTGAAAATCCCCCTTTTTTTTATGAATAAAGCCCCATAAATCCAAAACTTAAAATCTGAATTTTATAAAAATTGAAAGGGAGCTTACATCAATAGATATAAACAATTCACCAAAGTTTCATGGACATTGGTGAAAGCCTTTTTGAGTTATTGTCCGAAGTGTTGAAAATGCCCCTTTTTTTATGAATAAAGCCCCATAAATCCAAAACTTAAAATCTGAAATTTATAAAAATTGAAAGGGAGCTTACATCAATAAATATAAACAATTCACCAAAGTTTCATGGACATTGGTGAAAGCCTTTTTGAGTAATTGTCCGAAGTGTTGAAAATCCCCCTTTTTTTATGAATAAAGCCCCATAAATCCAAAACTTAAAATCTGAAATTTATAAAAATTGAAAGGGAGCTTACATCAATAGATATAAACAATTCACCAAAGTTTCATGGACATTGGTGAAAGCATTTTTGAGTTATTGTCCGAAGTGTTGAAAATCCCCCTTTTTTTATGAATAAAGCCCCATAAATCCAAAACTTAAAATCTGAAATTTATAAAAATTGAAAGGGAGCTTACGTCAATAGATATAAACAATTCACCAAAGTTTCATGGACATTGGTGAAGGCCTTTTTGAGTTATTGTCCGAAGTGTTGAAAATCCCCCCTTTTTTTATGAATAAAGCCCCATAAATCCAAAACTTAAAATCTGAAATTAAAAAAAAAACGGAAGGGAGCTTACGTCAATAGATATAAACAATTCACTTAAGTTTCATGGAAATTGGTGAAAGTGTTTTTGAGTTATTGTCCGAAGTGTGGACGACGGACGGACGGACGGACAATGGTATACCATAATACGTCCCGTCTAAAAGACGACGGGCGTATAAAAACTTAAAAATTTAAAATTGGACATTTACCTATTATGGTCCAATATCCAAAATCTAAATACATGGGGGTATTCAGCATATCAAAGAACCCCAAGAATTCAATTTTCGATGAAATCAAATAAAGTTCAATTATGGACCCTTTAGACCTAAATGTGGACCAATTTGATAACTGGGCCCAAATATCAAAAATCTAAATACATCATCATCAGGTTAGATTCAACATCTATCAAAGAACCCCATATAATCAATTTTTGTTGAAATCAAACAAAGTTTAATTTTGGACCCCGATTTGGACAAACTTGAAAAGTGGGCCTATAATCAAAAATCTAAATACATGTTTAGATTCAGTATATCATAGAACCCCAAGGATTCAATTTTTGTTGATATCAAACAAAGTTTAATTTTGGACCCCGATTTGGACCAACTTGAAAACTGGACCCATAATAAAACCAGATGCTCCACAGGGCGTAGCTTTATACTACCGCAGAGGTTGAACCCTGAACGGTTGGGGCAAGTATGGACACAACATTCAAGCTGGATTCAGCTCTAAATTTGGATTGTGATTAAATAGTTGACACAGCATAGGTTTCTGACACAGAATGAATGTGTTCTAATGAACTTAAAATTTTTGTTTTCTCTTAGAGCAATTCACTATGCTGTTGAATATTAATCCTCTCAAAAAAATGTTTGAAGAAATTTTCTTTTTTATTTATGAAATTTTAAATGAGAAAAATTGAACCCAATTTTTTTAATCACATCCCCCTTTCCCTTATTCCAAAACTAATCTCAATTAAAATTTCTAATGGAGTTTGCAACAATAACTACTTATTTAAATACATCATAAAATATTAAGATGTAAAAAAACTGCTTGTTATCACTGAATGGTAAAGATTATTTTAATTTATCAGTTGGTAGTAAAAAGTGAATATACATTGTATATTGTATATAACAAAGATTTAAGTTGATTCTGGACAAAGAAAGATAACTCCAATTAAAAAAAAAATCTTGCTATTGCACAATATTTTGCAATTAGATATTTCTTGCTTACTATTCTGGACAAAGAAAGATAACTCTAATTAAAAAAATTTTGCTATTTCACAATATTGTGCAATTAGATATTTCTTGCCATTGCGCAATACTGTGCAATTGAAAAGACTTGCTATTGCACAATACTTAATATAATAATTTTAGATCCTGATTTGGACCAACTTGAAAACTGGGCCCATAATAAAAAATCTAAGTACATTTTTGGATTCAGCATATCAAAGAACCCCAAGATTTCAATTTTTGTTAAAATCAGACTAAGTTTAATTTTGGACCCTTTGGACTTTAGTGTAGACCAATTTGAAAACAGGACCAAAAATGAAGAATCTACATACACAGTTAGATTTGGTATATCAAAGAACCCCATTTATTCAATTTTTGATGAAATCAAACAAAGTTTAATTTTGGACCCCGATTTGGACCAACTTGAAAACTGGGCCAATAATCAAGAATCTAAGTACATTTTTAGATTCAGCATATCAAAGAACCTAACTGATTCATTTTTTGTCAAAATCAAACTAAGTTTAATTTTGGACCCTTTGGACCTTAATGTAGACCAATTTGAAAACGGGACCAAAAAGTTAAGAATCTACATACACAGTTAGATTCGGCATATCAAAGAACCCCAATTATTCAATTTTGATGAAATCAAACAAAGTTTAATTTTGGACCCTTTGGGCCCCTTATTCTGTTGGGACCAAAACTCCCAAAATCAATACCAACCTTCCTTTTATGGTCATAAACCTTGTGTTTAAATATCATAGATTTCTATTTACTTATACTAACGTTATGGTGCGAAAACCAAGAAAAATGCTTATTTGGGTCCCTTTTTGGCCCCTAATTCCTAAACTGTTGGGACCTAAACTCCCAAAATCAATACCAACCTTCCTTTTGTAGTCATTAACATTGTGTTTAAATTTCATTGATTTCTATTTACTTAAACTAAAGTTATTGTGCGAAAACCAAGAATAATGCTTATTTGGGCCCTTTTTTGGCCCCTAATTCCTAAACTGTTGAAACCAAAACTCCCAAAATCAATCCCAACCGTTCTTTTGTGGTCATAAACCTTGTGTCAAAATTTCATAGATTTCTATTGACTTAAACTAAAGTTATAGTGCGAAAACCAAGAAAATGCGCATTTGGGCCCTTTTTGGCCCCTAATTCCTAAAATGTTGGGACCAAAACTCCAAAAATCAATACCAACCTTCCTTTTGTGGTCATAAACCTTGTGTTAAAATTTCATAGATTTCCATTCACTTTTACTTAAGTTAGAGTGCGAAAACTAAAAGTATTCGGACGACGACGATGATGCAGACGACGACGACGACGCAGACGACGACGACGCAGACGACGACGCCAACGTGATAGCAATATACGACGAAAAATTTTTCAAATTTTGCGGTCGTATAAAAATCTAAGAACATGTTTAGATTCAGCATATCAAAGAACCCCAAGAATTCAATTTTTGTTAAAATCAAGCTAAGTTTAATTTTGGACCCTTTTGACCTTAATGTAGACCAATTTGAAAACAGGACCAAAAATTTAGAATCTACTTACACAGTTAGATCCGGCATATCAAAGAACCCCAATTATTCAATTTTTGATGAAATCAAACAAAGTTTAATTTTAGACCCTTTTGGCCCCTCATTCCTAAACTGTTGGACCAAAACTCCCAAAATCAATCCCAACCTTCCTTTTGTGGTCATAAACCTTGTCTTTGAATTTCATAGATTTCTATTTACTTAAACTAAAGTTTTAGTGCAAAAACCAAAGTGTCTTCGGACGACGATGACTCCAACGTATACAACTGTAAAATTTCTTTGCGGTTGTATAATAAAAATTGCAGAAGTGGATTTGTGGGTTTTTCAGGGGGCCTGCCCCCCTCCCTTTTGTGGGAAAATTTGATTAATTATATAGGGAATCGCTGAAGCATGACTGGAGAGGGCCCCTTCTTAGGCAGTCCACTTATGAAAAATCCTGGATCCGCCACTAAATTGCAAGCATGTTTGACAAAAAAAAAAACCATTTACCTTCAATTCATTTTAGTGGTATAATATCTAGATAATTCTGCTAATGCTTTGTGCTTCCTCTCTATCAAAATTAACAAATAGACAGTAACTTTTTATACTGGTTCCCTTAGATCTGATCATGTATACCTCACTGGTAGTGTTAATGAAATAAATCTAATTGCTTAAGAATTTCAATTTTACAAGTAATGCCCAAGGATGTAGCTAACACTGAGGCATTGATACTGTTTGTCACAGTAACACTTAGAAAATGAAAAGTTCAGTTGAAACAGTATGTTTCATTGTGTACTAATAATATCGTAAATCACAAACATTTCAGTTCAATTTTCAATCAGTATAACTGCAACAAAATAGCCAGTACTTTGGTTACTTCTTCTGACATCAGACTCTTGAACTGAATTTTAATGGGCGTATTGTTATGCGTTTACTTTTATTGGCTAGAGGTATAGGGGGAGGGTTGAGATCTCACAAACATGTTTAACCCCACCACATTTTTGCGCCTGTCCCAAGCCAGGAGCCTCTGGCCTTTGTTAGTCTTGTATTATTTTAATTTTAGTTTCTTGTGTACAATTTGGAAATTAGTATGGTGTTCATTATCACTGAACTAGTATATATTTGTTTAGGGGCCAGCTGAAGGACGCCTCCGGGTGCGGGAATTTCTCGCTACATTGAAGACCTGTTGGTGACCTTCTGCTGTTGTTTTTTTCTATGGTCGGGTTGTTGTCTCTTTGGCACATTCCCCATTTCCATTCTCAATTTTAGTAATAAAAGTGGAATTTAAACACCATCAATCAATCAGTCAATATACACTTGTGGAAAAGAACCACAAATACCATTAAAACTAGAAAATACTATAAATAATTACCTGTAATAGTTTTTCGTATTTCAATGCTCCTTCCATGCTGTTCGAGCCATAATCTAATGTATCATTCCAGGAGTGTAGTAAAAACAGAAGTCGTAACTGTCTGGCCGTGTGCTGTTTTAAAGCTTCAGTTATAGAAATAAAGTTTTTCAGTGATTTTGACATCTTGCAGCCTTCTATTGTTAAGTGTCCTGAATGAAGGAAATACTTCACCCATTGGTCATTTTGGAAGTAAGCCTACAAATATAATGTAAAACAAAAGTTAACAACTATATTGTGTAACGTCAATACCCCTTTCCATCTACAAGACTTCAAAAGGACTGTATTATTATTCAATCATTTTTAAATTTCATTTGGTTCATATTCCTTTTCAAATATTCTTAACTGATTTAATTTATATGTTTTTCTTGTCTCAAGGAGGTTGAAATTAGTGTGCTGAGTGTGTGTGTGTTGGGGGTGTCTACAATGTGTTTGGTAGTAGAAGGTTAATGATATCTGGTATACAGTTGCATTGGCATAGCCACATCTAATTGCCATGGAGATTATTTGACCTTCCCCCTCAGTCATAGTCTATTGACTTTGAAACTATTGGCTAGTTTACTTGTTTGATGCTGTTGTATGAGCATCTGCATGTGCATGAAACATATATGGCCCATCCCTTCATTGTGGTTCATGGACTTTGAAATTTCTGAGTTCTTAGATTTCTATATTTGGGTTAAGTAACTTAAGTTTCACCAAATTTATCTAACCATTTCATGAGGAATTGGGCCTTCAAGCAAGTGGACAGATGGGTTAAGGGAGGAACAGCATATAAACCATCTAAACATGATTTACAGAAGCTATAAAATCCTCCCACCACTACTTAAAAGGGGACATAAAGTAATCCTATATCTTTGTTTGTAGACCCTACAATGATCATCCATTTTTCACCAATGGAACTACATGTGTATGAAATTTGTGCAGGGCTTACAAATTTATACCCACCTCTCCAATTTTGTATATAGATATGTCAAAGTCTACATTTTGCAACTTATTAAATTTCGCTGGGGTCTAAAATAGAATAGGGTTTACAATGCAATCAGATACCTAAGAATCTCTGAAAGTTCAGCCACCTGTTAAGGCGGATTCATTTAACCAAAGTGCTGTGAGCTGAACCAATAGACACAAGGATAACTCTATACAACCTCTGGTAGTCATTTTACTTTTACATGGACTTGTATAAAGAGGCTGATTCAGAGGGGGACAGACGATTTGGTTGATTATTTCAGGAATCACTGGAGCTTGACTGGAGCCGCCCTCCCACCACTGTGGGTACATACCTCTGCCTGAGCCAGTTCATTATCATGATGGGGAAACTTCAGATCACATCCTCCTGTATGGATCTCCATGGACTCTCCTAAAATACTGCTGGCCATTACTGAGCATTCAATGTGCCACCCTGGTCTACCCTAAAATAAAGCATAACATATAATTTTAATGTATTAAATGTTAAGAATGATTGCCAAGAATCCAATAGCTAAAAAAGAGGGACAATAGCTAAAAGTCGTTTGCATCAAATTAACCAAATGCTGCCTGCCATCAGTGGGCTGACTGTTCCATTCTGGGGGCTCTATATTGACATTGCATGGGTTTTCAATGAAGACTCAAGTAGGCTTCTTTCTCCAAACAATATAAGCAGAAATGGTGAAGTAAATGTTTTGGTATGGTTAACCAAAAAAAAAACCATCAATACATGTATAATCAAATATTAAAATAAAGAGTTGTAGCTCTTCATGTCCTATAGAAGAATTTATAAAACATTGGGGAATTCTGTCTTGCCATTTTCAATTAAGGAGTTGCAGATAAACAAAATATGAAATAGGCATTGAAAAAAACCCATTGAAGTCATCTTCATGTTATACATACACCACCAAAATATGGAACATCGTATTTGGTTTCAAAGATATGAAAGAGGGTCTGAAAAATATATTCTCTCATATTTGACTGTTAACCTGTCATTTCATACTAGAAACCAGATGCTCCGCAGGGCATAGTTTTATACAACCGCAGATGTCAAACCCTGAACGGTTACAATGGGACCTTTTGTAAGGGGTAAGTGGTGATAAGATAAAGAGAGGTTCCTATTGTAAGGAGTCTTAGCTACAATGGGACCTTTTGTAAGGGGTAAGTGGTGATAAGATAAAGAGAGGTTCCTATTGTAAGGAGTCTTAGCTACAATGGGACCTTTTGTAAGGGGTAAGTGGTGATAAGATAAAGAGAGGTTCCTATTGTAAGGAGTCTTAGCTACAATGGGACCTTTTGTAAGGGGTAAGTGGTGATAAGATAAAGAGAGGTTCCTATTGTAAGGAGTCTTAGCTACAATGGGACCTTTTGTAAGGGGTAAGTGGTGATAAGATAAAGAAAGGTTCCTATTGTAAGGAGTCTTAGCTACAATGGGACCTTTTGTAAGGGGTAAGTGGTGATAAGATAAAGAGAGGTTCCTATTGTAAGGAGTCTTAGCTACAATGGGACCTTTTGTAAGGGGTAAGTGGTGATAAGATAAAGAGAGGTTCCTATTGTAAGGAGTCTTAGCTCCAATGGGACCTTTTGTAAGGGGTAAGTATTGTTAAAGAGAGATAAAGAGAGGTTCTTATTGTAAGGAGTCTTAGCTACAATGGGACCTTTTGTAAGGGGTAAGTGGTGATAAGATAAAGAGAGGTTCCTATTGTAAGTAGTCTTAGCTACAATGGGACCTTTTGTAAGGGGTAAGTGGTGATAAGATAAAGAGAGGTTCCTATTGTAAGGAGTCTTAGCTACAATGGGACCTTTTGTAAGGGGTAAGTGGTGATAAGATAAAGAGAGGTTCCTATTTTAAGGAGTCTTAGCTACAATGGGACCTTTTGTAAGGGGTAAGTGGTGATAAGATAAAGAGAGGTTCCTATTGTAAGGAGTCTTAGCTACAATGGGACCTTTTGTAAGGGGTAAGTGGTGATAAGATAAAGAGAGGTTCCTATTGTAAGGAGTCTTAGCTACAATGGGACCTTTTGTAAGGGGTAAGTGGTGATAAGATAAAGAGAGGTTCCTATTGTAAGGAGTCTTAGCTACAATGAGACCTTTTGTAAGGGGTAAGTGGTGATAAGATAAAGAGAGGTTCCTATTGTAAGGAGTCTTAGCTACAATGGGACCTTTTGTAAGGGGTAAGTATTGTTAAAGAGAGATAAAGAGAAGTTCATATTGTAAGGAGTCTTAGCTCCAATGGGACCTTTTGTAAGGGGTAAGTGGTGATAAGATAAAGAGAGGTTCCTATTGTAAGGAGTCTTAGCTACAATGGGACCTTTTGTAAGGGGTAAGTGGTGATAAGATAAAGAGAGGTTCCTATTGTAAGGAGTCTTAGCTACAATGGGACCTTTTGTAAGGGGTAAGTGGTGATAAGATAAAGAGAGGTTCCTATTGTAAGGAGTCTTAGCTACAATGGGACCTTTTGTAAGGGGTAAGTGGTGATAAGATAAAGAGAGGTTCCTATTGTAAGGAGTCTTAGCTACAATAGGACCTTTTGTAAGGGGAAAGTGGTGATAAGATAAAGAGAGGTTCCTATTGTAAGAAGTCTTAGCTACAATGGGACCTTTTGTAAGGGGTAAGTGGTGATAAGATAAAGAGAGGTTCCTATTGTAAGGAGTCTTAGCTCCAATGGGACCTTTTGTAAGGGGTAAGTATTGTTAAAGAGAGATAAAGAGAGGTTCTTATTGTAAGGAGTCTTAGCTACAATGGGACCTTTTGTAAGGGGTAAGTGGTGATAAGATAAAGAGAGGTTCCTATTGTAAGGAGTCTTAGCTACAATGGGACCTTTTGTAAGGGGTAAGTGGTGATAAGATAAAGAGAGGTTCCTATTGTAAGGAGTCTTAGCTTCAATGGGACCTTTTGTAGGGGGTAAGTGGTGATAAGATAAAGAGAGGTTCCTATTGTAAGGAGTCTTAGCTCCAATGGGACCTTTTGTAAGGGGTAAGTGGTGATAAGATAAAGAGAGGTTCCTATTGTAAGGAGTCTTAGCTACAATGGGACCTTTTGTAAGGGGTAAGTGGTGATAAGATAAAGAGAGGTTCCTATTGTAAGGAGTCTTAGCTACAATGGGACCTTTTGTAAGGGGTAAGTGGTGATAAGATAAAGAGAGGTTCCAATTGTAAGGAGTCTTAGCTACAATGGGACCTTTTGTAAGGGGTAAGTGGTGATAAGATAAAGAGAGGTTCCTATTGTAAGGAGTCTTAGCTACAATAGGACCTTTTGTAAGGGGTAAGTGGTGATAAGATAAAGAGAGGTTCCTATTGTAAGGAGTCTTAGCTACAATGGGACCTTTTGTAAGGGGTAAGTGGTGATAATCTAAAAACATCTATGTATTTATCTTAAGGGAGTTCGCTTCTTAGTTTCAAAATAATAAGCTTTTCAAAACACTATTAAATATTGATAGGGGATTAATAAAGAAAGCAAATAGCAAAAAAATATATAGGGTTATGTGGTTCTTTTTGAGATATTAGCCATTGGAATTTTGCCGGAAAAATGTTCTCTCTTGACTTTTCATAGCTTTATCATTGATATGTTTAAGTTCTCAAAAACATTAAAAAAATAATTAAATTTTATAAGACTTTCACAGATGGCTTATCTTTATACATACTAAAGATTTATAAAAAGAAAAATGGGGATCAATGGGCAAATTTTTTAGGTTATTCAAATAAATAAAACCAGAGGATTCCAAAAATCTGACAAAAATTCCAAAACATTACAAGCGAACATCCTTAACTCGGCTTTCATCTACAATCTACTGCTTGGCAACTAAAATAATTGAGATAGTTTATTAAGAAAGAATGTAGTTGCTAGAATTTCAAGGTTCAAATCTGTAGCAACACATATGGTGCCATAGCACATTCATAATTAAATGATAATCAAATCATTATAGCAATGGCACCATGGACACAATAATTTTTTAACAATATTTAATAAAATAACATTTTTTTCAAAAACGTGTCACTATTAAAAATAAAACAAGAAATTTGATAGAATCTAATTAGACTTGTGTTATATTATACATTGTAACATCTGGAGGAAAATCTATAAAATTCTGGAACTGAAATCCAAAAGTTTGATATAGTAGACATTATTTTATATCTGTATCATATCAACCATTATGTGCAGCACATATTTACTTCTTGTGTTCTTGTTTTCCTTTCTGGTATTCGGAATTAGTGGACAACAGAATGCTGCAATGTCAGAAGAAAAACTTGGTCGGACAAAACGAGAGCATAGTTTCAATTTGTATGAAACTATTGAACTTATCAAAAACTCTCTGAAAGAAGTGTATGAAACCAAAACTCGTCACTTAGAAGCACAAATTCAACAACAAAATGAAAGGATAGAAAAACTGACAATTGGAAAAGAAAAGTTGGACAAAAAATTTGATAGCCTGGCTAAAGATATTGCTACCTACAAACAAAATGAGAAGTCTAAAAACATAGGATTTTCAGCTGGAGTTAGGACCCATGTAATACTAAAACCTAATGAAATAGTTAAATTCAATGTTATCAAATCAAATGAAGGAAATGCATACAATCCTGCTACAGGGATATTCTTGGTACCAATTAGTGGGACTTATATGCTCACAAGTACTATTCTAACTAAAGTTGGCTCTGCTTTGGAAATTTGCTTAAAAGTTAACCACCAAGGTTATATCATGTGTGTGTATCCTGTGGCTGTGAATGGTCATAACAGTGCAACAAATTCTGTTGTCCTAAAACTAAAGAAAGGAGATCATGTTGTGATGACAAAAAATGGAAGTTTTGGACGAAAGCCATTCTATGTACATGGTAACAGCAGTTGGAGCACCTTTTCTGGATTTTTAATTCATACATAAGTAAATGAACCAATAAAGTTGGAGGAAAACATACGTTTTTTTTTCATTTTTGTAAAAAAATCATCTCAAAATATTTTTTGAAATACCTGAAATATTTAATTGTTTTGTCACAACAGATTTCTTAATGCCTAATAAACTTGGACATCTTTAAGTAAGTTAAAGTGTTACCCTCTTTAATCAAACAAGACTTTACAATGAGTATATCCAACTTTTTTGCCTATCCTTAATTGGTATTTACCAAAAGAAAGTCAAGTTTTATATGCCTGCCTCAATCAAATACAGGACTTATGATGGTTATTTCCTACTTTCTTGTCTAACTTAATTGGTATTCAACTCGATCAAGTCAGCTGGTTATCTGTTTTACTTGCTACAATGATGTTTTGACTCTGTAAGAGGTATTTTCTACTTCCATATACAAAAAGGGAGATTGCCAATGAGACAACTATCCACCAGAGTTTAAATGAGGGAATTCAAGCAATCATGGGTCACTGTACTGCCTTCAACAATGAGAACTTAAAAAAAAAATTGCAATCATATAAAAGTCAGTTGCAAATGGCTTCACTCAAAATTGGTACAAAGTTGTACAACTATCACATCAATTTAACATGATCCAAGAAAACGTGGGTCAAGGTCAAATCAACCAAACAGGAAATACATGTACAGGTACACCTAACAATCATTCAAAACACCAAATATGCTTTAAATATAGTTGACCTTTTGCACATCCAAAAAACAAACTAAACCATCAGGAAAACTTAACATTGAACAATGAACCATGAAAATGAGGCCCAGATCAGATGGACACTGCCAGACAGACATGTACAACTTACAATCATTACATTTCCTAATTATAGTTGACCTTTTGCATATGGTATCAAAGAAACAAAATGAACCATGAAAATGAGGTCATGGTCAGATGATAATTGCCAGACAGACATATACACCAACTATAATTGACTTATTGCTAATAGTATTAGAAAACAGATCAAAAAACTAAAAATTAAAATTAGCAATGCACCATAAAAATGAGGTCAATGTAAAAAAAAAAAACTGAATTGTTAATTATAAATTATTTTCATACACCAAATATAGTTGACCTATTGCATCCAGTATTAAAACAACAGATTAAATCACACAAACTTATCTTTGACCACTGAATCATGAAAATGAGGTCAAGGTCAGATGACACCTGCCTGTTGGACATTTTGCATACAGTCTTACAAAAACAGACCAAAACACAAGGGAGCAGCTTTATACGAAAGGAGAGTTCGAACCCTAAACAGTTTGGGCAAGTATGGACACAACATTCAAGCTTGATATAGCTCTGACTTTGGATTGTGATTAAATAGTTGACACAACATAGGTTTCTGACACAGAATGAATGTGGTCTAAGAACTAATACTTAAAAACTTAAAAATTTTAAATTGGACATTTACCTATTATGGTCCAATATCCAAAATCTTAATACATGTTTAGATTCAGCATATCAAATAACCCCAAGGATTCAATTTTTGCTGATATCAAACAAAGTTTAATTTGGACCCCGATTTGGACCAACTTGAAAACTGGGCCCATAATCAAAAATCTAAGTACATGTTTAGATTCAGAATATCAAAGAACCCCATGAATTCAATTTTTGTTAAAATCAAACTAAGTTTAATTTGGATCCTTTGGACCTTAATGTAGACTAATTTGAAAACGGGATCAAAAATTAGGAATCTACATACACAGTTAGATTCTGCATATCAAAGAACCCCAATTATTCAATTTTTGATGAAATCAAACAAAGTTTAATTTTGGACCCCGATTTGGACCAACTTGAAAACTGGGCCCATAATAAAAAAATCTAAGTACATGTTTAGATTCAGAATATCAAAGAACCCCAAGAATTCAATTTTTGATAAAATCAAACTAAGTTTAATTTTGAACCCTTTGGGCCTCTAATTCCTAAACTGTTGGGACCAAAACTCCCAAAATTAATCCCAACCTTCCTTTTGTGTTATTAAACCTTGTGTTTAAATTTCATAGATTTCTATTTACTTAAACTAAAGTTATAGTGCGAAACCAATGTGTCTTCGGACGACGACGACGCCAGCGTCATACCAATATACGCCAGCAAATTTTTTTGCGGTCGTATAAAAACTTAACTATAACCACTGAACTTTGAAAATGAGGTCAAGGTCAGATGATCCTGCTTGTTGGACATGTAAACCTTACAATCATTCCATGCATCCAATATAGGAGACCTATTGCTTATAGTGTCTGAGATATGGACTTGACCACCAAAACTTGACCTTGTTCACTGATCAATGAAATGAGGTTGAGGTCAAGTGAAAACAGTTTGTTGGCCTTGAAGACCTTGCAAGGAACACATATCCCAAATATAGTTATCCTATTATGCATAATAAGAGAGAAAATAAGAATACTTTTGTCAAGTAGTCACTGAACCATGCAAATGAGGTCAAAGACAATGGACGTATGACAGATGGAAACATTATAACATAAGGCATCTATATACAAAGTATGAAGGATCCAGGCCTTCCACCTTCTAAAATATTTAGCTTTTAAGACATTAGCTAACCATGCCACTGCTGAATTACTATCTGTATGTCCATCTTTTTCTGCGACAGGTTCTATAACAGTCAGGACTCTACTTCGTCAAAATTATCTCCCCATTACGCCAGTTCATTTTCACAATCGTAGAAATGGAAGCCATTGTAGGGATGACGCGCTGCCAATTTTGCTCTCGGAAACCGATAAATTTATCCACATTGCACTATTACGATCCTTATATGTTAGTTCTATTTTAAAAGACAAATGTATCAACTAGCTAATGAGCATCAGTTAATGGTCTTGTCTGCATTGATTCAACTTAAAACTATTGTCTGATCGGTTGTCAGGTGGAATTTTCGAAATTCATAAACATTTAAAAAAATTCTTATTACATATTTCGTGGAAGGGCAGACTAGATTTTTTTAGTGGTTGAAGACTATAAACCCTAGTTTTCATACACAAAAAATTATAATTTTTCGAAGATATGCATTTTCATCATCCAACTTGAAAGACTGTCGTCAAGTACTTTCAGTATAAAAATAGCTATTCGAACACACCTACTCTGTTTTTGTGATTCATTAGATAGGTATTTCACTTGACCCATATATTTCATCTTTTAGTACTGTGATTTCTTAATGTTATAAAGTCAACCTGTAGCTTTGATATATAAAAATGATAGAATCTGAAGCGAGACGATGTATGAAATATTCTTGCTTTGTACGATATCAAGACAAAATATTCGACTCAAACACGCCCTAACATAAAAAGGTGCACTCGATTTTCTCTTTTCGATACAATTGTTACCCATTTTTTGGAAATTTTTCTTGAGTCACATAACGGAAGGGCAGACACGAAAATTACTGAACTAATAGATTGATATGTTTTCTGTCCGTGGTAAATTAAAAAAAAAATCAGAGGTTAGGCATTTTCTACATCCAACTTGAAAGATACCCATGTCGTTGACTTGATATCTAACTGTTCTTCTTAACTATGTACTAAATAAATTGAAAACTTATGCAAATGGTGTTTTTAAAATAAATGGTGTTTTTAAAATAAAACACTTCGTAATTGAGAAGAAAATTGTAATTTTGTTTGTTTCTATTAACTTTTAAATTTTTGTCACTATAGTAAACATTACAGTAAGCATTTATCGCCTTCTCTAACAAAGAGCTTTGATTCTTTTGTTCTATTTCAACCTTGTTTCCGACTGATAATAAATTAAACCAACTAACATAAAAACAATCAACACTAAGCACTGATTACTGAGTACTGGCATTTACTGAAAGCTAGTCCAAAGCCAATTATAAGTAATAAATAAATCATGTTTTCCCAGACTTTAGTTTAAATCAGTACACATCCAACATTGTCGATTTATATCTTTAATTTGGGTTGACCTTTTTTGAAGCAGGTCATTTTATCAATCCTCTGAAAGTCTACTTGACTTTAAACAGTTAAATTAAATAAAATTAAAATTGACAACAACACTTCAAATGGTCTGCAATTTTATTATCTAAGGTCTACATGTTTCACCTGCGAGGCAGCTAGGCGTCTTCAGGACAATTTGTATACAATTTATTCTGCCTAAGGTATTCAAAGTGGTGCATATAAAGTGACGTTATAATTGACAATGGTAGGTATTAGTAACGTAATGGTGGTTATTATTGTACAAATAAAAATAGAATAATTAAAAATAGATTTGAAAACGAAAGTGTTCAAGTTATAAATAGATTGATATTAAAATGTTCTGTATATGGTTAGCATACGGTGGTGTTACTGGTGCATAGGTCAATTATGCTATCATCTTCAGTTAGGTCTATCATGGATGTCTGGCTTTTCTTTGAAGATGTGTCTAAATAATTATAATTGTTTGTTGTGTACTGATCCCAGCTTTCATAATGATGGTATGTCTGTTGGTGGTAGGATTTCTTTTCTGTTAAATAGCCGTAACTATTGGTACGATATTTATTCCAGTCTATTGGAGTGGTTTTAATTTGAGAATTAATTGTGCTATTTGAATCTGATAGGTATAAATCACTTTCCAAAATTTCTGATGTTTTTTCTTTCTTTTCTGGGTAGGTCACTGGTGATTTTCCGGCGATAATCCTAAATGTCGGTTTCTTTGTACTGTCCCATTTTCAATATACATGTTATAAATGAAAATGCTGTATTTACTATACTAAAATAGAATTCAATTTCTAGATGAATTATATTGAAAACTCATCACACTATTCTCTCTCACTCTCTTTCTCTTTCTATCTCTCTCTCTCTCTCTCCGGTGTTCAAACTGCTTTACTCTTTATCTTATATTTGTATTTAAAAAAAAAAAAAAAAATTGCTTCCTAATAGACAGTTGTATTGATTAGATAATATCTATAGATTTATATATTATATATTGCTATTATATTTGTGTATATTTATGTTGTAAATTGGAAGTTATAAATAATAAAAATTAAAAAAAAAAAATTGTATCTGATAGGTTTACGACTGTGTTATCATTTACTGTACGTTTCTTTAGTTTTCTGTATTTATTTCTTTTGATGAATTTCCTGTTTCTTGACATGATTATTCTGTTTTATTGTTTTCCGATTCTTGTGAAGTACTAGAAGGGATATCGTTGTTTACTTTTGCCGTGGTTTGAATTGTTTTTCATTTATTTCTTTTTCTACGGATAATTTTGTGGATTCTATTATTTGGGTAATGTGCTCCATTTCCTCTGTGTCGGTCGACTCCTGTAGTTCTTGTTTTAATTCTTCTATCTGTTCCATAATATTTTTTACATCTGTCTTCCCAATAAGTAGCAAGTAATTTTACTAAACTTCTTCCATGGATTAACTGTGCTTCTTCCCATTTTCTTATAAATTTAGGGGTGGTATCTGGTACTTGTGGTTGGATTGTTGATCTTAGAGTTTTTGGTACTATGTCTCTGCTTAGACATTTATTTAAATACAGATGGTGCTGTTCACTTCTGATTAGTTTAACATTGAGTTTGCGGTACGTTCTGAAGAGTGCTACAATTTTAATATTATTTAAGTATTGCATTAGTTTGCATGATTTGACAACCATGCATACCAAGGTATCCACTTCAGGGACTCTACCAAAACAATTTGTAAGGCGTTGGTTCACCACACGGAGTTTAATTAGTTAAATAAATGTAATCAGTTCGAGTAACAAAAGTTAGAGTATGTTTTCTGGATTTTTAATTCACAAATAAGTAAAGAACCAATAAAGTTAGAGGGAAACAATAAAATATTTTTAATTTTGTGAACATATTTTTCAAAGAAACCCCTGATTTATTGCGCCCAAACTGATTTCTTTATAATGCTTGTCAAAGTTTATTGACATTAAAGTTAGTTGTTGATCTTTAATCAGGGAAACATTGACTAGTATCTGAGTGCTTTCATAAGGGAAACATTGACCAGTATCTGAGTGCTTACTTCAATGGTTTATATTTATACTTCCTTTTACAAGAATGGACTGTGGTCACCTATCTGATCAGATTATACTGTACTTTAAAATTTCCTTGTTCCTGCCCTTTACATCTGTAAGAATGTACCATGGTCACCTATCTGATCAGATACTGGACTAGAAAATTTCCTCTTTCCTGATTTTTACTTCTATTAGGAAATGCCTCACCTTTCTTACTTGGGAATCCAATATTGTTCCCATGGTTGATAACTTTGTCTTTCCTTATTGAGATTTGATTGACAGCTCTCATCATATGATTTTTCCCCCTCCCCTTAGGGATTCCAAGGACGTCTCTCACGTATATGCCTTACCTTTCCCCATGGTGAATCCCAAGATGGCTCCCCAGGTTTGGATGCCTTCCACAGAGCAAAGTCTATTGGACTTTTCTTCTCTGTAACTTTATCCTTAGACAGGTCACCTGTAGAATAAACAATATCACATTGTGTACTGTTGGTTCATTATTATTCTTTGGTTGGTTTCATGGATACTCTATAAATGTAACTTTTGCCCAATCCACAAAAATAAATTAATCCACTTCATTCTTTAATTTTGTGTGTATCAATTTTTCAAATATTAAGGAAAATAATTTTTATACATGTATATGAAAAAAGTAAAATCACAAAAATACTGAACTTAGAGGAAAATCAATTCGGAAAGTCCATAATCACATGGCAAAATCAAATAACAAAACGCATCAAAAACGAATGGACAAGAACTGTCATATTACAACACATTGTTTTCTAAATGTCTGCATACAAGCCTATAGAAAATGTTTACTTCATTGAACATTTACATTTAAAGTTTATATGTGTAGTTCTTGTCTTACAACTACACCTACAAAATCCATAAAAATTGGTATCATAGAAATAATAACAAGTTCATAGTACTACAACAAATTATTTCAGCATTTTTCAGCCTATAAAGAAGTTTTATTTCAGATTTAACAATATTGACCAATCCCCTGAATTAAGATGAGGCTCCAATATGCTTAATTTTAGATATTTTATTTGGCGGGAGTGGGAGGGAATCATAGAGAATTCTTTCCAATTAAATGTCAGATTATTGTAATTGAGCCAATATGTTGTGTGCAAACATGAGGGCGAACAAGAACAAGACATAAACACATCTTATTCACTTTACCATTTTTGTTGAATGGTTTGAAGTATATAGATGGTGAAGTTCTTTAATATAACTCTAGAAATACTACATGCCATGTTTTTGATAAACGTCTCACTTTATTTTAAAAATCTATTCAAGAATAACAGACATGGCAAATTTCCTAATATATATTTTTATTAATACCTTCTCCTTCTGCTAAAGCCTTGGAATCTCCAACAGATTCTGGTACAAGTTTGGCATAAAAATGTCCCTCACTCTGATCAAATGTAGGGGTATCAAAATATACAGAGCCATTTGATTCATATCTGAAATGAGTATTGAAAAAAATACATAAAAAAGTGAATCATACTTCATTTTAAACATAAATATGCTATAGGACGTCAATGTCAGTGTTCATGGTGACATTTAATTACAAACATTAAGTATTTCCCCATTAATAAATTCAATACTGTAAAAATGCATATGGAATGACAGATTTATTTTACAAGAAAGAATGAATAAAATCCAGGATCAGCAAACCTATTACACCATAACATTTCTTAGGATAATCTACAATAAAATAATTTTTTCTCCAGTATTTTTAAGTCATTCCATATTATCAATTAATTTAACTCCCAAACCCCCTAAAGGTACCCCCCGGGTATAGAAATAAGTCCATATTTCTCTGTAAGGGGTGTCTCTTAGGTGCTTGAGATGTTTGAAATGCAGTCCTGCCTGTTAAGAATGGGAACATTAAATCTGATGCCTAGTGCACCTTTCAAAACATGGTCTCATTTTCCATTTGAAATTGTTAATCTGTTTCTCCCTTGAATATGAATTAAATATTTTTGAAGGAACATTACACAACAAGAATTATTCATTAAATAATGTGCTAAAATCAATTATGATATTTACCCAAAGCCATTATCTATAATTTTCTGTACAAAAGTTATAATTTCTGGTATGTATTCACTAACTCTTGTTAACACATCTGCTGGTAAAACCTACAGAACAAAAAGTTACAATTTTTGAAACATCATTGTGGCACATATTTAATTCAATAGAATATAGTTATCTTCTTTAGAGATCATCCACAAAGTTACACAAACAGGTATATAATTTATTTGACTGTTGCAATGAATGACATTAATTTTTTTTTAAAATGCCAAATTCAGCAGTATAACTGTTGGAGTGATATATTTCAGAAGAGACCATGTGACCTTCTTTAATCTTCTTCTTGGAACTGATGTCTCCAAATGTTTGAAGTGCCATGTTAGTAAACAGAGCAGATTTGTTAGTTTTTACAGCTTGACATTGACAATGGACAACTTATTAACGCTTGTAACCATGAGTTGACCTCTAGATGTCATCTATGGTTATATTGGTTGCTGTTGGATTCCTGTCTCATCGGAGCATATCATGAATTACATATCATGAATTGCATTGAATTTTTATGAAACAACGGCATTGTCTTGGAATATTTATGACACAGAGTGCAAAGCTTTGTACATTATCAAATCTTACATTTAAAGCTTTCATGTCGCCATGGAACTGTTCTTCAAAAAATCTTGGCAGACTTGTAAATATAGAGTTATCTGTGACCTCTGACCCATGTAAACTATCCAACCAATCAGCAACAATGTCTCTGGAGGCTTCTAATAAGGCCTGGAATATAAAAAGGTCATAAATGTTCAAACGGCTAAGGTACTTCATTCAATTTATCCTGCAATTTACAAAGGAATTGTTTATTTGATTGACAAAAATTCTGTCTGCAGTAAAAAAGGTCTTCAGAAATACTGTGAAACTGTTTACTCAGGTACTGTACTATACTTAACCATATGTGGATTATAAGAACCAAGGAAGTAAGGAATAGTTGATTAGTATGCTGAGTTTATTATTGGCAACATATTTGATGAATTTGGAGGCAGACTTACAAACTGTCAGCATTTTTATGAGAACTAACTGTGTGCCTCTCCTCGCCAGCCTCTTCTTATTTCCACAAGAATCTGAGTTCATTTGGACACTTGTCAAAACAAGCGTTTTCTTAAAAGCTTCATATATCTATTCTGGCCTCTTATGCTGCTAGAAGCATTAAACTGTAATTTTCCTTATGGCCCTTGACCTAAGCTTTTTTGTCTTGAGAGTTTCACCTTGAAAGAACTTTTAAATAGTCTGCCATATCTTTATTTTAATAGCAGTTTAAATTAGGCTTGATTTACTCTTTTTTTTACACTTTTTAAAAATGTAAATACGATTTAGGTTTAATTAATTTTTGAAGGCCTTTTCCATATATCTGTATCCTATGGTCTTTGTATTGATAATAATTTCCTGTCCTGAAACCTTAATGTGTCTGACTAAATATTTAGTTTATATATATTTATATTTCTGTTAACAGAATCATGGCAGTTTTGACAACGTCATATAACCTTACTTTTCTAGCTTGCTGGATTTCATCTTGACCTTTGTTATTGACAACAGCCTCCAATGCTGTGAGTGCTTTATTGACCTTCTCCGACATTCTGTCATACATGGCTTTCTTATCTGGGTCAGTTTCTGTCCTCACTTTCTCAGCAAAGGGCTTCAAAAAGATCAGAAAAAGATTCAATATAAACGTACATTCATGAAAGTTGGATGCATAGGAGAGAGAAGGTATTGCAGAGATTTCTTTCTGGAGAATAACATTGTTTCTCTAATTTTTGCGCTATTTTCACATTTCTTGATCGGTGTGAGAAAAATATTTCTACTCACTAGTGAAAAATCTGTTCTCAGCAAATGATTAATTGAAATTTGATTATGACGTCAAAATGTTTTGTTTTCTTCTGAATTTTTCTATTGTGACGTCAATAAAAAAGAGGACCATGCCTAATGACATTGCATATAAAGTACACAAGTTTCTGAAAATCTTTGAAAAAGAATGATAAATATTGTCAGAGAAACAGATTCCAACACTTAAACTCGTGTATTACCATATTTCTCAACCCTCGACAGTTAAATTTTAACTATTTAAAAATCTCGGCAAGCCTCACGCTTTAAATAATAAAATTTAACTGTCTCGAGTGGAGAAATATTGTACATTTGTAATACACTTGTTGCAGTTTAGGAATCTGTAATACAGCATCAGACAAATTCATAGCTTACTGTGGATTCATTATTATTCGTAGGATACCAATTTATGTGGATTTCTTGGGTACAGGTGAACCACAAATTTAAATGTTCAAAGAATGACAAATCTTCTAAAGTATTGTATGCAGACTTTTAGAAAACCACAAAATGAAATATCCATGAACATGTAAGTTTTCCTTAATCCACCAAAATTGATACCCACGAAAATAAATGAATCTACAGTATATCTAATTGATATGACCTATGTTGTCTTTGTTCTATAGATTATAATTCAATCTCTAGTTACCTTCATGGCATCTAGAGTATCATCCATAATCCTTTTCCATGGGTGATTTTCTTCTACATATTTCTCAAACAAATAATTCTGTCTTGCTCTTTTGATAATCTACAACATACAAACATTTATTGTGATTGGACCAACATATAATTATATATATTTTTGTTATTCTTTACTTTTTCTTGTGTTGTTGATCATTTTTACTACTGCAGTTTTTTACCAAACCATTACAGTTTTTAAATTTAAAGCAAAAAACTTGAAAATAAAAAAAAAATGGGAATGTGTCCATAGGACACAGATGATTCCCCAGCTTCATATTTAAAGAAATCCTGCAGAACTCTTCTCAAGATGTCAAATGATATATAGGATCTCTCTCTCTGGAACACAATTTACCCCCCTCCCCTCTCTCTCTATACAGTACAAACCTTATCATCAATATCTGTGATATTCATACAGTAAAACACTTCATATTTAAAGTAATCCTGTAGAACTCTTCTTAAGATGTCAAATGATATATAGGATCTGTAATATAAATCAATTAATTGAAAAAAAACAATTATGGAGTCAGAAAATACATGTACAGATACCAGGAATGTTATTAAGTATTTATATTTCAAAAGTTACTTTTGTGCTATCTGCATTTATAAAGTAGGTGTAAAAGAGTAGATTCAATAAGTTCCCAAAATGGACCAATCTAGTTTTAATATTAAGGTTGTCAGCAACTGCACTATGTTTCCTAAGAATACAGATGACATCAAAATCTCTACTTTTGACTTATTTGCTTGTAAATATTAAAGCTTTAAAAAAAAGTTGCACAACAATAGTTCCTTCCTTATGCAAAAGAAGTGCAAAAGTATCAAATACTTTGAAAAAAAATGAAAGATGATTTTCATCAGAAATAAGATAAAACAAGAATGTGTCCCCAGTACACAGATGGTCCACTCGCACTATCATTTTCTATGTTCAGTGTACCGTGAAATTGGGATCAGAACTCTAGTTTGACATTAAAATTAGAAAGATCATATCATAAGGAACATATATACTAAGTTTTAGGTTGATTGGACTTCAACTTCATCAAAAACAACCTCGACCGAAAACTTTAACCTGAAACTGGACAGACGAACGAACGAACGAACAGACGGATGGACGAACGCACAGACCAGAAAACATAATGCCCCTCTACTATCGTAGTTTGGGCATAAAAATATTGAAGGTACTAATTAACAATATAAAACCTGGCATGTCCCATATGAGAAGCATCATATACTGTTGGTCCACAGCTGTACCATAAAACATGTCTACCTTTCTGTGGGATGAATACTTCCTACAAATACAAATTAATCCACATGATGATGATATCACTAATAAGAGATGTAAACTCTACTCTTATTCTTCTTTGAAATAAATATATCAACACTGATATTTAAGAGATAACTGTATTTCATTTGAAGCTTAAGGGCATACAATACAGTTACAGGGGAGGTAATGACGTTGCTAACGTAAAATGCTATTTTAGCGACGTCAAACTGTGACAGACCGGGAAAAGATGCATTTTTCGACTGATTTTTATCATTCAAACTGATTTAATTTGAAAACGAGTGCATGGAGCCCTATTTCTTAAAACTACATTTTGTTTCATTTTGCCGGGAGATTATGTGAACCAAATTTTATACAACTGTAAATAGTGCAATTTTTTTAATGTTGATAAATATACAGCAAAAAAATACGTTTTTTTCTCAATTCATGACCATTTGATGAATATGAGTTATTTCTGAATAAAAAAAGCATAAGTTTTTTGAATACTTATAAAATACAGAAAATACAAATTATTTAACAAAAAACTATTTGTGTTTATCTTTTAAAACAAAAAAGTTATGGCTTTCTTTCGAAAGGGAAAATACGGCCACAAATCCGAATTTTGAGCAAATATACAAAATTTCGACCTCATTTAACTCAAAAAGTAGCACATGAAGGTATATTTTTTATTACATATTTGATTTAATCAGGCAAAAATTAGCCTATATGGAAATTTTCATCAAACTGTAAATACGGGATCAAAACTGTATCGTATGCCCTTAAAGGACGTCCATCGGTAGTTTTACTGTCGCAAATTCAGTTTACCTGGCGACGCATAGCAGAGATTTGCTCTAAATGTTTGGATTCAGAGTTATAATCCAAAAACTGCATTTTACCCCTATGTTCCTTTTTTGCAATGTCCGCCATCTTGGTTGGTGGGCAGGGTCATGGGACACATTTTTAAACTAGATACTCTAATAATGATTGTGGTCAAGTATGGTTAAATTTGGCCCAGTAGTTTCCGAGAAGAAGATTTTTGTAAAAGTTAACAGACGACGACAGATGACGACGGACACCAAGTGATGAGAAAATCTCACATTGCCCTGTGACCAGGACCAGGTGAGTTAATTTAAGGGAATAGATCTATGAGACAATAACCCAACAACAAAAATAATCAACAGACATCCATTTATAAATTATGGAAGAATTTCCATTTCACCAAGTGCACTTCAAGCAAATCTGTGGAAAATCAAATTAATTGTAAATTTAAAGAGCATCAGTAACCAATTGAAGGTTCTGCAGGCTCATTTATGGTAAGTTATTGCCAAAACATTATTTACCTTTGAAACTCTAAGCAATTGGTCAACTTTATTCAGTGTATAGAGTTATTCTCAGGTGTAAATTCCCTTCTAACAAAGTTCATTTGGATCCTCAAATTTTAATTTTAATTTTGTTTATAAGTATCATTTGTTAATGGGTAATGTGAAATCACAAAAATACTGAACTCTGAGGAAAATTCAAAATGAAAAGTCCATAATCAAATGGCAAAATCTAAAGCTCAAACACATCAAATGAGTCATATTATTGACTTGGTACAGGCATTTTCTTATGTGGAAAATGGTGGATTGAATTAATGGATAATGTAAATTCACACCCTAATTTGGCATAAAAACCAAACCAACACATTACACATTACTGAGAACCTACTTCGTCAGACACTCTTAAATTTATATCAAATAACAAAATCTGGTATCTGATGAATCTTAACTGATTGTTTGACAACAATTCAAAAGTAGAATTGTCAATGATGGATCAACCCAATATACAAGGACGTGAAAGTTGAACTTCAGAGGTGAAATGAATATTCAGTAACTAGTCGTAAAATCAACTCAAAACTATAGGAGAAAGGTAAGGGACATTTTCTCTTCATCTTTTTTTAATTGACTTATTTATTAAGATTAATTTTCTAGTTTATATATTTACATTTGCTTAGATGTGTAGAAATTGTGTATTTGCAATTAAAAATAATGAAATGTTTCAAGTTTTGAAAGACAATCAATACAGCTTATGATTCAGTTCTGTGATAGCACTCATCTTGGGATATAATACTTGATTTTATCTTTTTTCATCATTTATCTATAAAACAAAGTAAATTAAAAATGATGAAGTATTTTAACCCCATAATTCAAGAAAAGAAAAGTTATATATCAATACGACAGCAACACATTGACAATCTTAACTGTGTCAATTCAGTAATACATTAAAAAAATTGTTGCTATGTTTTTATCATTGAGAAAAATGGGACAGTATCAGGTTTACATTAACAAGTATCAGGTTAACATTAACAAATACTTATAATTTCAGTAGTGTAAATGTTTTAAATTACATGAAACAGATTCTGCATTTTTACAATTAATCACTAGTTCATAGTAATAAATGCACAAAATAATTTCTTACTTTACAGAGGGGGGATTGGAGGGGTCCTGATCCAGAAATCCTGGGCTTAAAAAACGGACGTAAGTAAATTTAAATCCCAAAATTCCAAAAAAATATACCCGAATCCCGAAATCCTGAGCTTAAAAAACACACGATCCCGAAGTCCCAATAAAGGTGCTATCCCTCCTCTTTACACTGTATCAACTTTCAGAATAAATATTTCAAGAGATCATAAGATCATTCTTCTGTTTGTTTTAAATTCCAGATCTGCAATCATGTTTAAAGTCATATATAACTACAAAGCCTCCATAGATACAGCCATAAACCTTTCTGTTGGAGATAAGATATCAAATGTTGAAGATGTCGGCAATGGTTGGTCAATGGGACATAATGTGTCTAGTGGAAAAACAGGAACATTTCCAACTAGTTATATTGCCAAAAACTTGACATTCAAAGACAAGGTCAAAAGAATGTCAAGGGTCAGGAAGACCACTGACCAATTAGAGATAATGTATAAAGCCATATATGCATACCAAGCTGACACAGATACAGATATCCACCTTTGTGTCGGAGATACAATATCAAATGTTGAAGATGTCGGTAATGGTTGGTCAATGGGACATAATAAATCAAGTGGGAAAACAGGAACATTTCCAATTAGTTATATTGCCAAAAACTTGACATTAAAGGACAAGGTCAAAAGAATGTCAATGGCGAAGAAGGCGACTGACACACTAGAAATTAAATTGAAAAACAAGAGCGAAGATACAGAGACTTTGGTTCCTCGGATCAAGGCCAAAATTCCTGATCATGTCTTACAAAGAAGACTAACTCGTGTTCCTGAACATTCTAATACTGTACAGAACAAAATTTCTAAAATTGTTCCAAAGCCGGTCAAATCCTTTGTCAACAGCAGCCGTGGAGATCACAGGATCGTGAAAGGCATCTTTGGGATATTTGGAGGTTTTATTGCCTGTGGAATCCTGTTTGTTCTCTTGAGATACAGTTATGAGTATTCTCTACAAATCTCTTGCTACATAACAATAGGATTTTCCCTCCCTATCTGTGCTGCACTAGCCATGTCTACACACATGAGATGTATCTTTTTACTAATGGTTCCCAACCTGTTTACTGGAAAAGGACGAGCTGTATTCATGTCCATTATATTTGCCATGTTACTTGCTGGTCCCGTAGTAAACATTGTATACAATGCAGAGCAAGCATCGCAATCAATGGCCTGCACCCAGGAACTGATCTATAACCAGACTTCCATCCTCAGAGGTCAACTAGAAGAACCAATCAGACTAATAGAGAGGCGAATTTATGAAGGCCTTGTCAAAATGAGAAACATAGCAAATTCTATCAAAAATGCTATAGCACCAGTCACTAATGCAGTTAAAGTTTTTGTTGATGGTCTCACCACAGCTAAAAATGCACTAAAAAATGCAGCTAAGGTATTTGTTTTATTTACTTTGCATCATCTTTGCAGCTAAAAAAGAAGAAATAAAACAGAATTTGTCGTTGCTTTAATTTATTCAATTTATTTTTTGGTATTGATAAAAAAAAATGTATTTTCATAGATATTTGAGTCTAGGGTTTTGATCATTTCTACATTGACAAAAGCAACTGAAAATTTGTATTTCTTTCAGCTCTTGAATTTGCGATAACACATAACAAGCCAGAAAACTATACTATTTCATGAAATAAATAATGGTTCCTTCAGTCTTAATTATATAAAACACAGGCAAACTCAGTTTAAATAAATTGTTACCATATTTCTTCTAACTGTTTATATCATTTATCAAAGGATAATTCAATGGAAAAAATTTTCCGTATTTTATTTTCCCTCCCTTTTAACTGTATTTCTGTGCTTTCTATCTTTCCTTCCAATTAAATACATTTCCAAAATCTCTAATTTTCCATCCCTGTTAATTGCATTTTTTAGCTTTCTATTTTTTCCTCTCCATTACAAGTATTTCAAAGCTTTTTCTTCCTTAGTAGAATAGTTTCCTAGCTTCCTTTTTTGCTCTTCCCCCTTCTATTACCAGTAAAAGTTCTTTTTCTGCTCATTACCAGTAAAAGTTCTATTTCTCCTTATTAACAGTAAAAGTTCTATTTCTCCTCATTACCAGTAAAAGTTCTATTTCTCCTCATTACCAGTAAAAGTTCTATTTCTGCACATTACCAGTAAAAATTCTATTTCTCCTCATTACCAGTAAAAGTTCTTTTTCTCCTCATTACCAGTAAAAGTTCTATTTCTCCTTATTAACAGTAAAAGTTCTATTTCTCCTTATTACCAGTAAAAGTTCTATTTCTCCTCATTACCAGTAAAAGTTCTTTTTCTCCTCATTACCAGAAAAGTTCTTTTTCTGCTCATTACCAGAAAAGTTCTTTTTCTGCTCATTACCAGAAAAGTTCTTTTTCTGCTCATTACAAGTAAAAGTTCTTTTTCTGCTCATTACAAGAAAAGTTCTTTTTCTGCTCATTACAAGTACAAGTTCTTTTTCTCCTCATTACCAGTACAAGTTCTTTTTTTGCTCATTACCAGTAAAAGTTCTATTTCTGCTCATTACCAGTACAAGTTCTTTTTCTCCTCATTACCAGTAAAAGTTCTTTTTCTCCTCATTACTAGTAAAAGTTCTATTTCTCCTCATTACAAGTACAAGTTCTATTTCTCCTCATTACCAGTAAAAGTTCTTTTTCTGCTCATTACCAGAAAAGTTCTTTTTCTGCTCATTACCAGAAAAGTTCTTTTTCTCCTCATTACCAGTAAAAGTTCTTTTTCTCCTCATTTATCAAATTTCCAGGCTATGTATTTTTTCCCACTATCAAATGTATTCAATGATTTCTTTTTTATTCTCCCATTTTCATATATTTCTACTCTCTGTTATTTCCTTCATGTTAAATGATCTCCTCCCTTTATAATGTTTTTAATACTTTGCATTTTCCCCAGGAATGTAGTAAAGGAGTGGAAAAGGCCCAGTCTGCATGTGAGAGGGGAATAAACTTTGCTAAAAATAAGTGTGAAGAAGAACTTAAAAGGGTAGACCCTTCAAATAAAGTCATCAAATTTGGTAAAGACGTAGCCAGAACTGGGAAAAACGTTGTGAGGAAAATAGAAAGAACTGGGGATAACATTGTTAGGTCGATAGGAAGGTTTTTTGGGAAAAAAAGGAAAAGAAGGAGGGCTATGACAGAGGAAGAGAAAAATGCAATAGAGTTAGCTAAACAGCTGATGGAACAAGAAACACCATTACAAAGATATGGTGATTACCTTAACTCTACCAATGATGAAACAATAACCAATAACACCAGACTGCATAACCAACATGCACTGAAAAGGTAGGTTAGAGAATACAACATACAAAGCATGCACTGAAATGGAAGGGATAGAGAATACACATAAATGTACCTTGATCTATGTTTTTCTATTATGAACTGGTACTTAGAGAAAGTTGTCTCATTGGCACTCATGCCACATCTTCCTATATCTATAAACCACATGCACTGAAATAATAGGTTAGATAATAAAAATAATCATCAACATGTGGTGAAATGGTAGGGTTAGATAATAAACATAAACCCCATGCACTGAAATGGTAAGTTAGAGACAAACATAAGCAGCATGCACTGAAAAAGTAGGTTCAAGAGAACAAACATTAACACCATGCACTTAAGAGTTTCAATTCAGACAGAATAAACACATATCAGTATGAAGAAGAAAAACACTAGTGAACTTAAAGCATCATTTATTCTTTACCCTGAATGAATTTTTTTTCCAATACTCAGCAACAAAATTTGTTTTGATATAGGGCATTAAAAGGACCAATTTATTAACTCTGCCATATTCAAATATGTTTGTACAGAATTAAGACATTATACCTGTTGCCTTTGTTATATAATTTTACCCCCTATTTGTTTGGTTTAAGTGTTTATTAAAGTATGTATCAAAGAGCTAAATACAAAAAAGTGTCCAAAAATAAGTTACCGTAAATTACAATACTTTATTGATTAATGATGGATATTTGTTTCCTTTGTAGGTCAAAGAGAGGTTTTTTGCATGAGTTATGTATCGTTCTAAATATTGGGGCTGTTTGTAAAGTTGTCCAAGTAGGAAATTATGTTGCCTGTAAACCTCTAAAATTCATAGCACATATCATAGAAGTAGCTAATAATGAGATAAATTCCTTCTTAGATGGGATCACCTCCTTCTTCTCATTCGATTTTGAAGGAGGTTTCGATGCTGATGGGAAAATCAATTCCTCAAAAACAGCAGCACAAATCATTTCCCAAGTTAAAGAGGACATACAGTCAAGAACTAAATGGATTCTAACAGTATCTGGTATAGTCAGTAACGTTCTCGTCATCACTCTATTGTTATTATTTCTTAAGTCAATCTCCTATCTTAAGAAGTTTCTCAGTAAGGATAGTTATGACAATATCTACATTTCAAAAGCTTTTAAGACTTACGACCAGCAATGCAAGGAACAGGGAAAACCATCAGTTTTACCGCTGAAGAGAAAAGAATGCAGAAACTACGCTGACACTCGTTCACCATGGCTATCATCGAAAGAAATAGATCATGCTAAAACTGGTATTACTAAAATTGGAATTCATATCTTGATAGCAACTGTAATCATTTTCTTTGACTATGTCCTTTATTTTGTTTTGAAGCTCATTGATCGCTTTGGTAACCTGAATATAAATATCGGTGGCACCAGTTCTCTGAGTGTATCTGTAGAGGGCAGTGGATTTATTTCAGCATTTTTGAGAGCGTTCCTAGGCACTGTTGAATTGGATTCTGACTTTGGTGTTGAGTTTAACCTAACAACTTGTATCCCAACTCCCAGTAAACCAGATGATGATAATATCTATAAGTTTAGTTTTCTTTACTTCTTTGCATTTGTGTTCCTTATAATGCAGGCTTATGGTTTACGTTTACGAAGGAAAATTGTAACATTCTTCTATCCAGAACGAGATATTGAGAGGATAAAATATCTTCACGAGAAAATACAACACCAGAGAAAATCTCTGATGAATTGGCTGACTCAGCATGTCATATCTCGTAACAAGCAATTCCATATGGAAAATCGTATATCTTTCCGTGGATGGATGAAATACCGATGTCCAATATTTGCTAAATGCTTTTGCCCTTGTCTCGCATATAAGACATGCATCAGCTGTGAAAATAAGGATGACGGTAAAATTAGATTCCATCGGTGTGATAAATGTCAATCTAATTACTGTGAAGAATGTTTTGGAGATATGAATTACAGTTGTCTCATTTGTAAAACTGAATCAAACATATCTAAACCTTAGTCTAATACATGTATATATCAACATTGTCATGAATGCAGATCTTGAAGTGTAAATAATAAATATCATTTTTATAAACCTGTTATATTTTTTAACAAAAAATGTACTTTGAAAAATAAAAATTTGTAGAGAAATTGTCCTTTCTCTTTTTAATAATAGCAAACCAACAGTACAATTAACTACCAGACAGTGCAATTAACTCAATTTGAAACATACCAAATTACCAAACAATAGACACTGTATTTGACCAATTAATAAGGGTGAGAGGAAGGGACAAAAACACAAAATCAAAATATTCTTTAGACAGTTTTGAACCTGCATTCTTATAAACTCATTGGACATAATATAATATAAAAAGATGTAGTATGATTGCCAATGAGACAAATATCCACCAAAAACCAAATGATTAAGATGTCAACAACCATAGATCACCAGGCAGCCTTCAACAATGAGCAAAACACACTCAGTATAGTCTGCCAAAAAAACACCCTTTATTGACAAAATGTGGAACATTAATATTCATTTAACCAACATAATAGAGGATGTTCTCAGATTCTATCAAACAAAGCATATAGTTATGCTTATTTTGTAGATCAAATTATCAATTCATAGGTCAGTGTGAGTTTGGTTGTTTTTCTAGGAATTGATAAATTTTCTAATCTTTATCTCATTTCCTTGAAAGAATTTAAGGGAAAAGAGCCATTTCCTACAAGCAAAGCAGATGCGGTTTCAGTTTGTTACCCGGATTTGTTTTCTCCTCAATTTATTTATGACTTTTCAACAGCGGTATACTGCTGGTCCTTTATTAATATATATTTCCATGTCATTTGGGTATATTGCTGGTCCTTTATTAATATCTATTTCCATGTCATTTGGTTATGTCGCATAAGATTTATTTTCTCTTTTATTTGGGGTTTTTATCCTCTGAACCACAATTCAAATAAGAGACATTTTATTTTTAAATAAAAAAGTATTCTGTGATGCATTGTGGGTAATACTTTTAGCAGAATACATCAAAACTTTTCAATATACTGACAACCACCTAAAAAAATTGAAAACAACACTTTAAATAAATTTTATGCATTGGAAGAGCTTCTCTGCCTTTAACTTTATCAGGAATGCACAGTGCCACAGATTTAAGAGAATAGATTTCATAAACAATGGAAATTCAGCCAGTGATGTGACGTTATTTTCATTTTAAGTACCCAAAATATCTCCCATAATTCTGGATAAGTTTTGAAACAGCTAATTGGTAGATTTTGCCAAGTATATTGAACAGGATTGATGGAAGTTCATTTAGATTACCAAATACAGATCTCCTCAAAAGTTGATGCTAATGTCCTTGAATGTACTGATTGCATGGCACTCATCCTCATATTTCCTTGTGAATGACATTTTCTCAAATGTTGTGTTGTCCCTTTCTGTTACTCATCTTATTTGTCCCTCTTGATGAGTTAAGTCTATTGAAGGATGCATTGTGATTTTTGGAATTGTAGTTGAGTGATTGACAATTTGATGACATTGAAATCATGCTCTCCAACAATACCCCAAGGGTTGACTCTGGCATAGAATATTTTTATGTCTGGCACTTAGACCTGGTATGGGACTTCAATTTGGAATTGCAAGATATCTAAATGTATAGCAATGTAAAGTCACAATTGGACCATACATGCCCAATGGATTTTTTTTCTTTAAAATTGTAAAGTTTCTTGTTTTAATCAGAAAACAGAAATTGAAAAGTTTATAAATTTTCTGTGGCACAAGCAAATGACAAGGAAATAGATATAAACAGCTTTGTTTATAGGGAATGGCTCTTTTCCTTTAAGTCATATATATATGCAACATACAATAAAATTTAAATTGATTACTTCATATTCAAAATTTGTGTATCAGAAAAACAGAATATTATCTTACTAAAATCTGATAACAACTATTATGGTGGTTAAACGGACATGATTTTTTACTTTTTATCAATTTAAGGCCTTTTTAATTTAGAGCTGACTATTATTTAGTTTTGAATTTGATTGAAGACAAAGTAAGTTATATGTATAATTCCAATCCCCCCTCCCCCTTGGCGAATTATTTGGGGTTTACCTGTCAATCTAACATTTTTCAATTTAACGTGTGTTGTTTCAGTGAATAAATACAATAGCTAGTTTTCTTTTTGAAATTTATTCAATGGAACCTTTACATCTCTCAATTTTTAGTTACACAAAATAATAAAATCCTACTGAATATAGAAAACATGTACCAATACTCAATAATGACACATATTGTAAGAGCAAAAATACTGATTACACAATTATGCCAAATACAGCCAAATATAAGACAACTGAAGCACAAAAATATGGATTTAATTTGCTCAGTACAGAAAAAAAGACTTGTAAAACAATGTTTAGCAGTGAACAAAACTACATACGTCCAAAGTCATCCAACAACAGACATTTCCAAATCACTCATGAAGAGTAAGAGGGACATACTAAGATGAGTATGCGATATTTAAGAGACATTAAATAAAACATTTAAGCAAATTTAACTCAACTATGAAATATATGCCTTGGAGACATAAATAAAGCATTTAACAGTTTTGTACTATACAAGAAAACTATTTAAATTTAATGATGTACAATGAATGCTTTTACATAACTCTCCAATTGAATACATTGCTATTGTCTTTTGTGTGGTTTATTCAGTGGGACATTAAAATGTTTTTTGAAATTTTGTCAGAAATCAACGTTTAATGTTTGAATCACTGTTTACATTAATAGATTGAAAATATGTTTTTATCTTGTTTTGGGAGTTAACACATGTATTTTCCACCCAAAAAAAGGAGAAAAAGGGGTGTGTGGGGGGAGGGGGGTGTTTGACTGGGCACATTGACCCTAAATTCAGCTCAGTTGTCGAGCTGACTGTTTATACAGTTATAAGTATTTAGAAGATACTTTATTATTCAGCGTCATAGATATGTTTCTGAGTGCTATGTTTGTTTTTTTTAAATCTTTGTAATTGAAAGATCACACTACTAAATTTAAAGTCAAAAGTATACCCTATTTCAACTTTTTTTAAACTTTTGAACAGTGGTATACTACTGTTGCCTTTAAGATACAATATGTTGACAAACGGAGGGTTAGTGCCATGTCATCAGTACATTTTTAACCCTAGCATCATCTCCTGAGGAGACCTGTATTTGGTCTGTACTAGATAAATATTGGTGCCAATATCCAACATATCCTTATTTAACAGTGGCAATCTAAATGTACTTCCATCAATCCTGGCCAACCTTCTTTGCAGAACCTACCAAGTAGCTGTTTCAAAATCCAAAGGATTATGTGAGATTACATAGTCAATACCTAAAAATCAGAATGATATGATGTCCAGTCATTGGCTGAATTTCCATTGTTTAGGAGGTTGTTAGCAAATAACAAAATGTTAATGAATTCTCTTGAAAATAATACCCACAATGCATAACATTCTGAAGCAGCTTATTACATTGATTTGTAATATATTCTTATGAATATATATGAAATATTTATGACTGTTTACATTAATAGATTGAAAATATGTTCTTATCTTGTTTTTGGAGTTAAAACACATGTATTTTCCACCCAAACATTAAACATGCAAGATTCAATTCATGAATGATAAATTCAAATATCAGCAATGAAATATATCTAATAACTTTATGTTTAAAATTGTAAGGTCTCTTACTTGATTTAAGATAAAAACAAGAATGCGTCCCCAGTACATGGATGCCTCATCCGCACTATCATTTTCTATGTTTAGTGGACCGTGAAAATGGGGGGAAATCTCCAATTTGGCATTAAAATTGGAAGGATCATATCAAAGGGAACATGTGTACTAAGTTTCAAGTTGATTGAACTTCAACTTCATCAAAAACTACCTCGACCAAAAACTTTAACCTGAAACGGGACAGACGAAAGGATGGAAGAACAAACAGACGTTCAGACAAGAAAACATAATGCCCATAAATGGGGCATAAAAACAAAAAACAATACAAGTTTATAAATTTTCTGTGGCATCATCAAATGACCAAGAAATAGATTTACACAGATTCAGATTCAATGGTTTATTATAATCAAATGACCAAGAAATAGATTTACACATATTCAGATTCTATTATAGTCTCACCACATACATACAAGTATTATAACACAATATAATATTAAATACACAGTATATGAAGGAGTAGGTTCAGTAAGACCCCTTTTTGGCCCCAAAATATAGCAGTTTTACAAAATTGATAAAATGTAAACTTTTAGTTATTTATTGGACAGTAGAATGCTTCTGCTACATACATATAGGCTGTGTTTGACAATACAATGCTCATATATAGGGTACTAGCACCATTAAGTCATGCTAAATTACTGAAATCTTCACAATTCTAGCATTTTAGTTAAATTTTAGCTGGTTTTCGTGTAAAACGAAAGTGGCCGCATTCGTGTTCATCCTTAATATTGAAATGGAAGTTGTATTTTATGATAATACATAACATATATAAAGGTTGAGGATGAACACGGACGCGGCCACTTTCATTTTTGACAAAGACCATCTGAAAAGTTACATTTTTAGGCCTATTTGGTAGATTTTTCATATTTGAGCTTGAATCGGATCGTTTTTAATGACTAAATCAGTTAAAATCTTTCACATAAACTAATTGATTCAAATGAAATAGACACTTAAAGTGTTTAAAAAGTGGTCAAAATCTTTCTTCAGATGAACCTGAAATTTGAGGCCAAAATCTGTCATTACCGGACCTACTCCTTTAGAATGTTTGTGCCATTCTTAAAAGAACTATGAGAGACTGTTTAATATACAATTTCTCACAGCTTTCTGTAGCACAATCTAATGACCAGGAAATAGATATAAACAGCTTTGTTTATAGGGAATGACTCTTTTCCTTTAAGTCTTCCTCAGGAAATGAGATAAAGCTCCAAATATTATCCATTTTCTAGAAAAATAATTCAATAAACACTCAAAGTTTTCTTTGAAAAATGAGATTATAACAGATCATATAATTTCTCCTAGAAAAACAACCCTACTCTGAGGAAAGACATATTAATTAATAACTTCATAAACAAAATTTGAGTTTAGCACAACTATATGTGTCTTAATAGAATTTGAAAAAACTCCCTTATATGTGTTTAATGAACTCAAAAGTCTCACATTTTGTTCCCCAATTTCAGGCACTCTTGGGCAGAGTAAGAGTTTTGGTCATGGTTGAAAGTGTAGGTAACAGTGACATATAGTTGTTACATGTATATCAATTGGTCTTTAGTGGATAGTTGTCTCATTTATAAACCAATCCCATTCCCTAATCTTAACAATATCCTGTGGGTTGACAAGAATCCATGCCTAAAAACTGTCTAAGCTGATAAAAATTGGTATTCAATAGATTTTATGTACTAACTACAACCTGACAAACAACCATTATAAAAACTATTTAATTTTATGGATAATTCATTAACTTTTGAAGAAAGTTACTATTAGTTGCATGAGGTCTTGGAATTTCAATGAAGACAAAGCTAGTTATATGTAAAGTATAATAAGAGCCTTAACACATTTATGAAACCATTCATAAGAAATTTGTATCTATTACCTATGTGGAATAAGTTACTTGGAGAACATTTATTTACTTATACTTTTCTATTGAGTACTGATTTAAATTTCTGTTCATCACTGCAGGTGGCTGACACTCACCCAGGACTTTTAACTAGCATTACAATATTACAATAATAAATAATCTTAAGCAAAACTTGAATAGAAATAATGCCTTGAAAATCAAATCTTCCAGGAGAATAATAATAATAAAATTGAGAATGGAAATGGGGAATGTGTCAAAGAGACAACAACCCGACCAAATAAAAAACAACAGCAGAGGGTCACCAACAGGTCGTATGCTTTATTTGATCACATTGTACTTTGACTGTATTATGACTGTTGTTTATCTACAGCATATTGTTAAAATTTCTGACCAGTTGAACAGTGTGATTGGATAAAACAAATTCAGGTTGAGTCAGAATTTTGAATGAACAGAGAGAAACACCTATCAAGTATTGTAATGTAATTGTTTATTTCCTGAATTTCAATGGTTATATTTAGTATCCAAGAATATTTCCCTGAAAATAAATATTCATATCAAATATTTCTGTTGTATAAACTGCTTCAGAAGGTAAGTTGTTTCTCTTATTTTTAAAATGGAAGGCTCATAGTTAAAAAAAATACAGAACTACATTTACTAAAATGAAATAACAAATGCAAGAAAAATTATACCTGTGCACTTATTCTTTTAGGTAGAAGCATTAAAATAATTGGCTTAAAACTGTAGATCTATTGAATTTTCATATCTTTTGTAAAAGTAATAACAAGAATTCAACCAAGTTATCATTATAATGCAGTGATGTAGTTAATTTCATCTTATGAATTTTTTATAAGAAAAGTGGAGGTAGCTGGTCAAATTTGAAAAAAAGCTTTATTTTTTCTTTCTTTAAAAGCTAATAATAATGAAAATAAAATGGGCAACATAATCAGTGAGCATCCTTATGCCAGAGTTGATAGCTAAACTTAGTTTGATTTGACAAAGAGTATACAAAATTTGTTTACTTGTTACAGGTAGAAAAATGACACATGTGGAAAAAAAACCAGGAAAATCAAAACTTCGATTTGAAGAGACAAAGGCTGAAGACCCACCCTCATACAATGATGCCCTTAGATTTCCTGACAAACTATTTAAAAGTGACCGCCATACATTCACCTGCCTAAAGGCTATATTTGGTATCTTCTGTGGATTTTTTACTGGTGGATTACTGTTTGTTCTGCTAATCTACAGTTTTGGTTTTGCCTTGAATATAGCTGGGTATATATCTATTGGAGTGACAGCCCTAGCATGTCTAGGTCTAGCACTATCTGTCCATGTCCGCTGTATCGTGGTATTGATGATTCCTAGTCTATTCACTGGTAGAGGAAGGGTAGCCATCTTGGCAGTTATATTTGGACTCCTGTTATCAGGACCAATCAAAAACATCTCTATAAATACTTCAGAAGTATCAAGAAGTATGGCCTGTAGTACTGAACTCTTTCAGAATCAGTCACACACTCTCAGACAGCAGCTTCAGGTACCAATTGAGAAAATTACTGATGCCCTGGACAAACATGCTAAAGATATAAAGGAAATTGGAAAACAAATAGATAGAGCCATAAAACCAATTTATGACGCTCTTGTTGCTGTTAAAAATGGTGTCCAGAAAGTGAGCGGTGCACTGGATACAGCTTCACAGGTAAAATAGTAGTCAGTGGTGCACTTGATACAGCTTCACAGGTAAAATAGTGAGTCAGTGGTACACTGGATACAGCTTCACAGGTAAAATAGTAAGTCAGTGGTACACTGGATACATCTTCACAGGTAAAATAGTAAGTCAGTGGTACACTGGATACAGCTTCACAGGTAAAATAGTAGTCAGTGGTGCACTGGATACAGCTTCACAGGTAAAATAGTAAGTCAGTGGTATTCTTCACAGGTAAAATAGTTAGTCAGTGATGCACTGGATACAGCTTCACAGGTAAAATAGTAAGTCAGTGGTTTTCTTCACAGGTAAAATTATTAGTCCGTGTTTCACTGGATACAGCTTCACAGGTGAAATAATTTGTCAGTGGTGCACTCGATACAGCCTCACAGGTAATATAATTAGTCAGTGGTGCACTGGATACAACTTCACAGGTTGAAATAATAAGTCAGTGGTGCACTTGATACAGCTTCACAGGTAAAATAGTTAAGCAGTGTGCTGAGTATATTCAGATTCACAGGTAAAACAGAAATTAAGGTGAATGGTGCAGTGTATTAATAGTTAGTCCATGTCAAACAGGATACAGCTTCACAGGTAAAAACACTTATTAAGTAGAGTGTTAAGCAGTGTTAAATGAATATTACTTATGGAGTGTGTATTTTGAAGATAACTAAATCAAACTCATTGTATGTCAATATAATGTACCTTTATTCTGTATTTGGAATATAGGAGTAACTGTTTACTGATTGTGAGAGATCTCTTATGTTTATAATTCATATATTTACAGGAGTGTGACAGAATGATGAACAGTGTGTATAGTGACTGTACAAGAGAACTCAGCAATGCATTCAATAAATGTAGGAAGACACTTCGTAGAGCTACAACGTAAATATTATTATCAATCGTTCATCATGTCTGACATCAGAATCATTTGATTATTAATTAAAACAAACAATAGATAAAAACTGTGATTCAGCTGCTGCTTGAAATATTCTGTCAAATTAACCTAAGCAGAAAACTTAACACTGAAAATTGGTAATTAATTGTAATTGACCATGGTGTAGAAGGGGGACGAACGATACCAAAGGGACAGTCAAAATCATAAATCGAAAATAAACTGACAACGCCATGGCTAAAAATGTATATACTTTTTCAGGTACTTTTTTGTTCCATGGTTAGATTTCACAGTAACAATTATACTCTTTCACAGGTACTTTCCAGGAAAACAACAGTGACTAGTATACTCTTTTACAGATATGTTCCTAGAACAGTAACTAGTATACTCTCTTACAGATATGTTCCAGGATTAGAACAGTGACTAGTATACTCTTTTAAAGATATGTTTCAGGATTAGAACAGTGACTAGTATACTCTTTTACAGATATGTTCCAGGATTAGAACAGTGACTAGTATACTCTTTTATAGATATTTTCCAGGAATAGAACAGTGACTAGTATACTTTTTTTACAGATATGTTCCAGGAATAGAACAGTAACTAGTATACTCTTTTACAGATATGTTCCAGGATTAGAACAGTAACTAGTCTACTCCTTTACAGATATGTTCCAGGATTAGAACAGTAACTAGTATACTCTTTTACATATATGTTCCAGGATTAGAACAGTAACTAGTATACTCTTTAACATATATGTTCCAGGATTAGAACAGTAACTAGTACACTCTTTTACAGGTTTGTTCCAGGATTAGAACATTAACTAGTATACTCTTTTACAGATATGTTCCAAGATTAGAACAGTTACTAGTTTACTCTTTTACAGATATTTTCCAGGAATAGAACAGTGACTAGTATACTTTTTTACAGATATGTTCCAGGAATAGAACAGTAACTAGTATACTCTTTTACAGATACGTTCCAGGATTAGAACAGTAACTAGTATACTCTTTTACAGGTATATTTCAGAATTAGAACAGTAACTAGTATACTCTTTTACAGATATGTTCCAGGATTAGAACAGTAACTAGTATACTCTTTTACATATATGTTCCAGGATTAGAACAGTAACTAGTACACTCTTTTACAGATATGTTCCAGGATTAGAACAGTAACTAGTATACTCTTTTACATATATGTTCCAGGATTAGAACAGTAACTAGTACACTCTTTTACAGGTATGTTCCAGGATTAGAACATTAACTAGTATACTCTTTTACAGATATGTTCCAGGATTAGAACAGTATCTACAACAGTAACTAGTATACTCTTTTACAGATATGTTCCAGGATTAGAACAGTAACTAGTATACTCTTTTACAGATATGTTCCAGGATTAGAACAGTAACTAGTATACTCTTTTACAGAGTTGTTCCAGGATTAGAACAGTAACTAGTATACTCTTTTACAGATATGTTCCAGGATTAAAACAGTAACTAGTATACTCTTTTACAGATATGTTCCTAGAACAGTAACTAGTATACTCTTTTACAGATATGTTCCAGGATTAAAACAGTAACTAGTATACTCTTTTACAGATATGCTCCTAGAACAGTAACTAGTATACTCTGTTACAGATATGTTCCAGGATTAAAACAGTAACTAGTTTACTCTTTTACAGATATGTTCCTAGAACAGTGACTAGTATACTCTTTTACAGATATGTTCCTAGAACAGTAACTAGAACAGTAACTAGTATACTCTTTTACAGATATGTTCCTTGAACAGTAACTAGTATACTCTTTTACAGATATGTTTCTAGAACAGTAACTAGTATACTCTTTTACAGATATGTTCCTTGAACAGTAACTAGTATACTCTGTTACAGATATGTTCCAGGATTAAAACAGTAACTATTATACTCTTTTTCAGGTGGGTTCCACGTTTAGATATCACAGCAGTCTGTAAAATCCTTGATATAAACAAGGTCTGCGTTATACTCAAACCATCTTTTGTATGTTCACCAGTCAAAGCACTTGATAAAGCAGCTAAGAAACTTGCTGATTTTGCTGTCAATCTGGTCAAAGATATCGATAAATGGTTTCAATTTAACATCATCAAGAAGTCTCAAAATGACAGGGTCTATAATGCTACTAAAACAGCTAAAGAATTCATTGCTGAGATTGAGAAAGCTCTGACCGACAAGAAAATAACATTTACTTACATCGTGGAAATTATGAGCAAACTTTTAGCTCTTTCCCTTCTGTTGCTCCTAACCCAATCATTTTTTTATTTGAAAAATTATCTGGCCAAGGATGAATTTGATAACATTTACATTACTTCCCAGTTTAAGGGTTATGATTCTGAAACAAGAGAGAAAGGACAACAGGGCGTGTTACCTCTTCAAAAGAAGGAAAAGAAACTCTACACAGATAGTACATCCTTCATGATGTCTCCAAAAGAAAGAAGTCAGAGTTTGATGGGTATTTCTCAGCTCCTCCTGCACATGTTACTGAGTGCTCTGATTGTGTTCCTTAATTACGTTCTGTTCTATGTATTGTTCCTTGTAAACAGGTATGGCCAGGTAAATGTAGAGGTCACTGGAAAGAGTAAAATAAACCTAAAGGTCAGAGGAGGACAAATGGCTGCTTTTATAAACAGTTTTATAAATAACATTAACATTGAAAACACATATGAAGCTAGCTATAATACAACTGTATGCCTGCCAAGTCCTACACCTCCAGGCGCTATGGACATTCCAGTTCTTTGTTCAGCTTATGCAGCTGCTCTTCTCCTGGTTTTACTGCAAGCCTATGGAGCAAGATACAATCGTAAAATATGTGCCTTCTACTATCCTGAACAGGAAAAAGAACGTATTGCTTTTCTGCAGAAGAAAATCCTTTACAACCGCAAGGGAAGGCACACATTCATTAAACAACATGTTACTTCAATAAAGAATCAAAAAATTGCTGAGAAGAGAATGTCTATAAAACAAATGTTATCTGCAATATGTCCCTGCCTTAAAGTGGAAAAAACAGATCTAAAATTCTGTATGAACTGTGGAGCTAATCAAGGGTCCAGTCGTACATTACAAGAATGTAAAAACACAAACTGCACATCAACTTATTGTTCTGAGTGTTTTAATGATTGTGGACATACTTGTCCTATTTGTAGGAAATAACATGTTTATCATGTTTATATTATATATCTGATATTTATTGTTTTTTAAATATAAGATTCAGTGAAGAATACAGACCCCATGTTCACCAAGATTTGTTGAAAAACATACAATCTTCAGTTTTCAACTTATATATGTAGAAATGTAATAAAGTTTTTTGTATAAACTTGAAGGCAACTCGAAAAAAGTGTGATGTTATTTGGCAAATTTATAAATACTCTTTAATTTTTGCACCCCTTATTAGCCAATTTGTTACAAATTTAACACACAAGCATATTATCCCCTCCAACAAGGAATGTATACATAAAGAAGGATCACTCAATCTTAATTTCAAAATTGCCAAACAGCTCTTAGTCTCCAGCTATTTCAAGCTGTAATTTTGCTTATGATATACATCAAGTATTGCTTTTTACTATTATTAAATATTTTCATTTATCTTGTTTATCTTATTTATAGATTCTATTCCCGCTTGTTTTTATGTTAATCTACATCAACAAAGAAATGTGAGGTATACACCAATGAGACGCCAGTATGTCAATGGACTACTCTCACCACACGAAGTAACCGTCATACAAGTGGCATATTTTACTAGCTATAAAACAAGGTTCAACCACCATTTTCTTCAGAAAATGTCTGTACAAAGTCAGGAGTATGACATTTGTGTTCCATTGATTCTGTTGGATGATAAAGTCTAACCTTTGATATAGACTCCTCTTTTTAATTTACATTGGAGATAGGTATTTCAGTTTGAGATAAATTAAAATCCCCTTTGAGCACCATCCATATTCCACAATGTTGGCAATTTCATTAACACCTGTAAGCACATTTTGGTTCATCCAGTGAGCTTATGAAAGTAATGACCCATAAACTCATCCCATCATCTTCTGAGATTATTGGCAGCCACACATGGATTATTATTTTTTATACACTGGATTCCAGAAAGAGTTAAATGGCCAAGGAATAAGAAATACTTTTTAATGTTTTGATGCAGCATCAGAATAAAAGAGGGACAGTCAAACTCATAAATCGAAAATAAACTGACAACACCATGGCTAAAAATGAAAAAGACAAACAATAGTGCACATGACACAACATAGAAAACTAAAGAATAAGCAACACAAACCCCACCAAAAACAAGGGGTGATCTCAAGTGCTCTGGAAGGGTAAGCAGATCCTGCTCCTCTCATTTCCCTTAGTTTTAGTTTGTTACCCCGATTTTGTTTTTTGTCCATGGATTTATGAGTTTTGAACAGCGGTGGCAAGTGTCGTCTTGCTAATTTTATAACAAATCCGGTATATAGTCTAATTCGGCAGTCACATTCATGAAAGGGAAGGGGATTGTAATTACAACGTAAGGAACATATCCAATATCATTTGTGAAACTTATTTCATACCGGTCAACCAACTCGTGATGGCGTCTATAAAATTTATGAAGGGATGAACTTAACTTCACCATTTGGAACTCTTGGTTTAATAGTTTCCTTGTAAGCAGCAACACTCTATCAAGAAAATCATGATAGGAAATGCAAGCACGGGAATATCCTATCAATTGGGAGATATATACCCCGTATGCATGTGCTGCTGGATTGTTAGTGGCTTAATGTCCAGTGAGGTGTTGCTGGAATGTTACTAATTAGAAATGGAATGTTCACAACTAGAAAGCTGAAATCATCTCTTTTGTCATAAAGTTTTGTTTGCAACCAACTCTCATTGTCAATGTCTAGATGTAAGTCAAGATATGAGGCCGACTTAACTGTATCTGTTGTATCCTTTATCTCTAGTTTGATGGGATAGATGCATTCAACATAGTCACCAAATTTTGAATTAATTAACGAAAGAACATCATCTATAATATAGTGGAAAGTAGAGTTAAAGGATTTTGCTAACTTCTGTATGAAATCAGCCTCATAATAATAAAGAAACCAGTCAGCAAGAAGAGGGGCACAATTGGTTTCCATTAAAATGCTGTCAGTCTGTGGAAAAACATGTCCACCGAACGTAACAATTATGTTGTCAATCAAGAAATCAAGCATCCTGATAATGTCAGTTTCAGAGAATTTTTTGCTTGAATCAGAGTAGTCCTTTACAAAGAAGAATTTATCCCTCCCTAAGACAAGATACTTGTTTCTACGTTGGCCATTTTTTTTTTTATGAAACAAAGCAATACCAACTCTTTCAATTAGTCTTTTAGTTTGGAATCTGGAATACTTGTGTAAAGTGTAAAAAAGTCAAATGTCTTAATACTATTGCAAGATGAAAGAGAGTTAGATTGTATGTACTCTAAAAGATCTTTGGAATTTATAAGTATCCACATCTGATTCACGCCACCTCTAGAATAGGCAGTTTCATAATAACTTTGAAGCCCATCTTTGATTGCTGATAAAATAGAAGTACATAATTTAGAAAGAGGTTTTGTGGAGCACTTGGAAGACCCAGCAATATACCGTTGTTTGTAAGGACACTTATGCAGTTTAGGTATCCAATACAGTGGTGGAACATCCTTATCAGGTCCAAATTAGGGCTTGGTTTACAATTTATCTTACCTCCTATACATTTCTAAGAATATGATTGGTTAAGAGCAACCGCGTGGAGACCGTGTATATTCCATATTAGGTAAGTAAGGTTCAATATTAGGTTAGTAGTGGAGTTGTGTTCCTTTATACAAACAACACGGCGGTGAGAAAAGTTTTTGAAACAGAATCGAAGACTTGGTCACTTTTATAGGCCACTAGCTAGTCTAAATATCACATATTAAGATAGTCAGTAAGATAAATTCGTTCCATAGTGTGCCAGTGACCTAATACGATATATATGGGGTCAGAAAATTTCATATGGGGATTCGAGCTTTGTGACCTAATACGATATATATGGTGTCAGTAAATTTTATATGGGGGTGAGAGCGAACTCTCACCCCATATGGAATTTACTGATCCCATATATATCGTATTAGGTCACTAGTGCACAATGTAACTAATTATATGCACAAGACTGAATAACTATATTGGTTTATTAGATTTAGTTTGCTAGTCTCAAATATGTTTTTATGTATCTCTTCGGAGAATTACAAGTCACTTAGTTAATTATACATAAGACCACAACTGTTCTATAAACCCTATATATAATTTTTTTCATCATTTTCTGTAATGTCTCAAATTATTTTAAATAAATAATCAATCCATATTGATAAAAATGGATTATAAAAATCTGAATTAGTTACAACTTGAAACTATGGTATGGGAGACAACTCTGTCTGGCTTTAATGATTTTCATTGCCATTGTATCTAAAGTTGACAACAATATAGACCAATCTGATTTTAATTTTACTTGTCATTACACTATGATGTCATAACATGTCGAAATTCAAATAACTGACCTAAAATTTCCATTTCCCACAAAGTTTTGTCCAAAAATTATACATGAGCAACAAGATTATCCAAAAGGCTATTTTGGTTATTTTTATTTCACAATTTTGTATTCAATGCAAGAAATTGGAAGTCCTAATGCCAATATATAAGACAACATTTTTAAATTTAAATAATGATGTCCAATAGACTAAAGTACAAGAAAAAAGGCAGCAAGATACACTAGAGAGTTAGGTAATCAAAACAACTAGACAATGGGAGGAAACACTCTAGTTTGGGCATTACAGAAACCAGAAAATATAGGAGGGTGAATAACAGTTAGGTGATAACAGAAACAAGACAATAATGGAGGGTCAACTAGAGTCACCTGCTTGAACCTGGCTCTAATCAGCGACCTCTCAATCTTCCTTATGCAGATAGGTAAATTTTAATTGTTATTGTTTTCATTGGCTCCTTTCATTGTATTAATTTTTAGTATCACTTATTATCCGTAACCTCAATAGGCCAAGGGAAAATGATAACCTTATTTGGCCAGAAATAACCAACAAAATATAGCACAGTAATGAGTAACAACTATATCAGACTCCCTTTTAAATTTGTAACATTTACACAATGAATACTATTTATAGAAGTTTGTATGTATACATATATGATGAATCGTAGACTAATTTACTAATTGTTTTTAACAATTTGATACTTAATTTGTCAATGATGGGTCATACCAATAAAAAACAATGACATGACAAATAAGTTCAGAGGTCAACTGAATATGCATATATTCATATCCACTTAAAGTTGTAGAAACTAAGGTAAGTTGGATTCTGTACACTATATTTTCTAAATGAATATTTTAAATAAATTAAATCTTTATTATATCAGCATTTAAACTTAAATGTATAACAAAAACAACAATTTTTTCAATATTTTTTTTTTCTCGATATTGTGTCAATTCATTATGATTGTATAATTTAATTCTAAAAATGTCTCCTTGTATGAAAAATCAAATCAAATTAACATTATTTTTTTTTATATAAAAAATACATATTGCAGCATAACCTTTCATAGCATGATATTTAAAATATGTAAGTTGTCAATTTCAAGTTCTTATCACTTTTTTTTCAAATCTAGTGGCAAAATGTCCACATGGATGTCCATAAAACAGAACATTGTGTCCCCCTCACCACATGGATGTCCATAAAACAGAACATTGTGTCCCCCTCACCACATGGATGTCCATAAAACAGAACATTGTGTCCCCCTCACCACATGGATGTCCATAAAACAGAACATTGTGTCCCCCTCACCACATGGATGTCCATAAAACAGAACATTGTGTCCCCTCACCACATGGATGTCCATAAAACAGAACATTGTGTCCCCCTCACCACATGGATGTCCATAAAACAGAACATTGTGTCCCCCTCACCACATGGATGTCCATAAAACAGAACATTGTGTCCCCCTCACCACATGGATGTCCATAAAACAGAACATTGTGTCCCCCTCACCACATGGATGTCCATAAAACAGAACATTGTGTCCCCCTCACCACATGGATGTCCATAAAACAGAACATTGTGTCCCCCTCACCACATGGATGTCCATAAAACAGAACATTGTGTCCCCCTCACCACATGGATGTCCATAAAACAGAACATTGTGTCCCCCTCACCACATGGATGTCCATAAAACAGAACATTGTGTCCCCCTCACCACATGGATGTCCATAAAACAGAACATTGTGTCCCCCTCACCACATGGATGTCCATAAAACAGAACATTGTGTCCCCCTCACCATATGGATGTCCATAAAACAGAACATTGTGTCCCCCTCACCACATGGATGTCCATAAAACAGAACATTGTGTCCCCCTCACCACATGGATGTCCATAAAACAGAACATTGTGTCCCCCTCACCACATGGATGTCCATAAAACAGAACATTGTGTCCCCCTCACCACATGGATATCCATAAAACAGAACATTGTGTCCCCCTCACCACATGGATGTCCATAAAACAGAACATTGTGTCCCCCTCACCACATGGATGTCCATAAAACAGAACATTGTGTCCCCCTCACCACATGGATATCCATAAAACAGAACATTGTGTCCCCCTCACCACATGGATGTCCATAAAACAGAACATTGTGTCCCCCTCACCACATGGATGTCCATAAAACAGAACATTGTGTCCCCCTCACCATATGGATGTCCATAAAACAGAACATTGTGTCCCCCTCACCATATGTATTCATGTGACTAACAGGCCTGTTCTGACTAGAGTTCCATATGAACGGTAAATAATTTTGAAGAGTCATAAGATCTAGATTACCGGAGGTACAAGGCCCATACTCTGAATATGTTTACATTCAAATTTGATTGGATAGACATCATAACATCCAGGATATCGAGTCGATCTAAAGGAACCCTGCCACTAACCCAGGGATCCTTGAGTGTTAATGGCAGGAAAGCTATATCCAATCATAACAGGTGGATTATATGAGCATGTCAATCCCATCTACTCTAGATATCCATCCAAACTTGGCCACAGATAAGGGAATGTAAAAAACATGATTGTATCATTAAAGTGGAAACACTTATTTATACATGATAGTCTATGTGTTAAATACTTCTTTTTAATTTCTTTTATCTTTGTAATTTGTCAATTTACTTTAATATATATAACTATGCCAAGTAAAAGTGACTGTCCCTCATATTGGTAAAGTAAAATTAGAAGTAACTTTCAAGTCCAAGCTTAAAGTACTAGGATAATGTGTATCTCTCTAGGAAAACTAAATCCAGCAAGTACCTGCTATCACATTTCCATATAAGTAGGACAAGTATAAATAAAACAGAAGTGGTTTATTAAGTCAATGATTCAGCAACCCAATGACACAGTAGATCAATCTCCTATGCTGTCTGAATAAATAAATAAATATTTTAAGAGATCATAAGATCATCCTTCTTAATGTTTTAAATTCCAGGTCTGCAATCATGTATAAAGTCAGATTTACATACCAGGCCACCACAGATACAGACATAAACCTTTGTGTCGGAGATACTATATCAAACGTTGAAGATGTCGGTAACGGCTGGTCAATGGGACATAATAGGTCAACTGGTAAAACTGGCACATTTCCAACTAGTTTCATTGTCAGGAAATTGTCATTTAAAGACAAGGTCAAAAGAATGTCAATGGCAAAAAAGATGACTGACGAATTAGTCCTGATGTCCAAAAACAAGAGTGAAAGTACAGAAACTTTGGTTCCACAAAACAAGGCCAAAATTCCTGATAATATCTTACAAAAAAGACTTTCTCATGTTCCTGGACATTCAAATATTATAGGTGTCAGACTTCCTAAACTGGTTCCAAAGCCAGTAAAATCCTTTGGAAAGAACATTGTCAACAGCAGCCATGGAGATCACAGGATCGTAAAAGGCATCTTTGGAATATTTGGAGGTGTTATTACCTGTGGAATCCTGTTTGTTCTTTTGAGATACAGTTATGAGTATTCTCTACAAAACTCTTGCTACATAACAATAGGATTTTCCCTCCCTATCTGTGCAGCATTAGCCATGTCTACACACATGAGATGTATCTTTTTACTAATGGTTCCCAACCTGTTCACTGGAAAGGGACGAACTGTATTCATGTCCATTATATTCGCCCTGTTACTTGCTGGTCCCGTAGTAAACATTGTTTACAATGCAGAGCAAGCATCGCAATCAATGGCCTGCACCCAAGAACTGATCTATAACCAGACTTCCATCCTCAGAGGTCAACTAGAAGAACCAATCAGAATAATAGAGAGGAGAATTTATGAAGGCCTTGTCAAACTGAAGAACATTGCAAATTCTATCAAAAATGCTATTGCACCAGTTACTGATGCAGTTGAGGCTTTTGTGAATGGTCTCAGTGCAGCTAAGAATGCACTAGAAAATGCAGCAAAGGTAACTTTTATTTACTTTAGTGAACCTATGTTAGGGTAAGATCTTTGCATTCAAAGAAAAAGAGAAATGAAATAGTATTTGTCTTTTCTTTTTTCACAAGAAGCTTGTTAGGAAGTAGAACTGATAACCTTTTAAACATATATATAAATATAAGCATTGTGTATAAGATTTAAAGCATTTGTTTGCTGATGCAAACTTCGGTCAGAGAATGGAAACGAAAAAAAAATCAGCAATTTTTCCATTTGTAAAGGAGCATGACTGAATTGATCTTGGCTATGGTAGGGGATTACAAATCATAACTATAAGATACCAAAATATCAGCAAAATGTATATGAACAAACATATCATTATCATTTTTAAGATAACATATATCTAAGTTCTATCATGTGAAGACATACACTTCTCTTTTCCCCCTTTCAAAACTTTCACTTTACAATTTATTTTCCTAGGAATGCAGTAATGGTATTAATACAGCCCAGTCTAAATGTGAGAAGGGAATTAACAATGCTAAATCTGAGTGTGAAAAAGCTCTCAAATCTGTTGACCCTACAAGGGATATTATCAACTTTGGGAAAGATGTGGCCAATACTGGAAAGTCAATAGGAAATGGTTTAGGTAGATTGTTTGGAAAAAAAAGGAAAAGAAGGAGAGCTATTACAGAGCAAGAGAAAAATGCAATAGAGTTAGCTAAACAGTTGATGGGACAAGAATCCCCCTTACAAAGATATGGTATCTATCTAAAATCTAAGAATACTGAGACGATAACCAATAAAACACGACTGCATAAAAAGCATTTACTGAAAAGGTAGGTTAGAGAATAATCATAAATTACATTCCCTTATAAAATAGGTTAGAGAATAAACATAAACCATATGCACTGAAATTATTGTAAGTTAGAATTACACAGAAACCATGATGATTGCAACTTAAATCAAACAAAAAAAAAGAAACATTTAGTACCTTTTGTTGGCTACTATTCGTTTGTTTCTCTGTCGTATATTTTCTCCCATTTATTTGTATTGTAGTCCTGTCATGTAATGTTGTCATTTTAATGTTATAATTAACATTGCCATTAAAACGGGAGGTTTGGCTCCACAAAACCAGGTTCAACCCACCATTTTTATTCTTGAAATGCCCTGTACCAAGTCAGGAAAATGGCCATTGTTATATTATAGCTTGTTTCTGTGTCTGTTACATTTTAATGTTGTGTTTCTGTTGTGTCGTAGTTCTCTTATATTTGATGCGTTTCCCTCAGTTTTAGTTTGTAACCCGGATTTGTTTTTTCTCTATCGATTTATGAATTTCGAACAGGGGTATACTACCTACTGTTGCCTTTATTTAGTAATATACTTCATGAATAATAATGAATCTTTACTGGTAATGAACTCTTTTTCTTTACACAAGTGTGAAAATTCCATGACAGATCATTTAAGCATAATTTAATGTGCAGGACATTCTTACTGCGAACATATAAGTACAAATGGTGCAACAACTAGCTGTGCTTCATCATTTATCTATGCCTTTTTGTATTTGTGTAACTTCTTTGTTTGGTTTCAGTATTTTGATAAAAAAAGGAATGATATTGGCATTATTCATAGTACTTTTTATACTGAATATTTGGTGAAAATCACATAATCTAAATTGCTTCAAAGTTTGCTAAACACAATCAAAGTACCTCAAAATATCAGTTTAATAACTGTATTTCAGTTTATTAATGATGAACATTTAATTTCCTTGTAGGTCAAAAAGAGGTGTTTTGCATAAGATATGTGTGGTTCTAGACATTGATGCTGTTTGTAAAGTTGTCCAAGTAGCCAATGTACTTGTCTGTAAGCCTATTAAATTTATATCCACTGTCATAGAAGGTGCAAATACTGCAGTTAAATCTGTCCTTAATGATGTCATCTCCTTCTTTTATTTTGACTTTGATGGAGATATCAGTACAATTGGGAATATCAATTCCTCAAAAACAGCAGCACAAATCATTTCCCAAGTTAAAGAGGACATACAGTCAAGAACTAAATGGATTCTAACAGTATCTGGTATAGTCAGTAACATTCTCGTCATCACTCTATTGTTATTATTTCTCAAGTCAATCTTCTATCTTAAGAAGTTTCTCAGTAAGGATCGTTATGACAATATCTACATTTCAAAGGCTTTTAAGACTTACGACCAGCAATGCAAGGAACAGGGAAAACCATCTGTTTTACCGCTGAAGAGAAAGGAATGCAGAAACTACGCTGACACTCGGTCACCATGGCTATCATCGAAAGAAATAGATCATGCTAAAACTGGTATTACTAAAATTGGAATTCATATCTTGATAGCAACTGTAATCATTTTCTTTGACTATGTTCTTTATTTTGTTCTGAAGCTCATTGATCGCTATGGTAACCTGAATATTAATATCGGTGGCACCAGTTCTTTGAGTGTTGATGTAGAGGGCAGTGGATTTATTTCAGCATTTTTAAGAGCATTCCTAGGCACTGTTGAATTGGATTCAGACTTTGGAGTAGAGTTTAACCTAACAACTTGTATCCCAACTCCCAGTAAACCAGATGATAATAATATCTACAAGTTTAGTTTCCTTTACTTCTTTGCATTTGTGTTCCTTATAATGCAGGCTTATGGTTTACGTTTACGAAGGAAAATTGTCACATTCTTCTATCCAGAACGAGATATTGAGAGGATAAAATATCTTCACGAGAAAATACGACACCAGAGAAAATCTCTGTTGAATTGGTTGACCCAGCATGTCATATCTGGTAACAAGCAATTCCATATGGAAAATCGTATAACTTTCCGTGGATGGATGGAATACCGATGTCCGATATTTGCTAGATATTTCTGCCCTTGTCTACCTAAATATAAGACATGTATCAGCTGTGAAAATAAGGAAGATGGGAGAATTCGCTTCCATCAATGTGATAAATGTCAATCTAATTACTGTGAGGAATGTTTTGGAGATATGAAGTACATTTGTCTTGTTTGTAATGCTAAATCAAACATGTCAAAACGGTGACACCCCATGATTAACTATGCAACCCCATGCAACATTCTGCCTTGAGCATGGATCCTTCACAAAAGTAAAGTATGTGCATTTAGTGTCATACTATATATATATATATATATATATATATTCTAACCAAAAAATGTACTATGAATCAATAAATATATGTGGACCAATTCTCTCTTTCTTTTAATTAAGGAAGAAAAGACATTGAAATTCACTCAATGATCCTCAATAACAGACAGTGCTTTTCACCTGAATAGAGACACAGCATTCACTCAATTATAGACACTGCACAAAAATAGCAACAGAAACTTCAGGTAAAAACACATCAACATGGAGACTTTAGTGGGTTTTTTTAAAATTTCTTTGTAGTTTGCTCAGGTACTTCATTTAATGCCAATGAAATCATGCCCATTTCAAAGACCTTAAAGGTTGAAAAGGGTTACAAAAATACTTGTACCTGAACTTTTCCCTTCCAGCAATAAAAAGCTTGTGTGATGCCTCAATTTGGGATCACAGGATATGTAAATACATATCGAAGTAAAATCAAGTATGGGGTATTAAATCTGACACCCATGTAGGGTCGGTGCCATGCATTTTATACATCAAAGAACTGTAGCAAGAACATCTATGGGATCTGTATTTTCCTGACTTGATACTGGCATTGTCTTATGTAGAAAATGGTGAATTTAACCTTGTTTTATATCTAGCTAAACCTCTCACTTGTAAGACAATCGCATAAAGTTACTTTGTAGTGAAAAATATGTGTGAACAAAACAAACAGACTTTATAGGTAAAAATGTCCAAATAGGGGTACAGGAGTAAACATTGTGTTATTATCATGATCACAATAAAAACAAACAAACATGTAATAAAGAAACCAAAAAGGCATATAAAAAAAGCCCATTAGCAAAAATGAAAGACAAGAATACAAAAAATATCAATAACAAACTAATCAATTATCTCTGTTTAAATTTGTAAGGTCTTTAATTTGTATTTAAGAAATTAATCAAATACAAAAGTTAACTAATTTCCTGTTACAGGAAACAATACAATAGAAATACTCCAACACAGGAGTAAATTTAACTTGTGGTATCCGTAGGAAATGTCTTCTTTCCTCAGGAAAAGATTTATATAGTTAAAGAAAATCTATATCATTCCCTTGAAGGAAAAAAAACCAACGAACAACCTGCTAGCCATCACATGAATTGATCACTTCCATTACCTATCATTATCAGAAATATGCATTACCTTATGATATGCCACTGCTGGTGCACATTACCCTCCCCCTCCCCATACATAATATTACAAGGCCAGTTATGTCGACACTCTTAGACTTATGACATGAAATACTTTCATTTTCTGAAAAGTCAGTATTTATAAAAACACTTAGGTTTCTCTTCCCAAAGTTATATATTGGCTTTTTCATTTTTAGAACAACATTTTGGAATTGTATTATATTTGAAGTTCCAATAAGTATTATTTCAGCACCACTGGTGAGTCTTTTGTCGACAAACAATATATTTGGTGCACTTAATTACAAGCCTGATATCTTTGGTTAGTCTTTTGTAGACAAAAAATACATTTGGTGCACTAAATTAATAAGCCTGATATCTTTGGTTAGTCTTTTGTAGACAAAAAGTACATTGGGTGCACTAAATCATAAGCTTGGTTTCTTTGGCGAGTCTTTTGCAGATAAAAAATATGTTTGGTTCACAAAAATTATAAGCCTGGTATCTTTGGCGAGTCTTTTGTAGACAAAAAGTACATTTGGTGCTCTAAACTATAGGCCTGATATCTTTAGTGAGTCTTTTGTAGACAAAAAGTATTTTAAGTGCACTAAATCATAAGACAGGTATCTTTGGTTAGTCTTTTGTAGACAAAAAGAACATTTGGTGTACTAAATTATAAGCCTGATATCTTTGGTGAGTCTTTTGTAGACAAAAAGTACATTTGGTGTACTGAGTTATAAGCTAGGTTTCTTTGGCAAGTCTTTTGCAGATAAAAAATATGTTTGGTGCACAAAAATTATAAGCCTGGTATCTTTGGCGAGTCTTTTGTAGACAAAAAGAACATTTGGTGTACTAAATTATATGCCTTGTATCTTTGGTGTCTTTTGTAGACAAAAAGAACATTTGGTGTACTAAATTATATGCCTTGTATCTTTGGTGTCTTTTGTAGACAAAAAGTACATTTGGTGCTCTAAACTATAAGCCTGATATCTTTAGTGAGTATTTTGTAGACAAAAAGTATTTTAAGTGCACTAAATCATAAGACTGGTATCTTTGGTGAGTCTTTTGTAAACAAAAAGTACATTTGGTGTACTAAATTATAAGCTAGGTATCTTTGGTTAGTCTTTTGTAGACAAAAGAACATTTGGTGTACTAAATTATAAGCCAGGTATCTTTGGTGATTCTTTTGTAGACAAAAAGTATATTTGGTGTACTAAATTATAAGCCAGGTATCTTTGGTGATTCTTTTGTAGACAAAAAGTATGTTTGGTGTACTAAATTATAACTTGGTTTTTTTGGCGAGTTGTTTGTAGACAAAAAGTATATTTGGTGTACTAAATTATAAGCCTGGTATCTTTGGTGAGTCTTTTGTAGATAAAAAATACATTTGGTTCAATAAATTATAAGCCAGCAGTGGTATCTTTGGCGAGTCTTTTGCAGACAAAAAGTATATTTGGTGTACTAAATTATAAGCCTGGTATCTTTGGTGAGTCTTTTGTAGACAAAAAGTATGTTAGGTGCACTAAATCATAGACTGATATCTTTGGTTAGTCTTTCGTAGACAAAAAGTATGTTTGGTGTACTAAATTATAAGTCTGGTATCTTTGGTGAGTCTTTTGTAGACAAAAAGTATGTTTGGTGTCAAAATTATAAGCCAGGTATCTTTGGCGAATCTTTTGTAGACAAAAAGTAAATTGGGTGTACTAAATTATAAGTTCGTTTTTTTTGGCGAGTCTTTTGCAGACATAAAGTACATTTGGTGTACTAAATTATAAGCTTGGTTTCTTTGGCGAGTCTTTTGTAGATACAAAATACATTTGGTGCACAAAATTATAAGCCAGGAATCTTTGGCGAGTCTTTTGTAGACAAAAAGAACATTTGGTGTACTAAATTATAAGCAAAGTATCTTTGGTGAGTCTTTTGTAGACAAAAAGAACATTTGGTGTACTAAATTATAAGCCAGGAATCTTTGGCGAGTCTTTTGTAGACAAAAAGAACATTTGGTGTGCTAAATTATATGCCAGGTATCTTTGGTGAGTCTTTTGTAGACAAAAAGAACATTTGGTGTACTAAATTATAAGACAGGAATCTTTGGCGAGTCTTTTGTAGACAAAAAGAACATTTGGTGTACTAAATTATATGCCAGGTATCTTTGGTGAATCTTTTGTAGACAAAAAGAACATTTGGTGTACTAAATTATAAGCCTGGTATCTTTGGTGAGTCTTTTGTAGACAAAAAGTATATTTGGTGTACTAAATTATAAGCTTGGTTTCTTTGGCGAGTCGTTTGTAGACAAAAAGTATATTTGGTGTACTAAATTATAAGCCAGGAATCTTTGGCGAGTCTTTTGTAGACAAAAAGAACATTTGGTGTACTAAATTATAAGCCTGGTATCTTTGGTGAGTCTTTTGTAGACAAAAAGAACATTTGGTGTACTAAATTATAAGCCATGTATCTTTGGTGAGTCTTTTGTAGACAAAAAGTATATTTGGTGTACTAAATTATAAGCTTGGTTTCTTTGACGAGTCGTTTGTAGACAAAAAGAACATTTGGTGTACTAAATTATAAGCCTGGTATCTTTGGTGAATCTTTTGCAGACAAAAAGTATGTTTGGTGGTCCTGATCCCGAAATCCCGGGCTTAAAAACACGATATCCCGAAATCCCGGGCTAAAAAACACGAAATCCCGAGGTCCCGAAATTCGAAAAATAGAATTCCCGGATGCCGAAAGGGTCAATCCCGAAATCCCGAGCTTAAAAACACCAATTCCCGGAGTCCCGTTAAAGGTCCTATCCCCCCTCACTATAAGCCTGGTATCTGGCGAGTCTTTTGTAGACAAAAAGAAGATAAGGTGTACTAAATTATAAGCTTGGTTTGTTTGGAGAGTCTTTTGAAGACAAAAAGAACATTTGGTGTACTAAATTATAAGCCTGGTATCTTTGGTGTGTCTTTTGTAGACAAAAAGAACATAAGGTGTACTAAATTATAAGCTTAGTTTCTTTGGTGAGTCTTTTGTAGATAAAAAATACATTTGGTGCCCAAAATTATAAGCCTGGTATCTTTGGCAAGTTTTTTGTAGACAAAAAGAACATTTGGTGTACTAAATTATATGCCAGGTATCTTTGGTGAGTCTTTTGTAGACAAAAAGAACATTTGGTGTACTAAATTATAAGCCAGGAATCTTTGGCGAGTCTTTTGTAGACAAAAAGAACATTTGGTGTACTAAATTATATGCCTTGTATCTTTGGTGTCTTTTGTAGACAAAAAGAACATTTGGTGTACTAAATTAGAAGCCTGGTATCTTTGGTGGGTCTTTTGTAGACAAAAAAAGTATATTTGGTGTACTAAACTATAAGCCTGGTATCTGGCGAGTCTTTTGTAGACAAAAAGTACATTTGGTGTACTAAATTATAAGCTTGGTATCTTTGGTGAGTCTTTTGTAGACAAAAAGAACATTTGGTGTACTAAATTATAAGCCAGGAATCTTTGGCGAGTCTTTTGTAGACAAAAAGAACATTTGGTGTACTAAATTATATGCCTTGTATTTTTGGTGTCTTTTGTAGACGAAAAGAACATTTGGTGAACTAAATTATAAGCCTGGTATCTTTGGAGAGTCTTTTGCAGACAAAAAGAACATTTGGTGTACTAAATTATAAGCTTGGTATCTTTGGTGAGTCTTTTGTAGACAAAAAAAGTATGTTTGGTGTACTAAATTATAAGCCTGGTATCTTTGGTGGGTCTTTTGTAGACAAAAAAAGTATATTTGGTGTACTAAACTATAAGCCTGGTATCTGGCGAGTCTTTTGTAGACAAAAAGTACATTTGGTGTACTAAATTATAAGCTTGGTATCTTTGGTGAGTCTTTTGTAGACAAAAAGAACATTTGGTGTACTAAATTATAAGCCAGGAATCTTTGGCGAGTCTTTTGTAGACAAAAAGAACATTTGGTGTACTAAATTATATGCCTTGTATTTTTGGTGTCTTTTGTAGACGAAAAGAACATTTGGTGAACTAAATTATAAGCCTGGTATCTTTGGAGAGTCTTTTGCAGACAAAAAGAACATTTGGTGTACTAAATTATAAGCCTGGTATCTTTGGTGTGTCTATTGTAGACAAAAAGAACATAAGGTGTACTAAATTATAAGCTTAGTTTCTTTGGTGAGTCTTTTGTAGATAAAAAATACATTTGGTGCCCAAAATTATAAGCCTGGTATCTTTGGCAAGTTTTTTGTAGACAAAAAGAACATTTGGTGTACTAAATTATATGCCTTGTATCTTTGGTGTCTTTTGTAGACAAAAAGAACATTTGGTGTACTAAATTATAAGCCAGGAATCTTTGGCGAGTCTTTTGTAGACAAAAAGAACATTTGGTGTACTAAATTATATGCCTTGTATTTTTGGTGTCTTTTGTAGACAAAAAGTACATTTGGTGTACTAAATTATAAGCCTGGTATCTTTGGTGTGTCTATTGTAGACAAAAAGAACATAAGGTGTACTAAATTATAAGCTTAGTTTCTTTGGTGAGTCTTTTGTAGATAAAAAATACATTTGGTGCCCAAAATTATAAGCCTGGTATCTTTGGCAAGTTTTTTGTAGACAAAAAGAACATTTGGTGTACTAAATTATATGCCTTGTATCTTTGGTGTCTTTTGTAGACAAAAAGAACATTTGGTGTACTAAATTATAAGCCAGGAATCTTTGGCGAGTCTTTTGTAGACAAAAAGAACATTTGGTGTACTAAATTATATGCCTTGTATTTTTGGTGTCTTTTGTAGACGAAAAGAACATTTGGTGAACTAAATTATAAGCCTGGTATCTTTGGAGAGTCTTTTGCAGACAAAAAGAACATTTGGTGTACTAAATTATAAGCTTGGTATCTTTGGTGAGTCTTTTGCAGACAAAAAGTATATTTGGTGTACTAAATTATAAGCCAGGTATCTTTGGTGATTCTTTTGTAGACAAAAAGTATATTTGGTGTACTAAATTATAAGCTTGGTTTCTTTGACGAGTCTTTTGTAGACAAAAAGTATATTTGGTGCATTAAATTATCAGCCAGGAATCTTTGGTGATTCTTTTGTAGACAAAAAGTATGTTTGGTGTACTAAATTATAACTTGGTTTTTTTGGCGAGTTGTTTGTAGACAAAAAGTATGTTTGGTGTACTAAATTATAAGCCTGGTATCTTTGGTGAGTCTTTTGTAGACAAAAAGTATGTTTGGTGTACTAAATTATAACTTGGTTTTTTTGGCGAGTTGTTTGTAGACAAAAAGTATGTTTGGTGTACTAAATTAAAAGCCTGGTATCTTCGGTGAGTTTTAATCAGAATTTCTAATTTGTTAAATGATTTTTGTTCACTACTTCTGATTTTTGTGATGAAAAATAAATTCTATCTAGTAAAACAATGTACTTAGACAATTGATTTAAATTGCACCCTTCATAAAACTCTACACAAAAACACAAACAAGGATTTATATGATCAGTGACTGAAATGGTCAACACACATAGCACAGTTGCAGTATTAAAGTCTTTAAAGTTTACAAATTCAAAGTGTCTTAGCCAACACTTCAATATGTGTGGATAATACCTTACTAGGTTCATTATAAAGTGTCTTACCCAGCAAGATTAAGAAATCAATTCTGCCAATTCATTAGCTAGTACATTTGTATTGCTCTAACAAAACTTGACCAACAACAAAAACATGAGTGACTTAAATATCTCCTCTACTTTTTACTCATCATGATTGAATTTTGGTTTGAAAACCACTGTTAATGAATAGACTTAAGTCAAAGCAATGGTTTAAAACTGTTAACCCTTGTCATTGTTTCAAGTACAGTTAACTAGAGGCTCTAAAGAGCCTGTGTCGCTCACCTTGGTCTATGTGCATATTAAACAAAGGACACAGATGGATTCATGACAAAATTGTGTTTGGTGATGGTGATGTGTTCGTAGATATTGGCACACCCCTGTGATGCCATATTACTTTACTGAACTCTCTTGCTGTTAACAATATATTTATCTATAATGCACTTTGCCCAGTAGTTACAGAGAAAAACATTTTGTAAAAATTTACCAAAATTTACTTAGTTTATGAAAATTGTTAAAAATTGACTTTAAAGGGCAATAACTCCTAAAGGGGTCAATTGACCACTTTGGTCCTGTTGAATTATTTGTAGGTCTAACTTTGCTGAATATTATTGCTGTTTACAATTCATCTCTATCTATAATAATATTCAAGATAATAACCAAATCAGCAAAATTTCCTTTAAATTACCAATTCAGGGGCAGCAACCCAACAACGGGTTGTTCAATTCATCTGAAAATTTCAAGGCAGTTAGATCTTGACTTGAAAAACAATTTAACAGCGTCAGATTTGCTCTAAATGCTTTGGTTTTAGAGTTATAAGCCAAAATCTACATTTTACCCCTATGTTCTATTTTTAGCCATGGCGGCCATCTTGGTTGGTTGGAAGGGTCATGCCACACATTTTTTAAACTAGATACCCAAATGATGATTGTGGACAAGTTTGGATTAATTTGGCCCAGTAGTTTCAGAGGAGAAGATTTTTGTAAACGATTACTAAGATTTACGAAAAATGGTTAAAAATTGACTATAAAGGGAAATAACTCCTAAAGGGGTCAACTGACCATTTTGGACATTTGACTTATTTGTAAATTTTACTTTGCTGAACATTATTGCTGTTTACAGTTTATTTCTATCTATAATAATATTCAAGATAATAACCAAAAACAGTAGAATTTCCTTAAAATTACCAATTTAGGGGCAGCAACCTAACAACGGGTTGTCCGATTCATCTGAAAATATCAGGGCAGATAGATCTTGACCTGATAAACAATTTTACCCCCTTTAAGATTTGCTCTAAATGCTTTTGTTTTTGAGTTATAAGCCAAAAACTGCATTTTACCCATATGTTATATTTTTAGCCATGGCGGCCATCTTGGTTGGTTAGCACAACTAGATACCAAATGATGATTGTGGCACTTCGGGCCAGGTGAGCTAAAAATACTGCTGCAATATACAGTCATTGGACAAAAGTTAATTCCCACTCAAATAATGTCCAATTATTTCAACTAAAAACCAATATTTTTTGAAAAAATATTACAAAGTAACTACATGGCCCATTTACATAAATTTAATACCATAAGATGGAGAAATGTTTAAGGTTTTATCTTTATTTGGCATTTAATATTCATTTAAGTTTTCTGACAAAGGGAACGCAATATATTTCTGGAAAAGTTGGCTATGTATAGTATGTATTCAAACCAAATTATATGTGTGACATTGACATAAATTATTATAATAAAATTTCAAATATTTTTTCCTGGTAATAATTCATTACAAATATATTTGTGAACTGTTTAGGCATTTTTTACATAAAGTTTGACTTTGTCTGATGAATTGTTTTTGATCAGTAATATCTGTAAAAAAAATTATGATTCATATTTTAATTCTGTGATATCACACATAATAGCATATAAAAACCTGATTTTTGTATCCAATTTTATCCAGAGTACATATTAGGTTATGTGTGAAAAATCAACGTATGATTTCAATATAATAATAAGGAGATATGGTATGAGTGCCAATTAGTCATTTTTCCATCATCCTGGACCAAAGAACTTGTATGTGACTGTATCAATGCTTTATTTGGAATAATAATTAATATTATAGTATAGTAATACTTTTAATCATATCACATGACCTTATGTTACATGTCATTAATATAATTGTCTATTTCCTGAATTTCACTGATCATCAATATACATACACTGTTTTACTGAACATGAATATTCATATATAACATTAAAGTTTTTCCTGCAGTTTAAACTGCTTCAGATGGTAAGCTGGTTTTTTTATTATTTTATTTTTTATTAAATTTCATTTTATTTGATTTTACCTTACCAAAAAGAGATAAGGGTATAACATAAAGCAAGAAAAGATGGCAACCTTACAACAATAAATTACCAGAAATAGACATATAGGGACAGTTATAGAAATCTTAAATCATATATACAAGTGAGTAATATTGCAAGCTGTACAGATTAAATGGTTATTGCTTGCATGCTAAACATTTACTGGAATATGAAAGCTTGATAAAGTATAGATATTTTGTGGATGAACACCGATGACAGAAATATATAGATTCCCACACTGCAAAAGGGTATTACAATGTTTCTATATTTCTGCCGAGAACAGATATTTAACTAGTGAGGAGAAATATTTTTCTCACAACGATCAAGAAATGTGAAAATAGCACAAAAATTAGAAATAAGTCATTCTTGTACTGACATGACTCATTTTAGAAAGGTATGCAAAAGATATACATCCAAAGAAGAAAGAAATAGAAAAATAGTAAAGCTCTTCTTCTAAAGACTTTTCATCTAATTATATCTAATAAAAAAAATTTTTTTATCATGGTTGAGTAACTATCATTTGAAGAAACCAGAAAATCTAAAAACATAAAGTTAAGGTTTGTTCAACTTGACAAAGAGTAAAAAGTCTTTTTTTTTTTTTGTACAGACAGAAAGGAAACTGAGAATGACACATGAAGACAAAACACCAGGGAGTTTGAAACTTCAATCTATCAAGAGAAAGGCCGACGACCCACCCTCATACAATGATGCCATAAGACTTAAAAGTGACCACAACACATTTCCTGACAAACTATTTAAAAGTGACCGCAATGAATTTACCTGCCTGAAGGCTATATTTGGTATCTTCTCTGGAATATTGACTGGTGGAATACTGTTTGTTCTGCTAATCTACAGTTTTGGTTTTGCCTTGGATATAGCTGGGTATATATCTATTGGAGTGACAGCCCTAGCATGTCTAGGTCTAGCACTATCTGTCCATGTCCGCTGTATCGTGGTATTGATGATTCCTAGTCTATTCACTGGTAGAGGAAGGGTAGCCATCTTGGCAGTTATATTGGGACTCCTGTTATCAAGACCAATCAAAAACATCTCTATAAATACTTCAGAAGTGTCAAGAAGTATGGCCTGTAGTACTGAACTCTTTCAGAATCAGTCACACTCTCTCAGACAACAGCTCCAGGTACCAATAGAGCAGATTAAGGAAGCTTTAGGTAAACAGGCAGAGGATATAAAGAGGTTAGGAACAGCAATAGATAAAGCCATAGGACCAATTTATAAAGCTCTTGTTGCTGTTAAAAATGGTGTCAAGTTAGTGAGTGGTGCACTGGATACAGCTTCACAGGTAAAATAATTAGGCAGTGGGTTGAGTGTATTCAGCTCTCATGTAAAATAGTAAGTCAGTATGATGAGTGTGGCCTGAGCTCCACAGGTAAAATAGTAAGTCAGTGTGTCGAGTGTCTTCAGCTCTCATGTAAAATAGTAAGTCAGTATGATGAGTGTGACCTGAGCTCCACAGGTAAAATAGTAAGTCTGGGATGAAGATAATATAGATTCACAGGTAAAGAAGTAAGTCAGGGATGAAATTGATATTGCTTCACAGGTAAAATAGTTATTCAGTGATGAAGTTGATATTTTGTAACATAGTAAGTTGAAAGCCAGTGTCCAGTGAGGCAGTGGATACTAGTGGAGCATAATAAACAGCTTCACAGGTAAACTTAATATAGCTAGTAAGTAAGTTGTGCAGAAATAAAAAGTCAAATATGTAAAGTTTCAGAGGTTAAATAATAAGCCAGTGTTGCAGTGTATTCAGATTCACAAGTAAAATAATAAGTGGTAAACTGATTGCTTCACATGTAGAATAGTTATTCAGTGAAAGCCTCCAGAAAAGTTATAATAGTAGATTGTGATTTTGAAAAAAATCATCTTTGACTTCAACATTTTTGGTATTTTAACATTTTGTACATTCATCCTGCAGTGTAAATAACAATAAGTATTCAGATACATATGTATTAAGTCCTACTTTATATATTTACAGGAGTGTGATAGAGTAATGAATGGTGTGTATTATGACTGTGTGAGGGAGCTCAACAAAGCATACAGTGCTTGTAAGAATACACTTAATGATGTAAAGAAGTAAGTATCATTAGTAGTCCTACATGTCTCACAGAGCTTTGATTTATTTCTCTATTGTTGGGGGTTAAACTAAGGTCATTTTCAAACTTTCCTGAACTTAGATTCTACTTCTGTATGTGTTGTATCAATATATTTTCTTACAATATTTACATTTCATTTGACCAAACTTTCATCATTTTAACAATTTTCAATATCTATATTTGCATCAGGAAATATTTTTGGTGCATAGGTTAATTTTTATTAGCTCACCTGGCCCAAAGGGCCAAGTGAGCTTTTCCAATCACTTGGCGTCCAGCGTCCATCGTCCGTCGTCCGTCGTCGTCCATCGTCGTCGTTAACTTTTACAAAAATCTTCTCCTCTGAAACTACTGGGCCAAATTAAACCAAACTTGGCCACAATCATCATTGGGGTATCTAGTTTAAAAAATGTGTGGCGTGACCTGGCCAACCAACCAAGATGGCCACCATGGCTAAAAATAGAACATAGGGGTAAAATGCAGTTTTTGGCTTATAACTCAAAAACCAAAGCATTTAGAGCAAATCTGACACGAGGTAAAATTGTTTATCAGGTAAAGATCTATCTGCCCTCAAATTTTCAGATGAATCCGACAACCTGTTATTGGGTTGCTGCCCCTGAACTGGTAATTTTAGGGTATTTTTGCTGTTTTTGGCTATTATCTTGAATATTATTATAGATAAAGATAAACTGTAAACAGCAATAATGTTCAGCAAAGTAAGATTTACAAATAAGTCAACATGACCAAAATGGTCAGTTGACCCCTTTAGGAGTTATTGACCTTTATAGTCAATTTTTAACCATTTTTCGTAAATCTTAGTAATCTTTTACAAAAATCTTCTCCTCTGAAACTACTGGGACAAATTAATCCAAACTTGGCCACAATCATCTTTGGGATATCTAGTTTAAAAAATGTGTGGCGTGACCCGGCCAACCAACCAAGATGGCCGCCATGGCTAAAAATAGAACATAGGGGTAAAATGCAGTTTTTGGCTTATAACTCAAAAACCAAAGCATTTAGAGCAAATCTGACAGAGGTAATAGTGTTTATCAGGTCAAGATCTATCTGTCCTGAAATTTTCAGATGTATCGGACAACCTGTTGTTGGGTTGCTGCCCCTGAATTGGTAATTTTAAGGAAATTTTGCTGTTTTTGGTTATTATCTTGAATATTATTATAGATAGAAATAAACTGTAAACAGCAATAATGTTCAGCAAAGTAAGATTTACAAATAAGTCAGCATGACCAAAATGGTCAGTTGACCCCTGAAGGAGTTATTGCCCTTTATAGTCAATTTTTAACCATTTTTTCGTAAATCTTAGTAATCTTTTACAAAAATCTTCTTCTCTGAAACTACTGAGCCAAATTAAACTAAACTTGGCCACAATCATCATTGGGGTAACTTGTTTAAAAAATGTGTGGCGTGACTGGCCAATCAACCAAAATGGCTGCCACAGCTAATAATAGAACAGAGGGGTAAAACGCAGTTTTTGGCTTATAACTCAAAAACCGAAGCATTAAGAGAAAATCTGACAGGGTTTAATTGTTTATCAGGTCAAGATCTATCTGCCCTGATGTTTTCACATGGATCGGACAACCCGTTGTTAGGTTACTGTCCTGAATTGGTAATTTTAAGGAAATTTTGCCGTTTTTTGTTATTATCTTGAATATTATTATAGATAGAGATAAACTGTATACAGCAATAACGTTCAGCAAAATAAGATCTACAAATAAGTTTGCATGACCAAAATAGTCAATTGACCCCTTAAGGAGTTATTGCCCTTTATAGTTAATTTTTAACATTTTTCATAAATTTTTGTAAATTTTTAGAAAATATTTTCCACTGTAATTACTGGGCCAAGTTCATTATAGATAGAGATAATTGTAGCAACAAGAATGTTCAGTAAAGTAAGATCTACAAACACATCACTATCACCAAAACACAATTATGTCATGAATTTATCCGTGTCCATTGTTTAATATGCACAAGACCAAGGTGAGCGACACAGGCTCTTTAGAGCCTCTAGTTTAATTCAAGATAAATCAAAACAAATCTCCCCCTCTTTTTAGAAGAAAATATTCATATAGTTCTCAATGGTAAACTCAATAGTTCTCAATGGTAAACTCAATAGTTCTCAATGCGAAACTCAACAGTTCTCAATAATGGTAAACTCAATAGTTCTCAATGGTAAACTCAATAGTTCTCAATGGTAAACTCAATAGTTCTCAATTGTAAACTCAATAGTTCTCAATAATGGTAAACTCAATAGTTCTCAATGGTAAACTCAATAGTTCTCAATGTTCTCAGTGGTAAACTCAATAGTTCTCAATGGTAAACTCAATGGTAAACTCAATAGTTCTCAATGTTCTCAATGGTAAACTCAACAGTTCTCAATGGTAAACTCAATAGTTCTCAATGGTAAACTCATAGTTCTCAATGGTAAACTCAATAGTTCTCAATGTTCTCAATGGTAAACTCAACAGTATACACCTATTGACTGGGTGTGAGGGTAATAGCAAGTTTGTTGTCCCTGAGATACCAACTATTGCTCGAGGCAAAGCCGAGAGCAATAGTTGGTATGCGAAGAGACAACAAACTTGCTATTACCCCGCACAACCAGTCAATAGGTGTTTTATTATACTGAACAACACAGTCATTAAGTGTTTCTATATACCAAATTAACTAATTTTCTAAAAGTGTACATATATCATCTGAAAGAAAAGAAAAAAGAATGTAACATACTAGTAACTTGGCATGCACAAGATGAAATATACGTTTTTTTTTATAGTTCTTCTTGTATTTGTAAATATTTCATTAATTGCAATAAAGACTAGAAATACTTGTGTTAAATTTTCCTTACATATGATAAATTTAAGCTTAAGTACACCAAACGCAAATTCACTTTTAGAATACAACAACCGAACCCATATTGTGAATAAGGACCTATATTTTAGATCTTTCTCTCTTTTCTATTATAATTGCTTCTTGTAAGTGAAATTACAATCGACACAAACAGATTATACCGTTTACAATATTAGAGTTTGACGTTGCCAAGCAAAATAGTCAATGACATCATTATTGTCCAATGAAAAATAAGGATGAAAAAGCACGGGAAAGATGATTATGAAACTATTAACCGGGGTAATAGTCTTTAAAACTATTGACTGGCATATAGTCTGTGGAATGAAATAGCACAACTATTTCATTATTTTTTGTATAAAAAAAACATACTGAGGTATGATAATTCTCAATGGTAAACTCAATAGTTCTCAATGGTAAACTCAATAGTTCTCAATGGTAAACCCATAGTTCTCAATGGTAAACTCAATAGTTCTCAATGTTCTCAATGGTAAACTCAATAGTTCTCAATGTTCTCAATGGTAAACTCAAGTTCTCAATGGTAAACTCATAGTTCTCAATGGTAAACTCAATAGTTCTCAATGGTAAACTCAATAGTTCTCAATGGTAAACTCAATAGTTCTCAAGTGCAAAATCAATCATAAGACTCAATAGATCAAAAACAATATGATTAGTCTGTATGAAAAGTTTATGTGTTGATTTTTGGAAAATAACAATCAGCAAAAATTACAGTAGCTGTCACATTTTTTGCAGGTATGTTCCAGGATTAGATTTAACACCTATCTGTAAAATCCTAGATATAGAACAGGTCTGTGTTATAGTCAAACCATCCTTTGTATGTTCACCAGTCAAAACACTTGATAATGCAGCTGAGAAACTAGCCGAATCTGCTGTCAATCTAGTCAAGGAAGTCAATAAATGGTTTCAATTGAACATCATTAAGAAGTCTCAAATTGACAATGTTTATAATGCTTCTAAAACAGCTAAAGAATTGATAGCGGAGGTTGATGCCGCTCTGACAGACAAGAAAATTACATTTACTCACATTGTGGAAATAATGAGCAAACTTTTAGCTCTTTCCCTTCTGTTGCTCCTAACCCAATCATTTTTTTATTTGAAAAATTATCTGGCGAAGGATGAATTTGATAACATTTACATAACTTCCCAGTTTAAAGGTTATGATTCTGAAACAAGAGAGAAAGGACAACAGGGTGTGTTACCTCTTCAAAAGAAGGAAAAGAAACTCTACACAGATAGTACATCCTTCATGATGTCTCCAAAAGAAAGAAGTCAGAGTTTGATGGGTATTTCTCAGCTCCTCCTACACGTGTTACTGAGTGCTCTGATTGTGTTCCTTAATTACGTACTGTTCTACATATTGTTCCTTGTAAACAGGTATGGCCAGGTAAATGTAGAGGTCACTGGAAAAAGTAAAATAAACCTGAAGGTCAGAGGAGGACAAATGGCTACCTTAATCAACACTTTTATAAATAACATTAACATTGAAAACACATACGAAGCTAGCTATAATACAACTGTATGCCTGCCAAGTCCTACACCTCCAGATGCTACGGACATTCCAGTTCTTTGTTCAGCTTATGCAGCTGCTCTTCTCCTGGTTTTACTGCAAGCCTATGGAGCAAGATACAATCGTAAAATATGTGCCTTCTACTATCCTGAACAGGAAAAAGAACGTATTGCATTTCTGCAGAAGAAAATCCTTTACAACCGCAAGAGAAGGCACACATTCATTAAACAACATGTTACCTCATTAAAGAAACAAAAAATTACAGAACAGAAAATGTCTGTAAAACAAATGTTATCTGCAATATGTCCCTACTTTAAAGTGGAAAAAACGGTTCTAAAATTCTGTATGAACTGTGGAGCTAATCAAAGATCCAGTTGTACATTACAATCATGTAAAAACATGGACTGTGATGGAACGTATTGTTTGGAATGCTTTTATGATTTTGAACGTATTTGTCCTATTTGTAGAAAATGAAAGCACAGATTTTATTATACATATCTGATATTTACTTGACTTGTATAATTAAAATTTAATCAAGACTAAACATCATGTTCAACAATATATTTGGAAAACTGTATATTAACACATAAAATACTGTATATCTTCTTTTTTTTTCTTTGCATTTTTACAGAAAAATTACTTTCCAAAAAAATTTAGTTCACCCACATATATTTAAAAAAAAAACAAATTTCCCAGCATGAAGGTGACTGGAAAAAACTGCAGAAAATTCTTTTTTAAAAATCATATTCTTTGATAGTGCAATCAGTAATCAAATATTTCAAAACATTTAATTTTTTGTTTACTAAAAAAGAATATGAAACTTAAGTTATATTAGAATTGTCTCTCTTTGTACAAGCCTTCAGATCATAAGATGCAAAAAAAAGATAATATGCATCAAGTATAAACAGATATTCCATTTGTATTAAATTGATTCTATGCATTTGTTAAATAACAAAACAAAGTATCAGATTTTATTTTCAGGTCACAAACCTATTTCCACTTATCAAAATTGAGAATTGAAACGGTGAATGTGTCAAAGAGACAACAATCCGACCAAAGTTAAGTACATCCCTCTGATTAGCCCTGTACATGATATGTTTTCTCATGTTAAAAGAACATGTAAGAAAAATTTGTAATAAGTATCATCTCAAATTATTTAAACACTAATTCACAAACTACATCAATAAAAGTACATAATCTAAATTTAAGTAAAACTTAATCTAATAAATTTAAGCCTGAAGCTGTCGTATGGGAGACAACTCTGTCTAGCTTAAATGTTTTTCATTGTGTTTAAAGGTGTCAACAATATGAAGCGATCTGATTGGCTGTAGATGTTTGCATGTATAAATCTGTCCTATAATTATCCACAAAGCACATGCTGTAATGTCAGAGTAGTATACACATGGAAAACCTTACCTAGATGGATTTAATCACATTATTTTTGGTGTTTATTCTTTGTTTTGTGGACTTTACGACTCCCAATAGGAACGATGACATGTGGGAAGCACTGTCGTGTAAGTACAACATCAATTGGAATTTAATTGGATCAATTAAAACTATTAAAAACAATCTATTTACATCAGGAAATTTTAACTACTGTTTTGTGATTCTGTCCCCAATAAAATGAAAATAAAATTCAGAAAAAAAGACAATCAAATCATGACGAAATGCTGTTTATTATTTGAAAAAAAAAACATTTAATCAAAGTCACTTAACTGAAACAGTCAGATTTTAATTTCCTTAATTTTCCTCATAAAAAAGAGGCTAAGTTGCCAATAGGTATTTTTTGGAGTAAAAAACATGGTAAAGTTTTAAATATTGACAAATACTTCTGAATGTTTATCAACATTGTTAATCAAATAGTTAGATCTATTTACATTTAAATATTTTGTTTTACTTCAAAAGAGAGACAAATTAAACTGAAAACTGTTCACTATGACAGAGGTTAAAAATTCAGAAGATTGGATATAATGGCAGGTGATATAAGGATCTCAGTAATAACTGATAATCGACAGAAATATAAAAGTAAAATGTCCATATTTAGAAAAATTACAAATGATTACCATGGAAACCATAAATATAATATTACACCTGTTATTATTTTGCAGACTATTGATTAAATATGTATTTTAACGTTATTCTATTCCACATAAGGACTGACGAGTCTCAAGAGTGCTGATCAAACGTTTAGTTCCTTGGTAATGTTTGGATAGAATGGTTTAAAATGACACTATAACATGACAAACCAAAAAAATAGGTTCCCAATTGATTTACAGTTTTCTAGATGCAAATAGAATAAATTGATGCAATCTAAAAGTAAATATACTGTAGAATAATGACAGGGCTAAGGTTAACACATTAATGTTTTAATTTGCAAAACTAAAGTCTGAAGGAAATGTCTATCAAATTCTCCTTTAAACATGTTGACTGTTTTGTCATGTCAGTTGAATACATAGTTCCACATTATGTCATGTCATAGCTTACTTTATGATATGGGGTTTGCTTATTGTTGACACATTACAAAGACATTATATGGTTACATTTAGAGCTTTGATACATACTGGGTGATCATCAGACATCTAGGTCTAAGAATCTTTGGAGTTCCCTTAGTGTTCAGTAGTTTTGTTACCTTAATTTTGGTTCCATTTAATGAGATGTTTGTACATATGTTTGCAGGCCTTTAATAAAATGTCAAATACTTTGCAATCTTTGATACTCCAGTACTACTGGATATAAATAAATTCTCAGTATAAACCTGTCAGCCATTCCCATCTTCTCATTTTCTGACCAGTGTCCATTTAACTTACCTACAATAGAAAATAATAACAAGGTTAAAAACATAAAATTATGATAAATTTTAATTCTAAGTCATAAGCTGTCACAGGACTCAATAAGCAACATCAATATCTAAATCTTAACACTTAGGGTTAGTTTATTTCATCAGGGTTTAATCTTAGATTGTCTCTATTGACAGAATATCAAAATATGTTATTTTGTTTTAATAAAGTATCAACAATAAATTCACATGGAGTTTCAGCAGACGCACACACACACACAAATAAGAAAAAACTTGAATTTACAATCTGGAATATTTTTTTTTATCAAAAGGAAAAGAAAGGATGTGGTTTATTAATTTATTCATAAATCAAATCACAATGTTAAATAAATGAAAATGACCATTCTCTAAACATAAATTTTACAAATGTATACTAATAAAAACAACATATGGTAATGTCTCTTTCTTATACCCAGTTGATATAAATAAAAAGATTGACTATGTTATTTATAATAAAAACACATTTAGCAAGAGGTTTATATAGGTTCCTTATATTTTTATTTATCCATTTTTTCAAATTCATTTTCGCTGCTGGAACTTTTGTCTCTGAGCATTTTTAATAAAGAATGAAGGTAAATTCAGTGATTTTTAAAACATTCCTAAAATAGCTAATGGCAAATTTTTTCCCCGATTTTGCTATCTTCAAAGAGTGAAACGTACCAATTTTAAATACCCAGCACCCTGCGGATTATCAGTTTCAAACCCCACTATATACACCACACCATGCCGATTATTGGTTTCAAACACGTCCATATGTAAATATGCTACTCAGGAAGTCAAATTACAAGTAACAAGGGAAAATTCATCTACATTCATCCATCATAGCTATATAACCGATGTCATACTTTTATTTGTTTTTCTCTCTAAATTGAATGAAAAATCAATGGCTAAAATCAACCTAATTATAGTCATACTGAAAATAAATCCACATAACACAACCACCTGGTCCTAAAAAATTAGCTTCCTGTTGGTTGTAAATGTATGAATTTGTACGGTAAAATTTCAATTTAGCATCCGGAGTGTAGCATGAGTCTTGCTGTAGGACATCGTACAACCTGATCATATCCCATGTATTGTATGGAGAAAATAGATTAAATTCTCAATCGATAAATAAATAGGAAAATACTCGAAGATCGTCGATCAATTTAGCGTTAACTTTAACGTTTGACTTGATTAAAGGTAACAGCATTAGGACTCTTCATTTCCGTTTAACACACTGGTATGGCTGACTTTAATTGGGAACTGAGACTTCAAAACATACTAATCAAAAACCGTTGTATGTCTTAGTCTTCTTAGAGTTTAAATCATACAAAGACAACGTAACACAAAACCAATCTTTTTGTGAAAGTTTCCGTCAAATCTATGGGACTTTCTTTGCTTTTGTTTTTTGTTCTTTTGTTCTTGAGATGAATTTGCATGTATAAATCTATATACAACTTGCTTGACAATAAAACCAATTTATTATTTTTATTCTAATCTAATATCAAATGCATGAAAAGTGTATAAAAAGTTTTTCAGTTTCTTTTCCAAATATAAAAATTTATCATTAAGAATGAGTATGCATGGAAAACTTTAAATGAATACTCAGATCTACAAGCAATTCACTTTCAATAAATCACCATGAACGTATAAACTTTAAAACTGTGATTTTAACTCCCCACATTCTTTATTTGTCTATCCTAAGTCAGGAGCCTGCAGTTCAGGTGGTCAGTTGTTAGTTCATGTCTTTCATATTTTTTTTTCATAACACTATTTGTTATAAATTAGGCTGTAAGTTTTATCAATTGAACTGTTTTCGCATTTAAAATGACAGGATATTTTGAAGCAAACTATACAGTACCAGGGGTGGATCCAGCCATTATAAAAAGGGGGGTTCAACTACATGTCCCCATTCAAATGCATTGATTGTCCCAAAAAAAGGGGGTTCCAACCCCCGTAACCCTCCCCCCTCCGCCCCCCCCCCCCCCCCCCCACCCCATCCCTGGATCTAAGCCTGAGTACAGGTTTTTAGCATTGTTGAAGACTGTACAATGTAACCTGTAATTGCTAATATCCACTTCATTTGAACTTTGTGTATATTTGTCTCACCGGCAATCCTACCACATCACTTTATTTTTATATCTAATACTTGTAATTATTTGTAACTGTGCCTATACCAATAAGCAAAATTTTGCAATATCATATAAACATCTTGCTGAAATAACATTTAGTTCAATTGCCAACTGTGCCAATATTATAAAAAGTTCACAGATTTCAAAATAAACTGATTCAGAAAATATTTTTTTTTAAATTTTTACCAAAATAGCTGTTTTTTGCTTGGTGTGTAAAAATTCTGTCGTGTCATATAAAGTTTCCATTTTTTTTAAATATCTGTTGGTTAAATTAGCTTTGTTAGAAGAACTCACACAGGAACAAACATCGTCAGTACATATACCTATATATCAGTTAAGATAGGCAAAGTTATCATAGGGGATTCAGGAAAAAAATTGGGAGATTTCGTTTTATGTTATAAAAATACAATAAATGTTCTGGTTATTACCAATGTTAAACTAGACCACACAAACAGTTACATCTTAATGATAATTTGTTCTAATTTTTATAGAACTTTATCATGATCTTTAAATGATAATTTGCTATTTTTTTATAGAACTTTATTGTGACTTTTAATTCACAAAAAGACAAAACGTGCAAAACGCCAGACACGATTAATCTTTAATAATTAGTTATAAGTTTTGTAAGTATTTAAATAAATTAAAAGAGAAGGAAAATGTCAGCCGTCAGCACTAAAAAGTTAATTTCATATGAAATGATCTTTTAATATTTTAATAAAGTAAGCACAGATGGATCCAGGAGGGCCCTGCCCCCTACTTTTGTGGAAAAAAATTGGTTGATTATTTAGCAAATCACAGAAGTCATTCAGTAAATTATGTAAAAAAGATTCTCAGGTCAAATTTGACAGAGTTCTTCACAAAAACACTTTTACTAGTAAAATATGAATATTAGGAGAATTAAGAAGGTATATAGATTTGATCCAGTAGAGCTAAGTTACTGATGTATCAGAAACAGGTGCCCCCTCAGATTACTGTAACAACAAATTCAATCATCTCACTTTTTACAGTCTACTGATTCCTATAAACAAATTATTACAATAGAATTATCCATATAGACATGATAGAAGTATAGATTCATTTGATTCTCAGACTCAACAATATTTAGTTTCAGTTTGATAGCACTTTTAGAAAATGGATACTTTTATACTTAAAATAACAGGTCTGTATATGAAATAAAGTAATATATTATCGGAGTTCTAAGTAATTTCAACAAATTTTTGAAAGAGGGATGAATATTAAAATTTGAAATACTCAATTTTCAAGACTTATCCCCCCTAATAAATTAAATATAACATATTCATGAATCAAGTATATATTTACATTGACTTAACCAACAACACATTTTACAATTAAAAGCAGTTGTAAAATAAATAATAATTGTCATGACATCAGTAGATGCAACCACTTACATAGATAAAAGAAAATTATGTTTTATATTAGCCATGAAAATACTAAGAATCTGTATATGTTTGTTATCAGTGATAAGAAGAAGTATTTGATGTGATACTGGAGTGACTTAAGTATTTCTATAGTACTTATCTATCTCTGTTAATAATATTCACTAATCAAATTAGACAATTATAATCAATTATTAAAATATTTTCCTTGTTTAATGGTTTTCTATTGTCAAGCAAGTGAATAAATCTACTCATTTAAATTTAATTTAAAAGGGGCACCTGCTATCCTGTTATTCAATTATATATACTTTATATATCTTGTTGGTTTTAAAGATTTTTAGAGTGTGTTTTATTACAGTCAAATGAATGAACTAAAAGCTGTATATTCAGTTCCATTTGGTGAAGAGCTGATTGAAGCAATGTTAATATAGTAATTAAGTATATAGTGCACTTAAAAGTCTTTAAGAACAATATTCAAAACCACACTCAAATTTCCTTCCTAAAATTTTGTGATTTAACAGAAAAGAGGAATAACAAAGCTGAATGTTTGTTTATCCCTCCCCTTAATCAATATTTCTATACATTACAATCACACCCAATAATTCTCATTTAATTGTGTAAACCTTCATAAATAATCTGGGTAAAATGACATAAAGATTGTGTATAAATAATGTAACATTACTTTGTATTCCTTGATTATGTAAGGATAAATACAGCTGGATGGTAAAATGAGGATATAATCAAATTGTGTAAAGTTTTGATAGAAAAAGCAGGTTCTATCTCAGTGACTACCAGATTCATTTATTTTCTTAAGGAGAATTTAGCCCAGATGTTTGTAATAAAACTTTATCTAATGGCTATGACATCAGTGAGTGTCCTTAGTTAGCCCACATGCCTCTAAAAATAAGAAAAACAAACAGATCTTAACTATGTAAAACCAAACACACCTCAATTCTTAAACAATTGTCTTTTGTCTAATTGAAAGTTTTTATATTTACATTTTTTTATAGATAAACATAAACAATTTTTTTTGAACTCATTGTGAAAGTGTCAATGTACAAGTTTGTTTGCATTTGTAGCAAATTAAAATATGCACTGCAAAATTACTATCCAATCATTGTATAAATCAAAATGTCCTAGACACCAATATATTTAAATGTAATATTACATAAACCATTTTCAGATTACATATTTCTAATAGGTGTTAAATGAAGTTCATCTCAAGTACAGACGTTAAGAACATTACTAAGGAATGAAATACAATGGCATTATTAAGTTGGATCTACTCATATCTTTACAATCATTTTAAAGTCTGTCTTAGAGATATGTGTGTGGTATTAGGTTACATTTTAGTTATCTTAACCTTTGATATGGTTTAGTGTCATATATCATGGCGAAGAACACACACCATAATTATTTTTACTTGCACTTAATTTTTTATATTTGGACCAAGTGCCTTTGTATTATACGGATCCACCATTTTCTATAAAATATCTTTCTTAAAGGGCTATAATTATTACTAGTAATTATATATATATAGAGCCAAACTGACCGAGCCGAAAAAATAATATCTTAAAATTTGGGATTTATTCATGTTTTTTTGAAGACAGAGATATTTAGAGGTCTAACTTTAAACACTTCCTAACAAACATCAAGGAATAGGGACACTTAATTAGGATTATTGGTGACAAGCACATATTACAGTACTTGGCCTCAGAGGATTATATAAAGATCTATAGTCCAAAAATAACCCAGACACGAAACCTGCAGAAATAAAGATAGGAAATCTGTATGACCTCCTTTACAAATTCAATAGAATAATGACTGCATCATACTTTTACACATCTAACAAAAAAATGATATTTTTATCTCCATGTCAAGTCTAAATGAAAAAATATGGAATCTGAACGTAATTAATATCTGTCTGGAGAACAAAGAGAAGACCTTCAGTCCCTTGTTGTCCATCTAAATGGATTAGAAATTCATTTCAGTTCATACAAATACATTGAGAGAATTATCTGAATAAAAAAAATAATTTTTGTTCACACGTCGCGACGATTCTGTGAAAACTATTGGAATCTCCTGACAATTAGGACTTGGAAATTTACACAGATATCCTACACTGCACCATTACCACTGGGTAACTAGAGACGTCGACACTTAGCATGCGTTAATGGTCCATTGTGTCACTAGAAGTAACGCCAAACTCAGTGGTTTTAATACAGCCTTATTATTATGTATTTTTAGACTTCTTATGTCAACATTATAATATCTGATCCACATTTTTACATCAAGAGTACAGGTCATGACTTTAAAACAAATTGTTTTATACAATAGTATCAAGTTTACAGCACTATGCTACATTCTGTGGGAAATTCTATGGAAAATTGCAACATGAAACATGAAGTACACTCGCGGGTGTTTTAACGGTGACATTTCCCAGGGTGGAGCTTCTCAATAAATAAAGCTGCCTTTAAAAAAAGAGTGCAGATTTCACATTATTGGGTGCACTGTATTGATATAATAACAAAGTACTCATTATATTTGTAAATTTACAAGTTTTATACTTTAGATAAAAATCTAAATATTTTCTGCATAAGACAACAGTGAAATACATTGTAACCAAAAGTGATTTGCATTTTAAGTTTAATCTTTATTTTTAAAGAAATAGAACAATTGCTACAGAAATACATTCTAATGAAAACTTGTAATATCCTGAATCAAGCCTCCCAACAATCATCTATGTGTTTTAATTCATTCCGTTATCTTCCTGTTATTGTTCTATATAACCTTCCGACTGATTCTATCCGCTGATTGTCTACGGTGATCTATGCTACAATCAACTTCAGTTTCTGTGACTACTGACAATTAAGAGAAATCTCCCATCATTCCAAACTTTACTTCGGGAAGAACTTGGTAAATGTAACAGGGCTCAATGATTGATCATATATATGAGTTCTGTAAAATATAAATCAAGTAACGGGGGATCCAAGTACAAGTATAGTATAGTTTGGGAGGGGGAGGGATACTAGATGTTTAAAAATTCTGAAATACTTATCTGGATACTATTATTGTTGTCCTATACATCTTATTGATTCATTTCATTGTTGAACTGAAAAAGGTTTTGTTGTGTTCTTTTGGTATCTGTAATTCTTATATACAGAAGCTGTCCATTAATTGTTGGGATAGTATGTCTTATGTGTTGTTAGGCTGTGTCCATTAATAGTTGAGATAGTATGTCTTTTGTGTTGTTAGGTTGTGTCCATTAATTGTTGAGATAGTATGTCTTATGTGTTGTTAGGTTGTGTCCATTAATTGTTGAGATAGTATGTCTTATGTGTTGTTAGGCTGTGTCCATTAATAGTTGAGATAGTATGTCTTATGTGTTGTTAGGCTGTGTCCATTAATTGTTGAGATAGTATGTCTTATGTGTTGTTAGGTTGTGTCCATTAATTGTTGAGATAGTATGTCTTATGTGTTGTTAGGCTGTGTCCATTAATAGTTGAGATAGTATGTCTTATGTGTTGTTAGGCTGTGTCCATTAATAGTTGAGATAGTATGTCTTTTGTGTTGTTAGGTTGTGTCCATTAATTGTTGAGATAGTATGTCTTTTGTGTTGTTAGGTTGTGTCCATTAATTGTTGAGATAGTATGTCTTATGTGTTGTTAGGTTGTGTCCATTAATTGTTGAGATAGTATGTCTTTTGTGTTGTTAGGTTGTGTCCATTAATTGTTGAGATAGTATGTCTTTTGTGTTGTTAGGTTGTGTCCATTAATTGTTGAGATAGTATGTTTTTGTGTTGTTAGGTTGTGTCCATTAATTGTTGAGATAGTATGTCTTATGTGTTGTTAGGTTGTGTCCATTAATTGTTGAGATAGTATGTCTTATGTGTTGTTAGGCTGTGTCCATTAATTGTTGAGATAGTATGTCTTTTGTGTTGTTAGGTTGTGTCCATTAATTGTTGAGAAAGTATGTCTTTTGTGTTGTTAGGTTGTGTCCATTAATTGTTGAGATAGTATGTCTTATGTGTTGTTAGGTTGTGTCCATTAATTGTTGAGATAGTATGTCTTTTGTGTTGTTAGGTTGTGTCCATTAATTGTTGAGATAGTATGTTTTTGTGTTGTTAGGCTGTGTCCATTAATAGTTGAGATAGTATGTCTTATGTGTTGTTAGGCTGTGTCCATTAATTGTTGAGATAGTATGTTTTTGTGTTGTTAGGTTGTGTCCATTAATTGTTGAGATAGTATGTCTTTTGTGTTGTTAGGTTGCTGTCTCACATATCCTTTATTGTTATGCAAAGATTTCAATATGGCAGCCCATGGAATAAACTGTGATATAGTTTTGTTGGGTATCTGTCATTCTCTAATGACTTGTACTGGTATTGTAACTAGTTCTATTGATGAGTTGTTGCACAGGAACACCCTGCCTACAACAGGAAATACAAACAAAGAAAGCAGTCATTATTTTACTTGATATTCTACTGAGCTACAAGCATACCCTTGCTATAATATCAAGAATGGTCAGTCAATCTTCTATTTATCAATACTTAGTTTATTTCCTTGGCGGGGGGAAATAGCGGAGACAGCCTGATGGTCATTTGACTTATTATTTTGTGATTAAATCGTGTGTTTGTGCCAAACTTCCTTTACAGAAAACAGCGACCCAGGTGATACACTCTCCGTTCTAATCACTGAGGAAATAATTACTTTCCTTTTCTTCAGTCAATTTATAGATTTACAGTAAGGAAGAAATAAGTTTTAATTAGAGAGAAAGATGACAGACACATGATGGTTCTACCTCCAGGTCGGAGAAATAAATTTCCAGTGGCAATTTTACATCCGATCTGTTGATGTTTTTGCTTTTTTTTCTTCGCTGCATATAGAACGTACACGCTATCTCATGACATTAGTTGCTATTTTGGGAATTGTTTTGACAGAAGAATTCAATGAAATAAAAAGTTTTTGTTGCCTGAATTGTGTGTGACATTGCATGTTATCCAGCAATGTAAAATAAGATGTTGTATATTGGGATAAAACTATTGGTAACAAAGTGCTACATAGCTGATAACATGAATGGATTGATATGTTTAATGCTAATAATAATCTTTCTCAAGTATCGTAAAATTAAATCCTATACATGTCCTCATAAGCATAAAATACAATAACAATTTTTTTCAACTGCAATATCCTTGGTAACGTCCTTGGTAACTGCATATCAAAGTGCATGGAGATATTTTCATCATTTCAAATATTCAATATGACACGGATAAATTACACTGAAAAAAGAGACCATTTAAAGGATAATAAGAGAATTTTTAAACTCTGCTAGTATCAGACCTATCTATTCCAAACTGCCACTCAAGTAATAAAATACAAAAGTCAATAATTAATATTTATGTTTTCAGTCTGTTTAATTCAAAAGTAGGGCGGAATGTGACTTAAGCAGCTGGTTCCCTGTTGTTTAATATCCATTTTGGTACTAAGGAATCAAAAGAGGACCCAACATTTTTTGTTGTTACAAGTTAACTGATTAGATGTCAAAAGCAAATGTCCAAGAAGACAACTGTATATAAATGTTCTGATTAAGACAATAAAGCGTGTAATCTATTTTCTGCAACGTTACCGTCCTTAATCAGGCATACACGTCTTTACAATGGATGAAATAGTATCCTTGTTCCTAGACACTATTCTAAATCAATTTGACCTAATCTACCTCAGAAAAAGTCTGATGTTATCTCCCGTCTTAACGTCAGTATGATGACAAAAAATGGACAAATAAAGAGCTATGATTAATCAAAACTATTTCTTAGAGAGTCGTGGATGAATTTATGAATTCTCAAATAGATAGAAAATGATCTTCATCTCCTTGAAAGGTAAAAGTTTAATAGCTTTGTTTCAGAATCAGTTTACGATATCTGGCCAATAAAGATCCTCTATCGGACAACGTAAGATATGTTTACGAAGGTTTAAAGATGAACATGTATCAATATGTTCTAAAAATCTTCAAAATTACAATACGTACTGATCATTCCGTGGAGGGAAATGAGAAAATAAAGAGAAACCATTAATTGAAAAGTTTGTTTTTGACATATAAGAAATTGGTTAAGATAGATAGGCGTAAGATTTTGATTACATCACAACCTAAGGCTTAATGCAATATTTTCCAAATCATTTTTGAAATGTAACTTTTCAAAAGGTTCTGATTTTGATGTTAGCATCAATCAAACCATGTTATAATTTTCATTAATTTCCCTCCTTGACCAATAACGTATAGATACAATAAAACTGTAAGATTTATTGTTCAGCAAGTATGCACCATATAAAACATTAAAAAGCTCATGTTATAGCTTCATTAGATATTATGAATATAACAATTTGTTTCCAGATATTAAATATAATTTGTACTGGTTACTCCGTCTTTTCAATGAAAATGGCGGGGGAAACATTCAATATTATTTTGAATTCTTCAGTTTATCCTGTATTAATGTGAAGAAGAGTTAATTAATATTTATGGTTGAAAACACTACATGTACCAATAAACCTATATACCTTTACCCTTTGAAAGTATAACAGGGACATGTATGATCATAAACAGGTCAACAATTATGATAAAGATGTTTTCTCATTTATCATCAATCAATGCAACTTTTAAAAAATAAATAAAAATTGTAAAATTTGATATCCAGTTTATTTTTTCAAATAATTTTAAAAAGGATATCAAATTCTTCCAATAATGATTCAGTTGCATGTCTGGTCTTAAATGTTCTGCAGAACAAAATGTTATAGATCTATTTGAGTTTTGGGCTATTGAGGGTTTTTTCTCGTTTTTTTTTCTCGGTTTGTTCCTCCCTTTTTGGAATTTGCATTTTATTTATTTGGCTCTTGTCTTCCTGTTGTCTAGACCTCAAGTACTAAAAGAATTATTTCTAGTGTATTCCAATTAGCCAACGATTACATCAACCTGTTGATTAACAATTACAAAGTTCTTTAATCAACCAATCAGAAAGATGTGCATCAGTTATTGACAAAATCTTATCAATTCTGGATTTTTCAAAACCCTTTTATCAGTTCAGGATAGAAATCAGATATATAAATAGAGGAGAAAGTTTAAACAAAAGTAAGTTGTTCAACTAAGCAAAAAAACTGCAAGATTAGAAGTGAATGAATAGCTTATGTCAAATACAATGGACTTGAATGCCAATAACACTGTTATAGATTGGTCTGGATTAAAACATATACAATAAATTACATAACATTAGACTGTTGGTATAAGTATATTATATATCAAAGGGAGGAAACTTGTAATAAAAGTCAATGTTCTTTAATTTACATTGCAAAATTCATATGTTTATTCAAGTGAAACAAATTAAGAACATATATATTACTTCATTATGTAAACTGTTATGAAATAAAATCATAAATGACTCTGTTATTCTAACAGTTTATGTATATATATTGCAAATTACTTAAATATTTATTTTATTCAATGGAGTAAAACTTAAATATATGGGGAAATTCAAATTTCAAAACATCAGCTCACATAATTTGAAGTTTATTATTTATGACAAACATAGCATTTGAAAATGAAAAAAAAAGATGAAAATTGGAAAACTGATGCATAAGGCAACATGTTCAGTACGGAACAGTTTAATGTTGTATCTGCCAGAATTTTTTTTTTTATTTTACCATTCATTAAATTTGAAATAAGTGTTCGTCTCAACTTATCTCTACAGTAAGCTAGCAAAAAACTATTGAATCTTGACATAAGCACTTGACATAGCCATTAATTTCAATTTAATAACAAGCACCTGTTCAGAGATGATTGATGGGAGCTAACTCTGTATAAAGTATGATCATGTGATCAGTGTAGATACATATGTTGATAATCCTTTTGTACTTAGAATCTTTGTTCTATCTTGTTTATCTATTTGTCAATCTGTCTATCTAGAATAAAATTTATGTTCTTAGAATAATGATGAGAGACATCTTGTATTACACTTTTTGTCTTGTAATTATCACTTAAGATCCTTCACAATTTTTACAGGTCAACAAGTCACCCAAAACACTCGGTCTTTTCAAACCTTTATTAAATGGGTTATATAATTTCTAGGTCTTCCTTAAGGAATCAGGTAGATACAAGATCTATCTTGATATGGACGTCTCCTCTGCTCATTGTTGAGGACACCCAGTGACAAAAGACTGAGAATGTTAAAGATATCTTTTTAAAGTCTGTGTTGTAATATGTTTATATCAACTCATTAGCTAATCTGTCTGTCAATCTTGTTTATCTGTTATACAATCTGTCTATCTCAGTTATTAATCAAGATCAAGATTAAGATAAAATTATTAAATATCAGTTATTTATTTGCATGAAATAAATTACATTTTAATTCAATTATCAACTGCTAATATCTAACCATGACTAAGGAAATGTTTGGGAGTTTTGTAAACAAGACAGAGAGAAGAGGTTATTTAGTCAGTTATTATACTTAGGTTTAATGTCTTCTATTGTCTTTCTTTGAATTGAATGAGATAGTCTTATTGTCTGATATGTTTACTTCTAGGTATCGCAGTAGGAGTTCATTTGTGGGATTATAATTTTCAGGGTGGCACTACCAGGAAAATAGGTTGTTGCTCCTTAAAATTGGTCAGAGAAAAATAAATAGAATTAAAAAATCTTGCAAGTCAAATAGAGTTCAATGTTATGTGATTGTTTTATTGGACTAATTAGGACGACTGTCTGCCAATCATATTACTGGACAGAGGTTATATCTGGGTCAGATCTATTATATTATATCAAATCATTATACAAAACAAACAAATAGAAATGATAGGTCTGTACAATAAGTAAGCTATTAACATATCTTCTTCAGAAAGCTGAAGAGAATGTTTCAATACATCTAAACAGGTTCATAAATCAGTAGGTTTTATACACCATTCAGTGCTCAGATGTGTTTGGGCCAAAACTTTTAAAGTGAAGTTAATAAGGATGCGCTTGATATGTGATTTTGAAAGTGATAAGCAACCAAAAAAAAATCATGTCTATCTGTAAACCATAATAGACTTAGTTTCTTCAGATGAAGTAAATAATGGGTCATTTAATTATTCATTTCAAATATATGAAGACTGTTGCTAAAATGCTCAAAGGTGTGGGTTATGTATCTTACTACTTTGAGCCACTGTGTGGTTACATCAGGTTCAAAGGTGTGGGTTATGTATCTTACTACTTTGAGCCACTGTGTGGTTACATCAGGTTCAAAGGTGTGGGTTATGTATCTTACTACTTTGAGCCACTGTGTGGTTACATCAGGTTCAAAGGTGTGGGTTATGTATCTTACTACTTTGAGCCACTGTGTGGTTACATCAGGTTTAAAGGTGTGGGTTATGTATCTTACTACTTTGAGCCACTGTGTGGTTACATCAGGTTCAAAGCTAATCTTTAACCTTTCCAGTTGTATTGGGCATTCGAGATCTTTATTCTTTTATTGAAAACATGAGATTTTTAAAACCACATTAACTTTTTAGAACAAACCCTTTAAATCAGATAAAACCACTTTTGCCATTTTAATGTTATTTGGACATAATAAATGATATCCATATTTAGAAATGAAGTAATTTGGTAATAAAATGCCTGAAGTTTTCAGTAAACAAAGCTTTGTTATCACTGAATCAAATAAATTGACTTAATAATAACTACATTACTACTTTCTAATAAAACTCTCATTTTGATACAAAAAAAAAATATGAAGTGTTTTGATGACCAATTAAATTATTGAAAACAGAAAAATATTGTTTCATAACCAATGTATTTTCCAGATCAAAAGAGAATTATTCCGTCAACGATCTTCATTAGATGTTGTGATAGTAAGAGATCAATTCTGTTGTGGAACTATTACATAGCTTCAGCGGAAATATCATGAAAATTTAAAATTCATTTCAAAAGACTAATGGGAACAAACCAAGCATGACTGCAAAAAAAGATATCATTGCATGGTATGCATTAAAATTGCTATAGAGCATAAAACTTTTTTGAAAGGTCACCCATGAAATAGAGTCTTGGAAACAAGAATTTTTAAGTCTGGAATTGCTACCAATTTAGTTAGCATAATGTAAACTAATGTTAATTTTTTAGCCATTTATCTGAAAATTCTCATAACTCTTAAGATCACACTCTTATAGAGAGAGACCAAAAAAAAATGGGAAGAAAACATGATAAACTTACTAATGTTTGAAAAAATTTCCCTGTTTGTTAACACTAAATTTGTTTCAGCCCAAGTTTGTGAGGCATGTTAATGTGTAGGGTATATATATAAATGTTATTATAACATTCTGAAATTCAAATATTGAACTAATTATCACAGTTAAAAACACTTGAAATTTGCTCGGTTATAAAAATCAATTCTTATGTAAAATCAAATTACATATTTTCATTAATTGTGCCATTTGCAGATCGAGAGAAAAATAATGTTCTTTTGCAGTAGACTTAATATACCGTAAAAAGTCTTGGAAAACAAAATCTACAGTTAATAACATTGTGGTTAGCAACATGAAAAAACTTTCCTAACAAAGATGTGAGACCATGTTCTAACCTGGAATCAAAACATATTGTAAATGTCTCTGATGGTATTTCTAATGCTCTTTGAGGATGAATATCTAATAATACACCACTTAACACAAAACAAACAATCCATTATTCCCAATATTGTTTTCTTTAGTAAATATTTTACCTTGGCTGAGAACAATTGGAGTTTATTGCCGACGTCATTAAGAATAAGCGTTTATATAACAGGACAAGATACAGATCATTGTAACAAGTCTTTTTACCGTTGCATGACATACAATAATGTTAGACGAGTATAACGCTTTGATCATCAGGAAGATCAATTCTACGTAGCGCTGCCGAACATCGCTGTCGAACATCGATTGGCCAGATACTGAGCATTCCTTTAGGAAGATTACAACTTTAATACCAACCAAATCAAGTGTATCAATTTTCTTTCTTCAGTAAATTGGTGTAATTTGAAGAAAATGTCATTTTCTTTATTTAATTATATGTAGCATACGAGCTTTATGAAAGGGACAAGATAGAAAATAGATTTTTATCAATCAGATAATCCTCTTCAAATTACGTTTCTTTAAATTTATCCATAAAGAACCAAAAAAAAATAACAGAAAACGAAACAATTCAAAGATTATTCAAAATTAAAACAACCAATTCAGGAAAGAATTTAAAATAATTAGAAAATTAAACATAACACTGCTGCCGGAAAGTGAAACAATTCAAGCACAACATCCTGTAAATGAAACAATTCTAAAGTAAAAATACAGCGTACAATATAACATTAGTAACCAATTTAAATGAAGCAACCATTCAATTGTAAGGGTCATCTAATTATCTTGTTATAGGGACTGGAGCTAATAGCTCATTACGTAATGTTAAAAGTTATATAGGACTTTGAAAGTTTAGTATCAATAGTGACCTTTATGTTGGGTTGCTGTCTCATCGTCATATAATGCATGCTTAAGTGAAATAATTTCCAATATTTAAAGTACACTGAAGCCATGTAATTAACTGGTTTAGATTTTTACACATTATAAATCATTAATAAACAGAAGTCATTTTTCTGTAAGAAAGGAAGCTTTTAAAGAATTACTTGGCATAATATGTAAGCTATATTCGTATGGTAAGTTGTCATAATGAGGACAAAGCAGGTCTTTATAGATTGACAGGATATACCATTCCCTTTCCGGAGACGAAAGGAAACTATTATCATTATAACACACTTTTTCTCTCATCTATTTGTGCTATAATTGACACAAAATTTGTCATAAAAAAGAAAACTTCCTGCATTTCTGAACAAAATGTTACGAAATATGTCATTCCACTGTAATGGGATCTAGTCTTGTGGAAAATATGTCAATTATACCGCACATTGTGTAAGATAATGGAAGGTCATGATGGATAACATCCAGGTACAGGTATCTCACTCAATCAAACTTGATAAGGGTAAAGGTCAATGAAACAGCAACCCAACAAAAATAACAACCAAATGTCAATTATTCCGAACACTGTGTAAGATAATAGAAGGTCATGATGGATAACATCCAGGTAGAGGTATCTCACTCAATCAAACCTGATAAGGGTAAAGGTCAATGAGACAGCAACCCAAAAACATTAACAACCATTTAATGTTTTATCCATATAGCCACTTGTTTTCTCTTATGAATTGTTTTACATTTGTCAATTAAGCCTTGTATAACTTGCTGTGTGGTATGGGTTTTGTTCCTTGCTGAAGTTTGTTCCTTGGTCTATTATGTGCTGTAACTTCTATGTCATTTGTTCTCTGGTGAAGACTGAGTTGTCTTATCAGTAAACATACTACTTGTTCCTTGGTCTATTATGTGCTGTAACTTCTATGTCATTTGGTCTCTGGTGAAGACTGAGTTGTCTTATCAGTAAACATACTACTTGTTCCTTGGTCTATTATGTGCTGTAACTTCTATGTCATTTGGTCTCTGGTGAAGACTGAGTTGTCTTATCAGTAAACATACTACTTGTTCCTTGGTCTATTATGTGCTGTAACTTCTATGTCATTTGGTCTCTGGTGAAGACTGAGTTGTCTTATCAGTAAACATACTACTTGTTCCTTGGTCTATTATGTGCTGTAACTTCTATGTCATTTGTTCTCTGGTGAAGACTGAGTTGTCTTATCAGTAAACATACTACTTGTTCCTTGGTCTATTATGTGCTGTAACTTCTATGTCATTTGTTCTCTGGTGAAGACTGAGTTGTCTTATCAGTAAACATACTACTTGTTCCTTGGTCTATTATGTGCTGTAACTTCTATGTCATATTTGGTCTCTGGTGAAGACTGAGTTGTCTTATCAGCAAACATACTACTTGTTCCTTGGTCTATTATGTGCTGTAACTTCTATGTCATATTTGGTCTCTGGTGAGACTGAGTTGTCTTATCAGTAAACATACTACTTGTTCCTTGGTCTATTATGTGCTGTAACTTCTATGTCATATTTGGTCTCTGGTGAAGACTGAGTTGTCTTATTAGTAAACATACTACTTGTTCCTTGGTCTATTATGTGCTGTAACTTCTATGTCATATTTGTTCTCTGGTGAAGACTGAGTTGTCTTATCAGTAAACATACTACTTGTTCCTTGGTCTATTATGTGCTGTAACTTCTATGTCATATTTGGTCTCTGGTGAAGACTGAGTTGTCTTATCAGTAAACATACTTGTTCTTACTTTTTTATTTGGCGAAAGAAAAAAGAAGGGAGAAATTATACTTGTTTTATTTATTTGTTTAAATCTATTCAATTCCTCATACATTCCTTTTTCACCTCATAAAAAATAATTTATTTTCTCAAGTTAATATGAGAAAATATGTCAAATCGGATTACAAATTGCTTTAAAAGCTCAGGGTAACATTTTAGCTTGTAATTGTATATAAATGGTCCATTAAATACATTAAACTCTCCACATATAATTATTGTACTACAAAGTAAAGGACAACTACAGGTCTATGTTAATCAAGTGGAAAATTATAGTCTTCAAAAGTAAACATCTTCTTATAAATGACTTTTAAAGTTATAGTGTGAAAATAAAAGATTTTATAGCGATCCAACTGGACTACAAATCGTCAACAGATTATTTTTAACTACGGTTTATATACCTTTAATACAAGACCTAAGTACCGCAATAAGGTTAAAGATCATTTGAAGCTATAGCAGTGATGTAAATTATTCAAATGAAGGTTAATACAGCTCTTTTCACAAAAAAAAACTTAAATTTATGAACATTTCAATATAACTTATAATCCATTGTAATTGATTTTTTTGTAAAAAAAAATGTTGGTTATTCTTTACTGAAACTTAATATTTACTTTTTAAAGAGACATTGCATAGGCTAAAACTTTTACATAATTTTAAAATTATAGGGTAGTATTGACAGCTTTGGTCTAATGTTTCTTTACCAATAAATATTGACCTAAATCACAAATTACAGAGTAGCTCCTAAACACTGTGGTCTAACACCTTTTAACCAAATTCATCTAATTCATCTTTTATTATAAAATTTAAAGTGACAACATTTTATATTTGTAGAAACAGTAATTGTATATAACTGAAGAAATTACTTGAGCTAGAGGGCAAACAGAGAAAATCATCTGTCCTTTGTACATTTCCCTATCATGTTTATCTCTAATTTCATTTCCATTTATAGAAACTAACATCTGCTAGATCCGCTTCCTTAAAAAAATGTTTATTTTGATAGAAAAGTTTTCATTCTCTGACAGTTTAACCATTCAAAGGCATTTGTATGTGTAGTGAAATTGGTATTCTGATGTAACGATTTATACTTTTTTACATTTTGAGAAAGAACTTCATGTTTTTTTCACATTATGCTTATTCCAAAATACATTTTATTTTTATTTCCAATTCTTTGTTGACTACAAATTAAATTTATTCCATTTATTGACTGACCATCTGTATGATTAGAGGGAAAGTTCTACAACATGGACTCAAATTTTACATCAACATCCCCCTATCATATTTTACATAAAAGTTTATCTGTTATTTTATTTTTGTATCAATGTTCAAAGACAATAGCGATTTCTCCCAGATAATATCAAATTTCAAAACATTACTTTTTCAATCAGTTGGAAAATTTGTCATAATTATGCAAGATATCAAGAACATAAAATACATTATCTGATTGGCCGAAAGCTGAAAACACTAATATCATGTGTCATATGCCCTGGCCATATGGAAAATTGTTTAAAGTGAACTTTGATAACCATCTATGACAACTCTCTGATGGTCAGGATGTCTAAGGACAAAAATCCAACCTTGATACATTAATGGGCCATTATTATTGACAACTACTCTAAATATTTTTCACCCTTTATTTTTTTAAAATTATGATGATTTTTGATTTTGGAGAAAACAGCAGAGAACACATCAAGTAATTAAACTTCACAAGTATGACTGACTTTTGATGAGTTAAATCAGAAATGTGAAATTTTATTGGAAACAACTCTATAAAATAAAGTTAAGGATTAGAGTATGTTTGATGTTTGATCCTGGGATAAGTTATGTATTTATCAAGATCAACAACTGATTTATGTGGGAAAATCACTCTATAAAAATAACAATAAAATGAAATTTTCCAGTTGTCTGACATAACCAGGATAATGGATTGTACATGTAATAACTTTTATAAAATTATTACCAAGATTTTTAAAGTTACAAAAGAAAGTATACTTTTGTACCAGAAATTTATAAATATACATTTTTGTACTTGTTTTTAAAATTTCTTTGAGGAAACAATTATTCTGCACAGTTATGAAAACAATAAACATCATGTAAATATTATCTTGTCTGAAATGATTTTTTTCTCAGATCTGAGATGAACAGAATACCAGAATTCTTGACCAGTTTCCGCCATTTTCATATTTATATTCAGTAAATCACCAAGTGTAATTTCCTATTTACAAACAGTTCAAGATTCCCTTATTATTAGCTAAAAAAACGCAATAAAAATTTCCATTTTATAGACAATATTATCTTAAACACTATAATTTTCTTCCTAGCATGCTATTTGTGGCCTCTTTTTTGGTCAACTTTATTTTCCTAAATGGTTCTACGAATTGCTTGATTTACAAGTAAAGCTAGAGTTTTATTGTTGGACTCGGTAGATAATCACCCATCTCCCTCAGACACAATAAAACTTTTGTCTCGGAAAGACCCACTATCCATACTGCATTCATTGTCACTACATCAATGAACGATGGTCGCCTGTCAAACCCTCGGCCAAACTGACAAGTGACCAGATGACAATGCATCAGAGATGTTTACTTATGCTATTTTCAAAGGCAGCTTGATTAAACACTTGAGCCACTCAGATAACCATCAGAGTCAAACGGTCACTATGCTAATTTGTGAGGTTACAATTTGAATCGTATCTGTCATTTTGGTCAATAATACATTTATTTCTTCCAATTTCAAACATGTGCCACTGAAATTGTAATTAATGATAAATGCCAAGAAAACAACATCTATTATTGAGCATTGAAATGAATTCAATTAAAACTTGTATTCCTTAAAAAGGAAAATCCACAAAACTGTGAGTTAAATTTATGAGTTTTTGCAGACAATGGATTTAAGTACAATGATTAGAATCAATGAACATCTATTACCGTAGCTTTCTGAATCACAGACAATCGCCAAACATAGACAGTGGTTGTATTATGTCAGTTCAGTTCACCTGTAACTTTTGGCCTTGCTGATCTGTCATGTGGGTTTTAGTTCAGTTTACCTATACTTTTGGCCTTGCTGATCTGTCATGTGGGTTATAGTTCAGTTTATCTATACTTTTGGCCTTGCTGATCTGTCATGTGGGTTTTAGTTCAGTTTACCTATACTTTTGGCCTTGCTGATCTGTCATGTGGGTTATAGTTCAGTTTATCTATACTTTTGGCCTTGCTGATCTGTCATGTGGGTTTTTGTTCAGTTTACCTATACTTTTGGCCTTGCTGATCTGTCATGTGGGTTTTAGTTCAGTTTACCTATACCTTTGGCCTTGCTTTCGTCATGTGTTGGTTTTTATTTCCAGTTTCACTGTAAACTTTGAGCTTTCTATTTATTGTTTTGTGGGTTAATGCTTAGTATCAAAGTATAACTTTTGATACATCAAAGTATAACTTTTGTATCAAAATTCTAAAACCCTTCGTCCTTTTTTCAAACCCATATTTATGATTATCAAAAACTGATTTTTATACGACCGCAAAATTTGAAAAATTTTTCGTCGTATATTGCTATCACGTTGGCATCGTCTGCGTCGTCGTCGTCGTCGTCGTCGTCGTCCGAATACTTTTAGTTTTCGCACTCTAACTTTAGTAAAAGTGAATGGAAATCTATGAAATTTTAACACAAGGTTTATGACCACAAAAGGAAGGTTGGTATTGATTTTGGGAGTTTTGGTCCCAACATTTCAGGAATTAGGGGCCAAAAAGGGCCCAAATAAGCATTTTCTTGGTTTTCGCACTATAACTTTAGTTTAAGTTAATAGAAATCTATGAAATTTTGACACAAGGTTTATGACCACAAAAGAACGGTTGGGATTGATTTTTTGGAGTTTTGGTTTCAACAGTTTAGGAATTAGGGGACAAAAAAGGGCCCAAATAAGCATTATTCTTGGTTTTCGCACAATAACTTTAGTTTAAGTAAATAGAAATCAATGAAATTTAAACACAATGTTAATGACTACAAAAGGAAGGTTGGTATTGATTTTGGGAGTTTAGGTCCCAACAGTTTAGGAATTAGGGGCCAAAAAGGGACCCAAATAAGCATTTTTCTTAGTTTTCGCACCATAACGTTAGTATAAGTAAATAGAAATCTATGAAATTTAAACACAAGGTTTATGACCATAAAAGGAAGGTTGGTATTGATTTTGGGAGTTTTGGTCCCAACAGAATAAGGGGCCCAAAGGGTCCAAAATTAAACTTTGTTTGATTTCATCCAAATTGAATAATTGGGGTTCTTTGATATGCCGAATCTAACTGTCATGACTGTGTATGTAGATTCTTAACTTTTGGTCCCGTTTTCAAATTGGTCTACATTAAGGTCCAAAGGGTCCAAAATTAAACTTAGTTTGATTTTGACAAAAAATGAATCAGTTAGGTTCTTTGATATGCTGAATCTAAAAATGTACTTAGATTCTTGATTATTGGCCCAGTTTTCAAGTTGGTCCAAATCGGGGTCCAAAATTAAACTTTGTTTGATTTCATCAATGTTTGATTTCATCAAAAATTGAATAAATGGGGTTCTTTGATATACCAAATCTAACTGTGTATGTAGATTCTTCATTTTTGGTCCTGTTTTCAAATTGGTCTACACTAAAGTCCAAAGGGTCCAAAATTAAACTTAGTCTGATTTTAACAAAAATTGAAATCTTGGGGTTCTTTGATATGCTGAATCCAAAAATGTACTTAGATTTTTTATTATGGGCCCAGTTTTCAAGTTGGTCCAAATCAGGATCTAAAATTATTATATTAAGTATTGTGCAATAGCAAGTCTTTTCAATTGCACAGTATTGCGCAATGGCAAGAAATATCTAATTGCACAATATTGTGAAATAGCAAATTTTTTTTTAATTAGAGTTATCTTTCTTTGTCCAGAATAGTAAGCAAGAAATATCTAATTGCAAAATATTGTGCAATAGCAAGATTTTTTTTTAATTGGAGTTATCTTTCTTTGTCCAGAATCAACTTAAATCTTTGTTATATACAATATACAATGTATATTCACTTTTTACTACCAACTGATAAATTAAAATAATCTTTACCATTCAGTGATAACAAGCAGTTTTTTTACATCTTAATATTTTATGATGTATTTAAATGAGTAGTTATTGTTGCAAACTCCATTAGAAATTTTAATTGAGATTAGTTTTGGAATAAGGGAAAGGGGGATGTGATTAAAAAAATTGGGTTCAATTTTTCTCATTGAAATTTCATAAATAAAAAAGAAAATTTCTTCAAACATTTTTTTGAGAGGATTAATATTCAACAGCATAGTGAATTGCTCTAAGAGAAAACAAAAATTTTAAGTTCATTAGAACACATTCATTCTGTGTCAGAAACCTATGCTGTGTCAACTATTTAATCACAATCCAAATTTAGAGCTGAATCCAGCTTGAATGTTGTGTCCATACTTGCCCCAACTGTTCAGGGTTCAACCTCTGCGGTCGTATAAAGCTACGCCCTGCGGAGCATCTGGTTTTAATTAAATCAGAGCTCAATGTTTATGTCCTTAAGTTTGACCCACCCTCATAATTGAACCCATGGACTCCTGTATTAAGGCAAGCATGTCATCATAAGATCCCACGGAGACAGTTGTCATGGATGGGAAATATCTAAACTAAGAAACTTTAATGCCAATGAATCCTAACCCATTTATACTGTGAACATCCATAGCAACAATCAATGGCATGGTAACGTTTTACACCACAGTAATTTTGAAAAAAAGATTCCCTGAGTTTTAATGACCTTTTAGTAAATAAATAATGTTGCAGTTGATGGAACAAGTGCTGCAGTCATCAAATTCTACTTACATACATACAACGTTATGAAGATCAATCCAGCTATTGATCTACACTGGATGATGCAAAACTCCATTTCCTCTAGTTTCTAGTCAAAATAAAACTAATGCATATTTGAGAACGTTTTACTTTTAATGACAGAAAGACTAAATATTCTCAAGTGTGAGATAAAGATTTGTAAAAGATGAATAATGGAGAATTGTTATTTCAAAAACCATAACCAAAGTACATTTTATCTTCAGTTTTATTCAAGAACATTTTAAAATTTGTTTTTGTCAAAAGAAATGTCTGATGTTTATGGCTTTTTTGACAAACGACTTTCATATTTTTTTTCTCCAAAAGCAGTATATCTATCTCTAGATCATTATAATGGGAATATAATCTCGCTGAAAACATTTCACTATATTTTACCTAAAGCATCTATATTTTGATGGCTTTTAGATACGTACTACTGATAAACGAAAACATGGTGCTGAAAGTCATTAGTACTTCGACAATCAGTGAAAGAAGCTTTTGATTTTTCTGTTTCTTTACAAAAGCTATTTTTTTCTGATAATCAGCAGCATCTTTTGAACAATGAGAGCCTATAGATATAACATAGTCACAATAGACAATCTACAAGCCAATATATCTACAAGACAAATATCTCACATAGATATCAAATATTTATACTCTTTTCAAGATCTTCAATGATACCGTAAATGACTTCTCCACAAAATACATACATCTTCCGTATTGATCAGTGGAAATTCATAATAAAATGTCTACATTAAGGTAGGAATCGATGAGGACAGCTACCAATAAAATCATCAAATAAAACAATCAATCAACCGGCCCTTTGTACTTTGTAGTTTCATCAACAAAGCAAGCCTCCCTATTTTCCAGCTATATTATACTCTAATTCTAATTTGAAAAATAAAATGAAAATCTAATTGTTTATTAATGCTTTTTAATGGAAAATACATTAGTGCTATCAATGGAGCTAATCATATATATACAAGAGAACTTGGACAGTAGACATAATCAACTCTAATTTCTTTAGTCTTATCCCCATAGTATTGTTAATCTAACGGTCAATATTCTAGTTAGGGCTTTATTCTACTAACTAAGGTCAAATACAGTAATCTAGCCACTCATATTTTTGACCTCATAATTCTGATCTATACCAAATCTATTATTATTTACAATGTCAAAGATGTAGTTTGTTGATTCTTCATTATGAGACTTTTGTCATTGTTCGATCAGGCATTATCATAGTCTTTGATGTTGTGGGTCCCAATTTACATACCAGTGCAACATGTTTGGAAACATTTTTTATACGACCGTAAAATTTGAAAAATTTTTCGTCGTATATTGCTATCACGTTGGCGTCGTCGTCTGCGTCGTCGTCGTCGTCTGCGTCGTCGTCGTCGTCGTCGGCGTCGTCGGCGTCGTCGTCGTCGGCCGAATACTTTTAGTTTTCGCACTCTAACTTTAGTAAAAGTGAATAGAAATCTATGAAATTTTAACACAAGGTTTATGACCACAAAAGGAAGGTTGGGATTGATTTTGGGAGTTTTGGTCCCAACATTTTAGGAATTAGGGGCCAAAAAGGGCCCAAATAAGCATTTTCTTGGTTTTCGCACTATAACTTTAGTTTAAGTGAATAGAAATCTATGAAATTTTGACACAAGGTTTATGACCACAAAAGGAAGGTTGGGATTGATTTTGGGAGTTTTGGTTCCAACAGTTTAGGAATTAAGGGCCAAAAAAGGGCCCAAATAAGCATTATTCTTGGTTTTCGCACAATATCTTTAGTATAAGTAAATAGAAATCAATGAAATTTTAACACAAGGTTTATGACCACAAAAGGAAGGTTGGGATTGATTTTTGGAGTTGAGGTCACAACAGTTTATGAATTAGGGGCCAAAAAGGGGCCCAAATAAGCATTATTCTTGGTTTTCGCACAATAACTTTAGTATAAGTAAATAGAAATCTATGAAATTTAAACACAAGGTTTATGACCATAAAAGGAAGGTTTGGTTTGATTTTGGGAGTTTTGGTCCTAACAGTTTAGGAATAAGGGGCCCAAAGGGTCCAAAATTGAACTTTGTGTGATTTCATCAAACATTGAATAATTGGGGTTCTTTGATATGCCGAATATAACTATGTATGTAGATTCTTAATTTTTTGTCCTGTTTTCAAATTGGTCTACATTAAGGTCCAAATGGTCCAAAATTAAACTTAGTTTGATTTTAACAAAAATTGAATCCTTGGGGTTCTTTGATATGCTGAATTTAAAAATGTACTTAGATTTTTAATTATTGGCCTAGTTTTCAAGTTGGTCCAAATGGGGGTCCAAAATTAAACTTTGTTTGATTTCATCAAAAATTGAATAAATGGGTTCTTTGATATGCCAAATCTAACTGTGTATGTAGATTCTTAATTTTTGGTCCAGTTTTCAAATTGGTCTACATTAAGGTCCAAAGGGTCCAAAATTAAACTAAGTTTGATTTCAACAAAAATTAAATTCTTGGGCTTATTTGATATGCTTTATCTAAATATGTACTTTGATTTTTGATTATGGGTCCAGTTTTCAAGTTGGTCCAAATCAGGATTCCATATCAAGTATTGTGCAATAGCAAGAAATTTTCAATTGCACAGTATTGCACAATAGCAAGAAATATCTAATTGCACAATATTGTGCAATAGCAATTAATTTTCAATTGGAGTTATCTTTCTTTGTATAGAATAGTAGTTGATAATATATGTTGGAAATTTGCCAGACATGACTATGATGTCATTTTCTATTTTTATTTGCCAATAACTTTATGTAAATAACTTCATTGGAAATTTGCCAATATAAAATGTTGCTGATGAAGCTTTTTTTCCTTATCTTATCTAAAATGTTTTTAGATAGTGTATGTTTGACATTTGCCAGACATGACTATGATGTCATTTTCTATTTTTATTTGCCAATAACTTTATGTAAATAACTTCATTGGAAATTTGCCAATATAAAATGTTTCTGATGAAGTTTTTTTATTGTTTTATACAATAAACAATGTATATTCACTTTTACTACCAACCAATCTTTACCATTCAGTGATAACAAGCACTTTATTTTACATTTTAATATTTTATGATGTATTTAAAAGAGTAGTTATTGTTGCAAACTCCATTAGAAATTTGAATTGATATCAGTTTTGGAAAAAGGGAAACGGGGATGTGAAAAAAAAGGGGGGGGGGGTTTAAATTTTTCTCATTTCAGATTTCATAAATAAAAAGAAAATTTCTTCAAACATTTTTTTGAGAGGATTAATATTCAACAGCATAGTGAATTGCTCAAAGGCAAAAAAAACCTTTTAAGTTCATTAGACCACATTCATTCTGTGTCAGAAACCTATGCTGTGTCAACTATTTAATTTTAGATTTAAAAAGTTTGAAGAAGAAATCTTTAATTGATTTGTAAAATCTTGACATTTGTTTTGTGTAAAAAAAAACCATGTATTGTCAAAAATTTGATCACAATCCAAATTCAGAGCTGTATCACGCTTGAATGTTTTGTCCATACTTGCCCCAACTGTTCAGGGTTCGACCTCTGCGGTCGTATAAAGCTGCGCCCTGCGGAGCACCTGGTTGTATTTTATATAGGATCACATACAATATAGTTCTCAACTTAATGACTGTAGATTATGTTTTTGTGGGATACCAATTTTCTTTGATTTTTGCTGGAAGGAGAACTATCCAATGTCCAATATCCCTTTAGACAAGTAACATTTTACAGCAAAGTCAGAGAGCATATTACAATTCTTAAGTTTATTTGAATGCTACTGTTTTCTTTCCTGATGGTAGTAATTGTGTATTTTAGTGATTTGTGTTGTATAATTCAATAATACTCTATTTACATTAGGAGCTAGCTATAGAGCTCGGATTTAACTGATTACACAAGAGAACCAGCAGGCTACTCTGTCATTACTGTATTGATCAAACATCATTGGCTAATCAATTCTAATTAATACAATTTATGCTAATTACTAATTTGTAAATGTCATTTACAAACTCAATGAATTTTAACACAATTTTGACCAAATATGGTAATGATAGTGTAGTAGGATGGACAAAAGGAGTTATTAATTTCAAATTTGTGGCAAAATAGAAGATTTTTAGAGGGTATAATCAAGCACGCTTCTTCAAGTGTGGTGAGAACATGCCATGATAAATTTCTTATAATTTTATCCAATATTTTAATCTGCCTTATTTCCTCATCTCAAGGGGAGAAATAATTTTTCTCCATTAAGAATTTAATCCACCAAACTTTATAATTAGATAGGAACTTCAGCCGACCATTAATTGATAATTTTCGTAATAAGCGTCATGCGGCTTCAAACTTTCTTAAAGATTAACAAAATTATAAAGAAGACGAGAATTAATCCCGCTTTGATCTTGGTAGATATAACATTTATTTGGTAATGACATTAACATCATCAAACACAAATCAAATATCAAAATAACTTGAAAACACAGCCCTTAGCCATTAACGGAAATATTTCATTTCCACTGCAACTAGAAACGTATGATCAACAAAAGAATGATAGTGTATGGAAGGAACAAAGCAGAGAGCTTTAATTAACTGACAGTCCTTCATTATCTCTCGCTATCAGAGATTCCGCAACATTCGGAGAAATGATGGTGTTCTCTTTTAATGACCATTCTTATTCAGACCATAAATATTTACTCTTAAAGGTGAAAAATAGACTTTGCTAGGTGGATGTCAGAAATTCAAGAAGAATCTAATATTTCATCACAAAAAAGCTTTGAAAGGAAAATCCAACAATTAACACCATTTCATCTTTTAAAGCAAAGACAAAATGTTTTAAAACTCAATCCTGATGTCATTAAATGATTCCAAAAAGAATTGTAGCTGAAAGTTTTATTATTTTTTCATACTTAATTCATCTAAAAGGGACAAAACCTTTATTACATTTATTTTTCCTAAATATATTTTTCCCAAATGTTATATGTTGAAGGATTGTGATACCATAACTTATAATCAACATAAATTTTGAAATTGGTTGTGTTGTTGAGTAATTCTGTATTAATAGCTGAAATAACATCCTTAATTGCAAACTAATGTCATTCTTTGTATCTTTGACACAGGTGGTATTCAAAGATGAAAAGCCAATCTTTCATTACTCTAATGATTACAAAAAATCAAAAATAAAACCTATTAGAACTCAAAATGGAGGAAAGAACTGCTTTGTCTAATATATATATATATCTAAAATATTTTGAGAAATAATAAATCAACTCCCTAAAAACTATAACTTTATAGCATTTAATAATTCACAGTGACAAGCAGAATACATTGGAGTTATCAGTGCAGCAAACTTTAAAATGTCCCTGACATTGCCCAAGTTAAGCTTTGTCAAATACTGGGAAAACCAACATGCTAAAATGAAAATTACCAACGAGTATCCTCTGGGGCCTTTTGTAGTACTCTAATATCCCAGAACAGTCATTTCAGTAGATAGATAGATACAGTCTAAGTCAATTTATGGAAGGACATATACAGATAAGGACAATGTACTAGAGCTCAGCTCAGATCTGTGATCTAGTTTGTATGTAGATATATTGCTAGCTTTAAAAAAGGCCATAGAAATCTATTAATAAAGTAGCTTAGAACTAATATCTCTGTGTTGTTGTGTTAACGCTGATTGAACGTAACTAAATCCTGTATGAAAGTGGTTTTATCGAATAGGATGAAAATCTCTTCTGGCTGATTTACCCAAGTCAAATATATCGGTGATGTTTGTGTATAATGAACTTTAAATTCTATCGAAGTTGTCTATATATGATTAGATCATAGAAATGTAGTGCAGAAAAATTCAAAAGGTCATTAGAATTGTTCATCAAATCTACTGCCCATAATGATTTGGTCATTTATTAAATTCCCTGAAAGAAAGGTGCACTTGAGAGTGGACCTTGCACCAAACAGTCAAGTTCTATTTAGGTCAAAGTTTATTTCTAACTGGAAAACAATCACATGTAACCATGAAACAGGATTTATAAGATCATTTATATTTTTGATGAATGATCTAAAGCCATAAGACAGCTGACTTATGAAATTGATTTGATTGGGTCTGACACAATAGACTATTATTTTCAACTCAATAGGTAACAGCAGGCCACCTTTTTTATAAAGAAAATTCCCTTAAATGAGGATAAAATTGGGATTTATCATTAAGCTTTTTACAACTTCTTTTCACTACCATTAGCATTAAATGTGCCTTAAAATTTACTGTCATTCAACTCATAAGATTTTTCAAAGCTAATGAATAAGGATACAATGTTACAATGTTATTTACTTCTTTTATTTCTCTTGTGAGGTACCCCATTTCCACCCTCCTTAATATAATAGAAAATTAAGGTTTTTAATATGACCAGGTCACCTTAACTTTGAGATAATAAAACATGGTGCATATTAAATCATCAGACATGCATTTCCATGGCAGCAGATTGTACATTGTGTTTCCGATGTTGTAAAAGCTGGGACAATGGAATAATATCTATTAGCTCACCTATTCTCCAGTGAAAAGGTCAAACAACAAAACATTAATCTTCCATAGAATTCATAAAACTTCTATTGAATAGAAAAATAATTAATATCAGACTACAAAACATCTAAATGAGAGACGTTCTGTTACAGACTAATACAGACTTGTACCATCAGTAAATATTCTCTAGCAGAAAAATTAATATTCTACATCAAACATTAATGGATATGAATGAAAGAAAATATGAATTATATGTCAAGGGGGAAGCAACCCAACAAAACAAATATCCAAACAACTTCTAGATAATGATTAAACAGAAGAATGAGTCTTTCTGAAATATCTCCAAGTTTAGAATGAGACTTGGCTTCCATCAGAATCAAACATCAAAGCCGTATGAAAATTTTCCTTAATATTTTACATTTGACAAACTAAATATGTCAGAATTCCCCCACCAGAACAAAGCCAGTTTATTGAGTGACTAATGGTAGTATATCTGCAGGTCTATTTCCCCTGGTATAATACAGAGTAAGATAATCTCATCCAAAAAGCATACAGATAATACAAAAACCTTTACATTCCAATACACCGTCAATGTCCAAATTCAATAATACAGGGTATAATCTGATATCAAATCTCAGCAAACGTCCCAGAGGAATATCATCCTTGTTCCTAATACCACTATCATTGCAACTCATTCCTACATTTAAAGTTTTCTTCTCAAATGACTCATTGATAAAACATAATTTCTGTATTCTCTGTTTCCCGTTAATAGAATACATACAGAAGATAAATAAATAAAGTTGTACAATAATTAATATTATGGTAACTTGATGAGGCCAATTTTACCCAAGTTAAACACAATCCAGCTAAATTAAAGTCAAGGTAGACATAATGGAATTTGACAGTAATAGAATTACTCTACAGAGTTTTGACGATCGTTATTGTATTACAGCAACAAAAGAGTCGTCTGTCTGTCTTATATTTTACCAGCTTCAATCCATAGATTCAATTTACAAACTTTTATCTAAAAGCATTCCAATCGTGCAAGATTACAAAATGGCAACTATTACCGTTTAAGCTCAATTTAATGTGTTTATATAATTTGTTAATTAGTGAATATTTGTATAGGTATTTTTGGGTTAAAAGGGCCAAGGTCATTCTACAATTCTGTACATGGAATTGGTAGAAGCTGAGGGATAAAATTTTACCCCAACAGTTGCAGCTGTGTCCTTATTAGAACCTTTTATATGACCTTCACAATTTTTCTGATGAAAATATTCCTTCAAAGAACAAGTCAAACGCACCTCATTATTTACACCCCCTTTCTAAATATCACTTATCATTCAGGTATAATTCAAGTTTTAGAGTACATTTGTAAAACAAAACTTATGAAAAACCATATTTATAATTGGTTTATATGGCTTAAAACATTAAAGACCACATTTTACAGGTATAATTGACCTTGGTTCTAAGTTCTACAGTAAGCATGAAGGTATAATGGTCAATTGAAAATACATTAGGATGAAACACTTGTGTACAGGATAACATCCTTGAAAATAATTAATTTAATTAAGCTGTCTGGCTCTAATGATATTACACATATATATATTATCATCATTTCACTTTGCAAAACAGTTTTTGTTTAGAAACTGTTTTCCTGGAAATCTGTGGAAAATGAAGAATGATAATATTTAGATCTTGATGGGATTGTGCCTTTATAAATCCCTTTATTAATTTCTATATAATAAAGGATTTTTTTTTAACATAATATATCTATATAAAAAGATGTGATATGACTAATAGCAACACAACATCTACTGAATTCCAGGCTGCTGTCTTGGAACTGAGACACATAAGTTTGGTTTTAATTGTCTAGAAGATGGTTACTACAGGAGCATACTATAAATTTGGACTTTATCATTCACAGAAAAAATCCCAAATATTTACATGATCTGCAAGGCAATGTTTTTTTTATTTTTGTCATGACAATATTTCCAAGCTATCAACAAATTTATAAGTGCAGTAGACGAGAACACTGCATCTGATAAATATAATGACACTGCTGATTTAAAATGAAATAAATTTGAATTTTCCCCATTTTATCTGAAATTGCATGATATACTTAAGTAACTTGCCATGATAAGATAAATAAGACATTTTTATTATTTTTTATGGAAAATGTCATAAAACTGCACAGTCACATATCAGATAATTATCTTTGTAAATATTTTATACTCCAATTTGTACAATTAGGATGAACTGAACTTTAATCAACTAAAAAGATAAGAATTCAATTTAATCTCCTGCTGAATATATACTTGCTAACTCATCAAAATTTTATTGGGGATTCCATTAGTCAGATGAAAAGTCCTTTTCTGTGTCACACATGATCGAGTTTTAATTCCCCATCTATAAGCATAAGTGTAACCTATTAATCCGATTATCATTATAAATTGTATGATTAATTATTTGATCATTATCACAATTAAACATGTGTGGATAAATCTATCTTAATTTTAATAATTAATCTTGATCCAAGATAAACAGAGATAACCAAAAATAAAAGGTGCACTTGACTTTTCACTGGTTAGGTCAAGTTGTGTTTGATGTGTAGAGACTTTGATACTCTTTGTCCCCAGAAATTGGTGTGTTTGAACTTTACTACTCAGTTCAAAATTTACCAATATTTAGAAAGAGCATGTTTGAATTGAAGTATTTTGTTTCTGTCTATTTTAAGCTGTCCAATGCTATCATATAGCTGTCAGTAAGAATACGGACTGAGTTTGAGTCAAGGTAAAGGATTTAGATTGAACTTGAATAAGGTGCATATGATTTTCTAATGCAGAGAGTAGAGGGTCGGGTCTAGAGGGTACATAGTAACTTTCCTTGAAATAATCAAATATGTAATGGAAAGCTGACTCATACATTTAGATTTCTTTAAAATGATAATGTTCTCAATTAAATCATTGCTACTTTTTTTCAATGAAAAATTATTAAATATTTCCACTGTCTTTATATTTCCATTCTTGAGAAATAGTTTTCTCTTTTTTATTTTCTTTTTTATTTCTTGTGTGTGAACTCACTTCCATATTGACATGTAAAATAACTATAAATCATAATTAGTGATGAAAGGGGTGAAAATTCTCAGGCAATTCTCATTCTTCAGAGATAAAAGTTTCAAAACCACATGATAACCTTGATTATATTATCTTGGTATCTTCTACAATTTTTTTTCTGCTTTTATTACAAGTTTCATGAAAAATTGATGACTAGAAAAATGTTAAGGAAGAAATATAAGCATGACATCATAAGTCTGTTAATCGCCTGGATAGAAACGAGAGACGATCAATGATCAGAGAACATAAAACAATAAGATCTCTACTGTTGTCATTACTTCTGTGCTGTATGTGGTATCATATAATGGAACTGGTTAAAAATACATGAACATTAAGACTTAACTCATGCTTGGAACTTTACTGATGGCAAACACTGGACTAACATGACAACAGATCAATAATATATAGATAGGTTTTGTAACACAATATTTGGTTATTATGATGGAGGGGTTGGTTATCATTTTACCAATGGTCAATTGATTGAAGTTCCTCACCAAAATTTTAAAATATCCATCAAAATGTTTAATTTTCCAAAATTTTGATTTTTGTAATATAAGCAAGAGAGAATTATTAGGAGCGACTGTTCTGTGATGCAATCAAAACACACTAATGAGCACCAAATAAAATAATATTTATCGATTTTAATCACACATACAAAAACTAAGTTTTCGTCTATCAATATTTTCTATTCATTGAACTGGTTAAAGATGAAACTTTCTGATGTTCCGCTTGTTAAAATCGTTCATTAAATAATTTCATTCACCATTTATTTCCGTCAAAATATGAACTGAATGTATCGAATGTATGATTTTGTCATAACATTATATCATATCTTCTAAGCATAAAGAAGGCGTGTTATTATTTGTCTGGGTTGCCATATGGTTTATTGAGAATCGATGTTTAGCTGTATGTTTGTGTAAATCCGTTCTATCGTATCACAGATGTCTGACAGTCGGACATCGTGATTTTTTGCTACAAAAACAATTTTCTGCCAAAGTTTTTTGTAGCCCTTAGATAAGACAAGATCATACAAGGTGTTAATTATATTTTTATTCATTTTTCTTTGGCTCATTATAAGATTGAGATTGCAGATTGTTCACAGTTGCACTCTTACAATGATTTGGTTTCCTCAAAATATGAGATTCCCATCACATTTTTGTTATATTAAGTTTCTGTATAACTGTTATTTTGCTTTCAATGGGTTTTATCTATAAGTGTTGCTCCATGGCATGGAGTTTCAAATGGTGTTTTTTTGGAACTTGTTTTAAATCACTGAAAAATGTATTTTTACTTTTAGAATTTTACATTTGTTTTGGTATTGTAAGGCTTCTGTACATGTCAGTGTGATATATCGATAAAGATTTGTGATAAACATCAACATTTACAATTCCTATAGAAGGAATCCTATCTGAAGAACTTTCAAATTTTCCTAGTTAAATCCAACCCATCTCAATGAAACTCAAAAAAAAAATTAAAAACATTGGTGCATTGCTTTGTGTTAGCTGATAGTGAGGAGGTGTTATTGATCTGAGACTGATGTGAGTTTTGACAGATTTCCACGTATTTAACAGATTAACATGTATTTTCTCCTGTTTGTTTATACTTATAAACCAAAACAGTCTGGCTTCTCATCTAGTACTGTAACTTATGGTCGACTGGAGATGAAAGAAAACCGTTTCAAAATAAACAAAAAAATAACTTATGTCAGATTTCCTAACTGGATTATGGGGGTGTGTTCAATGAATTTAAGTACATTAACCTTACAGTTGTAACCAATAAAGTCTCTGCTGTTTATTCTTAAAGAAATGATCGTTAATTGTTTTTTAAAGTTCCGCTTGCTCATATTCCAAAAGATTTTGGTACAGAGTCAGCCTATTGTACTGACACTATTGTCTCATAAAAACACTGCAACATGTTTCAAAAAATCTATAGCTAATTTCAAATACTGAATTAGTCAGACCTTAAAAGCAATGCTATAGTCTGTCTTTAAAAAAATAATCCAAAATATTCCCCATTTGAATATTTAAGACATAAACATTTTGACATTTCCCATTTTAATGATTGGAACACTGCAGATCACATTTGTAGAAATGAAATACAGGACTAGTTTCAATTAAAATGGCATGTTCCATCTCTAACTAACTGTTACATCACAGGCTATTGATCCTACAAGTTATAAAAAACACATAACTGGCTCAGAGAATACTCAACACCCATTCCTACTAATCAAAGTGGATTTCAATATCTGTATAAAGAAGACAATAGATAAATTGACACTTATAATTTTATCAATAACCCAATTTGACAGAAGAGTTCATAGGAAATTTAGTTTGGTGCTTGTGGTCATCATAAAATCATAAATATATACCCCTCATTTCATAGCTATAATCACTTTGGGTTATGATTTTTACGCTTTATTGTATAAATGTCTGACAAACACATCAAAATATAAAGACCATCAATTCATTGATTTGTGAGGCTGGTATTTCACAAGATTAATCATTACTATTCCAATGTACCATTTGTTATTGTCTCAACTTTCAGTTTTAACAAAAAATAATATTTTAAAACTTCAATGTAACACCTATTTAACACTTCTTTATCAGAAAGTGAACATTTCCTATATAAATCATGTGAAGTTTTGGCACTATCAGAATTAAAAATAACAGATAAAAACTTCCCAACTGTCATTTCTAACTTTACATAATGATTTTATCTACCAAACTTTATTTCCTTTATCTTCTTAAATTCAGCTAAAAAAAAAATATAAAAAATATTATGTGAAGGTGGGAGACTCTGATGCATGGGGATATGATTTAACCTGCACTTTAAATGGGGACTCCATGGGGTTACAAATTAACCCTAGTTACTAAGTTTAAACTTTGACGTAGGACTACTGTATGTATAAATACATCCTAGGCAAGATTAAAACCTAGACATAGAGATTGTATCAAAGTTTAGAAGAAACAGTATGGAGTTTATATAAAAGCTAAACCAATGAACTAAATTGAAATACAGAAGGACTAAATGAAGATTTAGTTGACTATAATAACATATGAACGGAGACATAGTAACCTTCAACCTAGACAGGACAACTGTTAGGGCATATCGGGACACAACTTACAACTATAGACGGGGTAGTTCTGTAAGGAGATATAAGACTATAACCTAGACAAGGACGTTCTGTATGAAGATTATGACTTTCATGTACACAGGGGCATTCTAAATGGTGGACTCAGTGACTTAAAATAAGGGAAGGATTTTCAGTTTCACATTTTAGATTTCTTTCCTTTAGAAAATCCTAATTGCTTTTCTTAAAAAAATTTAAAAATTGACCCAATGTAGAACAATCATTCTATAGCTTTCCAAAATCCACAATAAATCTGTATTCCAAGAAGACAAGACAATTGAATGTACATGTATGATGTAAGATCTATAAATACATCAGTGAGATGAAAGATCTGAACTATAAGAGTGCATTTGTTTCTAACCCGAAATTTTGTCATCGATGACTATCGTTTAGTAAACGTTAAGCTGCTAGAAACAAATACATCGTTTAATAAACTTTATCGACCCCGCGAAGTCAGACAGAAATAGATTACACTCACGCACTGTAAACAAACAGGTAAAAGTGCGGGAAATAAATAGCCAGGACTTTATGAAAACAACACGTGCTCGTAATTATTTAAACGACAGATGCAGAAACAAATTTATCGTTTACACGTCTCAACGATAAACGATCAACGACTACGCGACTATTTTGCGCGTACATCGTTTATGTGAACGATGTCAACGTTGACCAAAAACTGTAAGAAACAAATGGATTAAACGACTACGCGCGTAATCGTTTACATCGTTTAGGTTAGAAACAAATGCGCTCTAAATGTTACAGAATACTTCTGAAGGCTGATCACTATAAATGTTACGGAATACTTCTGAAGGCTGATCACTATAAATGTTACGGAATACTTCTGAAGACTGATCACTATAAATGTTACGGAATACTTCTGAAGGCTGATCACTATAAATGTTACGGAATACTTCTGAAGGCTGATCACTATAAATGTTACGGAATACTTCTGAAGGCTGATCACTATAAATGTTACGGAATACTTCTGAAGGCTGATCACTATAAATGTTACGGAATACTTCTGAAGACTGATCACTATAAATGTTACGGAATACTTCTGAAGGCTGATCACTATAAATGTTACGGAATACTTCTGAAGGCTGATCACTATAAATGTTACGGAATACTTCTGAAGGCTGATCACTATAAATGTTACGGAATACTTCTGAAGGCTGATCACTATAAATGTTACGGAATACTTCTGAAGGCTGATCACTATAAATGTTACAGAATACTTCTGAAGGCTGATCACTATAAATGTTACAGAATACTTCTGAAGGCTGATCACTATAAATGTTACGGAATACTTCTGAAGGCTGATCACTATAAATGTTACAGAATACTTCTGCAGGCTGATCACTATACAAGATCACATTGATTGTAAATATCAGTTACACAGACGATTGACATTTAGATATATTTATTTCTTCACATTGTCTCCTAATAGGGTTTAAGTTCTGTTCTATATTTGTTGCTTTATAGCTGCTTAATATTTTTAGGTCCCTTTGCTCCTCACATATGAGGGGGAGGACAGGGGGTACCCTTCTCCCTTCTCCCACCCCTGTTCTCCTTTCTCCTACCCCCGTTCTCCTTTCTCCCTTACCCCTGTCCTCCCCCTCACATATGGTATTTGAGTACATATACAGCTTTGGCTTTACAAATTGTGGTTTGGGCTTTCCTACTGAAGGTCACATCCAAAAGAAGTGCTCCTCAACCGTAATAGAATTTAAGTCTACTTATAGTAACTTTGAAATAGACCTTTGACATGGTAACTTCAAAATAGGGAGGGATCTTCTTCTCATTATATTTGATCTTCAATACAATGACCCCAAAGAAAGGTTACGAATCCCATATAAAGTATTTGAGTTAGCTAACTTAATCAGTCTAACAGGCTTACTGACAAATAAAAAACTATATACCCCTGCTATTTGGTAACCTGGGGAATTGAGAGTTCATGCTTATAATCAGCAAACAATTATGAAAACTGTGTCATAATAGGCAACAATTTAAATTTAAACTGGCCTTATACTTGGCCTATTGGAAATATAAACCCACATAAATAATACTTCGAAATTACCAATTTGGAATATGATATCTTCAGAGATAAATAATGATTTCAATCATATCTTTAAATTAATAACTCATTTTTTTTAAATTTGTTGGAGATCCTACACATATTAGCTTATAATCAATAAAACTTTGCTCCTTCAACTACATACATTTTAATATGTAATATTACAATTGTTGCCCTTTAATACAGAACAGACATCACAACTAACTATTATTTAGCAATCTATCTTCTCTTCAAAAGAAATCTTTCCTTTATTCCAAAAGCACTTTTGAAAGTGTGAGCTAACACCACAATAAATACCAATCATCTAAAGAATCAATCCTTACGAAAAATAGTGCGTCTGTTCAGTACTACAAACACATTTGTTAATTGCAATTACCGCAAAAAATTATCAACTTTTTCGAAATTTCTCCATCTTACAAAACACTTCGAGAAAATGTTTGATATTATCTGGCATTAAACTGTCAAGGAAGAAGCTACCAAATCTAAAACAAAATTGACATTTATTTCTCTCATACAACAATACAAGACATGATTCCCAAAAAAACATTGAAAATTAGAATGTAATTAGAGATGGATTGAAGTTTCCAGACATTAATACCAAAACAAAGAATTAGAAATGTGTTCATAGATTTCACTACTTCTCTGATACAGAAATACTGTGATATCAAAATCATTTATATCATATGGATCCATTCAAAATATGCTGGTCATACCATCTTTTGCATTAGATATTCTTATATCTTGAAATATATTACCACCATTGAACTCATATCTAATGAATGAAGTAAATTTGCAGGTGATTTTTTAAGGTATGATATATGTTGAAAGGGGTATCATATTTTCTCAAGGTTACTAAGTTGATAGACTTCCTAGAAATTGTCACAGGAAAAATTTGATTGATTATTTAGGGAATGACTGAGGTGGCACTCAGTGGGCTCTCCTAATGAAAATTTATGGATCTGCCACTGAAGGTCTCTAGTAGTTTAACTGTAAATATATATCTGCCACAATAGAAAACATAGGGATCAGACACAGGGCTCGACTAGTATAACTATATACCTGCCTCATTAGAAGTTTTAGGGATCAGTTATAGGGCTTCAGTAGTTAAACTGTATACCTGCCTCATAAGAAGTTTTAGGGATCAGGTATAGAGCTTCAGTAGTTAAACTGTATACCTGCCTCATTAGAAGTCTTAGGGATCAGGTATAGGGCTTCAGTAGTTAAACTGTATACCTGCCTCATTAGAAGTCTTAGGGATCAGGTATAGGGCTTCAGTAGTTAAACTGTATACCTGCCTCATTAGAAGTTTTAGGGATCAGGTATAGGGCTTCAGTAGTTAAACTGTATACCTGCCTCATTAGAAGTCTAATAGTCATCAGTTTATCATATCTTGTCTGATTTCTATCATTAACTACACAGATCAGGTTGTAAACTGAGCAGACATTAGTATGGTAAAACAATCATATCGCCTCAAAAATGACAAACTTTCCCAGCATCAGTCGTAGTTATCTCTGTTACAGTCATGTGACTGTGAATAATGATTTGTTACCCTCTAACAAGACAACAAACATTTTGGTAAAACACTAATAGGATTCTGATGGAAATATAACAAGGTTTGTTTATGATATCTTGTTTAATCTTCATCAGTCATAAGCTTGAATCTGCTCTATTCGTTTTCTTTTTAAAAATTAAGGGATTCATTCACATTTTATTTTAAGATTGTTTCGCCCAAATCCCTTCTGTTAGGTGGAATAAATGTATGTTGACACCCTCAGCATGATGTTCCTGAATACCAAACAAGTGCAAAAAATGTTGACTACATAGATATTTGACAACTCAATGAATGATTCTGACTTTCTGATGAAGAGCAGCTTAAAAAGAGCTTCACATTCATTTGCTTTGAGTTTTGTTGTGTGCATTTAGTTATTTTACGTTTAAAAAAAAAATCCAGTTCTCTTTTTTAAGTTGAACAAACTGTTAACAACTTAACATTATGTCTCAAAAACATATCTTGGAATTTTGTCTCGAGGGGAAATTGATAATATTCAGACAATTAATATTTCATGTTCAAAAAAGAATTATCAGTCAAACTTGTACCATTCTCAGACAAAACACGACAAAACACGACAAACCCATGGAGGACCTCAAGTGGATCATGTAAAGCTATATCATATCAATTAATAAACAAATTTCTAGACATGCATTCGTACAAATCAATTTATATTGTGGAATCAAAAAAAGAAATTTCAATTAATTGTCCAGACAAGTATCATTTAAAACACATGACACATTTTTTTTTCTTTTTGTAAGGTCACCTGCTGCAAAATGTTTCATTCAGTGCAATTCAATACCAGTCTAGCTTTGTAGAAAACTGAAGAAACATGGCTAATCTCATACCATAAAATGAACTTTTAATTTTCAACACAAATAATGCAGTTCATTTCTTTCCATTTATTAAGATATCTTGTTGATTTCATAAAATGTAGCATGTTTTTTCTAAAAAAAAATATTATTATGAATTAACTATGACAATTTTGCTTCAAAGGTAAACATTCAACTGGAATGGTTTTCTGATGTTGTTGATAAAGATTTTTGTAATAATCAGACTAAGTAAGCTTGGATAAAATGCAATTTTACACTATAAAAGGGGTGGGCGGGAGCAGGTTACTATATCATGGGTAGCATCTTTATATAACATGAAAGTTTATGTGATGTCAACCAGTGGGATGTGAATGAGTATGTAATACGTTAATTGTCACTGCAGAGGCCAGATCTAATGTGCATGAAAGTTTTTTACATGTAAATATTATTACTGATGTCATGTTTGATTAGAACTGAGACCCGCCTATGACTTAGCAGTACTTATTCCTACTGCTATATTTGATATCACATGTATCTATAATTACCCCCTAACCCCGACCATTAAGATTTGGTTATCTAATGAGACTGAAAGAATCTACCCCTATACCAGGAACATGCCAAGATAGTCGTTTCACTGTCTGGGGCTTAAATTCTATGTCTGCGAGTTAATTCTACATTTAATATAATAAAAGAATGGTCCCTTGTTTTATTGCACAACACTTTCTAATAACTGCATGTGTTTATGGCGCCCTTCATCTTAATGTTACTTTTATATAACATACAAAGAAATGAAAAATGCTTTCCCACTGTTATCATGGACGTAACTCAGATTCTTATTTCTTATACTTCTTCAAATTACATAATTATTGCGACCCCATCCTTGCTAAATCTTAATTTTATATAATTGAGTAAGGAACAATATGCTTTCACTTGATATCAAATCCTCGCCGTAAAAAATAACGTAAAAAATAACCGATGTAGAATTAATATTAAATCTGGTTCAGTAGTACAACTCTGGATATTTCTTCATTTAGCTACATGATAAATTACTGAACTCTCGTAGAAGTCGATCAGTGTTAATTTATCAATCAGGAAAAAATTACTTTATCAGATCTTGGATTCGGTGATACAACCAGAAAGGTCAGAAAACGTTATGAAGAACAATGTGATTATGGAAAAGTTAGAAAATTTGAAATCAAGTATCACAGTTGTGTAAGTCCCAGAGGGAATAATACTTTCATGCTTCATTCCATTTCTTTTTTAAACAAAGAAAAAAAAATACAAAATGCAAATGAGAATACTAAACATTTATTTTTTCATTAATCAACAATCTCAAAACATGTCATAAACCGTTACCATATGATACTGTCATTTAAAGCAACATAAAATACACACCAAATCACCTTGTTATTCTAAAATTGTCATCTAACATTTTTTGGTGGAATTAAGTTTATATTTTCTTTGTTTGCTCTCCAACTTTGTCAAGTTAGTTATTAAGATGATATCGTAAGGATATGTTACTGATGATTTATTGGTAAATAAGCTTGAAGCAATGAGTTATAGTTCTCAATGCAGTGTTTCATGGTTTTGGTGTTGTAATAACATTTGATACAAACGTTAAATTTCTCAGGATCATTGCAGAGCTTTTAAACTTTATAGTGCAAGATACTTATACATTGTTAAAGGTCATACAGTGATATACAGTCATGTTCATTTTTGGATCCTATTTTTTCTCTCTAAGGTTGCTAATTCTTTGATGTGAATACAAACACAACAAATGTTCTTTTTTTTTGTCAGTTTCAGTTCATGTTTTAAGTAACCGTCACTTAAACATTTTTACTTGGAGTATAGAGTCACTTAATTTACAAAGATCTGAAATAAATGGCAGTTTGTTTTCATTGCCATCAAAAACTTGACAGCTTTAGAACCCTCAATATTATGTAATGCTCAAATGTAGGTTTCTCCTTGATGATACTTTAGCTGATTTACTTGTATCATAAGTCAATTGCATGACTACTATAACTCTGTCATCATTATATAAACAGTGTAGTCTATTGATTCTCTGTCCAATACTATTGCTTCAAGGATATGTCTTCCACAGACACTACAATCATCAAAAATTCAAACATAACTCAACATTTTCTTATTTTATAGATCCACAGATTAATAATTTAGGTCTTTAGCCCGTATCACAATTTTAGTCAAACACAGTTTAAGTTTAGTCTTTTTGTATAAGGATTTTAAAAGAACTTTCCTTCCAATGATCCATTAAAAAAATATGTACCATATCCACATAGCTAGCCTATCCTTTTCTGCCAGAAGGAATCATACAAGTGTATAACATTTTTGGCCTTTAAATCACTGATTTGAGAAACAATGATGGTACCTATCTTTTGATTTTTAACAGTTTTTTAGTCAGTATAATTCACTAAGTGTCATTTCATTCATTAGACTGTATGTTTAACTGACATTTTTTTAGCATCTGATTCATACCCTCTAAGGGTACCAAAAATCTCTTGACCAAATCATTTACTGTTATAAGGTTTCGTTTATCATTTTTAATTTAAGCATGTTTAATTCAACATCAATGTCTTATCATAAATAAATTTACAAGCTTTAAAAATACTTCACTAGGTTACAAAATGTCTGGTTAATGACAGTTAGTACAGTAGCCTGGAATATATGATTCTCATCAGATAAAATATATCAATGCCATGAGTTTAAAGAGCCAGTACATGCACAAATTCAAACTGTCTGATTATGTTACTAAGTATTATGTAAGATTTTTTTCTTAAGTAGAAAAAATAAATCATTTACTTCAAGAGGAGCATAGTAAGTTATTATTTATTTTTATTTCCTAAAAAAACACCCTCTAATTATACCAACATTGTAAAGGTATTCACAAAGGTCAAAGCATGAGGTAGATCAAGTCAGGGTGGCAATCATTACTGATCATTCCAATGTAATGGTAAAATCAATTACCCATAATACTGTTGTACTTCCAGGTGTGATGAACAGATGGTCTGGTGCAAGAGACACCAAGGCATGTCAAATCATAATAAACACATACAAATCCTGTAAAACTATCTATTTTATGTTGCACTTTTATCACAACAAGATGTTTATAAAGTGTTGATAAAGATCTCATGTGTCCATTTTGTACTTTGCAACCTCTTTTGATTTATCACAAGGGCAGTGTATCATGTCTGATATCAGCCAGTAATCTTTATAAAGATCTATCATAGTGACCCACATCAGTGCCTAGAAATCAATAGATAAAACAAATTTGAAAAGAATTATTATATTTTAGTATCTGATGTGTTAGTGAAATTTAAAAATTTTATGAAAATTGTTAAAAATTGACTATAAAGGGCAATAACTCCTTAGGGGGTCAATTAAACATTTTGGTCTTGTTGACTTATTTTTAGGTCTTACTTTGCTGTACATTATTGCTGTTTACAGTTTATCTCTATCTATAAAAATATTCAAGATAATAACCAAAAACAGCAAAATTTCCGTAAAATTACCAATTCAGGGGCAGCAACCTAACATCTGAAAATTTCAGGGCAGATAGATCTTGACCTGATAAACAATTTTACTCAAGTCAGATTTGCTTTAAATGCTTTGGTTTTTTAGTTATAAGCCAAAAACTGCATTTTATCCCTATGTTCTATTTTTAGCCATGGAGGCCATCTTGGTTGGTTGGTCGGGTCACGCCACACATTTTTTAAACTAGATACCCCAATGATGATTGTGGCCAAGTATGGTTAAATTTGGCCATGTAGTTTCAGAGGAGAAGATTTTTGTAAAAGTTAACGACGCAGGACGCAACGGCGACGCCTGACGCCAGACGCCAAGTGATGGGAAAATTAAATGGTGGACAAAAAATTATAAAGAAGGACGAATCTGATCATTAAATTTTCCCCCCACTATCAAATTTTAATTGTACAACAGAGCTTATTTCATATTTGTTTTATTTTCCTAGCCAGTAATAAATGTATTCTATATATAAGTTGATTTTGAATTAAGATCTTTCAGGTCCCCGACAGAGCAAGGACATAGGCTCCAATAAACACAGGAGAGGACAGCATTTTTAACTTCATTTGTTCACATTGAATTTCATAAAGTGTGCATGAAAGTACTTATGTCTCTCTCAGATTCTGATGCAGGAAATAAAATTTAACTGTTTAACCTCACTGGTACACATTATTCTGCTGGTGTTCAAAAGCTCTATAAGTCTCAGAAGAGAAAAGTCTGATCAAATTAATACAATGGCTGTCCAATCTGCATTTTAGACTTTAAAGTTGTCTGTTAAATTAACATTGTTTTTATTGAATTAAATGAACACAGTTTCCTTGCTTTAACTAATTTACACTTGGTTGGAATTATTCATAAGCCATTGCTTCAAAAAGTGCATGTAAGATATATATAAATTAACTTGTTACATAAACGTGTAATATAAATGCATCAAATGGAGAAAAATGTGCCATAAAACAAATAATATAAGTCCTTCTTTGAAGTGTTAATAGATATATATCTGTCTCATGATTTTCCATTAGGTTCACTTAGCCAAGTAAATGGAAATTCCCAAGTTTATGATAAAGATACATTTTTGTTGGAAAATAGTTGCAGTCTTTTTTTAATCCTAATCTATAGAAAGCATTATAATAGAATTAGTTTATGTCTCATAAGTAATAAAAAAGTACAAAAGACTCCTATAAATCTAACAGAGAATTGGTGTCCCACGTCTCCGAAGAATCTTAATTCCTCATATGTTACAGTTTTCTTCAATGTCCCACGTCTCTGAAGTATCTTAATTCCTGATATGTTACAGTTTTCTTCAGTGTCCCACGTCTCTGAAGAATCTTAATTCCTCATGTTACAGTTTTCATCAATGTCCCATGTCTCTGGAGAATCTTAATTCCTGATATGTTACAGTTTTCTTCAATGTCCCACGTCTCTGGAGAATCTTAATTCCTCATGTTACAGTTTTCTTCGATGATTTTCTTTGATTATCTTTCTCTTAATTTGACCGAAGTAGATAAATCAATGTATATTAACATATGTCAATCACGACGTTGGTTCAGGATATACTGTTTCCTATCCCGACTGATCCCAGATAATCCTTGCATCTCAACACACGAATAATATTGTCTTCATTTACATACCAGACTATACAACATATTTAAACAGTCTTCATTAAAACCATCTTACTTAGTTATTAGTACATTTCTTATTAATATACAGAGGACAAACTACACAGCAGAAGGTCATATCAAAGGGAAATAACTCCAATATACATGTATTCATTTACATTCATATCAAATATCCTAAGGTGTTTGGTAAATTTGCTTGCTTAAAGTAGTGAATGTCCTGAAATTGACCTGAAATATCACTCTTTGTAGAAAGTGGCATTAAAGTAAAGCCATCAATCAACCAATCAATAATGAACCAAAGAACTGACTTTGAGATCAGGATTCTTGGCTTTCAAAAAAAATCTTATGACTAAAGTTGATCGTATTGAGTATACTAACCAGATGATCCACAGGGGGAAGCTTTATACGACTGCAGAGGTCAAACCCTGAACAGTTGGGGCAAGTATGGACACAACATTTAAGCTTGATACAGCTCTGAATTTGGATTGTGATTAAATAGTTGACACAATATAGGTTTCTTACACAGAATGGATGTGGTCTAAGAACTTAAACTTAAAAACTTAAAAATTTCAAAATGGACATTTACCTATTAATGGTCCAATATCCAAAATCTAAATACATGGTTAGATTCAGCATATCATAGAACCCAAAGAATTCAATTTTGATGAAATCAAATAATGTTCAATTTTAAGACCCTTTAGACCTCAATGTGTACCAATTTGATAACCGGGCCCAAATATTAAAAATCTAAATGCCGGTACATGGTTAGATTCAGCATATTGAAGAACCTCACATATTCAATTTTTGTTGAAATCAAACATAGTTTAATTTTGGTCCCTTTTGGCCCCTAATTCCTTGGGACCAAAACTCCCAAAATCAATCCAAACCTTCCTAATGTGGTCATAAACCTTGTGTTAAAATTTCATAGATTTTCGAAAGTTTTTGTTTAAAAACCAAGAAAAATGCTTATTTGGGACCTGTTTTTGGCTCCTAATTCCTAAACTGTTGGGACTAAAACTCCCAAAATCAATCCCAACCTTCCTTGTGTGGTCATAGACCTTATCTTAAAATTTCATAGATTTCTGTTAACTTATACTAAAGTTATTGTGAGAAAACCAAGAAAAATGCTTATTTGGGCCCCCTTTTGGCCCTTAATTCCTAATATGTTTGGACCAAAACACCCAAAATCAATCCCTACCTTTCTTTTATGGTCATAAACCTTGTGTTTAAATTTCATAGATTTCTATTTACTTTTACTAAAGCTAGAGTGCGAAAACCAAATGTCTTCGGATGACGACGACACCGACGACACCAACGTTATACCAATATACGACCAAAAAATTTTCAATTTTTGCGGTCGTATAAAAAGTTCATGTCTTACTTATGATGAAGTTGATTCTTAATATTTATTGTGAAACAAGTAACAAAATCTATTTAGCCAAAGGTTTGTTACTGTATACAAATCTTAGTTAATCCTATCTATCTTATAATACGTTCTATCACTCCAGATACAATATTTTTTTTCAATTACCCAAGTTTCCCGAGTTCTCTGCTGAAAACACCATTGTCATTATTCTTCTTAGTCGAGACAATTTTTATTCTTTTTTTCAATTTTTAAAATGTCAGAGAACTAGTATATTATGTTAGAGACAGATAAATAATATTCATTATTACTAAATACAACAGAACGAAGCCGAATAAAGAAAATGTAGGATGAGCTGGTGACAGTTTCTAAGGTTTCTCAACTCAATTGCTATTTTTTTTTTTAATATTTTAAAATAGAAGCAGTCTGCATGAAGATAATTACTTCTCTCATGACATGATTACCGAATTAAACGTGGAGTCTAATCTGTAGTCAAGGTCTAACAAAAGGAAAATTCTTATATAGATGCACTTAGTAATAAGCTTGAGGTTGTTTGGACTTTCATAAGGAGGTCTAAGTAGTTTTCTCATCCTACGCTGGACAATTTCAACCATAATTTCTGCCATCCAGATTTATATGTTAAATTCATCCTCTAAATCTGGTATCTTCTGAAACTATTCAAAACATACATGTTAGTATGCCTGAGTTCAATTTGGTTGAAAAGAAATTCCTTAAAATGATTGGAAATTACTGTCAAATAATTTAATTAAAAATCCATTTGAAAGTTTTGTGAACTTGGCATTTTGGCTTAAATTTACTATAACATATCATCTTTAAGAAGTTTGACGAAGCATTATACAATTTCATTCAGTCATCAATTGTCATGGCTGATGATCTCAATATTGCATGAAAAAATCACTGCTGATGGAATCGGTAAAATTCCTCCCGATCTTCAAGTGCTATGACTTAATGTAAATGATCATACAAACAACTCAAAGTACACTCTCTATTATTTTGTAAATATGTGTTCTGTTCTAAGACTAATGACCAAACTGAATAATGCATGAGTTGCAGCGATAGCCTAACATCAACCCTTCACAGAACGTCAGTGAAATATGCAATTGATTCCTATTCCCCATTAGGAACCTGTTAATTTAAACATCTGAATGACCGATATCTAAATCACTGGAATGTTTGTAATTACTTGTTGCCAAAAACAGACATTATCTGAAACATAACATTGTTAATATACCAATAAGGATCATAGTACTGGTATCATGTACACCAATAATCGTTTAGGTACCAGTATCATACAGTGCAAGTGATTGCTATGTAGAAATTGGATGCTGTCGGATTTTTCATTAAATTTTCTAATTTCCAGGTCAATAATGTAGTTAATGAAGGGTAACTGTTAGATAATGATTGCTTATTGGATGCAAGTTTGCGTTTACACGTAAATTCACATATATACTTATTTAATAGGAAGAAACAGTAATCGGTATGCCTGCGTGAGTTTTAGACAATGCTTTCCCAGCCAACATTAAAATATGAATCATAGGAGATCATGCAAGCTTAGTTTATGTAACTCATGATGAGTTAAATTAAATCTTCAATTATTCAAATTATAAACAACACAATGAGCTTACACAAACCAATTAAAGAGTAGGCGTCAAGTTACATGTGACTTTCCAAGGCTGTGACAAAAGAGTGGTAATATTCATAACATACATAGTTCATGACATTAAATGAAAATGTTAGACTTAAAAAAATTTCATCTTAAATGAAGCACTATTATTGAATTTTATTTTTTTTCTGCAAAAATGTTAAACTAAATGATAACTGTTAATTTTTTCAAAATTTCAACCTTTAAAATTTTAAAATGGAATGCACACTTGTATATAAATGTAAAAATTTTCTGTCCAGACTTTCTAAATCTGAAAGTTGTTTGTCCATTTAATACTGTTGACATTCATTTGACATGTGGCAAAGAAGATATAGTCTGATTTGAGTCTATCAAGTAATTCTTCTTTGGACCGTGAGATGATAAAAGGCACAAGACATAAAATCTGTACCTTTTGTACATTAGATCAAAGCCTGGGACACAAGAGATCACTGTAAATATTAACAGGCCATATAGGGAGAATGAGATGATATCAGCAGCCATCCTGTCCTACCTTTATAGACATACAATCCCATTATGTATTGATGTGGACAGAGGGAGTCATTAAATCTAAATTAATAAGATGTGATCTTTATGTCCAATTTTTAATATGCTGTAAATATGTCACAAACCATGATGGCTTTCTTCCTCGATAGCTTAAGGGAAGAAGCTGTCTGGAGCCAAAGACTTATTTCCCAAGATGCTCGTAAAATATAACAATACATAAACTCAAACATATTTACATAATGGTTTGGATTAAAACATTCATGATAGTAAGATATAACAATAAGTCTCGATCGATCAGATGCTTGTAACAGTCTGTTAGCTACATGTAACATCTCAGTTACTAGATAGAATAGAGAATGGAAATGGGGGAATGTGTCAAAGAGACAACAACCCGACCAAAGAGCAGACAACAGCCCAAAAATATTATACTTAGTAAAGAGTTAAACAAACCCCAACTCTTAATGTCATTGGAAAATGAGATCTTTAATCATCAAACAACTCTTTATGCCATGCAGATGTTGAATACTCCTTTATGATAGACTCTGAGGTTCATAGATTTGATCACTTAATTTACACTTTAACTTTGTTTATTGTCAAATGAGATATGAAAAAATGAAAAATTTACAATAGTTTTTTTTTTTAATTAAAAGTACATCACTTTAAAATAAAACAAAATGTTTTCTTTTTCTACTTTCTTTGTGCCAATAAAAATGATATAAGTTATCATTAGTGAATACTTTGCATTTTCATCTGAGTTTCATTATAAATATGTAATTGTGGAAATTGCTGTTTTTATTTGATGCTTTATTGTAGCAATGTGAAATAATTGGTTTGTTGAAACTGATGTCTCACAGTGTTGCAAAACTAAATCATTATCATGTAGGATTTATGAAAAAAAATCACATCATCAGTTAAACACTTCAGAAAATGCAAAAAAAAATAACGAAAATCAACCCTCCCCTACACTAAGCAGGCAATACTGTGTTTAAAATATGTTTTAAACCATTTTCAAAGTTGATTCAGCAATGCTTGATTTTCAACCAAACCAATGTTTATAGTTTATGCTTCCTGTTACATTACAGTTACATTATTAGTATCACAGGAAAAGGGTTGCTCTTACATTAGCTCTGAAATAAACATGTCCACTCTGCCATCAGAGTTATTCTGCTGGTATTTACACAGAAAAAAACATGATATCCCTACAAATAATGATTTCCCCTTACTCTAAAGAAACGTGATAACTCGGCTCACAGATTAATATTTTTTCATCTTTACTCAACAGTTGAACAACGAGTCATGTTATTTATGACAACACTTGATCTATTTACCGACTCGTCATTGGGACATAAATCTATTTCAGTTAAATAGTTGCGGATGCTAAACCAACAGAGAATTTTAGAAAACAAACACTGCTTCCTTCCTTGCCGTTACACAAATTTATAGTTTATATGATCGATTCCAATTATAAATATGCTGTTACAGTAAACTTTTTCATTATTATCGCAGATAGTCTGACTTAATTGTACTAAAGGTAATTTCCACACCTCATAATTTTTATCATTTACACAATCATCTTCTAAATTTGACCAATTATTTTAGAACAAAGTATAATTTTCTAGAATTAGGATAAGGAGGTGATATTTATTGGGCTTAATTATTTACTATAATATTGTTATGACACAGTCAATATTTTCAAATAAATAATGAAGCATTAAAATAAATGATTAAAACTAATTACCATGCTAATATTGGGCAATGATGATGGTGTTGAACACAAACTGTAACAAATTAAATATCATGTTGTGTAATAGGATTTGAGGCAGCTATCAACCAATGGCTGTGTTACAAAAAGTCATTCAAGCTCAATTTTAGGACATAACAATCAGAGCAGAGCTCAAAACTTCCAAAGGTTTGTGGTATATCAGGCTGCATTGGAGTCAGAGATAGACCTCCATTAGTGGATCACTAAGCACATCAAATTGAAATAAAAATTACATATGACTTATATGTAAATGCAACTTTTGTCTCAATTTTGCCTCAATATAAATCGAGAAAAATATAATTTTTCATGTAAAACAGATAAAAAAATCTTTGGTTTATATTTTTACAATTTTTTCAACAATTTTGTATCACTGATGCTTCAAATAATCACTATTATCCTTTATTTACTTTATTATGATGCAATACATTGAAAAAATTAATAATATAGCGCTTTTATTTTGACATTTTAACAAAGCTAAATTTTAATGGCAATCTGTAAATTACAATGTATACTTTATAAAGCGGAATGGAAAATATAAGTTGAACAAACAAGTATAACGTGACACTACCATATCGTTAGTCACACACAATGTTTCCGCAAACAGAGACAATCTAGATGTTAAAAGTTTGTAAACATCAATTTAAGGACGGTATCGGTTGCATCAATAGTAGATATAAATCGTTATTTGTACTCATCATACATGCATTAAATGGCTTAACGGACACATCAGCGACTCTATTATAACTGATGTGACAGGTATCATGGTATATTATACTGTTTTAACCCAGGAAGGACCAAAGTAACACAATGTATTTGCACCAGTAAAAGCAAACATCCACAAGGGCAATGATATAAAATGTTTTATTGTTTTTAGAGTACATTTGTTTGGTCTGAAATTCTTTTTGCTGCAATGGGTGTAAAACTTATAGAGAAAATGTTTATTTGTAATTTCCAACTATTGTCTTGTTTGTTTGTTGCTTCAGCTATATTTTTTTTTACCTGGCTAGTTTTTTTCCTTACAATTTGAGAAGTTTTAGATGTTGACTAGAGAAGTTTTACATAAAAAGTTTACTCCCTAAGAATGACAAAGACCAGTATACCACCAATTCCACAAGATTCACACACACAAACATCAGGCAATATGCTGTCAAAACAGCAAAAGTCTTATCTGTGGCACTTATATAATCATTTCTTTTTGTGTTTTTCAGTAAGATTTGGAGTATGGAAAGAGCTACCTCGAACATCACATGAAGCTGAGCGAAAAGGCTACACTAGAGTTAATGATATCTGCAAAAGTGAGTAAAAGGAACTTAACTCTTATATAGTGTTGAGCATAATTTAATCAGTACAATTTTCAACTTCTTAGTAAGTTGGAATTCAGGTTTTTCAATAAAACATGCAGCTTAGTAACAAAAACATTTTACTATATCAAGGTTGACTGTTGGAAACGAAATGGATTACGAAATCCTATTTCAAATCCTTTCTTTTCGAAAAGAAATATAATTAAGAAAATAATAACAAAATAAGATTTTATATAAGCCTGACACAATCACTTGTTAAACACCACAGGCAAAATTTTCTACAAAAACATATTGATTTGTAATTTTCACGTCGTGTTGTATTTATTTCTGAATTAGGTGAGTTTTAAATGAAAGATGTCCATAAAATAAGCCGTAATCGCAGTGATTAAACTTATCATTACCTGCTAGGAACAATATACAAACTCTGCTACCGGTGATTACAGCATTAAAAATCCTTTCCTGAATGGGAGAAACCACCAATCAATACAGAATGTCTTTACACTATATCATCACATGTACAAACCATAACTTGTAACTTTATAACATGATTGTAAATTTAGTAATTGCATGATATACGATCATATTCATAAGGACTGAAACATTCAAACAGGCTCATTTCAAATTTCACTGAAAAACAGAAAATTCTTTCTCAAATTAGACTTTTAAAACACTCTCACTACTTTCAAGGTTAATACAGTCTACTGTCTAAAATAGGATACTATTCTCATCAAATGCCAATCCAGGATTCTTATTAAAGGGGACAAACTAGGCAACATTGGGAATGGAACATTTAAAAAATCTATGCTTAACCATAAATGCAGCTCCATAAGGGGTGCTAGGCATTATACCATCTTTGAATGCTTAGATTTTATCACTCTTTTATATCATGACTGCTCACCTCCAGCAGATTCTACCTATCAAAGCAAAGCTTTTCTAATCAGAAATTTATCTGCTGTTACTTCAAAGCATCTTTAACATCACCTAGAAAATCCAACTGTATATAAAACTATATTAGTGTCATCACAGAAGACTGAATCTAAACAATTGTATAGAAGTGAACTGTATATAAAACTATATTAGTGTCATCAAAGAAGACTGAATCTAAACAATTGTATAGAAGTGAACCTACACCAGTCTGTGTTAATACTGTCAATACATTATCAAGATCTGTTTGAAGTTACTTAGCATTCCAAGTTAATTGATACTTAAACTAAAGATCAAAAACCTGCAGAACAAACAGATTAGTGTAGAACTTATCAAGTGTTTACCACTTGATGTGCTATAATCTTGTTTACTGACTTATACACAGACTAAATACTGTCTGGAATACATGTAATATAGTTAATCGACTTATACAGGTTGTTAACAAGGTAAACAATGTCAGCTCTGTGATGATAAAGCTTCATCTACTGTTAACTTGTTTACACACACAGTAAACAGTTTGTCAGCTCTAAGATGAAATAATTCCATAATATTATAAGTGTCTGGAATACATGTAATATAGTTAATCGACTTATACAGGTTGTTAACAAGGTAAACAATGTCAGCTCTGTGATGATAAAGCTTCATCTACTGTTAACTTGTTTACACACACAGTAAACAGTTTGTCAGCTCTAAGATGAAATAATTCCATAATATTATAAGTGTCAGCTCTAGGTAATGGTTGAGGGACTTGATAGATTTAAATTTTGTTTACTAACTTGAACATGTAAACAATCTGTGATTCATATTTGCCTTTGGTTAATACTGGATAAAATATAGACAATTTTCAGTGAACTAATCATCTAGCTTTGTTTGTGCCCTTCAAAAGCTCATAGACATGTAGACCCTATTCAAATATTCGAAAATGTAATTCTACACATAGAGCTTCTTCTAGGTTTCAATTATTTACAAACCATTAAAATAAGCTGGAAATACTTACTTTCATAGTGTGAAAATAAAATATAACACTGCTTTTTAATATCAGCTTAATTTTATCAAAAATAATCATATAAAAAGGTATCAGTCTAAAAAATGTGATTAAAAAACCCATCGACTAAAGAAACTTTTCAATGTTATATCAAATACATTTCTCAAGTACCTAAGAACCTCATCAACAAAAAAATTTCTTTTCATGACACTAATTGTATCAATTTGAATTGCCTGTATATTTGCATCTAAATATGTTGTCAAAAATACATTTTTTTAAATCTATCAAACAAACAATTGTATACAAGTGCATCCACAATTGTTTTTTTTCCTATAAAAAAAACTCTCACAAATGTATTAGTACTTTTAAGAAGCACACACATGATGCAAAATTTCCACTTAGTTTGAAGCACAAATGGCAACAGTATCATGTCAACATTTGCATGTCTGGAGTTTTTCAATACTTTATCAAAATGACAAGATTTTTCACCATGACAAATCTTAAACTGTCTTCAGTTATGACAGCAAAAAAAAAAGTTTGGTTTTGTAAACATAGAAAACCACCCAGATTCTGAATATTTCTTAAGATACATGTGTATCCTTTATGTGTTTCTTAAAACTTACAGGTTATATTTCTAATACAGTAAACCAACTTAACTTTTTGCAGTGGTTACTTTCTTTTTACTTAGATGTTTTAACTTATTTCACAGCAATTTCTTAAATTTGTTTGTAAGAGAATATTGAAGTTTGACATATTCTTGGTTAACAGTTCATGAGTATTAAATTGATTGGTTGACTTATTCTAAAGATGTCTGCTTTTTTAATCAGATTTTTTGGTTTATCTTTCATCTCCAAATTTTACTTTACTCCCTGGTTCAAAAAATCTCCAATTTCTCATTTTCCCCAACCACAAAGTCTTCATTTTTGTTCTCCAGTTACATGTTGGTGGTTATGTCAGACTTGTAGTACACTGGTGGTAACGAGTGAGTGATGTCCTAACTAAGGCTAACTATGTATTTTACCTATGGAATCATCAGAAAACATGTTGGTGGTTATGTCAGACTTGTAGTACACTGGTGGTAACGAGTGAGTGATGTCCTAACTAAGGCTAACTATGTATTTTACCTACGGAATCATCAGAAAACATGTTGGTGGTTATGTCAGACTTGTAGTACACTGGTGGTAACGAGTGAGTGATGTCCTAACTTAGGCTAACTATGTATTTTACCTATGGAATCATCAGAAAACATGTGTAGTTATGTCAGACTTGTAGTACACTGGTGGTAATGAGTGAGTGATGTCCTAACTTAGGCTAACTATGTATTTTACCTACGGAATCATCAGAAAACATGTTGGTGGTTATGTCAGACTTGTAGTACACTGGTGGTAATGAGTGAGTGATGTCCTAACTAAGGCTAACTATGTATTTTACCTATGGAATCATCAGAAAACATGTGTTCATGACACTAATTGTATCAATTTGAATTGCCTGTATATTTGCATCTAAATATGTTGTCAAAAATACATTTTTTTAAATCTATCAAACAAACAATTGTATACAAGTGCATCCACAATTGTTTTTTTTCCTATAAAAAAAACTCTCACAAATGTATTAGTACTTTTAAGAAGCACACACATGATGCAAAATTTCCACTTAGTTTGAAGCACAAATGGCAACAGTATCATGTCAACATTTGCATGTCTGGAGTTTTTCAATACTTTATCAAAATGACAAGATTTTTCACCATGACAAATCTTAAACTGTCTTCAGTTATGACAGCAAAAAAAAAAGTTTGGTTTTGTAAACATAGAAAACCACCCAGATTCTGAATATTTCTTAAGATACATGTGTATCCTTTATGTGTTTCTTAAAACTTACAGGTTATATTTCTAATACAGTAAACCAACTTAACTTTTTGCAGTGGTTACTTTCTTTTTACTTAGATGTTTTAACTTATTTCACAGCAATTTCTTAAATTTGTTTGTAAGAGAATATTGAAGTTTGACATATTCTTGGTTAACAGTTCATGAGTATTAAATTGATTGGTTGACTTATTCTAAAGATGTCTGCTTTTTTAATCAGATTTTTTGGTTTATCTTTCATCTCCAAATTTTACTTTACTCCCTGGTTCAAAAAATCTCCAATTTCTCATTTTCCCCAACCACAAAGTCTTCATTTTTGTTCTCCAGTTACATGTTGGTGGTTATGTCAGACTTGTAGTACACTGGTGGTAACGAGTGAGTGATGTCCTAACTAAGGCTAACTATGTATTTTACCTACGGAATCATCAGAAAACATGTTGGTGGTTATGTCAGACTTGTAGTACACTGGTGGTAACGAGTGAGTGATGTCCTAACTTAGGCTAACTATGTATTTTACCTATGGAATCATCAGAAAACATGTGTAGTTATGTCAGACTTGTAGTACACTGGTGGTAATGAGTGAGTGATGTCCTAACTTAGGCTAACTATGTATTTTACCTACGGAATCATCAGAAAACATGTTGGTGGTTATGTCAGACTTGTAGTACACTGGTGGTAATGAGTGAGTGATGTCCTAACTAAGGCTAACTATGTATTTTACCTATGGAATCATCAGAAAACATGTGTTCATGACACTAATTGTATCAATTTGAATTGCCTGTATATTTGCATCTAAATATGTTGTCAAAAATACATTTTTTTAAATCTATCAAACAAACAATTGTATACAAGTGCATCCACAATTGTTTTTTTTCCTATAAAAAAAACTCTCACAAATGTATTAGTACTTTTAAGAAGCACACACATGATGCAAAATTTCCACTTAGTTTGAAGCACAAATGGCAACAGTATCATGTCAACATTTGCATGTCTGGAGTTTTTCAATACTTTATCAAAATGACAAGATTTTTCACCATGACAAATCTTAAACTGTCTTCAGTTATGACAGCAAAAAAAAAAGTTTGGTTTTGTAAACATAGAAAACCACCCAGATTCTGAATATTTCTTAAGATACATGTGTATCCTTTATGTGTTTCTTAAAACTTACAGGTTATATTTCTAATACAGTAAACCAACTTAACTTTTTGCAGTGGTTACTTTCTTTTTACTTAGATGTTTTAACTTATTTCACAGCAATTTCTTAAATTTGTTTGTAAGAGAATATTGAAGTTTGACATATTCTTGGTTAACAGTTCATGAGTATTAAATTGATTGGTTGACTTATTCTAAAGATGTCTGCTTTTTTAATCAGATTTTTTGGTTTATCTTTCATCTCCAAATTTTACTTTACTCCCTGGTTCAAAAAATCTCCAATTTCTCATTTTCCCCAACCACAAAGTCTTCATTTTTGTTCTCCAGTTACATGTTGGTGGTTATGTCAGACTTGTAGTACACTGGTGGTAACGAGTGAGTGATGTCCTAACTAAGGCTAACTATGTATTTTACCTACGGAATCATCAGAAAACATGTTGGTGGTTATGTCAGACTTGTAGTACACTGGTGGTAACGAGTGAGTGATGTCCTAACTAAGGCTAACTATGTATTTTACCTATGGAATCATCAGAAAACATGTGTAGTTATGTCAGACTTGTAGTACACTGGTGGTAATGAGTGAGTGATGTCCTAACTTAGGCTAACTATGTATTTTACCTACGGAATCATCAGAAAACATGTTGGTGGTTATGTCAGACTTGTAGTACACTGGTGGTAACGAGTGAGTGATGTCCTAACTAAGGCTAACTATGTATTTTACCTATGGAATCATCAGAAAACATGTTGGTGGTTATGTCAGACTTGTAGTACACTGGTGGTAATGAGTGAGTGATGTCCTAACTAAGGCTAACTATGTATTTTACCTATGGAATCATCAGAAAACATGTTGGTGGTTATGTCAGACTTGTAGTACCCTTGGTGGTAACGAGTGAGTGATGTCCTAACTAAGGCTAACTATGTATTTTACCTATGGAATCATCAGAAAACATGTTGGTGGTTATGTCAGACTTGTAGTACACTGGTGGTAATGAGTGAGTGATGTCCTAACTAAGGCTAACTATGTATTTTACCTATGGAATCATCAGAAAACATGTGTTCTTATGTAGTTAGGAGAATTAATTACTTTTGCAGCTAAGCCACAACAACATGTTCCATCTTTTCAACAGTCAGTGCCAAACATTGATAAAATTACTCAATCTGCTGATACCATTAAAACACTTCTTGTAAAACAATTAAAACTTTTGATAATCTTTATCGATTCTCATTAGCCAAAAGTTTGATTCATAATATCAAAACCATTCTGGTAGTCTCTGGCTTTTACAATAACATCTGGTGCACTTGAAGTCAAAAGTCAAATTTTCTAAAATGGCAGAAACAATTCTCCTGCCCTTTGCAAAAATGATCAAACATAGGGAGAATTATTTTTTATTAATCAACCTTTTTTTAAATTTTTTGTTGAGATGTTACAATCAGATCAAACCAATAATAAAAGCAAATTGAGCTTCTGCAAGTTGACATGAAAAAAGTGTCAACCACTCGTCAAAAAAAAGCTAATATTAAACGTGATTATGCAAATGAATTCCAATGCGGATGTCACCATGAACATCTAAGAGGGTTAAGGTTGACACCTAATTGAACGTAATATTACACAATTTTATTGCAAGAAAAAATCCAACAAACGGATAACTTTCAACATCTGGTAACCTAATCTAGTTTATTTCTATAAGAAGTCAGAGAAGCAGGCAACATCAGGCAAAAAACCTTCTGGTTAAAGCAAAATTATTATCCAATAAAAAGAAACATCAGACCATGATTAAAGGAATTTATTTTCAAATTTAAAATATTCTTATGCTTCTAAATTAAGCAGTAAACTAATCACAGGCCAAATATTAAGATTTTCAGTATTTTTATCATGATTTTACATTGACTATAGATGTTTCAACTGTGGTGATATTGGTGATGTATATCCCATTCCCTTTTATTTTAGTCATGTGTGATATGTTTTGATTGAATCTTTGACCTGAAATTTATCTACTTTTGTAGTCAGTAATATAACCATCCCACATCATTATATTTGTGAAATTTATTAAAAAAATTTAAATAAAAAAATAAATACAAATTGACCCAACAGTATGAAGATTATTACCTTAACATGAAAAATAAACTATCATAGAAATTAAATTAATCTAAATGTTCTATATATAGGAAAATATCGGAAGAAAAACAGCCACGCTTAAAGACTGTTTAAAAGAAATATCTCGTATAATTTTCTGATGAAAAATAATTTTTGTATGGAGTTTGATCAAGTTAACCCTTAAATATCACAAAAAAATTACAATAGAAAATGTTGTCAATGACAAAAATATGAAAAAGCAATTGAAAAGTGTCTCTATTAGTCTGAAGAACAGCATTGGACTCAATAGACCGTATGTCGTAATAGGATTATATCAAAGCTTTGATCTTATAACAAAGTGTGAGACGCTGATATTTCAACCTACGAAGATTAGATGTTTGCAACACAACAATGCAAATTAGCATACAATAGAACGTCTAAAAAACAACCATCTGACTGATAAAAATATGGCCGAATCAGACAAGATTACTGTTACAGATTATCTCCATCAATGCACAAATCAAAAAAGTTTTAATCCTGAGGCAGAAAATTGAGAAAGAATATCTGATATTTAAAGGGGTGGTCACACACGCATTAGAACTATGGGACATCCATGATCATCAACGTTATGTGGCATATGCAGCAAATTGCTTTATAAACAGATTAATTTTACCCACAAATAAAAGAAATTAAATCTGCAAAGTATTTACTTCTGCTCAAAGCCAATAATTGCATTCAAAATTATCATTGATTGCTTTAAATCAAGGACTATAAACTTATTTAACTTAAGGTTTTTTTTTGACAATTTGTTTTATCAATTCATACAGCACCATTCCAAACAATCATAGCAGCCATCATCAATTAGTGTAGATATATATGGAACGATATATCAAAGAATTTCTGCAGAGGGCATGTTCTATTTTCTTTGCTGAGCAAGTCATAGTTAAACCAAAAGCAAGTAAATTTTGTCCACATTATACATGTACCTATATGAGTAATTACTGATATTAATTATATATTCCAACTTATAAAAACAGCTGGTCCAGAAATCTATAATTTAAATATATTAAGTATATGATTAATAAGCATTAGTGATTCACTGATCCATAAGTATCAGACAAACTGATGACTCTCGTATAACCTTCTTGCACTACTAGTTCTTGGTAAAATGTCATTTAAATACTTATAAAAACCTATATACAACTAAGAAAAGTCATGAGTAGTAAAGACATTGCAGAATATGTTGAAGAGAAATATAAAATGCAAAATAAAAGGGGTAGGGTATCCCTGGTATCTAAAGATTTCAGACAGTACAAGACATCAACAGACAGCAGTCCCTGTTATCAGTTAACTCTTTTCAGTATACTGAAATATTTTTTACCTTGATAGTCTCAAATATGACATTTCTCCTTAGAAGCTTGTGTATAACATTTCGTCAAACTAATTAAACATCTTTGTAATTCTTATAAAATGTTGCTAAGGACAGACATATTCTTTAATCAATAAACCCACTGCTCACCTTGATTATCAAGGATTATATGGACAAAGATGTATCCTTCAATGAATCGATACCCTTATTAGTCACATAATTCACCTGAAAAATCTCTCATGTATTCACCAGAAAAATATGTTTAATTTAGTAATAAACTCATGGAAAAACTCAGCTCAGACCCCTAGACTGGGTAGGAACTCATCAATCTCATATCCAACTGGTGACTGTCAATGATTTCCGTTTTCTCAAATTATCACGTTTTTACCATTTATAAAACAGAACCCTGCTAGGAAGTTCTGCTGTATAACAATGGTAGCTAGCTGTAAACCCTCCTCCTAGTTTAACGTATATAGAATATCTTACTAAGATTGTAATTGTCAAATCGTAATGATCCATAGTAGCGATTTAAATTAAATGAGGTGTTAATCTTTAAATAATGAATTAATTGGTGTCAACTTTTGCAATTGATAATCAGACAGAACTTTCGCATTTCAATCTATAAGTTCACCGAGAGCGAAAGTAACAATTTTTAATCTAACACGCAAATGATTCAAACTTTCCATAATGAAATTCAATATTAAGTTGTTTAACTTTTAATGAAGTGTCAATTAACGAATAAAGTTTTCATTTGACAGATTTTTATGTAAGAGAACGATTTTTCCCATCATGTTTGAACCTTACCACTCAGGGGACCAGATTAAATGCAAATAAGCATATAATATAAAAGTGTTAGTGCAAACTTTGGTTTTGAAATGGTTCATAATTTACAGTCAATAAATGGTCCATTTCAATTTCTTAATTATGAAAATGTAATATCTTTTTGAATTTAATATTTTCATTAAATCATTTTCATCCTTGTCATATTTCTGAGTTGACCAAATGTATAGGAAAAGAAAGGACCAGGGGTACATGTACAATGAGACAAACATTAATGAGTTGATAGGAATAACCATTCATTATATCAACCTATATTGCTTTTTGTTTTGTTTTCTATCCAAATGTAAGTTACTTTTCATTAGCACGACACTGAACAATTTAGACAAAGAAATATTTTGTATTGAAATATGACAGAAGAGTTCTTATAAATCATCTTTCGTCCAATCAATACAACAAGTCTTAACTCTTACAATATAATTATTCTACTCGGGTCGGATATTAGTACAGACTTTAGATAATAAACCTTTTGTATATAGTCAGTAGTCGGAAGAACTCCACGGTTCCAATATAAAAACACTGGTTCTGATCAGCACAGGATTTTCTAGAATAAACAGTTTCGATTTGTATTTACTCTTTTAGTACAAACTTTTATGCAATTACGGAACTGTAAATATTGATTAAGGTTAATAAGTACAAAACAGGGTACATTTTAGAAATAACTGTGGACATATTTTTGTTGACATAATAAGTTGAACGAGTGCAGATTTTCTCTGGTAATCACTACCCACAGTATGTAAATGATTCCAGTCATTTAGAATAACCTCCCTTAGTTTCAACCTACAAACAGATTAGTTAGATCATAATCTGTTTATTCATGATACAAGGTTTATCAATATGTCTCATATACATACTGGTATTTAATAAAAAGATGAATATTTAATGCGACTCTCATACAAGTGAGAGGTTTAGCTAGCTATAAAACCAGGTTCAATCCACCATTATCTACATTTGAAAATGCCTGTACCAAGTCAGGAATATGACAGTTCTTGTCCATTCGTTTTTGATGCGTTTTGTTATTTGATTTTGCCATGTGATTATAGATTTTCCGAATTGATTTTCCTCTGAGTTCAGTATTTTTGTAATTTTACTTTTTAATATTCCTTTATTATAAATTGCAAATTTATCATTTCCATGCATTTGATGTCAATTTCTAGATAATCTTTTTCTGAAGAAAACAGACAGTGTCGGGGCTGTATAGCCAGTCAAGGCCCTTAAAAACTTCCAGAGTCTAAAAGAATCCTCAGATTTATCTCTTGAAGGCAGACAAATAGTGTATTTCAAAAAAATCCTTAAATAACTTTTCTACCTCAAATTATTTCAAAATTTACTGGACAATTTGAAATTTTTGATTCATGCTCAATTACTCAATTGAAAACAGTAATTATGTCCTGATGAAATTGCAATGTCAGAAGTGAGCTGTGGCTGTTTATCTTATGAGCCATTCTCTGTGAGGATATTCCATCCATCATTACCAGGACAAAGGCTGAAACAATTGTATCTAATTAGACCATGATGGAGAAACCATTTATTTTCAAATGTTGTTTAAATAATTACAAGTGTTTTAAATCAATCACCTGCAATAGGTAAACCATTAAGACAGGTTTCTCTAACACATCTGTTCGTACATCAAAGGCTATACACAATAACTTTAAGGCGCTATTCTCTGTTTTTTGTAATTTTATTAGGTAATATTAGTAATCTGTACAATGGAGCAGAGAATTGTTTGATGCCATCTCCTGTAAGCAATGAGGCGTTACATGACTGAAATAACTAGTTTGTAACTGCCACCAAATCTTAGAACTGCAGCCTCATGTTTTAGATTTTTATCTTTTATCTTTCATCTTTTTTTATAAAGGATAGTTAAGTTTTTAAGGAAAACAATGATAAACAAATCATGGCTTATAGCTTTTTTCTAGTTTTTAGCTTTCTTTCTTAATTAACACCCACATGTCCTCTAATATTGAATTGTGTTTTTTCCTTCTTTAGAATTCATTTTTATTAACTATGTATTCATAAATTTGCTGCAAGCAATAACAGTACAAAAAATTGTTTGAACAGTAAAATTACAGTTAAGCATTTATTCACAGAGACAAAGATATTTTTTCTGACTACTTCATGAATAAATCTGACTACAGAAATATAACTGTAAATCTGTCCTTGTCACAATTGTCAAAATAGCTCAATACTGTCTACCTCTAATACCCTACAATCCATTCAATTGCTTTTTTTCCAATCTAATACATAATTTACTGCATGTTTTATCAATCAATGCATAAAAAATCTCCACTATCAGTCAAAGCCGAACTGTATCAGCCAGATCATGCTGTTTCTAACATTAGGTTTCTATACAATACAACTTATTAATTATTTACTCCTTTGGTATACTTCCTGTCAGTTTTCTAATCATCTCTTCAACCAATTTCAGTGAACCTTTTTGAGGTGAAGTGTAATTGAGCATTTCATATTTTGTATTTTAAGTTACCGAATAACATTTCTATGAGTACGACTTGAATGAGTCGAGTTGGCCAACCATTGTTTAACATTTCTATGAGTACGACTTGAATGAGTGGAGTTGGCCAACCATTGTTTAACATTTCTATGAGTACGACTTGAATGAGTGGAGTTGGCCAACCATTGTTTAACATTTCTATGAGTACGACTTGAATGAGTGGAGTTGGCCAACCATTGTTTAACATTTCTATGAGTACGACTTGAATGAGTGGAGTTGGCCAACCATTGTTTAACATTTCTATGAGTACGACTTGAATGAGTGGAGTTGGCCAACCATTGTTTAACATTTCTATGAGTACGACTTGAATGAGTGGAGTTGGCCAACCATTGTTTAACATTTCTATGAGTACGACTTGAATGAGTGGAGTTGGCCAACCATTGTTTAACATTTCTATGAGTACGACTTGAATGAGTCGAGTTGGCCAACCATTGTTTAACATTTTTATGAGTACGACTTGAATGAGTGGAGTTGGCCAACCATTGTTTAACATTTCTATGAGTACGACTTGAATGAGTGGAGTTGGCCAACCATTGTTTAACATTTCTATGAGTACGACTTGAATGAGTGGAGTTGGCCAACCATTGTTTAACATTTATATGAGTACGACTTGAATGAGTGGAGTTGGCCAACCATTGTTTAACATTTCTATGAGTCCGACTTGAATGAGTCGAGTTGGCCAACCATTGTTTAACATTTCTATGAGTACGACTTGAATGAGTCGAGTTGGCCAACCATTGTTTAACATCTTTTCAAGACTTCTTTAATGTAAATGAAGTTTGAATCTCTTATTCATTCAGAGAATTTCAGTTTACTTCAGAGCTTTTCTAATGGAGACAGATCTAGAAATATCTTCTCTGAGAATATGGGGAGGTTCTCAGGGGATTGCTTCTAGTTTTTGTCCCATTTGACGTGATTCCACCTAAAAACTATAATCTCAGGAATCCATTCTTGCTGAATCTTTCATTTAATGTACCAAAATCTTGAATATTTAAACTCAGTCAGATTTGAAACTCTAAGTTTTTTTACAAAACAATATCATAGAGGTGTTTTCTTCTTATCATGTTCTGTATAGAGAGCATTAAGGTGTTTGACTGACAGGTTTCTGACCTAAAGTTAATCACCAACATCTCACACTCATAATCAATAGTTCTACACTGACCACTAGTTTTGACAGTCTGGTCACCTTCTATTCTACTCTCTAAACAAGCTTGACCAGCTGGTAAAGATCATTATTTACAGCATATTAACAGTATCTATGAGAAAGATCACCAAGGTATAAGATCAGCCTACTCCATTTGATCTTCAGATTTATAGCTGGCTGGACAGCGTCCATTCTGTAGGTCTAATCAACCATTACTTTTAAGTATTATTATTTATTGTAACCAGAAGCTGGACAGATCTGATTTTAATGTGAAACAAATGATCCCTGCTATGATTTAATGACTGCTCCCTCTAAGTGTGAGTTAATTAATTACAAATATATCATCGGTACAATCAGTGTCCATGATTTCACTGGCATTAGCAAAGAAAATAGGTTACAGATGAGGAATAAAATTTTCTTCAAAAACAGCATGTCCACGTTCACAAATTTTAAATTATCACAGATAAAATTACAATCAACAACAGATGACGGATTCAATTTTCCCTACAATTATCATGTTTCTATTTCATATAGAAGCTTTTAACTTACTCTGAGATAATACAAGGGGATAAGTTTAAAATTAGTACAACATGAGCAATGAAATTGTTCCATAAAATCAGCACATTTATTTTTGGGACATGTAATGTCAAATGTAGCTTAAGCTAAGAGAGTAAAAAGCCAGGGGATAAAATTACTATTGGTAACAAATGGGTGGTAAAAATAGATCTTAATAGGAATTTAACACCTAAGTTATAAAAACCTTCAAAGTTTCAGAATCACATTCATTTTTTTTAAAGGTGATTTCTTTAACTTTTACTATTATGCCATATATTATTTTTTATATTGTTCAAATCTGATTTAAACTAGATCTCTATCTGCTACTGATGAGTAAAGTAAGAAGGTCAATTGAATCTCAATGCTGTCACGTCACAATCAAATGTCTTTATTACGTTTGATAATTTGGTGATCCTATTTTCTGCTTTTTTTTTATGTAAAACTTTTCTATCAGTAAACAAGATTCTGCAAGAAAAAACTTGAATGAAAATGACATATTGTAATTAAAAAGGAAATCACAAAAAAATCTAGAGAAAAAGACAAAAGGCTTAATACATTATATGAAAGTGATAATGGTTTCAATTTAACCTTTTCTTTTGTGTTTCCTGGTTACAAATTAAAATCATTGACTTGGAGGGTTTCTTCTCTTAATTAAACACCCATTAATCAAAGGTCTGCACGAAATCCAAAAAAGTTATGCAGGAACTCTCAACTGCTTCAAGATGTTTCTGACAGACAAAAAAATTGTGCAAATTACATTTAATATGAAAAAGTTGATGACTCAATTAGAAAAAAGAAAGATCCTATTTAGTTGAAGTACCGTTAGGACACACTCGATGACTGGCCCCCATTATAATTACTCCTCTGTGTATTAACGACAATGTCCTATTAATTGGTAAATGATTTTGGTAAATTAACATATTTTTGTTGGGGAATGTAATATCCGTTCTATGAAAAAACTTGTCTACCAAAATATCTGTAAATGACAGAACCACGATTGGGAGGTATATTGCCAATTGATATTGAGGTATATTTTACTCATATTGTACGGCCAGAAATCGCCTTTAAATTGTAGCCAACAAAAGACACAAATCAATAATAAAATTTAACAATATTTAATATACAAAAGTTTACAAAAGGTATTACACAAATATTACTGTTAACTTAACTGTCAAAATATGAGTCCAATCAGTTATGTTTATCTGTATCTGGAAATCTTTCGGAATCCAATTTGAATATTAAGTTCACTACTAATGTCACAATCCAGTATGATGTTGTTTGTAGAATAAAAGTGTCAATCCAAATGCTGTGAATACTAATGTCTATCAATGTCTATGTCCAAGTTTTATATGAGAGTTTAACTTTAGTGTCTGTATATATAGTGTTGTCATGGAAAATTCTAGAACACTCTATAATGGAACATTGTGGAAAATCCTGGAAAGTTACAACGGAAGTTTCTGGAATAACGTAGAAGTTTAAATTACGCATCTTTTATAAGGATCATTCTAGAAAGTTCCAATCATTCTGTGATTGTTCCAGTGATTCCTAAACTGCACAATTATAAGATTATTTGGTAAACAACTATCAGGCCATACAACACAAATTAGGCCAACATAAATAAACATAATAATTATAATATCATAACACCTCCCCCCTTAAAAGAAGTTTTAGTGTAACAAAAACTTATCATGAATAATATGAACAAAAATACATTATATATACAAAGTGATTTAATAAGCTCTAGATAAAGCATCAGCTATTACATTATCTTTACCCTTAATATGTTTTACAATTACATCATATTCCTGTAACAATAAACTCCACCTAGTCAATCTCTGATTCTTGTTTCTCATTTTATGCATGAAGGTGAGAGGATTATGATCAGTATAAACAAGAATAGGATATACAGTGGGATTCAAATATACATCAAAATGTTGAAGTGCTGACAACATTGCAAAACACTCTTTTTCAATAGTTGAATAATTTTTCTGATGTTTATCTAATTTCTTAGAAAAATATGATATAGGTTTTTCAACATTATCATCTGTCTCTTGATATAAAACAGCTCCTATTCCTACATCGCTTGCATCAACGGCAAGTTTAAATTGTTTTTCAAAGTCTGGAGTAATCAGAACTGGACTATTAATTAAAAGTGATTTGCTATTTTCAAAAGCTTTTTGACAATTTCCGCTCCAGATAAATTTAGAATCTTTCCGTAAAAGATGAGTCAAATCAGTTATGTTTATCTGTATCTGGAAATCTTTCGGAATCCAATTTGAATATTAAGTTCACTACTAATGTCACAATCCAGTATGATGTTGTTTGTAGAATAAAAGTGTCAATCCAAATGCTGTGAATACTAATGTCTATCAATGTCTATGTCCAAGTTTTATATGAGAGTTTAACTTTAGTGTCTGTATATATAGTGTTGTCATGGAAAATTCTAGAACACTCTATAATGGAACATTGTGGAAAATCCTGGAAAGTTACAACGGAAGTTTCTGGAATAACGTAGAAGTTTAAATTACGCATCTTTTATAAGGATCATTCTAGAAAGTTCCAATCATTCTGTGATTGTTCCAGTGATTCCTAAACTGCACAATTATAAGATTATTTGGTAAACAACTATCAGGCCATACAACACAAATTAGGCCAACATAAATAAACATAATAATTATAATATCATAACAATATTCATTATCAATATGGAATAAGTTGGAAAATATTTTTAAAGTATACTGGTTCAAAATTTTAGTCTCTAAAAATTTTGAAAGGATTTATCTTCATGTATAAATGATTTCAAATTTTTCAACACATTTGGTCTTTACTGTAATTGTAAAAGGTCATAAATATTGACCTGAGCCTGAAGTCTTTTAACTTAATAATGTGGTTAGGTTGCTGTCTCCATCATATTTATAATTTAGTACTCATTCATTTTTTTCCACAAAAAATTATAAAATCTAATTAGTTAATGTCACTTAGAAACATTATAATTAAACAAAAATCAAAAATCAAGAATAGTACCATAAAGTCATCAAATAACAAAAATCTGTGATGGCATCACACTGTCATGTGACTTGATTGACACAGGGAGTAATAAAGTGTAAAAATCCGTCCCTTTTACCTGAATCTTTGAACCAAAAGTTAATAAAAGTGAACCACATAAAACAGTATTACAGTCATTAAAACAATCGTAACTAAGCCCAATCCATAATCTTTCCTTTCCTACGATTTCCCCCCATTGTTCTGGGACGGAGTTGGGAGATGGAAGAGAATGATGACAGTGTCTCGTTGACAAATTGATTTCATATCTAATGGGGCATGTTGTATTGTGAAATGGACTTATTTGATCTAAATTATTGTTGATTAACTCTTCTTTGTTCTCATCAATGGAGAAAATTGAAGGAAAAAATCTAACAATCAAATAAGCCCTGATAATATTTACTGAAAAAACATTCAATATCAAATCTAATTTTTATTTCATTTTTTCGCAAAATGCATTTATCAAATATTTGCTATATTACTGATATCTTTTATTTTTTCAATGATTGTTTATCTTGTAGCTCCAATGAGCAAATATATTCAATTAAATCATGGTGATCTGCTTCAAAGTATGAAGACAAAACACATCAGCACTTTAGCTAGTTACACAACATTTAGGAGTAAGAACCAGGAGCACAAAACATGCTATATAGGAATAGAAAATAAGAGCATTTAGGAGTAAGGCCAAATTAAGGAGTAATGATAAACATGATATTGGGGTGGGGTGAATCCTCTCTGTCATGTTCTATAGAGTTTTTGTTGTAGCCTGCAGCATTTAAGTGTTGTCCTGCAAATAGTAAAAAGATTATTGGACCTAGATACAGTTGAAAGATTACACACTAGAGTTAAAACACTCATCCATAAATAACATTGCAGTTTTGACTCTTCTTCAATAAATGTAGAATACAAATTGTATGTGCACTAAAATATCAATGGAACTATATCATAAATATCAAAATATGACATCAAAATTCATTTCTTCCTCATAATTCAATATGTGATCATAAAAAATACAAACTCCAATTAGCAAATGGCTACAATCACATTCAATGCTGTATTTCGATTTCTGAACCAATATTAAAAAAACTCTTTCAATGATTCATGGTGCCTTTTGTCTTAATTTTCTATAATTTTTACAATCCGATTCATTTTGTTTTTTCTGAAAGGTATCCCGCCTGAATTAATTAGAACAATGGTGACTTATATAAAGAAGAATCAATGTTTATTGTTCCCAAGCTTAGTTTTCATCAGACTGTGCTCTGGTGGTACTTTTCTTTTTAATGACATAATCCTATCTTTAATGGCAATTGCTTTTTTATACACCTGAAATGACAAAACTGGGATATGTTGTCACTGCAAGAGAAGTAATTAGCTACCTGACGTCTGTCGCACCTGTGTAACCTGTCTGCAGCACGAAGACATGCATTGTGACTCATTATGCACATGCAATTTATTAAACACAAGATACAACATACGGTTAAAAAGCCAATAATTCACGTAATGGGCTCCTTTATAATTTCTGTAATGCATTATGCAGAATTAAATCCAAAAACCCATTTTTCTTTTGAAGACCTCTAAAATATGGAAAAAGAGATTAAAAGAGATTATATCTATCACTTCACATCAAATAACCAAAGAACTAAAAAATCTGGTTATCATTTTCTATAAATCAATATTCTAATTGATATTTCTAATATAACATTCTTTATTTCTTCATCTCAAAAGTTTTTTTAAATGGACAGGGTGATATGTTTACATTAACGACAGGATGAAAAGATGGTTGTCTTTGCACATGAACTTGTTGTATACTTCTATTCAAATTTTAACTGATTAGTTCTAGAAAATGACAAACATCATGAAGAAGCTCATTCTCAGACAATCCAGAATTTCCTCCAAGAATAAATATTAAATCACATTCAATATGCAAACAGTAACCAAACTCTTCCAAGAACTGGTAAAATTTTGGAATCTGGTCGACTGACAGAGATACATAGCATCTGAAAGAAACACTGGTACCTGTCAATCATAAGTCATGGTTCCAGACATTTAGTATGGGATTAAATAGTCAGACACATTAATCCCCATGGATAGTAGGAATGATTGATGCTGATACACCATTATTAAAACAATTGACAAATTGGCTGTGAAATATTTGGACAAGTATAGTGTGGTCACTAAATATTTCATAGTCCAGAAACTTGTATCAATCTGAAAACACAAGGGTGTTATCGATGATATCATCATGACTGGCAGGAGTCAAATTGTAAAACAATATTAAATGTTCTTTGCAACATTGATTTTGATTGGTTAACATCAAAAATTTTGAAGAGGGTCAACTCTCCGGGTTTCAAGGGACAATCCCTTTTAGCGACTGACTTTACTTAATTATTACAAAGAATCTTTTATTATGGGACAAAACTTTGTGTTCTAGAATGTCCAGTAGACTAATTTCTATTTATTTATTTATATCTTGTCTGGACAATTATATAAAAGGTGGTCACTTAACAATTAACATTAAGTACAAGTCTGTTGAGGAAGTACCCAGACAGAACCTATCAAATGTCCAATCCAGTAAAGCACCATAATGTCACAAGCTTGGACAAGAGTCAAAAATACAGAGAACCAATGTCTATGAATTTATAAAAAATGATTTTTTGATAATACTTGTAATGATGTGCAATCTGATCTATGAATTATGTAAAATACAGAGGAAATCCTATGAGAGCAATGATAGGACTTCCATATGATAATGGAATAAATTGTCCACAATTGCTTAAGTTGACGTAAATGGCTTATACAGCCTCTAGAGAATAGCAGACAAGTTGATTAATGCATGGAGCTCTGCTCTTTTTGTATATCAACTAAGTACAAACTCTATGTAATATACAATTCAATACAACATAATCTATGATCTCAGTGCCATACAGCGGCAGAACAATTTCTTGTCCCTGTCATTGAAATTGTTGTGAAGAATAATTCTGTAATCAGACATAGCGGAATTGTTTGGGGTGTGATTTACATTACAACAGAAGGATGTTCAGCTCTCACTGATAAACATGTCAATATAAAAGCTCCTTTTTTAAAATTCCTCTTTCTGTTCATTTGGTTTGCTATGGTTTTTAGAAGAAGAAATAATTCATGGAATACTTCGGGTTTCCCACAATGAACTTAAAAGTTTCTGTATTTTACAACTAAATTACATAAGAGAACTTGGGTTCCATTCATTTCCTAAGTTTACATTTTTACTATCCCACAATAATTGCAGTACTGTCAAAGTTGTCATCATTGTAAAGGTTGATTGAAAGAATGAGGACAAAAATCAATAAGAAGTTTGAGGAAAGTGTAACATTTTATTACAAAACAGTCTTCACTGTTTTTATTAATAAAGATTATTTTCAAAAATGTTAAAAAGTTTTCAGAAAATATACAGATATTGAACAAATTGTTTCACTTGATTAATATTTTCCGTGGAGCAAAGGTCAATGGTTAATATTCCATGCTGTTCCCAGTAAAATAACAAAACATACAGCACCAATAGTAGTCTAAAATAACAAAAACAAAGCAATTTAAATCCACTTTTAATGAAGAATAATGACAACTTATATATTAATATTTTCTTTTTTGCAGCTAATCAATACCATGGATTTTTGTATAGAAGATTAGGAGATACAAAAGATATACCAATATATGATTTAAATGGCTGGATAGCTGGAATTCAAGCTATGGTTAGTATACATTTTATAATAAGTATGAATAAGTTGTGAGAGAATTCAGGCAATATGCATTGACTCTTGTTTCTCTCATCTGCATAGAATGGAGATCATAAAGATACTGTGGATTCATATATTATTATCATGGGATAAGGACAAATTTGATAACAATGGCCTATACCCTCTAAATCCTCCAGGCACTATGGCTTCTTCCAACATTAAAAATGCCACCCCAAATAGCCAACAGTGCTGATATTGGTGCTAAACATCAATCAATCAATCATAACATCAACAACTATTATAACTCCATGAAAAATAATGAATTCATAAGAAAAAACAGTTTACCATTTCAAGAAAAAATTTATTTTCTGATACAATGGTGTTGTTGCTTTTTAACTCTTAACACTTAAGCAGCTTCCAAAAGATAAACAAAGAGACCTTTTTCACACTAACTTTATTGATATGAATCTTAAAAAGAAGCTGAAACAGTCACGGTACTTTTCTATCCCAAATTCATGTATTTGGTTTTGATGTTATATTGGTTATTCTCATCGGATGTTGTCTAATGCTTAGTCCGTTGCTGTGTGTGTTACATTTTAATGTTGTGTCGTTGTTCTCCTCTTATATTTAATGCGTTTCCCTCAGTTTTAGTTTGTTACCCCGATTTTGTTTTTTGTCCACAGATTTATGAGTTTTGAACAGCGGTATACTACTGTTGCCTTCATTTACATAATAAAAAAGTTCACTTCATGAAACATGAAAAATGGCATCAATGAAAATCAACAAGACAGTAAATAAAATGAAATCTTCATAGAGATGACAGACATAGAAATAATGTTTGTTACACTATACTTTATGTCTCCATCTATAGATACTTTTATTATTTACTAAGTTTATCACTTAGTTTTTACTGTTAGAGGACAGACTCAGTAGAACATATCTAGTAAGATCTATGTTTTTCTTGTTTAGGATTTTGAATTCAGGATTTTCTGTCTGAAATACTCCACATTTCCTTTACATTCTTAAAACAAACAAATTATACAGATAGAGTCATTTCCATCAGATTGTGCGACACCGTATCATAGAGAACCAATACAGGAACCTTTAATGTTTTCTAATATCAGCTCAATTTTCTCTCTACTTTATGTAAATTCAATCTTTGAATCTTGACAGAAGATATTGACTTTAGAAGGAAAGTCATATAATAAGATACAGATAAATACCGTAGATAAAGCTAATTAATACCAATTATAATCATTTTCTAGATAATAACATAGAATATATATTTTGGGATTCTTTGAAATCTTCATAATTATTATTGAACGGTTGATATATATTCTCTTTGATAGAACTGTATCATTGATCAAATCACAAAATATATTTAAATATTTTATTAACCCGTATTTCGTTACCCATCATGTCGAGTCATAAACGTCAATGTAAAGATAATTACTAGAACCATCAATTGTAGCATTAATAAAATTACTGTTAACTTTTTGTCATTTTTATACCCTTTTATATCAATTCTGTGAAATTTTAATACTTTATTAGACAAATATTTCTTTATTATAGTCACAAAATTAAAACTTATCCCCTGGATAGAGTGAGATTTCAATGTCTTTATTATAGTCACAAAATTAAAACTTATCCCCTGGATAGAGTGAGATTTCCATGTCTTTATTATAGTCACTTATCCCCTGGATAGAGTGAGATTTCAATGTTTTTATTATAGTCACTTATCCCCTGGATCGAGCCCTGGATAGAGTGAGATTTCAATGTTTTTATTATAGTCACTTATCCCCTGGATCGAGCCCTGGATAGAGTGAGATTTCAATGTTTTTATTATAGTCACTTATCCCCTGGATCGAGCCCTGGATAGAGTGAGATTTCAATGTTTTTATTATAGTCACTTATCCCCTGGATCGAGCCCTGGATAGAGTGAGATTTCGATGTTTTTATTATAGTCACTTATCCCCTGGATAGAGTGAGATTTCAATGTTTTTATTATAGTCACTTATCCCCTGGATAGAGTGAGATTTCAATGTTTTTATTATAGTCACTTATCCCCTGGATAGAGTGAGATTTCAATGTTTTTATTATAGTCACTTATCCCCTGGATAGAGTGAGATTTCCATGTCTTTATTATAGTCATTTATCCCCTGGATAGAGTGAGATTTCAATGTTTTTATTATAGTCACTTATCCCCTGGATCGAGCCCTGGATAGAGTGAGATTTCAATGTTTTTATTATAGTCACTTATCCCCTGGATCGAGCCCTGGATCGAGTGAGATTTCAATGTTTTTATTATAGTCACTTATCCCCTGGATAGAGTGAGATTTCAATGTTTTTATTATAGTCACTTATCCCCTGGATAGAGTGAGATTTCAATGTTTTTATTATAGTCAAACTTATCCCCTGGATAGAGTGAGATTTCAATGTTTTTATTATAGTCACTTATCCCCTGGATAGAGTGAGATTTCAATGTTTTTATTATAGTCAAACTTATCCCCTGGATAGAGTGAGATTTCAATGTTTTTATTATAGTCAAACTTATCCCCTGGATAGAGTGAGATTTCAATGTTTTTATTATAGTCACTTATCCCCTGGATAGAGTGAGATTTCAATGTTTTTATTATAGTCACTTATCCCCTGGATAGAGTGAGATTTCCATGTTTTTATTATAGCCACTTATCCCCTGGATAGAGTGAGATTTCCATGTTTTTATTATAGTCACTTATCCCCTGGATAGAGTGAGATTTCAATGTTTTTATTATAGTCACTTATCCCCTAGATAGAGTGAGATTTCAATGTCTTTATTATAGTCACTTATCCCCTGGATAGAGTGAGATTTCCATGTTTTTATTATAGTCACTTATCCCCTGGATAGAGTGAGATTTCAATGTTTTTATTATAGTCACTTATCCCCTAGATAGAGTGAGATTTCAATGTCTTTATTATAGCCACTTATCCCCTGGATAGAGTGAGATTTCCATGTTTTTATTATAGTCACTTATCCCCTGGATAGAGTGAGATTTCAATGTTTTTATTATAGTCACTTATCCCCTGGATAGAGTGAGATTTCAATGTTTTTATTATAGTCACTTATCCCCTGGATAGAGTGAGATTTCAATGTTTTTATTATAGTCACTTATCCCCTGGATAGAGTGAGATTTCAATGTTTTTATTTAAGCATGTGTTTGATTTTTTTTTCTGACTTTTTTCTTTTTTTTTTGGCAAAAATACCAATCATATATGACATTTGAGAAGTTTTATTCTTTATCAGACAACTTTTTCTTTATTAGACACAAAATTAAAACTTATACCCAAGACAGAGCAGAGATTTCTATGTTGTTTTTTTAAGCATGCAGGTTTTTTTTAAATTTTTGCAAAATACCAATACGATGATATTTGAGAAGCTTGATTCCAGAGAGTCTGACAGTGAAGTGAAATTTTCAATATTCTTGTCATCTTACATTGGAAGCAAACAAACATGATGGATCAATATTACTACTGTACATCATAAGATGAGTTATAGCTTAATAATACATACTAATTTAACATTCTTCAAAACTAGCCTTGACCACTTGATCTTAAATCTAATGCTATATTTCAACTTTTATGTAGTAAGAAATGTTGAAATTCTCTGCTTAGAAAAACTCCCAATAGTGGAATATACCAAACAATATCTCGACATCAGAGTGTGTACATTATTTTGATAAGATTTATAAAAGTAAAATACTATACATTCTAGGAATTAGTCTAAATAATTGTTACATCTTTATAAAGTTTTTTTCTGATTTTTATTATCTTCCTTATCAGGATAATGTACCACTAAATATCCTTAAAAAAAAAAGAATGCCTAAGATCTGGACTTAAAACTCGAAATAAGTGATATTCAATTTAATGCCTTAAGAGTCTAATTGAAAAAAAAATCTATACACCGTACCCTAAAAGTAAAAGAGAGATGGCACATTATTAATCTTCTAGGACTTTTTAATGAAACTATATACAGAATTATGAATTAAAAGCTTCGATAGTAAAGGGAAATCACCATGTTGGATGATTTGTTGGAGAATCAAGTCATAATTTCAATTAATTGTCATGAAACAGAATATATGAGATAGTTTAAATGGAGTGTTAAAGTCCCTTGGAAGTAACAAACTCATTTAAAACATACAATGTGTGAATATTAGATCACATCAAAAACACGAATTCTCTTCAACATCAGTGTTATAGTAAATTCTCATTACATGGAAACATTTTTTTTCAATAATAAAATCCAAATTTAATATATTGCATTTATTGTTTCTATAGCACTTAAAAGTAATTTCAATGTTGGCAAATTCCTTTTTGAAAATAGTGAAAAAAGATTGAATCTTGTCTCACCATCGGATATAGCGGGATGCATACATACTTTAGTTTAACACCTTTACCGTGGACCTGCTTGTAATTTTTTTCAATTTTATAAATTCAAAGCTCATAAAAGAAAAATTGAAAATCATACAGACATTCGGTTATTTAAGAGAGAATGAGGGTATACATTTCAAGTCACTGAATGATTAATCTATTTATTAAAAAAAATCAAAAATAAATTATTCCCCCTAAAACTATTACTGATAGGAAACCCTGTGTAAAAAGCTTTTAGCTATACAACAGACCTGATATCTGATGAACACATTCAACCACAAACGCAAGGCTATTTATATAATATGGATTCTATCAAACTTGCACAAAACTTTAAGAAGAACAAAGAAAAAGCTTTAATGTTTTGCTCATTTAGATGAAAGCAAGTATGAAAAAATGTGGACTTTGTGTTGATTCACTGTCAAAATGTCACGTTAGCCTCCACGGCCCTCTGAGAAATGATGCTAAAGTCATCATCATTTTCTAAATGCATTTTGCATCCATTAAACTAATTATCAAAATGGCAGCTCAGCAGCACAAACCAAAAAATGATGCTTGGGGACAATTTAATGTAAAAATTTCTTAAGAAACATTCACACCATTAGGCCATTGTCACTGAATAAAAGAAACCTAAACAAATCGTTAGGAATCTAAACAACAGCGCATTGTGCCAGCTCCGACCTCCAAATCTTTTTGACGAAGATGACAATTCTGTGTTTGATGTGATAATGCGACCCACGATACTGAATATTGTCCACTTCTTGGTCATTATGATGAATTCTTGACCGTTAGTTAGGAACTATGGGGACTGCAGTTAATGGTCAAGAACTACAGGGACTGTAGTTAATAGTAGAGCATCTGTTTATAATTGAATAATATCTGAAGAAACTTAAAGAAACATAAATCGTACATTATTGGTCATTTATCTCGGATTCCCTATAGAGATTATCATTTCTCTTCAAATAAATTGTCCTTATCTTCTGCACTTTAAAGATAAGAGAGAAAAAAAAAGATTTTTATTTTGATAAATATGAATTAATGTTGATTTTCATATGATATATCAATTGGTCAGTTTAACAGCAGATAAAAAGCTGAGTAAACAAGATTGTATCTATTTAATATGTCATATTCGAGCTTCATTTTTACCACATACTTGAGAGCCCATCAAATTCTAATAATTTATAATTAACTGGTCAGTTTAAAAAGGAAGACTGATGAGTTTACAAGATTTATCAGGGTCTGTAATACAGTAAGACAGACCATTATAGATAAACATCTTAATCTCTGAACTGTCACAACCATAGACTGGTAACACAACATTAACTAAAGGTCAAAAGGAAGAAAAAACATTTATTTTATTTCAAAGTGACAGCTTTTTTATACATATTTATATAAATACAAACTAGCCATATTTTGGGATAATCTTTCCAATGATTGACTGGTGGTTTTATAAAAAATTTTTTTTTTTTTTTTTTTTTTTTGGGGGGGGGGGATTACATGTAGCTGCATGTAAGAAATGATTACCATTTGATGAGAGTAATTAGTGTGCTTGACTGACCCAAAATGGAATGAATTTCAATGCATTATAGATTAGGAATACAGTATTTTCAATGCATTGTAATATTAGGCATAAAGTATCGCAGAAAACTATATCATGCAAAGACTAGAAATACAGCAACAACAAAAATACTATTGATAAAAGTTTCTACATAATCAACCTATATTCTACAGATCCGAAGGTCGACATAAAACCTACACCATAAACACGAGTAAAACAGCCTTTAGAGGATGGTCTACAATAAATGTGTCTTCCATTAGGAAAATAAAGTAAAACAGGACTAAACTCAAGCATTGTCTCATGTAATAACAGAATTTTCCTGAAAATCTACTTTTTTAATAAATAAACATGCAGCATCATAACAGTACTCATTAAATAAATAAAATATTTGATTTGGTATCATATCACATTGATTGTTTGTCATTAGGATTAGATGTTTTGTTATGGATCTCAATAAGCAGACAATTCTTTGTAATGTATCAATTAAACATCTAAATATATCCTAATTTGTGCTGCCGATGGCTTCTCTAGAAATAGACATACATGTACTCAAGATATAATTACTCTATTATACAACACTCCTTATAGACTTGAAGTAGTATGTAATATAATAGGACTGGTCTTCAGACATACCGACAGATGTGACTGATAAGGTTTTCTTTCCATTTAAAGACATGGATATAAGGAGGTGTTGGGTATAAACCAATGTTTTTCAAAATATGCTTTGAAATTCTTTCTTGGCTGAGAAGGAAATGCTCATATATAAAAGTTGAAGTTGAAGTCAAAAACGTAAAGTTAAGCAGTGCAATGAATGTACTAGCTTCTAGAAAAGGTATCTAGCAGTGATGGCGGGTTTACCCCTTGTCCTTTTTTATTAAAGCTGCAAAAAATAAAGAGTCAGTGGTTGGTAGAAATTATGTAGATGATTTTTTAAGTTTAAAAATCTGTCAGAATTCATTCAAAAATGTTTTAAATCATCAAAAAATACCAATGAAAAGCTTTAAAAACATAATATAAAAAAGAAGATGTGGTATGATTGCCAATGAGACAACTATCCACAAAAGACCAAAATGACATGGACATTAACAACTATAGGTCACCGTACGGCCTTCAACAATGAGCAAAGCCCATACTGCATAGTGAGCTATAAAAGGCCCCTATAAGACAATCTAAAACATTCAAACGAGAAAACTAACGGCCTTATTTATGTAGAAAAAAAACATGAACGAAAAACAAATATGTAACACATAAACAAACAACAACCACTGAATTACAGGCTCCTTACTTGGGACAGGCACATACATAAATAATGTGGCGGGGTTAAACATGTTACCCTAACCTGGGACAGTGGTATAACAGTACAACATAAGAACGAACTATAAAAATAAGTATTTCATGTCTTATTCACTGCCCTTTCTTTTCCCCAAAAAAAGCATTTTATGTTCGCCTCAACAACAACAAGATCTTCAGCACTTAACTTTATTCTTCCATGTAAGGACATATCACTCCTAAATCAGGGCCACAAATTTAATTCATTTCTATTACCAGTTTATAAACATCAATTCCTCTTCTCACTATAATTAGCCGAGGAAGAAACTCCTAATCTAATGAAGAAATCGTAATGAATATCTGTTGCATGCAAACTTAAAACAATCAACTGACATTGATAAAAATATGGTTTAAAACAAAAAGCAGCTATTTCTTGGATTGATTTCTTAAATGAACGTTGGACAGATGACGTGAAAGACATGCAATCCTGTTTACTGATGCTTTGTGAAAATTGAATGAAAACCAATTCATGACAGAATTTGTTTAATTTTAAGAGGTTTAAAATGTTGTTCATTAAATTTACACCAGAAGTTGAGTGGGATAAAATGAAAAATCTATCACATTTAAAATATCCTTAGAGAAATTATTGAAATGTATATTCTGAATTCGATGTTTGTAAAGTAGGTGAATTTTAATTGTGTGTTAGCTTCGTGCATTTCTTCTTCATTAATATACAGTACTATAAAATAAAATAATAATCATTATCTGAAATATTTATAACCAATATATCAGTTCTATATTTTTTTTCTGGAAATTTATTCATTATCTATTGAAAATGTTAAAATTGCTTTACTGTTATTAAATACTAAGGGCTTTAAATCTAGATGTAGTTATTAACATTAGCCACAAATGGTCAACAGTTCATTTAGACTTAGTCACTGAAATGAATCAGGAACATTGAATTGTTCATTTAGTGACTTAGTCACTGTTATAAAACATTTCAACTCAAATACATCCATTTGCTAAGTTAGACCAAGGGACACTGCTATTAGAGCCCAGCAATGTTCATTTCATTTAACTCAGTGAAATAGAAACTAGCATCATGAACCATGACTTTGTTAACTGGAAACAGTACCAATGCCATTTAGTGCTGACTTTCCCAATACAATGGAAGAATAGTCAGCATACAAAGGCATCTATATAGCCTCTATCCATTTATGACAGCAAAATTGTTGACTTAAAAAGTCAGTCTGCCCTGTAAAATAGAAATTTCTAAAATTTCAATTAATTGATCAAGTCTTCCAATTTTTTTATTTACCCAAGTTAAATATTTGATAAAAAAAATAAAGAGAACAATATTGTCCCTGTGAATGGTTATATTTTTATGTAAATTTGTATACAATACTGTGAGTACTTTAAGCACATTTTAAATATTTATACAGCAAAACGTACAAATAGAAGGACGTCTCTTCTGCATACACTGTCAATATTTGAATTAAATAATATATTAACAGTAACTTTAAAATATCTATGTTTAACATAGAGAAAGGTTGTTTGAACAGTGGAGGAGCCTTTTACTCAAATCAGCCAGCTGCACGACATTATTTTAATAGATTATTTCTTTACAACTTATTTTACATGATTTTATAAAAGATACAGAGATTCAGAGTTCAACCTTTTAAGGGATAAACTTTTTATAAGTGCTAATCAGTAATTAATTTGTTTCATTAAATGGATTTATCTCCCCTTGGAGACACTTCCTTTCTACAGAATCTTTTCAAATCACTTATTTCTTTTATACATCCTTTGATAAGGACAAGAGTTCTCCATATTAAGACACTCTCTGCTTGACATTTACTGGCTGTTTTACAGCTTTCCTCACAGAATATCAATGTTCACAAACTCAGAATCAATGTATAGGATTTAAAACATCACAGTTTTATGATTCCATCTTAATTTGTAATGCCTTTCTCACACTACTGACATTTGATTCTGTTTTACATGTACTTCCTTTTGGTAATTCAAAACACCTACAATATCATGGCATCTTAGTGCAAACTTGCAATGAAGGTTAAAACTGTTTTATTCTTGCTGTCATTATCATCAAAACCAAATCAGAACATTAGATATGACATAGCTTGAAATGTGCAAAATTTAGATATTTTAAGCGAAACACCACGAAAGGTCATATGTTTTCTAAGTACTCTTTAATAAAATTGAGAATGGTAATAGGGAATGTGTCAAAGAGACAACGTAACCTGACCTAAGAGCCGGAAAATGCATCAACTCATAACTAGTATGTACATAATATTGTTGTAAAATGATGCCCTTTATGGGTTCCTGATTAGACTAATAAATTCTTATTCTTATTCTTTACTCTTATAATTTTAAATCAATATCTAACACATTTGTTTTCTGCTCTTTGTTGGGTTGTTGTCTCTTTGACACATTCCCCATTTCAATTCTCAATTTATCAAAACATATTTTGTATTGTTCCTATAAATTTCTTAACTTCATCTAAAATTAGTAAAAACATTAATGATTTTTGTTGAACTTTTGTAACTTTTGACATCCATCATCAAACTGTAATCACTTAAAAGGCTCCCTGGAATCAATTACTGGTATCCCAAGATGTACTTATAGGGTCAAGCTTTTTATCAAGGGTAACATTATTTCGAATAGAAACCAGTCCCCAAGGTCATACCAATCATACCACGACCTTTTTCTCATATTAACCATAGCAATAATCATAAAAATACATTTTTCAGTTGTCATGTACCACTACACATTTAATCATCATCAAATAGTTTTTTTAAAGGTAAAAAGTTTACTACATTTGAACAATATTATACCATATAATATTAATGGAATATTTGTTGTATTTACTGTGCATGTAAAATTGAGACCAAAAATGAAATAGATAGATTGCTCAACAATGAAATACAATGAAGCACAATATAAGGAACCACATCTTAACTGAACCCTGATTAAACTAAGAAACCTGTCTAAATCAAACCCAGGCTTAATCAAAAACCTGTATTTACGAGACCTCTGTATTTACATAAAAAACTTTATTTCTATATTCACATATTTTTGACAGTTTGTGTATACATGTAATTTCATTTTTTGACAATTTGCGTATGATTTCAGATTCCAGCTTATATGAAAGGTTATAACTCACTAAATGAATCAATAGCTTTACCACCTTATGATATCATGCCTCCTTTGATATATGGTCGTGACCCACATGAACCTGGAAGAACATTTTATACAATTACAGGTGAGTTATCTACCTTTTTTTCATAGAGTTATCTTTCTTTATTGAAGTTGTGATAGCTTTTAACATTGTATTTATTTTTTTCTTCAAAACATATGATCAACAGCAAAAAACAACAACCACTTAATAACAGGTTGCTGTTGACTTGGAACATGCACATATAAAATGTATCTCTTTTTATTGAAGTAGGGATAGCTTTCATCTGTAATTTGAGTTTATTTTTTCCTCAGTATAATAATTAGCACCAGAAATTTGTCTCTAGATATTATATTTTTCTTCAGTTTCATCAAATAATTAACTTTTAATAAACTAGATTTTCAAAAAGTAGGGTAGTAAATGGTATTTTAATTTACTTATTTTTAAAATACAAATACAGACTAATAAATGATATCTTATGTTTTATTCCAGCTTATTTCAAACATCCTCAATTAGTGTGCAATCCTATAGCCAAACACCATATACAGACAGGCAAAGGGCTTTATATACAAACAGGACTTGACCCCATAGTTAATCATATGTCTATACCATTAGAATCAAAACAACTTGGTCCAATGTGGGTCCAGGGTACATGTGTACCTAGAATGGGTAAGTTATTAATAATATTGTATCAATAATAACTTTATTGAATCTTTGTGGATGAAAAATGGCTGAAAAATCATCTGTGTTATGTCATTTTGCACAAAGTATAATTTCTTCTGTTATTTGTTTGATATTTACTAGTTATTTTGTTCATCCCATCAGTCACAGCATTTAGTTGACATTAAATAAAGGACTTACAGGAAAAACAAAGTAATCATCAGGCATTGTATTTGTTAGAGTAAGTGCCAATGAGACAGCTTTCCACAAGAGACCAAATGACACAGAAATTAACAATACTAAGTCAACGTACAGCCTTCAAAAATGAACAAAGCCCATACCGCATAGTCAGCTATAAAAGGACCCAAAATGACAGATGTAAAACTATTCACACGAGGAAAACTAACGGCCTATGTATTTTCTTGCAGTTCTATATTCTATTTACCATCATTTATATTAGTATGGAATGAAGTTATACATGTAAATCACAGCCTTCACATAGATTTTGTGAAACCCACTTATTCTATGAACTTTGGTTTACCTTAATCAATAGCTTTAACAGCAGTGTAATCCTACGTCTAGACAAAGCCTGCTCATAATTCTTACTCTTCTTAAAATTTAATTAGCAAAAATAAAAATAATGACTGGTTTTGGTTAGTGACAGTTTTTTCTTGTTAAGAAAATTTAAAATACATTAAGACTGATAAACATTTATATCCATTTGGACTAGTTGATTAAAGTCAAATTTCTACTGAAAGAAAAACCACAAATGTGTTTTTTTTTCAGCCATCTGCGAAAAAGGATGGTTCAAGACCATCTGTTGTAGGTCTGTTACTCAATTTATACAAACATCTATTTAAATCCACACCAATCTACCTTATTTAGTTAAACTTAACTACTGTCGACTTAAGTGCTAAATGAATAAGAATACGTTACAATATGAAAATATATTCACTGCGGTGCAGAAAATGAATATCGAAATCGCAGTAGCTGAACACCAGGGGTGCCCATTATTGCCTTTGTTGTAAGATAATTATAATTATATTGACTTTCTATAGACTAGCTTGCTCCCGATAGAAATAGACTTTACCTGTATAACATCATAGAAAGCTTAGGTAGCAATGTAATGAAACACGAAAATAACTCATGCAAAAGTACACAAATTGACGTGATTAGTGTGTAGTTATCATTGACAAAAGTCACTATGGCAGAAAATAAATTGATTCAGTTCATACAATATGACCTGATGTAACTTACAATAAATTGATTGATATCTTAAGTGATGTCATCAACTGAATATCTGCTTTAAAAAGATATGATTATTTTACTGATTTGAAGAAATATGTCAACGATTTCAGAGGTTGATTTATTTACCTTACAGCATATTTATCATGTGTCATGCACAGACTTAATAAAAAATATATAAAACCAGTCAACTAAAAGCTCTAGACCACCCTGATATTTGTCTGCAGTTTTTGCTCCGTCTGTTGGTGTTCTAAATTCAAATTGTTTCACATTTTGTCATATTGAGGCCCTTTGGAGTAGACTATTTTTAGGGTTTTACTCATTTTTGAAGATCTTTGGTGACATAAAGCTGCTTATATCTACACCATTTGTTCTCTGGTGGATAAAGTTGTCTTATTGGCAATTACACTTCACTTCCTTGCAAAAATTAAAATTTCACAAGCATCATCTCAGCTTCTTCTGATAAAACAAATTTTTTCAGCTTTAATCTATGGTACCTCATTCTTTTAAACTGATGATTCAATGTATGAACTAATTATTTAGTACATAAAGTCAACAAAATATGCATGTGTTGCATGTTAGATTTACTTGAAAATCTGCTATAAAAGAAAGTATGATACTTTTTAAGGAAACTGAGGCATGTTAAAAGTATGAAACACATGATCATAGTGTTAATCAAATTAAAAATCGTGGTAACGACACTTCTACATGAAATTAACACTATAAACTGAAAATTCAAATGTTGCCTTTAGGTAGCACTTCATTTTTCAAAGTAAGATTTAATCACCATTAGTCAAACTTTAATAAACTAAGATTTACAACTTATTCTGAAATTTAATTAGTTTTACGGCAGTCTTGATGATGACAACATAATTTGCAGTTAATCTCCATTTGTTATTCTATACAACAACAAAACTTAAAATAAGTTAATTATACAAGCCTTTTTTAGAAGAAAGATAAAATACTAATAAAAGGAAACTGCAATGCAAAAGTAAATGAGAAAACAACTCAAAAACAAAAGTTCTGCTTAAATAGTAGAAATTGTATTCTAAGATTAAATAAATTTTCCTGATTTGATAAAAGTTGCAAATAGAATCATCCTTATAATTTTCCTGATTTGATAAAAGTTGAAACTAGAATTATCCTTATATCCAGGTAAAATAACAAATTTGGCCTAAAATTATGTTAACCGTAGTCGACACTGTCATATTCCGCACTATTAACATATGTCCGTCTTTTCCTTGTTTACATTCGACCAACACAACATTGACTTTTCAAAAAATATTAGACCCCTAATTAATAACCTAAATGAAAGAACGTGTGCCTGTGATATCTAAATGAATGGCGAGTTGACAAGATATGTCCAATGCCCAACAGCAAATTATATATCGCTACTAAACACTCGACGTCAAATAGACATTGATGAATACCAATAGGATGTTAAATCTAATTTACAAACCGATTGGGGTGGTCACTTTACTAAAATTAATTCAAAAGTTTCATGGAACAAAAGGTTTTATAAATGTGCCCTCAAAACACAAAGTTGATGAAAAGAATACAAAAGTGATATGAATGATTTTTATCAATGTCTTAATAACAGTTATTAGACCTGATAACACCTTAAAACCAATTATCACGATTTCTCAACCAATCAAAAATGGAACGATGTATCAATTACAAATCGTACAGCTGGTTCGCCATTACCATTTTTTAAAGTCATCTTTTTGGACGTCGGTCATACTAAGATTTAAATTAATTAGCCTCATCCAATTAAGGGGGAAACCATCTGCCCAATGTAATCAGCCGCAATTCACAAATCATATTCCTTCACATAATTTTTCATTTTCTACCATTGCTGAATGTGAGATGCATAAGACCTTTATAACGTTATCAAGTGTTCCCAAATCATAAAGATCTTTGAAAAAATTATCTAAATATTTCATTGTTTTGACAACAATTAGCGAATCAATTATTAATAGAAAGGAAGAAAATGTCAAAATACTTTTTATGAAATGATGTAATAATCTTGAATTTCATCACAAATCATTCGTCTGTCAACACACATTAGACAAGGCAGACATCTTCTTTCTGTGTTTCCTGTGGCTTTATTAAATGGTGAAATTTCTTATAGACTCTCAGTACTAATCTTATAACATGCATATAGTCTGGTATAGTGTTATACAAAGTCAAACTATTGATCATTTTGACCCAATGTTCTTTCCATTTTTTTTACTTTTGGGGGTAAAAAGATTGAAAAAGCTATGTAAATAGTTTTGTGGATAATCACTTCGTAAGCAAATAGAAAAATGCTGTATAAACAATTCCTATGTTGATTCTCGTAATTAATTTTAATATTTCATGAAGCTAATTATTCCAAAAAACTAATTTAGTAAGATGATGACTTTTTTGTGTATCATTACAACTGGTACCTTGCAGACTAATATCAATCAGTAGATACTATGCGGTTGAAGATAGTAATATAAAAACTCTTTAAATGTTTGGCTTTTGATGTGAATAACTTTTGTTTTTATTAAATAAATTGACATTAGTCCCTTGTTAATACAAATTCAAAAAGAAAATCAGGACCTTGACTATAAAGTCAACTCTGCATTTTTTAATAGAAACTTTCAGATTCTCATTGGTCTATCAACATTTGTCTCACCTAGAGTTTCAACATTAGAAATCTGTAATGTGTTGCAAGGATAGGCAAAACATTTGCACATAAGGCCATATTAAGCATATCATTTTTCCAATGGAACATAATTTTCTTTCCTTAATCCCTGTCAAACCACTTTTCAGAACTAAACCATTGTTTTTTTTCCCTTTGGCTTTGCACTTCACCAACAGAGCTAAGCTGGAGTGAGTTTTGCCTACATAGGTTATCTTTATAGTTCAGGTGTTGTCATAGATGTACAATGTGTAGTACAGCTAGGATGTTACAATATTGACAATAGTTGATAAATATGATATAGAAATTTCAAAATAGTTGAAAAGTGCTATACATAGTTCAAGTTTGTCTTGAAATCCTTTCTTACCCATTAACTTTTAAAGATAATCTGCATAAGGGACGAATCAAAAACATGTTGTTGACATCTACAGATTATGTTCACCAGGGACTAATCAGATAACAAACACCTGAGTCTACTAGAACTTTAGTCCCTCAGTACCCATTATTCTACAGCACTTTAAAGAAGGCATTAGGTCTTTCTTCTCATTCTAAGTTTTTATGATTCTATTTATCTAAATGCTGGCATTAAAATCCAGATCTCAGCAGTGCATTGGATTAAAGATTATTCCAAGTATAAATCTTTAGGTAGATCGTGGAAAGTTTACAACTATCGAGGGATGATAATGTCACAAATTGCAATGAATTTCTTTTCCCTATAAGATTCTACCTCAGTACTTTTAACTGGCATTAACCTTTCTTCCACGACCATCAATATTTCTGATTGGTGAACTTATTTTGTAAAAATCATAAAGATGATGCTTATTAGCCATCAATTATTTGCCGCAATATGAAACTCTATCATAAAATTCAGATTACATGAAAAATCATTAAAAATTTCTCAGATTTCCCATAAAAAGAAGACAATATGAAATGAAATGAGATTTGAAGATCATAACTTCCCTAATTTCACCTATTGTTACAGCCACGACACAAAGAAATAAACTTTTCAACATATGAAAAAGTAGACTGTAATCATCATCAGATAAAAGTTTTCATCTATATGTCTTCATCAATAAGTAATAAGCTTCTTAATAACAAAGATGAGTCATATAAAGTACAAAGATTTCATTATGATTTCTAAGATTGCTAATTAGATGTGACATTTTAGAGGAATACAATATCTATTTAATATAGATGTCTTTAGTCTAAAGCCAGTTGACATGATATTTCAGTGTAAGGTTGTACCTAATATAGATCAGTTTGGTATAACTTATTTTTAGTACACCTACATATATTAAACTTATTAATATTGTGGATCTAGTCTCAATCAAATTTGTAATCTACAGTTTAATAAATATTTGATTTGTAAGTTTCTTGATTGACTTTTCATGAAGGCACAAATTGTATATTAGGAATAGTCATATTCCAATATAAGGACTGTTAAATATAAAAGGATGAGCAATTGGGTTTCAAAAGTTTGTTTTTTAAGCAGGATAAAAAATAGTATTATTGTATCTTAGACACATTTTAAGTCTCTCAACTTTATATGTTACAACCAAAAGGAGTAATAAAACTTTTATTTCTGTCTCCATAACTTTAATCAAGAACCAACACTATACTGTGCCAATAATTCTCAAATGGGCTTAAACTAAGTTTCTGCTCCACAAACATCTTGTAAAATATTCAAGTTAGTTTACAGTGCAAACCATTCTTCTATGAATTCTGAAGCAAGCTTTAAGTTGAGTCTTTTTTGAGCTATTTATTATAAAATATATTCAACTGACAACTTTTAGCGTAATATTAATGCTACATTTCTGTATAATTCTATGAGGAAAATTTAGTTTGTGTCTTCAAATCTTCATTTGATATTTCCCACTTTTCAGTTAGTTGTGTTCTTATATTGTGTTCAACCAATCATACTCCAGCATTTGTCAACTACAAGCTTCAGAGACAAAATAGACTTGTTTTATATTTTCAATTTCTTATTCTCAGTAGTATAGTTATCGGGAAAGGCATCAAAAATAGTTTAAAATCATAAAATGAAAAATACAGTTTAATCATTTTTAAAAGCTTTCAGCCAAAGGCCATAAATAAATAATTCAAACCCACAAATGACAAGAATTTCCATATGTTTTCACTCTGGATTCATCCATACAGCCTCAAGTTACGTAAAATCAAAAATTCAAAAAATAATGTGATCATTTTCAAATCAGTTAAGCTACAGGCTCTGTAGATGTAGAATTTAAATACATCATTTTCACATTTAAAACCTAATCACAGAAGCAATTTAAGAGAATTAATATATTTAGTATTTATGCAGTACTTAAAAAGTCAAACGGATTAAATTATTCTATCATTAAAAAGCCAAAAGCATTTGTAACTGTGTAGTGTTTAACATATTTATTACAATATGTGCGATATCTTTTCGTTTGAAGTCATTTTTTCAATTATGTTCCAGATGAAATATTACAAAGCAAGTAGTTTTAGGTATTGTCATTGTAATTAAGGAAGGATAGAAAAGCTGCCTAGGAGCAATTTTGTTGATATTTTCAATAAATGCATTGTTTTCTATATATAATCTATAGATCTTTAGGGAATTTGTAATATAAAATCTTGTACCTTTCACTACAAGTCATAAATCTTTCTATAAGTATGGAATAAATTGTTTTTACCCATTTTCCCTTGACAACTAATGAATTATTTGACAATGTTTCGAAATAAAAATTTACATTATCTAATGAAAATGCAAGTGATCCATAATTTTTCAATATTTCATAACTAATTTTCTATGTCATCACATTTTTCCCCAGAGGACTTGTGTAAAGCAGTTAACATTGGTTATTCTGATCGCATGGTGAGCAGCGTAAAGTACATCTTTCCCTTCAAGTAACTTATTAAAACGTTGGCTGTATTATTAGCAAAAACAAAATCACTAAGATTCTTTTCTATTATATAGATATAATAAAATCTGGTATGAGTGCCAATGAGACAACTCTTTCGTCCACATCACAATTTGTTAAAGTAGGTAAAAGTACAGTCTTCAACACAAAGCCTTGGCTCACACTGAAAACAGCAAGCTATAAAGCGCCCCAAAAATTACATGTACATTTTTCGATTTTTTTTTTTTTTTTGAGGGGTGGGATTGTAACTATATTTATAACATTTATCCTGTTCCTGATACTCTAGTTATAATGTGATTTTTTTTAACAACCACAACTCAACCATTAAAGTTGAGTTGTTGTTAAAATAAATCACATCATAACTAGAGTAGCGCTCTTAAAAAGAGGTTGCTGATGTATTCACAAAACACTCTAATTTGTTTGCCCAACTTTTCTCTCTCTCTTTCCAATAAACCAAATTTCCTAGTGGTCAACTGATGAGTGTCAGCAGTCTTAGTAAAATTTCATCTTTACAAGTAATTGAGCGTAAAAACTAAATGTCTGACAACAATTTTGTTAAAGTTTACCATAGATTCTGCTTCTGCTTCTGCTTCTGCCAGGTAATGGCCACAATCAACGGGCTGATTATTCTGCCATGGTTTGGTGCGCATATTCGACCACTCCCTCCCCCAAAATTTTAGAAATTTAATTCAGCTTTAATTTAGATAAACTTTAAGGCTGAAAAATATGTACATTTGTACCAACTATTCATCTTTATTTACATATTCTCTACATCTCTTTTTATTCGTCTTAAACAATAACTATATTTTGTTTTCTTTTTTTCAGGTACTCACTATTTCTACAACTTATCAAGAAGTTTACCCTGTGAGAAAATTTACCCTGTATTCCTAATGTATGACAGTGAGGGTAAACTGGGAGCTTTTGGTTGGTCATTCCAAGGATTTGCCCTCGACAGTAGTCAATCAGATTTGTCTTGGTTTAAATTACGTCCTGAGACATATCAGGTAAATAAAGTTTTTTTTTATATTTTAAACTGCTTTTAATTTAAGAGCTGATTACAGAAATGTGTGTGGTTATATATTATAGGTAGCAACCCAACAGCAGTGTAAAAATTGAAATCTACTGAAAAATTATGTCCATATTTTTGGGAAAGTTTACTTTACATATTGAAAAATCTCTGATTTTCTTGGCTTTTTGTCAGCAATGTTTTATTTAAGTTAACAGCTATTACATATTCTTAATTCCTTTTTATAGTTTAGAATACATCTGATATGTGGTAAGCAAATATGTAGCAGTGTAAGTTTAAAGTATTTGATGCAAACTTTGATTTAAGAATAACATCAGAAAATACTAGTTTTTCCTCGATTACTAGCTTTCTATATCTAACCACTTTTTTTTCTTCTTTTCAGTTTACCTTTGACACAAGCAAGTTACCACCGTGTATGTTTAATGAAAATTTCCAAGTGTTTGGAATTCATATTTGGTTAAAAGATCCAAATTCTGATACAATGTTGTGTAAAATTATACAAAGGCCACAGCAAAGACAAACTTCAACAAGAAAGCCAGATAAAATAACTTATAAGACTGGTTACAGAGATAATCATATTATAAATGCAGATAGAAATACAGACAATGTTTCCAGTCGAAACACCTTACATTACACTCTTATTGTTTTAATTATTTTATCTTGCTATCATATTTTACAATTGTAACCATATTAACCACTTTTTATTGCTGTTTTCTTTGTTAAATAATTATATTTTTATTGATGACAGAGGGGGAGTAACTCTAATTGAAAACAATCATTGTCAGGTTCCATTTAGAGTGATTTCCCCTTACCATTATGAATTCCATTTCTGGCAGAGAGAATAAAACTCAGTTATAAGATGTCAAATTTATACTTAATACACTAGCAAGTATCAAAAAACATTTTTGTCATTTTCCTGAACATAACAAGTCAAAACTGTGAATATCATCTTATTCTACTTAACAATCATCAGTCTAAATGAATGTTTTTAAATCGTTTTAGGTCTTCTCTTTTAACCCCATTTCAATGGGTTGGTTCTTAAAAGATTGCAGACCAAAATATGAACAAATTGTGCAATTTGAAAAACATATATTCTGGAAAGAGAAAATCTTATGACTTGAATTACCCGTTACCAATTGCAGTAAATTTTACAGCATTTCCACTGATCTGTTGTCTATCAAAATCAAACCACATTTTTATTGTAACTTATCTCATTTCCTTCATATATTGTATTTTCCAATGCACATACTGTGTGTTAAAATTTGTTGACAGTTAAAATGGATTTGATATTGAATTTGTTTTAAAAATTAGCATTGCACTTATCAAACTTATTCTCATCCTTTCATTTGACTATTTTTGAAAAATAAGCCACACAGATAAAAATATCATTATTGTAAGGACTGGTATTTCTAGAAGTTTGTGACTAAAAGTAGGCTTCTATATTAACCACCCACAAACACTGAGGTTCCATTTGAGCTTTAACTGTCATATTATACAGATACCATGGTGCTTCTAAATGTATTTTCATAACTGTTGCACATCATTTTATCCATTCACTGTCACTGTGTTAATGTTAAGTTACCTCCCTTTACATGAAGTCATTTTACAGAGTTATCTCCCTTCACATGAAATCATTTCACAGAGTTATCTCCCATATATCATTGAATTCATAAAAAATAAATCTGGTATGTACAACTGTAAAGTTTGATCAAAGTATGGTGCCACCTTTTTTGTATTTTGTACTCCTCAAGTGCCCTATAATGTTTGTTTGTGCTCACTTTTTATACTTATTAAATGATACATGGTTTCTAATCCTATGCATGATTTTGTTCAAATCATTTTATGTGGTACATAAGTGTTATTTCCCCCATTTCTACATATGATGAATAAATGACCTCATTTAGTTTACAGTAAAAAACATTGGTTATCAATGATAGGTTAAAAAATAGGTAATCATGATTGTATTATTTCATTTATGTAAATAAGTCCAAGAATAAATTATTATACCTTTTTTAAAAACAAATATTCAATAAAAGTCTATGAAATGTTTCAAGCTTGACTGGGTGCTGGGTTTTTCTAGATCTTTATTCTCTGAAATTAACATGTTTTACATATTTTTATTGAGAGTTTTCAGAAGATTTTCATAGAACAAAGACTTTCATGTACAGGTAACACACACCTTTTTGTTATTGCAATAACCAGAAAGAAATATCTCTGTAAGCTTAATGGGAAAGTTATATATCTTGTATCAAGAGTTACAGAATCCCAATTAAAGTTGGTCATTTGTCTCACTTGTATCCCATAGCTAAGGCCAATGAAAATATCTACATAGAAATGGTGTACAAAAAGACATGTAAAAAGAAATCAGGTCAAAGTGCATGTTTTCTTTACTTTACGTTAGTTTTCTTGCTATTTTTAGGCCATTTATAATCATTCCTCTCATTAAAGCATAGATTTGTGATACAACATCTCATTAACATGTCTGTATTCATCTTTAGTGTGCGTTCTTTTACTTGGTGATTTATACATGCCTTAACTTATTGTCCAAAAATCAACAGCAGAGAGAGTGAACTATGGTATGTGTATTCGTGAAGTCCCAGTTTTTGCATGCTTGTCAATGTTTCACGTGAGATTTCTTCAGAAAGTTGAGAATTTTTATCATCCTCATCGAATTTACCTGTAAATGGTAACATACTTTTAAATGTTAGCTATTCATATTTCAATTTTCTGCCATTTTGTCTGCTAGAACCAATCAAAACTGTTCTAAGTAGAATCTAAATTTAAAACTTGGTGTCATCACAGTAAATTTTTTAATGGAAAATTAATACAGTACAGCATTATTCAAATCTGTCATCTTGCAGCATGCAAACATTGGGACACATATTAGGTATAAAAGATATTTTTCAATTTAGATTTTGTGATACAAGTAAAGGTAGTTTGTTTAGTATAAGACATCTTTCTCAAAAACTGAAATAGTCTTTGTAAAAGTTTTCTTTCTGTAGGATTTGTAGAGCTGTATTGATCAATAAACGCGAAGTTAAATAAAACTTCAAAGTTTTTTTTATAATAAAACAACAAGTCCTTTACGTAACTTTTAGGATCACAAAGCTTTACATATGATGACTTATTTTCTATAAATATAGTTGACATTTCTTGTTTTATATTTTGTTATGTGTGTTGCTCAAGCTTAATAGAGTAAATACACTTCTTGTTTTATATGTGTGCTTGTTAGTGTGCTTGTTGGTGTGTGGTATGGGAATGGTTAATGGTATGTGATGGATGTGTAATTGTGTACATGGGAGGTGTGTGAATACATAGTTTGAGTGTACAACTTTGTTAATGTATATTTGTTTGAAATTTGTACACAAATTGTGGAAAAAATGTTGTAAATGATAAGAGATTCAAATAAAATTATATCATAAAATCTTAAATATGTTTTCTTTATTCTAGCTGCCTTTATACAGATTTGACAAGCATTTTGAGAGTATTACATGGCAATACATAGTCCCCTATCAGTTCAACATTCCTTGTACTCGAACGAAACGCTAACTTGATCTTTAAGTTGTTATGGTGTAAGCTATAGAATAAATACCAAGTCATTATCTTTTTAAGCATGATGAAAAAAAATGTGAAAAATTGAAAAAAAAAAAAAGCAATAATAGGCAACTGTAAAGACTTCAACAATGAGAAAAATCCATACTGTATGGTCAGCTATAAAAGGCCCCAAAGTGACCTCTAACATTTTACAAGGCCTCCCAAAGTGACCTCTAACATTTTACAAGGCCATGTCATTTTTGTTGGTGCATCTTGTGTAATGTACTGAGACTTTGAAAGCTTATTACACTAAATGTTTCATTATACAAACAGATAACATGAGGAGTATAAACATTATAATGAATGTTCACCAGGCACATTTTACAATTTATTATGTCTAAAGACCTAGAGGTGAAGGTAAGACTGACCAATATTGTTGGTAGAGAAAGATGCCAGATTTCAAATATATGGTGTTTTAAATGAGAGGGTGTTTTGCAGCTACAATCTCATCAAATTTGAGGATATTTTTTTTGTGCTGTATTAAAGAAAGGCTTTTGCAACCCACCTAACCTATCAGTGAATTTTAATGTGTCTGGATTAGGCTTATTCCTTTACTACAAGAAGATTAAGCATTCTGTTTTTTTTTTCCTTTTCCTTCAATTTATGAACTTCCGTTTACAGTAGTATTGTCGATATTTATACTATTTATATGGTATTTCAAATGCGAAAGTGTTTTGAAGATACAATTTCACAGAAGGATGAAAGCCCTGAGAATAGAAGTAGCCAGAAACATCCTAAAGTTTGGAAAACCATTGATAATATGTTTACCCCTATATATTTTGCAACATACGCTAAAGACGTCATACATTATCTTTCTACACTACTGACAAAAAACAATATTAATCAAGTAGCATGACATGTAAAATCATAACAAAAAAAAGATATAGCATCATTTCAGAAAATTGTGATAAAAATAATAAGGAAAAGCCAGTGAGATATCTATGAAAATGTGCATACTTCATAGCCATCTGTAAAAGCCTGAATGCCGCTGATAATGATATGACATAAGAAGTTCCTTCCAACCAAACCTCTATCAATGAACCCTGGTAATGTGTATCCATTCTTGTTATAATCATAAGTTTAGTTCTAACTTAGTTTTATCCTTAATGATTCAAATTTGACTGATTTTTTTTTTCTAAGTCTAGATTATGCATTCTTCACATCTTTATTTGTCTATTACATCATCTATTTAAATTCATAAAACCATTATATTCCATTAAAACTGACAAAATACAAATTCACTGTCAATAACATTTGAATAATTCATTTTTTTCTATGCATAAAATGTACTTCATTTCCACAACGAACAGTCTCTCATACATATTTCATATGTATTAAAAATATTTTCTCATTTGAAAGACAAATTATTTTTAAATTTTCCCTACAAAGTAATTTTACTAAATCTCTATGGAGACAACTCCATTAAGTTTTAGAAAAATGTCTTTGTACAAAAAAATAGATGTTATTTCTGTTCCCTGTAGTCTATTCAATATAAATTCTTCATATTTTGCACTTTCTGTATAAACATAATTATCATGTAACTCTCTCTTTTATATATATATATAAAAAAGATTTATTACATAGACAAATAAATAGATCAGGCCATTGAAACTAAATACTGTGTTTTAAAATACAATAAGTTTTTGTACAAACTGGTTTTTTTTGTCTGCATTTTTTAATTATTTTTTTTTTCTTTTTAAGTAGTGAGTATATCCAACATTAGACAAAAAAAGGAAATCATTTTCAGGGAAAATTTACCATATATATTCCTTCTTTTTTTTTTTACATTTTACTTACAAACATTATTGCAAGAATCACAAGTTGATTGAATCTGAAATATATTTACTCATAATCCAATGCATTGCCAGGGGAAAGCAATAAAAATAACATGTCAGGCCTAAAATAAAATATTGTTTGTTTCCCAATCCCGACCGACCCTTCAAAATTGGTGCTACTCATAAAATTTTATTGTCAAAACTAAGTGAAATATTATTTTATTCATTTTGGATTTTCAGGCTTGCTGGATCGTCCGATAATGTCAAGCTTTTTGGGAAAAAAAAAAATTATTTCCCTACCTACCTACCTACCTACATCTGGCTTGGCAGGGTCGGGATTGGGGAAACAAACAATATTTTAATTTAAGCCTCATCATCATTTGAATTATTTGATCAAATGTGTGACCGTTTACAGTACCACTGGCACAGGGAAATAACTAAATCACTTTTATTATAACAACTGATATCTATCCGTATAATAGTTAGGAGTTATTCAAACACAAAAAAACGTACTACCCTTAAACATGTTAAATGGGACATTTTTGTTCAATACAGGTTAAATTCACCCTTTTTATTAGATAACCCCACAAAAGCCAGCTGGACGTTGTCTATAAATATATAAGTTGATGTGAGATAAATGTATTAGTTAAAAAAAAAGCCAGCCAGACTTTTCTTAAAAATAAGTTAGTTCTTGTGGAGCACCTATGCAATAAATAGACCTTTGTCCAGTAAAGTTTAATTTCAGAATAGACCAGAAAAGTGATCTTGCTTTTTGTCTTTAAATAGGTTAGTCTCCACCAAAACCAGGTACTGTTAGTGTCAAACAGTAACCTACCTTTTGTCTTGTCAAACTGTTATATAACTTGAGCTGTGGGACATCTGTACCTTTAGGAGGGGTCCACTTAGGCTGTGTCTTCTTTACTTTGGCTGTAAATATATGTATCGCATGTAGTGCCAAATAAATCCTTAACTTGTGTCCTTTCTTACATATTACGTTAGAAGAACTGTATGCATTCATAAGGATTAACTTACATAGATATAGGAAGATGTGGTATGAGTGCCAATGAGACAAATCTCCATCCATATCACAATTTATAAAAGTAAACCATTACATACATGTATGTTTGGCTCCATTTCATTCTGTTGTTATGGAGTCGGGATGAACTGTAAAATTTGACAGACAAACAAATGAATAGTTTTCTTAGGTCTTTTAAAAGTTTTTTCAATTGAATTGTTGCACAATTTTCATACATGTCATATTGGAGACATTTTAAGACCACTATATGTGGTATGGGTTTTTTTTTCATTGTTGAAATCCATATGGTCATGATGGGTGTCTATAATTGCTTACATCCACTTGGGCCTAAAATAAAATATTGTTTGTTTCCCCAATCCCGACCGACCCTGCAAAATTGGTGCTACTCATAAAATTTTATTGTCAAAACTAAGTGAAATATTATTTTATTCATTTTGGATTTTCAGGCTTGCCGGATCGTCCGATAATGTCAAGCTTTTTGGAAAAATAAAATTATTTCCCTACCTACCTACCCACACCTGGCTTGGCAGGGTCGGGATTGGGGAAACAAACAATATTTTGATTTAGGCCTTGTTTGAAAAATTTGGTGGATAGTTAGTCACCTTGACAACCATACCACATCTCCTTTTTTCAATTTTAAACTGAATAAACCAACAGAAAGACATGGTGTTTACAGCATGTTCTAGAAACTGCAAGCATTGATATTCAAAAACCATTAGAAGAAACATATTTTGGTTATTTGTATTGTATATTTATTCTTTTATTCATGCTTCTTCATAATTTAAAGCATGTCTCAGGGGGCTAGGATTAATGTAAACTCTTCATACCTGTTTGATATCTCGTGAAGTTTTACACATTTGCCCAGTATTGAGATTATGACGGAAGTTTAATTCATACAATGCTACTGTCATCATTTTTTCCTTATTTCACTTTTTTCTACTGCTATACAAATGAGATAAGTTTACCATTTAAAAAAAAAAGTCTAGTCAGGTCATGTAAAAATTCACAATCAAAGAGAAGTGGACAGGATTACAACTCCAACAAGAAGATCATATCCTCTTCATTGTGAGACAGATATTACCATGATCATATTATATTTTACAGGAAGAGTTTCAACTTTACCATTTAGAATTATTGCTTAACCAGCTTCATTTTAAGCAACAACTATCTATTAAGGAAATCATGATATAAAATAACCTGGAATTAACGGATTAAAATAGTCCATCTGAAGGCTCTGCTGGAATGTTGCCACACAGAAATATGAAGTTCATAAAGGGGAAATTTAAATTTTACTCTTTTGTTGTAAAACTTTAATTCTCAATCGGCCCTCAACAAAATACATCATACTTATTTAGATTTTATCAAGTTTCATTCTTAAGTGCTAAAATTAATCTGTCAATTTCTGAAATAACATTGCTGATTTTAGTGTTTATGTTTAAGTTTTGGAGATTTGAAGCCGTCATATGATGTGAACACTTGTCCATCATTAAAGACCTTCTGGTGACCTTAAGATATCCTTTTTACAACCACGTATTGTAATCTTGTTGCTGTTGATCCATTCAAACTTTTATTCAGATATGTTACATACATTTTGTAGTCCTTCCACAGAACAGACAAGTGTTTGACTGTACAATGTCTGTTGCTTTGGATGAGTTTGTAATTTTCTTTTAATTTTGCTGCAACATAATAAAACACACCCCAGATGTTGGTGACTAAATTTAAGTACCTACACCTTATTCTAAGACAGGATTTTAAATATTTGTAATATTGCCATTGGATAGATTCATACTGATTATTAGGTGCATTGTTTTCTCTGCTTTCAAAAACTTTCTGTTTGAACCGATCCTGATTTTCTTATTGCAGTATGTCCTTACAAGTTTCCCGTTCCTTGTCATGGCATTAGTGTGACATAGTGTTGTTCCGATGATCGGAATAAGTCGGAAATCAGTTGGTTGGGCCTCACGATGTCGATAATCGATTGGGATTTTGTTCAATCGATTGTCGCTATAGTTTCCCGACTTTTTGCGTATCAACTTCCGGTCCGTTTGCGGTTTGAATTTTATTTGCTCAGTCAAACAAATTGCAACGAAAACTCTGAGAACGAAAAATATCAGTCGATGACAATAACAATGTCAAACATCCTATAATTAAAGACAAAACCATTTTTTCCCCTTTAAAACGTGACAAAAGTATTGACTATATATATACAGATTGATCTTTAAAATAAATAACTTTGCATGAAATCCTTCCGATTTTAGACAAAATAATTTCTTTACTTCATTAGAGCGTGTCGCAAATTGCCTTTTATTAATGTTTTATCCATTAGTAGCGTCAAAAGCGTCATATTCCTTCCCAAATTGCTTGTCAAACGTCGTTTATTTTTGTAAATTTTCTGAAATTTGTCCGCCATTGAAATACATTAGAATCACGGTTCGGATATGGTTCAACTATGTAATAATTCCGCATTTTTGCATTTATAAGTTCAGACGCTCGAATGACACAATTGACAGAAAAATGATGATCATAAAAGTGAGAAAAAAAAGCATTCTACACGAATTAACAGACATTGGCTGGATCCTCTTTGTTTACTGTATATATTTCAATGCAAATGCATTGTTTTATTTTTTCTGTTAATCTTAAATTTCTTAAAGTAAAATACTTTATATATATCTTTTCTTCATGTGAAACATTCAAATGTTTATACTGCTAAGTTATTGAAATTATAATGTGGGTTACACCATTGAAATTAAGAAAAGTTAGTGTCACTCTTGGTAATTAATGTTGTAATTATGAGATAAAATATGTTCAATCTGAATCTGGATTCTAATTAATTCATTTTTATAATTGCTAAATAAAATATGAAAAGGAAACAGAAGATCAAATATTAACATATAAAACTCTGCAATGAAATGGAATATACACATTAGACATGACCAATGAGACTAAAATGCATGATTTCATTTAAAAAAAGGGCAAAGTATTCTGATGCGATTATAACCGATAGTCGGTTGGTTGCTGTCAAACGATTGTAATAGATAATCGGTTGGTAATTTCAACCGATTATCCAACACTAGTGTGACATCCTATTTTGCATTTTTTATATATGGAGTGTTCGTTTGTTATATTGTATTGTACTTATTGTTTTAGGGAAAGCTCAGATAGTAAGACCTGCCACAGTCAGGCTGGAAAACTGTGTAGGCAAATGCTCATGAACATTAAATCTGTACCGTTACAGTGTTTTATTTAGTAGTATAAATACCTCAGCATTGCAATATAACTTACTAGCCATCCTATATGTCTGTAGTATCTGTACTGTAGTAACTGGTTTAAATAATCCAATAGTCAACTGAGATTCACTTATTAATTTTAGTCCACGCAATGCCATTCAATGGTACAAACTTTGTTAATCTGAAATATAAATAAAACTGAATTATCCATCTCTTATACCATGTATACATGTATTTCTAAATGTTCTCATAAAGTACTTTGACATATATTATATATCCATTTTGACTCTTATATTTAAGATTCAGTAGGTCTTTTATATTCACCAATATTTAATTTAATAAGAATAGTCAAAAATGGTAGTTTTCCTCTAAGGTTTTATAATATTTATGCTTACTTGGGAGCATTTCTATTTAGAACTGAGACAGACAGATAATATATGACATCGCTAGACAGTGTTGGGGTACTTCAGTAAATCAAACTTAATGTTGTTGTTGTTTTTGTTTTCTTGGCATTAGACTTATTGTCATGATTGTTGGTTGCTTTACATTTGAATATTTTCTATTTAAGTTGGATTTGAACCATGCTCTTTTATAGCAGACTATGTGGCATATGATAGGTATTGTTCATTGCTGAAGACAGTATGGTCACCTATAATTGCTAATATTTACAGCATTTGGTCTCAAGATGATAGTTGTCTCATTGGCAATCATATATTATCTTCTTATTTTATATCAGTAAATAAATCACACAGGAATGTTACAAAGCACATCTCAGACACAGGTACCATGAAGAAAAATTAACATGGTGGTGAGTTTTTTTTTACAGTTATCATGGTATACAAAAAATATTTCATCTTGTGATTGGAGATAGACAGCTTTGAATTATTGCTTATCGATTTTCAAGATTGGCTTCAAAAGTCAACCAATTGTGACCTTGTTCATAATGACTCAGAATGATGGAGCACATTAATTCGTTTTTAATTGCTATATTTATGCTGTGCTTGATACAAGTATTTATGCTTTGCATGATGTGCTAACTGTTTTATGTCTTGTGAGCACTACAGAGCTTAATTATCATGATTATGTTGCATTGTTATATGTATACCAGACTTAAAATAAATCTTTTATGCTGTTATTTATGCTTTATCATGTATAATAAGTGAAATAAAAAAGTACTGACAGCAATATTCAGGAAGACAATAATAGAATAGCAGTACATTTCTAAAGAGGGTTTTTTTTTTTGTCAAAAGAAAGTCCATGTATAAATGTTTTATGGTAAAACATATAAAACATATATATATTCATTTGTTTTGTTTAATTTAAAGGATCTTATATGTTTTAAATTTGAAGAGTATGTTGTCTCTTAGAAGTTAACCAGATAACCAATTAAAAGTTTGTTATAGTCACAAGAACATCTTGTAATCAAGAAGTCTGACACAACTAATGCACATGCTGCAGATTTAGGCTCTATACAATAGCATTTAGCATACTGCTGTAGGGTTTTTCTACATGAGATCATATAACGCTTACATGTTTGCATTTTCAAATACCAATATTGCAGGTTTTAAGCATACTGTTGTTACCTTTCAAGAAATCATACGTGTAAAAAATCGAGAAATCGTCTGCTATGCAGCAACTTTAAAACTGTCACCAATGTTACAAACATAAGTGAAAATATATCACACCACTGAAAATGTCAATTTTAAATACCAAACTACTTACCTTTCATACCAGTCGAAGCTGTCTGTGTGTAAATAGATCACAAACGGAGCTTATATACCGGCAACGAAGCCGCCGAAACGTGATGAAATAGCGGAAGTCGAGTAGACAAACCTAACTGACTCGCCCCTAATTCTACAGCAGTTGAACTTGCTATATGTAGAGAGCAGATGGTTATTTATATCAGTTATGATATAAGAATCTTTCAATATTTTCTAATAAAGTCCTTAACTAAACCAAACATATCTTTTTAATCTATAAATCATGAAAATATGGACAAATTCGAACCGGAAGCAGCATGTATGAACTACTTGTCTGCAGTATAGTGTTCATTCTAAAGCGGTGAAGGGTGGCATTGTTACTTGGTTTATAACATTTTGTAACAAAAATCTGAATATTCTAGAATAAAGATAATTTTGAAGAAAATTCCATTGTTAATAAGATTTTCATACACTAAATTTTTTCTGATGTCTTTAAATATATCAGCGGAAATAAGTGACATCAGGCATTAAGCTTTTAAGTAACGCATTGGCTGTAAGTCTATTGCCTAAATGATATTAGGCATTACTCTTAAGTCTCAGGATTTAAAACTAAATCCTGAAAAATATGGCATGTCATTAATGTTAATGCCTAAAAGGAAAAGAGACGAAATTAAAAGAAATATTACCCAAAGTTAAAATACATTTTGTTCATAATTAGATAATAAGAACTAACGTTGATGTTTTTTCTCAGTGACATGGTTTAGCATTTCATAGCTGTATTATACTATTACTTTATTATTTATTATTCATTCCTTATTTTTATTAGCTTTGTATTTACCGATTTGATTGTATCATAGATCAAATTTATTCGTCCAGTGTATGTTCATTTGTGTTACTGACGTCTTTGTGGTGTTACACTGAGACTACTATAACACAGTATATGTTATAGTAGACTCAGTGTTACACTATTGTTTCAGATTAGGGCGAACGTTTGGTACCATTAACACGTTTAAACCCGCTGCAATTGTTTGCACATTTCCTAAGTGTCTGATGTTCGGTAGTTGTCGTTTGTTGATTTGGTTCATAAGTGAGTGTTTCTCATTTCTCCTTATTTTATATAAATTAGACCGTTGGTTTTCCCGTTTGAATGGTTTTACACTAGTAATTTTTTTGGGGTCGTTTATGGCTTGCAGTTCGGTGTGAGCCAAGACTCCGTGCTGAAAACCGTACTTGACCTTTATATAAATTGTTTACTTTTATAAATTGTGACTTGGGTGGAGAGTTGTCTCATTGGCACTCATACCACATCTTCCTATATCTATAAAGTTTGAGTTTCGATCACATGAAATAAAATTACCTGTAAAAAGTAAAAGCACAAAAATACTGATCTCCGAGGAAAATTAAAAAAAAAGAAAGTTCAAACACATCAAACGAATAGATAACAACTGTCATATTCCTGACTTGCGTAGAAGCACTTTTTGACGTTAACCTTTACAGCGGATTCCATTGAGTGTGTAGCCAAAGGTAATATCTTTGGTTAGCTGTAGCTGAACAGTGAAGTCATTGTTAGGTTAGGTAAACTACCCTACTTTAAGAATAGACTAGTCCGACAGAAAACAAATTGATCTGTCTGTTGGACTATGCTACTTCAAAAGGAGGGTAGTATACCTAACCTAACAATGACTTCATGGTTCAGCTAACAAGCATGCTAACCAAAGATATTACCTTTCGCTACATACTCAATGGAATCCGCTGTAACTTCTAGTAATACATTTTGTTAGGTGATCCTGATACATGTACATCATAATGTAAATACAGTTTCCATCTTAATTTGATTGGAAATCGACTAATTCAACCGGACCCCTTCTATAACTTTTGACATATTTCTTTAGTGTGTTTTTCCAATACTGTCTTATAGTTCTTTTAAAAAAAAACATAAAATTAATTTAGAAATATCCCTCATAATGCTCTTTTACTTTAGTTGCAAGTCTTTTTAAGACCTCCATGATATGGTAAAAAAAATGTCATATCATTTCAAAAAGTTATATTTAGTCAAATAGCACATCCACATTTTTACACAGGCAAAATTTGCTCACATGAATTTCACATCAAACTCACATGAAATTCACGTGAAAAATTTCACATGAATTTCACCTCAAACGAGCTTATACATGCATGAAACTCACGTAAAAATGTTCATGTGAATTGAGTTTCACATGAATCTCAGGGGAACTTTTTCATATGAATTTTACGTAAACTTTTTATAAAAAAAATGTTTTTTTTCAAATATTTTTCATGATTTTAATTAAATTTGAAAATTTAAATCTTATCTAAATTACTTTATTTTTCAAATTCACGTGAATTTCACATAAAAAAAGTTCATGTGATTTTCATGTGAAATTTGTGTCAGTTTCACATGAAACTCGCGTGAACTGATTTTACGTGAGTTTCACGTATACGCTCGTTTAAGGCGAAATTCACGTGAGATTGATATGAATGAAATTTGCCTGTGTACAATACAAATAATTATCATCTGGTTTCAAGAAATAAGCAGCCAATAATGTAGCGGTGGTGAGATGCATATACTACACGGACGTTCTCCAAAACGAAATAATTAATTATCAATTCTTCTACTGGCATTCAGGTCCTTACGGTCCACAGAGACTTCAGAGTCAAATTGTAAACAAACATATCACCGCAACTACCCAGCTTAAAGCCTCTGTCAAACATTTGAAAGTCCCTACTATGTACGCTGGATACCTATAAAATTGCACAAACAACCATTTAAATTCCGTCTCATCTCTGCATATAGTAAGTGTTCCACTACCAGTGCTTCTAATCACCTCCCTTACTACTATCTAAGAACTTGTTATTAACTTTTATAATAAAGCTTATGAAAATAATGGTATTAATTATTATTGGAGTGTTACAGATTCTTAAAAGGTTTAAGATAAAATACGTGTTTTCATGGTCCTTTCAATTATGTTGACAGTTGAAATTTTATTACCCTATACGCTATATTTTCCACACAATCTTACCAAGAAGAAGTTTTCATATTAAGTTAAATAATCTTTTGAAAAATCTTATTGCAAATTTATTTGCTGTAACTTGTTTAATAGCTTTTATAGCTGACTATGCGGTATGGGCTTTGCTCATTGTTGAAGGCCGTACGGTGACCTATAGTTGTTAATGTATGTGTCATTTTGGTATCTTGTGGACAGTTGTCTCCTTGGCAATCATACCACATCTTCTTTTTTATAAAGCTTTTTTCTGTACCGAAAAGGGAAAATATGCTACATACACAAAACTTAAGTCAGGAATCTGATGTTTAGAAGTTATTGTTTGTTGATGTGGTCAGGGGTGGGTCCACGTAAGGGCGTAATCGGGACGTACACTCCCTTTTTGCAAAAAAAAAATCGTCATTAGCTTAATATTGTATTGAATATGGCAATTTATCATATTCATTAATTAAACACATACTCTGATTTCTTTTTATACTGATTCCCCCATCTGATGGGTGACTGGGACCCAAAACGGTCAGTAAATCTATACATGAAATGGTTGTTTTGTGCGACACTTCCCCAATGCCCATTCTACATCTACCCGGGGAATACTCACTATATATGTGATACCAGGGCGGGTATGTATACCAACACACGGCGTTGCATTTTTTGAAATTGGGTTATGTTTTTTTTCTCTTGCATTTGAAGGGGTCAGATTTGACTATCTAGAACGGGGTATCATAAATACACTGTTACACTATTGTTTCATAATGGTGAATGTTTCGTACCGTTAAAACGCTTAAACCCGCTGCAATTGGATCTCGATGCAATTTTTATACGTGTGCAAGCAAAACAAATTTCATGGTAAAGGGGTCTAAATACAGCACAAAAAACATTTCCCCAAAAAAGACCAAACCTGCGAAAAGGTATATCTTAACAAAACGGGTATAAGTTCAGAAAAAGCTATCGTTAAAGATTTATTTTTCATTTGTCATGCCCATTTCATATAACCTTTTAACTGAATTTTCCGAGTCGTTTTTATAAGGGTTGGACCGTTGGTTTTCCCGTTTGAATGTGTTTACACTATTCATTTTTGGGGCCTTTTATAGCTTGCTGTTCTGTGTGACCCAAGGCTCCATGTTGAAGATCAAACTTTGACCTAAAATGGTTTACTTTAACAAATAGTAACTTAGATGTAGAGTTGTCTGACTGACACGCATACCAAATATACTCGTAGTCTATTAAAGTTACACTGACAATGAAACAAATTCTTGAATACAACAAGATATTAAGATATCATTTGAGCTTGGAACACTTTACATTGTACAATGTTTATAATTGATGAATGCCTTCATTTTTCAACATTTCATTTATCTGTTAATTTTAAGGGTGTAAGGACTTCAATAACACTTGTGAACTATTTGTGTTTTAGACATTAGGTGACACATCAGTACAAATGAAGGTAGGAATTTTGTATGTTTCCTGATTGTGATGAAAAATGTAGATCATGTAATATTTTAACGAGGAATCATCCTTTTTTATTTTCAGTTTAAAATCAATAAATACATTTGAGTTGCAACTATTAAATTTTATTTCACAGTCAATATTTTGGTCCGACCTGGGAACAGTATAAAGATAAAGATAAAGTATATGTTCCTGGTCCAACTTTTAAAATCAAATACTTCTTTTTCGATTGTCAGGGAAATGTTCTTATAAAATATTCTAAACATATCTAAACTTAAATCAAAATCCTATTTGTTATGCCCCACTTAGGGGCATTATGTTTTTCTCAATCTAATTTAAAATATTGATCTCTGATTACGTTATACTACATATTCTAAATCAGTCACCGATTGCCTTGTTACACGTTTCACTGTTTATTGTTTCTTAGAATGAATGACCATGCAGCATTGCTAAACACAGGTGCAACAATCTCCACTGAAATGTCAAATCACGAAGGTTGCATAAACACGGATTTAAATGAGGATTAATCAATCAATCAATCAATCAATATATTTATTTCAATAAATTCATCAATCAATGTATAAAAAAAATAAAATAAATAGACAAACAAATATGTAATAATATGATTTATTCCAAAACTAACCTTTTTTTAGATTGCAAAATGACCGGTGTTTCATTATGGCTAATTTTCCCTGATCACCTATAATAATGTTGCCACTGATAAACAAGAAATGACCACGTTAGTGTGAAATGACAACAAGCCATCAGAAAAAATGAGCATACCGGTATTCATAGACTTACCCATCAACGAGCAGGTAAAACGCCAGATCATTACAGATGAATAACATATAAGGGTTTTGAATTCTGGTTTATCTTTTATAAAACCCAGTCGTTCTATTATTTCTTGATCTTCACCGGTCACATTTTTACACCAGCCGGGTAAAACAAAAAATGTGTTTCTTGCATACATGTATATCTAAGTAAAGTTAGTTAGTAAACTTTATTCAAAGTCGGATTTTCATATATACAATCCACTATAACAGTTTTATTCACTGATATTGTAATTTAGATAAATTACAGTGGAGTCCCCAGTGGCTGCGCAGCACCGGTGATATCACGCATTGGCTGATTTCGTCATATCAATACAGTAACACAAACAAAATCGTTCTTGTTATTGTTTTAGCCTTCCGAAAGGATAAAAAAGAATAAAATTAATAAGTTCAAGAGTTAATTAAGGTTCATCATAACAAACGGACAAATATGGCTGCATTTACATGCCAAAAATAACTCCGAGTACAGACTTACCTGTGGAGTTGGAAAAGTTTTAATGCCTGGCATCCACTAGATATAATAAAGTTTAATGCATTTTGTGTTTCAGAAAGATAAAATCTCTTTTGGAATTTTGATGGGCATTTTTTTTCCTTCATGCAAAAGGTGTGAAAATTAACTAAGTTGTGGTACAACTATCAGATGCTCCCTCAGGTAAAAAAAACGGTTTGTATTGTTTTGATTGTCCTTAATTGACATGGACAGCAGGTATCATCACAACTATAAGTGAGTTAAAGAGTTTATCTGAGTCAGTGAGTGGACAGTATCAAAGTAATTCAGGTGTTAGTTTATTTTTACACCTTCTGCAGAAAGGAAAAAAAATGCCCATCAAAAACCAAGAAAGAAAGATATCTTTCTTAAACCCAAAATACATATAACTTTTATATATCTAGTGGATGCTAGGCATAAAAACTTTCCAAACAGCACAGGTAAGTCTGTACACCGAGTAGTTTTTGAGTTAAAAATACGGCCATATTTGTCCATTTGTTATGATGAACCTTAATAACTGCAATCCCGTGATTTACCATATTTAGCCAAATGGCCAATTTCCATTAAAAAAAAATCATCAGATAAAATTTGTTTTATTTAAGTCAAATTTATATCAGATGAAAATATTTTTTGCTCTGCATCCTTGGCAGTGTGTTTGGTTCAAACTCAGCTATATTTCTTATACCGCAGTCCCACTAGGCCACGATCGCACTACGATCTGTGAAAAAAATGCAAATTTTGATGATCATAGTCCGATCATGTAGATTGCAGTAAGGTCGTATCACGGTCGTGGTGAGGTCGTCAAGATCGTGATGAGCGTGGCCAACTTTGAACATGTTCTAAACAATTGTGGTGAGGTTGTGGCATAATAAGGTCATAGTAGAAGCAAAGTGAGAGCGCACTAAGATTGTAGTAAGATCGCAAATGTCGCTGTACCATTGTAGCGAGAGCGTAGTGAAAGCGTGATTCTATTCGGAGAGACTGGGCTAAGATCTCACAGCATCGTAATAACAACCTCACTACGACCATCACGTTCTCACAGCGACCCAACTACGCTTCCACTACGACTATACCACGCTGTTTACGATTCTAGCAAGCCCTTTGTCGTCCTCATCACGCTCTTCTTACTACCTGACTACGTTCGTTTTAGACCACCATTCTCATTGTCATTTTCACAGAAAATATATTAAATCTCTCCAGGTTTTGTTTGTCTATGTAATTAGGACTTCTTAACCGTTTCCCCTAACAGCTCAACCATGCTTCTGGTTTTTATATACATGTAGATTAGACTGTTGGTTTTCCTGTTTGAATGGTTTTACACTAGTAATTTTGGGGGTCCTTTATAGCTTGCTGGTCGGTGTGAGCTAGGGCTCAGTGTTGAAGGCCGTACCTTGGCCTATAATGTTTTACTTTTATAAATTGTTACTTGGATGGAGAGTTGTCTCATTAGCACTCATACCACATCTTCCTATATCTATGACACATCTGTGTCATCTCTGCTATCATACACTAAAAAGTGTCATTTGAGCTTTATGGACCAGCTATAGGTTGTAATTTAGGTTGGATTGGTTTGTCAGACATCTCTGCTTTACCAGGATTCGTTACTATCAGAGCTCCCTTTGCCTCTACATCAACCCCTACCACCACGCCCCTGTCTTCTAGTAGATTTTGGTGGCATGACTGTATTGTTTATGAGAAATCTACGTAATAATCAAAAATAGAATGATTGTAACTGTATTGATATGGAATACGATGTTGACGTTATTGCTGAGAACGTAGCAAGATCGTGGTATGAACGTAGTATAATCGTGGTAAGAACTTGCTATTATCGCAGTAAAAGAGTTGAAAGATTGTGTTGCAATCCGATAATTCATGGTATGGCCGTAGTGAGAACGTGATGAGCGTAGAAAGATCTTGATAAGCGTAGTGAGGTCGCAACATAAGCACGGTGAGAACGTGGTATAATCGTAGCGGGATCTTTGTAGAAGCGTAATGAGGATGTAGTAGCATCGTGAAAGCAACTACAATTTACATTTTCATACCGCTCATACCGCGACCTCACCATGATCTAGATTTATTTTAGATCTCGGTGAGCGTGGTGCGATCGTGGTCTAAGGGGACTGGGGCTTAAGTATTAAATCTTTCCTGTGTTCAAAATAATCTATTTTTGTAAGGCATGCAGGAAATCTCTGGACATTGGAGGAACTCTCAGAAAAGGGGTTTCCCTTATTTTGAACACACATTACACAATATCTAGAGGATGAAACCATACAAACAGAAGATTTTATGAAATAAAACTATGTTATGAATGTGTTCACACAATATAATCCAATCATAGTGAAGTCATAAGTTTTAGGTGCGTGGATACACTGAACTGCGCCGTATAGTAAAACCTGTATAAACCGACCTGCTATGACGGTAGTAATGTCCTTTACCGTCAGGCATCAAACTATCATTTTGGCTACCGTTGTCATCAAATTGCTTAACATTTTACCCAGGGCTTCTAAAAAATATTTGAGCCAGCCGGACATTTTATATCTGATCCCGATTTTAATCCCTAAAACTAAGTCACAAAAGGCAATTTAAATAAATTATAGTAATCAGGTGGCCATCCCAATGATTGACATTAAATTAAAAAAAACGTTATTAAACTTTACTTTGATATGAATTTGATGTTCTGACGTAAACTGTTAAATTGACAGTGCATCATTCAAAGTATGCACATCAGCGTACTCATATCTGCCTTAGACTCTTTATTTGTGCAAAATGATGTTGTCAAAAACTTTACTTTCGTTTTTAAACCGGATGTTGACATGACAATGCGGTAAAACATGGACCATATACGGATACGTAAAATCTGTGTACGATTGAGGACGTTTTCAAAGCACAACAAAATGAAGAAGCTCTTTCCATGTTATGTCTTCAACAAAATACTTCAAATGAACTTTAGATACAGGTTTCAATGATAATTTTAGCATTTTTGAAGAAATGTAGGATGCATTATTAAACTTTCCACCTGTGAACATGCGCACATGTGTTCTAGTTCATACTACGTAGTTCTGACGATTTTTCATTTAAAAACTTTTTAAATTTTTCATCAAATCATATTTATAAATGTATTTCTTATAATTTTAATCTTTTAGACTAAAACAATTAGATACAAACCACTGAAATATTAATAAATAATTCTTAATAGACCGCTCAATTTATACGATGTCCGGTACTGAAAATAGTTTACCTGTCACCTGAACAGGTAGATTTCAGGGTTCACCGATTTCAGCTGTCCAACAACTAATTAGCCTTGATTAAAATTAGAAAGTATTGAAGTAAGGGTTGTTTTGATAGTAATTAATCATCATGTCACTTTATGACCGGAAATGTGTGGCTGTTAAAGGCAAAATATTGGGTCAAAAAGATCGTGAATTGTGTAAAAATGACCGAAAAAGCCTTGATATCTGAAAAGTAAAAGACCGTTTCATGCTTTTTCCAGCCGGACATTATACAATTGTCCGGAATATATGACTGTTTTGGAAGCCTTGATTTTACCGTGATTCCTCTTAATATCCTAATCGTGGTTCGTCAGAGGTCTCAAATAATTATAGATTGTTGTTGGTCATTTCAACCAGATTGATTTTCTCCCTTGAGCCGATACAGCAAAATTGAAAAATCAATCGAGTTGAAATGACCAACAACAATCTATAATGATAATCTATTTATCGCTATTTTACCTATGAAGACGTTGTTAATTTCATTGTAAATTTCATTGTAAACATGGTAAATTTCATTGCAATCGGCACATGTTTCATTTATTTCTAGTGATAATTTTTCTTATCACTCTTCTCCGCAGAGAAAGGAAATTATCATTCAGATCAAAGGCAAATTTCATAAAATAGCAATAATTATTGTTAGCATAATTTTGGAAAACATTTAATGTGATTTGTCAAATTCATAAAAAGAAAGTGATCATTCAAATCATTTGGTAAGATTTTTACCATTATTTGTCATGAAGGTACCTCCATTACTTCTATCTGATATGACAGTTTAGCAGACAAGACACTCTTGTTTGTAATAAGATGCATGTATGAGTTTCTTGCTGCATTGAAGACCCATTGGTGGCCTTCGGCTGTTGTCTGCTCTATGATGTTAATATTTAGCCCCATTGTCGGGTTGTTGTCTCTTTGACTTAATCCCCATTTCCACTCTCAATTCTATTCTTTTAAATCAATGACTTTGTACATTTTGGACATATATATTCACCACATTTGGAAGGGAGGGCATCCTTTGCATTTTTGCAATATTCATGTACCATTTCATTCCTGCAACTTTCAGGTTGAGAAAACATGTAAATATCATTTTCCTGCAATTGGCCAACTATTGTACAAATAAAATGTCAATTTCCTTGAAAAATCAATTTGTTTGGATTTTGTATCCAGTATTGCCTCTTGATATCTTTAACACATTTCTGAAGCAGTTTTCTCAGCAACTATACACATAGCTTCTTGATAGATGGCATCATGCCTCAACCTGCTAATCCATGTGTTGGCTTTCATTTCCTTCAGTATTCTTATTTACTGTTAGCTATAAACATAGCCCAGAATACATCTTGATTTATTTACCTTTTATTTTTAGGTCCTGGAGCTGCGGGGCTACCTCAAAGAAGTGGGAGCAGATATTTCTGCTGAGGCTCTTGAGGGGAATAGCTTAGGCGATTTACGTCAGATCATAGAAGCCAGCAAATATCTGTGGGAAAATCTAAATAACGATGCAGGTAACTATCAGTTTCATAGACAATGCACACTAGTTCTCTTTCTGGTCTATAAAAATCCCATGTGTGATAATTAGGACGAACTGCTGCTTTCAAAAGAAACCACATCTAAACATCAAGATTGGGTTTCATTTATGCACTTACAATATGTTTGCTTACATATTTTCATGATTTTTATAGACAATGACTGAATATTGGAAGTGCATAAATGAAACCTGATCATAAGAGATAACTGTATTGTATTTGAAGCTTTAAGGACGTCCATCGGTAGTTTTACTGTCGCAAATTTAGTTTACCTGGCGACGCGGAGCGGAGACAGGTAAACGGGTATTTGCGACAGTAAAACTACCGATGGACGTCCGCAAAGCTTCAAATACAATACAGTTATCTCTATTCTAATGCAAAACAATTTTATTATTAAATTTCAATCATGATTTCAGTGTAAAATCTTCATTAAAGAAAATTCCGTGAAAAGATGTTATCTTCTTTGGTCCCTACACTAGGTGACGTCATAGAAATGCTTCCGGCGTCAAAACATAAACACCGGGTGTTTTCTGGCTTCTGTGCCGCTTCAGAATGTAATAAAATTTGATAAAAAGAAGATTTTTAGGTGCAACATGTAAGTTTTTTGGCTTATTATGGTAGAAATTACATGTCAGTATATTCAGCAATTCAAAATGTCGGCTTCCTTAGTTACAGACAAGGAGATAGAGAATTTTATGCTTACTGTCATCCAATCAGAACCATTGTTACAAAATAATTGCATTAGAATGATGTTTAGATGTGCTTTTTCACAATTGTTGGATATTTTAGAATTGACAAAAGTCTAAAAATCTTTCTGCTTTATTGATGACTCAATAGTTATCAAAGGTACCAGTATTATAATTAAAGGTACCAGTATTATAATTTATGGATTTTCATAATTTCATATAGATTTGAATGTTTTTTTAGCTGGCATGGCATAAAAGGCAACAAGAGCATTTGTCATCACTAAGTATTCATTATTTATCTTTTCCATTATAAATTTCTTCAGATATCTTCTCATTTGAAACTACTAAATCAGTTTAAACCAAAAGTAAGGTTGTATGATTCTGAGGGCATGTAGTTTAAATTTTTTGTTGTTTTTTCAGTTAGTCAAAATGCCATGGCTAAAAATTGAACACATGGGTGAAGTGCATTGATATATCTTGAAAACCAAAAAAGCTAGAGGAAGTATGCGAGAGCTTAAAATACTCAGAATGTCAAGAGCTCACAACCTCCCTTTTTCACCAAACAATCTTGCTGTATTGTATAAGTTATTTTTGGATGAAATACAAGGTACATGAAAGCAGCTCATGGGAGCCTCTTGTTTAAAGATCTTCTTCTATGAAACTACTGCAGAGTTCTCCATAAAGTGGTGGTCTGAGGGATTTGACCACCAAAATTTGCAAAGGTCCGACACAATTTGGGTATTTTGTTATAGAAATAGTACATGTAGTGAGTACCAGCAGTTTTTCTTAGAGAACACTAGATCTATAAAATGATTTCGAGAACTCTGCTACTGCATAGATTTTATTTAATAAAATTTGACATGATTGATCAACATGGTCGAAATCATCAATAAACTGCTTATTGGAATTCTTGCTCTTTCATGATGATTATTATCAATTGTTTTCACTAGAAAAACCAAAGAGCTATCAAGCCCGCTTACTGCCTATGATGCCTGTCAACAGCTAATATTATTGACTAGATCGATTTTATAGACATTCTACATTCAAAATAGCTGTCGTATTTCAAAGTTGCTGTCAATCAGTTATTTTTGCCGTCTGCAGTTCAAATCGTCTTTCCTCTCGGCAGATTTGACCTTTACCTTTTAATCCCTCTGATACCATCAGATAACGACGGTCCTTTAACAGACGTCCGCGGTTTAATTGAGAAGTTAAATCTCGCGATCGGTATCGTGAACCTTGTTTTTAATTTAAAGTTTTTGCAATTATATATATATAATGTTCATGATGTTTATGTGGTATCTTTCAAATTAATACAAATTATTATATATATGGTTCGGAAGACTGAAAAATATTCGAAATCGGTAAAATCATCCCAAAGTTTTAACATCATTTTTAAATTCATAATTTTAGTACCTTGACGATTATGTTAAATTGTTTCCCCCAGGCATATACAATCAACCTTGTGAATTGAGTTCACATCAAAGGAGATTGTCATTCGACAAGCAGGAGAGTTAATTGCTTAATCCAGGTGAAAAAAGTTCTTTGATAGCGGCGATCCTTTTTTGATAATAATTAAATGTTCTAGTTTCGTAATGATATTAGTATTGAAATGTTTCAAATGAATTTTAAATTATAAATTGTTAATTATGGAATACGCATTTTTTACCAGTCAGGAACCATGATAGCGTATAATTTGTTTTCTTTATCAAACAGATTATTTCCACTTTTAAATTTCATAATTGAGATTTGTCCGACTGTAAAAATTTACCATAGATTCGTTTTAAATAGCGTAATAATCAATTAGAATATAAATACATCATCGTCTTTTCTTGATTTTAGGTGTCTATTGAATGGTATGTGAACAATAAACAGGCACGTGAAATTTTGTCAGATATCTAATTACTATCAGACATATAATTCTGCAATAAAATGTCTCTGTCCAAATTTTGACAGAAGAATAAAATGCCTTTAAGTGGCATTTGATTTTGTTCAAGATTTTTATTCACATACCTGTCTATTTGCATGTTAATAGTTTTGTTCATGTTCGATAAAATTTCCTTATCTAACCAGGAACATATATATCATGTATATTCCCAGATCTAACACATGTTTTTTTTTTTAAAATTTCGGGGTGAATGAAATTTCCTTTAACAAAGTTGATTTACCAGTATTTAGTAAGGTCTCCATCTCATGTTTATAAGCATACGCATTGTGAGTAAAGTTAATTCACAGAATCTGTGTATTCCTTCAGTAATCCCCAATTTTGATTGCGGTTTTCTTAAAGAAACAACCTATTGTATTTGAAAAAGTACGGTAATTGGACAAAGTTGTTGTTTTACTATTCATATACGCATGCTATGTTCTGTATCGTTTTTCGGGGTTGTCAGTATGACCAAGGAGATTATATGAGAAGGTCTCATATAACCTCTTTGGTATCATATATTAGTTTATTTTAAAGTATGAGTTCGTGTTCTAAAATTTTAATAAATTTCAAAATGTACTACTTTGAATCCTGTATTATTCACCTTTCTTAATGAAAAAGATTTATTTTTACCAAGGAGGTCATATAACTTCCTTGTTTTTACATTTAATCATTATTTGAAATACAAATGTATATATATAACATAACTTTATATATCAGTATCTTAGACTGCTAGTTCTTCACGTAAATTGCTAACTTTTAATCTAACTATTAAACATTGCTTATAATTAAATTGAATGGGGTCAAGCTATTTTTCTTTTATTCCTTAAATTTTATTCTATTTTACATTTTGTTGTACCGTTTTATATCTCAGTTAAAGAAGATTGTGTTTGTTAAAATTGTTCTCAAGCTGTCAGTAGTTTTCTTTTGACTTTATTGGTATATATGTATATAAAGAAGAACATCAATACACTAATTGATAGCCGCCAGTGGTGGATTGACCCGGGCATAGGCCGGGGGCATAATTGGCACGTGTTGAGGAGACAAATTGGAAAGAAACAAAATGAATGATTGTCGATAGTTTAACGTCCAGTGGCAAATATTTCATGCATGTTTCACTGGACGAGGATATCAACTGGCAGAAGAATGAAAAAATAAAGTGGAATGGTAAAAAACAAATACGATATAGCAGAGACATATGATACAATATGTCTCTGGATATAGTAATATGGAAACGAATAAAATATTTAAATGGTTTACATGGTGCCCCCAGGCATACGAGGTTCTGGTCCGCACATACAATCAATTTCTTAAAAAATGTGGGTCCCCCCCCCCCCATGTTTTATATAAAAATTGTCACGCGTAAAATGTACATTATATAATATGAAAATTATCCTCATTTGTATACAATTAATTTGGTTTATAAAATTTATGAAATTTAATTACATTATCTTAATCTATAAAATCTATAATCCCTTTTTTGGATGAAAATTTAATAATTTCATGCACGAAATTTTATACATCTTAGTGGTCAACAGATGTAGCTTGACCTTTAACTTGACATTGCTCAGTTTGTTCGCCTAAAATTAGCTGACACCAATTATCTTCTTGCACGAGAATTTCATACGGCGGCAAAATTCATGTAACAGTAAACTTAGGTGACCTTACTAAATGACCGTGGGAAAATCAATTCAGTGTTACATTCCATGTGTAATAATCGAGGCTCTTGAGGGTCCATTTGCAATTAATTTATGAAAGTCTACATTATAATCCTTTTTCAAATACATAAAAAATGTCTTCTTTAACTATTTATATTTTATAAGTCAACTCAATGGCGTATGTAAGATATACACGTCCATGAACAACAATATTTATTACGGTGCATGTCGTGGAGATCGTACCAATTATATTCAATTATTATTTTAACTTATAAATCTCTAAAAGTTACAAAAGTCGAGTGTGTGAGTTGCTAAGGTAGAGTTCCAAGTTAGTGAGCTATCTGCGGACTAGGATGTATTTTTTAAAAAAGGCAGGAGGAGCTAATTGGAAAAAAAGGCAGAACAGAGATACGACTAAAAAAAATGCCGGACATTTACTTTTATTTCACCCCAACCCCCTTTTTTAAAAAGAAACAATTATGTGGTAGCCCCCTTCTGAAAGTCGAGTTGTGAGTTACAAAAACATTTATACCTTCTCCAATTTTTTAATTTCCTATATTTAAACAGTCGTCAGAGTTTTCAGGTTTACTTCGCATTTAAAAACAAAGCATGTGTGCGGTGACCTAAAGTTGTTAATATCTGTGTCATTTTGGTCTCTTGTGGACATATGTCTCATTGGCAATCATACCACATCTTTTTTTGCATGAGGCTGGGTACTGGTATTTTGATGGCAGGTTTTAAAAGAGTTGTTTGAGACTTGTCTTTACTTCCTTTTGACGATAAACTTCTATCCAAGAATACAAATCTTTATTTTCAAGTTAGTAAAAATTATTAATACTTTACCCACAGCATGCCGAAAAAAAAGTCCATTTATGCGTAAAATACGGATGCAATATTTGCCACTCCACGTTCAGATATCCCAATTAAAGATGTATACCAACATTATCAACATATATTTGTACCTATTTAAAAAAAACAGCATCATAACTTTTGTTTTTCTCAACTCGATTCCCCGCAACAAGTGAATTTTCATCTCGGCACGCAAAATAAGTTCATTTAAATGTTTTTCGTATATATTTTATTTGATACCAATATTGACTTAAAATATTACTTCCATGGTCTTATTCGTCTACATACTGACAGTCAGTCAGTCTCACTTGCGGACAAACTTTTCACGTTCTAAAATTATACATTAAAGTAGTATGCTATACAAACAATAAGTTTAACTTTATTATTTAAACGTTGATCTGGAATCAATTTTATTGAAAAATTAAAGTCGCAGAAATCTTGAGATACTATCAATGTGGCATTATACACAACACAAATTAGCGCACATAGAAGACTTGTTGCGACACCTAACATATTACAGGTAATATACATGTAGCTGTCGGTAATTCGAAAATGTCGAGGAAAACTCGCACTAAATTCAAATAGCCGGAAATGTCAAGGAAGACTGATTTTGGGGTGTTACTAATTACAATGACTTGAACTAATCCGAATAATTCAGTCGTTTATATTACGCTGATCTACGATAACCTCGCAAGTAGGAGAGGACCATTTCGGGAAGGGGCCGAATTATTCGGATTCACAAAATAATGATGTGTATAGCAAGAGACTTGTGATTTTTTTTTGTGCTAATAAATATTATCTAAAGTATAAATTAAACATTTTAAAACCATATAATTTACATATGTTTTTTTTTAGGTATGCTATAGTTATGCATGAACTTATTTAACTAAGAACAAATATTGACATAGGAATAACTGTTTTCAGATGTATATGACAAAAACAACATAATTAAATTGAAGTCGAATTTCAGGGTTGAAAATTTGTAAGGGTTCTGCGGAACCCACATCTTCGCTTGCCAAGGATTACGATCCACTCCCGTTTTCTCCACGTCGGCACCGTGGAGAGAACGGGAATGGATCGTAACCCTTAGCTAACAAAGATGCGGAACCCAGTGTCTCGCCTACTTTTGCTGTTAACAAAAATGACGAAAAAAAATCAATAAAAAAAATCCTCTCGATACTATCTTTTGATTGTCAGAAGCTTCTTTAAAATATAAAAAAAAAATGTGGTATGATTGCCAATGAGACCTCTGTCCACAAAAAACCAAAATAACACAGACATTAACAACTATAGGTCAACGTACGGGCTTCAACAATAAGCAAAGCCCATACCGCATAGTTGGCTATAAAAGGCCCCAATATGACAATGTAAAACAATTCAAACGAGAAAACTAACAGCCTAATTTATAGAAAAATTAACGAAAAAAAAATTGTATCACATACACAAACGACAACCCCTGAATTACAGGCACCGGACTTGGTACAGACACATACATAAATAATGTGGCTAAAGGCTTTGCTCATTGTTGAAGGCCGTACGGTGACCTATAATTGTTAATGTTTGTGTCATTTTGGTCTTTTGTGGATAGTTGTCTCATTGGTAATCATACCACATCTTATTTTTTTTTTTTAAAGTTTGGTGGAAATCAAAGATAGTTTTTATCAGAATTTTAAAAACTTTAACCACAGAGTGAATATTTGCGGATGAAGCAGACGGAATGGAGGATCGCTATGTTTCGCGTTTTCATCGTAGGCTCGCCAAAAATGGGGCTGGGCCTTTGCTGATAGAATATTTATTTCAACTATGGATATTTATTACAAGCGCTGCAATCATCTTCACTTTCCATGCCTCATTTTAAGCCCATTTTTATGGGCATTGTGTATTCTGGTCTGGAGGTCCGTTACGGTCTGTCTGTCCGTTCATTCGTTTCTTTTTCCCTCCGTCTTCCCCGCTTCAACTTAAAAACTTTGGTCGTGGTTGTTTTTGTTGTTTTGATGTCAACCCAAAATCAACTTGAAACTGAGTACACATGTTCCCTGTGATATGATCTTTTAATTTCAATGCCAACTTAAAGTTTTTTACTCCCATCTTCACGGTCTACTGGTACTGAACATAGAAAATGATAGTGCGGATGGGGCATCCGTGTACTATCACATTTTCTTGTTGTTTATGTAAAAACAAAGATTTGTACAGCAAGCTGGACTATGTAAAAAGTAGTTGTTGTTACGTCTTGCATTATTAAATTTTGTTTTTATATTTTTATATTTTTATCCAAAATACTCTCGAAATTGATACCCATCTTTATTTTCGGACGGCCTCTTTTACTGGACATGACTCTATTGTTTTCTATCGTCTTCGACATGCATGAAATAGTTTCCACTAGGGACGCAACCAACAATCAATCAACCAACCCAACGTTTTGATTTTTTTCCGTCTATTGTTATGGACGACATAAAAAAATTAACCAAGGATACACAATTGAAATCAAATTTTTTTTTTTTTGATCTTACATAGAATGTTTTATGTCGACCCTTACGCTTACGTATACGTTATTGTATCATCTTTAGGAGAAAACAGCCTGTTCACAAGGCGGAGCTTCCATTTGAATTTTAAGGGGATGGCTTAGATGAAAAATAATGTTTTTTTTTTGCAAAGCTGTCTGTCCAGCAAATGTTTCTTACTCATAACTCCTGTCCTGCATTTTTTCTTATTTCCAGCCTTGCTGCGTGAAAGAACTGGTGTACACAACCGTAGAATTGTACACAAAATAGGTGTGCATTGCCCGTCGATGGGGACAATCGGTCATGCGTTACATTTAAAGCTTTCATCATACCGGGGTATTGACAGATATTACTTTTGTTGTAACATTCTAATCGGTATAACTGCATTCAACAAAGTTTAGTTATTATACCCCACGCAACGGGTTGCGGAGGGTATAATGTTTTTGACCCGTCCGTCCGTCCGTCAGTCCTGTTTCTTGTCATCTCAACTCCTCTCAAACCACACAACAGAATTTCACGAAACCTTTTCAGATGATAAGGACAAACTATGTAGTTGTGGATATCGACGGGAAATTGCGATTCAATTTTTTTCTAGGAGTTACGCCCCTTTGAACTTATTTACTTTAATGTACTACTGTAACAGTTTGTCATCGCAACTCCTCTCAAACCACTCAACAGAATTTCACGAAACCTTTTCAGATAATAAGGACATACTATGCAGTTGTGCATGTCGACGGGAAATTGCGATTCATTTTTTTTCTAGGAGTTAAGCCTCTTGGAACCTATTTTCTTTAATGTACTACTGCAACAGTTTGTCATCGCAACTCCTCTCAAACCACACAACAGAATTTCACGAAACTTTTTCAGATGATAAGGACATACTATGTAGTTGTGCATATCGACGGGAAATTGCGATTCAATTTTTTTCTAGGAGTTACGCCCCTTTGAACTTATTTACTTTAATGTACTACTGCAACAGTTTGTCATCGCAACTCCTCTCAAACCACACAACAGAATTTCACGAAACCTTTTCAGATAATAAGGACATACTATGTAGTTGTGCATATCGACGAGATTTTGTTTCTCCAGTGAAAATATGAAGACGTGGGGTATATGAGCGTGCTCACAAAGGTTCTATAATTTTGTACAGGTTCAATAATATGTACGATAGTAACATACTCAAAAAAGATTTTTTTTAATATATTAGCGATTAATTATATGAGTGGCTAGGTACAAGTTATAATCTTTATAGAGAAAAGCTCTCGGTTACAAAGAAAACAATACCATGGCAAAAAAGAGTGCATGAAATTTGGGCTAGAAAAAGAAAAATCGAACTTATAGCTCGGTAATGTCAGATAACAACGAGTATGGTTTTTCTTTACTTTTTCCATATGATAGCCAATGACAATAGTAGATGCACTTGGGCAAATATCAAACTAGTCCCGACTATGAAAGAAATATTTGCCACTGGACGTTTTAAGCAGCAACAATGTAATTGTATTTAAAGTATAAAATCCGCGTTATAAAATCTCTGTATTTGGCTTTCGACACATACAAAACTTCTTTTTTTTTATTTAGCACCTAATTCATATTTTAATGCATTTTACAAAGACGATGATAAAGACAATGCTGCAGGTTGCTAAAAACTTTCATTTTGGGCAGAGAGATCTATGTTTTACATAGACCAGTTTAAGTTATCTCTTCATTCAAAGGACTTGTATATAATTGGGAAATATATTGAAACTGAACTGAATATATTGATATCAAAATAACATTGTAAATAAAATATGAAAAAAATCATGTGTTTGATTTTCTACGATAATTTTGTCTTATTTGGTTAAATGGAAATTTCTTTTCAATCTATCAGATTTAAACGCTACTTTGTGTATGATTGATAAAATACATGAGAATGTGAAGCAGGATAAAATGTGTTACATATCAGTGAGAACTAAACAATCAAACACAACATAAAACAAAATAAATGTAACCCCGTACTCAGTCTATCCAATAACCAAAAAGCAAGGTGATCCCTAGCGTTTTCACTTTACAGTTCTGGCATAAAAAAAAATCCACTTTTATTAATATTGTATTTCAATATCTAGGCCTTCCTTAATGCATTAATGTCAGTTAATTATCATCATCTCCTATTGTTTTACCATGTTTTCTTCTGTACTGCAGTGACTAACCCCTTTACGACCTGACGTGAAGTATTTTCCGCTAGACCTAATTAGCTAGAGAGCTAATTAATTGAAAACAGACAAGGCAAAACCTATGCTGCATGAAAAGGCAGTCATGAAATTCAAATATGTATATTTGTATTTTTAATTAAAAACTGGACTTGTACTGTACATTAGACGGGACTGACCTGTCACCACGCCTGTCACTAGTATGCATACGATGATCTGTAAATGTTCTTGAAGTCGTCTTTTTTCGGACACCAATTTTGTACATTGAGTGTTGGTTTTTTTTAGAATGACAGAAAAATATTCAATAATTTCATTTATTTTCGAATAAATAATATATAAGATCTTGTTTATTTACGAATTGATGCCCGCAGTTGTATTTTAAAAAATAAATCGCTCAATCGGCTGATTATCACCAAAAAGGATAATGTATGGTCAGTATAATTGTTCTGACACAGGAGCGGATCCAGAATCTCGTTGTCTGGGGACACCATAAATCGTTTCTATATTTCTATATCTTTTTTTATTTCGTTATACTATTGATCTTAATATTTTCCTGCCAATTGATCTGTATTATAATCGTCCTTAACATATATCAAATATCTGCCACTGGACGTTGAACAACCAAGCACTATCCATGATCAATCATTATGCTCTTTATAGTTCATCACCTCTATTCTATTATCTATATTGTTTTGGTATCGCTCCCAGACTTACTTGTTGGCACATTTTTCTTATATCTGTAAATACCTTCAAATCCTTATAAATGATGACCTATTCATATCCTCATGCATGTATGTTGTGCATGGTAATTTAGAAACATAAAATATAACTGTATGCTTGGGCTTTAAGAGAAATGTATAAGTCCAAGATTGTGTTACAAATTAGATGTTCTGAAAATAAAATACATTTTATTAATGATTATTAATGAGGAAATGTCAATTTATTTTTACTGGACCGGGAGGAAAGAGGGGAGACAGTTGTAAAATAAATTGAAAATTGTTCTCGAAAAGTAAGAGAAATACGACGTTCGACATTACACATATATTTGTACCTATTCATTAAAACACAGATCAGAAGTTTCACTTGGTAGTCGATCTTTATCTGTATTGTATTATAAACAAATACAAATTCGTACTGTTCAAATCAACATGTACATGTATTTTACACCAAAGCTTTTGCAAAGAGACATTACACACAGGTGTCCATATTTACACACCCTCTGGTGAGTTTACATAGATCATGTGGACGCTGGTATTAATTAACTGCCAGTTAAAGAGTGGTTAATTTCTGCTCTAGATGAGAAGATACAGAAGCAATAAAATCATATATTTTTTTGTGTGACATGAACTGGGCCCATCGGTAAATCCGCCGTGAGTTCATCGCTTAAGGTTACAAGTCTTTATTTTACCAAGACAACTGATTTCCACAGCAACTAGATAGAAGTAGAAACCAAACATTGTCCGACATAAACCGCCTGACAAAAGTTTATGTTAACTTTTTTTTTGACTTTTTTTCTTTCTCCTTTTGTCTATTTCCTCTATCCATTAACGTTAAAAAGGCATCACAGTATAATTGTTCCAGACAGTATGAGTTTTTGGACTGTACGCGTACAATGTGGACCGTATCCATACTTTTTGAAAATACTCATACGCTCGGACCGTGTCAAGTTTTTTCTTTTCTGCCGTCTCTATCTTGTTTGTTTTCTCCTTCTTTCCTTCATTGTACGTTTATGTAGGATTGTATTGTATTATGGAAATGGGGAATGTGTCTGACTAAAATTAAGAAATTAGTCAAGTTTATTAGATACAAATGCGTATAACAGATCAGCATAACTTAACTCTCAAATTAATATAAAAAAGTTCAATTGTAATTGAAATAAAAACTGTACATTTTAACTATTCAAAAAAGTCACGCAAATTAAATATGTTAATCTTTTGTATTTAGCATGTCGATCAGTAATACATTAATTGAATTATGAAGATTTCGGAAGTAAACACAATGTAGGAGGACATTTTTTTTAATATTTAGCAAATTCACAAAAAAATGCAAATTCAAAGGAACATGCATGATCTGCAAACATGTAAATGTTAAAAAAAATATTAATAAAATTGAGAATGGAAATGGGGAATGTGTCAAAGAGACAACAACACAACCATAGAAAAAACAACAGCAGAAGGTCACCAATGTAGCGAGAAATTCCGAAATTACGTTACTTGTGGTAGCAAGTGTCACTGTAGGCGAGAGTACCAAACTAGGATTCGGAACAATAATACAAATAATATCAATTTGTAAAACTAAAAATAAAGATTGTGATAAGGTTTGTTTAAATTTAACCCATATGATCCAACAACATGTATGATCAGCTCGTACTTGACCGTACGCGTATACTCATACGGTCCGACCGTACGCGTATGGTCGGACCGTACGATTATACGCATACGGTCCAAATACTCTGGATCATAATCACATTTGATTTTTTTTTACGCTTGGTAACTGAACATAAACTTCACTGATTATTGTAACATGATTGAAGAATATACGTGAATGGTGTGAGAATGCAAAATACATTCTGAGGTGACGAAAGTTTATTTAACAGCAATACACACGTCGGTTTTGGTTGAAAAATAAAACAATATGTGCATAGTAAAAAAATACAGGCCATCGATTTATGCTTGACTACATGACACACAATTGCATACTTATTTAACATTTATTGTAGGCCCGTCTTTCTGGAAACTTAATTTTTAGTCCATTTTCTCTATTAATTGGTACTTTTCCTTTATACATAAAGTTGTTGGACTATTATTCTTTGCAGTCAGTGTTTGATAAGCATTATGTTATAATCGCATTCTGAGGAATGACTAAATTCTATCTTTCTTTTCGGAAGTGATGAAGACTGAAGTTTTTAACGGCTAGACACCTTTTACGCTGTCGGTTTTGTTAATTGAAAGTGTGTATTGTATAGTCTATCGTTCACACCTCCACATCAAATTGATCCAATTAGAAATAAGCAATAATAGTATATATTGTTACACGGACCAATCAAATGTGGGTGTAGGTGGGGCATGTTTTTTCGGGGGGGGGGGGGGGTGTTTTTTATATATTAAAACAAATACCGGGAATGTCGCATTACGTTTAAAACCTTTTTCACAAACAATTAAGTAATATAAACAGTTTCTGTTTATTTCGTGTACTTCTCTTCATGGATATTATACTCGTCTTGACCAAAGAGGCGATGAATAGATTTTAACAATAGAGTTTTCCGGCAAGATTCAAGTAAATAATTATTAAAGCAAGTAATGCAACGTGCATACTATGATAGTAGAACTATAGAAAGCATATACGTGTATGAAGGAGTTTGAAAAGATTTCTGTAATATTTCAGTATAAAATAGGTTTCTCGTGTAGACTTCTTTGTAGAAATCATAGAGTTTAAAATATTTATATTTCTCACGATTTCCATTCTCAATTTTTTATGTCTGTAAACTGTGAGCCTCTGACATAAAATTTGATAAATTGACATCTCGGCTTCTAATAACCAATTAGGGAAAAGAAAGCATGTAATATATTAACTTTATTTGATTGCATCTGATTGAAGATGTTTTCCTAGGAAAATACACTAACTAATTATTCATTCACATGAACATCTCCGTATTATATTCGGTAATACTTTTGAATATTGTACGCTACATATACATGCATTCTAATCTAAACAGAATAAAATAATGTTAGTCAAATAAAGACAAGTCTGCTCTGTTCTATCATAAAACGATACTGTTAGTCAACGTAAACAATTTCAAATTAAAAAATCAAACAATTGTAAAACAAGAAAATAACAGGCACGTGATTTATTGCAATATTTAGGTTATTCGGTCTATATAATTCACTCAAATCTGATGTTTGAATCCGAATTATGAAATGTTAAAAAACACTTTCATAAAAAAAATCGCGTGCCTGTTAAATGCGCACATACCTATATGTGTACCTAAAGCAACAGAAAAAAATTTGTTAATAATGATACTAAGTCTTTCAATTGAATATCTTTATATTAAACGTATGATTAAATGTACGATTTCAGCAATATGAATCCTTTCAATAATGTTAATTTATATAAATCAATTAACTATTTCAACATTCCTTCATTATACAACTTTTTTTTATTACACTGTCATTGAAATTGACAAATAGCCGCTCCTACTAATTAAGGTGGTTTCCTTTGATGTGAATTAAACTCAGGTAGGTCTGCTTTTGAAAACAACTCATAAGCTTTGGACGATGTTTACTTGTGGTAATTAAGAATATAAAGAACAAATGTGACTTTTTCAATTCTTTTGAGCGGTTAATTTTAAATCTTAAATATTAAAATTTGCATTCATGATAATTGTATTAATTTGAAAGAAGTACCACATATAAACATTACTTATATAGTTATTGTAATAACTTTAACAACGTTAACGTTCACGATATCGATCGCGAGATTTAACTTCTTATAATTAATTAAACGGACGTCTGTTAAAGGGCCGTCGTTATCTGATGGTATCAGAGGGATTAAAAGGTAAAGGTCAAATCTGCCGAGCGGAAAGACGATTTTAACTGCAGACGGCAAAAATAACTGATTGACAGCAACTTTGAAATACGACAGCTATTTTGAATGTAGAACGTCTATAAAATCGATCTAGTCAATAATAATAGCTGTTGACAGGCATCATAGGCAGTAAGCGGGCTTGATAGCTCTTTGGTTTTTCTAGTGTTTGGTGTAGCCATTTAATTTTTAAGCTATAAAAGATTGAAAGACACTTTGAATATCTAAAATCTGCGGTAGATTGTGATTGCCCTGCCCTTTATATGACTATTTTTCTGCCCTTTTTGTTTTGTTTCTGGTAAACAAACAAATAGATAAATTAAAAATGTAAACAGCCAAATAATTAGCACAAGATCAACAAAAAAGAGATTTTTGTAATGAATTCTTTTATCGTCATCAATGTTGTAGATTGTCCATTGTTCAAGATGCACATAGACCTAGGTAAGCAACACAGGCTCTTAAAGTCACTTGTTTTCATTCGTTAATGTCCAGGTTTAATGTATACATGTCAACTGATAATTCTTATTATGCATGAAACATTTGTTAACAAACACATATCAATCAATAAATCTTTGTTTTACATTGCTTGATCTAATGCTTTGTTAGTATTTAGTCCTAGTGTTCCAAAACGATATCTCAGCGATCTCAGATTGACCTTTGTCAGTATTTAGTCCTAGTGTTCCAAAACGATATCTCAGCGATCTCAGATTGACCTTTGTCAGTATTTAGTCCTAGTGTTCCAAAATGATATCTCAGCGATCTCAGATTGACCTTTGTCAGTATTTAGTCCTAGTGTTCCAAAATGATATCTCAGCGATCTCAGATTGACCTTTGTCAGTATTTAGTCCTAGTGTTCCAAAACGATATCTCAGCGATCTCAGATTGACCAACAATATCTCAGCGATCTCAGATTGACTTTAATTGTGACTCTGTAACATTTATCCAAGTTTTTGTGACAAGTCTCACTTGCAACTGCTCCATTTTAATGCCATTACCCTATGTACAAAATTTGTAAATTAATTGTTTGATCTTTAAAATCCAGAGTACTTTAATTCAAAAAGTTTAGCTTTTTGTTCTGGACTCCCATCTGATGTGTAATTCCCGATATAGAAATGTCCTGGTGAAGATAAAGCAAGAGAATATAGTCCTTGTATCCCTATAAGATTTACTCTGTAGTAAGAGATGATTTGTCTATTACAGCCTAAGATATGTAGTGCATGGTTCTTAATGTCGGCCACAATAACATTATCTAACGGTGTTGTAAGTATATCTGAAGGTTTAAATGGTCTATCTTCAGTGTTAACGGCAGGATTACCAGTGTATATGTGTATCACTTGTCCTGATGGTCCGAGTATTATCACTCTGCCTCTACGTATTTCATCTAACTTATCCACCACACATATATTACCTTGACTTGTAGTTGTAATCCTGTAAGGATATGTAAACAAGGGTTTGTTGTTCTTGTCGTATTCAAATTTAGTCAGATGGTTTCCACTTAAGTCCATCACTATGACCACACGTTTTCCTCTAGCCGGAAATATTTTCCCCGCGGGTATAGCTCCAATGATGACTCTATTATCTTTAGTAATATGTATTCTGCATGTTGTTAGTGGTGCAATGTCGTATATAGTGTGAGTTATCTGTCCTGTTCCAGCATTCATCCACTTCAGAAGTGTTCCTCCATCCGATACAAGGATAGCATTAGTAGAAGTAATTGCCATGTCCCAAACAATCATACTAAACCGTGATATAACCTCAATTTTGTTTTGTTCAATTTTAATATGTTGAACTGTTTTTCTGTTGTCTGCTATCCAAACTGATCCATCCTGGCAGGAAACCAGACTATAAATACGACTAAGATCTGTAATAAATTTTGTGTCAACTTTAATTTTGATATTAGCTTTATCAGTTTTCATTACTTGAGGTTCACTTGAAACAGTTAGCTTGCTTAGTTTGCTCTCTGTTTCCAATTCCTGTCTGATCATTTCTGCCTTATACTCCTCTTCTTCCATTACTTCATGACCTCGGTGAACTTTAGTCAGACACTTCAGACAAATAAATTGTTCACAAGTTTGACAAAACAAACAACAGACCTGTCCATCATGTTCTTGACACTTAATGTCAGTGAGTTTGAAATGTTCCGTTGATTGTTGACAAAGTCCTAAATCTTTTATATCTATAATTCTGTGATCACTGGTGCTTTTAATTTTTAGATGGACCTTTTCTTTACATCTATGACACATCAATAATGAACAATCCAGACATTTCCATTCTATCTTCGTTTCTACTTCACAAAACTGACATCTTATAGGTATCTGGGCCTTTAAGGTAGACTGTTTGAATGCCATTATTGAAAAGCAAAATGTCTGAAGTACCATCTTTTGTGTCTATTTATAGTTTACCCGTAATACTAAAAATAGATTTAAATTTCCTTATCGTCTTCTTATTTATAAAGTCATTTAAATCTGAAATATTGTATGAATAAAGTTTAAATAAAATTTATCGAAACATAAGTTACAAAAAGTTGCATATTTTAGTATTGAATATATGATTCAACTGTGGTCCATCATAAAATAATGTATTTTATTGTATAGCAATATAATATTTTCCACAGAACGTAACCAAAAGTTAGCGTGCAATAAATTCTAATATTGCACTAGTGCAATAAATCTTCAAAATTCATGACGTCATCAACGTTTAAATCTTAGTTTAAACTAATTTTTTACTTTCAAATATTATATTGCTATACAATAAAAGGGTTATTGCATGAATATTGGGGAATATTGTCCCTCGTAGAACATATATTGCACTCGCAAGCTCGTGCAATATAAAATTCTACTCGGGACAATATTCTGCTTCAAATTATAAAATAGCATTTAACTGAAACTTGTAATAAAAAATAGTACATGCATTGTTTGACTTCTTCAAGTCAGAGAATGTATTTGCAAATTTCACCTGTATGATTTTTTATGAAGTTTAATATAATTACAATATACAGTAGAAATATGAAAATAGAGTGTAAAAACAACACACTTTTCATATTGAAAAATGATGCTCTTGTGTATCCCAAATTTCTAATTTATTTCATTGAAGGTTCAATTGTATGGAAATACTGGCCTTTTCCATGATTTCAATTGATAAGAGTAAAAACTACATGCCTGAGAACCAACTTGAACTTTAAACTTTGTATGACTTTTGTTAACAGTACATAAGTGGCAATATTTTATTCACTCAAAAAGCAAAGTTTTATATAAATTTACACAACGGTCTTCCATAAACATCAGTTTTGCCCCCCCCCCCCAAAAAAAACATTAAGATTTTGTGGATTAATGAGCATTATCTCTGTGGTTACTAATAAGCTGTTTGTTTCTTTTATTCTTCAAATTAAATGACTAAAAGCAATATTATCTCCCTTATATAAGTGTGTGCTTAACTCCGTTGTCTCCCTTTATTTTACCGATTTAGAGATGACTTGAAACAATATTATTTCCTTATATAAATGTTATCTCCCTTTATTTTATAGATTTAGAGATGACAATGAACAGTATTATCTCCCTTGTATTAGTGCTGCCACCTGATCAGATACAAGAACCAGTACTCCAGTTTTGTGAAGCAGTTGCTAAATCAAGCAGTGGAGACAAAAGAGCTAGTTTGAGAATTAAATTGTAAGTTAGTCAGTAACTGAATTTAGGGGGCATTGTTTTGTATGGATATAAAAAAGAAGACCTAGACTCTCCACAAGAGACCAAAATGACACAGAAATTAACAACTATAGGTCATCGTACTGCCTTTAACAATGAGCAAAGCCCATACCGCATAGTCAGCTATAAAAGGCTACGAAATGACAATGTAAAACATATCAAACGAGAAAACTAATGCTGTTTTGAGCTCAGTCCTTGAGCTGTTTTTTGCTCTATAGTCAAGTTGTTGTCTCTTTGACACATTCCCCATTTCCATTCTCAACTTTATTTTATAGATTCACAAGATGCCATTGATCATGTTGATAGGATTTTCTATTTTGTGTGTTTTGTCATCATCACTTAAATTCATTAGAACTCAAAGATTATTGTAGGGTCATTGCTCACTACAGAACTCAGGGTCTTTTGTAGGGTCATTGCTCACTACAGAACTCAGTGTCTATTGTAGGGTCATTGCTCACTACAGAACTCAGTGACTATTGTAGGGTCATTGCTCACTACAGAACTCCGTGACTATTGTAGGGTCATTACTCACTACAGAACTCAGTGACTATTGTAGGGTCATTGCTCACTACAGAACTCAGTGACTATTGTAGGGTCATTGCTCACTACAGAACTCAGTGACTATTGTAGGGTCATTGCTCACTACAGAACTCAGTGTCTATTGTAGGGTCATTGCTCACTACAGAACTCAGGGTCTATTGTAGGCTCATTGCTCACTACAGAACTCAGTGACTATTGTAGGGTCATTGCTCACTACAGAACTCAGTGACTATTGTAGGGTCATTGCTCACTACAGAACTCAGGGTCTTTTGTAGGGTCATTGCTCACTACAGAACTCAGTGTCTATTGTAGGGTCATTGCTCACTACAGAACTCAGTGACTATTGTAGGGTTATTGCTCACTACAGAACTCCGTGACTATTGTAGGGTCATTACTCACTACAGAACTCAGTGACTATTGTAGGGTCATTGCTCACTACAGAACTCAGTGACTATTGTAGGGTCATTGCTCACTACAGAACTCAGTGACTATGTGTCTATTGTAGGGTCATTGCTCACTACAGAACTCAGGGTCTATTGTAGGGTCATTGCTCACTACAGAACTCAGTGACTATTGTAGGGTCATTGCTCACTACAGAACTCAGTGACTATTGTAGGGTCATTGCTCACTACAGAACTCAGTGGCTATTGTAGGGTCATTGCTCACTACAGAACTCAGTGACTATTGTAGGGTCATTGCTCACTACAGAACTCAGTGTCTATTGTAGGGTCATTGCTCACTACAGAACTCAGTGACTATTGTAGGGTCATTGCTCACTACAGAACTCAGTGTCTATTGTAGGGTCATTGCTCACTACAGAACTCAGTGACTATTGTAGGGTCATTGCTCATTACAGAACTCAGTGGCTATTGTAGGGTCATTGCTCACTACAGAACTCAGTGACTATTGTAGGCTCATTGCTTATTACTAGATTGAAGAACCAGATGGAGTACAACATGTTTACATTGCATGGATATCAAATGGTTATTATCAATTTAGTTGCAAATATAAAAAAGAGCCAATGAGACAACTCACCACAAGAGACCAAATGACACAGAAATTAACAACTATAGGTCACCGTATCATCCTGTATGGCCTTCAACAAACCTATTTCTATGATACAATTTTTTTTGTAAGAATCTTGTATCCTCTGATTTTACAATATTCTACCTTTCTGACAGATTATCAAACTTGTTTTCTGGTCTGGACGAGAAGAGTTCCTCAAGAGCTGATGTATACTTATGTTTAGTCAAATTAGCCCACCAAACAGATCTATTGTATTTAGTCAATACAAATCTTACCAATGTAAGTATACATTATTTAGTTACAGTTATAACTCAGACTTAATTTGTATTACTATGTTACATAAAGTTACAGAAAATCAATCTTGACAATGACAAATAAGAGATGTCCTGTAACTGAGTTCCTAAATTAAAGTCTTAATGCAAATAGCTCACATATCAAAAAAGTATAAATAAATTAATATACAGTGAAACTTGTCTGTAAAGAACCCTTTAAAGACTGAAAAATTTGTTTTTGTTAAGACTTGTGTTCTGTTTATACTATGGTGTTATTAATAATAATGGTATTCAAATAAATCCCCGAATATATTGAAATATTGGATTGAAGTCAACCTTAGACCTGTTTCCTTGTAATAGGAGTACTTTGACTAATAAGTATTTAGTGTATGTCAGCTAACTCTCCATTGTTCTTTTATTTGTAGGTAAAGAAATGGGCCAAACAGTGGGATGTATCATCAACAAAGTACCAGAATATACTGAGAAGTTTACATGATGCTTTGTTAGATACTAAAACAAGGTAAACACTTTACTGAGTTTATATGTACATGGAGGCATTGTTATAATACATAATTTAGTATTGGTATTGTAAGAGAAGATTGTCCTGAACATGCATGAAATATTTCTACTGTACGTTAAGCAGCCAACAATCAATCAATGTAAGAGAAGACATGATGTGAATGGAGCCTTATTTTGCTTGATTTATTAGTGAAATTTGTAATTTAAATCTAGAATTCAATTTATGCCAGTATTTAAGTTGAGATAGCACAAAATTTAAACAGTGTCCTATCAAAGAAATGAGGACAAATGGGCACAGTTAAATGAAGAGAACATACATTTGATTTCTTGTCTGAAAAGGGACAACTTGATCATTTTTATAGATGAAGAAATGAATCAATTGAATAAGTTATTGTATTTTTGCTGGATATATAGTATATTTATGTTGTATTTACTTATTTCATTCATTTTTTTTTCAGTGAAGCAGCAACAAAAGTAATGATAGATCTTCTTGGTACATACACAGAAGACAATGCTTCTCAGGCTAAAAATGATGCTCACAGGTATGTATGTGTCATTTATAAACCTAACAAATTTAGGAACTGTCCTGTAAGTCTTTTCTTTTTCATGTAGACTTAAATGTATTGATGAACATTATAAATATGGTGCTGCTTGTTTAATCATTGTCTTTTTGGTATAAACATCAATTCCATTCTTGAAGCAAAACTAAAATGTTTTTGTTTTTTGTTTTTCTAAATTGAAATCCTCGAGTTTGATTTAGAAATTGCAGACGGAAGTGTCATTGTGTACTTTAAAAAGGAGACCTAATGAAATTACAATGAAATCGAACGACAGATATTAAAGGCGTAGTCCATCATGATTTGTTACCAGCAGGTCCAGATCTACACAATGCAGTCCCTTATTTCTCACAATAAAGTCATGAGCTTTCCAGTATAACTTATCAACTTTTATCGTAAGATTTTTTCAGAAATTCTCTTTTTACTCACTCATGAACACAGACAGCAACACAGTCATCATCTTATTAGAGAATATTAAACAAATGAAATAATTAGCAGACCCTAACACATTTGTATTATTTATAGATGTATAGTAACACATTTAGCAGACCCTAACACATTTGTATTATTTATAGATGTATAGTAACACATTTAGTAGACCCTAACACATTTCTGATGGACCACCTGTTATTACTGAAGCCTGTCAAGTTCCTGGAAGGAGAACTCATACATGATGTAAGTATGTACTGGAATAGATGGATGACATATATACATTTATGAGGAAACATTCAAATTTTTGTAAATGGTTTTCTTCCTCTTTTAACAAATGCAAATTGTCTCTCTAATATGTAAAAGTTGTTGTTTTTATGAGCTTTATATACAACTCATATAATTAATGAAGGAACAGGGTTAGGCAACAAGCTGTGAAAGGTTTTACGAAACTATCTCCTTTTGAAATTTTGTATTTTGTTCAACACTGTACGAAATTTTCGATTCTGAATTCACCTATACCCACTAAATTCACAATAATAGTATTTAACCAATGATAATAAAATCACAGTAGTATAAGGTCAAATAACGAAAATACCAAACTCCGAGGAAAAATCAAAATGGAAATTCCCTAATCACATGGCAAAATCAAAAGCTCATGCACAGCGAACAAATGGATAACAACTGTTATATTTCTGACTTGGTACAGACATTTCCAATGTAGAAAATGGTGAATTAAACGTGGTTTTATACCTAGCTAAACATCTCTTGTATTTCAGTTCCACAGTAGTATAACGCCTGATGTATGATTTATTTTTCTTTGATAATGCTATGAAATCATATATTTATCATATTGTCAGGAATTTACTGCGAAACAGGGTTTTTATAACTTGATCATTTTGTCAAATGCTCTCAAACCTTTTGTCTTATTTTCCAGTTATTATCCATATTTGTATCAGGGACAATAACACAGTACCAACAGTTCTACAAAACTAATACAGACTTTGTCAAGTCATTAGGTAAATATTACTGATATAGTACCAACAGTTCAATAAAAAAAAAATTATCACTTTGTCAAATCTTTGAAGTAAATATTACTGATATTTCAAGTTCCTGTAATGGGTATGTAAAATGATAATTGAAAATGAAACTATAGTACACAGCTGGTAAACAGGAATGTCAGAATTTACCTAACTATTAGTTTCCAAGTTTTTGTCTGCTCTGTGATTTTTATGCAATATCAATTTCAGATATTACATTGTATCGAATGTCAGGTCCTATCATCAGTTGTTGGAGCAAGTAGCAACACCCATAAACAGTTCATGTTTTTTGTTAATTTTCAATATGAACATCAATTATGACTTTTGCATTACAACTGAGGCCACGGTTTTTTAATTTGTTGGTTTACGGATTTTCCCCATGAAAAAGTCGGGTCGGTTGGTCGGGAAAAAAAAAGAAAAAAAATATCTTTCAAGACAGAAAAAAAAATGCAAAATAAATATACATTTCACCATTCTAACAAAATGTTTTTTATGCTATTTTGTCATCATTTCAAATTTTAGTTCGATGAAATATTCTTGCTCAGCTGTCATAAATATCGCATGACATTGTCTAATGATTTGCCGTAAAAAAAGGGGGGTGTTCACAGACAAAGACGAAATTAAATCGTCTTTTCACAAACAAGAAAAACAAATTCGCGTAGCTCTTAATCAATTCCAGAAAACTTGGTGAGTAATGATCTTCAAAAACGAAAACTGATAAAGAAAAAAATGTAAAAAAACATCGTACGAAAATAAGTTTCAACACACGTGTCAAAAACGTAATAGACTCGTCCACGGAAAAAACGAGAATATCGGGTTTATAATCTAGTGTCATGCATTCCCGTTTTTTATCCAAATGGACGATATTTTTTTTTTTATTATCCATGAAACAAGAAAATTCTAAATGACTTGTTGATATTCAGAACTTTTACTTCCAAGGTGCTTTCCACCTGTCCACATTTGGACAAGTCTATTTCTATGAGATTATACATCTTACAGACTGATGACAAATAAGGGAAACGAACTTATTGTGTAATGGGTTTTAAACACAGATTTCGTTCCGCAAAATTATTTGCGTAAACGACATTTCAAGGTCAGTTATAATTGATTTGTCTATTTTTAGAAACGTAAACTGGAAGTTTTATTTTTTCACAACAGAGAGTGTTATCAATTTTGTTAGTGATTCATGCATTTCATTTCATAAAAAAAGAATCATTTAATTATTTTTCAGGGATAATGTATTTGTTTGGGTCGGCGGGAATAAAAAAGCATGAAAAGTCAATTTTATTTTTATTCTAGGAATCGGCAAAATCGGGTCGGCGGATCCGTAAACCAACAAATTAAAAAATCCTGGCCTGAAGTAACATAACTTTATTTCGTGTACATTGATAATTTGACAGATTTAAAAAAAAAAACATGTCTTGTAGTTCAATTAGTCAGCTGTGGTACAGTAGACATAGCAACAATATAGCTATCTCATTACTATGATTAGAATTTGTCAACACTACAGTATTTGCAAATAGTATTCTCGAGATGTGTTTACAGCAGTGAACATACACCAAGTTGTCTGAACTTGCTACTGATTTTTTTGTCTCATTATTTATAGGTTTATCACATGACCAGAACTTACGTAAGATGAGAATGTTGACGTTTATGCAGATGTCAGAAAATAAAAAGGAGTTAGACTATAGCGTCATCCAAAAAGAGTTAGATCTTCAGGAGTCAGACATTGAAGAGTTTATCATTGACAGTAAGTTCTCAATAACATTTCATATGCTAATATTTATGCAAAAGTAAATATAAAACTTTTTGAAAATCACAGGGGCACAACTAACTGTACTGAAAGACTATACATGTCACTTACAGCAGAATTCAGATCTTCAGAAAAAAAATGAATTACTTCGGAGTTTAAATGGTCTTACAGTTTTCCATTTGTCATTTACAGAAGAATGGCCTAGGTAGTATATACAAGATCATAAAAGTCTGTTTTCAAAATTCTCAAAATTACAAATTACTTATAAAATTACTATGAGAAATGTTTAAACCACAAGAGAAATATGCATGGAAAATGACATTTTTATAGAACCACAACATAAATAAATTTTAATTTTTCAACTGGTGTAACTTAATATACTATTAGTCATTTTCAATCATATACATGGTAGTTGACAACACAAGGGTACTGTAGATTCATTATTATTCAGTGGATACCAATTTTGTGGATTTCGTGGGTACAGGTAAACCACGAAATTAAATGTTCAAAGAATAACAAATCTTCAATAGGCTTGTATGCAGACCTGGGCAAAACCACAAATTTAGATGCCCACCAACATACAAGTTTTCCCTCATCCACGAAAATTGGTACCCACGAAAATAAATGTATCTATACACAGGTTTTGATAACTGTAAACCAAACTGTAATTTTTCTTTAAGAAATTGTGTATCTCACTTTCAAGAAATATTTTTTTAAATGTCTGACATTTTGTTCATTTCTGTAGTTTTAAGAACCAAGTCAGTGCGAGTGAAGATTGACCAGATGCAGAAGAAAGTTGTGATCCATTCCTCTATCCATCGACAGTTTGGCAGACAACATTGGCAGATGATTCAACAAAGTCTGTTACACTGGAGAGACAACCTGGATACAGTTCAAACCAGTTTGAAGCAGCTGGACATGCTACGTACTCAACAAGTTGGGGCACAATAAGGAGAACTGTTTAAGAAATACCATCTGAAGTGCTTATTGTTTAAAAAAAGACAAAAATGATACTGTTGTCAAATATTGAAATAAATAAATACAGGCATTGGATTTTATTTTACTGTTATATTTTAAGCTTCTGTTGATTCATTTATTTTCGTTGATAAAGGTAACTTACATGTACAGTGGATTTAAGGTAACTTACATGTACAGTGGATTTAAGATTTCGTGGTGTCGCCTAAGTCTGCATACAAGCCTTAAGACAACTTGTCAAATTTGTTGAACATTCAATTTTGTGGTTCAACTGTACCCACAAAAATTGGTATTTAACGAATAATAATGAATCCACGATTATGTAAATAAATAATTATAGGGAAGAAGTCCGAGGCAGCAACCGAACTACAAAAAAAATCAAGACATCTGTGTACACTTCATGTGATGGACATCTCTTGACAATACAATAGTGCTATGAAACTCACCATAATTAATATTTGTTTCAGTATACTGGTTTATAGTTTCAAACAAAGCACCTTTTACCTTACAATATTTATCTTCTAGAGAAACACAGGAGTTGTAGGGTCAACTACTCCTGTTTTTGTTGGACTCACAGGGTCAAAATGAAAGTGCTTGAATTTGAATATTGTATTACCCAAAACCTAAAATAAAATTGCTGATTTAGTCTCCTATGATGAAAGTCACAGAATGCCAGACAGAAATTGCTATCTAGAGGGTGGTGTTAACATTTTGTTAAAAACTTTATATTTCAGACGGTAGAAAACCTTGTAGCTTCAAAATTTGTATGCAGATGCCTTATGTTCAGAAGTTTTTATCCGTCACATGTCTGTTATCCTTGACCTCATTTTCATGGCTCAGTATAAAATAGGGAGATAAGGTATGATTGCCAATTAGTTAACTACAATGAGTTCAAAGTTCAAGTGAAGTGGATATAAGCATTAATGGGTAACAGAACAGCCTTCAACAGTGATATAAAACCATACCGTATAGTCTGCTGTCTGCTAAAGACCCTACATGAAAAATATCAAACAATTCGATTGAGAAATTTATCAGCCTGATTTATAAACAAAACCTCAGCAATTTACAAATACAAATATGACAGACATGTACCAACAACAACCAGTGCATAACAGGCTCCTGACTTGAGTCATGCACATAAAGAATGAGGTAAGGTTTTACATGTTTGATAGCACATAACTTATTGTGTCTAGCAACAACTTGATTTTTTTTTGTCATGTAAAATACTTAACTACTGTATGTGATGGATCAACTATATTTGGTGTATGAAATGACTGTCTGGCAGGTTTCATTTGACCTTGACCTCATTTTTGTTGAGCCTGCGACTTGCCGCAGTAAGCTTGACATAGGGATATTGATCTGGCGGTGGTGGTGTTAGCTAACGTCTTAAACGCTTTATATTTTAGAAGTTGGAAACCTGGATGCTTCATACTTTGTTAAATATGCCTCATATTAAAAAGTTTCCATGTGTTACATGTCCATTGTCCTTGACCTCATTTTTATGATTCAGTGACTTGAAAAAATTACAATATTTTTTATAATGTTAATTTCTCTCTTATTATGAGTAATAGGATATCTATATTTGGTTTGTGCTTACCTTGCAAGGTCCTCATGCCTGTCAGACAGTTTTCAATTGACCTTGACCTCATTCCATGGATCAGTGAACAAGCTTAAGTTTTGGTGGTCAAGTCCATATCTCAGTTACTATAATCAATAGGTCTACTGTATTCGTTGTATGGAAGGACTGTTACGATGTACATGTCCAACAGGCAGATGTCTTCTGACCTTGACCTCATTATCATTGGTTAGTGGTTATAGTTAAGTTTTGGTGTTTTGGTCCGTTTTTCTTATATTTTATGTAATAGGTCTACTAGATTTGGTGTATGGAATGATTGTAAGATGTACATGTCTAGCTGACAGGTGTCATCTTACCTTGGCTTCATTTTTCATGGTGCAGTGGTCAGAGTTAAGTTTTTGAGTTTTGGTCTTTTTTTTCTAATACTATATTCAGTAGTTTAACTATATTTATTGCATGGAAAAATATTTTATGATATACATGTCAGTCTTGCAGGTTTCATTTCACCTTGACCTTATTTTCATGGTTAATTGCTCAGTGTTAAGTTTTGTGTTTTGGTCTGTTTTTCTGAAACTATAAGCAATAGGTCAACTATATTTGTTGTATGGAAGAATTTTAAGCTGTACATGTCTGGCATTGTTCATCTGACCATGAACTCATTTTCATGGTTTATTGGTCAATGTTTAGTTTTCTAGCTTAAATCTGTTTCATAGAAACTGTATGCCATAGGTCAACTCTATTCTGTGTACTGAATGATTGTAAGGTGTACATGTATTTCTTGTTTGGGTTATATGACCTTGACCTCATTTTCTTGGATCATGTTAATTTGATGTAATAGTTGTGAAAGCTTTATAGGACTATCAACATAATATTAATGATTAGTAAAGAAGGCAAGACATTTCAGCCTGTGCACTCTTTTCATGGTTTATTGATCAAAGTTAAGTTTTCATGATTTTTTAAGATATTTTAGGCAATTGGTCAACTAAATCTTAGGTGTGGCCCTCCAGGATGCTTTGACAGAAAGGACTCTATGCAGCTGTATGGAATGTTTGCATATAGTGTACATATTGACTAGTACGGTTTATCTGATTTTTATACGACTGCAAAAAATTTTGCGGTCGTATATTGGTATCCCATTGTCGTTGGTGTCGTCCAAAGATGGATGATTTCCAGATAATAATATATATATATTAGTATAAGTAAATAGAAATCAATAAAATTTTAACACAATGTTTATAACCATAAAAGGAATGTTGGGATTGATTTTGGGGTTATGGTCCCATCGGTTTCCGAATTAGGGGCCCAAAACATACATTTATCTAGTTTCATGACAATAAGTTGTGTATAAGTATTTCAATTACTCTAAAATTGTACCACAATGTTCATACCATTAAGTGGAAGGTTGGGATTAATTTTAAGGGTTGTGGGGCAAACAGTCTAGGAATTAAGGGTAAAAAAAACAAGCATTTTTAATGTTTTGGGACAATAACTTATGTTTAACTGTATGGATCTCTCTGACATTGTACCACAAGGTTCCATATAATGAAGGGAAGGCTTGGTGTCACTTTGGGGTTAATATCCCTGAATATTTAGGAATAAAGGGCCAAAAAGAAGCATTTTTCTAGTTTACAGACAATAACTTGTGTTTAAGTGTATAGATCTCTCTGAAATTATACTACAAAGTTTCTTACTACAAAGGAAAGGCTGGAATTGAGTTTTGGGGTTCTTGCTCCAAGAGGGGTTTCAATAAGTGAGGGGCCAAAATAGGGGCCCAAATAAGCATTTTTGTAGTTTTCAGTCAATAACTTGTGTTTAAGTGTATAAATCTCTCTGAAATGATACCACAAGTTTCCATACTACAAAGAGATGGTTATAGGGGAAAAAATGGGGAGGTTGTGGGGTAAAATTTTCTCATTTCAGATTTCAGAAATTAAAAAGAATTTTTCTTCAAATACTTTTTTTTTAGGGGATTTATATTCAACAGCATATTGTATTGCTCAAAAGCCAAAAAAAAAAAATATTTTTTTAAGTTCATTAGACCACATTTATTCTGTGTCAGAAACCTATGCTGTGTCAACTATTCAATCACAATCCAAATTCAGAGCTGTATCAAGCTTGAATGTTGTGTCCATACTTTCCCCAACTGTTCAGGATTCGACCTCTGAGGTCGTATAAAGCTGCGACCTGCGGAGCATTTTGTTACGGTTCATTTGTCAATGTTCAGTTTTCATAATGAGGTTTGTTTTGCAGATGCCACTAGCAATAGGCTAACTTATAATTGTATGTATGGTGTTAGTGTAAGGTATAAAATTAAATCAATAATAATTTATGTTTATTTATTATTTCTAGATAACTGATGACACTAACAACTAGACAATTAATATCAATACATGTATAACATGTATCACCATAATTCATAAAATACAAATACAAATTTAACAATTTTAAGACAAAATAAGAACTTTAAAAAATTATTTAAAATCAATGATTTTGGTTCTTTATCATCAACTGCATTATAAATTATTAAAACAAAATCAAAAGTTCAACATACATAGAGAGAAGATAACAATCTATATATTGATGTCATTGATATAAATAAGAATAAGCAAGTAAGCTTATCTAATGTCACAATTTCATTCCTCTTATCAAGTAAAAAAGTCAATAGTATAGGGAGAAATATTGTTATCACTGAAATCGACAAGTATATAAGCTTTCCTTATTTTAAATAGAGGTAGTAAATATAAGAATCTAGAAACAACTGACCTAGGTATATTTTGTACATTAGATAGTTACAGATTAGGTTTTCAGTACTTTCTGATGTACAATAATAAGAGGATATTCAAGTGAGATTTGATGTGTATGAGCAATGTAAAAATAGGATAATAAAGCACATATGCATTCAATTTTGTGTGGTGAACATTTAAGATTTTTCTTTTAAGTCTAAATTTTGTACATACTTCATCGTCAATACATTACTTTTTTATATATGACAAAGCTGTAATCAAAATTCCAATTTTTTGTGAAGTGTTTCTGTTAAAAAATCTTAATGCTCAAAGTAAAAATAATTTGAATATAATATCATCTCTTTCCTTTCCTTGTTCCTTTGTCTTCATGTTCAATATACTTCTGATCAACATCAGAGGCCACAAATTCATTGTCAATACTAACACTTGGAGATGACCTTGAATCATCATTGTCAAGGTCAGTGTCTTGATTTACAGTGACTACCTGATACATAGAGTTGTCTGAAACATCATGTTCTTTAGATTCTAAATTCTTCCCTGGTGTTGGAATTTTACTGGCATTAATGTCAATAATATTTATATAATCCTCATTATCATGATCTGATGATGGTTCCCTGTTCATACCCTGAGGTAGAAGTAATGATTGTGGGTTATCTTCCCCTGTGGCAATTATAAAGGGAAGATTGTCACCACTCTCCAGTTCTTCCATTGGCTCATCTGTTTGTGCCTGAATACAAAATGACTTGCCATTGGCTGAGCTAGTACCAGCAGCTGACTGCAGATTGCTTGGCAATTCCACAATATTTGATGCCCCTTCTAACGGAATTTGTAGATTTCCAATTGGTTGATTTTGAAGTTGGTATACATGAATTACAGTTTCTCCTTTGCCATCCTCTGGAGTGTGATAGACAAGAACCAAAGGTGAATTATTTGCATCATGGGTAATTTGCACATTGGCATTTGGAGGGAATTCAGCAGGATTAATAGCTATTGATCCCTCCATTTCAGAGTTGATTTTGGAAGCAAATGTAGCAGGATTAATATTAACCGATCTCTCCATTTGTGAACTGACCTCTGACCTTGTTTGTTTCTGTGGTGACAAGATTTCTGAATCACTCATAGTGACCTGTAATTCCATAATGTCACTGTCGTCATCTTCATCTTGTGATAAACAAAATGGCGGGACAAAAGGAGCATTTTCATATCGCTTGAATGGAATTCTGCAAAAAGAGAAAAAAAGTTCTGCAACATTTATTGTAGCTAAAGGATAAATCAATATATCTCCTTTTATGGAAAGTAATATAGGGAGACATTATAATGTACAATCTACTTATAACAACATGATATCCAATCTCCTGTTTCTGAATCCTAATTGTGAATGTGTTTATAAAATATACTTGTATTATTCATAATAAAATATTGTTTACATCAATCTCCTGCAAAGGTTTAGATAAATACAATTAAAATTCAATTATTTCTTTATTGACTGTTTTTCAACAAATCAAGTCTCAATAAAAAAAACCACAATTCTAATGTCTTCTGCCTTGCACATATTTTATCTACCCAATTGCAATAACTAAAATTATTTTTCTTCTTTAAAACTTTCTACAAATACCCTAGAGAAATGAAGGCTTGTTGCCAAGGAACATAACTCTTTGAAAAATATTTGAGCAGCACTGATTTTGAACTTGTCTAAGACATTGCTCATATAAATCTGATAAAAATCTGGCAAAAATTGTACACATGCATGCTGCCCATGCAATTTTCCATATAATTAATATTTCCATGGGACTCAATATCTAAAGCCATACCTTATAGGTGTCTTTACAGGTGTGGGTGGTGTTGATTCTATCTCAGACACGTCCCCTTCTGTAGCATCCTCGTAATCATAGTAGATATTTTTTCTTGGTCTTGTACTTTTTCTTGCTGTTTGTTTTTCTGGAAATTAATATTCTAAGGTTATTACAGGAATGAAGGCAATTACTATAAGTTATATGAATTTCTCCAAACAAACAGACCAAAATAATTTTGACATACATTTGACTTGAAAAAATATAATAAAACAATATATTCCTTTGCTTTGCGTCTTCTCCACTGATAGTGGAATACAATGTATTTTGTGTTGCTAACAATCTTAAGGTAATTTATCACTGTTACTACAGCAGGTCTAGAGGTGGATCCAGCCATTTTCAGAAGGGGGGTTCCCAACCCAGGATAAAGACAGTGTTCCAACCATACGTACTTATTCAAATGCATTGATCGTTAAAAAAGGGGGTCTAACCCCTGGAACCCACCCCCTCGATCTACCACTGAGGTCATGGGTTTTTCTCTTACTGTCTGACTTAGGTTATTTGCTGCTACTCCCCTAAACATGTCACACAAAATAAATTTATTTATACAAAAATTGGTGACATTGTCTTTTGTTGCAATGTTACATTGTTAGCTAGCTAGTGAATATCAGTGTTTCAAATCTGGTACAGAGCTCATATTTGTACCACATTAATATCTTCCTATCGTAATCATGACTGACAATTACCAGCTGGACATTGTATTTCCTATAGCAGTAGGCTGTCCAATTTCACACTGTTTGTGGTACACTGATTGGAATGCATCCAAAGCCTTACAGTAATGTATTTATAAAAATTGCGTAATTTCTCTTTTTAAAGTATAAAAGTCATTGATATTTTTATATTCTCACCAAAAGCTTCTCTTAATCTTACCTTCTTTCTCCTTATGTTTCTCTTTCTGTGCATTTTTCTCTCTCTTCTTTTCCTGTCTCATTTCTTTAGTTTTCTTTAATTTTTCTTCATCTTCTTTCTTCTTCCTCTCTGTTTCAATCGCTTCAAGTTTTTCTTCTTTTGCAAAGAATGACATATCAAATGGTTTTTTGTTCTCTGTGAAATAAATTAAAACATATGTGGATTCATTAATATTCGTTGGATACTAATTATCATGGGTACAGGAGAACCAACAATTTAAATGTTCAACTAATTATAAATTGTCTGAAGGAATGTATCCAAACTTTGCCAAAAACATGAAATTGAATATCAACGAATATGCAAGTTTTCCTCAATCAACAAAAATTGATACCCACAAAAATTAATGAATCCTCAGCATGTGCTATTAACTAATGCCAGTAATAGCTAAACTCTTGGTCAAATTCATTACAATCACTTAATTCATAATTGACAGCTAAGATTTCCTTGTTGGCCTAACAGATAAACTGTAAAATATTGTGAGAAGGACTTCACTCAATGATGCTTGATGAAATTAACCACAGATTTTAGTTTTTCAGTCTCTGTTCCAATCTTTACTGCTGTCAATTCAACATCTGGTTTTAAAAAACATGTGTTAAAATGTTAGAATCTTTCTGTATGTTATTTTGATGATAACCAGTAAAGCGCAAATGAAAATCTACTGATGTTCCACACACAGTAACTTGACAGATCTATCACTGTACCAACTAATTTCAGTTAATGGAATACACACCAAATGTTCTGAGTAATCTTAAAATCCTTAATTCCACAAAAATTAACTTGATTGTTTTTATAGATTAAAAATGGGATTGAAAAAAGACCTGCTGCCAGTGCTGGCTCAAATTTGTTTTGAAGCAGTTCTAAAATGCGTCAAACATTTGTCACTTGATATTCAGGAAACAGCAATCTTCTAACAATTTACTGCAATTTCTACTTACTGAGAGCCAGTTCCACTTTGTTTCTGTTTAGCTTATCTTCTCTTTTAAACTTGGTCTGTAACATAGGGAAAAGTATTGAAAGGTTACTATAAATTCAGAAATTATTGAAGGTTTTCATTAATGCTAATAATGTGACTGGGTGAGAATTGCAATAATAAGAGCTTCTATTCTGATGTATGATACATATATGGATATCTTTATACACATTTTTCTAGAAATCGCAATAATTAATCTTGCATTGTTGTTCATTCTGCAAAAATTGCACTTATTTCTGAATTTACAGTAATTTGAAGCAGCTGTTTCAATCACAAACTTAAAAGATTCAAATAACATGATGTTAAGTATGTGAGTGAAATGCTGAGTTGACATATCAAAAAATTCTTTAACATATCTTTATTACTTAAAATATGTTATTAATGAAATAAACTGAAATAAATTAAATGGAATTACTTTCCAGGTGTGTTAGACAGATGGCTGTGTAATTTGTAATTACACCATATCTCAAATTTATATACACATGTTTTGAGTTGTAAAGCATATGCTCCGGGCTGGTTGTCATAAAATTGTCAAGCACAATTTTTGTACTCAGATTCACAAATCAACCAATTGAAATATTGGATTTTGTGTTCAGAGCAAAAAAATTGTACTCCGAGCATTGTGTAAAGTTTTATGACAGAGGGCCCTGTGTAGTGTTATGTAATACAGATAATCATTATTCTTAGTTAAAATATACTTTACCTTGATGTCATATCTCGTTCTTCTTTTAAATAGTTTGACCATCAGTGAGAAATCTGTCCCAATATAACTCAATGCTCTATAAAACTTCTCTGTCTCTGTAAAATAAATCAATAGTAAGAATTCTGTCCCTATATAACTCAATGCTCTATAAAACTTCTCTGTCTCTGTAAAATAAATCAATAGTAAGAAATCTGTCCCTATATAACTCAACGCTCATAAAACTTCTCTGTCTCTGTTGGATTAAACAATTCTTGCATAAAACATAGATACATTGTAATTATTGATACTTGACTTGCAATATATCAACTAATCTAATAAAACCCTAACTGAAGATTGGAGCAGTCATACTATTCACACCTAAGATTTCCATTCAATATACCAAATAAAATCTGATTTTAGTGTTTAGTGTTTACGCTGTGTGATTTTTGTTAAAATGATGTAAAATTAAGTTGAAAGCTGCTTCACAGGTAAAAATTGAATGAAAATGGAAAGGAATATTGTACAATGCAACTTAAGGTGGCTCGGGCGTATTCGAAGTTTCTATCAGTATTTTTGGTTATTTTATTCTTTAAAGAAAATGAATCAAATTGGTCGAAAAAAAATAGGGGGTCACGGACCATTGAAGCTCAAAACTTTACTTTTAAACAGGTATGTAAAAGGGACCATTTTTTAATGAAATGGTAGGGAAAATAGAGGTGTTGACATATTTTTATCGGAATATCAAAAAACTTTCTATGACAATTGGTCCAAAACTGTAATATGAAAAGCTGGAATATAGCTTCAAAGAATTAGCCAATAAAAAACATAGGTCACTGATAAGGAAATAAAAATATTTTGCCTTAAAACCCAAATTTTGGCAGGAAAATGGTGAAAGTGGGTGAAATGTCATTTTGACCCTTTAACAAATACGGATAATAACGAAAATATTCTATTAGTCACATAACTACAATGATTTAACATTTCTAATCAATCAAAATATTAACAAAAATTATATCGAATTTAAGACAAATACTTTTGTAACTCATGCGTGAAATTATGCGCAGTCGAATAGTCCCGAGCCACCTTAATAATGAAATTTGTCACCAACTGAGCATGATGACAGGTGCCATAAATGTACTGGATTTCTTTCTAGAGCATCTCAGATCACCCCCCGTTTTTTTATGGAGTAGTCCATGATGTCATAATTTGTGGAATCAGTTAGGTCTTATCATTGTTTTTAATATTTCTGAAATGATATCGTCAATTTCTTTTGGTTTTCTGAAGCTATCCTATATCTGTTAAAAATTTAGACATACCCCATTCCGACCAGGCAATTCTACTGAGTGGTTTTCTAAAGCTATTATATGTAGCTGTACTCCCTGTTTCTTCTATCAGTTCAGACACTGGTGATTCATCTTTTTTCTTTATAATCAAACTGAAAATATTACAACATTAACTGTCTGTATAATCTGTAACATTTTTAATTGTGCAACTATTCAATTTAAAAACATCTTTAGATAAAGAGATATTGCACTTATGGGTATTTCATTATTATGGACAGTATTGTATACTTAAGATTGGCTGTTCCTAATTTGTAAGAGCCAATTATCTGAAGGTACTGTTATATCATCAGATGTTTTATACCCCTTATTACACAGCTGCCTCAATGGCTGAGTGTTCTAATTAGTTATTACCAGTACTGTAATCACTAACCAGTCAACACTGAGGTTGTGGATTATAACCCCGCTACCATGAAATAGCCAAACAGCACTAATTAAAAGTGGTGTTAGAACACAGAAAATCAAATCAACCTTATTATAATTTATACCAGGTGCTCTGCAGGGCGCAGCTTTATACGACCGCAGAGGTCGAACCCTGAACAGTTGGGGCAAGTATGGACAAAACATTCAAGCGTGATACAGCTCTGAATTTGGATTGTGATCAAATTTTTGACATTACATGGTTTTTTTTTACACAAAACAAATGTCAAGATTTTACAAATCAATTAAAGATTTCTTCTTCAAACTTTTTAAATCTAAAATTAAATAGTTGACACAGCATAGGTTTCTGACACAGAATGAATGTGGTCTAATGAACTTAAAAGTTTTTTTTTGCCTTTGAGCAATTCACTATGCTGTTGAATATTAATCCTCTCAAAAAAATGTTTGAAGAAATTTTCTTTTTATTTATGAAATCTGAAATGAGAAAAATTTAAACCCCCCCCCCCCCCCCTTTTTTTTCACATCCCCGTTTCCCTTTTTCCAAAACTGATATCAATTCAAATTTCTAATGGAGTTTGCAACAATAACTACTCTTTTAAATACATCATAAAATATTAAAATGTAAAATAAAGTGCTTGTTATCACTGAATGGTAAAGATTGGTTGGTAGTAAAAGTGAATATACATTGTTTATTGTATAAAACAATAAAAAAAACTTCATCAGCAACATTTTATATTGGCAAATTTCCAATGAAGTTATTTACATAAAGTTATTGGCAAATAAAAATAGAAAATGACATCATAGTCATGTCTGGCAAATGTCCAACATACATTATCTAAAAACATTTTTAGATAAGATAAGGAAAAAAAGCTTCATCAGCAACATTTTATATTGGCAAATTTCCAATGAAGTTATTTACATAAAGTTATTGGCAAATAAAAATAGAAAATGACATCATAGTCATGTCTGGCAAATTTCCAACATATATTATCAACTACTATTCTATACAAAGAAAGATAACTCCAATTGAAAATTAATTGCTATTGCACAATATTGTGCAATTAGATATTTCTTGCTATTGTGCAATACTGTGCAATTGAAAATTTCTTGCTATTGCACAATACTTGATATGGAATCCTGATTTGGACCAACTTGAAAACTGGGCCCATAATCAAAAATCAAAGTACATATTTAGATAAAGCATATCAAATAAGCCCAAGAATTTAATTTTTGTTAAAATCAAACTTAGTTTAATTTTGGACCCTTTGGACCTTAATGTAGACCAATTTGAAAACTGGACCAAAAATTAAGAATCTACATACACAGTTAGATTTGGCATATCAAAGAACCCATTTATTCAATTTTTGATGAAATCAAACAAAGTTTAATTTTGGACCCCCATTTGGACCAACTTGAAAACTAGGCCAATAATTAAAAATCTAAGTACATTTTTAAATTCAGCATATCAAAGAACCCCCAAGGATTCAATTTTTGTTAAAATCAAACTAAGTTTAATTTTGGACCCTTTGGACCTTAATGTAGACCAATTTGAAAATGGGACCAAAAATTAAGAATCTACATACATAGTTAGATTCGGCATATCAAAGAACCCCAATTATTCAATTTTTGATGAAATCACACAAAGTTCAATTTTGGACCCTTTGGGCCCCTTATTCCTAAACTGTTAGGACCAAAACTCCCAAAATCAAACCCAACCTTCCTTTTATGGTCATAAACCTTGTGTTAAAATTTCATAGATTTCTATTTACTTATACTAAAGTAATGCTTATTTGGGCCCCTTTTTGGCCCCTAATTCATAAACTGTTGTGACCTCAACTCCAAAAATCAATCCCAACCTTCTTTTTAAGGTCATAAACCTAGTGTTAAAATTTCATTGATTTCTATTTACTTATACTAAAGTTATTGTGCGAAAACCAAGAATAATGCTTATTTGGGCCCTTTTTTGGCCCTTAATTCCTAAACTGTTGGAACCAAAACTCCCAAAATCAATCCCAACCTTCCTTTTGTGGTCATAAACCTTGTGTCAAAATTTCATAGATTTCTATTCACTTAAACTAAAGTTATAGTGCGAAAACCAAGAAAATGCTTATTTGGGCCCTTTTTGGCCCCTAATTCCTAAAATGTTGGGACCAAAACTCCCAAAATCAATCCCAACCTTCCTTTTGTGGTCATAAACCTTGTGTTAAAATTTCACTGATTTCTATTCACTTTTACTAAAGTTAGAGTGCGAAAACTATAAGTATTCGGACGACGACGACGCCAACGTGATAGCAATATACGACCAAAAAATTAAAATTTTTGCGGTCGCATAAAAACTATGCAAAAGGTGAATTGATTGGTACCTTTCTTCGTTAATTATAATGCTTCCATCTGGTCCTATTTTCACTTGAGGTACAGGCATATCAGGGTCTTTACTATCTGTTACGTACCTTTCTTCATTAATTATAATGCTTCCATCCGGACCTATTTTCACTTGAGGTACAGGCATATCAGGGTCTTTACTATCTGTTACGTACCTTTCTTCATTAATTATAATGCTTCCATCTGGACCTATTTTCACTTGAGGTACAGGCATATCAGGGTCTTTACTATCTGTTACGTACCTTTCTTCATCAATTATAATGCTTCCATCTGGTCCTATTTTCACTTGAGGTACAGGCATATCAGGGTCTTTACTATCTGTTACATACCTTTCTTCATTAATTATAATGCTTCCATCTGGACCTATTTTCACTTGAGGTACAGGCATATCAGGGTCTTTACTATCTGTTACGTACCTTTCTTCATTAATTATAATGCTTCCATCTGGACCTATTTTCACTTGAGGTACAGGCATATCAGGGTCTTTACTATCTGTTACGTACCATTCTTCATTAATTATAATGCTTCCATCTGGTCCTATTTTCACTTGAGGTACAGGCATATCAGGGTCTTTACTATCTGTTACGTACCTTTCTTCATTAATTATAATGCTTCCATCTGGACCTATTTTCACTTGAGGTACAGGCATATCAGGGTCTTTACTATCTGTTACATACCTTTCTTCATTAATTATAATGCTTCCATCTGGACCTATTTTTACTTGAGGTACAGGCATATCAGGGTCTTTACTATCTGTTACATACCTTTCTTCATTAATTATAATGCTTCCATCTGGACCTATTTTCTCTTGAGGTACAGGCATATCAGGGTCTTTACTATCTGTTACATACCTTTCTTCATTAATTATAATGCTTCCATCTGGACCTATTTTTACTTGAGGTACAGGCATATCAGGGTCTTTACTATCTGTTACATACCTTTCTTCATTAATTATAATGCTTCCATCTGGACCTATTTTCACTTGAGGTACAGGCATATCAGGGTCTTTACTATCTGTTACGTACCTTTCTTCATTAATTATAATGCTTCCATCTGGACCTATTTTCACTTGAGGTACAGGCATATCAGGGTCTTTACTATCTGTTACGTACCTTTCTTCATTAATTATAATGCTTCCATCTGGACCTATTTTCACTTGAGGTACAGGCATATCAGGGTCTTTACTATCTGTTACATACCTTTCTTCATTAATTATAATGCTTCCATCTGGACCTATTTTTACTTGAGGTACAGGCATATCAGGGTCTTTACTATCTGTTACATACCTTTCTTCATTAATTATAATGCTTCCATCTGGACCTATTTTCACTTGAGGTACAGGCATATCAGGGTCTTTACTATCTGTTACATACCTTTCTTCATTAATTATAATGCTTCCATCTGGACCTATTTTTACTTGAGGTACAGGCATATCAGGGTCTTTACTATCTGTTACATACCTTTCTTCATTAATTATAATGCTTCCATCTGGACCTATTTTCACTTGAGGTACAGGCATATCAGGGTCTTTACTATCTGTTACATACCTTTCTTCATTAATTATAATGCTTCCATCTGGACCTATTTTTACTTGAGGTACAGGCATATCAGGGTCTTTACTATCTGTTACATACCTTTCTTCATTAATTATAATGCTTCCATCTGGACCTATTTTCACTTGAGGTACAGGCATATCAGGGTCTTTACTATCTGTTACATACCTTTCTTCATTAATTATAATGCTTCCATCTGGACCTATTTTCACTTGAGGTACAGGCATATCAGGGTCTTTACTATCTGTTACATACCTTTCTTCATTAATTATAATGCTTCCATCTGGACCTATTTTCACTTGAGGTACAGGCATATCAGGGTCTTTACTATCTGTTACATACCTTTCTTCATTAATTATAATGCTTCCATCTGGACCTATTTTCACTTGAGGTACAGGCATATCAGGGTCTTTACTATCTGTTACATACCTTTCTTCATTAATTATAATGCTTCCATCTGGACCTATTTTTACTTGAGGTACAGGCATATCAGGGTCTTTACTATCTGTTACATACCTTTCTTCATTAATTATAATGCTTCCATCTGGACCTATTTTTACTTGAGGTACAGGCATATCAGGGTCTTTACTATCTGTTACGTACCTTTCTTCATTAATTATAATGTTTCCATCTGGTCCTATTTTCACTTGAGGTACAGGCATATCAGGGTCTTTACTATCTGTTACATACCTTTCTTCATTAATTATAATGCTTCCATCTGGACCTATTTTTACTTGAGGTACAGGCATATCAGGGTCTTTACTATCTGTTACGTACCTTTCTTCATTAATTATAATGTTTCCATCCGGTCCTATTTTCACTTGAGGTACAGGCATATCAGGGTCTTTACTATCTGTTACATACCTTTCTTCATTAATTATAATGTTTCCATCCGGACCTATTTTCACTTGAGGTACAGGCATATCAGGGTCTTTACTTTCTGTCACATCAGCTTCTTCTGATTCTTGGGGTTTTTCTTCTTCTTCTTCAATGTTTACATTTTCTTTCTCTACTATTACTTTTGCTTTCTTCTTTGGTGTTTCAATGATGGTTCTATGGAAATAAAAATAATATGTACAATTTTGTATGTTGTAAAGTCATATATACCCTGACATATTGTTTTTGGTCAATTAATTTGGGAACACTGGCCTTTGATACAGACATGCATGATAATCCAACAGTTTGACAAAACTGCTAATTTTTTTTTTTAAATTTCCCTGAAGCGGAATTTAGAACATTGAAGAACTTCTATTATTCAAACTTTTTCTAATATCACCATGTTATATTTCTAGGAACACACACATAATGACAGATATGTTCCATTTTTCGTAATAACAATCCATTGTCGTTTCCTCAAATTAATTCAGGATTAGGCCAGGTTTGTGAGCAACACAATGAGTACCTCATGTGGAGCAGGATCAGCTTACATTCTGGAGCACCTGCGATCATCTCCCACTTATGTGTGTTTGTGTTGGTCATTCTTCAGTTTTCTATATTCTGTTTTATATACTTTTGTTACTTTTGGTATTTTTTTTTTGTCTTGGTTTGCAGTTTGTTTTTGACTTATAAAATTGAATGTCCTATTGGTATCTTTCTTCGACTGCTGGAATGTTTCTGTGATATCCTTGCAAAAAAAATCCACTTTAATAATCATTATATTTTGAAGCACACAGATACAAGAAACTCATCTACAACTTTTTCTTCACATTCTTATTTTCTCCTAGTATATTAGATACCCTATAGTCGTAGCATTTATTTACAATTATACTATTACTTACGTCATTTGATTTTTGCCAGGATTCCAGTATATAAGATCCCCCATGGTCATGGTGTTTTTATTTATTGGTGCATCTTCATCAGTGTATCCATTCTTCTGTTTGTTATTCTTCAACAATCCCTGTCATATAAATTGGATTTAAATTCAAGTTGATGTATAAATGGTAAAAAAATATCACTATTTCTTCATTTTCTGTATAAAATTTACTATATTTCTATGTGATTTTTAGATAAGTGATGTGAGAATCCATTGAAATTGAAGGAAGATATTTTTCTTCAATGGAATTTTTTAAAACTTAAAAAATGGAGATTTTTGAAAACTGGAAGTTTTTCAAATTAGATAATATTGACAAATCATTGTGTCAGAAGTGATAATTTTGACACAGTACTTTTATTTCTATTACAGCTTGATCAGGTGATTGTGGCTGGTATTTTACTGAATATAAAACCTGCTGATCTGTACCTACTAACCTGTGTATCACTGTGTACAGTACTGATAGAACTGTTACTGTAATGTCTTTTCCTGGCCTCTGTAGCTCCATCTGTTTGAACATTAATTTCTGGACTGGTATCCTGAGATTTGTCTACTTCCACTGGACTGACTGGTTTCTGAGCATGGTGGTTTATAAACTTTAGAGGAGGCAGACTAAAATAAAATCATTACATTGTTGCTCATACTTACATACTGTAATTAAAGGGAGACAATTTGGGCTTTTCTGACTGTTTATGATGTTTTTACACTAAACTTGTTGGGTGGTAGTGATTGATCCATGAGTCTGGGAGAACATGAATCATTTATTGGTTGTTATTGGATTTGAACTTGCTTTCAGCAACTAAAAGATCTCTCAGGTTGGTACTTTGTGTCTTTTGTCTTTATATATATGCTAGCTGTTTTTTGTGCTTTTCGTCAATCTAACGAGTTGAGCCATTTCTAATTAATTTTAACAGCTTCTTCTAATGTTGTGCTGTCCTATGGAAGAGGGTTGGTGACACTCATTAACAAGTTTAAACCTTTCACATTCTTTATGCCCCTTTCCTGAGTCAGGAGCCTGTAATTCAATACTTTTTTGGTTCATAGTTCACTTTTAGTGCTCGATAGGTACCATGCATATAATGTCTTCACTCAATTTAGTGTAAATTTTTCTGATACTGCCTGACTTCTAAATTACTCAACAGATTTTTAAAACAAGTAAAGAAGCTTTGTACAACAATTGGATATTTATGATATTGAATAAATTATACCAGTACATGTATTTATAACCCTTTTTTCTTTTACTCTTCTTTCATCTTAACTCTCATAAATCTGCTCTTTTATTTTTGTTTGAACTTTCATGATAAGGCTTTTTGCATAAACTGATTAACTAATTATAATATAATAAGACAAAAAATATAAATGACATCTACCAATATTCCAGCTTAGTAATGAGTGAACTTACAGTTTTCCTAGTCGTGGTGATTTAAGTGGTGATGAAGGTCTAGTTGAAATATCTTCTTTACTTCCAGACAGATTTATATTTTTACTGAAAAAAATAAAGATTTCAATAATATCATGTACCTAATTTGTCAACTTTCAAGTGAATATATGTACTGAGTTTTAAATTTTCTATTTCAATAGATGGCTAGTGGGTTTAGTTGTAATATAATTTGGAGGTTAACTGGATGATTGTGAAATCAAACAGGAATTTTGCAAATTAAATTTAGAAGACATCAAGACTCACTATACATCTCCAAGCTGGCATGAAAATAAAGGTACTGAAGTGAATATATTTTGAGGAGTCTTTCATTTTTATGCATTATTTAAAAAAAATAATATTCCTGTAATCCTGTATGTTGGAGAATCATCATATACATTTGTATATCACATATTTTTTTTAAATATAAGTAATGTGAGAATCCCAATAAAAAGAACACACAGTGTGATGTTTATCATCAAGCAAATTTTCCAGAAATCGCAATAACTAATTTAACATTTTTGTTCATTCTTGGTAATAAATACATGTACCAGTAATATTTTCTTAATTTACATTCAAATTTCCCATAATAAACTCTCATAATTCTATATAATGTGTATAAAGTCTGCAGTCATTTAAATCTATTCAGTAATTCTACAACATTTACATATATTCAGATATACATTGTAAAAAGATGTGGTATGAGTGCCAATGGATATAACTCTCTATTCAAGTCACAATTAGTAAAAAGGAAACCATCATAGCCTTATGTCAAAGCTTTCAACGGCTTTCAACACAGAGCCTTGGCTCACACAGAACAGAAAGCTATTAAGGGCTCCAAAAATTACTAGTGTAAAACCATTCAAACAGGAAAATCAAAGTTTTAATCAATATAAATGTATCAATGGTGAATTATTTAACCTTTCTGTTCCTTACTTCCAATGATACTAATTAATAATAATGTTGCAATAACATTTCCCACCTTTAAATCATCTAATCATAATAATGAAGGAAATAAAGAAACCAAGGGGAATCTATGCCATTGGTTAACATAACATACTCACTTTCTAAGTTTGAGAGCTTCAATGTTTGGTTTTGCTTTAGGAAATCTTGATCTAAATGGTAGACGTTGTATGACTGAAGGTTTTGGACTAGATTCTGAACCATCTTGAATCTGGTTGTTAACATTTTCTATATTTTTCTCTGGTTCATGAGAATCAACTATCTTTTTCTCAACATTTTTATCTTCAACTGATGTTTCTGTGTGTGGTGAGAGGATCAAACTTTTATTTGGACTAATCTTATCCACTGGACTAGAACATGGCAGTTGTGTTTTAGGTTTAGGGACATTACTATTAAATCTCTTTGTAAAAGTACCAGGTTTATTTAGTACAGAGCTTTGAGAACTTTTACTACTTGGACTTTTTTCTTTATTTTGCTCAACTATCTTTGGCCTAACATAGTTATTTTCATCTGAGCTGTCATTTTCTTCCTCTTTAGATTCACTCCTGTGTACAATTTCACGTGATCCAACATTTAACCCTAGAGTTTTGAGTCTTGTAAAGGCTGGTTTAGTCACACCAGAACTTGTTTTGTGTGCAGAGTTTTTGTCATCCTGTTGATTTGAGTTTCCTTTGTTATCTCCCCTTCTACTTGGAGATGATACCACTATACCAACTCTGCCTGACAAATTTCGAGGAACTTCTGTTGACCTTCCTAGGTCTTTTGTTGGACTGACACCTTTTTTTAAACCAACAGCAGTTGCAGCTCCTGCTGCAAGCTCTGCACTTATTTGAACACTAGTTCCTTTCTCTTCATTAGTCTGTCCACGTTTTAAACCAGAAGAGGTTTTACCACCAATATTAGGTTTAATCTGAATCCTGGATCTTCTGGTTGCCATTTATCTTTTTAAATCTGAAAATATGTACATTATCACATAATTCTCATTGTTAAAAAAAAAAATTGTAAGGGTTCCAGTGTCTCGCCTACTTTTGCAGTTAATCACAGACTCAACAAAAATGGGGGGAAAAATCAATAATATTATTCCTCTTGATACTATCGTTTGATTGTAAGAAGCTTCTGTCCAAGTTTGGTAAAAATTTAGGATAGTTTATGAATCTAATAAACATTTTAACTGCAGACTTCATGTAATGTTAACTGAAAGAAAAGCTAAGTCCATTCATAAGTAAAATACAGATACACAGGTACAAAATTTTAACAAAATTTCCTTCTAGATACTAGCTTTTGATCATAAACAAGCTTCTGTCTAATTTGCTACAAACCCAGGATAGTTTAAGAAAGTTATTGAAATTTTAAAAACTCTAACCACAGAGTGAATGTAATGTTTCCCCGCAGAAAAAGTTAGTCCATTGATAAGTAAAATACAGAAAAAATTTTATTTTGACAAAATTTACTTCTGGATACATGTACTATCTTTGATGATCATAAACAAGCTTCTGTTCAAGTTCGGTAGAAATCCAGTAAAATTTAAGAAAATTATCAAAATTTCAAAAACTTTAACCACAGAGTGAATATTTGTGGACGCCACTGTCGAAGTCGCCGCAATGTAGGATTGCTGTGTCTTGCTTTTTCAAATAAAGTCGAAGACTCAACAATAGAACAGAACAGAACAGAACATATTTTATTTCCAATTAAGGGCCCACAAGGGGCATACAGAGCATACATGAATAAGGCAAAAGAATATTGATTTGCATAGATACATAGATACAAACAATTTTTTACATACAGTTACAATACAATTACTAACTCATATTCACTTTAATAAATTTACCAACAGCATTAAGGACCTGATTGTCTTCACAGTTTAATAAATAAATAAATTTATGCTGATTATCAAGTATAGAAAAATTCGGAATTCTTTGGCAAACAAAGTCAAAGAGAGCATCTCTATCCGATTTAAAATTTTCACAGTTAGTTAAAAAATGGATTTCATCTTCAACACAGCCAGAGGAGCATTTTTTGCAAATTCTTTCATTTCGTGGAATATTTGAAAAACGACCAACTTCAATAAATAAATGGAGAATGTGTCCCCATGGACACAGATTATGCCCCTGCTTGCATACATTATTATAGTATTAATGAATGGGTGTTTTTATAATGGCCCTGTTATATGTCCAAGGTCTGTAATAATGGTCGAGGAATTCTGTAATGACCCGAGGCAACGCCGAGGGCTATTACAGACATCCGAGGCCATTATTACTGACCGAGGACATATAACAGGGCCATTATAAAAACACCCATTTCTTAATACATTTATTAACCAACTGAACAAAAGTGTATGTGTTGCTGCTAGCTTGATGTACTCTTTTAATGACAGTTTAGTTTGAACAAAATAATTTGTACTTCACCATTATAGGGGGTCTCATTGGGGGGTGCCGATCCCGGATCCCGCTTACTGTTTTGTCACATTCCCGTTTCCCGCTAATACTATGTACGTAAGCAATTCTCAGTATTTTGTCATTTCCCGGATCCCGCTAGACCTCATTTCCCGTTTTCACGACACAATAATTTGACTTTCACGTTTCACGCTTACAAAAAATCGGCAATCCCGCGTCACGCTTAAACCCCAATGAGACCCACATTATAAAGCTTTAAATATACCAAATATCCAAGATATTAAGTTGAAAGAGATATGTGTTAAAAAACAGGATGAACAGTGATCCCTTTATATGGTTCTTTAATGTTGGTTGCTGGTTACTAAATTAAATAAAATACAAAAAGGTAGTATACTCTTTAAAACTTAGTTTTATTAACTTTATTAAAAACCCTAACAGAGCTTAATACAGACAAACTGGGCATTAATACAGGGCCATTACAGAAAAACAGGGCCATTACAGAAAAAACAGGGCCATTACAGAAAAAACAGGGCCATTACAGAAAAACAGGGCCATTACAGAAAAAAACAGGGCCATTACAGAAAAACAGGGCCACTACAGAAAATATGTAATTTTTAATAAACAGTCACTTTTGGCAATAATGCACTTAGTTGGTTAATAAAAAGGTGTAACACCACTAATTCGGGCCCGGTCAGAAAGCACATACCAGAAAGTAGTACATATTTAACACAAAATAGTTCCTACGCATGAGTGTAACTTTCAAAATATGTAAGATATTTAGATATTTTTGGCATCAAATGAAAGCTGAAGGACTGATGATCACTGTAGAACACTTTTGGACTTTTAATATAAATTATTAAAAAAACTGCACCAAATTTTAAAAAGAGGGTACATTTTGTCTGTTTGTCAGATCTGAATTACCTGTTTTGGTACATCGAAAGTTCCGGGAACCAGTTCTTTCTTATATGCCATTAAAGGTATGTTGATTTTTTCAGTACAAGACACCATAAAGTGTTGCTTTGACATGTAATGATTGCCACTTTTGAACTTAAAATAAAAGAGGTGTGCCTACTTGAAATGGATGAATTTAACATAGAAAGCAATGGGACCATGAATAAGGGGTGTACTTCCTAAAGGGACATAATTCAAGAACGGTAATAGTGACGCTACACAAATTTGTACTTGATCTGAGTTTTGTTATAATAGGTATTGTATAAAGTTTCATAATGTTTGGTTGGGGTAAACTTAAGTTTGAGAACCTTAACTAAAAAATTACATTTTTTTTCCCATTTATAAAGGGGCACAACTTGAGAATGGTTAAAGTAACCCCACCAAAATTCAAACTTAATCTTTACTTTGTGGAAATAAGCATTGTGTATAAGTTCGATTACATTTGGTTGAAACAAACTTGAGTTAGAAACAGAAACTAAATTTTTTGCAATTTTCCCATTTATAAAGAGGCATAACTCTAGAACGGTAAGAGTGACACCATAAAAATTCAAAGTTCATCTTTGCTTTGAGGTGATAAGCATTGTGTATAAGTTTCATAATATTCGGTTGAGGCAAACTTATGTTACAGAAAGGAAACTAAAAAATTTGTAATTTTTCCATTTATAAGGGGCATAAATCTAGGATGGTTAGAGTGACACCACCAAAATTTAAAATTGATCTGTATTTTGTGGTAATAAGCATTGTTTATAAGTTTCATAACAATTGGTTGAGGCCAACTCAAGTTCATAACTGTGAAAATGTAATTTACGAAATTCAATAAAATGTCGGCAATTAAAATTTTTGATTTTCATTCCAAGGGATACAACTCGAAATGGTCTTGCTAAAAGAGGAATTACAGAACCCTTATTGAAATTACTATAGGGTGTTCTATAATACGACAGAAAAAGGGGCATGGCGCCAATTTTTTTCCTTTAAAGGGCAGGGCCTTAAGAAAACATTGGAGGGCACCATTACACGCCAAAACCTCTTGCATTAAACACTATAATGGTGGTTTATACGTACCTTCAAGTTGAATTCAGGTAAAAATTCTGGCCAAATGACTTACTAATAATTTTGGTGCATGACAATGAAATGTACACTTTCTTTTAGGTGATAAAACCAGGTGCTCTGCAGTGCACAGCTTTATACGACTGCAGAGGTCAAACCCTGAACAGTTGGGGCAAGTATGGACACAACATTCAAGCTTGATAAAGCTCTGAATTTGGATTGTGATCAAATTTTTGACATAATATGGGTTTCTGATACAAGACAAATGTCAAGATCTTACAAATCTATTGTCCAATATATTCTTTTTCAAACTTTTCAAAAATCTGGAATTTGGAGAAATTTGGAGAAAAAATATTGAAAATTACTAGTTTTTCCCCTTTTTTGGCCCTAATTCCAAAACATTTTGAGCCAAAACCCTCCATAGTCAATACTACCCATCCCTTCATGTTATGGAAACTTGTGGTATAATTTCATAGATATTCATACACTTAAACACAAGTTATTGTTTGAAAACTACAAAAATGCTCAATTTGGGCCCCCTTTTGGGCCCCTAATTCCTAAACTGGTGGGACCATAACCCCCAAAATAAATCATAACTATCCTTTAATGGTACTGAACCTTCTGGTAAAAATTTATAGAGATCCATTCACTAAAACTAAAGTTATTGTCCGGAAACTAAATGTGTGTTCAGAAGACGACGCAGACAACAACGACGAAGACCACAACGCAGACAACATAATACCATTATAAGACACAAAATTTTTTTGCGGTTGTATAAAAATAGTATGATTTTGACGAAAACTATTTTTTTCCCAAAAATAATGGTAACGACAATTATTGAGGCCTCTGAAGTATCCAAATAAGACATTATAAGGATATTTTGATTTTCACAGTAAAATTAAAACAAATTTGACACTCAGTAGACAAAAATACATGTTTGGCGCCTGATGGTAAAGGCAAAGATTTGAATAGTAGGTCAAATCCTTGTTACAGGACATTCCTATCCTCATTTAACACTGATGATGTTTTGTAGAAGTGAATTCCACAGTACAACTGTCAATAGGAAAAAAGATGTACTTAAAGTAATATGTTCTGGTGCTGAAATTATGTTTAAATTCAAAGCACCATTAAAAAAGGGAACTAATCTTGTCAGTGACAGTAAGGGGAAAGCCGAACTTCTTCTAGAACAATTCAAGTCCGTATTCACAATAACAACTGACACAAACCTACCAACAACAACAATACGAGCTAAAATCAACATAACACCATCAACGATCGACCAAAAGGGACTAGAAAAACTATTGAAAAACACCAACCCAAACAAAGCCTCTGGACCAGACAACATCCTAAACCACATACTTAAGGAATGTGCTGAACAATTAGCGCTCATCCTGCAAATAATAATGCAATGCTCGCTAGACACAGGTGAACTACCAAAAGACTGGAGAGACGCGAACATATCCAGTATCTTCAAAAAAGGAGACAAACATCTAGCAGAAAACTACAGGCCTGTATCATTAACATCTGTCATCAGCAAAATTTTGTACATGTAACACATCATATGCAGGCACATCCTAAAACATCTGGAAAAAAACAAAATCCTAACCAATTTAAACCACCGCTTCAGGTCAGGATACTCATATGAAACCCAACTCAACCATCATCAACGACTTCCTACAAGAACATGACAAGGGACACCAAATCGACCATTATGTAGGAATATTAGATTTTTCAAAAGCTTTCGACACAGTACCACACAACAAATTATTACATAAGTTAGATCAATATGGAATTTAAGGAAACACACACAAATGGCTTCAGGGCTCACACTACTTCAGAATTATAGGGAGAAGTGACTTCTCTTTTTGAAACTGATAGGGAGAAGTGGTGAGATTTGAAAGAGAAGTGCTCATTCACGCGGCGCGCTACAATGTTTGGATTTAACAATAGTATAAAGGGCCATATGTAAATAATGTTCTTTTTATATTGTTCAATTCATATCTGAGTAAAAAAATTACAATTAAAGTAACATTTGAAATTAAAAGTTGTTTAAGTTTTACTAAGGTTCTTGTGAGAAACTACCAACTAAATATCTAGCACTAAAAAAAAAAAATATTTTGAAAAATGTAAAGAAATTATAATATATCAATTACAATTTAATTAAAAATTATCTTGTGTATGAAATTCAGTGTTTCTCATAAAAAAATATAAAAGTTATTAAGCTGGGCCATAATATATTGATATTTATAGTATAATAGTCTCAGAGTTAAGCAACTTTAATCAATAGTTTGAAACAATCCATAAAAAATATAGGGAATTATAAACACCAATCAATTAGATGTAACCAAAAGTCTCTTAATGCGTGTGGATTGCGTAATTTTTCCCTTTGTGATCAATATTCTTCTGTCAGCTGTTCCATCCGTGCATCCGTAGTAGTTATTGTAAAAGTACGGATTTCGGTCATAGCTGGTCCGGTTCAGATCCGTAGTTTAGAAATAGGTCAATGGCAGACGAATGCAAGAAAATTTACAAAAATAAACGATGTTTGACAAGTTATTTGGAAAGGAACATGACGTTTTTAATTCAATAAATGGATTAAACATTTACTGGAGGCAACTTTTATCACGTTTAAATGAAGTAACAAACTTATTTTGCCGCCGAAATTTAGGTTGATGTACGTTTTCGCGGAAATGCACGAAGTGATAAAAAGTTGTATTTTTATCAAATAACCTGCCACACACTGCTAAGACAATGCTTCAACCTCTTTTCTAAAGATAATGAATCGTTTATGTCTGAATTTCTTTAATTATCAATAAAAAATTGATGTTTCATCAACTTGGTAAAACATTAAAAATGACGGAAGCGACTGAAAGCGAGTATCTTCAAGAACAGGGCGACTTGTTTTCGCTTTTGGGGGTTGGGGAAAGCGAAGTGACGGTCGGGAAGGCGACTTCTTCGCCTAAGTCGCCTGGTAGCGTGAGCCCTGGGCTTAAGAACTTCCTAACTGCAAGATCAATGCGAACTATCATACATGTAGAAGGCGAATCATCTGGCGAAACAACAGTTGACTCTGGGGTCCCCCAGGGCACAGTCTTAGGACCAATCCTGTTCTTGTGCCACATCAATGACCTATCAGACAGTGTAACATCATCAGTAAGACTATTTGCCGACGATTGCCTACTATACAGAACAATTAAAAATAGCCAAGACCAACAAAAACTACAAACAGATTTGGAACAACTAGAAATCTGGGCCAACAAATGGGGGATGGTTTCAATGCCAAAAAGTGCTATGTTCTATCCATAAACAAAAAAGCATACAAATTCTACACACTTAACAAACAAAAATGAAACACATCCTACAAGAGGTACAAGTGAACCCGTACTTAGGACTCCAAATCTCAAACGACCTGAAATGGAGCACCCACATAAATAACATCAGCAAGAAAGCCAATGCCACCTTGGGCTTTCTTAGGAGGAACTTGAAGAACGTACCAGAGGAATGTAGGAAAGTGGCATACATATCCCTTGTAAGATCGACAATAGAATATGGCGCAACAATCTGGAACCCATATATGAAAGGGGATATTGACAAATTAGAACGTATCCAAAACAGAGGCATATGATTCATTAAGAAAAATTACAGTAGTCGAGAAACAGGGTCCATAACAAACATGAGATGCCAACTTAAAATGGAGACACTAGAGGAAAGAAGACACAGCCTCTTTCTTATTCTGATTTACAAGGTGGTTGAGGGTCTGGTTCTGGCTCTACCAGCCGACAATTTTGTCATACCAGCACGACCTAAATGAACGATAAAAGCCAAAACATATTCAAATTGTGAAACTAACAATATCATTGAAGGTCAAGTCATCAATAACACAAGAGGACTAAAAGTACCGAATAGCAACAAACCACAGTATAAACATTCATTTTTTGTGGAAACAACTATTCACTGGAACCAACTACCAGATAAAGTTGTGCATGCAGGTTCTGTAGAGGCATTTAAGACCGTTCTACAAGAACACCGCCCATAACAACGGCGCTCTTCTCAACCGTGTTTAAAAGCCTAAACAGGATTCTACACGTACCACTACAGATACAGATTGATCATGCAGTTTAATTATTGGTTTATTTTTTACTAGCTCATGAGTAGTCCAAATAATTATGACGTCTTGAAAGGCTATTATAAATTTTTCGACGTAAGGCGTCAAAGAAAAAAATTATAATAGCCTTTCAAGACGTCATAATTATTTGGACTAGCTCATGAGCAGAATCGAGCACAACAGTCAACAACAGAAACTATCCCTCCGTGATTGACGGAGATTCATAATTCGTCTTTTACATATTCATACCGTGAAATAAAGTTATCGTTTTGGTTCATTCGATGTTGTAAACAATGTAAATAGTGTAATATACATTCAATATCACTTTTCCACTTACAAGAAAACGTTCACATACATTTAACAACTTCCGGTTCCAGTTATTTTCTCGAGTTGTCCATACGCACAGTAAAACGAACAAAGATGTACCGAATGTAAAATTTCAATCTGATTACCGACACATCCTCGTTTACAGCAGATTACTGAAACGGACAACCATTTCGTGTAATTGCATCACCACATTCATTAAATGAGAAAGCAATGCATAAATAAAATCTGGTAATTAATATCAGAGACATATAATTGTATTATATGTCTCTGTTAATATATTGTAGTATAATAATCCAAGAAAGAATTAAGCAAAACAAGGTACTCACATCAAACTTACAATTCGTCTCTAATAACAATCAGAGACCAATCATTTAAATAAGATTTTTTTCTTCATTATTTTGCAATCAAGTTATATAATAATTAGCTATAAACAATAAATATTCAAGATATTTTTTCCATTTTTTTTTTATTTTTTTTTAATTTTATTATTATTATTATTATTATTTATTATTATATTATTATTCGATAATAACAGTCTTCCCGGTGTCCTAGCACTCCCTTTGTGTTGGGTGGGGATTGAATTGTCCTTGTAAAAATAATTGTCGTATATATATATATATATACGTTAGTGACACATCTCCATTAATCCCAATAGGGAGTGTACATGGATGCCACTGTACCCTCGCAGCTTTCGAGGGGTTCTTCGGATATCGGAGGCATTTACCAGTACATACATATGTAAAGCAAAATTATATCCGGGTGAAATATGACCCGGAGGAAAAAATGTCACAGTAGTTGTTGTTATTTTTTTATCTGGCGGAAAATATTTCCCTGGGATATTGTTTCCTTTGCCGTGAAATTGTATCTGGGGAGTTAACTTATTGAATAGTTATTAGAAAAAAACTTATCCTTTAAAAATACTATGAAATAATAATAGTTTATTTGAAATAAAAACGAAATTGTTAAAAAAAAATGTATTATAATGGGAAATAATTTCACAAATTATCTTTGAAAAAATTTCCTGAAATATTCAAGTCAATATCATCCTTTTAAAAAGAAAATTATCATGAAACATAAGGAAGTAATTTCAAAGATCGTAATAATATCATGATTAAATAAGGTTGTGAAATACATGTAAAAGTGAGTTGTTTTCAGATCTCAGTACAAATATAAATTTAAAAGTAACGTAGAAATATAGTTGCATTACTACTGTTAACAGTAATAGAAGAATTTGATTATGATGATATTTTTAACTATATAAATAGTTTTGTCTGGGGACAGAGATGTAGTTGTTGATTATATGGAAACAGATAAATCATAGCATAACAATATATTGGAACAAAAGCATGTTTAACAGCTGGATAGTTTTTACCTGTGAAATGTTATCTGTCTTATTAAATCAAGTTGTAAGTCATCTTTTTATATAAATAAATATATAAAAAATAAGATTCAAGGAAAAATTTCACTATAAAATAGATTCAGAAATATATTATATTAATATCTTTAAAATATAAATTGCTCATAATTACCTCCATTTGATAAATTATGCAAATTTGGTCTACCTTTGTGAAACATTTTATAATTATAGTCAGGTATATATTGATTGTGAGTTACTTACATAGTAGTTAATGGTACTCTATTTCACACGGTTCTGTGAAATATAGTACGGCAAATATATACCGGTACATACTATCCGCATAACACAGATAGATTTTCACTCCTCTGGAAAAAATCAACCTGTGAAATACAATGCCTGGAAAAAAATTACCGGGACAAATTATCCTCAGGATAAAATATCACAGAGGAAGAAATAAACCGTTATTATAAAAGCCGTTTGTCGTCTTTTGTTTTTTAATCAATATATTTGTAACTAACAGTTAATATTTTATATTCATGACAGTTGACATAAGTTGTATTTGTATCATAATTTAGAAAAATTGTTTTATAGTCTTTCATAACTCTTTATAGAGTGGCTCTTGTTGTTAATTTGTGTTTTAAAAAGCAGTATATTTTATATGTAACAAGTGGTGAGACTTTAATAAAGTATTTGTCTTGTCTTGTCTTGTCTATTGTTTATAAGTTTTAATCAAATCTAATCAGCTTGGTATGATTGAGCTGATTGACAGCAAATTGAATGAGTGAACTGTTTTGATAAGGATAGTTTTGACTCGTTACGATTAATCACTTAAAGATGGTATAAAGATCTATAAAGACCAAAATGGGAAAATAATTTCATTGTCACAGTGTCTTTAAACAAATAAACTACTAGCACAACTGCGATGGAAACCCACGAACAAAATGCAAAAACTAAGATGTCCTTCGGCATCGAAGAACTTGCAAAGAGTAGCAGAGTACCCGAATCTCTTAATACCAATGCGATTGTCAGCCACATCCACGAAATATCTCTACCATACAACAGCATTAACCAATAACCGACAGAGTTTATAACACTCCGACTAGCAGTACCAAGATATACTATTTGTCAACGTTCACAGAATAAGAGAAAATGGCTCGACGATTCGGTTTTCTCTGATGAGAGTATCAGCTCTTCAAACTCAACATCTAGAAACTACTTCATCTGGTTCGTGCTCCGATGATTCCGAGACGTCGTCTATTCAACCGCCAAAGAAGAAAGCCAGAACTACCTTCACAAACGCACAACTGTTGGAATTAGAACGATATTATAGTAACAGTAAAAACCTCCAGATTGAAGATCGTCAAGTGCTAGCCAAGAAACTGAAACTCAGCCAACGTAGAGTTAAATGGTGGTTCCAGAATCGAAGAATGAAAGAAAAGCGTCACATAAAGAGTACAAGCTACAACAGTCCGTCTGACTTGACACTGTTTGTTGGTGTAGGCAAACCTTGTCCAAGAACAACGACAACGGGATTCCAACACCAGAAGTACTCCTTTTCAGTGTTCCCATCACCCACATTAGGTTACAGTCATCAGTTCTACAGTCAGTAGTACTCGTCATTCTCAGTGTTACCGTCACCAACATTATGTTACAGTCATCAGTTTTACAGTCAGTAGTACTCGTCATTCTCAGTGTTCCCGTCACCAACATTATGTTACAGTCATCAGTTTTACAGTCAGTAGTACTCGTTATTCTCAGTGTTCCCGTCACCAAGTTGAACATTATGTTACAGTCATCAGTTTTACAGTCAGTAGTACTCGTTATTCTCAGTGTTCCCGTCACCAACATTATGTTACAATCATCAGTTTTACAGTCAGTAGTACTCGTTATTCTCAGTGTTCCCGTCACCAACATTATGTTACAGTCATCAGTTTTATAGTCAGTAGTACTCGTTATTCTCAGTGTTCCCGTCACCAAGTTAAACATTATGTTACAGTCATCAGTTTTACAGTCAGTAGTACTCGTTATTCTCAATGTTCCCGTCAACAAACATTATGTTACAGTCATCAGTTTTATAGTCAGTAGTACTCGTTATTCTCAGTGTTCCCGTCACCAACATTATGTTACAGTCATCAGTTCTACAGTCAGTAGTACTTGTCATTCTCAGTGTTCCCGTCGCAAACATTAAGTTACAGTCATCAGTTTTACAGTCAGTAGTACTCGTTATTCTCAGTGTTACCGTCACCAAGTTGAACATTAAGTTACAGTCATCAGTTTTACAGTCAGTAGTACTCGTCATTCTCAGTGTTACCGTCACCAAGTTGAACATTATGTTACAGTCATCAGTTTTACAGTCAGTAGTACTCGTCATTCTCAGTGTTCCCGTCACTAACATTATGTTACAGTCATCAGTTTTACAGTCAGTAGTACTCGTTATTCTCAGTGTTCCCGTCACCAAGTTGAACATTAGGTTACATTCATCAGTTCTACAGTCAGTAGTACTCGTCATTCTCATTGTTCCCGTCGCAAACATTAGGTTACAGTCATCAGTTTTACAGTCAGTAGTACTCGTTATTCTCAGTGTTCCCGTCACCAAGTTGAACATTAGGTTACAGTCATCAGTTCTACAGTCAGTAGTACTCGTCATTCTCATTGTTCCCGTCGCAAACATTAGGTTACAGCCATCAGTTCTAGTCAGTAGTAATCGTCATTCTCAATGTTCCCGTCAACAGCAGTTGGATATAGTCGTTATCTCAATAAGTACTTGAAGAATAACGGATGCAATTCTGTTCATAGACAATTTATTGCCCTTAAATTTAGTAAGTTTGAAGAATCGAAACCTTTTCATTTTGTTTGTTTGTTAATGATATTTAATGTAAATAAATTAACAGCGTAGACATTATTTTATTACTTTTGTGTTGTCATTTTAAACATATAGACACCACAGATGACAGCACACAAGAAAGTTAAAGAAATATTAGAGAAATGCTCATAATCTGAGATATGTTTATGAATTGAATACTTCATTTTGTAAATTCATTGGGGTGTAAAAGAGTTGACCTAAGTACATTTTGTATTCACAGTTTTCATTCCAAAAATGTGCTGCGACACAGTCAAAGCTCTTACAACCCTTTGAAATTACCAAAAGAAGCATTCAATACTTATACATTTTTTTAATTACATTTTGCATTCACAGTTTTCATTCCAAAAATGTGCTGCGGCACGGTCAAAGCTTTTACAACCCTTTGAAATTACCAAAAGAAGCATTCAATATTTATACATTTTTTTGATTACATTTTGTCGCTACTATGATGAACACGAAAACACGAGAACTATCAAAATATTTTTATTTACCTCTGTACTTTATTGTAGAAGCTCGTGTCATAATGAATGTTAGATCATTTTGAAACGAGGATATCTTGGATATGAGAAGACAGTTTGTCCTCAGGTCTTTTACTAAGAAAGTTTTCCAAGGTGTCGTTAACGAGCGTGCTATTTTCTGTACACGAGGCATCAAAATTAACGTTTTGTCATTGATGAAGACCGTGCAGTTGCCCGTGATTGCTTACTATCACTTCAGTTTAACTCTGGTGGACAGTTCATCCATTGACAATCATACACCATCTCTATAATAGTTTTAATGTGTGACATGCCAGTAGAGGAAAAATTCTTACCTCTCCGAACCACAAAAAAAAACCCAAAAGGAAACTGTCCACATCTCTGTATAAACTACAAAACATTCAAAGAGAAAATTGTACTACTTTTTTGAAACACAATTTAACAAAAATAATTCATTTTTGACACAAAAAGGCATCGGAGTGGCCTCTCTCGTTACCACAACAAAGAATCGGTACTGATACATGCAAGTTTGATTTACAACACTTACTTTTCTTCTTTCCGAAGCCGACTGCGTCAACAATTGTTAAGTTTCCTGCTTAAGTCAATTTGTTACGAACAACTTGCGATGGATCTATGATATTCAAAACTGAACACTGACTAATAACTGAGGCGAGACTTATATAGGCTTTCCGGCTACTACTACTGGAAGTGTTTTACGACCTTGACTGGCTGTTCAGCCCTCGCACAGCCGGTACCACTAGCTATAACTTTTAGCTATTAAACAAGGTCAAATCCACCATTTTCTACATACTCCAAACCAGGAATATGACTGTTGTTATCCATTTTTCTGAAGATTTGAGCTTTTGATTTTGCCTCCTCAGAATTCGAATTTGTTGTTATTTTACTTCTTTCCGAAGACGACTGCGTCAACAATTGTTAAGTTTTCTGCTTAAGTCAGTTTGTTACGAACAACTTGTGATGGATCTATGATATTTTGTTTAAAGTTGCATTACTATTAGCACACATCAGTTTTATAGAACTTCCACTTCATATAAAACAAAAATGTGTCCCCAGTACACGGATGCCCCATCCGCACTATCATTTTCTATATTCAGTGGACCGTGAAAATGGGGTAAAATCTCTGATTTGGCATTAAATAAGAAAGATCATATCATAAAGAACACGTATACTAAGTTTCAAGTTGATTGGACTTCAACTTCACCAAAAACTTCCTCGACCACAAAAACTTTAACATGAAGCTGGACACACGGACGAACGAACGGACGGACGGAAACACAGACCAGAAAACATAATGCCCATAAATGGGGAATAAAAAAACGATGTTCCTACGCATTGCCAAGTATAACTTATTACATATATATGTGTGTGTGTGTGTTTAATTTGTATTACTACGGTTTTTTTTTATTGAGGTAAGGCATTCAAAATGATATTTTATAGTGTGTTTTTCTATGTTGTGATGTTACACTATTGTTTTAGATAAGAGACAAGGTTTGGTACCATTAAAACGTTTAATCCCACTGCAATTGTTTGCACCTGTCACTAGGTCAGGAATCATGTTCAGTAGTTGTAGTTGGTTTATGTGGTTCATAAGTGTTTCTCGTTTCTCGTTTATTATTCGGGCCAGGTGAGCTTTTCTCATCACTTGGCGTCCGTCGTCGTCGTCATCCGTTGCCGTTAACTTTTCCAAAAAATTCTCTGAAAATACTAGGCCAAATTTAACCAAAATTGGCCTCAATCATCATTGGGGTATCTTGTTTAAAAAATGTGTCCGGTGACCCGGCCAACTAACCAAAATGACCGCCATGGCTAAAATAGAACATAGGGGTAAAATGTAGATTTTGGCTTATATTTCTGAAACCAAAGCATTTAGAGCAAATCTGCAATGGAGTAAAATTGTTTATCAGATCAAGATCTATCTGCCCTGAAATTTTCAGACGGATCAAACAATCTGTTGTTGGGTTGCTGCCCCTGCATTGGTAATTTTGCAGCTTTTGGTTATTATCTTGAATATTATTATAGATAGAGATAAACTGTTAGCAGCAATAACGTACAGCAAAGTAGGAGTTACAAATAATCAAACATGATAAAATTGGTCAATTGACCCCATAAGAAGTTATTGCCCTTTATAGTCAATTTTTAACAAATTTTTTTGCTTGGTCGACGATTCAAAACTACATACACGATTTGAATTGCATGCGTGTACATCAAGAAACATTCACTCTAGAATTTCTCCAATGTAAATGGTCTGCAGATTTCCCACATTATAAAACAGTTGAGAAACTTGCAGGATTTTTAATGTTTTATTGGACGATAAATATAGATCATTGACCATGTTGACCATGTTGACAGGGAAGTAAGAGACTAACAAAAAACCATATCAGTCGAACTATCTATCATATGAGGTATGTTTTTCTCGGTCCGTTGTTTCTTCTAATGATATAAGCCAGATACTTTTATCATTTTGATAAATTATTTCTCTAGTCAATGGTTACTTACTTAACTTGGTAATTTTGTTGATTCTATTTTCGTTTTCTCATCAAGTTACCTGGATTATTTTCCGGCTTTCTGTAAATGGTAAAGTTCTCATACGGGACGGGTGCTATATTTTTGGTTAAATATAAATAGTCTCTGGATAGATGCGCATATTCGCATTCTTGAAAAAAAAAGAAGTTAAATATAAATTATTTCCATTCTTTTTAAATGTAAAAATTTAAGATTTAAAGAGATTAGTCATATCAATAAAAAAATCTTTTAATAATGTATCAAATCATGCACTGATATCAGTATATTGCTAGAACAACAACAACAAAATATTGGAACTCTATATAAATGCTTCTTGAAAAGTGGCAATAGTTTAACCCACAGGCACTTGTCTCAGAATCCCCCCCTAACATACCTTAATATATTAAGAATGCGAATATGAGCATGATGCCATCTACCCAGAGACTATTTATATTTAACCAAAACAATATTATAGGGTTATTGCATGAATATTGGGGAATATTGTCCCGAGTAGAATTTTATATTGCACGAGCTTGCGAGTGCAATATATGTTCTACGAGGGACAATATTCCCAAATATTCATGCAATAACCCTTTTATTGTATAGCAATATAATATTTGAGAGTAAAAATTGGTTTAAACTAAGATTTTGTCGTTGATGACGTCATGAATTTTGAAGATTTATTGCACTATTGCAATATTAGAATTTATTGCACGCTAACTTTTGGTTACTTTCTGTGGGAAATATTATATTGCTATACAATAATAAGGTATATAGGATTTTTATTTCTGAGATTAGCGTCTGGGGTTGAACCATAATTTTACATTTGTAGATCGGAACCTTAACTGTTTTATTTTTATTTGAACTTACATGAAAATTTGAACTCATTCCAAACAATAAAGCGTGTTAACCTATTTCAGATTTTAATGCATATTTCTGTGTTTATAATCAATATTATGAATATTGGTATCATTATTTTTTTTTAAATCGGACATTATAGTAAAACAAGTAAATAAAATTTAGAGGATTTTTTTTTCAATAATTGTCTTCGTGTTAAGATTTTTAATTTTTTTTCTTTCTAAATTGTTCTTAAACTTGTCAATTTTCTTATTTCGATTTTTCTTTCTGAATTATTTTTTAACTTGTTACTTTTCCTGACAGATTCGTTTCCTCTCCAAATTGCATCCATCCTTTATTCCTACTATCATATTAAGAGTAGAAGTTACCAAGTTGAAAAACTTTTGACTATCCCTTTGTTCTTTTTTAACAATAACCATTTCTCTGTCGTTTGTTGATGTGGTTTCTCGTTTTAGATATAGATTAGACCGTTGGTTTTACTGTTTGAATTGTTTTACAACAACTATATTACAACAACAAATAATTTATTAGAGTCTCAGCTCTTTAAAACATTTGATATAAAACACAATATAATATTAACAGATCAATTTATAAAAAAGCCACTCTAAAAAGAGTTATGAGAGACTTAAAACACACTTAAAATACATTTATATTGCATATATAACATATATCAATATATCTTAGCATAAACAACCATTATATGGAGAGAAAAAAAAATAATTATACAAAAAACAAACAACTTTATATTCACTTATTACGAGTAAAAATACACTTTCTCTTAAAAAGTACTTCAGGACAGATTTTGGCTGTAAATAATCATTTTGGGGTCCTTGCTTGCTGTTCGGTGTGAGCCAAGGCCGTACTTTTGGTCTGTAAATGTTTAACTTTTTATACACTGTGACTTGAATGGACAGCGTTGTCTCATTGACACTCATACCACAAATTATTTATATATCAAACTAAACTTTATTAACTTATCAATATTTTACTATATATTTTTCCCTTATAGGAGTCGTCCTATTTGTCTACACACAGTCAAAGCGCTGGTGATTAAACCTGATAATGTATGGTGCTCAGGTTGTACTGGGACCTCTGGAAGCTGTCAAGGCTAGACAGAAAAGCAAAATTGCGATCGGTAGGTTATGCATTTTAAAATTATATAGAGTGAGTACAGGTCTATTTCAAATCATCGAACTGAATTAGAGTAACAAAAAAATAAAGAGATGTGGTATGATTGTCAATGAAGCAACTATCCACCAAAGCTCGAATGAAGTGGATATTACCAATAATAGGCAACCATACGGCCTTCACCATTGAGAAAATTCCATACCGTATAGTTGGCTACAAAAGGCCGCTACATGAAAATATGAAACAATATAAATTGGAAATTAAACTAACGGCAAAACATTTATACCTAATTTAAACATTAGATAAGACTTGTGTATAGGTTTGATAGTTTATTGTGAATAAATTAAGTCACAACTGCAGTCAGCAGATAAGCAAAATGACATTTGGCAAGTAAATGTTTCCTTCTGTAAAATCAGCAACTAACCCGACTCTAATAATGCCATGTGGATTTTAACCTCAGGTGTGAAAGTTTTACTACCAAACACGGATAGTTATTCACGTTCGTTTTTCTTCTATCAAAAGTTGCTTACTTGTTGGAAATAAAATGGCAAACAACACTGATACAACTTATATATCAGTTTGGTGAACCTTTATATACAAGGATGCAACGATCTATTAGAACCCTAACTGGGTTGATTTAAGCATATATGTTTATTGTATGTAAAATCAGGATATATCATATACTTTTAGAAACTGAGCTGCGGATAGCTTTAGTGGGGAAAACGGGCGTTGGAAAAAGTGCAACTGCAAATAATTTGTGTGGAGAAGAATATTTTGAATCTGGTCTTCAAGCTGTGAGCTTGACACAAATATGTCAACAAAAGAAGGCTAGGGTACTTGGAAGAGATGTTTTAATTATTGACACTCCGGGGATATTTGACGCAGAAACTGATCCATTTGGCGTTGAAAATGAAATAAAAAGATGCGTACATATTGGTGCACCAGGTTTACATGCTGTTCTTTATGTAATGGAAATAGGTAGATTTCGAGATGAGGATACAAAAGCAATAATGGCATTTCTAAGATTTTTCGAAAGTGAAATGAAGGACCGAGTGATCGTAATTTTCACTCATGGTGATAAACTTCAGAAAAAGGGGATGAAGCTAGAAGATCACCTAAAAAAGGCTCCAATGTCACTAAAACATTTCCTGGAGGACTGTCAAAATCGTGTTATACTTTTTAACAACGAGTTCGATAAAGAAGAGAGCTATATGCAAATAAATGGTCTTTTAACAATGATAGAGGCACTCAAAAGACATAACGAATTAGCATATTACTCTGATGCTCTATTTATGAAAGCAGAGGAAAGAATACAGGTACGAGAAAAAGAAATTGAACAGAAATTACAACAAGAATACATGGAAAAGCAAGCAGAATTCGAGAAAACAATGAAAATGCGACTGGAAGACGAGATGCGAGAGGAAAGGGAAAAAGAGCTTATGGAAATGAAAAAAGAATACGAGAAAAAATTGGAGAAAGTCCGTGATGGTATCAGAAAACAGATTTCTGATAAGGATAGTTCATGGTAGGTAACATTACAGAAGTTATGATAAGTTACTTTGACCCTCATGATAACCATAAAATTGAAAAAACAAGTTGTAAAAAAACAAGAAAAATAGTATGGTAAAATTTATGAGATATTTCTTTTTTTTCCTAACTGTATATTGCTACCTTATAACATATCTTATTAAGGACTATTTAATACCTTTTAAAAATCTGACTGAGTTTGTATGTCAAGAAGACGTTCGTGTCCTCGATCTAAATTTGCATCTCATTTGTCTCTGGACGTTAAACAACCACCATCATCACCAACATGAATTTCATCATCATTTATATACTAGTCATAAAATAACAAATAAAAGCAAATAAATATGAATAAATATAACTGACCAGTTGAAAAAAGAAAAAAAATGTTTTTCTATTGAACAAATGGATCAAATATATTTTGTGAGAGATAAAAAAACAAAATCGACAACAATTTTCAGAACGAGAAAACAAAAGTGTGTGCCTGAAATCAATGTTTTTTGTGAGATAAACATTAGAAAAAAATGGTCAATTATTTTTTAGTTGAACATGTATCAACTTCCATCATATACATATAGGTAAACAGATAACACTATTCTACACTTTATGTTGAAAGTTCTGTTCATGTGTAGATGATTTAAGAGAAGCTTCAGATGTGGTTCTAGTATACAAAAGCCGATGTTTGGATTTAGGAAGAACAAAGTATCGTATTATATTAACTGATATGTTTTCTTTTTCAGTACCATTCTGTAATGATTTGATGGACTTGAAAAACAATGATAGACTAGTTCTCCAGAGGCAGTTGCTCGCATTTCTGGTATAGCGTATACATTCTTGCTTTTTGTTTGACAATGGCTTTTTAATCGTTTGATGTGTTTGAGCTTTTGATTTTGCTATTTTAATAGAGAACTTTCCGTTTTGAATTGAGTTCTGCTTTTTTTTTACTCATTCTTGTATTTTAACAAGAAAAGTGCACCGTTATTATATTTCAATATGTTTATTCTCATAACCATTGCAGATCCATAGGTACAGAGAGAGTGTCAAATATGTACATGAATATGCATCTTTTTACAAAACATATTTACAATACTGTGGTTTCAAAATAAAATAAATTTTAGCCAGAAGGACCCATGTGTTTATGTATACACTTTATGAACTTACATAATCTTTTTAGCTCTGGCTTTAAGTTTAATTTTCTTATCAATTTTCTTAAATTTTGTGTATTAACACTAGCCAAATAGCACTTTTCAAGGTATAATTTTCTACTGTCGTTAAAAAATGGACATTTAAGCAGATAATGCAATTCGTCTCCAATGCTACCAACATTACATAGATGGCATCTTCTATATAATTTCTATTAACATTATTCCAACTATCTGTCTCTATTGGGAGTCAGTGGTTCTATATCTGCATGAAATAATATTATAAAATAGTTATAAGTGTTTTTATTTTTGTTTGTAATGAATTATTGAAAATGGCATTGTATCAATATTTTTTTTTATATATCAAACATGTATCACGTCTTATCTGTGTTTTTGTTATATGTGTGTCTTTGTTTCGATCTGATGAGTTAAGCCTCTTTCGACTGATTTGTATAGTATGTTCCATGTTGTGTGTGCTGTTACACCACGGTCACAGTTAAGGGAGCGGCGCCCACAAACATGTTTCAACCCGCCACAGTCTTTGTGTGACAAAAACTCATAAATCTAAAATAAACTGACCACGCCATGGCTAAAAAAGAAAAAAGACATACAGACAAATAAAAGTACACAAGACACAACATTGAAAACTAAAGACTAAGATCTCAGGTGCTTCGGAAGGATAAGCAGATTCTTCTAGTACAGATCAATTAGGCCGTTAGTTTTTTCAATTGAATTGTTTCATGTTTTTCATGTCGGGGCCTTTTATAGCCGACTACACGGTAAGATATTTTCTCATTGTCGACGGCTGTAGGTGAGCCTATAATTGCTTTTATTCTCTTCATTTTAACTTTAATGGATAGTTATCTCATTGGCAGTTATACAGCATCTCCTTGTTTTTTATGCTCCATTTATGGGCATTATGTTTTCTCGTCTGAGCGTCCGTTCGTTCGTCCGTTCGTTCGTCCGTTCGTTCGTCCGTCCGTCCGTCCGTCCGTTCGTCCGTCTGTCCCGCTTTAACGTTTTTGGTCGAGGTAGTTTTTGTTGAATTTGAAATCCAATCAACTTAAAACTAAGTACACATGTCCCTATGATATATATGATCTTTCTGCGGAACTCAGTTTCCAAAAACAAGCTTTTCATAACACAAGTATAATCATCAGTTCTACAGTAAATAGTACTCGTCATTCTCAGTGTTCCCGTCACCCTCATTAGGTTACAGTCACCGGCTCTACAGTCAATAGTACTCGTCATTCTCAGTGTTCCCGTCACCATCAGTGAGATACAGTCATCAGTTCAACAGTAAATAGTTCTCGTCATTCTCAGTGTTCCCGTCACCCACATTAGGTTAAAGTCATCAGCTCTACAGTCAGTAGTACTCGTCATTCTCAGTGTTCCCGTCACCAACAATGAGATACAGTCATCAGTTCTACAGTCAATAAATAAATAAAAAAAATAAATAAATAAATAATCTTTATTTCAAGAGGATGATCCCATTAGTTAAAACTAATCTTCCTGAGAGTCCTCAAAATAATAATAACATATTTATAAGTACATAGAGTATTATAAAGTTATATTATACACAATATACAATTGTATTTAAATAATAATGAAAAAGCATATTAATTTGCACAATTGATGAAAAATTTGTAACATTTTGTTTTAAAAGATACAAGTGTATTACTCATTTTTATTTCATTTGGTAAACTGTTCCATATTTGAGAACCTGAATATGTAAATGTTTTCTTTAAAAAAATTGTTTTTGGTTTTGGAAGATTAATAGTTTTTCATCAGCTGAACGTAAGTTATAACTTTGATTATCAGTAAAATGAAAATTTTCTTGTAAATAGTTAGGAACAATACCATTTAATGATTTAAATACAAGTATTGCCTTTTGGTATTGAATGCGTTTTTCCACATTTAACCAGCGTAAACTATTAAACAATAAACTGGATGATGTCATTATGTCAGCTTCTACTATAACCCTAGCAGATTTCTTTAATAACTTATTAAGTTTATTTATTCCACTTTCACAACAGCTTCCCCATATATTGCAACAATAATCAAATAATGGCAGAATATAAGCATTAAAATAGATAATACGTATATGCATAGGTAAATATTTTCTTATCTTTTGTAATAAATTGATTCTGTTTGATATAGTACATGACATTTTATCTATCTGCTGATTCCAATTTAGGTTTTTGTCAATATATAAACCAAGAAGTTTTTCACAATCTACATTTTCTATATGTTCATTTGAAATATTGATATCTAAACTGTTTCCAGTTGAACAAAGTCTTTGTTTTGAACCAACAATCATTGATTTACACTTTTTGGCATTTAATTTCATACAATTTTGCGAACACCAGTTTTCAATTACATGAATATCATTTTGAAGGTTAGAAGTTAACTGAAGTAAATTATTACCTTTACAATGTAATGTAGAAGCATCTGCATATAAATCTATTAATGAATGTTCTATATTAAGTGGTAAATCATTGATATATAAAATACATAACAGAGGGCCCAGGATAGAACCTTGTGGTACCCCAGTTTTTATGCATTTAGTATTAGACATGACGTTATTGACCTTAACTTGTTGGCTTCGTTCAAACAAGTATGACTTAAACCAGTCTAGTGTACAATTTGAAACATTATAATATTCAAGTTTTTTCAATAAAATTATATGATTAACCAGATCAAAAGCTTTCTTTAAATCTAAAAATATAACTCCGTTTATCTCTCCATTATCTATATTTGCCAACCATTCATCTACTAATTGAGTAAGTGCAGTAGTACACGAATGTTTAGGTCTGAAACCTGACTGTGTAGTATTAAGAAGGTCATTACTATTTAAAAATATATACAAACTATTAGCTATATGTCGTTCTATGATTTTTGAGAGACAAGGCAAAACTTCTATTGGTCTATAATTATCAGGATTACAGGCATCGCCACTTTTAAAAATTGGGAAAACTCTTGCAGTTTTAAAAATACTTGGAAATTTACCACTTTTGATGCTTAGATTAAATATATATGTCAAGGCTGGTGCAATGACATCGCTGCACATACTCAAAATATTTGGTCCGACATCATCTAAACCAGTTGCTTTAGACTTGTCAAGTTTTTTTAAATACATGTTTACATCTAAAATACTCATTTCTGGTATAATGAATTTTTCACTACCCGTTTGTAACTTTGATTTTACAAATTTATTGAGTGCATCAAATCTGGTACCATCATCATTATTACATAATTTGTCATCAACTATACTTTCAGCAATATTTGTGAAATGCACATTAAATGTATTTGCTATATCAACATCATTTTGAATTACACTATTTTTATATTCTAAATGCGTGATATTATTATGTACTTTTTTTAGGATTTAGACTTTTGACATACTTCCAAATAGTTTTACTATCTTTACAATTTGAAATAGCATTTTGGAAATATTTTTTCTTTGCCTGTTCTACTAAAAATGTAACCTTATTACGCCAATTTTTATAATTATATATATCACCAATTCTTTGAAAATAATCTCTTTGGTGTCTAGCGCTATTTATATTCAGAAGTCCACCACTCTGGTTGTTGGGTATTTTTCACCCTTTTAATTTTCTTAGAAGCATGTTTGTCTAGGGTGCTCAGAAATAAATTATACTAATAATTCGCTGCTTTATCAACATCTCCAATCGATTCAATGAGATAAAAAGGAGTATTTGTTAAATTTTCAATAAATTTGTTTTTATCAAATTGTTTGAATGATCTATATTCTATGGACAAATGCTCCATTTTTGTTATTTTGGGGTTAAGTTTTCTTGTTACGCAAACAGGATAATGATCACTGACAGCATAACTAGGCACCTTTACTTCTATAATATGGTCTACATCGGTCGTATATATATGGTCTATGGTAGTTGCACATTTATCTGTTACTCGTGTCGGTTTATGTACAATTTGTTGTAAACCATACAAATTAATACAGTCCTTCCATTTTTGATTTCCGACAACTGTATGATTTATATGTGAAAAGTTTATATTAAAATCTCCTAAGAGTATAATTTCTTTATTTTCTGCAGACGCTTTATCTATTTCTTTTTCAGCTGAATCAATCCAATATTGAAATGAACTCGGTGGACGATAAAAAATGCCTATTAAAATAGAGTTTGTGTTTGGAAATTTAATTTCAATCCATAGTACTCGTCATTCTCAGTGTTCCCGTCACCATCAGTGAGATACAGTTATCAGTTCTACAGTTAATAGTACTCGTCATTCTCAGTGTTCCCGTCACCAACAATGAGATACAGTCATCAGCTCTACAGTCAATAGTACTCGTCATTCTCAGTGTTCCCGTCACCATCAGTGAGATACAGTCATCAGTTCTACAGTTAATAGTACTCGTCATTCTCAGTGTTCCCGTCACCAACAATGAGATACAGTCATCAGCTCTACAGTCAATAGTACTCGTCATTCTCAGTGTTCCCGTCACCATCAGTGAGATACAGTCATCAGTTCTACAGTCAATAGTTCTCGTCATTCTCGGTGTTTCCGTCGTTTTCGTCACCAACAGTGGGAAACAGTCGTCAGCCTAGTATAGTATAACGGATGTCATTCTGTTAGTAGATAATTTCTTGTCCTTGAAATGTTATTAAGTTTAAAGTATTGAAACCTTTGTAAATTTTGTTTCTTTGTTAAAGATATTTAATTTAAAGAAATAAACATTGAAGAAGAATTGTTTATGGTTATTCTTGTTTTATTTAAAAAAAAAAATGAACAAAATTTGAAATTGTTGTAAAGTTGGCTGTACCTGTAGAATTTGTATTAAAAAACGGGAACACGGGATATCACATTCTTATAGTTTACGGGGATGTTAATATTAAAGCCCGTTAATTAATTTTCACAATCCATGTAAATTAATTCGTTGCATCGAATAAAGTCGTGCAGGGACTATTATAGCCGACTATATGATATTGGGTTTCTCATTGTTGAAGGTTGTACGGTGGTAAGAAATTGCTTATTGCTAATTTATTTTAACACTCATTGGCAATTATACCATATCTGCTCGTTTTATATGTTATTGCTGTGTGACATGCTGGGAGAGGAAACTGTCATACCTCTCTGAAACATAACAAAACTATTCATTATAGACACAAGAAGGCATCGCATTGGTATCTCTTTCTGCCACAACAAGGAATCGGTACTGATACACTAAAAATGTTGGATTTAAAACACGTTATAACTGTACTCTTCATATTAATTAACGACTTATCCCCTTTTAGTTTGCCTAACTCTGCTTTTTCCATATTGTTTTTTTTTATTCCTTATTTCTTATTCAATTCATATTCGTATAAAAAAATCGAATCGGGAACAAATAAGTAATAGGGTATCAGTCGAGCACGGAGCAAAGACATATGCGTTACAGGACAATTTCAACTCACCGAACATAAAGCTAACACCAGAGACAGAAAAAAAGAAAAGACAGCATTAAACAGGTGGAACGCATAAAAGGCGAACAAAGAAGTATAACACCAGGAAAAAAAATCATGCAAAGAGAACAACAAAGGTAGCAATAAGTAACAGGGTATCAGTCGACAGCACATAACGAAACGGGTACATACGCGATAAAAGGGTAATTTTATCTCCTCAAAACAATATTTTACATTACAGTCAAGAAAAAAAAAGAAAAAAAAGCATTAACAGGGTACAACATATAAAAAGCGAATAAGTAAAAATAAGGGTTAAAAAGCAGTGGCGGATCCAGAAATTTTCATAAGTGGGGGCCCACTGACTGACCTAAGAGGGGGCCCGCTCCAGTCACGCTTCAATGATTCCCTATATAAGCAACCAAATTTTTTCCCAAAAAGGGGGGTCCGGGCCCCCTGGCCCCCCTAAATCCGCCTCTGAAAAGGAATAAGTAACTAATACATGTCGAATAGGGAATAAAGAACAAGTAACGAACACGAAACGAACATGTATCGAATAAGGAACAAGTAACGAAGAATAGAAGACGAATAAGGAACAGGGAATAAGGAATAAATCACGAATATGGAACAAGTAAGCTAGAATACATAAGTAATTAAAGATTAAATCACCAACCCTGCAAATTGCATTCTTAATCTCTATAGCATTTACATTGTACTACAAAATTAAATTCAACTTCATTTTTTTTCAAAGTACATAGAACACATTTTCTGTCAAATCTTTCTAATCCATGATTATGTTCTACCTCAACAAACAAAGTATGAGGCCAATCTATAATACACTCTGAACTCGTATGTTTAGTGAGATAATTAAAAATGTACACAGTTGTCTGTCCCCTGTAGTAGTTTTTTTTTCAGAACACAAATGCTTATAGATGATAGATTAAACCAGTACTTCACTATTTTATTAATTCTAGAATATATCAAAGGATATCGACCAAGTTCATAATAGACTCGACCATGATATTTGTTGTACACTGTTTGTCACTGCAATTTTATTGCAAAAATCTAAATATTTTTCAATATTTGGAGCTTTGTGAAATCCCCATAATTTCACAACCATAACAAAAGAGGGACGAAAGATACCAAAGAGACAGTCAAACTCATAAATAAAATATAGTGCTCATATTAGTATCAAACAAATTCAAGTATATAAAAACTTTAAACACAGGTGATGAAACCTTTTAAACCAAATACGACTTATCTGTTTTACTCAGCTGAATATATTTGAGCTTAAGCAAATTTACCGTTGAAATCAGCAGTACGCCAATTAACAAAATTTCTCATTTATGTCAATAGCATTTCCATCAGATACCTGATATCTTCGTCTTTCATGAATTCTCCTTTTCTTAATACCATAATATATGTTTTAGGAAAGGTTTACAGTTAGACACAATCTATAAGTATATAATAACTGAATAAGATCATGCCATAAGTGTCCAAAAGTAGAAATAATGATAAGTCTTGTACTGCATAGGGTATAGTATATTATCTGGGAATCATAACATGGTTTCTTACGTTTCACTATCGATCCATATTCAGAAAAGATAAATAGCATCATAACTAGCAATATGCAAAGTTTTGCGCTTTTATTTTCAAAGGATGAATTATACCATATTTTTGGACTCATGACTGTTGACGGCCATCTTGAAGTTGGCGGCCATTGTTATTTTTTTTTTTGTATGGCTCCATATCCAAACCTGTTTATAAGCATCATAACTAACACTGTGCAAAGTTTCGTGCTTTTACCATAAAGTGATCAATTGTCCCAAATATTGGACTTAGCTGCTGGACTAATAGTTCATTTATATTGATGCCAACCTTTAAAATGTCTGATGAAACTGGTATACGAAAATGTCATGAATTTTCTATTATCATTAAAATTTCAATCGTTTAATAAATTTGATTGTTTTCCTGATAATACATGTACTGCTCTTTATGACTGTCAGCTATGTTGTATGTCTCCGAGAGACCTTGGTAGGACAATGAAATGTTATATTCTCTCTTCAGCGTAATATATGTATCAATAATGATATTTGATGAAATGAATCAGTTACTTTACATCCACACTTTCAGTTGTCTGTATGTTCATTCATGTAGAGCGCTACATCAGCCAGTAAAATATGGATTAAATGAATAGAGGAAGTATGTATGATCTTACTTTTCCACGAGAAACACATGTCTTGGATATTCAGGATTAAGCGGATTTAATAGTTATGCAATCGCTTTCCACAACACAATTAAATGAGTCTAGAAGTAACATGGCTGAACTTTTTCCTGAGAACCACGTTAGTCCCAGAGAATTTGGATTTTAATAGTTGAGAAGTGAGCTAATATGCTTTTCAATCATTAATAATAAATGTGTCATTCGATCACACAAAAATATTGGAAGACGAAGCTGATCGCGGTGAATACTGCAACATTCCCGTAAGTTCGTGGACCGATTTCAATCACATGTGAGGAAAAAGTAATTATTTACTGGACCGATTTCAATCACATGTGAGGAAAAAGTAATTATTTACTGGACCGATTTCAATCACATGTGAGGTAAAAGTAATTATTTACTGGACCGAATTCAATCACATGTAAGGTAATAGTAATTATTTATTGGACCGATTTCAATCACATGTGAGGTAATAGTAATCACGATGTCGCGTAAGTCGTTTTACGATTTCATTATACTTGACAAAGATGAATATTTACTAGATGTGTACAAGGCAGGTTCTGTCATATCTTATATATCCATGCTGATGAACATTGTCGTGTTTGGTTTTATGTTCCGCAAATCTTTGCTTTCACCTGCTACAATCCTGATACAAGGTCTAGCTACAGCTGACTTTCTAACGGCATTTTCAACCTACGGATTTGAACCATTGTTCCAGACGCAATATCATTGCAGGAAAATAATGGTACCGATGTGTTCTTTACCATATCCATACTGCTCTCTTTCTCATCATCTGTCGATATTATCCTTCACATTCCACAATGTATCATACCTGATCACAACATGTCTCGGGATACAGAAAGTCATAGCAATTCTATTTCCAATCTGGACAAAATTTCAACTGACCAACAAGAAATCCGTTATTTGCTGTACAGTGTGCTTCCTTTTGTCCATTACAATCAGCATTCCACGACATTTTAGCTATAAGCTTGAAAAATCAAATAACGTAAGGAACCCACATGTATGTTATGGTTCTATCAAAAGTAAAGGATTACTAGAGTATTCCTCTTTATATTACCTGATAATCCAGACCGTTCTTATGACATGTTGCTGCCTTGTAATGCTGATGTCTGCAGTTTTTATTAGTTACAAGTTGGTGACTAATAAGTTCCGCGGACGGATGACAGAACAAAGAAGACAGGAAAGAAGATCAGTTATAATGGTAATTATAATTCTGGTGGTATTCTTCATCACAGAAGTCCCAAAAGTGATTCTGAACTTGTGGTGGTGTTACAATTTTATCGCATGCAATTTTTACAATTGTGGTGAGTCTCTTAATTTGTGGTTGGTACGACGTTATGAGGGCATGATGCCATGGTTACTGGTAGTATATACAGATTTGGTCAGTGGAGATGAGGCCTACAGATTGGACGTCGCGGTTTTCATCATGGAGGGAATTAAACTATTTACAATTGTAGGATGTATATCAAACTTCATCATCTATATCGTAATGTCAATCAAAATGAGGAACGAAATCATTTTGCTTTTCAGAAAATGTTTAACGGCTGTGCACATGCATAAGAAGGGGGTGAATCAAATAGACAGAGCTGGAAACAACAGAACACAAAATTAGAAACAAACAAAAAACATAATGTCGGCAGTTATTGTTAATATAAGATTTGGATAAATCAGGACTTAGAAACTAGGGTAAGTGACACACGAGCACTTCGGACGCATGTATAAAAGTATTAAGCGTTATTTCTATGAGATCATGATAGTAGACATAAATCCCACACAAGGAAACACCCGCCGTTTTACCACCCTTTATGGACTTAAATTAAATTGGGACAGAAACATGTTTTATGTTGATAACGAATGTTGCATGTTGAAAACGAATGTTGAAAGTTGAAAATCGAATGTTAACCGTTGAAAACAAGTAATGAGTGTTGAAAACGAATGTTGAATGTTGAAAACGAATGTTGAAAAATGAAACTCAAATGTTTAAAACGAATGTTGAATGATGAAAACGAATGTTGAATGATGAAAAGAATGATGAAAACGAATGTTGAATGATGAAAACGAATGCTGAATGTTTAAAACGAATGTTGAATGTTCAATGTTCAAAACAAATGTTGAATGTTAAATGTTCAAAACGAATGTTGAATGTTGAAAACGAAAGTTGAATGTTGAAACCCGAATGTTGAAAACGAATGTTGAAAACGAATGATGAATGCTGATAATCGGATGTTGAATGCTAAATGTTGAAAACGAATGAAGAATGTTTAAAACGAAAGTTGAATGTTGAATGTTGAAAATGAATGCTACAAAAAATGAAATTAAAAAATAATGGATGTTGAATGTTGAATATTAAACCAACTTGACATCCGTCGTACCAATGTAAAAGAAATGAATCCGTTACAGAGCCTATAACACTTGACATTAACATATAGTAAATATAAAGAAAAATATGGAAAAAAATAATCAGATGCAGACGGACAAATCTCTGCATGAAGAAATGCACACCAGTTCATAAGTGTTTTGTTTTAGTATTAATTTGGAATGTTAATTATAGAATTTGTCTAGAAAAACTCTATATACGTTTTATATGTATTATGCTGACAAAAAAATAGAACACACAGTTTTTAATTTTTAATTGAATGGAACCAGAATAATCTGCAGTGTAGTATTTAAATTATAAAAGCCTCGATTCTATTAGACATTTTTTTATATTAAGAACATTTATGAAGCTCTGCTCCGGGATATAGTCAGTGTAAATCATGAACACCGGCACAACAGTAAATGTGAAAACGTGCGAGTGGAGAATAATCGTAATGTAAATCTTCGAGCGATTTAGTTGCCAAACAAATTGTTTAAGCATAGCCATAACCATTAACCACATAGGTTGCAGTTTTAGTGGTTTCAAGGTTGCAATAACCAATTAGCATCTGTGTCGAGTCTGTGACATTTATGTCACGGCCAAAGCGAGACACACCGATCTTATACTTCGTATTTTTACTTTGTCAAACCTTTATGGACCTTTATAAAATTTGGACATATTTAAGCTTGTTTTATGACCAAATACTGTATAAAGAGAGCTAAATTTTGATAGTGTATACATTCATTTTCCCTGTTTTACTAATAAAAAAGCGTATATTTTGTACAGTTAAAATCAAGATAGGATCTTAAGGCAGTAACAAGAGCAAGCTGTTAGATGTATGAATTTTCATTTTTCCATATCTTGAAAAGACTCTCTTTTACAGACAACATTTACACTGACAGCAATCGTTGCGTAGGCCAGACACAAGGTTTCTCGTGGGCCTTAGATAATTTTTAAAAATTGTGTTAACTTTAATATTTGATCTAAAATATGCACACACAGACACAATTTTGCAGGATTCCTATAAAGGAAATAATAAAAGTCCTGATTACTGAGGACAGTGAATTCAACAACTGCATTGATATGTACATATATGTTTTGATGTCTTTATTATTATTATTTTTGTGATGTATTATGTAATATGTTGATCTGTTTTTATGTATGCTATCAACCCTATTGGGGTAAAAACGCGCATTATTTTCAATAAATTATAAATCATTTCAACATTCATATGTCTTTATCGGTGACAGTACTTAAATAACGTCATGAAGTAGGCCTCACTATATTTGATTAAACACTTAATAGTTCATAGTTCCTTTTTAATTCTATGATTAAAATATCGACCTGGAAATAAAAGTTACTCAAAATGATCGCGAACCAACAACAATACCAATGAACAAATCCACGAATATATGTTTTTGCATAGCAATATATAAATAAGAAGATGCGGTATGAGTGCCAATAAGACAACTTTCCATCAAGGTCACAACGTATAAAAAGTTGACAATTATAGATCAAAGTACGGCCTTCAACATGGAACCTTAATAGGCTCACAGCAAACAGCAAGCTTTAACAGACCACAAAATTACTAGTGAAAAACAATTAAAAAAAAAAACAACCGGAAAACCAAAGGTCTAGTCTATTTAAAAACGAGAAATGAGAAACACCTATGAACCACACCAACAAACGACAAGCACTGAACAACAGTCTCCTGACTCAGAACGTTTTGACAGGCGCGAACCTTCATCCTAACTTGAGACAGCAGTGTAACATTATAAAATTAAAAATACACATTAGGAAATATCTATTGGAATGGCTTAACTCGATCAAAATGACATGTAAACCAGAGCAAGTAACAACACTTTGTTGTAGTATTTTTTTAAATGGAATTGATTCTGTGATATTTCCCGAAGAATTGTCTGTAATTGTCCGATCCAGATGTTGGTAAGCGCCTTTTCTATCTCCATGAGAAGTATGTGTGTGTAAATCACATTACATAAACTACTTGATAAGGGAATTATGTTATGACAATTCAGTCTGGAAACTTCACCCCAACGACAAGTCTATTCTATGTTCCTTTGGAATTCAGTCAAAATGACTGTAATGCCTTTTTTGGATACTATGGCGATGAATCAATGTCATGGTTATTGATTTTATCATACGGTTTATGCAATTCAGCATATAGAAGAAGATGCTGTATTTCCATCAAATGGGCTCATTATAATATTATTTTTACAAATATGATAAACAATTAAGTATACATAGATACAAACACAAATAAGAAACAACAGTTTATATATATACGCCTCAGGCACACCTCTAGAAAATAACCAAAATAAATTTGTGAGTAGGCTAAATATATCTAACTTAACTGCAGGATGCACCAAGGGACGGTGCTATATGGCATGGCGGGTATATCCTGAAATGAATTTAACATATTGAGAAATGAGTTATGAACATGCTGAAATGAATTAAGCATATGGAGAAATGAGTTATGCATATGCTGAAATGAATTTAGCATATGATATGGAGAAATGAGTTATGGATATGCTGAAATAAGCATTTAGCCGGCCTACATAATTATTATGAAGATGCATACTTAGGGTGAGATCCGTTTGTGCCAAAAATGCGTCCTTTTGCGCCACAACTTTTTTTCTCCAATGCTACGTTTGCACCACCTGTTTTAAAATAACATGGTATCATTTGCGCAAAAAATAAAACATACGATTGCGCCAATTAGAAGAAAAATTACTTCCCTCCTCCTTTATTCGGACTTGGAACCGGCAGTTTACATGGCAAATGTTTCCTTTTCTGAAAAATACTTTCTTCTTACTGCTGCTGAATGGTTACTTTCCAATTTAATGTATGTAGTAGCTTGTAACTTAACTTTATCGTTCAAAAAGACAAACGGTGAAGGATGAAATGCATAAAGCAGTTCATAATAATTCCTGTGGAATGCTTCTGCTTCGTTACTGGTACGTCTTGCTGTAGATAGAGTTTCAGTTCATACGGATATGATGGGAACAAAGCACTGTGTCATCAACATATGTGACTAAAACATAATCATCAAAAGCTTCTATTTTATTCTCTTTTGGCAAATATTGTATAAAATATTCAGCAAGGTAATAATTTGTTTCTCTCTCTGTACATGGACTGTCTATTGCAAGTCGAGTCATTTCTCTCCAGATACTCATCTTCATGATGAAATATCTCCGAACATTTGATACTTTTTAAGCCAAAATAAGAATAAATTTTAATCACTAATATTTATGATAGATATGTGTACAGGTAAATTGGCGCAAATGAGTTCCGAATATTGCCGCAATTGATAAATTTGGAAAACAAAATTTGGCGCAAATGATACCCCTGAAAAAACCCTGTAATTGCCGCAAAAGGGGCGATGTGTAACTGATGTAGAAATAAACACATCCACAGATCTGTCAAGAGTATAAACAATCTGAGTCTTTTTCCTCATGCAATAAAGTTGAACAAAATTACTTGTTTAACCTTTCATCTGGTATTTCAAATTTAAAATTATTAGAAAAATTGAAAGAACGATCGTGTTTTGTTTCATTAAAAGACTGGCAAATGTAGATACAAATATCTTGTTCCAGTGAGGTATGAAACGTACATTTATATATAAAAAATATCTAATTCAAGCGAGAAAAAAATTTAAACTGTCAAGATGCTTGATTTCATGTTGACAACATATTTGTTTCGTATGGAGGACGCGTTTGGAGAACGGCACTCCCATGGGAACCAATCATTTTCATCTTCTTGTCGACTTGCCCCTTTATGAAAATGAAGTATAATTCATCAACGAGCTATAAATGAAAAGAAACTAGCGTAAATCTCTCACTTTACGTTCCGCTATATCATGATATGGATGTTCGATGTCCTCTCAATAGATAATTCAAAGAGTGGTGGCTATGATGAACGCTTCAATCAAATCTAACTTAAAAAAAAACCGGATCCAATAGATATAATTAAGTCTGCCTCATATATGAAACTTAAAATGAGAGTCTGTTGAGACCAAAACTTTACTACAAAAGAGATGAGGCTGAAGCTTCCCGCAATTGTGAACTTTCCATTTATATGTAGCATCAATTCAGCAGAACCTGCATACGGAGTGTATATCTCCTAGTTGATACGATATGCCAGGGCTTGTATTTTCTTTCATGATTTCCTTGAAAGAGGGTACAGGGACGAGATTAAATCAAGAGTTCCAAGTGCATGGTAAAGTTGAAATCTACCCTTCGTAAGACGGCATCACAAGTTGGTTCGCCGTTATGAAATATTAGTTTTATAGATGATAGCGAATATGTTCGTAATGTCCAAACTACAACCCGTTCCCTTTTCATGAATGTGACCTACCGAACTAGACTTATATACCCGGATGTGTACTAACATGTGCAACACACAGGCACTTGTCTCAGAATAAAAATTTCCTATATATCTTAATGTTATATTAAGGTATATAGGAAAAAAATTTCTGAGACAAGTGCCTGTGGTGCAACACAACAGGTGACGCTTCTGCATTTACATAAGTCAAACACGTCGTCAGTTGTGGTATTTTATTATATCTTCTTTTTATATTTAAAAATTATGCGTTGAAGCATATACCTTCTTTCACTCGATTGTATGTTTCTTTTTAGAATCGAGTTGCGATTTGGAGTTGACATATTGTATGTTAAAGGCCGTTATCGACCTCTAGATGTCAGTTGTTTTTTTATTTGTTTTGGTTTCTGTTTATTGAAGGATATACAATATCTCTTTTTTTATATTCAATGACATGCATGCCCTTGGCGAACTAAAAATCGTCATACGATTGCACCACCAATCATTTTTTAGTACTGAAAAGACGAAATTACCTTTACCATCATCTGTTTCTTATTATCTTGAAAAAAAAAAAAAAAAAAAAAGAATAAGACAAGATATATGCATTTTATATTGTACATTTATTTACATCTTTAACAAAACAAATATAACAAGCCATACTATGACATGATTTAACAACGTTGAAGCACATATTGTTCCAAAAGCTAATTTCAAGTCCTCAGGTCCTGTATGACTGTGGTAATACGCTGCTGTAGAACTGTCGACTATAACCAGGATACACAAACGGTGATATACCATACGTATAAGGCGAGACCATCGGAAATGGTGAGTATGACTGCTGACTGAAGTTACCATTTGATTCCATTGTTGTAATCATTCGGGAACCAGGTTTGCCTACACCAACGAACTGTGACAACTCTGAGGAACCGTTGAAGCTTGTACTCTTGATTTGACGCTTTTCTTTCATTCTCCGATTCTGGAACCACCATTTAATCTTATGTTGACTGAGTTTGAGTTTCGTGGCAAGCACTGGCCGATCTTCAATCTGAAGGTATTTCCTGTTACTGTAGTATAGTTCTAGTTCCATCAGTTGTGAGTTTGTGTAGGCAGTTCTGACTCTCTTTGGTTGTTGATAGGATTTATCCGAGTCGTCTGAGCATGAACCAGGTGAAGTACAATCTCTTGATGACGAGTCTGTAGAGCTGAAGCTGTTGTCAGAATGTAATGAGTCTTGTCGTTTCCTCTTGTTTTGAGTACGTTGATCTGAGTTAGAAAGTGGACGCGCCATATCTGCTGTACATGACTGGCTGTTGTTTGGTAGATATATGTCGTGGATGTGGTTGACAACTGCATCAGTGCGGACAGGATTCATGACCCTGCTACTCTTTGACAGTTCTTCAATGCTGAAGGACATCTTGGTTTGTACGTTTTGTCGATAAGCCATTTCTGTTTATTAGTAGTTTGCTGTTTGAAGACACTTTGACAATGAGCTGCTCTGGTCGTTCTGTCTGTTTTATACCTACTCAAGGTAATTACTCATAATAAGCCATAACGGTTCTTATCAAAACAATTCAGTGGTCAGCTTGTGAAATCAGTGACTGTCATTCAAAGCAATCCACGGTTCACTGATTTGTATCCAGTCGATTTCAATTAACAATTCTTAGATAATTAGTTTAATGAGTGCGCTAATTAATTATGTCAAACAATTTAACGAGTTTAGATCATTTCTATTTGTTAGATCATTATGTCATCCAAGCCAACAAAGTGATTTATATGTATTCACAAGTCAAGTTTGTGAATGAAAAATAATGATTATTATTTTAAACGTGTCGACTTTCGTAAAAAAAAAAATCAAAGAGCAGATTGCTCTGAGGGATACGATTGCCAAATGTACGTTGATAGTGGGTCTTCCAATGGATAGAAACAAGTGCCTGTAAGCTGGATAATATTATTTTCAAAACTAATTCAACTGCACATGTAAAATAGTTACAAAATAGCCAATCCCGGATAAAAGTGTATGAACAATGTAATTAGGCCTATTGTGTTTTATTTTTTTACTATCAATTCCAAGTTTACTTTCCACAGCAGTCACTGAGACTCAGAGTGAGAGAAGGTATTTCACTTCGTATCTTATCACCTATTTTCCTACGTTAATTCTAGGAGGAACCCCATTCCTAACTCTTTAAATATTTAATTTCCTTTGGGTCAGTGATCATGACTCCTTTCCGTACACATTTATCGGTTTAAAATTGCGATCGTTTTTAATATAATACACTTTATTAACAGAAAGAGCTAATACTCGACGTATTGTTTTGATTCAGAATTCACGGAAGTTACTTCCGGAAGGGAGACAACTCGAAACGATAATATGGAAGACTCCATTTCGCCTGAAGGGGTGTTCTACGATGTGGACTATATTCATTTTAATTTAAATGATGCATATGATTTAAAATTATGCAACAATAACCTTCAATAGCAGACATACATAGAAAAGATCCCATGAGTTAAAAATTAATTAATTGAGTGGGGAATCAAGAGCAACCATTCAATCGAAAACCCCTTGAAGTCAAGAAAACTATACGCATGCGCATAATTTCCAAAACAAACCCTGGAGCAAGAACGTATATTAAATGTTTATTAAACGACCTAGATGTTTCTCTATTTCTTTATGGAAGTCAAATCTCAAATATCAGTTTCATAACGGTAAAATATAAGAAAAACACCACTTCAGTTCTTATATGACAGAAATAGATTTATCGGATTTCAGAGAACTCTCGCATTTTATCAAAACTGGGAATTCCCTCTGACGTGTTTATAAATTTATAAAAGCACTAAATATAAATACTGCTTAATTCTGATTTTCCGTGTTGTTAAAAACACACATATAAGTCAAGGGAATTATCAAACATGAAGATTATGAAAAAGAACATTATAGGAAAGTTGTTAAAGTTCAATCCCTTTGTTTGTTTTTACCTTTTAAAGCAAGACAATCATAAGAATCTGATATGTTCCTTAATGTTTAGAATAAGACGATTGACGTGAGGGCAATGCTCTGAGCCACCGGTATAAGTCTACAGATTACTTGAAAGCAATCGTATCCCAAAAAGAAGAAGAAAAGGATAGCACTAAATGGAGGAAATATTGACTTGTACTATTGTGAAACATTACTTGGATTCAAGAAATCGACTGATTATTGCGATATAATAAATATTTTAGGAGGCTCAAATTATGGTTTAAAGTTCATGGCAGTGAAACTTTGTATTCTGCAACTGGGTAATTGTATCAATCAACTGTTATATGATCTTGGTATGAATGATTATTGCGATCTTTGTTTGGATAGTTCGTTTTTGTCGAGCCTGTGATTTTTTTCGCAAAAGCGAGACACGGCGATCCTTCATTCCATCGTCGTCGGCGCCGGTGGCGACGTCCACAAATATTCTCTTTTTTACTGGATTTCTACCAAACTTGGTGAGCAGCTTGTTAAGGATAATAAAATAGTATCCAGAAGTAAATTTTGTCCAAACAAAAATCCCGTTTATCAGAGATTTATTTTTTAAATGGACTTAGTTTTTTTGCCAGTTAACCAGTTAACATTGCATTCACCCTGTGGTTAAAGTTATAAAGGAAATTAACAACTTTCTTAAACTATCATGGATTTGTTCAAAACTGTGACTGAAGCTTATTTATGATCATAAGATAGTATCCAGAAGTAAATTTTGTAAAGATTTGTGTCCTGTTTTTCCGTAGATTACTTATAAATGGACTTACTTTTTTTTCTGCCAGAAAACATTACATTCACATAGTGGTTAAAGTTTAAAATATTTTTTAATAACTTTTTTAAACTATACTGGATTTGTACCAAACTTGAATAGAAGCTTGTCTATGAACACTGAAAAGCTAGTATCTAGAGGGAAACTTTGTAAAAAAATGTTTCCTGTTTTCTGTATATTACTTATAAAGTGACTTGCTTTCTTCCAGTTTATATTACACAGGCGGAAACCCACAGTCTGCAGTTAAATTTTACACCTGACTATATAGCTATTGTTCGTCTTTTTTGTTTTGACTTGGAAGCTTGAATTAAACTTTGGTATCTTCTGTCTTTATCTTTCAATATTCCTAGGATTGTCACTTTTCCGATCGAAGGTCGGTGGTTTTCTTAGGGCACGCCTAGGGCACACAGAATGAATGTGGTCTTCTATACTATTAAACGAGAAGACCTCATTTTGGGTGTCGCTTCTCTTCCTTCCACAATAAATCAATCATCATGCCTCTGTGTCCTATAGGTAACATGCATAGTCGCATTTGTCATCCATTCTTATGATTATTCAGATTGAGTTATTTTGGGAGAAAAACGACAAAAAAGGAGTCCGGATATGATTCCGTCATCGGACTGACTTTTAGTCATAGATAAGACTTCCGGTTTTAAAGATGCACAAATACAACCAATCATATGATAGATAACAAAAATGAAAAATAATTTAGCCAATCAGAGCGTTCTCCATATCATGGTGTTTAGATCGCAAGAACCACAAATATTATACCTCCTTATAGAGGACAATTATTTTTCGCGTTTATTTACATGTAAACTACGATTATACTACTTTAATATATAGAGACTCTCTGTATTTTTTTTCAAATGTTTACTATTTAAGGGGTCATACCAGTTGTATATATATTAAAATAAGTCAAACATTTGACACAAGTCCAACCAATCGTATGATGGATAACAAAAATGAAAAAAAAAATAAGCCATTCAGAGCGTTCTCAATATCATGGTGTTTAGATCGCAAGAATCACAACGATTATATCTCCTTAGAGAGGACAATTATTTTTCGCGTTTCATATCATGGTGTTTAGATCGCAAGAACCACAACTATTATACCTCCTTAGAGAAGACAATTATTTTTCGCGTGTATCTACATGTAAACTACGATTATACTACTTTAATATATAGAGACTGTCTGTATTCTGTCAGGGACTTTCTATGTTAGTATGTTAACATGTTAGTATAGAAAGTCGGCCCTGATTCTGTCTACTGTTTTCTTTGAAATTTTTACTGTTTAAGGGGTCATACCACTTGCATATATATTAAAATAAGTAAAACATGCTCAACTTCATCTAAAACTACCTCGACCAAAAACTTTAACCTGAAGCGGGACAGACACGGACGGACGGACGAACGAACGAACGGATGTACAGACTAGAAAACATAATGCCCATAAATGGGGCATAACGATTTATTGTTGAAAGGGAAAATAGTGATTTGGCAAAAATGAAAGTAAGGTAGAGATTAGAAGTAGGCAGAACATTTTTCGGGGCGTCGGGATCCGGTGTTTTTAAGCTCGGGATTTGGAGATTGATCCTTACGGGATCCGGGAATATATTTTTCGATTTCGGGATTTCGGGATATGCATTTCTTTAAATTCTGCATCTCGGGATTTCATGGTTTTAAGCCCGGGATTTCGGGATCAGGACCCGTCCGACCACCCCTCAAATTAGCCGTAGTCATTTATACATGATTCATATCCTACCATTGGCATATTAATAAGGCTCTCAAAAGAAAAAGAAAACACTGATGGATTATCCTAGAAGCATATTTTATTAGACTAATAATGGTCTATATATAAGCAGTTGCATTTATTTCATGTTTGAAACGGTGCAAATTGTTAATTTGATTTGACTTTTACCAAAAGAAGCATTGTAGCAAAGGAGAAGAATAATTGTGGTCTGAGGCCAGACACACGAAAATAATTGAATTTAACAGAAAGGAAACAAATATCGGACTTTGGAAAAAGGGAGAGGGCTTTTGATACCTTTTATGAAATTCTCCATACATAATATCTTTTACAAAAAATCATCCTACAACAGTCTTCAAGCTGCATATGCCCGCGATTTCGCGGGTGTGTTCTAGTAGAACTTAAACTTAAAAACGTATAAAAATTTTATAAATTGGATATTTACCTATTATGGTCCAATATCCAAAATCTTAATACATGGTTAGATTCAGCATATCATAGAACCCCAATAATTCAATTTTTGATGAAATCAAATAATGTTCAATTTTAGACCCTTTAGACCCCAATGTGGACCAATTTGATAACCGGGCCCAAAAATTAAGAATCTAAATACACGGTTAGATTTGGCATATCAAAGAACGCCAATAATTCATTTTTTGATAAAATCAAACAAAGTTTAATTTTGGACCCTTTTGGCCCCTAATTCCTAAACTGTTGGGACCAAAACTCCCAAAATCAATCCCAACCTTCCTTTTTTGGTCATAAACCTTATGTTAAAATTTCATAGATTTCTGTTTACTTTACTAAAGTTATTGTGCAAAAACCAAATGTCTTCGGACGACGACGCCAACGTCATACCAATATAGGACCAACAAATTTTCAATCTTTGCGGTCGTATAAAAACTGGCCGCCACGAAATAGCCTAAATGCGATTCTTAAAAGTGGCGTTAAAACACCAAAAATCAAATCATTCAATATTCACTTTTTCAAATAAAGATAACCTATTATCTATAGTTAGTATATGAGAAAGTAACCTAACCACGAAATGTTATATTTTTCATTGACTCATGAAAATGATGTCAAGTTCAGATGAACCTTGTTAGACAGACATTTAACTTAAACAACCATTTCATACAGGCGATGAAGATGAAACCGGCCACATGGAAATGAAACAGCTTACAGTCAATCCATGAATGAAATGAGGTCACGGTCAGATGAACCCAATCTTATAGACATAGATCCCTTTCAAGGATCTTGTATACGAAATATAGTTATTCCATTTTTCATAATATTTTATAAATAAGTGATTTGTTTAGCAGTTATTGCACATTAAGAATATGGTCAAGGGAAATAGACATATAGAAACTTCAAAGCAAGCAGCATCTGTATACAAGGGATGACACATACAGGCCTTTTGACTTCTAAAATAACCAATTTTAAACAAAAGTTTACATAACAAAAAAGGGCTCCCAAGTACAACAAGAATAAAAAGTACATTAGATCTGCTTCATTTGATCAAGCACAGGCTATCCTACATAACTGTATCACATGACCACATTTAAAACAGCTACATACAAATTAAGTGACAGACTAAATCAAAGATGGAGATAGAGGAATATACATTCCAATATTTACTGTCTAATATTCAGAAATCCAAAATGGGTTCTGCAGAACCCTGTTCCTAGCCTGCTTCCTCTGCTGTCAGAGTAAAAGTGTAATGTTGACTTCCAAAAACAATCTTTTACTAAGAATCAAGAGTGCACACTAAAATTTCTTGCCTTCTTTACTAACCATTGATTTTATGTTGATAGTCCTAACTAAAAAGCTTTAGTACAAGTATCATATTAACTAAAAATGATCCAAGAAAATGAGGCCAAGGTCAGATGAACCAAATAAGAAATACATGTACACCTTACAATCATTTAATAACCCAAATATAGTTGACCTATTGCTTGTAGTTTCTAAGAAATAGACCAAACCAAGAAAACTAAACATTGATCAATGAACCATTAAAATGAGGTCAAGGTCATATGAACCATGCCTGATAGACATGTACACCTTACAATCAATCTTTGCATTAAATATAGTTGACCTAGTATCTAAAAAATATACCATGAAAACTTAACATTGACCATGGAAGTATTATATTGACAGGAACTCCAACAAACCGACTTCAAACGTTTATAGTGCGATGCCGCAAAATCGTTAAGTATCTGTTAATTAATTTGACATCTTTCAATTAGTTGTATCGATGCATGGGTTCAACGACGTTTTCGGGATACTCGTAATTACGGAATTTACCGAAGTAACCGGATGTATACATAAATGTCAAGGATATGACATTTAACGACCATGCCAATATTTGACAGTTGACAATTTATAGTTTTTAGGTTTTCTATGTTAATAAACTATCAACATTTACAAATATTTCACTAATCAATATGGACATGCACGATTTTGATGATGAAGAATTTAAAAAAATTATCGGAGAAGAAATTGAAGAGTATTTCAATATAAAAATAAGAAGATATGATTGCCAATAAGACGGTAAACGGACAGAAAGTCACAGGACAAAAAGTCACAGGACATAAAGTCACAAATGTGATAGGACAAAAAGTCACAGGACAAAAAGTCACAAATAATTTGGTGACAATTGTTTGAATATATAAGAGAAATATTTTGAAATATTTACTTTTTAATACATATACTCATATTAAAGTTTAGGAAATGTGTCATTATACTTGAAAAATCAAGATTTATTTAATTTTAATCAGGCAAAAGATACATTTCTTGGCACCATGAAGCCATTTAAGTGCCAAACCACTTTGACATTTTGTTTTTTTAACAATTATTTGATCATCTTTGATATTATTTTGATAAATTTTGTTAACAAAGTTGGTTTATATACAATAGTTCAAGAAAAATACAAAAATATTTTTGTAGAAATAAGCGGTTTTTATTCAAAGAAAATAATCAGAAAAAATGAATTGTGACTTTTTGTTCTGTGACTTTTTGTCCGTGACTTTTTGTCCTGTGACTTTCTGACTACTCTCCACCAGAGATCAAATGAAACAGAAGTTTTCAACTATAGGTCACCTTACAGCCTTAAACATATTTTAGCAAATCCATTTCATATATGAAAAAAATTCTATTGGCCTGATTATGCACAAAACAAATAACAGAGAAACAAATAAGCGAATATAAAGAATAATTAGATATTTGCGATTGAAAATGATGTCCATGCAAACGATTATGTTTTTTTTTCTGTTTTTTTTTTTGGGGGGGGGGGGGATCATATGGCATCTGTTTGAAATTAATCAGTTAGTTGTCAGTAATGATTTTGTTTCACATTGGTAGCGCAAAAGGGGGATGGTTAATTTTTTACTACAACTGAATCAAATGAAGAATAGCATTACTTTTTTTTCAGTAAACTGATATGGCGGAACTGTGGTGGAAAAATTTTGTTTTGCAGTCGGGTCCTTCACACGGAATCATCTTTTCTATTGAACATGTTTCAGATTTACAAAAGCAATAAAAGTAGAATTATAACTAGATATCATTGAGATGGGAGCCATCTCTGTGGGCCCCGCTGTGAATAATGTGCATTAAAAAATTGTATCTTTACCATAGGACATGGGTTTGTCAACTGAAATCAAAGTTTTTGACCTTGACCTTTGACCTAGGAAGTTGCACATAAATTATGACACACCCTTTGGTGTTGGTTTATATACATGTCAAGTATAAACTTTGAAATGATAACGGTTCTCAAGATATAGAGCGGACACAATCTTTACCATAGGACATGGGGTTGTCAACTGAAACCAAAGTTTTTGACCTTGAACTTTGCCCTAGGCAGTCGTTCATAAATTATGACACACCCTCTGGTGTTGGTTCATATACATGTCAAGTATAAACTTTGAAATCATAACGGTTCTCAAGATATAGAGCGGACACGATCTTCACCACAGGACACAGGGTTGTCAACTGAAATTAAAGTTTTTGACCTTGACCTTTGACCTAGGAAGTTTTACATACATCATGACACACCCTCTGGTGTTGGTTAAAATGGATGTCAAGTTTAAACTTTGAAATCATAACGGTTCTCAAGATATAGAGCGGACACGATCTTCACCACAGGACACAGGGTTGTCAACTGAAACCAAAGTTTTTGACCTTGACCTTTGACCTAGGAAGTTTTACATACATCATGACACACCCTCTGGTGTTGGTTAAAATGGATGTCAAGTATAAACTTTGAAATCATAACGGTTTTTAAGATATAGAGCGGACACAAAGTTAAAGTGTTACGGACGGACGGACGGACGGACGGACGGACGGACGGACAGACTGATCACTATAGGGCAACCCGCCTTAGTCGGCGGGGCCCTAATAAATGTCTTGTGTAAGGAAACAAATAGTTGTAATCTGCATGTATAATTGAGGTTTACTGCTAACAAATCACTTGTTGAATTGTTTACTGAAAGTCCGGTGTCAAATGTTTCATTCATTTCAACAAGAAAATTTTATAAATTTCCCAAAGCAAATCCGTCAGACGCCAGAGCAATCTCGGACCAGGTTAAATTAAAAAAAAAAAGAAGGTGTACATGTAATCTGTGTTTTAACTTGATACATACTAGAGACAATCACGGGCATATAATTATCCACCTCTTAGTGCTTAAAACAATTTCTATAAATATGTTAAGTTACATTTTACGATCGAGAAACTATTAATATTTGTGTTACACTCGATTAAAATTTACAATCTTTAACTTAAAATTTGAGTTATCAGGCGCCATCAGGCACACTACACGGACATCAAATTATTTTCTGCAAACACTCTACTTCAGAGTCATGTAATCTGCATAATCCGATATTTCCCGATTTCCTAGTTCTAGTGATAAAAACATATTAGACAAAACTAAAAATAATCTTATCTTCTTTCCAAATACAGTTATTTTTCTTTTGTCATTCTGTTAAATATGGACCGATTTTTAAGATTGTTTCAGCTGTAGTCTTTAATTATTGAATAGAAACAGGTGTCGTTATTCATGTAGCGATTCGCAATTAGCCACGGGAGTTTCCGTGTTTATTTACATTGGTAGGTAGATTAGACCCTCGATAACAGATCACGTGATAAGATCAGTTTCTGTAAACTACACACGCGAGGGCGGCATACTTGACATACTGAGTCGGAACCTTTTATTTTCCTAAAGAAATCAGTGGGGTGCGAATGTGCTAATTTTTCGTTGGAGTTCCTGTCAATATTATACTTCCATGCATTGACCAATGAACCAGGAAAATGAGGTCAAGGTCAGATTATACCTTCCTGACATATGTATACACCTAACAATCACTCCCTACAACAAATATAGTTGAATTTTTGCCTATAGTTTAAGAAAAAATGACCAAATCACAAAAACTTAACACTGAGCAATGAAGTATGAAAATGATGTCATGGTCAAATAACACTGCAAGACTAACATGTACACCTTACAATCATTCCATACACCAAATGTAGGAGACTGACTGCTTATATTATCTGATATATAGACTTGACCACCAATACTTAATTATGAAATGAGGTCCAGGTCAAATGCAAAACTGTGTGTTGGGCACAAGGACATTGAAAGGTATGCACATAGCTGTTGTACCTGATTCCACTTCAATAATGGACAACACCAATTTTACAGATTTCTTCAACAAAAACCTTTTAGAACAGATGATTTCTGCACCTTGCACGAGTTATGTTGTTTTCTTCAAAAAAAAAACAAAAAAAAACCAAAGAGCAGACAACACTGAAGGCCACCAATGGGTCAATGCAGCAAGAAAATCTGGCATCCGGAGGTGGGCCTCAGCTGGCTCCTAAATAAAAGTGTGTACTAGTTCAGTGAAAAGGGACGTCATACTAAACTCCAAAACATAAATGAACTAAAATTAAAAAACATACCAGACCCAGCTCCTGACATGGGACTGGCGAAAAAAATGTGACAGGGTTAAACATGTTTAGTGAGATCTCAACCCTTCTTCTATACCTTTAGCCAATGTAAAATAAATACGGTAAACACACAGTATACACACAACAAAACTCAGTTTGAAAGAATTCAGAATCTGATGTCAGAATAGGTAACAACAGAATATAAGCAAAATGACAATGATTCGAGGGGATTCTAAGCTTCTCAATGATCAAAATTAGTGTTTGTCAATCTGCTATATAACCAGTGTAATTTTTCTGATAAAATGGTTGGTTCAAATTTTTTGAAATTTTTATATTTTTGTCAAAGGATGAAAGTGAATACTATGTCAAAATTTTATGAAAATTAAGCGAGCCAAATTAACTTTTGTGAAGGTGTTGGGTACCACCTTAAACTGATTGAAAAGTTATATCTTCATCATATTCATATTCAAGCACAATCCTTCCCGTTAAGGGGTTAAGAATCACAAATCATACCATCATAAAATATATGAGAAGAACATAACCTGTATCATGCAAACCACTAATTTTAGAATAATGTATTTATTTCTGATGCAAAGACCCTATGAGTGAATCAATATTAATACCAAAATATGCAATCTTCATTGACCTCACAACAGTATCCCTTCTGAATAAGTCTGTTTAAAGAGACAAATATGAACCAATGGATGAGAATGTTATCAACAAATGGTCAATGTACAGCAGCAATGAACAAAGTATGCCATGAAAGACCTTGACTAGAAACATGTGAAATAATTCAAAAGAGAAAACAAACTACATGATTTATGCTAATACCATGTTAATGATAAACATAAAACAACTATGGAAGACTGTAACCAACAACAATCACTGAAATACAGACTATAAAAGCAAGTTATGTACAAGTTATGTACAAATGAAATTTTAATGTTATGATTATTATACAAAGGTATATGTTTCAGACATTATTTTATATGTTCCGAAATCAGAACATAACAAAATACATATTTTAACTGTAATCTGTTCCATAGTTGTCTCCCATGCTGATTAATAAACTGTAGTCCTTCACCTAGGATGTGTTCTTCATCTGTAATTTTTTAGGGGGAAAGAACAATTTTCTCATGTAATTTCATAATAAAATTCAAATTGATAATGAAGTTTTATAAAATGTCAAAAACTGATGTATATGCTTCTGATAAATACCACAAACATGGGAGACAACTCTTTCTAACAAAAGACTGATTTTCTTTCTTATCATTCATGCTGGGCAAGTTCATATTCAGTAGCAGTTTGGTAACCACAGAAGTAGAACATACCAAAATTACAAATACTGTCAACTAGTAGATTTTCCAATCACATTGTTTAAGTCATTAACTTGTCACTAATCACAAGTCATTTAGTTTTTTTGGTAATATTTCCTGTTGCAGGTATGACTGTAGACTTAGTTCCTGAAGCAGAACCAGACACTACATTAGGGTTAATAACACCAGGTAATCCTCCCCGGGAACCAGTCACATTAGATGTGGGTTGATTGTCCCACTTTGTCTTTCTCTTTTTATCATCTGAAATTAATAGATTCAATTTAATGCTAACTGTTGTACAGCTTCTATATGCATTATATTTATTCAAATCATTTGCTTAAAAAAATAATTTTATACTGATTTTTTAGCTTATGACAGAAACCTTCATAAATAGAAACCTAGACCAAATATTCTGAAAACCAATTATATAAATAATGGTAACCATAAAAATCAAAAGGGTCTAAACATTAACTAAACGAGTTTCACATTAGTTTATGAACAATTATATAGTTTATCAAAATGTATAAACAAAATAAATTGTTTAAATGATGCCAGTACCAAATCACTGAATCAAATATGTCTGCTCTTTGGTCGGGTTGTTGTCTCTTTGACATATTCCCTATTTCCATTCTCAATTCTATCTGTGCTAATGTGGTGTAAAGCAAATAACAATAAATCAATCAATTCTATCAGTCTATATCTAAAATTGTGGGTGTTCCAGAATGTTTACTGAATTGGCAAATAGTTTCCCCATGTAATATGTATATTGATTTTTGCATATTAATGACTGATTTTAATTTCATCACAGAAAATCAAGAGACATACCTCCTGATGTGACATCTGTAGAAGATTGAGGTCTCTTAGTTCCTGTTACAAATTCAACCTGAAAAATAAAGATTTCTACAGTCCCAAAATATTCTTTGTGAATTCTTAAATGCTTTATGAATATCTATAAAAAAAAATGATACTTTAACATTTCTCTACATACTGTGGACTCAATATTTTCCATTGGATATCAGTTTTTGGTAGTTTTCAAAGGTAAAGGTGAAACACAAATTTAAATGCTTAGCAAATAGCAATGTACAAATTTTAGAAAGGCTTGTATGTAGAATTTTGCAAAACTGAGAAATCATATATCCATGTTTTCTACATTTTTTACAAAAAGATTAACCTTTGATTATTAAAGTCATACAAGAAATTATTGTATAAACTTACAATAGAGAATATTTTGTTATCACTTGAGCAAGCTTCTTTATCATTTTAAAGATCTTTCTGAGTTCATTATAAACCTGACATTATATTTCCTTTCAGTAAAAAAGTAAATTGGTAAATTAAAATATTACTCAAGAATAAATTGTAAATAGCAAATGACTATAAAGAATAAACCATCTCTAACTTTAGGACAGTCAGGATTTTTCTTACCTTCGTTCGATCTTTTCTTTCTTTCTCTCTTTTCTCCATTTCCACTTTTTGAGCTTTGTCTGTAATAAATGATATAAGCATTTTTATTTGTAATATTTTTCTATATATATAAATCTTTGGCAGTTTCTTTCAAGTAGCTGTTCAAACCATTGCCGAATAATATATATGTTGTGAAAATTACACATATAAACTAAGGTAAACTTCACAAAGTAAACGTTGAAACTGCATAAATTGGTAACAGATTCTGAAACCATGTCACCTTGAGTTTTGTCATAAAAGATGTTTTCAAAAAATGTAAAAAGATAAACTGTTATCACAGAGATATATCTTGCTTTTTTGTAATTTTGATTATGCAAATGCTGAAGTTAAAATAACAATACTTATAAACATGTTACATAAGTTAGGAAAAAAATCGAAGTCAATGAACCATGACAGGTACATGGCTAATTAATCTCCATGGAAATGAGATGTGCCAATGCTAATACAACTGCATACCAAAAAGCATTGACTTGTAATAAGTTGTTCCCTTTAAACAAGCTTAAGCACAAACATTGACTTGTAAACCATGTAAAAGTTTCAAAGTCAATGAACTATGAAGAGAGGGTGGGGCTATATAATCTCCATGGAAACCATACTTGCAAATGCTGATAAATTTTAATACCAAACATCATTTACTTTACATTAGCAGTTCATCTTAAACTGATCTAATGACAAACTAATACATGTAAACTAAGCAAAAGATTCTTAGTCAATAGACCTTTACTGAGGGGATGGGGGCAATGAGATGTGCCAATGCGTATACAACTGAATAACAATTAATATTGGCATATCACTAATGGTTCCCCTGGGACTGTCCTAATCACAAACTAATACATTTTAACTTAGCAAAATTAGAGACAACTGCATTCCAAATATGATTGACCTACCACTTGTGGTTCACTATAAATTAGACCTAATCACAAACTAATACATTGTTGACTCTGTCAAGCTAGACAAAAATATTGTGTGTCTAAAAGATCCAGATATATTGTTTTCTTTTTCATGCCAGTAACTGATAAAACTTACCTAATTGATCGTAGAAAGATTCTTTGCCCCAAGCATGGGGATCAAATACCTCCTAGAAATAAGAAAAAAAATGTTTTTAATTTGCTGGATTTATATTTGACATATCATCATGATCATTTAAACAATCAAAGTCTGACAACTTTGAGTAACAGTAATGGTACCAATTGTTCTGCAACAGATGCACATTTGACCAATAAATATCAATTCAGTGATGATCAAGGCCAAAAAAAATAAAAATCTAAAACTTATTTAAAATAATGACCAGCTTGAAGACAAAAACAGTAGTAAATAACTATCAAGTGTTACAAAGAATTTTTAGTATAAATTAAAGCTACCGGTATTCAGAAAGAGTAAAAGCAGCCTAGAGATATTTATGCCTCTGTGGTAAATTTTTGAAATACATGTAGTGTCAAAGTCAAACAGTAGTTGTACACGACAGAACTTTAATTTGCATACTTTCATTTTGTATACATACTAATTGAATAAATCAAATACGAGCAGATTTTTAAAGTCATTTGAAATTACTTACAGCTGGATAATTAGATCCCTTTTCATCTATTCCAATAAACTCTATCAACTTCTCATAGATACTGAAAAGAAAATCCCACAATTTTCTAAACAAGGAAGTACAAAGCTACTGACATTACTGATTAAATATTGTATTGGTAAAGCACAATCTTTTAGGATGTAACATACTTAAACAACAGGGATTCATACATTATTTGTATTATAATTTGGAGGTTTCCCAATAAATATATTTAATGTTTTAAATAAACAATACATGTGCATTGTTGGAAAATACAAAACAACCTGAATGAGCTTTAGAAAGTGGAATAAAAGCTTAGCTTTTCTCCTGAATTGTATCCATTTATGCCGATCTATTATGATTTTAAAGATTTTTTTTTACATTATATGAAGATTTTAATCACATCAATTCATCTTCACTTACATTTCTTGCCCAATTTTGACAACATAATAAGATAATTACCTTGGATTTCTGAAATCTTTCCTCCTTTGTATTTTATCATTCATATCTAAACCTTTTCTCATCTTTTCAAACAAACCAGATATTTTGTCCTGTAACAAAACACTAATTCTTTTAAATTGACTGACAAAAAGCATGGTGACCTTCAGGGTTTTAATTTTGGTGCAGGGCACTTTAAATTTGGACTTGCCCAATTTAACCATAGTCTATTCAGCATGAAATATAGCTCATTGTCTACTGCCTTGAATATAGTTAATAATACATATCAAGAAGATCTTTAACACCAAGTTTAATGATTGTCGGCCACAGAATTCTGGTACATGACCTAATATCAAGTCAACATAGCAAGAAATGAAGTTCAGAGGGGACTTCTTTTATTGGGTTGCTGTACATGTTTAACTCCTCATTTAGCATCTTTACATCAAGATATGTAATTGGTGGACTTTGACCGTTAACTGTACTTCGGTCAGAAATCTTATATATGCCATGAAACTTGCCTTAAATCAAGGTCAAATGACATACTTATAGTTGAAAAGGTTACATTTTACAACCCTCTCATATTATAGACTATACTCACTTGTAATTTAGCCGGACATTTCCCAGGTGGAGCTGGTGGAATCTCTATTTCATCAAAAGACTTGTTCAGCATACTTCTTGATAGCGATGCTAACAATGAGAACCAAATATCAACATTAAAAAACAAAGTTATTATTAGGGAGATAGATTTATATAAAAGCACTACTCTAGTCTCCTAATTCCATTTTTTAATTACTTATATATTCTTTTTTTTTTACTTATGTTTGTAGTTAACATAACAAGTTTTTAAATAAAGTCTGTTTACATTATAATTACATGTTATTACCACTACAACAGATGGAGTTTATTGATACTGAAATCACTGTCGTGCAAGAGGAAGATTAAGCATGCTGTAAAACTAGTTCAACACTTTCTAGTATAAAGGACTATGATCATCAATTCCAAATTGTTAATAATTTGATGATACTCATTGGCCGATCAAGAGGATGGGGTTCTGGGGTTAGTAACCCTCCTTTATCCCCCCTTTTGAAAATGGATGGCTCGGCCCCTCATACTTATTAGCATTGGTATAAATTCACATGAAGAATACAAAGAAATCAGTACAATAAATGTATATATATGGTTATCCCTTCCCTGGACCATTTAATGGTCATTGTGTATCTATCAATTATAGATGGTGTTATAGTGTCTTACTGGTATAAAGTCAGTTAGTCACAAACTAGTAAAACTATATCAGGGCATTTCAGGAATATTGATGATCAGGAGACGGAACATCTTATCAGTGGATTTTCATAACATTTTGACAAACACTCTAGAGAAATATTACAATATTTCATTAATTTCAATAAATGGTTTGTTATTCACATTTAGAAGAAACTTTTAATATAATCACCAGCTTTCAGATCTTGACTGGAAGATCATACATGTACATGTATAGGTCGCTTTGGTCCCCCCCCCAAAGGTTAATTTTAAACCTTTGTCTGAATGACTGGTAATGTATGTAAGACATTTAATCTTTTACTTACAAGCCTGTTCAGCATTCAATGATGTAGTTCTATCCACTCTCTGTCAATAAAAAAAAATATATATACAAAATAGCCCAAAACATAGACAAAAATTTTCATATCATTAATTTACGCAATTATCATGATTATTTTGAATTTTACAACACAAACACAGGATTTCTAAAAATGTTGGCTGTTTCAACATAAAGGTTTGCCTAGTTGTATCACATTTGCTTGCATCTTAAAAGGAACATATATTTGACACAATATGATTCAAGACGTCTCATTTGTATATTTCAAAAAAAAATATGAAATAAATGTCTCTAAGAAATTTTATCTGCTTAATACTATCTTGTACTGATTATGTTTGTTCTTATGTGTATCTGAGCATGTATAACCAATGTGTTCAATTCAAAGAAATAACAAATAATCAATAGATTAAATTTAAATAAACAGCTGCGCCATGAGTGCATGATACGCCCGACGTCTTGTGTGGAAGTTTTATGCAATAATCATCAATAGTTTCTGAGAAAGTTTTAATCAATAACCATTTACTGTTTTTAAGACACGGCTGGACATGTGAAACCCCCCACCCTGTTTTTTTTACAAAAAACTAAATATCACTAAAATAAAATTTTGAATCAAAAACAAAAAGTATACAGATCTTTAGATTATTATAACAAAGAAGTGTACAGTTTCAAGCAATAATCATAAATTGTTTTTGAGATACGGTACGACATGTAAAAAAAAACATCTCCTTTTTTACAAAATACTCAAAAACTCAAAAATAAAATTTTGAGTCATCACCAAAAATTATACAGATCTTAAAATTAATATAAAAAAGAAGTGTGTAAAGTTTTAAGCAATAATCATAAATTGTTTTTGAGATACGGCACAACATGTAAAAAACCCCTCCCCCTTTTTTACAAAATACTCAATAACTCAAAAATGAAGTTTTGAATCATCACCAAAAAGTATACAGATCTTTAGATTAATATAACAAAGAAGTGTGTAAAGTTTTAAGCAATAATCATAAATCGTTTTTAAGATACAGCGCGACATGTAAAATAAATAGCTGCGTCATGAGCGCATGATACGCCCGACGTCTTGTGTGGAAGTTTCATGCAATTATCATCAATAGTTTCTGAGAAAGTTTTAAGCAGTAAACATTTATTGTTTTGGAGACACGGCGGGACATGTGAACCCCCCCACCCCCACCCTGATTTTTTTTACAAAAAACTGAATATCACTAAAATAAAATTTTGAATCAAAACAAAAAGTATACAGATCTTTAAATTTAGATTATTATAACAAAGAAGTGTACAGTTTCAAGCAATAATCATAAATTGTTTTTGAGATTCGGCGTAACATGTAAAAAAAAACATCCCCTTTTTTTTTTACAAAATACTCAATAACTCAAAAATAAAATTTTGAGTCATCACCAAAAAGTATACAGATCTTAAGATTAATATAACAAAGAAGTGTGTAAAGTTTTAAATAATAATCATAAATCGTTTTTGAGATACGGCACGACATGTAAAAACCCCCTCCCCCTTTTTTACAAAATACTCAATAACTCAAAAATGAAATTTTGAATCATCACCAAAAAGTATACAGATCACTAGATTAATATAACAAAGAAGTGTGTAAAGTTTTAAGCAATAATCATAAATCGTTTTTGAAATACAGCGTGACATGTAAAAAAAACCTCCCCTTTTTTTACAAAATACTCAATAACTCAAAAATGAAATTTTACATCATCACCAAAAAGTATACAGATATTAAGATTAATATAACTAAGAAGTGTGTAAAGTTTTAAGCAATAATCAAGAATCGTTTTTGAGATATGGTGCGACATGTGAAAAAAACCACACCCCTGTTTTAGTTACAAATTGCCGTAACTCAAAAATTTCACTACAAAGTATACAGATCATTTGACCATTATAAGAAACAACCATATTAAGTTTCATGAAACTTGGATAAGTCATTCTCAAGTTACGGTGCGACATGTTTACACCGGACGACATCTGACATTTGTATACCATAATACGGGACGTCCCGTGAAAATTTTGACAGGCGTATAAAAAAGGAATAACCCAAAGAGAGTTACTGTTTTTCAAATCAACTATTTAAAAAAAATTCCCACAACTAATATTTTTGTCATTACAACTGAATAATCAATGTTGTCTCAATGGACGAATAATTGCTTTCTTGCTGAAATGTGCAACTTACTGCAAAGTTCGTGTGTAAATACAGAGTTTTTATTTACTGTGCTTATAATCACTGTTTTTCACTAATTTTATAGTCTACCTTTTTAGTGATGTGGAAGTTCTCCAGTGTAGTTTTGAGTTAAAAGGTTTTGTGGACTATTGTTCCTCTTTTTTTCTTCATTTTGCTTACCTATGGTATGTCTTTAATTCATGTATGATTTTTGAATTTGTTTTTTTCTAATATAAATAAGGAGATGTGAAATTATTGCCACACACAAATCAACCTGAATCAAAATGACATAGATATCTATAGGCAAATTTAGGTACTGTATGACCTTCAACAATTAAAATTCATTTATAAACATCTACATTATCTAATCTTTACTGGTCCCTTCAAAACTCTTGATCCACCACAAAGGACATAAATATTAACCTCTTCACCATTAGAGTACATGTATATACTCAACTTTTTTTGTCCATACAACTTTTCTTCTTCCTAAGAGATTGAACTCACCTTCCTAGTCAGAACAATTTCTTCTCAGATGATCATATATACTTACCAATTCTGGTCCATACAAACTCTCCTCTTCCTCCTCAAAGGATATGCTAACCTTTTCTGGTCTGTACAAACTCTCCTCTTCCTCCTTAGATGATATACTAACCTTTTCTGGTCCGTACAAACTCTCCTCTTCCTCTTCAGAGGTCTGGATATACTAACCTTTTCTGGTCCGTACAAACTTTCCTCTTCCTCTTCTTCTTCCTCCTCCGAGGATATACTCATATCATCTTCATCACCCTCCTCTTCATCTAATCCATAATTAGATACCAGTCTTGTTACTGTAATGTCGTAAATAAAATATGTAATACATGAAAGCAATGATGCAAACACTGATTTCTGCAGAGAACAATGAAAATGAGTTAAGTCATCTGTACATGTATGTTTAAGAAGTTTTTCAACAAATCTTTATTAATTAGTCATCAGTGACCAGTTACAAATTAGTGAAAAATGTATTCCCCTATTCAATATATCATGAGTTTCCACTGTCAAATAGTTCCCCAACTTTCCTCTGTTCATCCTTCCTAAGCTATTTTCAAGTCTATTACTGTGAGAAGACGAAATAATTTACTGTTGACCTAGACTTGATAAACCTGCTACAAATTATTCCAGCGCCAGAAATACACCATTTTGTGGATAATTTAATGTAAATTTTATTTTTAGCCATGGCGTTGTCAGTTAATTTTCGATTTATGAGTTTGACTGTCCCTACGGTATCTTTAGTCCCTCTTTTCGATAAACTTGTGTCATTAATAAGTAAAATTAATGTAAATAAATAAATAAATTGTTGCATAATTACTTTTTCTATTCGGCTTTGGTTTTGGTGCAGTGTCCTGTGACTGTGGGGTAGATTCAGATTTGCTGTTTTCATCTTCAAGTTCTAGGGTGGTAGCAGGTTGTGATGGTGGTCTTGAATCTTCATCGTCATCATCAGATATATTGTCAACCGATGCTATGTTTACAATTGCTTCATCGTCAGACTTGTCAGATGTCTCGTCATACGAGGCTAATGAAGCCATTGCAGCTGTACTGTCGATTCTCTCCATATTTGAAATGGTTTGTGTAACTCAGTTCAAAAAAAAATTTCTATCAATATGGAGAAACGTTAGGCTAATACCATCACTGTTAATATTTGTATGTCTCACTCTTTGCCAACACATAAATGTTTTAAATACACAGATGTATCAGGTACAGAATCTTTACCGATTAGTCGTATATTCCAAGATTTCAAGCATTATCAAACAACAGATAGTTAAAGGTGTGGAATGTGTTAATCAAATAAAATGGTCTGTGGTTATCTAAGATACATTATTAATCCATAATTTAAAAAAAGAAAGATTTCTTTGAAACGTTGCTTTTATATTTCAAAGTCGATTATTTGCTCTGTAAGAACCAAAAATCTAGGCCATTAAAAACGTTTGCATGATTGACACTATTTTAAGTTAATTTTTTGTTTTCGTATTCGGTATCGGAATTAAATAATTTTATGTTATAAATCCTTTTCACTAAATGCATGTTTATAATTTTTTCAAAACTAATTATTGGTGAATTTTGATAAAACATTTAAATTTTACTGTTGAAGATTGTTTCGTACTTTGCCGATCGTAAACAAAGCATGCGCTAAATTCTTATGGCTTGAAAAGTTGTTTACATCGTTTCCTGGGAAATATTTTTAGAAATTTTATATCTATTGGGCAATTTCCTGATGACATCAAACATTTTGACAAATGTTTTATAGATTGCACTCCACTGTATCAAAATGACCTTGCAGGTAAATGCAATGATTGGCAGCTATCACTACAGACAGGCAGAAGTGCTGACCTGTTGAGACAAAGTAAAAGCATGGACCCCTCAGAACATGCCGTATTTTACCATTGACGTGTTCCTTATAAGTAAAAGCATGATCCCCTTTATTAGCCTTATGAGTATAACTTTTTCAACTGATTTCTATACTATAGTTTGTTCTTATGTTGTACTGTTATCATGGTTATAGTTCTGTCTGAGGTAAGGGGGAGGGTTGGGATCCCGCTAACATGTTTAACCCTGCCACATTATGTATATGTGCCTGTCACAAGTCAAGAGCCTGTAATTCAGTGGTTGTCATTTGTTTATGCATTACATATTTGTTTTTCGTTCATTTTTGTACTTTAATAAGGCTGTTAGTTTTCTCGTTTGAATTCGTTTTACAAATGTCATTTCGTAGCCTGTAATACAACGTAGCTGACTATGCGGTATGGGCTTTGCTCATTGTTGAAGGTGGTACTGTGACCTATAATTGTTAATTTCTGTTTTATTTTGGTCTATTGTGGAGAGTTGTCTCATTGGCAATAATACCTCATCTTCTTTTTTTTATATACATTTTAAAGTACTGAACAGGATTAAATGAGTTCAAAACATTTAAAATGACTAAATACATGACAATAATAAATCAATATAGAATATAAGGACATATGGTAAGTTTATGTAAAGCATAAAAGTAAAGTAACCTTTATTTTAAGTCAGGCTGCATATATATACATAATAACAAGGAACATGAGTTCTTTAACCTATTGAACATAAACTATTTGACTGTTGCCTTACTAAAAATAAATGCAGAATAGCAGAAGATATTTGCTGAGTGTTTCTGAAATATCAGTTTGTTCCTTCTATAAAATATATAACTTTTAGGTAATAAAATTTTATTCAAATGATATTTTAGTTATAGCGTGTAATGTTGACATTTACCTGAATAAAATAGGGAATGGGAATGCGGAATGTTCTAAATAGGGAAGCCCTCATACATGTAAATGGTACTGAACCCATTCATGCCTTTTTCGTGGGCATTACACCCAATATAGGGTATTATTTAACAGTGATAATAAGTCAAAGTTTATATTTTTCATTTATATGGTTGCCAACTTTTGATAATCTTCATTGGGGTCTTTGTATGTACAGTGTAACAATTTTTTTAAGGGTTCCAATTTTTGCAGCTTTTTGTCTGTTTTTCCCCTTCAGTATTAGCTCCTTTCATTGTTATGCCTTCTTTTTATCTTATTGCATACATGTACTGCTGATGAAGTTACCAGCCTTTTTTCAATTTTATAAAATGCATGATACTTGTCTCTTTTTTATTTTGTGTAATAAATAGTAGTTTATTATTCTTTTGTAGAAATAAGCATGATAAGTGAAAGCTGACATATATACATGGATGACACTACTTCAGAATCATTGGGGAAGTGACAAGAAATTGATTTAAAACTGATACAAAGAAGTGGTGAGACTAAAAGAGAAGTGCTTGTTCGTGAGCAGTCCTGTACATAGTGTTTGAATTTTGTAATGATATTCTTGTCATTTGTATCTTATTATTTGTATTCTTCTTTGTACCTTATAAATCTCATTGTTATGTATGCCAACATTTGGACAGTATATGCACAAGCTTATATTATGGTTATAATTACAATATGACTTTATATAACTTGAAAACAGTTTTAATGTTCATAAGAGGGTAAATCAAGAGAGTTTTGAATATTGAATATTACATATGTATGCATTAAATTCCTTTATTATACTGCATAAGTTCAGAATTTATTGTTTGCATTTATTATTGAGATTAACATGATTAATGAGTAATCTACACAAATTAGAATATGATTATTGCGGTTTTGGGTAAAGATTACATGAAATGCAATCAAAACCCTATGTTACTGACTTGATATCTAAATCTTCCAAGGCTTATCACTACCTTTTTGAAACACAAAATATAGTGCATTGATCTTAACATTCTGTACATCCTATCCATGAATATTTTCTGAAATTTATCAATGAAATATATGCTTAGATATTCAAATCACAAAATGATGTTACGCCTGTCAAGAAAATTACATAACTTTTGCAAGGTGCAGGAATCTAATATCTGTTCTAAAATTATAAATTATGTCATTGCCAAATTCAATTTTAAAAATTGGAGCTATCTCCCATTGTCCAGAATTGTAGTTGAATCAACTACAACCAATACTTTATACAATTTGATGCAATATTTAATTTTACTTCCTACTGATAAATTAAAGCAATCTTTACCATTTAGTGCTTACAAAGACTTTGATTAATGGATGTTTCATGGAAATAATGCATTTAAAAAAAATTTGTTGTTGCAACTTCACAATTTTTCTTGCAATAATAAAAACTGCAAAAAATTCTGAAGTTACAAATCCAAATTATATATGGATTTTACTATTTATATTATTCATTTCAGGTTATATAAAGAAATAAGATGTCCATAATGCCAGAACAAGAAGTGAATGTTAGAGTGGCAGTTAGGGTAAGATCCCACTTGGGTGTTTATATGCCTGTCATATAATGGTCATATTATAGTATGTCAGCATAAAACAGGAGAAACAATTTTTGTCAGTTGTCAAGGCATTTCAGTTTTAAAAGATTATTATCTGCAGTTCAAACTGCCCGAAAATTTACAGCATGCAGATAAACAGCCTTTTTGGCTTGTTTTATTATTGCTTTATGATAATTTTGGGCAACTGGTTCTTGCAATATTTCTTTTACAGATAACTAATATATAATATGATTTAAAAAAATTAAATCATGCAGAGAATGCACTATAAATATGCTATTAAAAAAGAGATGTACATACAGTATGATTGCCAAAGAGACAACCCTCCAAAAGAGACCAAATGACATTAAAATTAACAACAGTATGTTACGTATAGCCTTCAACAATGAGTAAAACCTGTATTGCATAGTCCGCTATAAAAGGCCCTGAAATGACAAATGTAAAACAATTTGAACAAGAAAACCTAATTTATGTACATAATAATTAACAAAAAAAACAAATATGTAACACAGCAACAAAGGGCAACCCCAGAATAACTAATGATTACAACATTTAATAAAAAAAAAAAATTGTTGCCTTCATTGGTAGCTTCTTTCTAATCCATGTCCTTATCCTAGATACTTATTTACTTGTTTTCTTTTTAGTCAAGAAACATGAGTTTATTGTGTTTTCTTGGACAAACCAAGTCTATCATTCCCATGTACATTTATGATACAAACCTTGTAGCAAGGTACCACCTTTAATTCTGCTGTTGTAATTAAGACTACAATGTAGCAGTTAAGAAACAAATCTTTTGTGTGTGAAATTCAAATCAACAATCTGCTATATCTTTATACACAGGTTAGACCCTTGTTACCTAAAGAGAAGATTGCTGGAGAAGAAATGTGTGTACGAATAATACCAGCAACAAATCAGCTCGTGTTAGGGAAAGACAGAGCTTTCACATTTGATCATGTGCTGTCTTCTAAAACAACACAGGTAACTATTATAATCACATTTGATCATGTTCTGTCTTCTAAAACTACACAGGTAAACATTATAATCAGTGCACTGGAGAATAAACTAATACAGAAGACAAGATCAATAGCTTGTCATCATTGTGGTTGTCAGTTTGAGTCCAATACATGGCAGGTGCGTACAACTCTTAATTGACTAGGATAGTTAGTTTTCTTACCAAAGGTCAATGGTTCTCTCTAGGCACTCTGAAATCCTAAATCAACAAAAATGGCCGCAACAAAATAGTCGCATTAACACCAATTAATCATAAGGCAAGAAACAGCAATTAATGCAATATTAATTTTATTAGCTCACCTGACCTGAAAGGTCAAGTGAGCTTTTCTCATCACTTGGCGTCCGTCGTCCGGCGTCCGTAAACTTTTACAAAAATCTTCTCCTCTGAAACTACTGAGGCAAATTTAACCAAACTTGGCCACAATCATCCTTGGGGTATCTAGTCTGAAAATGTGTCCGATGACCTGGCCATCAAACCAAGATGGCCGCCATGGCTAAAAATAGAACACAGGGGTAAAACGTATATTTTGGCAAAGCATTTAGAGCAAATCTGACATTGGGGTAAAATTGTTGATCAGGTCAAGATCTATCTGCCCTGAAATTTTCAGACGAATTGGACAACCTGTTGTTGGGTTGCTGCCCCTAAATTGGTAATTTTAAGTAAATTCGGCAGTTTTTGGTTATTATCTTGAATATTATTATAGATAGAGATAAACTGTAAACAGCAATAACGTTCAGCAAAATAAGACCTACAAATAAGTCAACATGACCAAAATTGTCAGTCAACCCCTTAAGGAGTTATTGCCCTTTATAGTCAATTTTAACAACTTTTTCGTGATTTTTTGTAATGTACAAAAATTTTCTTCTCTGAAACTACTGGGCCAAATTTAAACTAACTAGGCCACAATCATCCTTTGGGTATCTAGTTTAAAAAATGTGTCTGATGACCTGGCCATCAAACCAAGAAACCAAGATGGCCGCCATGACTAAAAATAGAACACAGGGGTAAAATGTAGATTTAGCTTATGGCAGATTTTACAATAAGAAGGAATTATTGTTTTTTGTATCCATCAAAAAAGCAATTGCTGAAACTGTGAAACAGACTGTGTAATGGAGTAATGCATTATGTTATTGAATAAAATGTGTCTTTCTGAGTAAATAAAAATAAAAATTACTCTGTGTTTGTGTTTTATGTTAGAATTAGAGGGTTTTCAATTTCAAAATATTGGACATGGAATAGACATCATGACCTACTTTACTGACATCCAGCTTATTTGGAGTGGAATTTTGAAGTATTATTTATAAGTGGAGCCTAATAACATGGACTTATATTTTAATAAAAAGTCTTCTTTTGTGTTTTAATCATAACTTTAAGGCAGATTTTTATTGGTAAAGGCTAAAAAAGGTAATTTAATAATATTGTTGCTAACGTCACGTCTTTTCCGTCCATTGTGGTATGTCACGATCGCAATTTTCTTGTTAGTTCTCAGACAGCCCATTGTAGTTATTTTTATCCCGGGTTTTATAAATAACTGAAAATAGCAATCATATTAAATTTGGATGACGTAAGGGGTCAAAGGACTTGAGGAATCAATATCATTGGCTGTTTTATTTTTTGCGAACGTTACTGTTCGAGGTTTCCGTCCAAATCAGTGTCACGTGAGCAACATATATTTATATCTGTAACTCTCCTGTATAGGAGTTACGATATCGCCCTTTGCAGAAATAGATTCGGAGTCAGTTCCTTCACATGATGGGGAAGCAAAGAAGGTAAGTTGTATGTAATATCGTTACAAGAGGACCTTAAATGTATTCCGTCCATCAAAAAGACGTTCGCAACAAAACATAATGTCATGATAGTAGATGTTGCTAATGTTACTATTACGAATTGGTTTCTTGTGTATTCATTTGATATAAAGTACACCTGCAAATGACATTCTGTATATTTAGAAATTCTAAACCAGACTGTACAATTTTATTACTCCAGGCATATTTTAAACATCACTGTGTGCATACATTTTAACTTTTAAAGATGTTGTTGCTCATGTGACATGTCCAAATGTCGCTAACGTTACTAATTTTTTGGTTTCTTGTGTATTCATTTGATATAAAGTACACCTGCAAATGACATTCTGTATATTTAGAAATTCTAAACCAGACTGTACAATTTTATTACTCCAGGCATATACTAAACATCACTGTGTGCATACATTTTAACTTTTAAAGATGTTGTTGCTCATGTGACATGTCCAAATGTCGCTAACGTTACTCATTTTTGTCTCCGTCACATTAGCAACATGATAGTAGGAGACAGAACACAATACTGTAAAATCTGCCTTATATCTTTAAAACCAAAGAGTTTAGAGCAAATCTGACATGGGGTAAAATTGTTTTGTCAATTTTAACAATTTTTCGTCATTTTTGTAACTTGTACAAAAATCTCCTTTTCTAAAACTATGGGCCAATTTTAACCAAACTTGGCCACAATCATTACTAGGGTATCTATTTTAAAAAAGTGTCTAATGACCCCGCCTACCAACCAAGATGGCCGACATCAGTAAATACAGTAACATGTGAGCGACATAGGCTCTTGAGAGCCTCTAGTTTCACATGTAATAAACAGTCTTAATTTTATCTTCAGATGTGCAATAATATCGTTGTGATTGTAACAATCTAGCTACTTTAAGATATACTCTTATTTAAAGCATTTAATGTTTGACTGTCAACAGATAGTTCTACATAATAAATAACAAAAATGTGCAAAAAACATATTGTTTGTCATCATTTTCAGCATACTAAATTTTCATGTTAGTTGGTTAATTTTTACCATACAGGCTGGATGAAGAAGGAGGGTATATGTTTTCTGGTTAAAAACAATTGTGTATTTTTCTATGATTTTTTTTATCTTTTGTACTTCAGGATGAAGTGTATAAATCTTGTATTGAACCCTTGGTAAATGGTATATTTGAGGGCTATAATGCTACAGTGTTTGCGTATGGTCAAACGGTAAGTACCTGATAAATTAATTCAAATTAAAGAAATATCAGTGCAAAAAATATGTTTTATAATGTTTTATACAACTGCTATAGATGATGTTGTCGTTGTCCGAAGACACATTTTGTCTCTTGACAATAACTTCAGTTAAAGATTATGGATCTCTATGAAATTTAACAAGAATTTTGAATACCACAAAAGGAAGGTTGGGATTGATTTTGGGGTCATGGTACCTCGTGTTGAGGAATAAGGGGCCAAAGTGACCAAAAACAAGCATTTTTGTACTTTCCAGACAATAATGTCAGTTTATGGATCTCTCTGAAATTGTAGCACAAGGATCCATATCACAAAGTGAAGGCTGGGATTGAGTAAGGGGATAATTGCCCCAATCATGCAGGAATTAGGAGGAAAAAAGGGGCCAAAAACAAGCATTTTTCTAGCTTCCAGACAATAACTTGTGTTAGGTGTATGAATCTTTTTGAAATTGTACTACAAGATTCCATGCCACAATAGGGAAGACGAGGATGGAGTTTGGGGTAATTACTCCAAACGGGGGGGGGATTTCTTTTCTATAAAATTTTTGTAATTTCAAATGTTTTGAAAAATTTCAAAAAGAAATCTTTAGTTGCACAGTATTGAGCAATAAATTTTGAAGATCTTTGACCTCATTAACTTTATGTCTGAAATCAATATTATGTCAAAAATTTGATTGCAATTAAAATTCAGACAGTTTCAAGCTTGAATATTGTGTCCAAACCTGCTCAAACTGTTCGGGGTTCGTCCTTTGCTGTCATATAAGGCTGGGCTCAGGAAAGCATTTTATTATATTCAGAAAAAATGTGGTTAGAGGATGTGAAAAAAATTGACTGTAACGTAATTTTTTCTCTCAGGGTTCAGGAAAGACTTATACTGTTGGAGATGGCATATCTTCCTTTACAGATGAAGAATATGGAATCATACCCAGGGCATTGAAAGCCATATTTGATAATATGCAGGTAAAAATTATACATATAAAAATGGGCGCTATATTTTTATGCCCCACCTACGATAGTAGAGGGGCATTATGTTTTCTGGTCTGTGCGTCCGTTCGTCCGTCCGTCTGTCTGTCTGTTCGTTCGTCCATCTGTCCCGCTTCAGGTTAAAGTTTTTGGTCAAGGTAGTTTTTGATGAAGTTGAAGTCCAATCAACTTGAAACTTAGTATACATGTGCCCTATGATATGATCTTTCTAATTTAAATGCCAAATTATAGTTTTGACCCCAATTTTACGGTTCACTGAACATAGAAAATGATAGTGCAAATTTCAGGTTAAAGTTTTTGGTCAAGGTAGTTTTTGATGAAGTTGAAGTCCAATCAACTTGAAACTTAGTATACATGTTCCCTATGATATGATCTTTCTAATTTAAATGCCAAATTATAGTTTTGACCCCAATTTTACGGTTCACTGAACATAGAAAATGATAGTGCAAATTTCAGGTTTAAGTTTTTGGTCAAGGTAGTTTTTGATAAAGTAGAAGTCCAATCAACTTGAAACTTAGTATACATGTTCCCTTTGATAAGATCATTCTAATTTTAATGCCAAATTAGAGAATTTATTCCAATTTCACGGTCCACTAAACATAGAAAATGATAGTGCGAGTGGGGCATCCGTGTACTGTGGACACATTCTTGTTTCCATTGGTACCCATTTTATATGTGTTTGATCATATTCAAATGTATTGCAGTGTAATTTCTGATACAAAAGAGATGTGGAAGATATCATAAGGATAGTAAAACTTTAAAGCTGTAAGGGACGACATCAAAAGTTCAATGTAGGATAAAAAACTTAATTCACATAGTTTTTTCACTGACCCCCACACCCCCCCTCTTAACTTAATTTGGGAAAAATTGATTTTCCAATAGGGATATATGTAAAAATCGATTTTAGATATACAAAACTTGCAGAATTTTAACCCCCCTACCCCTAAACTATTTGATTTAAGTTTTTTATCTTACATCGATCTTTTGATGTCGTCCCTAAAAAAACTGACAATGGTAAACAAACGAAAAACAATCAAAAGACAATCAACAGTCTACAAAACACAGCATAGAAAACAAATACAATCAACAGTCTACAAAACACAACATAGAAAACTAAACAATCAACAGTCTACAAAACACAGCATTGAAAACTAGACAATCAACAGTCTACAAAACACAGCATTGAAAACTAGACAATCAACAGTCTACAAAACACAGCATAGAAAACTAGACAAAGCAACAGTCTACAAAACACAGCATAGAAAACTAGACAATCAACAGTCTACAAAACACAGCATGAAAAACTAGAGACAATCAACAGTCTATAAAACACAGCATAGAAAACTAGACAATCAACTGTCTACAAAACACAGCATAGAAAACTAGAGACAATCAACAGTCTACAAAACACAGCATAGAAAACTAGAGACAATCAACAGTCTACAAAACACAGCATAAAAAACTAGTTGATCAATAGTCTACAAAACACAGCATAGAAAACTTGACAATCAACAGTCTACAAAACACAGCATAGAAAACTAGACAATCAACAGTCTACAAAACACAGCATAGAAAACTAGACAATCAACAGTCTACAAAATAAAGCATAGAAAACTAGACAAAGCAACAGTCTACAAAACACAGCATAAAAAACTAGACAATCAACAGTCTACAAAACACAGCATAGAAAACTAGACAATCAACAGTCTACAAAACACAGCATAAAAAACTAGAGACAATTAGCAGTCTACAAAACACAGCATAGAAAACTAGACAACCAACAGTCTACAAAACACAGCATAGAAAACTAGACAATCAACAGTCTACAAACCACAGCATAGAAAACTAGACAATCAACAGTCTACAAAACACAGCATAGAAAACTAGACAAAGCAACAGTCTACAAAACACAGCATGAAAAACTAGACAATTAACAGCATAGAAAACTAGAGACACTCAACAGTCTACAAAACACAGCATAGAAAACTAGACAATCAAAAGTCTACAAAACACAGTATAGAAAACTAGACAATCAACAGTCTACAAAACACAGCATAGAAAACTAGACAAAGCTACACCAGAAACCTGAGGCGATCTAGGATTCTCTCAAATGGTAAGCAGATCCCATTCCACATGTTTAACCTGTCTTGCTCATGTAATTACAAACCTGGTGATAAGTCTAATTCAGTAAGTCACATACTTGGATTAGAGGGCTTGATTGTTATGACAATTGGAACTTATCTGTGAAACAGATATTCAAAAATGGTCAACCAGCTCAAGATGTCTAATGTTCACTTGTTAATGAAAAAAGCTATGTGCCATTTTGGAAGTGTTGTTGCAGGAACTGATCAATATTCTTTTAATTTTCAGACCAATACTACAACTGAGTTTTCTGTAAAAGTGTCTTACATAGAGATATACAAAGAGGAGTTACAGGACTTGTTAGATGTTGATACATCAAGTAAAGAACTACATGTTAGAGAAGATGACCAAGGCAACACAGGTAAGGTGGTCACTATAAATAGGGTAAGAGAGGATGACCAATGTAATGCAGGTAGAGTGATCACTATAAACAGGGTAAGAGGGGATGACCAATGCAATACTGGTAAGATGGTCACTATACAAAGGGTAAGCGACTAAATGCCGTCAACATGTAATAACTGACAATAAAGATTAACTATTTCTGTATGCATCAATACAAATAAGATAGATAACACACATACAGAACTTCATGAAAGAAAAAAAGATCAAAAGATTGCTGTTAACAAGTTTGTACATTAAAAAGTAAACAACCAATCACCTGATTTTTAACCGGATTTTTGTGACAAAAATGTCGGTTATTGATTTGGGGATGTACGGCGTCGAGCGGTCGGGCGGGCAACCAAATGTTGTCCGTGCATTTCCTCATGAACCGTTCAACCAAAGCTTTTAAAATTTTAATATGTTGTTACTGACAACAAAATGAAGGTCAAGTTCAATAATGATGATTTTGACTTTTACCGATCAGGAGTTATGGTTCTTGAAAGATTGAAAAATGGCATTTCCAGTCGTGTCCGTTCATTTACGCATGAACTGTTCAACCAAAGCTTCCCAAATTTTAATATGTTGTTACTGATGACAAAATGGAGGTCAAGTTCAATAATGACGATTTTGAAAAATGGCTTTTCCAGTCGTGTCGGTGCATTTACCCACGAAGCTTTTCAAATTTTAATATGTTGTTATTGATGACAAAATGGAGGTCAAGTTCAATAATATCGATTTTGCCGTTCATCAGTTATGGTTCTTGAAAGATGGAAAAATGGCGTTTCCATTCATGTTGTTGCATTTACTCATGAACCATTCAACCTAAGCTTTTCAAATTTTAATATGTTGATACTGATGACAAAATGGATGTCAAATTTGATATTGACGATTTTCACTTTCACCGTTCATCAGTTATGGTTCTTGTGATATTGGCAGGACACAAATAAATGTTAATAAATCCGGTTTGCTGTCATTGTGACAGCCTCTTGTCTTAGTTTTTATCAAGTATCATAGATATAAGAAAGTGTTGTATGAGTGTCAATGAGACAACTCTCCATCCAAGTCACAAATCGTAAAAGTAAACCATCATGCCTTTATTGGAAAAATAAACATAATATCAAGAACCGGTCAAAATTGCTGCCAATCAATCAGTTAGTAAATCTGTGAATGAGTAACAATAATTCTACAATAACTGGTTCTTTTTACCATAACAGGTCTCTTTCACATGCTGTTTTCTAGGTAGAATTTCTAACATTAAGAAGAGTCTAGTTGAGTCAGAATGACAATAGGGAATTTGTTCAAGATATTTAACCAATAAAAAATCTGTGATATTTTACCTATAAAAAATATGTGATACATGTATTCATATAACTTAAACATTTTGTGCTATATTTCAACTTAAAACTATAATTGTAGTGATAATTGGAGCCAGAGAGGTGGAATGTGAATCTCTAGATGAAATCATGTCACTGTTGGAATCTGGGTCATCTATCCGTCACACAGGGTCAACTCAGATGAATGAACATTCCAGTAGATCTCATTCTATATTTACAGTTATAGTAGGTCAGTATTTAGGACAATATATATTTATGTTCATTGCCATAAGGTAAGGATGAACCTGTCCTAATACACATTCTTCTTTTATTTTTATTTTACATCTGAAAAGTTTCAACACAATGTTGACAATACTAAAAGTTACCGTTTGACACAATATTTAAGGGGGAATATGAAGTTTTAATCTATATTATGCGAAATGTTCTCCACCAATCAAATACTAATTTAGGTATCAATATTTACATAAAATGGATTAAGATTGATTATACAAGTTCTAATTTGCCATTCACTAAGCGAATTTATAAAGAAGTAATGATAGCATGAAATAATTATATTTTCTATTCTTATTTCATCTATGTCTGTCATAAGTGACACAATATATTAAAGTTTAATTATTATTTTTTGCAATCAATTATAAAAAATGGGGTATAAGGACATGTTTTAATACTACTTGAATAATCTGAATGGTTTGCCTTTTGGATATTTTTCAGGCCAAAGATGGGTAGAAGCTGATGTTATGGCAGGGAAGAGAAAACCATCAGAATCTAACGAGGTCATTGATGATGGTAGGTTCAGGAATATCTAATAAAATTCTTAACACAAAATCATATATACTTGTATACATGTAATTATTATGTTTGAATATAAATAGATGTAAAAATGTTTCTACATTATTTTTCATTTTTATAATAACTCTTTATATTATGTGATTTATATATTTATTGCATGTGAGACCCCATATAATAATGTCTATATAGATATACAATACACAATTATATCTGTTAGTGGCACACAATATCAGAAACTTGTTTTCAGATCCCTAATAGTAGAAATATATCTATGTGTGTTACTGTTACACCAACATTATGCTTTTCAGAGAATCAGTTGAAAGGTTTGTTTAGTTTTTGCAAGCTCCTCTCTTAAAACTTATCTGTATATTTTGTACACTGCACTGTTTAGTTGCCTACACTGTAATCATTTGCATATATAGGTTGTCGTCCTAATTATTTTGGACCTATAAGCTTGTAACCTGCAATTATTTCACAATCCCAGAACTTTATTGTTGTGAACTTATTTTTTGCCATTGTTTTGTTTTTAACCCTCTAACAGATGTTTAGAATGTTAACTCAGTTTGGAAAGACTTTAGTCAGGGAATAGGATATTCCCAGATGATAAGTGCTGCTGGAATTTGAGAACAGCATGTTTAAAATGTATAGTAAATAACATGCATGAATGTGGATTTTGAGATACAAGCTGCTTTTTTGAACAATGTTATATATAGCCAGAAATTTTTCATTTGATAATAAGCTGACAGGTACATTATATTTGCACAGAAAAGGAATCTATTAGGTAATGTTTTAACATTGAGCTTGTGAAAAACATAAAGATAAGCCTTGTTTTAAGATGTTTTATGAATATACCTATGGCCATATCTTTTCTTTCTTTTGGAAACTTAGCTTGCAAAACCACATATCACTTACTATCAAACATTTTCATTTATTATCTTATAGTCTTTGACATTGCCAAAAATCTAACTTATTTATAAAGGTCATTGTTTTCATCATTATCATTTTTCATTTGTAAGCCCCACCAAACACTGGTCAAGGCTGCAGTATTTTTATTTGATTTGATGATAGAAATAATATGATATACTGTAGGTTTGGTTTTATGTGATCTTATAGCACAGGAACTTTTGGTTTTTATCTTGAATTTAATACTTTTACTACTATATTATGGTATTGCAGCTTATTTTATCTGTATTCAGGGAAAAATATGTACTTAAAAGTTTGCATGCGTTTGGTTGCTTAATTCAATCTTTTAGAGGTTGATATTATAATTATATAAATACATTGAATATACATGGTAAAAACTATATGTTAAAATATTATAAATAGCTTTTCTTCAGATTGAAGGCACATCTGATTTTCAGTTTGCTTTATGTAAACGATAAAGATAGAAGCTGCATATAGGAAATAAAATGTACACAACAACTTAAAATATAAACATATGTCAAGGAGACTTAATTATATGCATTGTATTATAATTATTGTACAAAAAAATCTAAAAAAATAAGTAGTAGCTATATAGACACACTCAACCTTAATGATTGTGAAAGGAAAAAGGTCTACCATTTAGTTAAGATGAAAATAAAGAAACTGAAGAAGGCCTATGGCCGAAATGTTTTATATGATTGTTTATAACTACAATAAAACAAACTGAACCAACAAAAGACCTTTCATAGAAAGCCAACATACAAAGAAAAACAGTAAAGATCCCGATGTGGGTTAAATAGCCTGACCTTGAGCAGGTCAAGGTGTTGGGCTTTACAGATACCTAAAACTTGTTTGTATCCGTCTAGATTTATACTGTCAACAAAAAGCACACAGCAAAAACTCTTTGGTATTAAACTGGCTTGAATGGTTAGTTTTCTGTAAAGTTTACTATATCATACTGGCTGTGTATACACAGTATTATGATAATTGAATGTATGCTTATTTTATAGATATAACCCACAATATGTTTGGAAAGTTCCACTTTGTTGATTTAGCTGGATCAGAGAGAGCTCACAGGACAGGCAATGTAGGGGATAGATTTAAAGGTAAGGATTTGTAAGATGCATATTAGGAGATACAATGCAAGAAAAGGGTTCAGGGCTATTATGGGTATTTTCATCAAATTTTGGCATTTTTATGCCCCACCTACGATAGTAGAGGGGCATTATGTTTTCTGGTCTGTGCGTCCGTTCGTTCGTCCGTCCGTCCGTCCGTCTGTCCCGCTTCAGGTTAAAGTTTTTGTTCCCTATGATATGATCTTTCTAATTTTAATGCCAAATTAGAGATTTTACCCCAATTTCACGGTCCACTGAACATAGAAAATGATAGTGCGAGTGGGGCATTCGTGTACTGAGGACACATTCTTGTTTAAATATAATTCTTTGCATGCCTTAAATGAAACAATTACCTGCAAATCCTAGATACTTCATAGAAATTTGAATTCAACAAAACTCCTTGAAAATCTCACATTTTAATGGAATTAAATATAAATGTACATGTACATTGACAAATACATTATATTGGTAGATTTACACGAGGAAACCAAGGAAAGACATCAATATTTAGAGAAATTTATAAGAAGGCGATATGTGTGATATTTTCATGTCTGTATGTAATATATTTTTCAGAATCTGTACATATAAACTCAGGACTATTAGCTCTTGGAAATGTGATCAGTGCATTGGGAGATCCAAAAAAGAAATCCACACACATTCCATACAGGGAATCTAAAATCACAAGGCTACTTAAGGTAAAGTATTGTTATTCAGATGTGAAGAAGTTTTACATGATACATACATGAAATCTAAATTAAGGTACAATATGTTAAGAAGTCAATGATATATACATTCCATACAATGACTATCTGGTTAAAGAACAGTATCCATAGTTACATAAAGTTAATCCATGCATAATTTGCAGCATCCCTATTTAGTTGTCCATCAAATTAAAAATTATGTTTCTCTTAGAGGATTCCCTGGGAGGAAATGCTCAGACATTGATGATTTGTTGTATTAGTCCATCAGGTCAAAGTTCATAACCTATATGTTTGTTTCTGTAACAGGATTCCCTGGGAGGAAATGCTCAGACATTGATGATTTGTTGTATATGTCCATCAGGTCAAAGTTCATAACCTATATTTGTTTCTCTTAAAGGATTCCCTGGGAGGAAATGCTCAGACTTAGATGATTTGTTGTATATGTCCATCAGGTCAAAGTTCATAACCTATATTTGTTTCTCTTACAGGATTCCCTGGGAGGAAATGCTCAGACATTGATGATTTGTTGTATTAGTCCGTCCACATCAAATTTTGATGAATCTTTGAATGCTTTGAAATATGCCAATAGAGTAAGTATACCTATATCAATATGCCAATAGAGTAAGTATACCTATATCAATATAAATAAAGGGTATTTACAACCACAATAAGTAACTGCTTCTCTTCATAAGGAGAATTTATTTTTGAAACAGTAAATTCATTCTTGAAAGAAAATTTTGGAAACTTTTAAATTAAAGTTTTTGTATTTAGATGATTAGAACTTTGATTAAACTGCAGTAAATTAAAGTATGCAAAAATATTTTCAGGCCAAGAATATAAAGAATAAACCAATTATAAATAGAGATGTGCAGTCAATCAGATTTGAAGAAATGCAGTGTGAAATTATGGTAGGTTTCAAAACTGGAATATGTTATTTATATTTGAATACTTGACAGTGTTAGGTTAAGGCATTGATCTTATTGAATGTCAATTGCAATTTGTTTTCAAATCAGGATGATACAGTTCCTGTTGACTCATTCATTTGATTTTAGACATATAAAAAGCATTGACAAGATTTAGTTTCCCAGAGGCAACCAAACTTTTGACACCAACACAAAGTTCAGTAAAGATTTATGCAGTGGATTCTTTTATATTTGTGGGTATTAAATGTATGAAATTTTCATTGTTCTTTTAAATTCTTTGTTCGTCTGTACCCAGGAAAACCATGAACATTTGTGTCCAACAAATGATAATGAATCGACAGTAATCAAAATAGACAAAACATAAAGAGTTATTAATGAAGAGATTCTTAAATTGGGACCATTCAACTTTTTATGCCCCATTTATGGGCATTATGTTTACTGGTCTGTGGGTCCGTTCGTTTGTTTGTCTGTCTGTCTGTCTGTCCCTCTTCAGGTTAAAGTTTTTGGTCAAGGTAGTTTTTGATGAAGTTGAAGTCCAATCAACTTGAAACTTGGTACACATATTACTTATAATATGATCTTTCTAATTTTAATGCTAAATTAGAAGTTTTACTGAATTGTCACGGTCCACTGAATATAGAAAATGATAGTGTGGATGGGGCATTCGTGTACTATGGACACATTCTTGTTTTTTTATGAAAATAGATGCGATTACACGTCAAAGTTACAGCACCCCATTAATGCAAATAACCAAAAGACTTCCCAGCATTTATTTATTCCATATTATGGTGTTAGTTGAAACAAAATAAAGTATAATTTCGGTCCATTTTGACAGGCATTACGAGAGGAGTTGGTGAAACAAAGGACTACCTTATTAAGTAATGGAGGACAAGGCTTTGGACTGGGTGATCCTGTTCACATGGAGAAATATGTACATGATGCTCAACAGTTAGAGAGATTAGAGAAACAAGTTGTTAGGTATGTTTATTATGATACATTGATGGTTACTTTGTTGTCATCAGTGTATTTTATTTTAATGGAAATCATTCAGACTAATCCTCTTCATTATGACCCAAGACTGACTTTGAAAGTTTTGCATATGTATATGTTATTGTCTGTGAAGTACTCATGGTCAACTGTTGATATTGAGCCAGTTTTAATACAAATAATTTGATCTCCATGAACATGTACTTTACCTGTCATATCATATAAGCCATCAGATTGTTTTGCTTTTAATATTTTTAATTTGGTGGTCACAGTTTATTTAATTTATATCCAATTAAATTTTGGCCTCCTCTATACATGGTATTGTCATGATAGTAGCCTGAACTGATATAAAAGAAATACTACTTAAGTTTGTGAATATTTTTATGAAGATTGAATGTATGATACATGCTTTTTATTTTTCTGTAGATTACAAACAGAATGTTCCCATTATAAGATGATAGCTGAGGAAGCTTATAAACAACTGATAGAAATACAGAACAAAGATATCTTGTCACAGAGTCAGGATATTAGGCTGAAAGATTGGCTAGATCTCATGGAAGAGGTTTGATACTACTACTAATGGGGTTTTTTTTTGGGGGGGGGGGGGGGGGGTAATAATTATTTTCAAACTTTTCAAACTATTGTAAAAACTATGTGGTCTTATATGAAAAGGGAAGCAACTCATGAATATTTATTAAAATTGGTTAAATTTGAAGTTATCGTTAGAAGAACTTTTTCTCAACACTACTTATGAAAAAGGGATAAAAAAAGGTGGATTCAAAATTATACCCTAACCAAGCTCATGCAAGACAGGATATCTAACTTGAGGTTGCCTGATCTTTTTCTTGAATGGTCATGTCTTATATTTAATAAACATTTATCAAAGTCATATGAAACAAGGTTCTTGAAATTCTTATGTTATTGAAATTATGGAACCAATGCATGCATATGTACTAAAATAAATCTTGCATGCACCTTTTAAAAAAATATTTATTACTCATCTATAACATATTGAAAAATAATATTTCATTCAGTGGTTGTTGACTGCAAGCTAATGAACTTTGTTGCGGAAGTTTATCTGATGATACATTAATAAACAATAAAAACAGACCATGTGGAAAGCGTGACAGTATTTACATTCTTCCATCACAGTTTTTACTTTGCCCTTGTGCTGAGCAGTGGCCGAAGCTATATTGAGAGGTCTGATCAGTAAGGTCACTGCATACAGGAAAAAATATGAGCTAATTAGTGTCTGGGAAGTCAATAATTTAATATCAGTACATTTATGAAGATTTTGATAATATAAAGGATTTTCTTTTCAAAAATTCATGTTCACTTCTTATGTAAAACTTACCCATTCAAGTATATAAAACATGTGCAACTTTTTTTTTGAATTTAAAGTTTTATATGACTTTAAGACTAAAAGGTCATATTAAAAAGTTGTTGTTTTTATTGCAGATAAAAAATAAAGTACCAGCCACATTATCTAGAGAGGAGATGGAAAATGAAACTATTAGAAATTTAACAGCTCTGTTAACTAAGGTTTGTAGACATTTTATAAACCTTGTCTTCTCTGCTCTGTCAAAGGCATAGTGTGCCATTGTCAAAATTTATATCAGCATTATTTTCTTAAAAAATCAATTACAATTTTTCACATCATAAAAAGTTGCAAAAATACTTATAAAAAAGAATTTTGAAGGGTAAAGGAAATGCTTGTCTAATGATAAGAAAATGGCACGTTTGCCTAATTAACAATATCTGTTTTACTTTTCTGAACACAGTGCAGTTATTCTATACACATTTCTTGTGTGCTTTTGAAAACTACTTTATTTCTAACACAGATCATTGTGTGATGTGAGCACTTCATATTTTTTGTAGTGTAAAGAAGACTTGAAAAGTGATGAAGAAATATTTGCAGAGAAAAGTAAAGAACACAATAGTATGACCCACAGACTACAAGAGCTGGTAAGTGGAGGACTACATTCAAATCTATTTTAATTCATTTTCATGAAGAAAATATTAGAAAACACTTTATGATGAAAAAAATATTTTGGACATAGACTAAACAATGTAATAGTTCCAGCATATATGTATACTTCATAATGTCATGAATAAAAATCTACAGACATATATTTCTAAACGTACAATGTAAAGCTCTTGTCTTTATAATCTTTTTGTATGGACTAAAGAACTAATTACTGTGTAAAAACTCATCTCCATAAGACTCATCGTTGGCTTTCTAATCCAACAAGTGGGGGACTCATCTCCATAAGACTCATCGTTGGCTTTCTAATCCAACAAGTGGGGGACTCATCTCCATATGACTCATCGTTGGCTTTCTAATCCAACCAGTGGGGGACTCAAGTTCCGTGTGTCAGTCAAGGAAATTATAAATTCAAAATTGGTTATACTTCACTTACAGGAGGCGATGGTAGAGGAAAAAGACCAGCAATTATTACAGTATGAAGATACCAGAATGAAACAGGAACAACAACTCATAGAACAACACATGAAGATAGAGGAGTTACAAAAGGCTATTAAGGTAACAGTCATATCATGATAGGGTTACATAGTAGCTTAATAACAGGAATACAGTCAGATATTAGATGTTAATCAGATGTGTTTTATCTGTTTCCATGCTTCTGTTGTGTAAACTGTTTGTTGCTGTATTCTATTTAATGTGGAATTTAAATATATGATTCTAAAATATATTATTTAAAAAAATCTTTATGTATAAATAGATATTTAACTGTAAAACATTTGAATTTTATCTTGTGGTCAATGTATTTTTTTAAGAATTCGTTAAGAAATGTTTAAATTTATTATCATCATTATGAAGACTCAAGAAATTCGTTTTTGACATACCTTTTGAAAACAAAAACAAAAGAAAGAACTTTTTTCTAAAGTTGAGATTGAATAATTGTATTATTTTTGTATGACTATTTTATTTGAACTTTGTGTGTATATGTGTGTATTTGTTTCAGGATGAACTTTCTGTGGTAAATTATAACCTAGTTGATGTCTCTGAATCTCTCTTGAGAAATAGTCGGACAGTAGTAGCTTCAGATATTTAACTGATATATATTCATGCCTCTGTTGAAATATATCTACCTAGCTAAAACATGGATGAATGTTAAAATCTACTTTGACTTTAAAACACTTGTTATCTTAAATATGATATTCAAAGACATCAAACATCAAATTTTTGTTCATATTTAATTTTTGTTGAAATTTATTACAAAAGGTTATTTGTTTTGTGGATTACACTTTAACCAAATAATAATGATTCCAAGGATATATATAAAAGTTTGTGTTGATTTGAGCACTGGAAGTTAGGGGCTAAATTCACAGGATATAATATTTATTTTCCTGTAATCTTGAAAAGTCACTTAATGCAATGTTCTAATACAAAATTAAAAAAATAACACTTTTTTTAAAAATTGGATTCCAACAGCCGTAAATTCCACAATTGACATTCTGCATATCTGACAATTGCACTGATCAATGCACATTTTTATCAGTTGAAAATTAGTTAAATATTCCACAATATGCTTTAGAATGGAGAGGACAATATTATGGAGTTTCTAGTGTAAGTCTGTAAGATGCAATTTAATGTTTTCTGACAATGACATTGACTTATATAATTATATTACCCATATTGGTCAACATTTAGCTGAAAAAAATAAAGAATTTGAAAAAGATTCCAACTTATTATATTTTGAGAGAATATACTTTACTTACATTATTGATATTTCCTTGGAAATGGTTGCCTAGGTTTTATCAATGTAAAACTAAATTTTATGCTTAAAGCATGTTTTATATTTCTGGACATGAAAACTGTTTGCATGGTCTGTCATTGTTTTAATAACAAAATTACTTTGTTTACTGTATTTTGTTTTAAATGATATCTCTTATACTTCAATATGATCCCTAAGAGTTAATGTTACAGATATTTAGCTGACCTCTAATACATAAATATGTAAAAAATTGATATTCATTAATATTTGCTGAGTACATAATTGTAAAATCAAAATTTATAAATTGGAAACAAGTTTTGTTTTGTTCCACCCTATTTGACTTTATTGGTTAGGATGGGTATAGTGAATATCAGCCAGTTAATTTTTAAACATAGTTCTTATGTGTTTTTATTTTGCATTTTTATGAGTTATATAAGTAAGAAATACTATACTATATGCCCTGATGACATTTGTGCCCTTCATGTACCCTTACAAATCATGAAACTTTATATATCTGATATAATCGGTGAGAAACTCTATTTAATATCATGCATAGAATCCAGGTTTGAGGAGTACTTTTTTAGTCATTTGTAGAACTGTTAATCAAGTAGGCTTTCTAGAATGAGAAAAAGTTCAAATAAGATTTATCAATGAATCATCTGTTATTTACTATTTAGAGGTAATAATACATAAAGGCTAGAGTTAGGTAAAAACCATTAAATTAGGTCAATGTTCTTTCTTATATGTATTTTCTGAATTAAGATGTCTTGATTTTATGCTTAGTCTTTCTTTTTTCTGTATACTGTATAAATACTGTTGATCTTAACACCTTATCTCAAAAAGATGTACACACTGAAATGTAACAACTAAGCATATTTAATCTTATGAGAATTTTAGATGATTTATCAATACATGAATGAGTTTTGTGGAGCATTAAATGAAGATTAATGTTAGTTTTGCAAATAATATAACATGTATTTCAAGTTACTTTATACAGCATTTTAATTTATCTATTTGTCATAAATTATTCATGATTATTTACAGTCTGATTTAGCTGTGTTACTTTTCAATCTATGATAATAATTATACAAGTAAAAAGTAGTTTTCCCTTATTCCAATTTGTGTTACCAATTGGCTCTGTTATATTTGACTTAGATTGAAATGTAGTTCATGTAATCAGAAATTCTAATTATTGACTTATATTTCAGGACAATTTGATGGCCAACAGTAGTATTATAGACGATGACGCTGTGACAGTTAGTGCTCCACCCATTGTACCCCCCTCAGACAAGAGACCAAAGTCTGTCCCAGTACAGTTGACCAGAAGACCTGACACTGTAAGTGTAGCTTTAATGATAAATTTGTGGTACAATAAACCTAGGACATTAAGCTTAATGAAGGAGATGACAGACCTTTTCCTCTGTTTTAACTAAAAGATAAGGAATTGAAATGCTCAGTATATTTATATTAAGCTTTACATCCAATTATTCTGTGAGGGTAAAAAGACATAAAAGCAATTCCTAAGGCTTGTTTGTAACTTAATCTCTTTTTAGGCTAGTAGGAACCTGAGACCATTGTCAAGGAACATAAAGACAAGTCCTGCTCTGTTTACTCTGGACCGAGTGATGAAGAGTTTCCGAGCCCGTAGTCAGCTGCTGGTCAGTCAACTGGAGGATAGTGATGAGGTCATGCATAACACTTATGTCATTGAGGAAGAAGGAGAATCAGCAGGTACCAGTCAGAAGTTTGAAGAGGAACCAGTACTGGACTCACAAGAACATGAAATGTATGTATGATGTTACAGGGGGTTAAATAGATGCCTAGTACATGATGTTCACACACATAGAGTTTACAGTAAAACCGGCCATACAATACACTTGATAATTGAAAATACATGTATACAAAGGTCAGAAAAAAGTATTCCTTTCATGAATAAAGAATGAGCTTGGTAAAAGAACATATAAACAATTTCAATTCTATATAGACCTTAGGGCTGACTGTATTAGGCTTTTGCTTTTTGTCATCAGCCCATAGCATCTTATTCTATATTTGACTATAGGATTCATCAGAAGTTGAGTACAATTATGATTAGTTTGATGTAAACCCTCTTTCTGTTCTCTGCTCATGTTTTCCCTGTAATAAAGTGTCAGAAGGTTATCTCTTTTTTTTAATGGGAGGAAATGTTAAAAAAAAAAGTCTTTAAAGGTGTACCATAAGGGTCAATTCTTGGTCCAGGTCTTTTCAATGTATTCATAAATGACATAACTCATTTTGTACATTTATAATTATGCTGATGATAACACTGTATCATATAGTGATCATGATTTAGATGAAGTTGTTGAAACTTTAGAAACTTATAGCTTAAATCTTATAAACTGGTTTTCTATAAATTAAATGAAGGCTAATCCTGACAATTCTAGGCTATAGCCATTGGGGAAAAAACACAAATATACATAATTTGATATTTAATTTAAATGGAAACAAAATTTCTTGTGAAGAAAATGTTAAACTTTTAGGAATAACTATAGATTCGGACTTAAACTTTAACAATCATATATCTGAAATATATAAAAAGGCATTAAGACAATTAAATATTATAAAACCTATGGGTAAATATTTAAACAGGGTAGGTAGGTTAACAGCATACTACTCATTCATTTCTTTCGAATTTTAACTATTGTCCAGTAATTTGACACTACTGTAGCGAAAAAAATTCTTGAAAAAAAAAACAAGAAAGAGCTCTTAGATTCATCTATGAAGATTATGACAGAAAAATCAAAATTACCATCGAGAATAAAAAAAAATTGCAATAGTCATTATAGAAACATTTGAAATAATTCACAAAAAAAAAGACTGAGCTACCTTCATGATTTGATTGCTATAAGAATTAACAAGTATGATTTAAGATCACAGAAAACAGCAGTACTACCGAGAGTAAGAACTACTAGGTATGGCTTAAGATTGTTTCGTTATCATGCTGCACAAATCTGGAATGAGCTGGCTAACCATTGTCAAATGGAAACATCTTTTGACCAATTCAAAAATTGGTACAAACATGGGATCCAAGTAACAGCTCATGCCAGTGCAGTGCATGCATATAGTGTTTATGCCTCTGTTTATTTTATTTTTTATTTTTTGTGTGACTATTTTATTTGTGCAATCTTATTATTAACTTGTGTTATGTTTTAAGTGTACTATGTACTAAATTTTCTATGGTACATCATCTATGGAATCATACTAAGCACTATATGTTTTTAAAATTGTGTTGTTTTCATGACTTGTGTATGTGTGTATTATTTACATAATACTTATTGAAAAACTGGTCATTATGGTGATATATGGACTTCCCACAGGACAGTGGTATTGACTAAGACAGCGATAATGACTGAGCCGTAGGGGAGGTCATTATCGCTGTCGCAGTCAATACCACTGTCCTACGGGCGGTCCATGTATCACCATAATAACCAGTTCTTCAATAACTATTATGTTTATTTCATTGAGGAACCATGCTTTTGCAAATTCTCATAAATTCAAAATGTTCAAAGCAAACTCGAGTAGTTGTACAATATCTATAGCAAAGAGTGAAGACCAGTCATAGTAATACTGCCTTTCATTTTAGTGCAATTTTTCAGTAAATGAATACTTAATAAAGTTCTCTATAATTTTATAATTTACGAAAACCTATGGTAAACAATTCAACAACTTAAATATAAAATTGAAAATAGAAACATGTTTTATAAATGGGACATCTCTCTAAACAAAGAAACTATGCCCCACCTGTAATTAAAAGAAACCTTGTCCCAACAGTCATTAACAGAGAAACCACGCCCCACCAATCATTAACATATAAATGTTCGTTATGGACTGTTTTTCTGGTTAGTTTTGTTCTGTTAATTACCGATGGAATTTATTATTGAATAATAATGAATGTCATTTGGCCCCTTTTTATCCAATAAGAGAGGCTAATTCTTAACCGATATGAAATAAATGAAAATAAAACATTAGTGATTGCTTTTTGGTAATCTCATAATAATATAAATGATATATTTCAGAGGAAAATTTGTTCGGAAAGGAACATTTAAAGTAAAGAGAGGTAGAAAGGCAGAGGAAAATAAAGAGAATGTCAATAACACAGATGTTCCAGTTATAACTGTTAACAGAGAAGGTAATTATACCGTCTCTTCATCCTTCTCTCCACAGGATATATCTGTTGCAATTATCTCAGCAACTGCAAGTCAAAGCATACTTTTTATGTTGCACCAAGCTCCACTTGACTTTTTCATGTTTTCAGATCCTTTGATATTCTACTTAATGTTTGCTAAAAAAAACTTGTATCTTTAAAATGCCATACACATATGCAAAGTTTTATAGATTAACATATTTACTGCAAATAATTTGCTTGCCAAATCTTCTGGTCTGATAATATAAGATTAATATAATAATAGCAAACAAAGAATGAACACAAAATTGCCTGTAAAAGTGGATCTTTCCCAAAGTTCTATAAAACAGTGGTTGAGTGGTCTCAGTAGGTCATCTATTTGTATCACTAGCATGTTTACACTGAGGTTGTCAGTTTTAATCCTGCATGTTGCAAGTGATATTTTTTTGACTCAAAATTCTGATTTAACATCTGTTTGTCTGTTTGTCTAGTTATATCAGGAAGTATGTCATCTTCAGCAGGGGGAGATCACTTAGGTGTCAGTACGATTGAAGCTGTAGAGGATAGTTTGAGGAAGAGTGCTAATACACAGAGGATGTTGAAGGAATCCAGACTGAAGTTGACTGATGCACACACTAAAATGAGGGATTTATCAATTAACATCAGGTATGATTCTAAACTAAATTTTGCACTGTCATAAAAAAAAATCTACATAAAATGATTTGATTGAAAGGTGTTGTATCTAACACACAACAAAAATACAAAAATATTTCAAATAGAGTTGACCAAAATTGCACGACTGACAGAGAGATTTAATGTAAGTTTTAGCCAGCAATGAAATGGAGTATTCAGAAATAAGTAAAGAACTCTAATTTCCAATATATGAATACATTTTTAGTGATATAATTTGCACAGTGAGAAATAAATTCCAAGAAAGAAAAAGATATGGTTAGATTTAGTATTACTTCCGTATGAAAAGGATCATATTTGAAGATATACTGTGGGTTCATTATAACTCGTTGGATACCATTTTTTTGTGGATTTCGTGGGTAAAGGTAAACCTTGAAATTAAATGTTCAACAAATTACAAATTTTCAATAGGTATGCAAACCTCTGCAAATCCACGAAATGATATATCCAGGGTCATACAAGTTTTCCCGTATCCACAAAAATTGGTACCCATGAAAATAAATGAATCCACTATGGTTGTAAAGTCTGGATAATGATTATAATATTTTTCTTTATTTGATAAGGTTAAAAGAACAGTTGATTAGAGAACTTGTAAAAACTGGTAAAGATGCTGATTTAATGAATAAAAAGTATGCTGATAAAATCAAATCTCTGGAGAAGGTTGGTATATTAATCAGTAATCTACTGGTATTGGGTATACAATATGGTGCATTTATAAAGTAGAGAAATATATTACTTACTGCAACATTATAATGATAAAAATTCCCTCTTCTTTAGGTTTAATCATTAACATGAAGTCCTAAATCTGTCTTCTGTATGAAATAATCATTTCTGTTTCATAGACTGTTTCTGCTAGCTTTCAAAGACTTTACTATATTTTGACGAGAACCAGTTCTATCCGTATCAATGACTGGTTTGGCATCTTGAATTTATTTCATTACAATGTCGTGATTATCAGGATGGTATCATTAAAACATTAAAACTTATAATCTATTTAAACTATATCATTTTCAGGATACAATGTGTTGTATTATAAAAACATTTCAAATTTCAGGAAAGAATGAAAGTAAAGAGAGATTTACAGGAAACCCAGTCAGTGTTACAGGAGTTAGAGGCTAAACAGGAAACTACGGAGAAAACCAAACTTACACAGTAAGTCGTAAACACCTTCACTTGGGAAAGGCAACACAAACGCTCTTTTATTGTTCTTATCTTTACTCTCTATAGATGATGTAAATACAAAATAGTCTTGGAAGTGTAATTTCATCGGAATGGTTAACATACTGATCTTACATTGTTAATATTACCATTTCTATAGATATAAGAAGATGGTATGTGGGTGCCAACGAGACAACTCTCCATCCAAATCACAATGTATAAAAAGTTTAATAATTAAAGGTCAAAGTATGGCCTTCAACACCCAGCTTTGACTCACACTGAACAGCCAGCTATAAAGGGCCCAAAAATGACAAGTGTAAAACAATTCAAACAGGAAAACCAACAGTCTTAACTATGTCAATTTCTTTTTCTAATAGAAAAAATTTATCTGAAGACTCCATAATGTGATCAAATATTGTTTATATTAAGAAACTTATAAATTTTGTTACAGAGAATACAAAAAGAGGATGGAAACAGCCAAAGCTAGAATGTCTGCTATCTCCAAGAAACAAAAAGAAACCGAAAATATTGCTAACTTCTCTATTTATAATGAGAAAAAGTAAGTCTTAAATATAACAAAACAATTCTTTGTAAGTATATTGCCTCTGATATTCAATTTGAATGTGAAAATTTAGAATATTAATATTTTGGACTATTAAACATCTTGGTATTATTTAGTGATTTATATTACAAATCCATTTAGTGTTTATTTCAATGAATCCAAAGAGAATGAAAATGATTAGAATTGAGCTCTCTAGAATCACCAAAATACTACAAAGACATATTAACCCCTTTACTAATGCTTATGTGATTTTAGAATACAAGATCTAGAGCTGGCTGTTGACAGAATGAAGCAAACAAAGGAACATGTGACAAAGAAGTTAAAAGATGAATCAGAAAGGAAACTTAAATTAGAGGTGATTGTCATACTTAGTTTCATTTTCTCGTCTGTTTCTATACACAATTGAACATCACGGTCTAGTCGGTTTATGAAGTTTTATAGGTTGACCTTTAATAACCTTTATGACTTGAATAATCACATAGATAATTGTATTTCAGTATGAAATATTAGTTCTTGAAGGATTAGAAAATTGTAGTTTTCTGTTGATCATTATTTATGTTAAAGTATCTTTTTACCTGTTTTCCTACCTAAGGTTGCTGGTTCTCTGGAGGCACTCTGGCTTCCTCCAACAATAAAAACTGACCACCATGTAATAGCAAAATAGTGCTGCAAGTGCTGTTTAACACCTATCAATCTTTTTTCCTGTAGAGAGAGATGCAGAAGGAAACACAAAAAGTGAAGGAACTGGAGATAAAGAATGAACAACAACAGAAAATATTGAAAAGAAAGAATGAAGAGATAGCAGCTGTTCAAAGAAAGTTAAGAAGTGGGGGCGGATCATCACTGCCACCAATCAACATGTAAGTAAAAATACAATGTTTGCTAGGTAATGAAGGTACAGTATGGTAGATGAAACATAAATACTTGGACCTTAACAAAATGTATCCAAAAATTCTGGTTATCGTGAAAAAGCCTGGCAATCATTAATTCAGTTTCATATTTTATCTTTATGTTATATGCATGTAAATAGAAATACTTGAAATTAACCAGATATTTAAACTATTCATTATTAGAAATAGATAAATAATTTATCTTTTTTTCTGACTTGAACTTTATCTTGTTTGCTCATGACCAAACATTCTAAACAATGAAAAGAAGGGAAAATCTAATTAGAACATGGAAAATCTAATTAGAACATGGAAAATCTAATTAGAACATCTAAACCTAGGTGTTTTTACAGACTACATTTTAATAAATGTTTAGTTATTAGACCCTTTTCTCGAAATGACTACTGATGGTAGGTTGAATACCAAAATTTATGACAAACGCGATGATTTTAATTTTCCTATAGTCTACTTTCCATTTCTGTGAAGCAACATCCCAGCAGCACCAGCATATTGAGTAAATGTGTCTCAATTGATACATTACTCTAGAGCTAGCTCAAAATACGTTGATTTTGTTGAACGAGGAATACTGCTTTCTCAAAAGTTGCTAAGACAGGGCTATGAATCAATCAAATTAAAGTCATCACTCAAGAAATTTTACGGTCACCATCATAAGCTGATTGGCCGTTATGACAAAAGTGTGTCAGAAATCATATCTGATATTCTTCCTTGGTCTTGATAACCTTCCATCATTACTGAACTGAACAAAGAAATAACAGGACGGGTGCCATTTACAGTGCAGGAAATGCTTACCCTTCCGGAGCACCTGATTTCACTCCCGGTTTTTAGTGGAGTTCATGTTGTTTCTTAATTATTATTTATAACTGTTTATGTAAATGTCCTTTAATTTTTGTCAAGCCTTCGACTTTAGTCGAAAAAGCGAGACTAAGCGATCCTTCTTCCATCGGCGGCGGCGGCGTCCACAAATATTCACTCTGTGGTTAAAGTTTTTGAAATTTTAATAACTTTCTTAAACTATATTGAATTTCTACAGAAGCTTGTTTATGATCATAAGAAAGTATCCAGAAGTAAATTTTGTAAAAATAAAATTCCATTTTTTCAGTATTTTACTTATAAATGGACTTAGTTTTTCTGCGAGGAAACATTACATTCACTCTGTGGTTAAAGTTTTTAAAATTTTAATAACTTTCATAAACTATCCTTGATTTGTACCAAACTTGGACAGAAGCATGTTTATGATCATAAGATAGTATCAAGAAGAAAATTTTGTAAAAATAAATTTCCACTTTTCCGTATTTTACTTATAAATGGACTTAGTTTTTTTGCTAGAAACAAAACATTCACTCTGTGGTTTAAGTTTTTAAAATTTTTATAATGTTCTTAAACTATCCTGGATTTCTACCAAACTTGGACAAAAGCTTGTTTCTGATCATAAGATATTATTCAGAAGTAAATTTTGTGAAAATAAAATTCACTTTTTCCGTATTTTACTTATAAATGGACTTAGTTTTTCTTCCAGTTAACATTACATACAGTCTGCAGTTAAAGTTTATAAAACATTTATTAGATTCATAAACTATCCTGGATTTTTTTTACCAAACTTGGAAGCTTCTTTCAATCAAAAGACAGTATCGAGAGGGAAATTTTTATTGACGTTTTTCCTCATTTTTGTTGAGTCTGCGATTAACAGCAAAAGTAGGCGAGACACTGGGTTCCGTGGAACCCTTACAAATTTTGTGAGTCTTTGTTTACTCCTTGGTTTTGATTGTTATTGTCTCTTACAGTATGAGTCAAACATTTCAGTGAATGTTTATTTTTGTTTTACAGTGAGGACCATGATAAGATAGAAGATCAGAAGAAATGGTTAGACAATGAAGTAGAGAAAGTTTTACAGCAGAAAAGACAAATGGAGGAACTACAAGAGGTAAGGTATTGTCTTGGGTCAACATAGTTATAAGTTTGAGATTTGTAATAGGTCAATGAGATTTGGTTTGCAATTGTATGAGTCATGGTACATCTCATTTCCATGGAGATTATTTGGTCCAGCCCCCTCAGTCATGGTCTATTGAACTTATGATTAGTTTGTGATTAGGTCAGTTTAAAAGAAATCATATATGGTATGTCAATGATATTTTGTGTGCAGATGAACTAAAATTATGCGAAGAAATATGGAGAACATGATCTAAACTTATTATCAATGGATAAAGAAAACCCATACATGATCATTGGAAACTAAAGGTTTATGCTTTAGTTCACATTAATTGTAAGATTTCAATTGAAGATTTTTAAAGGTATACAGCTGCTAATGCATAATATTTTTATTTTTCAGGAACTTAAAAAGAGAGAAACAATAGTTGCTAAGAAAGAGGCCATGTTGGCCGAGAAAAGTGAAATAGAATTCAGGAGAATGAGATCTAGTCAGATTATTAATAAGGTAACATTATTTTGGCAGAAAGCCATACTTTATTTTTTGATTTATTTACTTTTATTTGTTAAGCAATTTATAGCATGTTGATGGATTGATTTTAGAGATGCAAATCCAAATAGCATTTTTGTTTACAAAGTTGGAAAGTCTTTGTTTCTATAGTAAATGGTATTTCTTCAATTTGTATTTTACATTCAGCATGTGTAATGGTTATTTTTCCAAAAATGTGTCTTTAATATAAATTAAATAGAAGTTGATACGATTTGTTTTTATCAAACAATATACAGGAAATTTATTACTAAACAATGTTATTTCAGAAAATTATCTAACGGCATATCTTAGAATAAAGTATTAAAGAATATTTTTCCTTTGTATAGATGAAATAAAAAATCCATTCAGTATTTAAAATTAAACGAGTACACTCTTGTGTAGAATGTTTTATATATTTAGTATCTAAAGGTAATTGCATTCTTTTACAGAATATTTTATCAGTGTCTATGAAGTTAGACACATTAGATAAACGACTTGAAGAGAAGACATCTGAATTATCCAAGACACCCACAGAACAGCAGCAGTTTGTTAAAGAGGAAATGTCCAAATTCCAGGAAGGGCGAGACAAGCTGGCGAGACAGAGGACTGTCCTGGAGAATAAACTGAGGGAGGGAAGACTGTTGTCAGGACAGGAAGAAAGGCGGTAAGAATTTCTGTGTAAAAATATGAAAATTAATAAATGAATTTGTAACTACTATAACTCATCAAGTTATGCATATTTTAAATGATTTATTTATAAAATATATTATATTGTGCCAAGGGTTAGTATTTTTTTCAAGCGATTTCAGTAGTTTCTGGTCAAAATAGGCATTAAAAATGTCTAATCTGGGTAAATTTTAACATTCAAATTTCTATGAAATTGGAATACAATTTCAATCATTTGTATTTATAATTATTCACAACTACTGTTGAACTATAGCTATTATGTTCCTTAGATTTTTTTGAATTTGGGTACTTGCAAATATGGTCACTTACTAAGCCTTGGGTTGTACTGCTTTCATAAATGGGAAAAGGGTCCTGTATAACTTCAGTATCCAAAATGTTTTAGTACAACATACAGTCTATTAGCATGAATCAAATGATTGCCTAGTTTGTCAATACCCTTCCGGAGCACCTGAGATCACCCCTAGATTTTGGTGGGGTTCGTGTTGTTAATTCTTTAGTTTTCTATGTTGTGTCATGTGTTCTATTGTTTTTCTGTTTGTCTTTTTCATTTTTAGCCATGGCGTTGTCAGTTTGTTTTAGATTTATGAGTTTGACTGTCCCTTTGGTATCTTTCGTCCCTCTTTTGTCAAGTGTAAAGAAAGCATTCATATAGGAACTATAAAGTCTTTAAATGTTTCTGAAACAAAATTCATGACTATGTTTTTCAATAAAGTTGTTTTTTATTTTGTCATTATAGGATTATAGAACTGGATGAAGGGATTGATGCATTAGATGCAGCTATAGAATATAAAACAGATGCTATAAATAGCCGCCAACTAGAACTTCGTCATTCACAGATTTTGTCTAAGGTTTGTCTTTTATTAATAAGTACCTTTTTTATGGTAAGCTTTATAAATTGTTATACAGGAGGTTGAATTTAAGTCATGTAAAATTTGTCTTCCCATCACAATTAATTCATTTTGTAAGTTAAATTTCATCTTCAAGGCCTTGCTTATTCAATAGGATTTTGATGTAGTATCTTGCAAAGAACGTGTATTCTATGTCTTGAATAGAAAGTGATATTTAATGATAGTGGAAGAAATAAAAAAAAAATAAGGATTATTCTTATATTTTTCTAGAGTGAGGACCATGTGATGAATAAATTGAATTCCTTGACCACTACAGAAACCCGAGCTCTGATGATGAAATATTTCAATAAAGTGGTAGCATGTAAGGATGCCGAGAGGAGACTTAATCTACACTGTAGTGAAATGGAGGTTCGTTAATATTAGATAAGTCTCTCTTTATAAATCAGACAAACTTGTCTTAACTGAACTGTAAATATGAAACAAAAGATGTCCTAATGTCAATCAGAAGAACTTGTCTAAATTGTTTCATTGTGTTGAACGTTTTGATTTAAGCATGTTTATACTGTGAAAGTACTTTTATTCATGGGTTACCAATTTTTGTGTTTTTTGTGGATAACTTTATCCACGAATTTAAGTGTCCATCGAAATAAAACAACCATTGTCCAAATCAAGACATGGAAAGATCCCCATGAAGGTTTGACTACTGATATGATCTAGAGAATATATTGAATAACCTCGAATCTGAGAACTACAACTTCATGCAGGATTATACTCATTTAATCTTTTTAATAACCTAAACTGTACAACTTTTGATCTTTTTCTTCTCATAAAAAAAAAAAAATTTCGATGAAAGTCAGATTTCCGGTATTGATATGCTAGTATGATAAAGTGTTGATTTCATATCCTCATAGTTCTCGTACATATGGGAAATAATAATTTCATGCTGGGCTTGATTTTGATAAGAATTATTTGACAATTTAAGTTAAGTTTATAGCATTTGTTTATGATACTGATTTCTTTAGGTGACATGTTTATGGCCTAGTTAGCACCTTTGATGGTCTTCAATCTGTTGGTCACTTTATCTTGGGTTAATTAGTGTTATCACTACGATTTACATGGGTCAATGTTTACTTTGCAATTTCCTTCAATCCAGACTATTTGAACCTTCGTTTCTAAAAGCTTTAATTTTTTCTATTTTTTTTTTTTTTTGGAAACTAATATCCACGAATTTAAAAACCCACGAACATGTAAATATTGCTCAAACCACGAAAATTGATTTCAACAAATTATAGTACTTTCACAGTATTTAAATATATAATTTCTTATTTAAGTAAATTGCAGTTAAACTGAAACAATTCTTTAACAGTGATTGATGGTTTTTAGCACTATTGTCCATATGGTGGTTGTCAGTTTTTATTGTTGAAGGACACAGGATTGCTGTAAGAGAACTTTTGACCTTGAGCAAGTCAATTTGATTGGAGTCAGCTGCACCTGTAACTTAAGGGAAATCACTACCTTATTATTGACAGGCTAGCGATAAAATAGATGAACTACTAAGACCACTCATCCATACCATATAGCTTTACAATGGTAACATAATGTCAGCATTGGAAAATCTATTAATAGGCTTCAATTTGGAATTAGGGTGATGTTATATATATTTATTAAGCAGTGATATTACTGCAAGTATTGTCTGTATTTTGATGACTGACAGTGAATAAGGTGTATATTCAATGCTTTAGATAGTATAAGATAACTATGGATTTTTTACATATTTAATTCGTATAGGATTTTTATGCCCCACCTACGACAGTAGAGGGGCATTATGTTTTCTGGTCTGTGCTTCCTTCCGTCCGTCTGTATGTTCGTCTGTAACTGTTCGTTCATCTGTCCCTTCGTTCGTCTGTCCGTCCGTTCGTCCCGCTTCAGGTTAAAGTTTTTGGTCTAAGTAGTTTTTGATGAAGCTGACGTCCAATCAACTTGAAACTTAATACATATGTTCCTTATGATCTGATCTTTCTTATTTTAAAGCCAAATTAGACTTTTGACCCCAATTTCACGGTCCACTGAACATGCAAAATGAAAGTGCAAGTTTCAGGTTAAAGGTTTTGGTCAAGGTAGTTTTTGGTCAAGGTAGTTTTTGTCAAAGTAGTTTTTGATGAAGCTGAAGTCCAATTAATTTGAAACTAAGTACACATGTTTCTTATGATATGATCTTTTTAATTTTATTGCCAAATTAGACTTTTGACCCCAATTCCAAGATCCATTGAACATAGAAAATGAAAGTGTGAGTTTCAGGTTAAAGTTTTTGGTCAAGGTAGTTTTTGATGAAGTTAAAGTCAAATCAACTTGAAACTTAGTACACATGTTCCCTATTGTATGATCTTTCTTTTAATGCCAAATTATATTTTTTCTCAATTTCATGTTCCATTACTTTGGACACATTCTTGTTTTCAATATAAAAAAAATCATCAGGTTTAAAGTATTAATGCATTGCAAAAACAAATATTTCATCAATGAAATTCCAGTCAGATATTCTCATCAATATCCTTTTTATATTAGATACAAATTTTATTAAATCTGAAACAGATTATACATAGGCAATATGTTTCAACTGAGGCACTACACAGGCGTCAAAAGGCACCATTTTGGAGGAAAGGGTTAGCAGTATCAATAGTCATCATTCTAACTACAATGCTCTATTAGTGCTGCCCCCTTTAAAGTGGTGGTAACCATTTCAATTAGTATAATTCCTAATCACCATTCCTAATGTTATATTTATTAACATCATACAAATAATTATCTAGGTCAAACAAGATGAGCAGGAGAGGTTAATCCGTGAATTAGAGGCAGCTTTACAGAGGTCAGCAGTAGAGGTCGATCGTAGGATTACCAAACAGACACAGGAATATGAACAGAAAATACAAATGTTAATGAGACAGCTGGCTGATTCTGGGACCAACAATAGTGGTGGATTTGGGCCTGAAATTGATGAAAAGTAAGTTTACTGACTCAAGGGTCAGATGTTGGATGTTGAAGAAAGATATCTAGCATAAAATTTGGAACAAAGAGGAGTTTGGACATCAAATTGATAAAAAAAAAGTTTTATTCTGTCCAGATGCTATTTTAGACCAGAGATAAATGTTTTGACCTAAAGATCATGAAAAAACAAATGCCCTTACATGTAGGAAATATTGTTTGTCATGGTGCTTTATTAGGGATTTCTCTAAAGTTCAATCTTGGTAAATCTTAGGGGTTTAGACAAATTGATCCAGGGACCAGTTTATTGAAAAATAAAGAGAATATCAATTTTTTATAAAAGTCCGCATGTTAGTGTCAATAAGAAAATCTCTTTATAGGTAATTTTATTCATTTTGGTAACTATAATTATTGTCGATATCAAAACTTACATTATTCTTTTGTAGAATGCAAAGACTAGAGAAGGAATTATATTACTACAAGAAGACGAGTAGAGAGTTAAAGAAAAGGTTACGAGAACTGGAGGCATCTGGAGCTCTTCCCCATCAAGGTATTGTCATCTAATATAAGGATTAATGAATTATATTTCAAGTTATACTTTATTGAATAGTTTACAAAACAATTATGACATTTGTGTTGGTCATGTATCAATAATGAAAATAGTCAAGTAATACATCTTGTCTTCATTGACTTAGAAGGGGTTTCTTTGGGGTCTTAAAGAGATAAGAACATGTGGTATGAATGCCAATGAGACCATTTTCCATCCAAGACACAACTTGTAAAATAAAAACCATTATAGGTCAAAGTAAGGCCTTCAACACAGAGCCTTGGCTCACACCCAACAGCAAGCTATAAAAAAAAAAAACCAAAATGACTAGTATAAAATCATTCAAACAGGAAAAGCATGAAGCAGGTTTGGACCTTTTTTGGTAAGCATGACACATGAAAGTCAAATTATTAAGTAAATTTACAATCATTATTATTACAATGTTAACCAAATTGTGATCCCTTAAAATATGTAAAACTAGGCCAAGAAAAATAGTGAGTTTTTATTCGGCCAACTACATTAATGTGAAAAACAGAATATTTCATTTAGAAATCAGTTTTGATACAGAAAATTGATTATTAATTTTTTTTATGAAAACCAATCTTCTCCTATGACAGTGTTTCATAACAATTTTTCATTCAGGAATTTATTCATTATTTCAGATGATCTTGATATAAGGAGTTCTGTTCGGAGTTCAATTAATGAGACAGACCATGCTGCTGGGGCCTCAAGTAATCATATAGGAAACAGAGAGTCAAATAGGTGAGATATTAAAACCTATCAGTCATACTTTTACTACTTAGTTAGACCATGTTTCTGATATCTCAAGTAATCACATAGGTAGTGAGATATTAAAACCTATCAGTCATACTTTTATAACTTAGTTAGACCATGTTTCTGGTATCTCAAGTAATCACATAGGTAGTAGGGAATCAAACAGGTGAGATATTAAAACCTATCAGTCATACTTTTACTACTTAGTTAGACCATGTTTCTGGTATCTCAAGTAATCACATAGGTAGTAGGGAATCAAACAGGTGAGATATTAAAACCTATCAGTCATACTTTTACTACTTAGTTAGACCATGCGTCTGATATCTCAAGTAATCACATAGGTAGTGAGATATTAAAACCTATCAGTCATACTTTTATAACTTAGTTAGACCATGTTTCTGGTATCTCAAGTAATCACATAGGTAGTAGGGAATCAAACAGGTGAGATATTAAAACCTATCAGTCATACTTTTACTACTTAGTTAGACCATGCGTCTGATATCTCAAGTAATCACATAGATAGTGAGATATTAAAACCTATCAGTCATACTTTTATAACTTAGTTAGACCATGTTTCTGGTATCTCAAGTAATCACATAGGTAGTAGGGAATCAAACAGGTAAGATATTAAAACCTATCAGTCATACTTTTACTACTTAGTTAGACCATGCGTCTGATATCTCAAGTAATCACATAGGTAGTGAGATATTAAAACCTATCAGGTATACTTTTACTACTTAGTTAGACCATGCGTCTGATATCTCAAGTAATCACATAGGTAGTGAGATATTAAAACCTATCAGTCATACTTTTACTACTTAGTTAGACCATGCGTCTGATATCTCAAGTAATCACATAGGTAGTGAGATATTAAAACCTATCAGTCATACTTTTACTACTTAGTTAGACCATGCGTCTGATATCTCAAGTAATCACATAGGTAGTGAGATATTAAAACCTACCAGTCATACTTTTATAACTTAGTTAGACCATGCTTCTGGTATCTCAAGTAATCATATAGGTAGTAGGGAATCAAACAGGTGAGATATTAAAACCTATCAGTCATACTTTTACTACTTAGTTAGACCATGCTTCTGGTATCTCAAGTAATCACATAGGTAGTAGGGAATCAAACAGTTGAGATATTAAAACCTATCGGTCATACTTTTACTACTTATTTAGACCATGTTTCTGGTATCTCAAGTAATCACATAGGAGGCAGGGAATCAAACAGGTGAGATATTAAAACCTATCAGTCATACTTTTATTATTTAGTAAGACCATGTTTCTGGTATCTCAAGTAATCACATAGGTAGCAGGGAATCAAACAGGTGAGATATTAAAACCTATCGGTCATACTTTTACTACTTAGTTAGACCATGTTTCTGGTATCTCAAGTAATCACATAGGTAGTAGGGAATCAAACAGGTGAGATATTAAAACCTATCAGTCATACTTTTATTATTTAGTAAGACCATGTTTCTGGTATCTCAAGTAATCACATAGGTAACAGGGAATCAAACAGGTGAGATATTAAAACCTATCGGTCATACTTTTACTACTTAGTTAGACCACACGTCTGGTATCTCAGGGCATCAAACAGGTAAGATTTATTATTATATTTCATCTGTATTTTTTAACTGTGAGTTAGTCCATTTTGCTGGTGCCTTCCTTTATTCCATAATATATGGAAGTTTTTAACGACCTTGACTGGCTATACAGCCCTTGCACTGTCTGATTTTAATTTCATAGACAATACCTTCAGTATTCATTTTGTGAGTGATGTCATCATATACTTTATCTTTTGTCAAAGTCAAAATTTTTGCCACATCAAGCTACTTAGTCAGTGAATGCATACAGATATGTCAGGTTAAGACCATAAAGACCATCTTGAAGAATGATGAGCTTGATTCTTATGGGAACATAAACATAATTATTATAATATCATTGTAGAGAACCAAGACTACTTAGTGCTAGAAGTGAGAAACAAAATTCCAGACCAAGTTCTGCCAAATCAGGGGCCAATGTTTCGACAACAGTAACTCCAGTTAAACTGTCTCGAAAAGATTTACGGCAAATTCCAGATACAGAACTTGCCTTACGAAGGTCAAATATGAGTCATGGTCGCCATAGTATTGGATCTCCTCCCCCACAAGGTAAAGTAATCAGTCAAATTGAAATGTGCTGTTATGACCAATTATACTGTAGGGGTTATTCTCATTGTTGAAGACCGTACAGTTGCCTATAATTGCTTGCATCCACTTCATGTCAACTTTGGTGGATAATTGTCTCAATAGCAATCATACCACGTCTCCTTATTTTTACATTAAGAATTTTGAAATGTTTAAACTTCATTTCCATGAATTCTGTTTGTAGTTGAACAATCTGAATTCTGAATGTGATATGCATTTTGTTTTACCATTGCTCTGTAGACAGGTATATTCGATCAACTTTAGACATGAATTTCTTATCAATATAGATGGTAAAATCTCCAGTTCTAGTTACTGAAACATTTCTTATCAATATAGATGGTAAAATCTCCAGTTTTAGTTACTGAAACATTTCTTATCAATATAGATGGTAAAATCTGCAGTTTTAGTTACTGAAACATTTCCTTGATAATGCAATTTATAAATGCTTATATTTTCTAAAACATACTTGCTAAAACTCTTAGTTGATATACTCTCATGAAAGGCTATTTATTATTTTATAAGTTATGTGTGTTCCTTTGATCTCAGTGTTTCATTGGTCAATATTCAATTATGACTTCAAATTTTCTTATTTAATCCTTTGATTTCACTATTGTGACTCACATGATAAAAAAGGCCAGATGATGTGATATACAAAGAACACAATACTTTTACTGATCATGGAAAACAAAAGATCAAGTTTGCTTACACATGCTCAGAAAATAATAAGAGAAACAATTCCACCATGACATCTCTTTTGATATGATATTTCTCTGGTCTGGACAGTTAAATTATTGATGCAGTTTTGAAATCTTTGTGTATTTGTTGCATATTTCTTGCTATATCTTTGACTGGAATGTTCGAAGTAAAAAAAAAAGAGGCAGCTAAAGATGTATAAATACATGTGAAGTTCTATAAACAAGTGTAGCCTTAAAAATAGACAAGACTTTTATTATAATCAACTTGAGTTTTAATTTAAGGGAAACAGAAGAGAATTAACAGCTGGTATTTTAAGATACTATGAATTTATTTACTTTCATTGGTACTAATTTTAAATTGTGGAATGAGGAAAATTGTTTGCTTTTAGCACCTTGATTTTGCAGAATTTACTAATTCATACACAATAAAGTTGCTTGTGACTTAATTTAATGATGGAAGGTTATTAATCATTTTCTTTCTTTTTTTCAGATTCACTTGATGGCGGATTGGGTAATAGTAACCCATGGAGTTGATTTGTATATAGGACTATTTTGTATAGGGCAAGGATACAAGAATTCCTACCAATGTGTTCACTTGTGATGTGGTGCTTTTTGATTGACTGCCTGCTGTTACATCACAATGATTGTCACTGGGATTTCTACAGATTTAGCTGACTGTTGCATGTGCTTGTTAAATTGTACATAGCTAAATGTAAAAATCTATGTTAAGCTAGAGAAAGACAATTTTAGGACCAGAATCAAGATATGTAGACTTGTGAGTACATTGGGTCAGCAATAAAGTTGTCCCAGTGTGCATTTGGTGTGTTTGTAAATGCTATGGTTTCTGTGAGCTGAAGTGACTTATATATTAGATTATTTTAACATATGATCAATATTTATTCACACATATTTAAGATCTGTTGTAAAGTGTAGCTGACAATTGTTAAACAGAGATGAAGTTGAAGGATTCTATTTGCACAGAAACAAAAGCTGTATTATCATGACTCAACTGCCTCGTACTCACTGTCATTGTCAGCTTTCATTGTAATTATCATACTCAACAAAAATATCTATGTGTGATGTGCAATATAAGTGTATTGTTGGAGTTTTAAAAACTGAAACAATGATTAAATTTTATTTATTTACCTGAATTTTTATGATAAGTCCCATTGAATGGTTTACTTATGTCAGCAGATATATGTACAGTCTTGCACTTGTTTTTGCTCTTTATTTTTGTGTTATTGTTAAATCTATCAAGAGAGAGTTATCCCACCTTAGTTACTGTGTACCAAGTATATCAGTGTAACCACTGATTAACAAAATAATTTTATATCATTAATGTTATATATATATATCACTTTTTAAGTGTCAAACATATAAAGTTTACAAACTGATTAGTGCTATTGGGTTTAGAAATTAGTCCAATGTGGTATTATACTATTTGTTCTAGATCATATTTAGTTTTTGTTGTCAGGCACATTGCAAATAAATTTTGTATTTTCCCACAGGGAATTAGTCTCACATCAGATTTTTTTTGTAAATCAAAAGCTCATTTTTTTTTAATAAAATAGTATAAAGTTTACAAAATTGTTCCTATTTCTACACTAATTTATTATTAAGATGATAGCTTCCATCTTGGATTACAAATGCTGTGACAAATTTACAGACTTTTATTTAAAGATGCATGATTTTTTGTAAAAAATATTTTATATTATTTGATCTGATGATAATAGCATTAAAACAAATAAACTTGCTTTATTAAACCAAACAAAACATGCAAGAGTTCTGTGTATTAGGGGAGTTAACTCAGATAATTTAATAAATTATATGTTGTACTACATGATTAATAAAAGTTGTCTTTCCTGTTTTATTTTATGATATAAGTCTTTTCTGTTCACTTAACTATTTTCTCTTTCTAATATTACCAAAACTTGTCAACAAGGACTAAGAAAGTGAGTGTTATTTTCAAAAAGAGAGAATTAAAAAAAACACAGTAGCTCTGTGAAATACTTCATCATTATTTTTAAAGATTTTTTTTAAACTTACATTTCTGCTTTATATTTCCATACCACCTTAATTGATTTAAACCAGTGTTTTACACAAATACTTCAAATACCATTGTGCATTTTTTTCTGAAACCTCTAATCAAACCACAAAAGTCATTAAAATCACTAAGTCTACTTAATGTTCAAATTATTTTAACCTTGATTAATATGATTTATCATTAGATTGCTGCATACCATCCTTTTGTTTGGAAGATTTTATAAGATACTTTGTTTTATTTATTGTTGTTTCTGGCTTTATATATTGTACAAACTGGTTAGAATGAATGAAGTGTTTGTTGTTGATTTTTATAGATAAAACCTTTCTTCCATGTGATTTAACTTCCGTCCAATGGAGTTTATAATTTTGATCTATATACATGTACTATTATCATACCGGTATTCAGAATTAATTGTTTGGGAAATTGTTTATATCTTCAAATTTTAGAATTATAATGTGTATATATATATGCATATCTTATTTCATTATGTTAACGCTATACATTAATTGAATCTCTAGGAATAATGCCAACCAATGGAATTTTTGTCTCACTGTGGCATACTTTACAAGTTTTCTGTTATTAATTTGTTCTTTCATTTTATTATTTTGCTCCCTTATGTCCCAGTATGGTTGGTATATTTCCTTTGTTGACAAACATTCCATATGCTAAAACCTCATACTTGTCTCTTACCATTTATACTATTATAAGGAATGTGCAAGTTTTACTGTGGAATCATTTATTTTTCATGGGTACCAATTTTCATGGATTAAGGAAAACTTGTATGTTGGTGGATATTTAATTTCATGACTTAAATTCTGGGTACAAACCTATATAGAATATGTCATTTGTTGAACATCTAAGTTTTGTTTTCATTTGTACAAAATCCACAAAAATTGGTATCCAATGAATATTAATGGATCCACGGTAGATTATAAAAGTTAATGTTGATATATATAAGGGACCAGTTGTTTGTTTGTGATATAATATTTAGATGTGATATTTATTTTTTTCTGTCACATGATGTAGTATCAGGGTTGTGTCAATCATTTTACTTAACGATGAAAAATAAAAACCAAAAACTATGAATGTGTTGCCTTTTAGGTCTACTATTGCTCGGCTGAAAGAGAAGTTCATAGAAATAAGATGTGGTATGAGTGACATTGAGACAACTCTCCATCAATGTCAAAATTTATAAAAAGACAACAGTGCACACACTGAAATGTCTTGCCTTCTTTATATTTATATAATTACTAATCATTGAAATTATGTTGATAGTCCTAAATATAAAGCTTTATTACAACTGTCACTTAAACTTAACATTAACCAAGAAAATAAAACATTGATCAATGAACCATGAAAATGAGGTCAAGGTCAGATAAACCATTCCAGGCAGGCATGTACAGTCAACAATTCTTTCATACAACAAATTTAGATGACCTGTTGCTTATCGTTTAAGAAAAACAGACCAAAACACAAAACCTAACACTGAGCAATGAACTTTGAAAATGAGGTCAAGGTCAAATAAAATTTGTGTGACTGTCATGTAAAATATTTTATAATCCACACCAAATATAGTTAACCTATTGCATACAGAATAAGAAAAACAGACCAAAACACCAAAACTTAACTATAACCACTGAACCATGAAAATGAGGTCAAGGTCAGATAACACCTGCCAGGAGGACATCTACACCTTACAGTCCTTCCATACACCAAATACAGTAGACCTATTGCTTATAGTATTTGAGATATGGACTTGACCACCAAAACTTAACCTTGATCACTGATCCATGAAATGAGGTCGAGGTCAAGTGAAAACGGTCTGACAGACATGAGGACCTTGCAAGGTACGCACATACCAAATATAGTTATCCTATTATACTAAGAGAGAATTTAACATTACAAAAAATCTGAACTTTTTCAAGTAGTCACTGAACCATGAAAATGAGGTCAAGGACATTGGACATGTGACTGACGGAAACTTCGTAACATGAGGCATCTATATACAAAGTATGAAGCATCCAGGTCTTCTACCTTCTAAAATATAAAGCTTTTAAGAAGTTAGCTAACGCTGCCGCCGGATATATCCCTATGTAGCTTTCTGCAACTTTTTAGGCTTGACAAAAAACATTTATAAGTCAAAGTACAGCATTAAACACAGAGCCTTGGCTCACACTGAACAAAAGCAAATTATAAAGGGCCCCAGAATGACTAGTGTAAAACAATTGAAACAGGAAAACTAATGATCTAATAGTTTTCATTGTGCCATCCAATACTCATTAAAGGCATATTATTATTTAACTACAAGAGATGAGTAAATGACTTGCTGAAAATAGTTAACACTATTTAAAATATACTACCAACTTTTTACAAGGAGAATGAACTGTTTTCCTCTCCTATGTTTAGTATTAATGTTTTGTTATGAGGCAAAGATCAATAATGAGCTTATGTACAAAATATTCAATCACTGTGCCACACTGAAGAGGTGGAAGCACTTAGTATATAATAATATATATTACAATTTACTGAAAGTAGATATCAGGTGAGAGAAACCAAAACTTAAACATGTTTACCTTGTAAGTTGCAATCATTCCATACACTAAATATATAACTTGACCTATTGCTTATAGTTTCTTAGATATTAACTTAACAAGGAAAACTTAACATTGACCAATGAACCATGAAAATGAGGTAAAGGTCAGATGAACCATGCCAGACATACCATGTGCACCTTACAACCAATCTATGCATTAAATATAGTTGAAAAATTTCTTGTGGTATCTAAGAACACACTTTTCTTAACCATGAAAATTAGGTCAAGAACAGATGATACCAGCCAGACGGACTTATACACCTTATAATCAGTCCATTCACCAACTTTTTGCATGAAGTATTTGAAAAAAGACAAAAACTTAAATTTAACCACGGAACCATAAAAATGAGGTCAATGTCAGATGACACCTGCCAGTTGGACATGTACACCTTACAATCCTTCCATACACCAAATATAGTAGACCTGTTGCTTATAGTACGGTTATTTGAGGTATGAACTTGAACATGAAACTTAATCTTGTTCATTGGTCCATGAAATGAGGTCGAGTCAGATAAACTGTCTGACAGACACGTGGATATAGCAGCAATAATCATTCAACAGATTAGTGTATTGACCTATGGTATGTACTATGAAGTTCAAAGAAATCATCAAAACATGAATGTAAAAGTTTTATTTACAAATAATAATTCATAATAAATAATTGTGTTTTACATATTAAATGCAAAATATCACAGCATCATTGTCCTTCAACAAACGTTGTTCTTATAACTCTTATTACATCTATCAAAAATTCACAAATTGTTTTTATGTGAATTCCTTTATTTTTAACTTGTAAAAGAATAGAATCACATTAGGCTGTCAAGAGAATACAAAAAAACATAAATCTCAAAACTGATTTTTATGATAATTCAAGCTGGAAATCCTAGTTTATATTTTTCAAAGAATGTTGTCCTACATAAATGTATTTCTTCAACTCTGAAGTATGTCCCTTTAGATATCATTTGATCATGTCATGGACATGTAAAAATTGGCTGTCAAATAATAGTGACTTGAAATTTACACACATCTCTGTGCAAGGGAGATAATCTTTGATATTACTCAAACTAGATCAAGGGAGATAATTCTTGATATAATCACACCAGCTAGATATATCATATATTGTGTTGATAAAGTAATGGAAATATACCAACATTCATTGGAAGTAACAAAACCATCAAAGTATAACAAACTGAAAAAGTCATAAAAAATGTTTATGACTAACAAAAAAGGATAAATATTTATGCATTTGAATAAAGGGGAATGTGATAGTATATTTTGTGTAATTGTATTATATACGTATACTGTTCTTGTATTGTAAAACATAACATTCAATTCATTGCAAACATATCGAATGGTGATAAGGGACTGTGGTGTTCTGAATACTTATCCTGTACAGGGTTAAAGATTGTTCTGAAAAACAAAGATAGCACTGTCAAACTAAGTCGTAATTAGTGTTTAAACAAGCGCCATATCATCATGTAAATAATACAAAAGAACAAATTGGCATCTTACAGCTGAAACCAAGAAATTTATTTAACTTTCAAAATTCTTAATCATGAAACAAATATAAACTTAATGTTTCTTCCCTAAATTTAAAGTTTTACTAAAGTTCATAACATGCTTTTATGTTATTTTCTTATAAAACAAGTTGATAAAGAATTACAATGAATATGTGACAACTTTTGTGGCTGATAATAACTGGTAAACACAATCAACAAATTCAAAGCTTGTCTCGTCAATCCTTGACTGTCCTTCATTGGAACAAAACTCTTCTCGAGATAAATGGTACAAGTTGGATCGGAACTAAAAATTAAAAAAAAAGTATGATTAAGCATCTGGTCATTAAACATGCAATATGAAATTAACTAATGAAATATACAATTCTTAATTGTATCTGAGAAATTGAAATAATTGTTATATTTCAAGGGTGAAGACAGAACACTATCCAAAATCTTTCTTTACCCTGTGGTAGCTCCTGTTACATATAATAGTTTTACCCCTCAATTACATAAATGGTCGGTCCAGAATGAGTATTAAAATTAGTTTATCTGTTATCTGTCTGTTGTAAGTTTGAACACCTAATGTGAATTGTGAGTTCAGCTCCTTTATTAATTGACTAGGACTTGAAGTTTTCCTGATAAAGGTCTGTGCTGTGGAACTCTCTGAAGACTCTGGCATCCTTCACCAATAAAAATGCAAATAGTGCTAGTAGTGATGTTAAACACTAATCAATCTTTTTTTCTGATTCTATTTTGAATCAATTTAAACTTTTGACTTGTTCTTATGGTGACTTAATAAAAGTTTTACCAATAGCAGTAACCAGAGATAGATTTAGGGGGAGATGAGGTGCTCATGCCCCCCTTATGGAGCTACAAGTAAGGTTCAGACTTTAACCAGTTCCCCTCCAAACCTGCAAACCCACTTTTCATAATCCTAGATCCCCATTTGGTAACAGACTTGACTATGCAACTTACAGACAGGTGTGTTACCTGACATTAGAGCATTTAACACTATTTACCTTAGAATCAACTTTAATATCCTCATTATATGCATCACTATCTTCCTTCAGCTCCAACACCATTGTTCTGGTCTTTGTCATCATAAATATATTCCATTCATCCTAAAATAATAAAGAACATAAAGGTTATGATTTCCACCTAAAACATGCAAGTTATAATGACAATGTACAATCTCTAATGATGATGATTTAAAAAATTATGTGGAACACCAGTATGGGTTTCACATAGACATACAAATACCAAATTAACCTATTATACCCATTCAATATAACAGTATTGTAGCTTCATACCGAAAATATATTCAAATCAAAACAGGGACTTATGTGAAAAGTATGTGAGTGTAATCAAAAATAGAAGATACTTTAGATTGGTAAATATTCACACTCTCCTGACACTTCTACACAGGTAAACGGACAGAAAGTCACAGGACAAAAAGTCACGGGACATAAAGTCACAAATTTGATAGGACAAAAAGTCACAAATAAATATATAAGAGAAATATCTTGAAATATTTACTTTTTAATACATATATTCATATTAAAGTTGGATAGTGTGTCATTATACTTGAAAAACCAAGATTTATTTAATGTTTATCCTGCAAAGGATATATTTCTTGGTACCATGAAGCCATTTAAGTGCCAAGCCACTTTGACAATTTGTTTTTTGAACAATTATTTGATCATCTTTGATATTTTTTGATATATATTGTTTACAAAGTTGGTTTATATATGTTGTGTACAAGTTATCATTTTGTACAAATTATAATTTGTACAAAAATATTGTACACATTATAATTTGTATTTTGACTTTGTACAAATTGTAATTTGTACAAAAAGTGCTTGTACAAATTACAATTTGTACAAAAATGGACAAAAATTCACTTATAACTTGTACAATTATTTATCATATGGATTTTGGTGAAAAAAGCATTTATACACATTATTGAAATGCTATTAAATGACCACACAGTACACCTAAGTTACAAAATCAAAAATTAGTTGTTTATCATTCGTTTGAGCAGTTGATCTAGTGATTTATGGAATTAGGTATTACAAACCATCTTTTGACTCTCAAATCGATGACGATCTGCTTTACTGGCATTTTAACTGCTTCACATAGCGAACGTTGAAGCTCAAGAACCGTTGCTGTGAATAAACATGTGTATATCACTGCTTCAGTTAGACTTTTAGACAAATAAATATCCAAGAAAGAAAGCGAGATTAAACACCCCATTTGGTTAAGGAATATGACTATGCTAAAGTCAGGAATATGTCAGTTGTTTTTCTGCCGTTTTTTATCAATGTTTTATTTTCAACAAGGATCTTTGTTTTATCAAACTTAACGGAAATCAGTTGAGACAATCTAAACTTGAAAAAACAACATAAAACGTATGCAGAACAGACAGACAGACTTTATAGTTGGTGTAGTCTTATAAAATCATCAGACCCAATGGCATTGAACGGTTTTGAACCATCAATCTTTTCACAAACAAAAATGAAGCTGAATAAGTCATGTAAATCCAATCTTTTGATGTACCAATTACAAATATAAACTATTACTTGTTTAAAGAAAGATTTGATCGTTTTCATGGACTTTTTGAAATAACGAATAAGTGGCAACATATCTTTTGAGATCCTTTTCACGATCATTAAAATGCTGTACACAAACTTTTACAATATAATCGTTTTTGCAAAGTTTCTAAATAAAACAAAAATCCTCAAAATAACGATAAGAACTTATCAAGCAGTACTATTGAATGATCTTTTAAGAAAAAGTAGTTTATGTATTAAAAATTTGTATAAAAATCCTATTTGTTTACTTTTTTTCTCTCAAAAATTTCGAAGATCAATCTGCCTTTTGTAGTTTTACACACGGTGTATTTTGTTAATTAGGTTTAGTGTGTGGTCAGTTAATTACAATTCTATCGTGTGAATCAATGCATTTTTCACCAAAATTCATATTTAAAACTGTTGTACAAGTTATAAGTGAATTTTGGTCAAATTTTGTACAAATTGTAATTTGTACAGGCACGTTTTGTACAAATTATAATTTGTACAAAGTCAAAATACAAATTATAATTTGTACAATATTTTTGTACAAATTACAATTTGTACAAAATGATAACTTGTACACAACATATACAATAAGTAAAGAAAAATACAAAAATGTTTTTGGAAAAATAAGCGCTTTCTTATTCACAGTAAATATTCAGAAAAAATAAATTGTGACTTTTTGTCCTGTGCCTTTTGTCCGTGACTTTTTGTTTGTGACTTTTTGTCCTGTGACTTTCTGTCCTACATTCTTCTACACATACTCTATTCTATGCAAGTAACTTATATCATTCTGATACTTCTAACACTTAAAATTCATTCTTTACACACAATTTTAACACTTTTTTACACACACTTATAACCCATTTTCTATACACACACTTTTCACACTTAGATTACACACCTGCTTTAACACATTTTCTATACACACATTCATAACTTATATTCTAATGCAACATTGTTTGCAACGTTCATTTTAATTGGGTAACTCCAAGATTGTTACTGAGGGCCGAGGCAAGATGTGCCAATGATTATACAACTGAAAACCAAATCCAACTACATGACCCCATTCAAATGCATTGATCGTCTAAAAAAAAGGGGGGGTTCCAATCCCCGGAACCCCCACTCCTGGATCCGTCACTTCCACTTGTGGTTCCCCTTGAACTGACCTAATAACAAACTAATACATTTAAAATAGGCAAAAGTTGCGAAGTCAATAGACCATGACTGAGGGGGCAGGGCCAAATACTCTCCATGGAAATGAGATGTGCCAATGCTTATAAAACTTAATACCAAATATGATTGACCTACCATTTGTGGTTCACCATATACTAGACCTAATCACAAACTAATAAACTGTTGACGTTGCCGACGCCGGAAACAGCATGCATATGTCTCGCTTTTTGACTCTGTCAAGGCGAGACAAAAACAATACAGTTATCTCTAATTCTATGACTTTCAAATGACCTTATGATATAACCACATTTTCTATCAATTAAAATCCAAACCAACCTCAGTAACTGGTTCATCTGCAAGTGGTTCAAAGGCTTGGAACAACACTTTTTCTGATTTTCCTCCTCCTACTACTGGCTCTTCTTTTTCTCCTTCTTTCTTCTCTCCTTCCTCTTCCTCTTCTTCATCCTCCTCATTATTCCATCGAGAGGAAGCGTAAGCCATAGAGGAGGCAGTGAGAGCTATCTGCTGGTACAGTTTGTCCACTATGATTGGGTGTTTGTTACGGATACTGACATATTTAGAGGAATCTTCAGCTGGGAAAACATTTACACCTGCTAATCGCATCAGCTTAAAAATCAAGTCACACAAATAATAAATAAAACATCTGCAAATCTCATCTGCTTAAAAAACAAGTACTTGTAAAAAGAAAAAAAGAAGAAAACACCTGATAATCTCATCAGCTTAAAAAACAAGTCAAAAAATTTAAAAAATAAACACCATTTCATCTCATCATCTAAATAAACAAGTCACAATAGGAATAAATAAAATAATTTTAAATAATTAAATCAGGAACCTTCATTAATTCATCAGTGATTCTCCTTATTCAAAAATTATCACTGATGAATGGGACCTAGCTACCATCCAATTTCAAACCAAGGCCAAAAATAAAATATTGTTTGTTTCCCCTACCCCGATCGACCCAGTAAAATCACCGCGACCCAAAAATTTTTATTGGCCATTCTTGTCCACTATTTTTTTGTTGTTGCTATGTTGGTTATTGGTGATATCTTTCCGATGCTGTAGTCAACGAGGGTTGGGTTTTGGTGATATCTTTCCGATGCTGTATTCGAGCGTTTCAAATCAAGGTATTTTTGCACTGAAGAGTCTACATGATTCAGAATCAAAGAAAACAAACAAAATGCTTTGCCACACGATTTGTTTGTGTGCAAGGGTGATCTTTTTTGAAAATGAAAAAAAACTAAAGCATCTTTCAACCCGCTGAGTGCATCTTGATTTGCTTTGTGTCTCACCTCTGTTCCTGTTTAAAGGATAAAATCTTAAAGACTTTGAGTAAAAATGGTCTGACTCGTGCTTTAAAATCTATCTACGTTGTCTTTGAACAGGTTGAGCACAAATCAGGAAATGTGGGATACATATATTTCCTGATTTCAGGGAACGTTCCTGTTTTCTGGTGTAAAAAAAAAAACCAGTTTAAATGGGATTTCCTTTTTCAATTTATGGCATGAAAATTACAAAAGGGCACGTTTTAACGTTATAACTGCATCAGTAGAATTCGTATATACTTATTAAAAGTATTTTAGGAAATACAAAACATGAATATAAAGTGAAGCCTTGTTTCTTCTAGAACTCGATAAAAACATACAAATCTTTGTTTAGGAATCAATTGACCAAGCTGCATGATCCAGGTGTAACTGAACATAACTGAATTATGTTCACTTCTATTGGAAATTTTTATTCATTGAATTTTAATTCCCAAGTGATTAACATACATGTATCTTTTTGTCATCTCATAATTGATGATCAAGGTATGAATTGGTGAACAAAGGAATTGTTTTGTTGTGAGCTATGCATCAAATTAGACTTGAAATAAGCTTGATTTTTTAACTAAATACTTGCTATCATTAAGCATTGTTATCAAAAGTAGAATGTGCGCTTTTGTAGATTTCATTACATTAAATGAATAGGAAAATAAGGAGGTTCCTATATAGTGTTTTTTTTCAACACCAGAAAACTGGGGTGTACACTGAATTAGAATACAGGGAATGCCCCACTTTTCTTGACTTGAGCCTTACCTGTTGAATTTTGTACAAATTCAATATAGAAAATCATATCAAGGAATAAAATAACATAATTTGCCTACCTACCTACCCATACCCTAACAACTTCAGTTGGGGAGGGGAAACAAAAATATTTTTAATGTTGGCCCAAGCTATCTTGTTTTATTTGCTGTCTCAAAAGATGGGAGATTTACTTTTTTTTCTAAACATTAACAACACAAAAAACAGTGACAATCTATCAACCAAGATCTTAATTTTTAATTTGCATCAATATCACAGATTTAAATTTAGCAATACAAATATCATACCTTTATAAGTTCCTTTGGTGTGACCCATTTATTCATGATATGGTCCAATTCTGGTCTTTCTTCTGGTTTATATTTAGATAAACAACACATAGCATCCTGGAATATACAATATCATGTTTACAAATTTGAAAAAAAGTACCATATATTCTAACAAATTTGCCGTTTTTTTGTTTTCCTTCTTTAAAGTAATACAAGAGTGCACACGCTGAAATGTCTCGCCTTCTATACTAATCATTGATATTATGTTGATAGTCCTAAGTATAAAGCTTTATTACAACTGTCACATAAACTTAACATTAATCAAGATAACTAAACAAAGAACATGAACCTTGAAAATGAGGTCAAGGTCAGATGAACCATGCCAGGCAGACATGTACAGCTAACAATGCTTCTATACAACATATATAGTTGACCTATTACTTATAGTTTAAGAAAAATAGACCAAAACACAAAAACTTAACACTGTGCAATGAACCGTGAAAATGAGGTCACCGTCAAATTAAACCTGCACAACTGACATAAAGATCATAAAATAATTCCATACACCAAATATAGTTGACCTATGGGATATAGTATTAGATAAAAAGACCAAAACTTAAAAACTTAACTTTGACCACTGAACCATGAAAATGGGGTCAAGGTCAGATGACATCTGCCCGCTAGACAGGTACACCTTACAATCATTCCATACAACAAATATAGTAGACCTATTGCATATAGTATGAGAAAAACAGACCAAAACACAAAAATTTAACTATAACCACTGAACCATGAAAATGAGGTCAAGGTCAGATGACACCTGCCAGTTGGACACGTACACCTTACAGTCCTTCCATACACCAAATATACTAGCCCTATTGCTTATAGTATCTGAGATATGGACTTGACCACCAAAACTTAACCTTGTTCACTGATCCATGAAATGAGGTCGAGGTCAAGTGAAAACTGTCTGACAGACATGAGGACAGACATGAGGACCTTGCAAGGTACGCACATATCAAATATAGTTATCATATTACTTTTAATAAGAGAGAATTCAACAATATAAAAAATCTGAACTTTTTTTTGAAGTGGTCACTGAACCATGAAAATGAGGTCAAGGACATTTGACATGTGACTGACGGAAACTTCGTAACATGAAGCATCTATATACAAAGTATGAAGCATCCAGGTCTTCCACCTTCTAAAATATAAAGCTTTTAAGAAGTGAGCTAACGCCGCCGCCGCTGGATCACTATCCCTATGTCGAGCTTTCTGCAACAAAAGTTGCAGGCTCGACAAAAACTAAAGAAAAAGAGAACATCTAACTCAAGATTATTTCTTTTCACCATGATAAGACTGGTGGTAATTTAAAATTGTAAACTACAAAGATGTTTGAATTTCATAATTAAAATACTTAGATTGTCTATAAAGAAGACTTATAATTGGTTGTTCTTGAAAATCTAGTAGTCAGTGGATAAAAATTATTATCCACTTAAACTTTCTGCTGCAGATTTTTAATTTTTTTTATCAACCATAAACTTTTTAGTGATTTCAATACAATACACAATTCTCTTTTATTAACTTCCATCTTACAGGTCTAGGAAATTAATCTTTCTTGGCACAAATAAAATTGGGAACCACTATTTTTGAGGACTTTGACAAAATGTTGTACAGTGTAACCTGCCTCATCTAACACATGAGTATTCCAACATCCTGCTTTATTCCACACATTTGCATGGTCCCAAAATATGCCTATCCTTAAAAAAAATAGTATTCCTACACTCTGCTTAATCCAACTTTTTTTCTGGTTCCCCAGTGTGTTGGATAACACAGTTACACTGTAAGTACAAGCAATACCTTAATTTCTATTTCAATCTCAGCTATAGCAGCAGTGATAGAGAATACAGCTGCATTAGTTTTATGTGGTCTGATGTCCCAGCACTGGAATGGCATGTTCTGATGTGTGTCTTGTAGTAAAGCCATGTTACCATAATAAGCTGTCTTAAAACTAAACGTTCTATTCTCTGTAAACAGATAAGAGCAGAATTAGTATATTTGAGGATTCATTTTTATTCTTTTGATATTTAATTTCATTGGAATAGGTAAACCATAAATTTGTGATATTCAAAGAAGTAGAAGAAGAAGTACATAGGCTGATGTGCATATTTACACAAAACGAAAAAATTCAATTTCCTCAAAAATCCATCCTATTTTATTCAATCCACAAAAGTTTATCACCATCACCTCAGAGTTCAATCTGGTTCCCTGTAAGTAATTTACCTTCATTATATTTGGGATCAGTAAACCCATCCTGTCTCCAGTGTTTACGTTTATGGTCCCATCTGGCCACTAGAGGCTCCTCACAAAACAAAACATCGTCTGGTAGCCTGGAAATACAAAAGCACCCAGATATAATATTTGTTTTTTTTATGCTTTAAGATCTGACCGTAATTGATTCAGTCTTTCAACGAATATATGGAATTCTAAGTCAAACAAAACACCCTAATTTTTTAAATGAACAAAATTAGTGAAGTGATGAAAATGAGAATCATGAATAAGTTCTTGTCATCAAAAAATGTGCTGTGAATTATATCCATCTATTATTGTATTGGAAAAGAGTCATATGATATAAAACAGTGAAATGACTGATAATAACTTACTTCATCATTACACCAATTGCTGGTTTTTCATCTCTTTTGTCAGCCTGTGTGGGTGTGTTACCAGAACTCTGGTTCTCCTTAGGAGACGTAGCCACTGTATCAGCTACATAGTCTATGTACTCTATCTCTGGGGGATCCACCACTGTAACAAAAATTATACTATCATCACTATGGATTCATTTATTTTTGAGGGTACCAATTTTCGTGGATTAAAGCAAACTTGCATTTTTCATGGATATCTAATTTCCTTGCTTTGATGAAGTCTGCATAGAAGCTTATAGGAAATTTGTCATTCATTGACCATTAAATTTCATGGTTCATCTTTACCCAAGTCATCCACAAACAATGTTGGTATCCAATGAATAATAATGAATACACAGTAACTTATTCTCTTGTGAATTAAATCACTGTCAAAAGAGGAATATGTATTACAAGTCCTCCTACAAAGCCAGAGTAAGCTACAGGATCTGTATATTCACTCTGGTTGGGACACCACTGTAAAAACCTTATCAAAGATAACAGGCTTAAAATATAGAAAGTTGAAAGTGTTTTACTAAAACTCAGGCCCTCCTTACATGTCTAGATTATTATATCAGAGGTTTCTAAAACTTGGTATAAAAAGCTGTCATCAGTAGAATGAACATGTGCATACCATAATGTAGATATCTCATATATCTCTGTTGATACCCATAAAGTATAATAATAATTTAACACAGAGCACAGAATTTGGGTGATTTTGCGGTTAAACATATCATCTAGTTTGGAAACCAACTAAAAATTCAATAAGGACACAAAACAGATAAATTATGTGAATGTACAGCTATAATAAAGCCATAGCCATATAACTAACAAGATCATTATACTGTAAATTATCACATGCATTTAATATTGCAATATTCTCATTTTGGACTAAAATTGGATTTTAATTTTTGCAATATTGTAAAAAATCTTGTTCAATTAATGTAAAAAATTTCAAAATGCAAGTTGAATTTATTGTGATTATAACCCTGTTGCATTTTTGCAATAATAAAAACATCCCAATAGTTTCTGAAATTACAGTAACCGAGAGGGTAGTCAAAATTAACAACAGTAATAAATACAGTCATTAGTTCTTTATTAAGTACTTACGTCTGGTGATAGTCCATTTATTACAGACTTTTGGCTGAGGTGGAAGTTGCATCAAGTCAAAATGGAATACTCCTCCTACGATGTTGTATGCCCGTAAATCAATCACGTCATCATCTTCTTCAAAATCTTCCCATTCTACTGGCTCTGTAACAAAACAATTGATAATTAATTATCTAAAACAAGAGGCACATGCTGAAATGTATTATGAGGATATTACAATAGTCCATCAAAATTTATTCTAGTAAAATAAAAAATATCCAAAGCTTCAAATTCATTATGGAAACAGTATGGGCTTTGCTCATTGTTGAAGGTTGTATAGTGACCTAAAGTTGTAAATTTCTGTGTCATTTGCTCTATTGTGAAGAGTTGTCTCATTGGCAAGCATAACACATCTTCTTTGTTATACAAAAGATCCAAAAAAATGCCAAAATATGAAAGACAGATGTTATACCTGGGGTTTTAGGATTTTCATATTCCTCTATCACCTCTTCCACTTTTTCTTCCTCTTTTGGAGCCTCTTCTTCCTCTTTATTTTCATCATTAAGGTCCTTAAGATAGGCATTTAAATCCTGCACAAAATCAACATATCTTATATTAAAGCTTTAGTTTTAAAATTGAAGTCTTATCTTTATTCCTGTAAAAAAAAATATTTATTTGAACAGTTCTTATTTTTCATTATCAAGACTGCATGCATTCATAGCTGTTCATCATCTCACTAGTGCCTTTTATACATTTTTTTATTGCATTTACCTTAATTTTTAACTACCATTTTACCACATTTTTTTCTTTCGTTTTATAAAATAGCATAAAGTTATTCAATACTTTTAATGTAATTGACAAATAGCTCTATCTAACAATTAATTTTAAGAATCCTCTCAATGTTCTCAAAATACACCTGAACCTAGTTTCCTAGTAGTAAAATAGATAATCTGCTAACAACAAGGGTTACCGATAGGCATGAAATACTTAGCTGTACAGATATAGTATATTTTGCAAGGGAAATAACTCCTATTAGAAAACATCATGTTCATGATTGATGACATTACATAATTTATTGAAATATAATACCCATGCTGAATATCTTATCTTATTGATAGGCATCATAACAACCAAAAACTTGTACATGTGTTAACCTATTTCATTATGTAACTTTATATCAGGCAAAACAGTGCTGATGAATGTTCCTATCTTGACATTATTTCTTTTGAATTCTAATTTTTAGAGTAAATTGAGATGTTAACTTAAATTTTTACTTACAAACTTCAGACTTTATTCCGTTTGTGAAAGAAACACTTTTACACATCAATAAACTTCTCATCACTTTTATAATATCACAAAATGTTCTATGGTAATAGGTACTAATTATAATTTAGCATGTTTATATGTATATATATAGTAGTTCTGTTTAGCATATTTGTAGAAATAGATGAGTACAGTTTAGCATATTTGTTGTTACTGCCCTATATGTCAATGGCATTGAGGGCAATATACAAGTAAGTAATCTGTTTGTAGGTACAGTAATAAGAGTTCTGTTTGTAGGTACAGTAATAAGAGTTCTGTTTTAGTGCAAGTTAACAAACAGGAAAGGGTGATATCAAGGAGAAGAAAGAGATGCAATAATGATATGATCTGTATCAAAAAAAATCTATTATATTCCAAAAATAATTAAACATTAAATAAAATGTAATTATCTAATTAAAATTTCCTAGATTATGTTGTATTTCAAGAAAACATATAATTAGATTCAAAATTATTCAGTGAACAAAAATTGATATGTGTCCTAAGTTTGGAAAAATATTTCTCATAACATTTTTTTTTCTCAAAAATTCAGATTTTAAACTGCATTCTAATGTTATCCACAATGACATTATACAATTATTCCTATTTACTCCCTGTACTGTAACAGGAACACATTTTTTGTTTTCCTTTTTGTATATAATCAACATTCATTCCGAAAATGAATGCATTACTTGTTACATATTCACCACATGGGTCATTTCAAAGGAGTAGGGGCAACAAGGCCCTTATTTGGCCCAAAAATTACTGCAAATTTAAAAGTTATCATACATATTCTTAAATTACCTAAAACTTGACTAAGGTATAAGGTAGTAAGAAAAACAAAACAAATTTGACATCGAACAAGTTACCATGGCAACAAATCATGACCTAATTTGCATATTTTGTTAAATTTCGTGATTTTCCTTGTTTTTTCATCAAATTTTAAGTATATTCTAGATTGAAAAAGTATGTGCACACCCAAGAAACAACTTTATGTTTGGTGAGACTATGCCAATAGTTATAATAAAGCTTCTGTTAAATTATTTTGTTGTTTCTCGGCTGCGCAGGATGTTTCCATAATGGAAAGAAAGACAGACAAGAGTGCACACGCTGAAATGTCTCGCCTTCCATACTAATCATTGATATTATGTTGATAGTCCTAAGTATAAAGCTAAGCTTTATTACAACTGTCACATAAACTTAACATTAACCAAGATAACTAAACAAAGACCAATGAACCTTGAAAAAGAGTTCCAGGTCAGATGAACCATGCCAGGCAGACAGGTACAGCTAACAATGCTTCTATACAACATATATAGTTGACACATTACTTATAGTTTAAGAAAAATAGACCAAAACACAAAAACTTAACACTGTGCAATGAACCGTGAAAATGAGGTCACGGTTAAATAAAACCTGCTCGACTGACATAAAGATCATAAAATATTTCCATACACCAAATATAGTTGACCTATGGCATATAGCATTAGATAAAAAGACCAAAACTCAAAAACTTAACTTTGACCACTGAACCATGAAAATGAGGTCAAGGTCACATGACATCTGCCCGCTAAACATGTACACTTAACAATCATTCCATACAACAAATATAGTAGACCTATTGCATATGGTATGAGAAAAACAGACCAAAACACAAAAATTTAACTATAACCACTGAACCATGAAAATGAGGTCAAAGTCAGATGACACCTGCCAGTCGGACATGTACACCTTACAGTCCTTCCATACACCGAATATACTAGCCCTATTGCTTATAGTATCTGAGATATGGACTTGACCACCAAAACTTAACCTTGTTCACTGATCCATGAAATGAGGTCGAGGTCAAGTGAAAACTGTCTGACAGACACGAGGACCTTGCAAGGTACGCACATATCAAATATAGTTATCCTATTACTTATAATAAGAGAGAATTCAACATTACAAAAAATTTGAACTTTTTTTTCAAGTGGTCACTGAACCATGAAAATGAGGTCAAGGACATTGGACATGTGACTGACGGAAATTTCGTAACATGAAGCATCTATATACAAAGTATGAAGCATCCAGGTCTTCCACCTTCTAAAATATAAAGCTTTTAAGAAGTGAGCTAACGCCGCCGCCGCCGGATCACTATCCCTATGTCGAGCTTTCTGCAATAAAAGTTGCAGGCTCGACAAAAACTGCATAAATTCTGTATTTTTCAACGTTTTTGTGAAAACAGTACATATTATGACGTAATTGTGACGTCATCAGATGAAAATCTTCATGTTTTTCGTTTATATTTTTTGACCCTATGCATTTCTAAACATTATGTGCCAATTTGAAATGGTAATCAAACATTTTATTTTCTTGAGGCCAAAAGTAGGCTTTGATGCCCCTACTCCTTTATTTATATCTTTTGAACAAAATGTCCTTCTATTTTCAACTGGAACGATATAAATGCAAATATTCATCAAAACTCAATTTTTGTGATACATGGAGCAAACAGTTGAAAGCACAACATTAACATTGCAAAGCTTTGCAAATTCAAAAATATTAAAGGGAAATAACTCTTGTTTCCTTGACCCAGTGATTATAGGAATATTTTACATTTCAAAGCTGCTTAGGCGGTCTTTGTTGTGCTATAAATAGCATGAGTTCTTAATGTAAGACAAAGGACTAAGTCAATAGAGAGATTAGCTGATAAATATTTTATACTGATTTTGTTGGTCTGTTGGGAGGAACATCCTAAACATTAATTAACTTAGACATTATTTTCCTTTGAATGCATTATTTTCATTATCAGTACAAAAGTTCTCTTTATTAGTTCAGTTGTACCATAAAAATAATCAAAATAAGAAGATTTACAGTTGCCATGATACAGCATGTTTTATTTAAGTTCCCTGGAGAAATATTTTTACATTCAAATCTTTCGTAAAAAAAAATCTTTTCCCATGCTCATTATTGTTCATGTCATTAAATTATGCTTTGTTGCACATTACTAACTGGTTCAGGTGTTATATAAGTGAAGGATGTTGAGTAAAGAAGAATAGGATTGGATCAATTCAGAATATTTTCTAAATTCTAGCATTTTGAAAACTGAGGACAGACGTGTAAGAGAAAAGTTTGAGGGAAAAGTCTAACACTTCAGGACTAATGTCAAGTGAGACATATCTTGTCTGAATGCTATATAGAAGTAGATGTTTATTACAAGAGTAAAGACATTTTAAGCAGAATAATAATTAAGTCCATTACAGTGCTATATGAATAATTGACTGTGCTATAGAATCAGTGTATACTTACAAACTGTCAAAAGAAAATAAATCATATATACATTATAGTTAAATTATACTAAATGTGACATGCATCTTGCTGCTCAAGTATAAACATGGGTTGTGTTGCATAAACCAGGTGATATATATATTGGTAAAATAAAACAAGGAACACACAAATATGATAACCTACATAGTGTCTGGGTAAAATTTATTGCAAGTTATATCGGCTTACAAAATATGTGTTGAAACATGTGCTTATAACATGTCTTTAAATGTCAGATAATTCCTGATGTCACCATGACAGTTGAATTGATTAATACAGAATTATTTTTCTATAAATTTAATATCTGAACAGCGTCTCCAGTATAAATATGTTATTATTGTGTTAGTATCATAAGTATTTAATGAGTCATGACAGTTGTTAACTTACAGTTACTAATATTTTATGCATATTCTTAAATATCTTCTTCTAATGTCTAAATATTTTGAATTTTTTGCCTGCAAAAGAAATCATGAATAAGGAAAAAATATTAAAATTGAAAATTCATTAAGGGGAGATAATTCCTTACAGTTTCTTCTTTTTCTACTTGGTCTGGTTCTTCTTCCTTCTTTTCTTCCTCATCTTCCTTCTTCTCCTCCTGTTGTTCCTCTGGGGGAGGTTCTGGAATAAGTCAAATTATAATTTAACAAATAAGGAACAAAACTTATTTCTAATAAATTTGAATGAGTCAAGAGTAGAATTTGATTTACAAACATTCAAAATATCATCTTCATTTGTATTAAATTCAAAGATTTTCTTTTCTTTAAAATAAAATGCTGTCACCATGAAAATTGAGGAAATCGTTTTAATGTCAGTACTTATATGTAGCCATATAGAGGTAAATAGAAATTTTGAACTTAAATAGACTTTCTACTTGTTTCTTTTGTCACCAAAAAACATAACAATCACTATGACCTGTATATTTTGACCATAGCACAAACATTTTAATCCATCCAAAGACTTCTGGGTAACTGGGATTCAACATCTTACAATAAAATTGAGAATCGAAATGGGGAATGTGTCAAAGAGACAACAACCTGACCATAGAACAGACAACAGCAGAAGACTTGTTTAGATAAACTGTTATCACAGAGATGTGTCTCTTTTTTTGTAATTTCAATAATGAAAACATTGAAATTAAAATAGCGACACTTTAAAGTGTAAGTTTTGCAAATATTCAAATTCAATGAATCATTACTGAAGGCTAATAATATGGCTAGACAATCTCCATGGAAATGAGATGTGCCAATGCTTATACAACTGCATTCCAAATACCATTGACTTATCATAAGATGTTCCCTTTAAACAAATCTAAACACAATCACATACATGTAAACTATGCAAAATTTCAGTCAATAAACCATAACTGAAAAGGGGGTGTCAAATATTCTCAATGGTAAAGAGATGTGCCAATACCAATACAATTGCGTACAAAATATCTTTGACTTACCACTAGTGATTTACCATAAACTAGACCTAATCACAATCTAATACATTGTTGACGCCGCCGCCGCTGCCAACGCTGAACACAGCATACCTATGTCTCGCTTTTTGACTCCGTCAAGTGAGACAAAAAACCTTAGAGTAATAGGACAGACAGTCTTATAAAAGACAAACATAGACTAACCTGCTACAACTGGGACTTCTTTAACCTTCTGTCTGGGATAGAAACTTTTACATGTTGGAGAATAGTGGTCATACTTAGGATCTAATACTCTGACAGCACAATCTGATAATGTTTGCTGTCTAGGTATCTCAAAGGTTAGTCCTTGTTTGGTAAATTCAAACGACTTTATCCTGTAAAATATAAAAACAGTCCTACAGGGTTGATAGTCCAGACTTTTAAAAATGTAAGGCCATTGTGTGTTAAAAAAATAAAATTGTTTCAAAACTAAGAAAAACTTCCCCCAAAATTGCACAGATAGTATGCTTATCCTTTTCTAGTTGGTCATTTACCAGAAGTTGCTACCACAGTGTAGGTAACATGCAAAAAATTATAAACTTTGAAGCAAAAAGTCAGTAGCATGAAAACAGTCTATTGCTTCAGTTTTCTTTAGGTCTTTATGTATATTTTACTTTTACTATGTAGAAGCTTTGTTGTTATTTTTTTAGAATGATGGAATTTGTTTATTAATTCAATGAATGAAAAAGATTACAACAATATACCTAGGATTTTTACTGAGGTTTCCCCACACACTTAGAGTAACTACATAACTATACCTAGGATTTTTGCTGAGGTTTCCCCACACACTTAGAGTAACATCATCAGTCTTGATGGCATACTGTAAATTAAAAGTTTCTGGATCGGCTCTATCAGTGGCCTCCTGTAAAAGTCGGAGTGTTGCACCATCTACCTTCAGTTTCATAAGGGTCTGTAATTCTCCCATAGTCTAAATAGATAAAAAGTAAAAAGACAATGTAAAAAATAAAAAGGGTCTGAGTATTATTTCTAAATATTTGATAAATTTCTTTTAAGAATTTCATGCTTCTTAATCTAATGGCAGTCGATCTAAGGCTCTGCATAAATTACTGATAATTTCAAGAGTGCCAATTATTGAATAATATACTGGTGCGTTTTTGTCATTTTTATAACAATACACAATTAATAATTATTAAAACAAAAATTCTCATTAACAATTTTTAACCAAATAAAATTGTCAACATAAACTTGAATAAAAATCATCTCTAATTTCACTTGATGAGAACTATTGTGATACAAGTTACTTAAACTTCAGTATGATTTTACAAATGTCTGAAGCCATACTTAAACTTTTATCAACATAGAAAATCTTTATCAAACTATCTAGAACTTTGCAGTTTGTCAGTTTATAATCTTTCCCTTTTGCAGTTGAAATACACTAGGAAAATAAAGAATTGCTGTCTCATTTACATATAAATGCTATATTTCCTTCTACTCATATATCCTCACACAACTACTAATAATACCTCTTTGTAGTTGGCCTTATCTCTATCTGTTAGTTCTTCTTTAGGTGTGTCTTCTAACAGATATTCAAGTTCATTTATCAGCTGAAAACAAAATTTAATTGTTTTGATAAACAAAAGAGGTAGAGCATCAAATACAACTAACTTGGTAAAAAATAAAGATAAACAAAGAGGTGGAGCATCAAATACAACTAACTTGGTGAAAAATAAAGATAAACAAAGAGGTGGAGCATCAAATACAACTAACTTGGTGAAAAATAAAGATAAAGAAAGAGGTGGAGCATCAAATACAACTCACTTGGTGAAGAATAAAGATAAACAAAGAGTAGGAGCATCAAATACAACTAACTTGGTGAAGAATAAAGATAAACAAAGAGGTGGAGCATCAAATACAACTAACTTGGTGAAGAATAAAGATAAACAAAGAGTAGGAGCATCAAATACAACTAACTTGGTGAAGAATAAAGATAAACAAAGAGGTGGAGCATCAAATACAACTAACTTGGTAAAAAAAATAAAGATAAACAAAGAGTAGGAGCATCAAATACAACTAACTTGGTGAAGAATAAAGATAAACAAAGAGTAGGAGCATCAAATACAACTAACTGGGTGAAGAATAAAGATAAACAAAGAGTAGGAGCATCAAATACAACTAACTGGGTGAAGAATAAAGATAAACAAAGAGGTGGAGCATCAAATACAACTAACTTGGTAAAAAAAATAAAGATAAACAAAGAGTAGGAGCATCAAATACAACTAACTTGGTGAAGAATAAATATAAACAAAGAGTAGGAGCATCAAATACAACTAACTTGGTGAAGAATAAAGATAAACAAAGAGTAGGAGCATCAAATACAACTAACTTGGTGAAGAATAAAGATAAACAAAGAGTAGGAGCATCAAATACAACTAACTGGGTGAAGAATAAAGATAAACAAAGAGGTGGAGCATCAAATACAACTAACTGGGTGAAGAATAAAGATAAACAAAGAGTAGGAGCATCAAATACAACTAACTGGGTGAAGAATAAAGATAAACAAAGAGGTGGAGCATCAAATACAACTAACTTGGTAAAAAAAATAAAGATAAACAAAGAGTAGGAGCATCAAATACAACTAACTGGGTGAAGAATCATCTGAGGACTAGCTTAAAAGTAACAACTTTGACGCTTAGTTGAAACAACTGAGGCCATTGCAAATGAAAATTCAAATTAATAAAGATGAAAAACTCTCTTAAGCTTATAGTTCTTTAAAATAACTGTTAAAAGTTGCCTGTTTTAATAGTTTAGGCTTATAAAAGTGTTGTTGACAGAATCCATTTTTCAATATGAAGTTCTTTGATACTTTGGTCAGGAATCAAAGTGCATCCTATTCTTGCATACAAACATATGAAATATTACAAGACTATCTGGTGATTTATTTATAGGTCAAACAAGTAAAAACTGTGAATACTTACAGAGCTATCTAATTCACATTTCTTGAGAACTTGTTCTATAGAATCAACCTCATTATCCTCCAGCCTCAGATTGATATAGGTGTTAATTTCTCCTGGAACAGTGGGATCTGGGGAACCATCACATCTCATATATCTGGCCCACTGAAATTAATAATGATAACAGTTAAATTTCTCTGATCAAAGACTAATACAGGTTTTAGTCTTTCCTGGAACAGTACAGTTTAAGCATGTTAAGACTTATCACACCTTATAAATCTGACCCCTTAAATCTACAATGAGACCATGTGTACTGGATTTTTATTTTATCACATTGGCAAGAAACATAACTGTACAAAAAGATGAAATTATTTAACTAAAATATCGACTGTAAAGGTGGAAGCTTTCTTGCAATTTTTTTTTTGGGGCATGTGTTCCAATTACCTTAAATGGGCTAAAATATACCTGTGCAAAATTGTATTTAGAAAGCCTTAACATTAGTTTTAAAAGGCCAACTTACCAGTTATTGCCATAAATGTAACCAAATCAAATTTAAATGTAAAATAAGCAAGATAAGCAGATAGATAACTTGTCTAGATGGTACAAATTATCATCTGTACTAGACCAAAGACTAGGATAGATTTAACCACATTTACGGTTCGGCATAAAAATGTAAATGACTTGATTACCTTAGCTTTCTTCCTCCTTTCATCATGTAAGTTATGTAAAGCTTCCCTGTTAGCTTCTTGTAACTGGTCTAGTTGTGTCATCTCTATCATTCGTGTTTTCTTTTCCTGAAAGTCAAACATTATTAAATGTTATTGTATTACCAAACAAAACATCAAATGAATTTGTATTTTTATGTTGATGATTTGAACCATAGAAGCTTTTTTTTTTCTTCAAGTAACTATCTATTACCAAAAATTGTATTTTTATAGATAAATATTAAACTAACAGTAAAGATCTGAGTGTCTGAAATCTTAACCATATCAACAAGCTGTTTAATTTAGTTTCATTCATTCATTCTTATCTTTTATTTGATTCCATTTAAACCAATTAAACCATTTTTACATCTTCCCTACTGGAATTTCTACATTATTATATTTTATTGTTCATACAATATTGTGTAGAACATCACTAAATTTGATTTTTGTTTATTTTTTCTTTTTATAAGCAACATGACCAATAAAACAGCTCAGCATGAACTCACAATGAACATGCTTGTGATACTGAGCTCAGAACTGAACATGCTTGTGATACTGAGCTCAGCCCTTATTTTATGGTGTGATTTGTTAATGCTCAAACTTTAGTTTCTAACAGGACTTTTGTGGATTGTTGTACAATTGTCTAGTCATTTTTTTCATTTAACGACTAGCATTGTCTGCATTGATATAGACCAAAACAATATTTCTATTTTTAAGAATATAAACTATGTATTTACCTCATTTTCCTGTTGTTTTCTTTCTGCTTCCTGTTCTTTTTGTCTAACTTTTCTCTCTTTTTCTTCTTCTAATGCTTTCTTTCTATTTTCCTCTTTGAATAAAATAATAAAAAATTTTACAAAAAAAAAATATAAAGTGCAAAATGGAGTTGCAGAACTTATAATAATAATACTTATATTTTGTTATCATAATGGGGTTTTTCAATGGCTTTGATGACTTTGGGTAAGCCTTCATTATATGAGGGCTCAACAAAATGCTAATATTGAATTTTCATACTTGTTTATAAAGAAGTGCTAATCAACAAAACATTTCTTAACACTTTACTGGTACCTTAAACTATTCATTTAGCAAACCAACAGTGAATCATTTTACACAACATCTAAAAGATCAAACTAAGTGGAAACTGATTTCAAAGGGAGATAATTCATTTAAAATAAGAAAATATGGAACAATAACGTTAACATTTTCACATACAGGAAGGTAATCTACAATGACTACGGTCTAATGACAATAAATTACACATTTTCAATTTAGATATCTATCACCATGTGCATAACTTAAAGAGTAGTAGGTGACTTAAGGATTAGTAAGAAATTATTTATTTATTAGAAATGATAGCAATTCTCAATTTCTCTTTTCTAACAGACTACCTAACATCAATGTTAATAACATTACCTATCAATTTTCTTCAGTTTGGTATAATCTACATTGGGTCTACCATCTAGATTACTGACATATATCAAACAATCTCACAAAGATACAATCCTTCTAACGTCTTAAGACTTTTCATATTTTTTATGAAAGAAATATACCTATAGGGTTTAATTGGACTACTACTGTTTAGACAATCAACAGATATGTCGTGTAAAAGTTTCCCCTCAATGTTTTATATCTTTTCTAACCATCTGTTTTGAAAATACAATCTTAACCAGGGTTCTCACTAAAGATTTTTGATCTATTATTTTAGTCTCCATGTCCTAATAGAGCAATGAAATGATATTACATTCAGATAACTATAAGCTTTTGCTATCAAATGATGATATGTGTGTTCTGATTAGACAAAATATTTCAATCTTAAGGCATCTTTAGACTCACCAGTTTTAAAAATGGTGAGTTCAGACAGATTTTTATGAGACACCAGGATTCATGGACTCACCTTAGTGAGAACCCTGATAAACTCAGTCTGACTGTCCCTTTTAATACTGAATATCACTTTTATGGTTTAAATTTATTACCAAATCCTTTAAATTATCTGGATAAAGAATTATTGACTTATAATATTTAATAGAACCCCATCAACTACAGATAAAAAACTTCAATAAAGAAATACTGCCTTGCCCAAAAATTTGGAATTAAACACAGGATATTAAAGGAATCTAATATATATGTTACATGTACATAATAACTATCCACAGACAATTGACCAATGGTTCTAGTAACTTAAAGATCAATAATTTAGGTAACTAAAACTAAGGCCCTCAACATGAGATAAATCACCATTAGAATAAGAATTTAGATAACTAAAGGTAAGGCCCTCAACATGAGTCAGTTACCTTTAAGAGATTTTTTACGTCCAGAATCTGGTAGTCCTGATTAATTAATAAATAAATTAAAAAGATAATACACTTGTCCATTTTTTCCACAACATGCCGACAATAGTCTAATTATACATTAATTGACCTTTTTAAAGCATGCTTAATATCTTCTCAATACCAGTCCCTATAGAGTTTCATAATGTGAATGTACAATTAATATGCACTGGGAGAGCAAATGAGTTGATATAAATAATTGTTGTTTTTTTAACATGTTTAATTGAAGGGACTATATTTTAATGGACACATTATTATAAGGCTTTCAAATCAAACCAGCTTTTGTTTAGAATTTATAAGCAGAACTAAAACAAGGTACATTGTACATATATGGTCATGCTTGAAGAAATCCCCTTGTCATAATTTTCAAAGTTCAAATGTATCCGAAAACAAGAAGTAGGTGTCTAGAAAGTCACACACAGATTAAAACTCATCACTGTTGGCTGCCCACTAAATATTAGGTCATTCCGTTTAGTACTACACATGTATTGGTGAAATGTGTGATGAAAAAATTCCATGGTCAGTTTATTCAGCATATTGAAAATTTAAAGTATCTACAAATACTATATATATAAATGAAGTAGGTATATGACAGATCTAAAATGTGCTCACAAATGACAACATACATTGTATAAATGTCAAGCTGGTTACTATAAGGGTAGTTTCTGAGAAAAATATGATGAAAATGTTTGTTGGATTAAGGGAAAAGGGAATTGCCCCTCCCAAAGTAGGGGTATAAAAATTCCTAATGTTTTGCAATTGAGGATACCACTATGCAATGAGAACTCACATGTTATAAATTAAAGGTAATTTGTAGTGATCCTACATGTACAAATACATAAACCTACCCTCTTCTTCAGCTCTCCGTGCCTCTTCCTCAGCTTTCAACTTTTCTTTCTCAGCTTTACTCAGCTTCTGTTTCCCTTGGGCTGATTTTGGTGGCTACAAAGAAAAAGATTATTTCTTAATTATTTGGATAGAATTTTTAGTTAATTTAAACAATTGATACCCTTTTACTATGTTTAACCATGGAAATACATGTAGCTTACAATTATACATTAAATTTTGTAAAATGTAATATTTTTGTAAAACTATATTAGGGTATGTATCACAAAATAAAAATCCTTAAACATACATGTATAACTATTCTTCACTGTAATTAATTATAGCTTTTCAATCTGGTTTCAGATTAAGTTGTCTTTTTCATTTAAAAAATGTCATATCTGACTGTTTAAAATTGTATTTATCATGATTATTATTACAATTGAAATGCCTAAACTGTCAAATATTTGAGATTAATTGTCAAAAGTTTCTCTTTATACAGAAAATCTTATTTGGAAAAAAAATAATGTTTGTATTGAAATCAAATGTCAAAATAAACATGCTGTAAATCAATCAACAATCAATCAATCAATCTTAATATTCAAATTAACAAAATATCAAAGAACATTTTTAAACCAAGAAAATAAAATAAAAAAATATCCAACATTTGTAAAAAGTGTAAACTAATAAACTAAAGATATGAATTCTAAAAGGGATGGTGTCATGACATTCCTGGTTAACTAAAGGGGATAGTGTCATGACATTCTAAAGGGGATAGTGTCATGACATTCCTGGTTAACTAATGGACTTACCTTATCTTTTTTACCCTGACAACAAATGTGTTAAGGTCAGATATGAAATATTGCTTGTTTCACAAATTTAAAGCTTTGCATAAAAAGATAGCCATAAATATTCAAGATTATGTAGAACAACAAGGCAGAACAACACGGCCATACCACCAAAGTAAATTTAGAAACCTTCAAACTTCAACAAACACCTACAGCTTCTTTCCACGTACATGTACCATCAAAGACTGGAATACCCTACCAATAAGAGTGTTAAATAAAGAAGATGCCAATGGCATTCAAGAACAGCCTCTCATCTTATTTAACAGAGAAGTCATGCAACAAACATTTGATTTTAATTTCACATGTAAATATGTTTTTAATGAGCACCATATTGAATGACCTAATTAGAACTTGAATAATGGGTCTTAAACCCTTGGTATTTCAACGATGTAGATGTAGTCTTATTCTTTAAACATGACAATAAAGTTCTGACCTGGCAAAATTCATTCAAGAATATAAATTTTAAAAATAAAGCCCTTTTGAATAATTCCTCCAACAATTGACTTGCATTACTTTAAACTTAAACATATAGTCTCAAAATTGTCAAATGCAAAGCTTGCAGATTTTGATTAAAATAGGAAAAACTGGACTAAATGGAAACGAAAATGGTTAATTAAAAATAATGCAATATATTTTGATAACATAAGTCCTTTGAATGAGGGGTTCATATAAAGTAATCAAAATTGGCCTTCATTCAATAGAGCCAATTTCAAATGCTTTTTTTTAAACATTTTCAATTTTTAAAATAAAAAGTTCTGAAATTTGCTGGAAATGCTATTCTAAGCATATTTAAAGAAGACAGTTGAGTTCCCAATATTTTACAAGGGTTTGTCAACTTCAAAAGATATGTTGCTTTGTATCTTTTTCACATTTGATGCCATGAAAAGTACATGAAGATTTGATTTGATTTTTTTGATTTTTTGTGTTTTAACACCACTTTTAAGCACCGCATTCAGGCTATTTGGTGGCGGTCAGTTTTTAATGGTGGAGGAAGCTGGAGTGCCCAGAGAAAACCACGACCTTTGATAGGAAAACTGACAATCCTAGTCAATTAAGATTGGAGTTGAGTGGACCCACGGGAGCAGGGTTCGAGCTCACGACCTCAGTGTTGACTAGCTAGTGATTACAGTAGTAACTACTTAGACCACTTGGCCACCGAGCCCCCTTAAGCTCAGAAGAGGTATAACTTGATTTCTTTCACTTGACTGGGCAGGGTTTAACCGGTTTGCTATTTATGAGCAGTCCATCTATAGACAGGTGTTCCGGGATAACCTCATCAATGAAGTGTCCAGTTATTCATCCCATAATACATGTATACACTCAGTTCAATTGTATATCCTTTTGGTGACACTGATAGGCGATTAGAAATCAATGATAATCATAAATGCTAACATCCTTTTTAGACACATCTTCAATTAGACTGTCCTTCTGCAAATTAAAACGTAATCTCTCCCTGATCAGTTGAAATTACATTGGTAATATTATACGACAGATTAAAAATGTATGATTTGAGGTTGTTTTCTGTCAGTTTCATTAGAATGAAGGAATCACTATTGGAATTTAAGCTCTAACAGCATCGATTTGGGTTTTGATGGTCCCAAAAACCTGTTAATTCACTCCGCTAACACGTCGCCAATACACTTTTAAAATTTGCAACCATCAAATCACCAATTGATGCCATCAGAAATGGTTTCATGCTTGAAGCTCAATCATTATTTACCAGGTCCAGTTTCTAAAATTTTACTAGAGTCAGCACATATGTGGAAACAAAAATAAACATGAGGGGATGAGCAAGTACAAATGTAAAGCAGGCAAAATACACCTACTCAAAAACAAAAACTGCCAGGAGCTCAAAATGCAACACCAGTTACAGGATAAAAGTTAACTGCTACCAGGGTTTAATGGTAATTTCAATAAACACACAGACATCATTACACTACAGATTCTTCTATATAATGTTTATGTTTTATTTTTTTGATCGCAGATCGAATTGCATTTTTTTCTAGCTATATCTTTTAAACAAGAATTTATTTCACACAGTTTGGCTCTAAACATTTTGAATATCATTATAATTATTTGAATAAGTTGAAAATGTTTATGTTCTAGCCTTTGAGCATTGTGTAAAATAAAATTTAAAGATCTGTTTCTTTACCATTTTTTTAAAATCTGAAACTTTTGTATGTGTATTAGCAACCAAGATGGCGTCTATCGCAAACTTTGTATTTTACGACGTACAATAATTTTGTTTACATTAAATTTAGTATATATAAAATAACTTTTATCAACATGATAATTCATTTCTTTTTAATTATTAAAAAGAATACGAATCACTACTTTCAGTAAATTTATTTTGCAACATCTAGTTTATATGGCGGGAAATTTAAATTAACAGGTGCCCGATTCAAGTTTTTTTTTATAAGAATGTCAGAAATGTATATTATATCATTCGTAATTTTTAAACTATTCAGCACAGAATAAGAAGCTTTGGGGGAGATGATACGAGTTTTAAAAAACGATTTTTTTAAATGGTGTTTAGAGGGTCTCGTTGGGGTCTAAGGGTGACGCGGGATTGCCGATTTTCTGTAAGTGTGACACGTGAAAGAGGGTTTGGATGGGGTTAAATGATTAAACAATAATGCCCTTAAATAATGAAGATTAGAGAATAACGGGCAAAAAAATGAATATTTGAGAAAAAGGGGTTAATTTTTTGAAGATTAGAGAAAAAGGGGTTATTTTTTTTTTTTGAAGAATAGAGAAAAAAGGGGTGAAAATCAAATGTTAACAGAAAAACAGACCCCCCCCATGCAGACCCTCGTGAAAGACAATTACAAGTCAAATTAGCCGTGGTGTAGTGGTTAGTGCATCGGACTACTAACACAAAGGTTCCTGGATCGATTCCCGTCTGGGATGAAAATTTCAGGAACTGAATTTTCGGCTCTCCCTTGACACCATTTGCGAGTATGGTCTCGAGGAAACGATGATAGTCCGTCGGAATGGGACGATAAATGGCTGACCCGTGTTAAGAGAGAGCCATATCTCTTGCACGTTAAAGACACCCTTGTAGATTTCGAAAAAGAGCAGGCTAATGCCGCTACAAGGCAGCACTCGCACCCGCAGAGTGGAAAGGGATTAATATAAGTTGCAAAACTTGTTTCCCAATCCACTATAAATAAATATGTTTAAACTAAGTCAAATTATTGTGTCGTGAAAACGGGAAATGAGGTCTAGCAGGACCCGGGAAATGTAAAAAAAAATGAGAATTGCTTACGTACAAAGTGTAAACGGGATACGGGAATCTGACAAAACAGTAAGCGGGATCCGCGAACCCCCCAATGAGACCCTCTGTTTACAGTCATCAGTCAGTGGTACCTGAAGATTGCATGCATATGGGGCCCTTTATAGCTTGTTGTTCGGTGTGAGCCAAGGCTCCGTGTTGAAGGCCGTACATTGACCTATAATTGGTTTTTACTTTTTTTAAATTGTTATTTGGATGGAGAGTTGTCTCATTGGCACTCACACCACATCTTCCTATATCTATATTTTGGATCTATACTTTAATCGCTTATATTTATATGATAATAAGATAAAAATCGATAGATATAAATCAAACTTTAACCATGAATTTGAAATAAATGATGATGCAAACCTCTTGCTTACATACAAACTCTTAAATGGTAAATACTAAAACGCCAAAAAAAAATGAATATGACTCTTTTTCCAAAAAAACTCTTGTGTACACCCAGGCGTTTTGATGTAAATGTAGCTACGCGCTTGATGACCTATCTTTTATGTTCCATAGTTATATCAAACCTGTAGACAGGGGGTCGGGGGGTGTCGTCCGAACCCCCCGACCCCCTGTCTACAGGTTTGATACCCCCCTTGAAAACAAATAAGCACTGTTAAAGTTAACGTTCTGTTCGAATTGTGACTGTTAAAGTCGAGTTCGTGAGTCCAAATACCCCCCTCCCCCTTTTTGGAAATTCCTGGCTACGGGCCTGTATATATGTTAAAAATTTCATCAAATGGTGCTTTTATATCACCTGCATGGGACCAACAAAAAAAATGATTATTTTAAGTAGGGGAACATGGGAAGTGTCTCCTTAATTTTTATATCATAATCGACAAAATCGAACTTAACGTGTAAAAAAAAAATTACAAAACAAATCAAATAATGAATTTAAAAAAAAACTTACACAATCTTTAACATTTAATGAAAAATATGATTTACAAACTGACAATATTCTTTTTTAAAAGGAACACCAATTTGAAATAGTTTATATTTTGCAACAAGACTTAATTGTTTCTATCAGAAATCTTTTCTTAGCATTGTTTGTGGTGTTGCTTTATGAAATCTACAGCTTCATGTCCTTCATGAAGGCAATTCCATGATATCATAGGGTATGGCGGTGTGATTTCATATATCAGCAGCTAGGTTCAGTTCCTTGCTGTTGTTACCAGTAATCGATAACATTCTTGTACAGGGATTTGCCGGTTACTCGCCAGGTTGTTGTTGTTGTATACTGAATTATACTGCAATTACAACGTTAAATGCATTCCATGTATTTATAATATAGTAATGTTATTTATATACATCAAGCGGTATACAACATGATCGAGATTGAGTATGGACGGCCGAGATACCGGGACAGAAAACTGAGCCGAACAAATAACCCATACGTGCCTGACCCAAGTGCCTCGCATATGTTTGCGTTTGTGTTAATGTAGCTATTGTATAGCCTCTCTTGGCTTTTAGACACAGGTGCGACCTAGAGTTGGACATGAGGGTAAATTTAAACACCCATAGTTGAAAATCAATGATGTAAGTTGGTTTCATCAAGTTTTTTCTGGAGTTACTGTCTCATCGTAATATATCGGCAAAACATCTCCATTTTATGTATAATAAACCGTCGAATTCTACTGGCACGCAAAAAAATCTTCATCGGACCTCTATTCATGCCTCTGTTTTACTCGTTTGAATTGTTTTACATTTTTCATTTCATGGCCTTTTACAGCTGACTATATAGCATTGGTTTTGCTCATTATTGAAGGCCGTACCGTTCCCTGTAGTCGTTAACTGAGTATTTTCCTATGTCATTTGGTCTCTGGTGGGGTGTTGTCTCATTGGCAATTATACCACATCTTTTATAGAAAGAGGTAATACTCGTACAAATTACACCACAAAGCTCAAAGTGAAATAATATTATGCAAGAGCCTTCTATTTTGTTTGGCATTATCTCATCAAAAAAGCAAAACACGTAAGTCAAAAGATATACCATACTTTACATTTATTTACATCATTAACGAATAAGTATAACAAAAAAAATAACATAGTTTAACAAAGATCAAGCACATATAGTGTTGTGGTGTTAATGCTGATTTCAAATCATCAACTCCTGTTGTGTTGCACTGCCTGTGGAAATACACAGCCGTAGAACTGCTGACTATAACCAGGATACATAAACGGTGACATTCCATGCGTATAAGGTGAGATCATCGGGAATGGTGAGTATGACTGCTGACTGATGTTACCATTTGTTTCCATTGTTGTAATCATTCGGGAACCAGGTTTACCTACACCAACGAACTGTGATAACTCTGGTGAACTGTTGTAGCTTGTACTCTTGATGTGACGCTTTTCTTTCATTCTTCGATTCTGAAACCACCATTTAATCTTATGTTGACTGAGTTTTAGTTTCGAGGCCAGCACTGGTCGATCTTCGAGCTGGAGATATTTGCTGTTAATGTAGTATCTTTCTAGTTCCATCAGTTGTGAGTTTGTGTAGGTAGTTCTGACTCTCTTCTTTGGTTGGTCGGACTTGTCTGAGTCGTCTGAACATGAACCAGGTGAAATACAATCTCTTGATGATGAGTCTGTTGAGCTGAAGCTGTTGTCATTAGAATGTAATGAGTCATGGCGTTTCCTCTTGTATTGAGTACGTTGAGCTGAGTTGGCAAGAGAAAGCTTTATATCTGCTGTACATGACTGGCTGCTGTTTGGTAGATATATGTCGTGGATATGGTTGACAACTGCACCAGTGATGGGATCTGAGACCCTGCTGCTCTTCGACAGTTCTTCTATGCTGAAAGACATCTTGGATAGTGCGTTCTGTTGGTTAGCCATCTTTGTATGGTATATATTTATAGTTGTTAACTGTTCGAAGACACTTTGACAATGAGTGCACTTGTCACTTTGTCTCTTTTATACTTATCTAAGTTGACAACTGAAAACGAGTCGTAACGATTGTTATCAAAACAATTTAGAAGTCAGCTTATTGGGATCAACGACTCACTGTCATTCATTACATGGCCAACCAACACACTTCAATATTCAATTAAAATTAACTATTCCAAGTTTATTTGATTGACGCTAATTAATTATGTCAAACAATTTTACGATTTTAAATCATTTCTATTTGTTAGATCATTATGTCATCCAAGCCATCAAAGTGATTTATATGTATTTACAAATCAAGTTTGTGAATGAAATAATATTATATATATTATTTTTATTGCATGAGCAACTTTTTCAAAACGTTTTAAAAAAATCTACTGTTTAAATTTTCACCAAATATGATGGTTTGAGAGCATCATCAAATAGTTATATAAACTAAGAAAATTGTCACTATTCGTATTTAACGATCCTATTTCATTTTTTTAATAACATCCTCACAGATACCATGCATGCACCGAAACAAGCGGGAACGTATACATGTATGTATATAAGAATTTTGTGTTATTATCGAAAAAATGAAAGAAACATCTTTCCGAACCAGAGCAAGAATTTTATTGAAACCTGGGCAGTCTTCAAGATTATCAACAAACCCGATAGTCCTGACCAGAAACAAATGTTGTATTAGCACTAGTAAAACATTCATGAAAAGAGACCGGCTCATTTATCAAAATCCGTTTTAAATACTTTTTATGAATAAATTAAGAAATAATTCCTTCATGTCATGCTCTATGCTCATTTTAACATGGGTAGGCATTATATTTGTCGATATTTTACACTGAGCGTTAGCGAGGTGTAAAATGTGGTCAAATATAATGCCTACCCATGTTAAAATGAGCATAGAGCATGACATGAAGGAATTGTTTCGATTCTAATATGACAAATACAATATATTTATAGGTCGAAGCGTAAGAATGTTTGGCTGTTCCCGTTTCCTCCCCGAGGAGTCTGTATATTACATTTCTTATTTGATAAGTTTAAAAACTACGAGCAGGGTAAATATATGTTGTTTGATTAAAATATATAATAAAAGTTTATGTTAGCTGCTTAAATGTATATATTTAAAAGGATAACGATGGAAATAACGTTAATATTAACAGTAAGTCCGTGCGCATGTGTTAAACATATTTTTTGTGCTCATTAGAACACGGCTTTGTTAACAAAGCGTAATAAGGTCGTCATATTAGAATCATATTTTGAGGCTTGTAATTCAAAATGTTGTGTTGTTGTCCTGATAACCATTATTTCGTTTGTTTGAACGTGCCTTCTAATCAAAAGTGTAAAATGTTCACTGTGTCTCAGTCGATTCCTTATTGGAGTTATTACCCTTTAATGTTTCATTTTTGTGTATTAGATAATCAAATACTAGTAGGTGAAATTTTTAAAAAGTCGTTAGTAGACTTTTCTTTTATATATATGAAGATTTTTTTATTCGTTAAGTGTGTTGGGCAAAATCCAATGAAAATAATTTAAAGCTATAAACAGAAACATTATAATCAGTAATACAAAAATAACATGATTTAAGAAATTTTTGTCATAAATTATATTCCGGTTTTCAATGTTGGATGTCTATTGTTGAAGATTCACAGACCAAGGCGAACAACGCCAACGCTCTGTGGCCTCTAGTTTTAATAAACGACTTTAGGTAAGCGATACAGGCTCACTAGTGCTTTTTGTTTGTAAACACGACACATGGTAAGCGACACATACAGGCTCTTCAGCCTCTTGTTTGTAAATACGACACATACAGGCTCTACAACCTCTAGTTTGTAAATACGAAACATACAGGCTCTTCAGACTCTAGTTTGTAAAAACGACACATGCAGGCTCTTCAGTCTCTAGTTTGTAAATACGACACATACAGGCTCTTCAGTCTCTAGTTTGTAAATACGACCCATGCAATCTCTTGAGCCTCTAGTTTGTAAATACGACACATACAGGCTCTTCAGTCTCTAGTTTGTAAATACAAAACATACAGGCTCTCCAGTCTCTAGTTTGTAAATAAGACACATACAGGCTCTACAACCTCTAGTTTGTAAATACGAAACATACAGGCTCTTCAGACTCTAGTTTGTAAAAACGACACATGCAGGCTCTTCAGTCTCTAGTTTGTAAATACGACACATACAGGCTCTTCAGTCTCTAGTTTGTAAATACGACCCATGCAATCTCTTGAGCCTCTAGTTTGTAAATACGACACATACAGGCTCTTCAGTCTCTAGTTTGTAAATACAAAACATACAGGCTCTCCAGTCTCTAGTTTGTAAATAAGACACATACAGGCTCTTCAGTCTCTAGTTTGTAAATACGACACATACAGGCTCTACAGCCTTTAGTTTGTAAATACGACACATGCAGGCTCTTGAGTCTCTAGTTTGTAAATACGACACACACAGGCTCTTCAGTCTCTATTTTGTAAATACGAAACATACAGGCTCTTCAGTCTCTAGTTTGTAAATACGACACATACAAGCTCGTCAGTCTCTAGTTCGTTAATACGACACATGCAGGCACTTCAGTCTCTAGTTTGTAAATACGAAACATACAGGCTCTTCAGACTCTAGTTTTTAAATACGACACATACAGGCTCTTCAGTCTCTAGTTTGTAAATACGACACATACAGGCTCTTCAGTCTCTAGTTTGTAAATACGAAACATACAGGCTCTCCAGTCTCTAGTTTGTAAATACGACACATGCAGGCTCTTCAGTCTCTAGTTTGGAAATACGACACATGCAGGCTCTTCAGTCTCTAGTTTATCAATCATATATGTTATGTGTATATGCCCCCCTGGGGACCTAATTTGGAAAATAAAATTTATCTTATCTTATCTTATCTTATCTGTAAATACGACACACACAGGCTCTTCAGTCTCTATTTTGTAAATACAAAACATACAGGCTCTTCAGACTCTAGTTTGTAAATACGACACATACAAGCTCGTCAGTCTCTAGTTCGTTAATACGACACATGCAGGCACTTCAGTCTCTAGTTTGTAAATACGAAACATACAGGCTCTTCAGACTCTAGTTTTTAAATACGACACATACAGGCTCTTCAGTCTCTAGTTTGTAAATACGACACATACAGGCTCTTCAGTCTCTAGTTTGTAAATACGAAACATACAGGCTCTCCAGTCTCTAGTTTGTAAATAAGACACATACAGGCTCTTCAGTCTCTAGTTTGTAAATACGACACATACAGGCTCTACAGCCTTTAGTTTGTAAATACGACACATGCAGGCTCTTGAGTCTCTAGTTTGTAAATACGACACACACAGGCTCTTCAGTCTCTATTTTGTAAATACGAAACATGCAGGCTCTTCAGGCTCTAGTTTGTAAATACGACACATGCAGGCTCTTCAGACTCTAGTTTGTAAATACGAAACATACAGACTCTTCAGACTCTAGTTTGTAAATACGACACATCAGGCTCTTCAGCCTCTAGTTTGTTAATACGACACATGCAGGCTCTTCAGCCTCTAGTTTGTAAATACGACACATGCAGGCTCTTCAGCCTTAGTTTGTAAATACGACACATGCAGTTTATAAATAAGACAGCTTCTAGTTTGTTAGTACGACTCTTCGTGTTAAACTTCAATAAACAACTGTAATTTATTTAAATTCACATCCATAAGTTATAAAGACAAATGCTAATCTTGCATAAAAAGACTAATAAAATTGAGAATGGAAATGTGGAATCTGTAAAAGAGACGACAACAGCCCGACCATAGAGCAAAAGAGTTATTTCCCAATTTTGGTGGGGTTCGTGTTGGTCAATTTTAAGTTTTCTACGTTGTGATTTTTTTTTATGGATTTGTTCGTCATTAAGTAGTTTATAGTTATTTCTATTGCGTTGTCGACTTTTCTACGACTGAAATAGTTTTTAATGTCCCTTTGATTTCGGTTTAATAAACATATAGATGATAAAAAATATATATTTCATGCAAAAGGGAAAGCTGAGCCAAGTTGAATAAGACAAATACAATGCTACACATGGCATATAAGAAAACTGTAACTACAAAGTTACATGCTTTCTCTTTTCAAATGATATAATTATAATGTATTTTTATATAATTTACTTTCTGCAACTGATCGAGATTATGTTTGGACGGCAGAGTTAATAGAACAAGAATAAATTTGTTCAACCCTATTGCATGCTCCTGTGGCAGCCGCTTGTTTCAGACACCTTGTCAATCGTGGTCTTTAATTATGATTTTTTAGTCTGGTGCTGTTATGTTAGGAAGTTGAGTTAAAGAAGCCATTTGAAAAGGCATTTTTGATTTAATTTTACTTTACATAAACATGTGCGAGATAGAGTTGGGTATATAGTAAATTTAAACACCCATACATGGTTGAAAATCAATAATGTAAGTTGGTTTGCATTTTTTTCGGGTACTGTCTCATCGAAGTATACAAAATGTCTCCTTTTATTTCTAATAGTGCTTTGAATTCTATCGGCTAACAAAAATAAAATCGTCACCATCGTACCTCTAGGTATGTCTCAGTACTGGGAAGAGGCAATACTTGAAAATTGTCGACACACAAGTGCAATGTTTTATAAAGAAGAGTCTTAACTCTTGTGTGTTTCATTATTGTTTTGATAAACCCAACAAAACACGTAAGACAAAAGATATACTACTTTACATTTATTTACATCAATAACAAAATAAGTATAACAAATAAATACATACATATATTATTTTAACAAAGTTGAAGCACATGTAGTGTTATAGTGTTAATGCTGATTTCAAATCGTCAACTCCTGTTATTTTGCACTGCCTGTGGAAATACGCTGCCGTAGAACTGCTGACTATAACTAGGAGACACAAACGGTGACATACCATACGTATAAGGCGAGACCATAGGAAATGGTGAGTATGACTGGGACTGCTGACTGAAGTTACCATTTGATTCCATTGTTGTACTCATTCGGGAACCAGGTTTACCTACACCAACAAACTGTGACAACTCTGGTGAACCGTTGTAGCTTGTACTCTTGATGTGACGCTTTTCTTTCATTCTTCGATTCTGAAACCACCATTTAATCTTATGTTGACTGAGTTTGAGTTTCGAGGCCAGCACTGGTCGATCTTCAATCTGGAGGTATTTGCTGTTACTGTAGTATCTTTCTAGTTCTAACAGTTGTGAGTTTGTGTAGGAAGTTCTGACTCTCTTCTTTGGTTGGTCGGACTTGTCTGAGTCGTCTGAGCATGAACCAGGTGAAATACAATCTCTTGATAATGAGTCTGTTGAGCTGAAGCTGTTGTCATCAGAATGTAACGAGTCATGGCGTTTCCTCTTGTATTGAGTACGTTGAACTGAATTGTTAAGTGATAGCTTTACATCTGCTGTACACGACTTGCTGCTGTTTGGTAGATAAATGTCGTGGATATGGTTGACAACTGCATCAGTAAAGATGGGCTCTGGGACCCTGCTGCTCTTGGACAGTTCTTCAATGCTGAAGGACATCTTGGATGGTGCATTCTGTTGATAAGCCATTGATTTATATAAGTTGTTAACTGTTCGAAGACACTTCGAATAATGAGTGCACTTGCCATCTTGCCTGTTTTATACTTACCAAAGTTGACAACTTATAATGAATCATAACGGTTCTTATCAAAACAATTCAGACGTCAGCTTATTGGTATCAACGACTGTCATTCAAGTCCAACCACCACACTTCACTGGTTTGTATATATTCAATTACAATTAACTATTCCAAGCTTACTTGATTAATCAGTGACGCTAATTAATGTTGTCAAATAATTTAACGATTTTGAATCATTCTTTTTGTTAAATGATTATGTCATCCAAGCCAACAAAGTGATAAATAAGTTTTCACTATTAGTCAAGTTTCAATCTAATTAAATAGACAATAACTGTTTAGTGTCTTTAAATATCAGCTGTATTTGTACGAGGCTAGGAAACAAGGTGTATGCGAGCTTTTAGCGAGCTACTACACCTGTTTCGAGCCGAGTGCAAATACAGCTGATATTTAAAGACACTAAACAGTTACTGTCTTTATCCTGCATTTAATTTTTAAAAACACAAAAACTTACATATTTAGCATTTATTTTCGATTTGTAATCCCTTGAGGCCCGCGTAGTAATATCAAAATCACACATTACGCTGAAGATAAGTTCGCAAAAAAGAATCTCGAATGGTCAATAATAATACATCGCTCAAGGTGAATAAATATCTATTTTAACATAACAACTAATTTCAACAGTAAAAATTAATAACAAAACATTGTAAAATTTGAAACAGAAGTGTACGAGTTGTCCTACGCTTCAGACTTGACATTCACTAAACATGCATGCTGAAATTGACATGGCTGATTTTGTAACACAATCATACACATTCGAGTTTTGAAATCGACAATTGTCATCGTCATTGGAATGCCACTTGAATACACATTCTGAGGTCACACAGGTTCAAACAATACTCAGTCCGGCAGTGGGCGGAGCTTTAAAGCGATATCTGTATAGTATACATATACAGCTTAGCGATATCTGTAGGGCTGTATCTGTATAGTAGGACACCCAATTGCAGGATAAAAACCGATCTCTCATCGCTCCTGTTTCTGATATGTCGCGTGGGAGATCTAACGAAACCGGCTTTGAGGTCACATGTGAGTGAACTGAAAGTCATGAATTTATAAAGATATGCAAATGAGTTGACGACCTATCAATAAGCCAATCAAAAAAGTTTATGAATTATTATGACTGACGATTTCGTCGTAAATAAAATGAGTTACATCCCTTTGCCTTACGTTAAACTTCCAAGATCGTGGAAGACTCAATTTCATTGGTCGAAAAAGACACACCTTCGAGGTCCTCACATGTGACCTCAAAGCGGGTTTCGTTAGATCTCCCACGCGACATATCAGAAACAGGAGCGATGAGAGATCGGTTTTTAATTAGATTGGTCAAGTTTGCGAATGGAATATAATGATTTTTATTATTTAAACTATTGTATATATCTTCATTCTCGTAAACCAAAGTACAATGGTACAGAGAAATATACAAATAAATCAACATAGTCTACATTTAAAATACAAACGTAGAGACATAAAGTGGTTACCCAGGAGATTCTAGGCATTTAATAATAATTCTTATAAACTTGCATAGATTGTTACGGGTTGCTACTATTCATTAGACCTTGACATTTTGAAATATTTGGTCCGTTTACAAAACGATGCTTTAGTAGCAAATGTCTACTATCGTCTATTGCCGAGCATTCTAAAATATTATAATGGACCTCGTCGCCAATATCACCGGAACTGCACAGAGTATAAATACGATCTTCTCTCTGAATATTTTGCCATCTGACCAATTTCGATAGGAATTTTTTGTGTTCAAAGTTCTAAATCTACAAAAAGAAGCACCCTTTTAACTGCTGGGCTGATCTCGCTCAGTTTGAGATAATAACTTTCATGTGTCTTCTAAATAAGATTTCACAGTCTCACATACCAGGTTTTTTTTAATAGATCAGTGTATCTTGCAACGGTATATATCAATATTATATATATGTTTCTGGTGTAAATTGTTGGTGAATATTCTTCAAGTTGAAGTAGGGTAGTGTGGATGTCTTTCGCTATCTGAGATTGTAAACTGAGTAACATAAAATCTAAGGTCCAGATTTTTCATCAAATTATCAAAACTTGATTCTGAATGCAGATAACTAGAATAAATTTATAAGGATTTATGTTTTATTATTTATGTCTCTGGTTATATCAATATTTTTATAAGCGTCTATTATCTTTGCCTAATTTAATGTTTTAACATTGGCAATTTAATGGGGGTTAACTCTGAAATGGTGCATTTTCAGAAGGAATCTACATATTACTTTGCTATTTTATATTTTACCTTGGGAAAAAAAAACGTACTGTGACCCTATCTTTTCAGTTGATATTCTCGAAGCATTTCTTAAAAGCTATCTTCTCGTATTTTATTTTCAAGTGACAATTCTATGCATTTAGTTAAGCTTCTATTGAGGGTCTCTAATCACATAAATTATGTTTTTACCTGCATGATCGACCATAAAAATTGTGTCGTTTTGTTATAAACTGTAGTTTGAGATAATGCTCGGTGACCTATATTTTTCATTATTTTTTTGAACATATCACAATAATATGCTAGACTCATGCTACGAGTAGGCCAAATATAAACAAATTCCATGAATTTTAATCATACTATTATAGTCCCATAATATATATTTAAGCTGTTTATTCTTTTAAATGAAGTCCATTACTGTCTTGGTCATACTTATCAAAACAAACAAATAGAAAGAAAACACATTTGTAATATATAATATATTTCCACATAAAACTGTCCGTTGGTATTTGTTCAAAGTTTCTGGTATTTAGAGATTTTCATAAAAACCAATGAAAGGGCGCATTACAGATGTTCCTTTAAAATGCACCAATGGAAACCAATTTAATAATCGACAGTGTTTGGCTCGTATTTTGAAAATACTTAGAATGGAAGATCAGGTGCTTGTGCATTGTGTTAACGTTTAAGCTTATAATCGAGTTTTGCAGTATTGAATTCAATTTAATTCCCCCAAGTTAACAAAAACATAAAGTCTGTCACTCACCATGAACTGGATAAAATTATAGTGACTGTTTAAAAAAACCCAAACCTATGGCAGACCATACTCATAGCTATAAGCTATTAAACAGTGACACACGATGAAAGCACCGAGTATATAGTATATGTTCATCATAAAGAACCAAAAAATGGCACTCTACATGACCGTTATAATTTTATAGATTTTACCTAGAGTTCAGTGGTTGTCAAAATGTTTGTTAATGACGTCAAATGTTAACTAAAAAATGACAACAATTTGGTTCATACATGAGGGTAGTAATGCCCTTTACTGTCGGGCGTCAAACAGTAATTTTCGGCTACCATTACTGTCAGATTGGATTTGAAAAAAAATAACGTGATTCTTTAAAATCACTTAATTTTTTCATCGTCTAAAAGACAGTGTACATTTTATCGCTTTCACCAAAAATAACCATTAAAGTCATTTGGTAAGAATTTTTACTGTTGTTCGTCATGAAGGTACCCCCATTACCATCCTCATGCATGTAACTATTTAAATGTTTCTCGTTTTTACAATGTTTGTCCCATTTATGGGCATTATGTTCATCAGTTTGTTTATCTTTTTGTTCATCAGGGGGCCTCTGAGGCGGAGTGGTCTAAGTAGTTACTACTGTAATCACTAGACAGTTGACTAAAATCTTAATTGACAAGGATTGTGAGTTTTCCTATCTCCAGGCACTCAGACTTTCTCGACCAAGAAAACAGGCCACCACCAAATAGCCCAATGGAGTTGGATTAAAGTGACGTTAAACTTAGAAAAATGAAACCAAATCTTCCTCTGCCATTAAAATGATTTTACTTCCTATGGATCAAAGGCAGGAATCAACAGACACAGACCAGTTATGGCCGAAATCTGTATTATTACAATTATAACTTCTGGCGCATGACTGGAACAACTGACAGAAGAATATTAATTCCAAATGAAAAAATGACCCATTCCACACAAATTAACAGACTTTTGTTAAGATCTACTTGATAAATGTATATAATTCCATACATGCACACAATGAACATGGATTATTTCAATTTAATGTTGCTTAACTTGGAGACTTTTTTTCTAATATCAATATATTATGGCCGAACAAATATAACTTTGTTAAATATAAATTCTACCACTGCATTGAGTGTGATACGATATTTATCCACTCGAAACAGTTAAATTTTAAAGAGATTTGGTGGTAGAATCTGTTTCTCTAATGATTTTCAAACAATATGCAGGCAAATGTCATGAATGTATGCCTTCTTTTCGAATGATCTGCAAAAAGATGTTTTCTTTCTATGTGACGTCTTCAGCATGGTTGCCTTTTTTCATGGCATCACAATAGGAAATTCAGAGGAAAGCAAGAAAATTCGACGTCATAATCTGATTTTAACCAATGAAGAACAGATCAAACGAACCACACGTTGATCAAATTTTTTTATACAATGGGTGCAGAAAGGGATAAATTGACAAAGAATTAGAGAAATTTGTAATATATATAACTTTTTGATGAGAAACACTAAATTTCATAAACAGATTTTTTTTTTATTGAATTGTAATTGGTCTATATTGCTGACTTTTCTTAAAAATATGACATAAAAAATGTTTTTAGTGCTAGATATTTAGTTGCTAGTTTCTCACAAGAACTTAACTTAAACCACACTGAATTTGAACTTATACTTCACCCTTGTTGGCGAAACATGTCGACCAAAATAAACTCTCACCATGTGGTAATTGATGGGTGTTGTTGTCTTTGTTATCATTTTATTTTACTTCAATTGTATACTCAGATATGATTTGAACAATATAAAAAGAAAACAACTTACATTCATATTATATATATGACCCTTTATACTACATGTATAGTACAAACCAAACATTGTAGCCCTGCACAAAGGAGCGCTTCTCTTTCAAATCTCACCACTTCTCCCTTTAGATCAGTTCCAAAATAGAAGTAACTTTTTCCAATAATTCTGAAGTAGTGTGAGTCCTGATTGAGGGGTTGTTCCCAACCTGTTGTACAGCTTCAATCATGCTTTAGCTCTGACACTTGTTATGATGTTTATAAAGTACAAAATGTAATGGACATATTTCCTTTTTAATTGCAGAGAAAACCATTAGCGACAAAAAATGGAGAAGGTAACTCCAGGCTACCTATGTTTGGCAGTAAACTTAGACCACCATCAACTGTGAAAAGACCAAGGAGTCCAGAGGAGGTATATAACTAGATTTATAACTAGTCTGTAGATAAAAATAACTGTACATACTAAAGATAAAGTACTGTAAATAATTGCCATCATTTGAAATTGTGATTTTTACATGACCTACAAAAATTGGAGATTAATTATTGCAATTGCAAAAAAGTTACAAACATATATTTGTATCAGATATATCAGAATGCAAGTTTCTATTATTGCAATACTCACCCATTCACATTCATATTGAATGATAGTAAAAACCTCAAAATTAATTAATATCTGAATATACAGTAGTCAAAAAAAGATATTTTTCCATGTTTTACTATTTTTAAAATTTTCCAGAAACAAGACAACAAAAGAAGATGTCTAGATTATTCAGAAAGGACCGTAGAAACAAGAGCAAGGAAATCATCAGAAACCAGCAAGGTTACGTCCACTGGGAAGACTGGATCATCATTAACAAGACAAAGATCAGAGACTTCTCTTAACAGGTCCACTGTGTCTAATACAAGTCTTCGTTCGACTAACAGTGGATCAAGTCTCAGGGCTAATAATGTCCGTCCTAAAGCTAACACTGCTGTAGTCAAACCAACTGCAAAAGGTAAACATTTGATTGGGTAGTAACTCTTAATTCATATTTTTCTGGGCGAGTTGTGTCCAAAATAGATAAAGAACAATGGATGTTTCAAGGATAATAGATTTAAATGATAAAACAGACAACCCTTCAAGTTTTACTTTCATGCATATTCACCTGAAAAAGAATGTAGTAATAACATTACACAAGTTGTTGCCATGATCACCTGAAAAAGAATGTAGTAATAACATTACACAAGTTGTTGCCATGATCACCTGAAAAAGAATGTAGTAATAACATTACACAAGTTGTTGCCATGATCACTTGAAAAAGAATGTAGTAATAACATTACACAAGTTGTTGCCATGATCACCTGAAAAAGAATGTAGTAATAACATTACACAAGTTGTTGCCATGATCACTTGAAAAAGAATGTAGTAATAACATTACACAAGTTGTTACCATGATCACCTGAAAAAGAATGTAGTAATAACATTACACAAGTTGTTGCCATGATCACTTGAAAAAGAATGTAGTAATAACATTACACAAGTTGTTGCCATGATCACCTGAAAAAGAATGTAGTAATAACATTACACAAGTTGTTGCCATGATCACTTGAAAAAGAATGTAGTAATAACATTACACAAGTTGTTGCCATGATCACCTGAAAAAGAATGTAGTAATAACATTACACAAGTTGTTGCCATGATCACCTGAAAAAGAATGTAGTAATAACATTACACAAGTTGTTGCCATGATCACTTGAAAAAGAATGTAGTAATAACATTACACAAGTTGTTGCCATGATCACCTGAAAAAGAATGTAGTAATAACATTACACAAGTTGTTGCCATGATCACTTGAAAAAGAATGTAGTAATAACATTACACAAGTTGTTACCATGATCACCTGAAAAAGAATGTAGTAATAACATTACACAAGTTGTTGCCATGATCACTTGAAAAAGAATGTAGTAATAACATTACACAAGTTGTTGCCATGATCACCTGAAAAAGAATGTAGTAATAACATTACACAAGTTGTTGCCATGATCACTTGAAAAAGAATGTAGTAATAACATTACACAAGTTGTTGCCATGATCACTTGAAAAAGAATGTAGTAATAACATTACATAAGTTGTTGCCATGATAAAAAAAAACAACAGTCAATACAGAATTAGTAAAAAATGGTTCGTGTTTATTAACAACATAGATTTTCTGTTGATGTACATGTACATTGTACCTACATGTATGTATTTAATAATTTTTCATGGCTTATATTGTGAATAAATTTTGTTTAAACAGCAGCATCAAGCACCAGTACCAGACCACCACCTGCAAGAGGAGCACAGGGAACAGTTAGACTTGCAACCACTAAGACATCTACATCTAATAAACCACCAGGTTAGTAAATCCTGATAATAAGAGTTTTAAATTTCAATGGAGATAATTTGTCCCCATCCCTTCAGTATGGTCTATTGACTGAGAGTTTTGTGTAAATTACATGTTCAAATTCAATGTTTACATTACACTATCCAAATAACATTTAGGCAAGAAAAAGCTCTGTGTAAACATTAATTTTTTGTAAAATTTTGTCATTATTTGTCTTTTAAAGTCACATAATTTGAATTCATTATTTTTGATACCCCCACCTACGATAGTAGAGGGGCATTATGTTTTCTGGTCTGTGGCTCCGTCCGTCCGTCTGTGGTTCCGTTCGTCCGTCCAGGTTAAAGTTTTTTGGTCAAGGCAGTTTTTGATGAAGCTGAAGTCCAATCAACTTGAAACTTAGTACACTTGTTGCTTATGAGATGATCTTTCTAATTTTTAAGCCAAATTAGACTTTGGACCCCAATTTCACGGTCCACTGAACATAGAAAATGAAAGTGGGAGTTTCAGGTTAAAGTTTTTGGTCAAGGTAGTTTTTGATGAAGCTGAAGTCCAATCAACTTGAAACTTAGTACACTTGTTGCTTATGATATGATCTTTCTAATTTTAATGCCAAATTAGATAATTACCCAATTTTACAGTCCATAGAACATGGAAAAGGATAGTGCGAGTGGGGCATCCGTGTACTTTGGACACATTCTTGTTCATGTTAATGGGATACCAATTTTCTTTGGTTTCATTGATATAGTTGAATCATGAAATGATGAAGAAATCGAATTATACAAAAAAAAATCAGATATTCTGCAATCCATGAAAATTCGTACCACAAATATAAATGAATCATTAGCTTTTTTATACCCAACCTACAATAGAAGAGGGGCATTATGTTTTCTGGTCTGTGTGTTTGTCTGTTTGTTCGTCCATCTGTCCCTCTTCAGGTTAAAGTTTTTGATCAAGGTAGTTTTTGATGTAGTTAAAGTTCAATCAACTTGAAACTTAGTATACATGTTCCCTATGATATGTTCTTTCTAATTTTGATGCCAAATTAGAGTTTTTACCCCAATTTCATAGTCAACTAAACATAGAAAATGATAGTGCAAGTGGGGCATCTGTTTACTATGGACACATTCTTGCTAGTAAATTTATTTTAAAAGTTGATTACAATTGTTATTGATTAGCTGGTAACGGTGGAGGTGGTGGTAAGAAGAGGCCAGCATGGGATCTAAAGGGACGACTAGAAGACATGGAGGCTAAGTTAGAGAAACAAACCAATAGCAGGGAAGGTCTAGTCAATCAAATGGAAACACAGAATCAGAGAATTGTATCTCTGGAATCAATGAACCAACAGCTGTCTGGGACTGTGTCAATTAAAGAAAATATAGTTAGTCAGGCCTCAGAGGAAATCACTGACTTAAAAAGAAAACTCAGGTAGAGCTTACTTAATCTTATTTTATGCACACATACTAATTGTCAACTGTTAAGATTTATAATGTTTTTTTATGTCACTGAAATCACAAAGTGTACTGGTATGCTTTTCCTACCAAGAAGTAAAGAGAACATGTTATGAAAAAATTGCATTATGCAGGTCTTAGTGATCAATAAAAAGGATCTCTCTCTTAAATAGACAACTTTGTAGCAAACTACAAATTTATTTCAGTGCTATCCATATTAATGAGAATCTTAGCTGGCCTATTTAGAATTGAAATATAACTTGAATATTGATAAAAATCAGGATCAGTCGGATCAAAACACATTCCAATATCATATTTTATTTCCGTATAAGATACAAAGCTAAGATTGCACATGTTATTCATGACAATGTCAAAATAGTGCATTGAAAACCAAACCAAAAGCTTGATATTCTTCTTAATTTCATAGTTATAGCATTCAAATATAATTAAAAGAATTAAATGGTTCTGGGCTTCATACAAAATGTGCCTCGGTCAACACTTTTACACTCCAAGTGAATTGTAAAATTCTTAAATTCTTAAACTTTCCAAATTCAGACAAGAAGAGGATAAGCGTGATGAAGTTCAAAGAGGACTACAGAGAGAAATCAGCGATATGACCTTTCTAAAGGAGACGTTATCTCGTCAGAACGAGAGTTTACAGAGTGATCTGAACGCCAGGAGAGTAGAGGTGGACGGACTCAAAGCATCTGTAGCACAGCTTACATCAGCTCAGGCAGGAATGGGAGCAGAACTAGAGAATACGAAAGTACGCTATCAATCAGTAAAGCCCAAAGAGTTATTGGATGTTAATTAGCCTGTCTACCATCTTGCATTCATTACTCTATCATTATCTGATATAGTGACTGTTTGTCAATGAAGCATTCTGTTTCAATAGGCATTTTGTAGTCCACATACTTTTAAAATGATATTCATATTATTGATTATTAAGCTGTTCATTGAACCTCAACATCTCCTTTTATTCACAATTAATAATCCAAATCTATATTTTTGAAGTCTTCACTTGCCAGTAAAATTTCTGAAATATGAGGCTTAAATGAAGATTATGTAAAACTCATGGAAACTTATTCATATCATATTGACATGATATTAATGTAAATGGTGATTTTGACTTGAAATGTTGTGAGTCTGATAAACACTTGTGTACCCTAAAGACCAAATGTCAGCTGAACTTTATTATTATATATAATTGTAAGGAAACATAAATGTAAGGTCATTTCAGGAATCAAGAATGGCTCTGACAGTAAAAATAGAGTTTGTATTGATTTGGCATAAATTACCTTTGGCACTGTTCTTGTGTTTACCAAGGTTAGGTAATCTGAAGAAATTCATGAGCTGAATAATTCACCAAAAGTTAAGAAAACTTATTTTTGTTTATGTTACAGCTTAAGTAATAAGAGACACGTAATAGAAATATAACATGTATTGAATCTCTCTCCACAGTTACGACTTGAACAGGCTGTTGCATCAAACAAAACAAAAGATACTGAAATAGAGAGACTGAGAAACTTACTGGAAAATAGAGATAGAGAGATAGAAGAACAAAACTGTCAGATCAGAAGTCATGAAACAGAGAGAAGAAAATTACACAACCAGATTCAGGAATTAAAGGTAGGTAGCTGTAACGAACTGAATTTTTATGATTTTTATTCAACAGGTAATTTTTAAACATGTTATTCAAACCTTTTAGTACCAATTTTAATTAAATACTTGAAATAACAAATTATTAAAAAAAGCAAAAAAACCCAGACATTTCTTCATTTATTTTTCATCTAATAAATGTAATGACAACATGAGAAAGTACACCTTTAACATGAATCATAAAAGACTATCATACAAACCTATTACTTGTAATGGTTGACAAATTAGAACATTGTACATGGATAAGTAAAATGTAACAGCAACAAAATTAAATACTCTAAATTCAGAAATTATTGCGTGCATTTATTATTGTGATTTTGTCATTTTACACTTAAATGCGATTTTATTTTTTACAATTTGAGAAAAATCCTGTTTAATTCATATGAAATATTTCAAAATGAGATTTTTAATTATTGCGTTTACAACTCTGTAGCATTTTTCTCAATAATAAAAACTTTGCAATAATTTCTGAATTTACAGTATAAATTATTAATGATATTAAAACACTAGATGAGAATTATCATTTTGCTGATTTCAGGGCAACATCAGAGTATTCTGTAGAGTTCGACCTTTACTGGGAGATGAAACTCTAGGAAATGATGGCATGATAAGTCACATGAACTTTCCTGATCAGGAACAAAGGATAATAGAGCTGGACAAAACTGGTGATGCTACATTGAACGAGGTATGTGTTAATATGATGCTACATTGAACGAGGTATGTGTTAATACGATGCTACATTGAACGAGGTATGTGTTAATACGACGCTACATTGAACGAGGTATGTGTTAATACGATGCTACATTGAGCGAGGTATGTGTTTATATGACGCTACATTGAATGAGGTATGTGTTAATATGACGCTACATTGAATGAGGTATGTGTTAATAATGAGGTATGTGTTAATATGACGCTACATTGAATGAGGTATGTGTTAATATGATGCTACATTGAATGAGGTGTGTGTTAATATGACGCTACATTGAACGAGGTATGTGTTAATATGACGCTACATTGAATGAGGTATGTGTTAATATGACGCTACATTGAATGAGGTATGTGTTAATATGATGCTACATTGAATGAGGTATGTGTTAATATGACGCTACATTGAATGAGGTGTGTGTTAATATGACGCTACATTGAACGAGGTATGTGTTAATATGACGCTACATTGAACGAGGTATGTGTTAATATGACGCTACATTGAACGAGGTATGTGTTAATATGACGCTACATTGAACGAGGTTTGTGTTAATATGACGCTACATTGAATGAGGTATGTGTTAATATGACGCTACATTGAATGAGGTATGTGTTAATAATGAGGTATGTGTTAATATGACGCTACATTGAATGAGGTATGTGTTAATATGATGCTACATTGAATGAGGTGTGTGTTAATATGACGCTACATTGAACGAGGTATGTGTTAATATGACGCTACATTGAATGAGGTTTGTGTTAATATGACGCTACATTGAATGAGGTTTGTGTTAATATGACGCTACATTGAATGAGGTATGTGTTAATATGACGCTACATTGAATAAGGTATGTGTTAATATGACGCTACATTGAATAAGGTATGTGTTAATATGACGCTACATTGAATGAGGTATGTGTTAATATGACGCTACATTGAATGAGGTATGTGTTAATATGACGCTACATTGAATGAGGTTTGTGTTAATATGACGCTACATTGAATGAGGTATGTGTTAATATGACGCTACATTGAATAAGGTATGTGTTAATATGACGCTACATTGAATGAGGTATGTGTGAGGTATGTGTTAATATGACGCTACATTGAATGAGGTGTGTGTGTTAATATGACGCTACATTGAATGAGGTGTGTGTTAATATGACGCTACATTGAATGAGGTATGTGTTAATATGACGCTACATTGAATGAGGTATGTGTTTATATGACGCTACATTGAATGAGGTATGTGTTAATATGACGCTACATTGAATGAGGTTTGTGTTAATATGACGCTACATTGAATGAGGTATGTGTTAATATGACGCTACATTGAATGAGGTTTGTGTTAATATGACGCTACATTGAATGAGGTTTGTGTTAATATGACGCTACATTGAATGAGGTATGTGTTAATATGACGCTACATTGAATGAGGTATGTGTTAATATGACGCTACATTGAATGAGGTATGTGTTTATATGACGCTACATTGAATGAGGTATGTGTTAATATGACGCTACATTGAATGAGGTTTGTGTTAATATGACGCTACATTGAATGAGGTATGTGTTAATATGACGCTACATTGAATGAGGTTTGTGTTAATATGACGCTACATTGAATGAGGTATGTGTTAATATGACGCTACATTGAATGAGGTATGTGTTAATATGACGCTACATTGAATGAGGTATGTGTTTATATGACGCTACATTGAATGAGGTATGTGTTTATATGACGCTACATTGAATGAGGTATGTGTTTATATGACGCTACATTGAATGAGGTTTGTGTTAATATGACGCTACATTGAATGAGGTATGTGTTAATATGACGCTACATTGAATGAGGTTTGTGTTAATATGACGCTACATTGAATGAGGTATGTGTTAATATGACGCTACATTGAATGAGGTATGTGTTAATAGGATGTTAATAGGATGCTACATAATACATTGAATGAGGTATGTGTTAATAGGATGTTAATAGGATGCTACATAATACATTGAATGAGGTATGTGTCAGATTTTGGTATGGTTTTGCTTTTACTTTTGGCTCTCTGAACTATAATGAACATATTACCCGGTAAAATAAAATTCTTTATATCTATTTATTTTGCAATACTTCTTATTTGATTAATTTGTAAAGAAAGCACATTCAATTTATTTATCAAAAACATATTGTTCCATGATATAATGTGCTTTCTATGTATTTGTTCACTGATTTTGAATCAATTCAATTTTTGATATTGTCTAAGTTTTGAATTGTGCTGTGGATTATAGATATTTTTACCTTGTATGACAGCTACTAAAGTTTCTGTCTTATCTAAACGTCTATTGGTGTACACTCTGGAAGACCATCCACAATTACTGACGAAGTTTCTGATGAAGAAGAGGCACGGTAATGATTTGTTTAACTAAGAAGGGAGATAATAATAAAACCACTAAATATGGTTTATTTTTTTCAGAGTTGCTTGACAAAGAAGGGAGGTAATAATGCCCAGAGTAAATATGAGTTTGGTTTTGATAAAGTATTCAGTGACCATACTTCACAGCAACAAGTGTTTGAAGAAATCTCACAGTTAGTTCAGGTTTGCATGAAGTAATTCTAGATATTCTACAATATAAAACTATCGCTAATAAGGTGAAGGGTAAGACATCCAAAATCAATCTGCCCTCATTCCAACATGTAATCTAGGACAATACAATCTTGAAAGATTCCCTTAATTATACCTCCATCTCTAACGAAGGGGAAGGAGTACTATGCATGTATGTTCTTCACATTGATATGAGTGTAACAAATTTTTGTCCTTAACATCTACAATCTTCTTGATATATTATGAATTATGTTCATATTGGAAAGCTATAATGTGTGACACATTTTAAGATATTTCTCATGTTCTGGAGTAGGTTTCACATAAAAACTTACGACTAAAATTGTTTTCCCCATTCATGCATGTTTACATTGACAAGCATATGAAGAAATGTTGCATTTTTCTGAACAACTGCAAGTACAACTCATCTATAAAATCAGTTTTAAACATTTAGTTAACTATAATTCTGTGAATGCTGTTGTTCATTCTGCATTTTGTACACAAACTGCTTGTATACATTTAATTTACCTTTGTATACATAAATCCTGGATAAAAGATAAATTCTACTCAATATATGTATACCTGATAGTTCCTGAATTTGTTTTATATTTTTTAGAGTGCTTTGGATGGTTATAATGTGTGTATATTTGCCTACGGACAGACAGGGTCAGGAAAGACTTATACGATGGAAGGTACATCTGTTAATGATGTGGACAATAGGGGAATGATCCCTAGAGCAGTTCTACAAATATTTGATTCAACTAGAGAACTAGAGAGTAAAGGATGGAAAGTAAGTATTCTGTCAAAGTATTCTTATTCATTAGATAAGTTAAAGGCCAAAACAAAAGGCATATTTTGCTTTCATGTGTTGGTTAATTCCCAAATTGATGTGTGCATTTATTTATTGCAAATCATGCATTACTGGTAAAATTGTGGGATATGATTATTAATAATGTAATTGTAAATAAATAAATTTTGGTGTATTTACTGTCTTCTGATTGGTTAAAAGTATTACTTTTATTTTCAATGTTGTCAATTTTTATGGCGACACGCCCACTCTGACGTTGTATTCATATGCCAACATGTATGTTTCAAATACCTCCAGCTGAAAGAACATATAAGTTTGCTACATTTAAGTGATTTAGAAATAATAATTGAGGTTTAGGCTATCTTTTTTAACTTGGTGTTTGCAGGCCAGTAACAGATGTAACAGGAGGAACAATTACTGTATTAGAACATAGCAATTCTATAACTGTATATCTGACATTCTAATAATATACTTTTACTGGAGGCAAGGAAAAGAAAATGTTGAAACCTAACTATGGTACAAATTTGATTCTATATTGTTGTTCCTGAAAGAAATATTAAAGATAGCTATTATATTTATAAATTTATTTTGCAGTATGCTTTAGATGCCTCATTTTTAGAAATCTACAATGAAACAATCCATGACTTGCTTGGTGATGAAGATCTAAAACATGATATCAAAATGTCTGGTCAGAAAAACAGTAACGAAGTCTTTGTTACTAACTTGACCATTGTTCCGGTCACTAAAGAGGAAATGGTAAGTCATGATCTCAACTGACAAAAGTAGCAGGGTTCAGCTGACAGTCAACATGTATAAGCTGCCAAATTACTATATATATGTTTAGCATGACAGATTTTGTATAACAAAATCATTTGATATGTATATGTTCTGTTTTCATATTATCAAGTTAGTAGATACATGTCAAACTATCATTAGTTAGGTCATTACTCTTTTTTGTTGTTGGATAAATGTCTAATCTTAAAATGTTGATATTTTTGTGATTTCATTGCATTAACCTTTTGCTAAAATTCTTACAATAAACAATCACTTTGCATTTCTAAAATCAATTTGCACAATTAAACATTGATTTTTTATTTGCATTTTCAGTACACACAATGCATATATCCATTAGACACAGATCAAGTTCAAATTTGGGTGGCGTCACTTTTACAGTCCTCAAGTTATGTCCCTTTAGAAAAATTTTATACATCATATGTGTTCCATGGACAATTCTTCATTTCTGTTGAAATCATTTATTTTGACATTCATTATGTGCATTTTCACTTGTTCTGTCGAATAATATTTTTCTGAATTGTTTTATAGGTGTATCAGTTGTTACAGAAAGCATCTAAGAACAGATCAGTGGGAGAAACTAAGTGTAACGAGAGGTCATCGAGGAGTCATAGTGTGTTCACACTCAAATTAACAGGGGAAAACTCAATAACAGGGGAAACCAGCCAAGGTAGGACTTCTTGTGTTTACACTCAAATTAACAGGGAAAAATTCTATAACGGGGAAACCAGACAAGGTAGGATTCAGTGTGTTTACACACAAATTAACAAGGGAGAATTCTATAACGGGAAACCAGACAAGGTAGGATTCAGTGGGTTTACGCACAAATTAACATTGGAGAATTCTATAACTGGAAACCAGACAAGGTAGGATTCAGTGTGTTCACATACAAATTAACAGGGGAGAATTCTATAACTGGAAACCAGACAAGGTAGGATTCAGTGTGTTTACACACAAATTGACATGGAAAACTTTATCACTGGGGAAACCAGTCACGGTAGGACACGGTGTGTTTACACACAAATTAACAGGGAAAACTATCACTAGGCAAACCAGCCAATGTAGAACACAGTCTCTTTACACAATATAACAGGGGAAAACCTGACTGATGGAAATCTTAGACGAGTGATAGATAGATCACTGTGATTGAATAAAATGGTGGAAGTTCTTTAACTCGAGGAAACATGCGTAAATAAATTTTAATGTGATTACACAACATCAATGGAGGAAATCTGACTTTTTGAAGAAATGGACAAGAAAGATCTTGATGTGATTACATTCGATAAATTCAAAAATATTTAAATAGGGAAAATAAATCCATTTAGAATTCAATTTGATAACAGAAAATTCTGTAAATGAGAATATCAGCCTTCTCAATACTGATTGTGTTCTTACACTGAAATGAACAGCCAACCTCTGACTCCTAGTATGATATTGTGAATGTTTGTGACATAATAGTTTTATCTTACAGGTACATTAAATCTGGTAGATCTGGCTGGTAGTGAGAGACTCAAAGAATCTGGATCAGAAGGACAACGAATGAAGGAGACATTAGCCATTAACAAATCACTCAGTAACCTTGGTAATGTCATCATGGCGATAGGAAATAAGGTTTGTTTTAAGATCTTAGAAATATATCGTTGAACCCTTTTCTGAATTATTTAAGATTTGGAGGTTTCTGTAAACAATGGTAAATCAAATCTGTCACAAACATTGCATTTCCCTTGATTTCAAGTTCGTAACCAGTTTTGCACGTTCAAAAATATAAAAGTTGGTCTTAAACTGTTCAAAGATAGAATTTGCTCATGTTTGTTTTTGAACATGCTATTTAAAATACAATAGAAGATACATATGTTGTCATTCTTGGATTTAAGTAGATATAGAAAGATGTGGTATGAGTGCCAATGAGACAACTCTCCATCCAAATAACAATATTTAAAAGTAAACCATTATAGGTCAAGGTATGGCCTTCTATGGGGAGCCTTGGCTCACAACGAACAACAAGCTATAAAGGGCCCCAAAAATTACTAGTGTAAAACCATTCAAACAGGAAAACCAACGGTCTAATCTACATGTATATAAAAAAAAAAACGAGAAACACATATAAATTACATAAACAAACGACAACTACTGTACATCAGATTCCTGACTTGGGACAGGTACATGTTAGGAAATTGTTTGTTGTTAAACATATGTTAAGAAAAACAAACAATCATATAAAGGGAAAGAAAAACAGCTGTGAAAATTAAATAACTTGTTGACTTATTCCTAAAATACTTTGAGAAAATGGGGATCACTCTCTTGAAAATTGTGTATATACTTTGTATATTTTATCATTAGTAGTGTTAAACATTTCTTTTACATTGCTCTTATGCTCTTTGAATTAATAATTCATGTATAAAGTCAGTTCTATAACAAACAAATACTATTTAGTTTGATATTCAAATAGTAGCAATATTTATCAGAATTATTAGAATCAACAGTGAAATCGTAAAATTTATATATTTTCAGGACAACCATATACCTTACAGAAACTCAAAGTTAACGTACCTTTTACAGAACTCTTTAGGAGGCAATAGTAAAACTCTTATGTTCGTTAATGTTTCTCCTAAAGAAGAATGTTTCCAGGAAACACTCAACTCACTTAGGTTTGCCACAAAGGTAAGTTACTTACGAAATCATAAATATGGACATCAAATGTACATTAATGGGATAACAAAACAAAAATATGTTTTTGAAAACCAGATATCTGAATCAACAAAACATTTGTTTTGTACTTCACTGATGTTCTTATTGATGCACTAAGTATGGCAAGGACAAGTCTAAATAAAATATCCAAGTATACAATTAACGTAAAGCATCAGTAAAATTATACCACACTCAAAATTAGTATACTGCAATCATCTTTTTACTGTAACTTTACTTTACTTTAATGTTACTTCGCTTCTGTATTGGTTCAATATATTGTCTACAATTTTATGATTTGGATTTTAGTTCACCTTAGTTTTAGTTTCCTGATGGTCAAAAAATTCTTCATCATACCAGCTGTATAATGTTTTGGGGATAAGCTTTTCATGGCATCGTGTACAACTTCTTGTTTTTTTTCTTCAGATCTATAAAAGATTTCCTCTGGTTATTTCAGGTTGTCAAATATAAGTTGTTATGATTTAAACTTATGTATGTTTGTGTACTTTTATTTACAAATTAATTAGTAAAATTTCTGAAGTTGGAACAAAAATAGTGATTCTCCTACTTTGTCAAATTTTCTGACAAGTCAAATTAAATTGATTTCTTAGAAGTTGCCATAGTGATAATTGACTGATATACCTGTATGATTTATTTTATTTTATTCTTTTTTTCCCCCTAGGTGAACCAGTGTAATATAGGAACAGCACAACAGAAAAGATAAACAATTACAGATTTTTAAATTTATGTGGTGCATTTTACAAGTTTTTAAAGCACAAAAAAGTCTGCTATATGTATTGTTGTATCAAATTTTGAATTAAGAATTTTAATACTTATTTATTATACATGTATTTCATTTCAATATTGGTACAATGATATATTTTTTATCAAAGTTTTTAAAATAATTTGATTTTTGGATCATTGCATATATATGTATCTGTCAAAGATTTTTTTGTTGAAATTTCAGGATTAACAAAACACTTTTTATTATTGTTAACTTTAATATCAAACTACAAAAGAATATTCATTCTCAAATTTCGGTAACTCTTCATAATTGACTTGCCCAAAAATGGGATTTTTGTGTTATATAAAAAAAATTGGTAGAAATTTCGTTGAAATATCTGTTGTTCTTGTTAAAAGGCTACACATTCAGAAATGATTCAGTGCACTAATTACTGAAAAATGATCAACAATGTGAGAAAAATATTACTATTTCAGGAAATTCTCTTTACAAATAATGCTGTCAAAATTTAAAATTCAAGTCTAAACTATTGTGAAACACCATTTCTATAATTAACACCATTGCGACTTATATTAAATTTACAGTTATATGAGTATGTTTTTTTTCAATACTGGCACACTTGTGTCTTGAAGATAATTCTGGTAGGAATAAATACAAGTAATCTAAATAAGAATTACGGTCCTATAATATTTATTGTATGACTATTGGAAACTATTGTCCTATGTAATTTTTCAGATTACATGAACTTGCAAGTGCAATATAATGTATGATGTATAATATTCATGCAATAACCCTTTTTTGCACAGCAACGCTTGAAAACTGGATCGAAAAAGTATTTTTCACTGATGATGTTATATTTGCACTAGTGCAGTATCATAAACTATTGAATACTTACTTTATAGAACTTTCTGCGGGAAATAGTATGATGCTATACAAGAAAAAGTTTTATTCTTTAAGTAAATTTTATGAGTTCTTTTATAATGTGTTGATATTTAAAAGGCAGCATAATGCATTCAGAATTTTTAATTGCTGTAGATATCAGTTATAATTGCCAGATTTTTATCATGTGTTTGCTAGTCTCTGTATTAATTGTATGAATGAGATTAACAAAGTAGAGAGAGTGCTACATGTATTTTTGTGAGGATTTTAATATTCTAGTTTCTGTATACTGTGGATTCATTAATATTAGTTGTCTACCATTTTTCGTGGGTTTCATGGGTACAGGTGAACCACAAATTCAAATGATCAAAACAATTACAAATTTTCTATAGGCTTTGTATGCAGTGAGTGGAAAAAAACACGAAATCAAATATCCGTGAAAATAGAAGTGTTCCTCAATCCACGAAAATTGATACCCAAGAAAATAAATGAGTCCACAGTAAATTGTTGTTTCATGTACTGTAGTCCATATATATCAGTTTAATGGCATATTCTGTAGTCCATTGCATGAACTAATGATCATTCATTTTACATCTGTATTCTGTAAATATGTAAATATTTTATACACCTTTCAATTTAAACTTTATACATTGTATATTCTATGAAACGCAAACACTCATTTCAGTTGAATAATACTATATTAATTTGAATATAATAAATAAGATTTATATAAATTTTGCAATTGAAAAAGTAATTGTAGTTTGGTGATTAACAAAATAAAATGTTCTGTTAATATAGCATGCAGATTTATTACCAAATTTTGAGGGCTTATGTGAAAATAAAAAAGTGTTTAACAAAATCAAGTACCAACAAAAACATTTTCTCTAATCCAAAGAATTGTGTTATTATAAATAAAAACTTTAAATTCTGTTAGGTAAGGTAATAGATAAGAAACAAGTGTCTGGGGGAACATTTTGTTTCCCTGGAAGTAAAACCCACATTTTGGAGAATATACTAATAATTCTCCTTTGAGTGAGTCTTGGGACTCTCCCTTTAATTTTTGTAGTGATAGTTTTTAATTAAAGTCATTTTAAACCTCGAAAAAAAATAACTGTTCTATCTATCTATCTGAATCTCATGTAATCTTTCTTCACTAAACTTTTCTATCTATTCTGTTACTTACATTGGTATTCTATCGTCTATATTAGTTTAAGGAATAAATAGTCAAAGAGAGTTTGCCTTTTTTTTGTCGTAATTTTACTAATTGTAGATGAAGAGTGCCCAGGCTGAAATGTCTCGCCTACTTATGGTGATTGAACTTGTCAGAAGTTTGTAATATAAAGGTTTTACAAGTATCACATTAACTTAACGTTGTCAATGATCAATAGAAATGAGGTCAAGGTCAGAGGCCAAACAGAAATAAACACCTAAAAATCATATACCTGTACACCAAATAAAGTAAGACTTGCTTGTAGCACCTTATAATTAATGAACATTGACCAATGAACCATATAATAAGGTCAAGGTCAGATGAACCCTGGCAGATAACGCATGCCATTCCATACACCAAATGTAATTGACCTATAACTTATTAGTGTGAACCATATAAATAAGGTTAAGGTCAGATGAACCCTGGCAGATAATGCATGCCATTCCATACACCAAATGTAATTGACCTATAACTTATTAGTGTGAACCATATAAATAAGGTCACGGTCAGATGAACCCTGGCAGATAATGCATGCCATTCCATACACCAAATGTAATTGACCTTTAACTTATTAGTATCTAAGAAACACATTAACATGAAAAGTGAACATTGACCTATGAACATGAAAATAGTCCAGCTTCTGTGAACTGTCTGACCAACACTTAGATCTTGCAAGGATCATCTTTTTAAAATCAAGCAGTCCTTCAAACATGGAAATAAGGTCAGAAGAATTAACATTGATGTATAAGACAGATGGAAACTTTGTAATATAAAGCATCTGCATGCAAAGTATGAAGCATCCAGGTAAGAGAATATAGTTAAGTTACCAATGCTTCACTTATACTCAATTTAACAAAGAAATATAAACATGAAATTTCTGTAAAGATGCATTTATTATTACAGTGTCATGTAAAAAAAAGTGTCTGATTATATAATATAAATATATTTTAAAACAACTAGTATATAGTAACATATAATTACAAGATGTACAAACATAAGACCAAGGTTCTATTCAAAATAGTACCTTGTAGTATATTCAGTAAAAAAATATTTTTAACTTTTTAAAGCCGATGTAAAAATATAGAAAAATTCACACAAGTTAAATTAAAATTTCAGACTGGATCATATCAAATGTTCTATAAGCATCAAAAAAGAAAAGGAAGAAATAATGATACAAAAATAACATGTTATTCAAAAAATTCTGTGTACAAACTAAGTTTGAAAAAGATTATTTGAAAGAGATTATAACATAGTATTAAATTATTTCACAATATTATTCAGACATATATGATAACTACTAAAAACTATGTAAATTTGAAATGCACAGTTTGTCATTATTGCCCACCTTGCTTGAATGTCTCACAAAAAAGAAAATGAAAAATCAACCTGACCAATACCACCACAAAATCAAGAATTGCCTGTCATGATTACATTTTCTTATGAAATTGATAAAAGACATCTTAAAACTAGATGTGTCAAAGCGACAAGAATGGCCCCGTCTCAGAAAGTTGAAAAATCTGCTATTTCAATAACACATGTGGACACAAACATGATGGTAGTCTGAAATATCAAAAATCAGCTCAAACTCTGGAGGCGTATAGAAAAAAAGTCTGTATAACTGTAAATTTCAACAATTTTCAAAGTTGTAAACTCTTAATTTTGGCAAAAATTAACGGAGCGGAAAAAAACTTAAAAACTTGATCTGTAAATTATCACGAGTAACTCACATACCAAAAATCAGCCCAATATCTGAAAGTGTTTAGAAAAAAAGTCAGTATAACTGTGATTTTCAACAATTTGTCAAAGTCCAAAGCCCTTAATTTCGGCAAAAAACTTGATCTGTAACTTATCATGGTTAACTAAAATACCAAAAATCAGCCCAATATCTGAAGGCTTTTAGAAAAAACTCTGTATAATGGTTTGTTGCGGAAGGACAGAATGACGGAATTTCTGACAAGGGTAAAACTATATGGCACCGACAACTTCGTTGCGGGGCCATAAAAATTATGATCTGATTGGTAATTATTGTTATATCTTAACTTCTGGATTTAGTGCACATATTTTAATCATATTATCATTTTTTGTCCAAGAACAGGATAAAAGTAATCTATCTGTCCACTTAATGACACCAAACATGTTTGTTATAAGACATGCTACATTCCATTTATGGATATTGAAAGAAACAACAAAATTCATGAAATTATAAGAGTTGATGCATAATTCTGTTAGATGCATCATTTCAGCCCTGGTAATAAAATATGAAATCCAACATTTTTTTAAATATGACTTACATTCTCACATGATTTATAAAAAACAATTAGAAACAAAACACATATATCATACTATTATTCGTTAATTAATGAAGCACCACAATACTTGACTATAAATGACTATTCACCACTACAATATGATTATTATTGCATCCTTACAATCAACAAAATGTTATCAAACAATATTACAACATAATTGCAAAGTGTACATATTAAGACTTATATAATTAACAATTGGTATAACAATTACAACATAGATCATATAACATAATAACTATATACCAAACAGAATAAATAAAAAGATTGATAAATTGATTGATTGATTGATTATAGTAATTTGTTGATTAATGTCTAGAATCAAATATTTTATACACACTGAGAGCAAATAAATCTTGTTCCAACATGCAGTTTTTTTTTTAGCACAAAAGCATGTATATCAATTTTTTGCAACTTGCACTCATGTATATATATGCTCTACCCTGCTGCTCAAATTTGAACTGAATACAATGTAAATGCAAATGAGATCTGGAATAATATCTTCCGTGAGGCTCCACACCCTAAGCATAAAGTTTCCACGAGGCTCCACATCCTATAAGCCTTCTGGTAGTTCTACATAGTCTGTATTCTTTATTAGTCCTATTCCTTTCAATGCTGTTTGTATGGCACTAAATACTGTTGGATCCTCAATTGATGGGGGAATCTGAAGGAAAATTGTAAAATATTTTACCAATGCCACTGACAACATAGAGATTAGCAGAAAATACATACAACGGATGGGGCACCTCAAGGAAAAATTATGAAATAATATACCAATGACACTGACAATTGACAGAAATTAGCAGAATACTTTAAATTTTCACCTCATTTATGAAAACTATTCTACTATTGAAATACTCATTTTACTTTAAGATATCATAATGTAACTTTCATTTTAAATATGGCAATCTTAGAAGAATTCTACACAAGTCTATGTAATTTTCAATCTGGATGATTTATTGGGTACATTAATGTGTCTATAGTTTATACTAACATATGTAACTTAAATATTACTTTAAAAAATCAATACAACCTCCCTCCAAAAAATAAAAATAAAAGCATGTACTGTACATGCTGTACACATGTAAAATGACATTAAATTTTGTTACTAAGCATACATGTATCTATATAAAACAAAAGAGATTAACAACCATTAGTGTTACATGAAGTATTTTTATAAATCAATCAAGTTCTATAAATAATTTAAAAAATAAGCATAAATAACACATGCATAAATTAGTAAAAAATATTAAGTTACAATGTGGGTGTACTACATTATTATAACCTTATTAAGTCGGCGCTACAATTAACTTATTATTTCAATTTAAGTTTTTCTTTTTCCTCATTAAATTTGGAATTAAAAGCTTATTTTTTTTTCATTTAAAAATGTCTACTTATTATTAATATACATGTAATACATATTAAATTAAAAGAGTTTCAATCTTAAAATCATCCTCGCTAGCCAAGGGTTACAATCCAATCCCCTCCTCTTGACCCTTGGCAGGTTAAGCCAACATTTGTGATAACAATGCCATCTATTGGTTGATAGAATTCACGCTGGTTCTGAATACATTATTCTTGACCCATGGTAGTAATTGATCTCTTGACTAATGGTAGTAATTGATCTCTCTTCACTTGGAGGTGTACAAATGGTAGCAATTAGAGGTTACAAACTTTGTGAAGCAGGAACAAAAGGTAGTTGATTAGGATCTTCTCCTTTGCCACTAAACATTATCTAATGTTTTGGGAGTAGACAAGTTGCTCAATCAGCACATGACAATTGTTTATTTACAATTTCTACATTTACATGTGGTCATCTTAAAAGAGCATTTTGACTAAATGCAGCTAGTTACTACTGGGACCAATGGAAATCATTAACTCTTATCTCTCGAATTCTAGCTTTATCCCCCAAGGGTGAAGAGAAGGGTATTGGATCGTTACCCTTAGCTAGTGAAGATGTTTAAAAATACATAACACAGCTTTTGATTCTATATTCATGTATTACACACAAACAAAAAATTAGCATCATAGCACAAAAGCAAGAGTTAAAATTCCACCATAGAACTAAAACATATTAGTATAAAAATTGTTAGTGATATACACATTACACAACAGTGAAATGTTCACCAACTTTTAGGACAGCCGATGATCTTCAATGCTGACTGGATGGCAGGATATACTGACGCATCTTCTATAGTCACTGGTATCTATCATCACATAGAATGGAAACGTTAAGTTCATTTGATTTGTTAAGAAATTCATATTAGATATTCAATATGTTTGTTTAGAAAAAATAGATGTGTCGAAACGATACAAATGGCCATAAAAATGTTAAATCTTTTTGTTATAGAATACATAACTCAGAATCTATTTCCAGCAGATCATTGAATTTCTGAAATCAAGACGTAAACTTTTTTAAAACTTGTCCAAAACCTTCAATATATTTGAGAATCAATGCTCATGTTGACATGTGACATGGCTTAATATTTCATCACTTCACTTTTCTCTGTCATCAATAGCCTAATGTAACCAACCAGGAATCATACATGACCTTGAATTTTTTACTCACTTTTTTGAAATTTACAGGGAAACAGATTTTTCTATTGACGAAATGAAATGATTGATGATTTTGCATGAGTTTAAGTTCCTTTTGAAGAAACATTTTGTACTAACTAAAGATAATGAACTGAATATTGTGTTTATATCCAACACTTGTATACACTAGTGAAAATCAATCAAATTCTTCATTATACATAATCCTCTGTGATGACAGTTTGGCATATCTATTCCAATAAAAAATTTATGCACTCCATAACTGTGCACCGAAGACAGTTTACCCCTGCTACTGCATGCATACTTTTTCAAGTCCTCATTTGCAAAACTACTTACTGTTAAAGTGTTATTATTCATAGCATACAAATTTTCCTTAATAACAAATCATGCAGAACCCAAGAAATACATTTTTTTCCCATTCAGTCTAAATGTATTAATCTTGATACAATTAATTAAAATCACAAACCAATAATGTTTTCACTAAGAAAACAAATATCCAAGAAGAAAAGTACTTAAACAGTATCTATATATTAGTTGTAGAGAATTTATTAAACTTTGATTATAAAACACAGATGCAAATTGAATGTAGCCAGTGCCAGGCAAATAGGTATTACTGTTATTTATATTAATGGACAGATAACAGCACTTACAGATTATATAATTCTTATATACAAAAACAAATTCAAATTGTAAAAAAACAAAATCTACCTTGTATTCTTTCCCAGCAGCCATTGCAGCAATAGTATTTCTGGCAATTTTCCCTGATCTTGTCTTTGGAAGCTTGGGTACAACCACCATTAGATTAAAGCTAGCAACAGGTCCAATATTCTTCCGTACTTGACCTCGTACATTGTCAAATATCTTCTCATTATCTACTGTTATTCCTGAAATAGGAAAATATCTTGTGGATCATAATAAGTTAAAACAAGAATAGGAGTCATTAGGTCAACATGGGTCCTCAAAGATCTTTAACTTTATACTTGTTTGGCTATTTTGATCTGAGCGTCACTGATGAGTCTTGTGTAGATGAAATGTGTGTCTGGCATATCAGATTATAAGCCTGGTACCTTTTTTAACTATCATATCACATTTCTATTTTCAGTGAAGCACACCATCTTGTCCAAAACCCTAATTTGAAACATATATAAAAAAGTTAACATGATTGTGAATATGATTTAATGAGTACTTAGTTTCAATTTGATGTGAACACAACTTCATGGTAAACCGATTCCTGATGGACAAACAGATTGATAAATAGATTGAAAATCCAATACTTGACCTATGTTTTGTGGTATTAAATGAGCATTGCATATAAGTTTCATTACATTTGTTTGAGGCAAACTAAAGTTTTAGAATAGAAACAAAAAATCAATAAAATTTCCATTTGTAAAGGGGCATAACTCTAGAATGGTAAAAGTGATGCTACCCAAATTCAAACTTGATATGTATTTTTGAGTAATAAGCATTGTGTATATTAAGTTTCATAACATTTGGTTGAGACAAAATAAAGATAGTAAACGGAAACCAATTTTGGGACGTACGGACCGACGTACAGACTGACAAGGGTAAAACTTAAAGATATTAAGATTAGGAAACAAGAATGTGTCCACAGTACACGGATGCCCCACTCACACTATCATTTTCTATGTTTAAAGGACTGTGAAATTGGAATAAATTCTCTAATATGGCATTAAAATTAGAATGATCTTATCAAAGGGAACATGTATACTAAGTTTCAAGTTGATTGGACTTCGACTTCATCAAAAACTACCTTGACCAAAAACTTTAACCTGAAATTTGCACTATCATTTTCTATGTTCAGTGAACCGTAAAATTGGGGTCAAAACTCTAATTTGGCATTTAAATTAGAAAGATCATATCATAGGGCACATGTATACTAAGTTTCAAGTTGATTGGACTTCAACTTCATCAAAAACTACCTTGACCAAAAACTTTAACCTGAAGCCAAAAACTTTAACCTGAAATTTACACTATCATTTTCTATGTTCAGTGAACCGTAAAATTGGGGTCAAAACTCTAATTTGGCATTTAAATTAGAAAGATCATATCATAGGGCACATGTATACTAAGTTTCAAGTTGATTGGACTTCAACTTCATCAAAAACTACCTTGACCAAAAACTTTAACCTGAAATTTGCACTATCATTTTCTATGTTCAGTGAACCGTAAAATTGGGGTCAAAACTCTAATTTGGCATTTAAATTAGAAAGATCATATCATAGGGCACATGTATACTAAGTTTCAAGTTGATTGGACTTCGACTTCATCAAAAACTACCTTGACCAAAAACTTTAACCTGAAATTTGCACTATCATTTTCTATGTTCAGTGAACCGTAAAATTGGGGTCAAAACTCTAATTTGGCATTTAAATTAGAAAGATCATATCATAGGGCACATGTATACTAAGTTTCAAGTTGATTGGACTTCAACTTCATCAAAAACTACCTTGACCAAAAACTTTAACCTGAAGCCAAAAACTTTAACCTAAAATTTGCACTATCATTTTCTATCAGTGAACCGTAAAATTGGGGTCAAAACTCTAATTTGGCATTTAAATTAGAAAGATCATATCATAGGGCACATGTATACTAAGTTTCAAGTTGATTGGACTTCAACTTCATCAAAAACTGCCTCGACCAAAAACTTTAACCTGAAGCGGGACAGACGGACGAACGGACGAACGGACGAACGAACAGACGGACGAACGAACAGACGGACGAACGGACGCACAGACCAGAAAACATAATGCCCCTCTACTATCGTAGGTGGGGCATAAAAAAAACCAGTACTTAAATATCATCAAATTTGAGTTTTTATCAGAAAGAGCTTCACTGTCTTAAGAGATGTGATTTATTCTTACCATGTTTTAGTACACACAACCCAAGTGGTACTTCTCCCTTCAATTCATCAGGTATTCCTACAACTGCTGCTTCAGCTAAATATTCACTTTCTAGCATGGCCTAAAATGGAATATATAAAAACTACTTACAAATAAATATTCACTCTCTAACATGGCCTAAAATGGAATATATAAAAACTACTTACAAATAAATATTCACTCTCTAACATGGCCTAAAATGGAATATATAAAAACTACTTACAAATAAATATTCACTCTCTAACATGGCCTAAAATGGAATATATAAAAACTACTTACAAATAAATATTCACTCTCTAACATGGCCAAAAATGGAATATATATAGATTCTTAAATTGTTACCAGTGGATTATTGGATATAATCCAATGATGATAGTTAAATTATCAATTTTAAAGTTAGAAATTTATATAATTTAACTATCGAGATTGGATAAATCTGATAATCCCAAGTAAATATGTAAAAATCTGGTTCGATCTCTAATGATTAAATAATAAATTTTTCTTTTTTTCTAAGCTTTAGCATCCAGTAAGTTGATAAAGGTTATGACCCTTAAACTCATCCAATCATCTTCTGAGATCACTGGAAACCACACGTTGATTATTTTTTTTTTATACAATGAGTTCTGAGAGTGGTTAATTTCCATAGAATTAGAGATATATAAACTACTAATAAATAAATATTCACTTTCTAGCATGGCCTGAAATGGAATAAATAAAAACTTTAAACAAATAAATATTCACTTTCTAGCAGTGCCTGGATTTGAATTAATAAGATAACCAGATATCAGTATGGGTTTTTCTGGTGGTTAAATGACACAATAGCTTATATATGCTTACATCCACTTCAATTAGCTATCAAAGTTTGCATTTATACCTTGTATGTACCTTCTCTTTAATTATGTAGTCAACACATTTTTGTGTCATCAAAAACTTTATTATTATTATTCTTCCAAATAACATAATCTCATCATCAAACGTATGTCATGAAAAACAAATAAAAAAGACAAATGGTATATTCCTGTAACCAATATTACAATATTTTAAAATACATTCAGATTAGATGCACTTTTTATTTCACATATCTTTCTTTCAATAAGAACTTTAAGAATTAAACAGATTTTATGTTCACTTGTATTACATTGATGACAAAACCAATATGTCAGTTCTGGATCATTTAAGGGGAAGTAACTCTGTAAAAGCATACTGTGGATTCATTATTATTTGTAAGATACCAAATTCCATGGATTTCGTGGGTACAAGTGAACAATGAAATTAAACGTTCAATGAATGAGATATTATATATAGGCTTGTACACAGAATTCCACAAAATCATGAAATTAAATATCCATGAACATGCTAGTCTTCCTTAATCCCCCAAAATTGGTACCCACAGAATTAAAAATTTCACAGTGGTAGTCTATACTCGACTATTTTTTTGCAAAACTATGCTTATATTATTTGAATTTATTATAGCATTAAAGAAAAAAAATCAATAAAAAAATTACTATGCTGATACTGATAAACAGTGATTTTTTTAACTTCTAAGCACTGCATTATCACATTCACATCAACCCCTTTCAAGTTATGTTCTTCACCAGGAAAGTTGGCCAATTATGTGCGCCTTTTCATGTCATTTACCAGATAGAGGGGATGGCCTGTATCCCTGAATAAAAGTTCATCAAGGTGTATGTGATTGTCATTTTCCAGGACAACAAGACATAATGTTTGTTCTGTAGATATTTATTCCTAATTCCCTAATGATAGCAGTAATTATTATCAATTATAATTTTCAATAATTTTGATTTACCAAATAATTTGTGCAACAGCTGATTCAACATAGGAAGGAATTGGCTTCATTTATTTAGTGCACAGTAAAATCATTTTATATCATTTTTTAGACATATATATATATAAAATTACCACATTTCAAGTGTTGTCTTTATCCAAGGATACAACTCCTTGTTTTATTCCATTTTTAACTGACTTAAAGTTTCAAAGAAAAAAATAGTTTCAATCAGTTTGTTTCATAATTCAACAGTGGCAGATCCAGAATTTATTATAAGGGGGGGGGGGGGGGCACTGACTGCCCTAAGAGGAGGCCCTACAGTTATGCTTTAGTGATTCCCTATATAATTACCCACTAATTTTTCCAACAAAATCGGACCCAGTCCCATCCCTGCAAATCATGGCCACCACCCTGGATCTACCTAAATCCATGTTGAAAATATTACTTCAACAATTTTTGAGAAAAAAAATTGTGAGAATGACTCGCAAAATTATAACCCAATACCTCCTTTTCTAATTTTTCTGGCATAGACTATTTTTCGATAAAGAAAATCACACCAAAGTCATTGGACTCAAAAATATAGATAAAAATGCATTGGAATCAACTCACTTGTAAGTTCTGAGGTGTTTCAATAGTAAAATGAATATATTGAATAAATAAATGCCCAACCAATTTACTAAGCTGTGAGTAACATCAATATATTTCTCTAATTTTTGTGTTATTTTCACATTTCTTGAGTGGTGTGAGAAAAACATTTCTCATCTGACACTTTTGGAAATATCTGTACTCAACAAATTATTGGTCGAAATTTTATTTTGATTTTAAATTTTCTTGCTTTCTTCTGAATTTCCTATTGTGAAGTTCTGAAACAAGGTGACCATACCTGATGATGTAACATATGTAGAACACACTTTCTGCAAATGTTTAAAGAGAAAGGATAAAAATCATCAGAGAAACAGATTTCACCACTATAACTCCTGTATTACAATATTTCTCAACTCTCAACAGTTAAATTTTAATAATTTAAAAAGCTTGGCAGGCTTTAGCTTATAAAAATTAATTGTCTCGAGTGGAGAAATATTGGAACACACTTATTGCAATGATGGAATCTATATATCTAACCTTACCTCTTCAAGTTGACCAGTAGATAATCTGTGTCCCGCTACATTGATGACATCATCAGTTCTAGCCATTACACTAACATATCCTTCTTCATCCATAAACCCTGCATCCATTGTGTCATAATACCCCTGCAATGTAAAAACAAATGGTTATCATTGTCAGTGATAAACCCTGCATCCATTGTGTCATAATACTTCTGCAATGTAAAAACAAATGGTTATCATTGTCAGTGATAAACCCTGCATCCATTGTGTCATAATACTTCTGCAATGTTAAAACAAATGGTTATCATTGTCAGTGATAAACCCTGCATCCATTGTGTTTATCCATCCATAAACTGGCATCATCAATTCTTAGAGATAACCAGGGCATTATTCTTCAGTTTTTAAATTGTACCCCTCGTTCCCCCTTAATACATTGTAGTAACAATGATAAATAAAGACAGTAAATAAACACCTACTGGTATTGTCTTGTAATAAGTATCTTTGAATCTCTCCTCACTTTCCCAAAGAGTACTGAAAGCTCCAGGTGGCAAAGGCAGTCTACAATTAAATACAGCATTTATATTTTTAACATATACAATATTTAATTTTTATATTTTGGTGTGTCTTATTATGTTGTAACGTTACAATACTGTCTCTGGTTTGGGTGAAGGTTGGCACCTATTAAAATGTTTAAACCCGCTGCATTTTTATGCACCTGTCCTAAGTCAGGAGCTTATGTTCGGTGGTAATGGTGTTTCCTAGTGTGGTGTATAGGTTTTTCTCGTTTTTTTTATATAGAGAAGATGGTTGATTTTTCTGTTTGAATCGTTTAACATTAGTCATTTGGGAACTCTTTATAGCTTGCTGTTCTATGTTAGCCAAGGCTCTAGGCTGTAGGCCACACTTTGAACTATTGTTGTTAACTTTTTATACATTGTCACATTGATGGCAAGTTGTCTCATTGGCACTCATACTACATCTTCTTATTTATGTATATTCATAATAATTCTTATTTTATGTAAAATCTTGTTAATGTTATTGGAAGGTATTTTCAACAATTTTGCACATGTGTTCATACTAAGGGTATCTCCAATCTCTATTTGAAATGGTTACCAGATTCTAAAAGTGCACATATGTTACAACTTTTCCCTTAAAAGCTACTGGCAAAATAAGAAGTAACTCAGTTCTGCCAGAAGTTCCTGAGAATTAGTGAAGAAAAGTTTCAGAATAAGTGTGACAATTACAATTGTTAGAAGGAAGGACTGACAGACAAGGTGATTGCTAGAGTGGTATAAAACAAGCAGCAATTCAATGTAACAATGTGATATATATTTATTTACTAACTTTACAGCAATCTGGCCCAATTCTCCTGGTTCTGCTGTTGTTAAATCTTTCCTCAAAACTTTCACTGAAAATATGCCAAAAACAAAATATTAAACTAAATGCGACTGTTTTAGTGGACTTAAACATAAAATTTCCCTTTATCTATATCTGGTAAAGGATAAACAAAACGACATTCTGCTTGACTTGATGTACGAATGTTTGGATGTGTATGTAAAGGTTGTTACTCTCCCTGGATATAAATTTGTCACCCTAAAATTAATTATTTCAAACTTGAGGTAAAAGATCAAAACATGCTTAATTTTAACTTACCATCCCAGCCTGGAACAGCTTTACCAGCGGTACCAGTTGGTGGTTTAAGATTCATTCCCATACCAGCACATGTTGAAGTTATAGCCCAACCTGTCTCTATAAATATAAAAAAAAAGACAGATTCATTTTACTGAAGATAGATTCTTTAAAAGGTGGAATAACACTCGTATATGATGTATTGATTCATGACAACAGTTCTAAATAAGAACTACATTTGAAAACATTCTTGGATATTTCATTGTCTCTTAATGGTTTTCTACCAATTGTCCAAGACTGACTGGTCTCCAGAAGTATTTTTTGATGTTCCTAACCCTATCTTGCGCGTCACTAGTAATCTAGGAGATTTAACCTCTGAATCATTCCTGGACCATTCATTATCTCTTACATTTTAGCCCCAAGTCATGCTTACATTCCTGATAGTCCTGGACCATTCATTATCTCTTACATTTTAGCCCCAAGTCATGCTTACATTCCTGATAGTCCTGGACCATTCATTATCTCTTACATTTTAGCCCCAAGTCATGCTTACATTCCTGATAGTCCTGGACCATTCATTATCTCTTACATTTTAGCCCCAAGTCATGCTTACATTCCTGATAGTCCTTGACCATTCATTGTCACTATAAAAATAAGGAGAAGTAGTATGGTTGCCAATAGGACAATTTTCCATCAGTTCAATTGAAGTTGATGTAAGCAATTTTAGGTAATCCTACTGCCTTCAACAATGAAAAAAATACAAATTAGTCAGCTATAAAAAGCCTACCATGAAAAATATGAAACTAACGGCCTAACTCACAACAAAACAATTTACAAAAAAGAAATATGACAGACATGAACCAATGACAACCACTGAACTATAGGCTACTGACTTGGGACAGGCTTAGGACTTGTTGCTCACAAGTTATGTTTGCATACAAAAGTATTGGGCTGTTCCATTGTTCCATACCTGTTTGCCACCAGTTATCTAAAACAGGTTTTCCTTCCAAAGCATTCCTGGACCATTCCATTGTCTCTTTATCGCAGTGTTCACCTGCTACAAATAATGCCTGGAACCTAAAGACAAAGATTTAATCTTTAAAGTTTTAATCCAAGATGGAACGATGTATTTAAAAAAATAATAAACCATTTAAAATCCAAAATAACATACAAAGAAATTCTCCAAACCTAATGAAAATCATTTTGATAAATAAATCACATCAAATTGTGCTATTTCTTTTACTTTGAAAACAGGAATTCAGCTTCTTAGATAACAAACAATATCATTTAATATCTTCAACATCTTAAATCAAACTTGCTATGCTATAACAAGACTAAACACAAGGGGGACAACTCAAATATAATAGAAATCAGCTATAACTGAAGAGGACATGCAATGCTATTATTTGTGTGCTTAATCAAAAAAAGATTCTTGAAAAAAGAACACAGTTGTCAGTCTTTACAAGGTCTTTTAAATTGATGTGAAAGATTAGTACTTTTCCTGTAATCCAACCTATTCCCATATTTATAATGACACATTTGAACAAGAAATAAAATTAACGGTATCAATTTTCTTGCACCAGATGAGCATTTCGACATTACATGTCTCTTTAGTGATGCTCGTGGCCAAAATATTTGAAATCCAAAGTTTATATAAAAGATGAAGAGCTATAATCCAAAAGGTCCAAAAAGTATAGCCAAATCGGTGAAAGGAATCAGAGAACTGTACCAATTCTAAGGACTAGAGTTTTGACTACTTACTCATGTAAGGGTTTATACTTTTTAGCATAGTCAGCCTCTGGATCCTGTGTAAAATAATAACACTATATCTGAACTAAGGATCTTATTTTACTGTTGGAGCTAATAATTTATAAAGTTTGTTGATAAAATAATAAATAAGCAGAATATCATGCAGAATTTCCCCATACAGTATTGATATAACTCAAAATCACACAGATAATCTATAATTAAGATTTAAAGTCTAATAATAACAATGTAAGGAAATATAGATAATAGATCTTTTCACGGTTGACACCAATTCTACTTTAATAAATTCTACCTTAAATAAAAATTAAACAAAGCTCCACCCTGTAACATTTTAAACACCCATCTGATCAACAACTTTTTTTTATTAGAAAAGATATGGGAAAAATTATAGTGTAAATGAATATAAAAGGAAAAAATAAAATTGAAGACTGAACTTTAATTCATGCAAACAATTCTGACTATTGTATAAGCTTTCATTGCTTTTTTCACTTTTGATAAAGTTTAAATCATTGAACTATGATACATATCTATACAACAGTTGTGACATACATCAAGTTTTAAGCAGTTTCTTCTCTTAAACATGTATTTCTTTGTATTTTAATTTGACAGTAAGATAAAACTGCTATGAAGAACTTTTCTAATAAAATAAACCAAACAAAAGAACTTTTCTTACAAAAAAGAGAGAAAAATGAGCTTTTCTCGTAAAAATACCCAAAACCCAGGATAAATGAACTTGAATTCAAATTTTTATTATAAAAAATGCCAATATGAATAAAACTTTTACAGTATTTGTTTCCCAAATTAAAAATAAATGAATTATTCTTTTGAATCAACAGTCGTACCTCTCTCCTAACAGCCCTGAGTGCAGTAGGGGCTACGAACATGGCCTTCACATCATGTTCCCTCAGAATCCTGAAATATACTCCGGGATCAGGGGTTCCGACAGGTTTTCCCTGCAAATTCGAGTTTTATGTATATTTATGTTAAACTTAGTATGTGAATATTTTATACTGTATAAAAAGACTTCAATACTCTCTGCTGTAAAAGTTTAGGAATCAATTCTAAAGCTTGTTTTGAAAAACTTATTTATTTTCAACTTTTTTTTGGTTGACTATTAACAGAGTTGGTTGATTTATTAATGCATTCTACTCATACTGAACATTGCTGAAATGAATATCAAAATATTAAAATGGAAATATCATTAATATAACTGTTAAAGGTATTTTTTCCCACATGTATGAATTTCAAAATAAAGGTTAAGCTTGATAAGCACTTTTTCCATAATAAAAGAAATTTTCTGTGATACATTTGTTTTTCAAATATTCAAAGCACCTTTTTATATAATTAAAATTTATTTTACATATTCTTCAGGATGAAAGGAAAGACAATTTGTCATCTACCGAATAATTTATACATACATTACATATAAAATTTACTTGATAAAATTTACCTCAAACAAAATAGTTGTATTACCATTAAGCAAAGGTGCATATGCTATATAGGAATGCCCTACAACCCATCCAAGGTCAGATGCAGCCCACCACACCTAAAATAGACAATTTAATGTATTAATGGAACAAAAAACAAAATACTTGTAGAAGGTGTATAATGTCATTAGAAGTTAAGATTCCCTAAAATTTCAAAGACAAACAATAGTCTATAAAACACTATACAGGAAACTAAACTTTGAGTACCACCAAACAAATTAAACACAATGTTCTGTTAAAATTTTAAGGTAGCATGCAGTAAAGACATTTAAGGCCAGTGTTTTTTAATTTGTTGGTTTACGGATTTTACCCATGAAAAAGTTGGGTCGGTCGGTCGGGATATAATCTATAAATATAAAAAAATATCTTTCAAGACAGAAAAATATGCAAAATAAATATATATTTCACCTTTCTAAACAATATGTTTGTTATGTTATTTTGTCATCATTTCTTAGATTTTAGCTGTCATAAACATCGCATGACATTCTAAAAATTTCCCATAAACAAAAGGGGGTGGGGTTGCACGGACAAAGACGAAATTAAATCGTCAATTCACAAACATGAAAAACAGATTCGCGTAGCTCTTATTAATCAATTCCAGAAAACTTGGTGAATTATGATCTTCAAGCACGAAAACTGATAAAGAAAAAAAGTGTAAAAACGTTGTACGAAAATAAGTTTCAACACATGTGTCAAAAAACGTAATAGACTCGTCCACTGGAGAAAACGAGAATATCGGAGAAGACAAAGGAGATGGTGGACACGACCACGGCTTAGTCCTGAAAGACGACGTAGTTTTGGTCTATATGACCAAATCATGACCGAACTTAGGCGGGAGGATATGCAGTCCTTTGTACACTTCCTTCGAATGCCCACAGAGATGTTCGACGAGATATTGCAGCGGGTTGGACCTCGCATAGCCAAGCAGAATACCTTTTACAGAAATCCACTGGAACCAGCCTGACTCAAGTTAGCAATTACACTTAGACACCTTGCTTCTGGAGCAATATATCGTAGCATGCAGTACGGATGGAGAGTTCCGTATAACACCATATCCGTTTTCATACCAGAGGTACATAATATAAAAAAAATTCAGAAAATCAACTTAAACTCTATAAGACTGAATTACCACACTGCTTCTACCTTGATTTTTTTCAAATCAAAGTAGCTCTATATTTGCACACATATCATGCTAAACAAGACGCAATACAAAATAAAATCAACTAAACCAGTTAACTAAAGTGACCCTCGTGTGTAAAAACGTTAAAAAAAATTTGGATAAATTGTTCTATTTGTTTGGTACGTGTGACTTTGATACCTGTCCTACTGACCACACTTTCCCAGAAGCAAATATTATAACATATATACATGTACATGTACTAGATACCATGTCCATCTGACGCGCTCATGTCGTCGCTTGGGACAACAATGCGGAAATCTTTTTTACAAGTCGGGTTCTATCAGTTGTTTGCATGTATATTATTTCAGGTTTGCCAGGCAATCATTGACGAGTATGTAGATGGTTTATTGCTTTTAATTTTCAGATGGTTTATTGCCTTAAATTTTTCGATGGTTTATTGCCTTTAATTTTCAGATTATTTTGTTCATCCGTTTTATCCGTTACTCTTCGGTTAGGTGTCCGTTTTATCCGGTACTCGTCCGTTCTGTCCGGTACGTATCCGTTTCACGTACATTCAATGTCCGTTGTGTGTCCGTTAGGCATTCGTTACATGTCCTTTAGTACACCAACGGACTCCCAACGGATAAAATTTTTGTCAACGGATAACTTTTTTTTTATCCGTTAGGCATCCGTTCGAGCTATCCAGTAAGGTGTGACCGAGGCTTTAGGGTCGGTGAGAATAAAAAAGCATGAAAAGTGAATTTTATTTTTATTCTAGAAATCAGCAAAATCGGGTCGGCGGATCCGTAAACCAACAAATTAAAAAATCCTGGCCTAACAACCAGCCAGATTTAAAACCTGCACACTATTACATTATCAGACCTATAAATGTCTCAAGATGTCTTCTACATGGTTTCTCGAATGTAAGACCATAACTGATGTATAGGATATCTTTGTTTTTTCTAACAAGGAATATGATTTACAACATGGGATTAAGTTCTTACATCTTTTGGTTTAAGTCCATATATATTCCACATTGACCACTTCAGTACCACTGCATGTCCACCACTCGGTCTTACTACAGCCTACAAATCAAATAAACATATAACACATTGACCACTTCAGTACCACTGCATGTCCACCACTCGGTCTTACTACAGCCTAAAAATCAAATAAACATATAACACATTGACCACTTCAGTACCACTGCATGTCCACCACTCGGTCTTACTACAGCCTAAAAATCAAATAAACATATAACACATTGACCACTTCAGTACCACTGCATGTCCACCACTCGGTCTTACTACAGCCTACAAATCAAATAAACATATAACACATTGACCACTTCAGTACCACTGCATGTCCACCACTCGGTCTTACTACAGCCTAAAAATCAAATAAACATATAACACATTGACCACTTCAGTATCACTGTATGTCCACCACTCGGTCTTACTACAGCCTACAAATCAAATAAACATATAAAACATTGACCACTTCAGTACCACTGCATGTCCACCACTCGGTCTTACTACAGCCTACAAATCAAATAAACATATAAAACATTGACCACTTCAGTACCACTGCATGTCCACCACTTGGTCTTACTACAGCCTACAAATCAAATAAACATATAAAACATTGACCACTTCAGTACCACTGTATGTCCACCACTCGGTCTTACTACAGCCTACAAATCAAATAAACATATAAAACATTGACCACTTCAGTACCACTGTATGTCCACCACTGGGTCTTACTACAGCCTGCAAATCAAATAAACATATCACACATTGACCACTTCAGTACCACTGCATGTCCACCACTCGGTCTTACTACAGCCTACAAATCAAATAAACATATAAAACATTGACCACTTCAGTACCACTGTATGTCCACCACTCGGTCTTACTACAGCCTACAAATCAAATAAACATATAAAACATTGACCACTTCAGTACCACTGTATGTCCACCACTCGGTCTTACTACAGCCTACAAATCAAATAAACATATAAAACATTGACCACTTCAGTACCACTGTATGTCCACCACTGGGTCTTACTACAGCCTACAAATCAAATAAACATATAACACATTGACCACTTCAGTACCACTGCATGTCCACCACTCGGTCTTACTACAGCCTACAAATCAAATAAACATATAACACATTGACCACTTCAGTACCACTGCATGTCCACCGCTCGGTCTTACTACAGCCTACAAATCAAATAAACATATAACACATTGACCACTTCAGTACCACTGCATGTCCACCACTCGGTCTTACTACAGCCTACAAATCAAATAAACATATAAAACATTGACCACTTCAGTATCACTGTATGTCCACCAGTCGGTCTTACTACAGCCTACAAATCAAATAAACATATAACACATTGACCACTTCAGTACCACTGCATGTCCACCACTCGGTCTTACTACAGCCTACAAATCAAATAAACATATAAAACATTGACCACTTCAGACCACTGCATGTCCACCACTCAGTCTTACTACAGCCTACAAATCAAATAAACATATAACACATTGACCACTTCAGTACCACTGCATGTCCACCACTCGGTCTTACTACAGCCTACAAATCAAATAAACATATAAAACATTGACCACTTCAGACCACTGCATGTCCACCACTCAGTCTTACTACAGCCTACAAATCAAATAAACATATAACACATTGACCACTTCAGTACCACTGCATGTCCACCACTGGGTCTTACTACAGCCTACAAACCAAATAAACATATAACACATTGACCACTTCAGTACCACTGCATGTCCACTGCTCGGTCTTACTACAGCCTACAAATCAAATAAACAAATAACACATTGACCACTTCAGTACCACTGCATGTCCACCACTCGGTCTTACTACAGCCTACAAATCAAATAAACATATAACACATTGACCACTTCAGTACCACTGCATGTCCATCACTCGGTCTTACTACAGCCTACAATTCAAATAAACATATAACACATTGACCACTTCAGTACCACTGCATGTCCACCACTCGGTCTTACTACAGCCTTCAAATCAAATAAACATATAACACATTGACCACTTCAGTACCACTGCATGTCCACCACTCGGTCTTACTACAGCCTAAAAATCAAATTAAATTATAAAACCAGTCAGGATATGGATCATCGCCAGGTATTGTTAATTATGTGTTTTTGCATACACCTTATTTTTTATTTGCCGTAATTTTTTTCCCTCTGAGACACATAATTCATATGGCTTCCAATAACAAAAGTTCCATTTGGAGCTAGTGTTTGAAGAACTCATATCATATGTCAATATACAATTACTCTATACTTGTGTAAAACATGATAGGTAAACATACTTCTTGTGTACTACTATGAAATGAGCTTGTTGTACCTTTCTTAAACATAATGAAAATTTTAAACAATTTTGATCATTTTTGCAATGAAAACACAACATGTTGACAGAACAAGGATAACAACATGACACTTACCTTGGGTAAACTGTTGTTTCTAATGCATATAGAATATAGTAAGGATCAGTATCCTGGACAGGAATATAGCCAGCACAATGTCATTTACCATAGGATCAGTAGCCGGGACATGGATACAGTCTACACATGACACCTACCTTTGGTAAACCTGTTGTTCCTGATGTATACAGAATGTAGATAGGATCAGTAGCCAGGACAGGGACACAGTCAACTGGTGATGCTTCTAACATTTCTAACTGCCAATCAACATCCATCTTATGGTTCAGTGCAGCTATTTGAAACTAAAAATGTTTTTGGGAAAGAAATGTTTTACTTCAATGAAATTAATCTTTCTGTTAATCACAACTAGTTCACAGGTATATACATATTTGAATACACTGCAATCCTCTTCTAAATGTTTCAATTACTGTGCAAAAAAAGATGTTAATAATATCAACATTGCTTCTTCAAGTTCAATTATTTCATATACATGTATATAAAGTAATTGCACATTAAATATAAAAGTTTGTATGTAAAAATATTTATAGTATTAGTAATCACGAGACAAAACTAATTTTACCTCTATTTATAATACTTCATTTTTTGTGTTTAGTACTCCTTTTCCATAACTTTGATAAAATTTACAGAAATATTGCTATAAATTTTTAATTATTTTCAAACCTTCATAGTATTTGCCAGTCCGAGTTAAAAGTAAATGGAACTTCAGATTTGTAATAGAATCATCTAGAATTGTAAAAATATCACATCCTGCATTGTAATACTTACCCCAGGTCTGTTATAAATGACACATTTATTAGGTTTGAAGTCAATCGATGAAAGTGCTCCATCTAACATTGGTTTATAAGGCACAGATTTTCCTGGTTCTACCCCACAGCTAGCACTTACTACAACTTTTGGCTGAAAAACATAAAATTCACAATTTAATAAAATTTTTGTTACATGAATTTTATAAAATCAGTTTTCAAACATTGTAAAAGAAAGGATGATGTTGCTCCACTGATGTTTAAGTTCCAGTGGTTAATACTGAAAGTGGTTTCTGTAAAAATTGTAAAGCTTTTAGTATTTGCTAATAGATCAAAGACTAAATACCAAAAAGTTAAATAGATACACAAATAAACCATGGTACTAGAGTTCTCCAGTAACTAACTTGCTAGGAAACATTTAAATAAAGTAAGGTCAGATAAATGAATGGACAACATAAGAATTATATACTAGAATTTCCTTGCAAAGTGCAGTTATGTTTAGTACTCATACATAATTGAGGAACCTTCATACCCCATGCCCCCACATTGTTACTGGACAAACAGAATATCACCAGATTCCTTAGTTTAAAGAATCATAACTAAAAAAGTCAACTGATTAACATGTGTCCTCGTTAACTACAAAGTTTCATGCAATACTGTTTCAGAGGGGTTGCAATTATAAATTGTTGCAGAAGTATATTTATTAACCCAAAATTCTAAGTTTAAAGGGGCATAACTACTAGAAAAATAATTGAATCGTAATTTCCTGTCGATATGCACATTTACATAATATTTCCTTATTATCTACATAGTTTCATGACATTCTGTTTTGTGGTTTCAGACACACAGAGACACAAAAGGATGGATAATTGGATGGGTCAAAAACATTATACCTGATGTAATAAATTGCATGGGGTATAAATATATATAGAGGAAAATGTGAGTTCATTTATTGAAAATATTCATGAAAACTGTTATTGGCTAACCTTTGCATGATCAATTCTAGTACCCAGTTCTTTTGCAGCAAATCCACCAAACACCAGTGAGTGTATAGCTCCTATCCTAGCTGATGCTAACATAGCTATGACAGCCTGTGGTATCATTGGCATATATATAAGTACCCTATCTCCTTTCTCAACACCATACTTCCTCAATACACTGGCAAATTTACTGACCTGAAATTTATAACTATAAAATCAGAGTTTCTCACAAATATGTTCTGCTAATTTTTTATATGCCAACTAACAAAAAATAAACATAATAAAAGAAACTACATTATTATTAACAAAATTAACGGTGCAAAAGTATTTCAGAAATTACACAGTGAACTCAAAATAACAAATTCGTTTTTTATATGCATTTCCAATTTCACAGTGTTTTGACAAAAGGTTTAAATTTTGAGATTTTCAAGGAGTGATATCTACCTTGGAAAATATATATTCTAATGACCAAGAATAACAGTCAATGACAGTTAATATATCCTAACTGTTTATCTATAATACCATTGTTATGTTCAAACTTATTTGATACACACTGTCCATTGTTTCAACTATGTGTGTATCAAGCTTCATAGAAAATTATGTTAAACCCATTCAGGTAACAAACTCATACCTCATCAAGAAGTTCATGGTAAGTAATATGTTGCACTTGTTTAGTGATTGGACTGTCATATATAATGGCCACTTGTTCTCCATTACCAGCCTCAACATGGCGGTCCACAGCATTGTAACATGTATTGAGTTCTCCACCGACAAACCTAAAAGTACCCAAAAAAATAAAACAAAGTGAGAAGAAATTGAGGATCGGATTATTTGTTTTTTTTCTGTGATGCCTTCCTACAGAAAAAAAATAAAAATATAAAAATAAAAATACATTTAATAGCATTGCAAGACCTCATAATTATTTGGACTATTCTAAGTATTATGTAGATGAAGAATATATATGTTATATATCATGTATATAAGGACTCCAGTTTTTTAACTATTCTTTTGTTTGGTTTGAAATTCTATGTGTCATATTCTAATGAGGTTCATATAAAGAGGGGGGTCGGAGGGGTCCTGATCTCGAAATCCTGGGGATAAAAACATGAAATCCTGAAGTCCTGAATTTAAGGAAATTTATACCTGACATTCCAAAATTAGAAAAAAAAATCTTGGATCCTGAAAGGATCAATCCAGAAATCCCAAGCTTAAAAGCACCCGATCCTGTAGTCCAAAAAATATAATAGCCTTTCAAGATGTCATAATTATTTGGACTACCGATCCTGACGTCCCAAAAAAGGTCCTGCCCCCATCTATAAACATATATATCTAATGCCTTATGCAGACAACAGCATATGTGTCTCTAGTCCAAATAATTATGAAGTCTGGCAAGGCTATCTTAAATTTTTCTGGGATGCCTTCCTTTGTAGGCTACGAAGGTGTCCCAGAAAAAAATTAAAATAGCCTTGCCAGAGATCACAATTATTTGGACTAATGTGTCTCTAGCCAGACCAAGGCCAAATGCAAAGGGTTAACAGTTGAAATCTAAATATAACACAAGCTATATATCAGTTCTTATGGTTATAACTATGATAATTACCATCTACTGAAAGGTGGGTTTGAATTGTCGAGTACTTTGTCCCATTTTTTATGCCAAACTATTTGTTCTGCCTGCTCTGCCCAAAAATCCTCCGGTGAATTGATAGAGCGTAAAAAATTATCATCGTATGCTTTAGATGCAATGAACCGATGATGCAAACTGCATGTGCATGAAATTCTGTGTAATCTGTAACCAATGCTGTAATTGCTTGAGCGTGACAGTTGTTTAATAGATGGGAAAATGTGTTTTGAAAAGTTCATGTTGTTTACAATTTTAGTTCAAGACAACCGGAAGTTCTTATTCTAAATAGACATCGGTCCCGGTAACTGTCAACTTTGTGTTATTTTTTTTAAGTTTTTTTTTTACATGAAAAACAAATCCAAATAAGTCAATATAAAGAATAATTTATTAAACGAGTTTAGAACACTCTTTCCAAAAATACAAAAAAAAAAAGATGTACAAAATACATTACAACCAGAGACATAAATATATGTCTCTGTTACAACATACAAATTTAAAATATTGTTATCTTTTTTAATTATTTTTTTTTTTTATGATGATTCAATGTTTGTAAAAAAAGAAATGCAAACATAAACTTATAACTATCTTATAATGTAAATATATAGAACCTTAGTGAGCGCACTCACATACCCCACGTCCCCACATTGTCATTGTAGATATAAATAAAATAAAATGAATCAATCATAATTTCCCGGTGTCGACATCATATCTACATAGCATGTCCTTAATCTATAAGGTTTCCGACATGAAATTCTGTTGTGTGGTATCAGAGCAGTTGCGATGACAAACTGCTGCAGTAGTAAATTGAAGCAAACAAGTTCAATGGAGCGTAACTCCTAAAAAAATTACCCTGAATCATAATTTCCTGTCGTTATGCACAACTACAAAGTATGTCCTTATTATCTACAAAGTTTCATTTATTTGAAGTGAGTTCCTTTGGGAAAATTTCGGCAGTATATTTAGAAAATTCTTGAAAATATAACAGCAATAAGTTGTTTATAATTTTCTATTCTTTTTTAAAAAGCTTCTAAAGACTTATATGATGGGCCTACATGTGTTCCTTTGACACAGATTTGTTTCTTCCCTCTTATCATAAATCACAGTTAAAAGTTAACGAACAAACTGCATAAAGATCCAAAAACGCCGCTCAAAGCCATTTTCAACAACAACTGCTGATTTTTAGACGACATATTTTCTTTAAATAAACATTTTATTTTTTCTAAATATAAAAAAATAAATTATAAACCAGAACTTATCATAACTTACGGAAGCCCTGGAGTGCCATGCAAAAAAAAAATACAACTTGTGCGCACAAGTTACCAACTTGCGCGCACAATTTACTATCTTGTGCGCACGAGTTGCTAACTTGTGCGCACAAGTTACACGTGATCTTATAGACATGCGCTGTTTTGCTAAAGAGATTACTTTATGGAACGCCGTAGCTGCCGAATACGAACACATGTTTAAATACACGAATGCACATACTTTTTAATATCTTCACATAGATATAGGAAGATGTGATGAAAGTGCCAATGAGACAACTCTGCATCCAAATAACAATTTATAAAAGTAAACCATTAGATGTCAATGTACGGCCTTCAACACGGAGCTTTGGCTCACACCGAACAAAAAGCTATAAAGGGCCCCAAATTACTAGTGTAAAATCATTCAAACGTGTTTTTTTTCTATATATACACATACTTTTCATATATATGAACATAGTTTACTTTATATGCACTAACTTTATATATAAATATATATGCACATACTTTTCCTACATATGCACATCGTTTACCTTATATGCACATACTTTTCTATATATGCACATATATGCGCATTTTTTAATTTTTTTTTTTATATATTTGCACATAGTTAATTGATATAGGAAGATGTGGTGTGAGTGCCAATCAGACAACTCTCCATCCAAATAACAATTTATAAAAGTCAACCATTATAGGTCAATGTACGGCCTTCAACACGAAGACTTATATATCTTGTCTGTTCCCCAATGGTTTTATGTTTTGATAAGTTCTTTAACTCCCCAGAAATCACAAGGTGTATCAATAACACATTTACAACCATAGATTGGAAAATGTTTACCAAAAACAAAATGTTCTAACAAATGAAACATAAATAATATCGTATTGATAAAAATAATAACCCTGGCTGCTTCAATCGAATATATAAAATCAGAGGAATACATCAAGCATTTTGTAGACGAAACAGCGAACGTAAGAACGGATAATATTGTGATTTACATTTCGCATTTATTCTCTTGTTGCTTTCATCTTATAAGTTATTGAATTATTCTACCATTTTATTGAAATATATTTTAAAATATTATGAAATTAGAAAGGTTAAAGATGTAGAATATTTGAAACAAGAGACTATATTTTCAATATATCACTGTCAAAATATTACAAAACAATGCACAAGTAAACAACATCGTTTCATCAAACAAAACAACGGTCTCTATAAATTAAACATTTGACATATTTTCAGTATACAACTGTGAACAAATAAACAAACAATGATAATTTTGAAAAATCTGGTCCTATAATTCACTTTAATGGTCATTGTAACACAATGGACAACACCCTGTATGTGATCACTACATCAATAATCAATCAGAAATCTGATTTATGATAGTAAAATTACATTTATGCTCCAGGAACATATTTCAATGTAAAGCTGCACATAGCACTTTTACATAAAAAACCCAAGTAAACAAATCATACTACATATTTTTTTTATATAGATAAGCATAAATTCTCAATTATGAATGTGCAGCAAAATTTCTAAATTTAAAAATTAACAGCTCAAATGTCATGATGATATTTCTGTCGAATAGGCCTTATCCGAAGAAATGTTCAGTCGACTGATATAGAACAGCAAATGCTACAAACCTTGATCTATCTTAACAAGGTGATAACACTATTAACAGAAATTTAATTTCATAATTTCCACATAATAATTATGTATAATCTCTATCTATTATAAAGATATTGATAAAAATTAATAGACTACATCTTTAATATCTATATACGTATTCTCTATTTTATGTAAAACCTTTTAGATCATAGTAAGTGCATGATAGTTTGCACAAATGAGTACTATAGTTAATGCTTAGTAACTAGTAATGAATTTGACAATTGTAGTGACTGGACATTATCTTAATGATGCTCATATATGGAACTTCACAAAATTGTAATGTTCGTAGTTTCCTGGATACATAAAAAAGAAGATGGGGTAAGATTGCCAATAAGACAACTGTCCACAAGAGCTCAAAATGACACAGAAATTTTAAATAACTATAGGTCACAGTACGGTACAGCCTTCAACAATAAGCAAAGCCCATACCGAAAAGTCAGTTATAAAAGGCCCCAAAATGAAAATGTAAAACAATTCAAACGAGAAAACTAACGGCCTTATTTATATAAAAAAAAAAATGAACGAAAAACAAATATGTAACACATTAACAAACGACAACCACTGAATTACAGGCTCATGACTTGGGACAGGCACATACATACATAATGTGGCGGGGTTAAACATGTTAGCGGGGTCCCAACCCCCCTAACCTGGGACAGTGGTATAACAGTATAATACAAGAACGAACTATACAAATCAGTTGAAAAAGGCTTAACTCAGCAGATGGACAAAAAAATACAACTGGACGGGGATGCCTTGATATTTTAGTACCAATACTAACAGAAAATGTAACTGTTCTACATATTTCTGTAGATTTGTTAATATTTTCCATCGAAGGACTTTTACTTTCATTGTAACTGCTTTATATATTTTAAAGCTGATTTAGATTATAAAAGCTCAAAGAGCTTGTTATTGGTATGTTACACATGCGGAATTCAGTTAAATAATAAAATATATAATGGAAATGGAGAATGTGTCAAAGAGACAACGACCCGACCAAAGAGCAGACAACAACAGAAGGCCACCAATGGGTCAAAGCTTTTGCTTTGATTTGATTTAAAGGCTTCCTTTTTTCATTTATTTATGCTGTTACATACTTAGTTCTTTTAGGTAACCAGGATATGTTGTTTGCATGTGCTATTGTTTTAATGTAAGTTATGTGTTTAATATAAACTGTTTTTATGTAATGGATGGATACCCCATATTCTTTCCTTTACACATTCGGACAATAGCCCAAATAGAACTTGTTTGTTTTATTGATTATACACGAATCGAAATTAAGTTTTTATATCTTATTTTTTTTTTGATATGAACATGGAAGTAAATGATAATACTTTCATGATATGAATAAGAAGATGTGGTATAAGTGCCAGTGAGACAACTCCCCATTGTATAACATCAACGTATAAAGTCACAATGTATGAACAGTCAAAAGTTGCAGTCAATCCCCATTGTGCTTTTTGGTACATTGATCCTATTATGATACAATAGCAATTTATTAACCACAAAATTCTTTCTGTGTAACGACTAGGGTTTATAAATACATCTTTTATTTGTTCCAGGTAAAAAAGAAATGTAAAATAAAAGAATCAACTGATTAACGTGTGTGTATTTAAAAAAAAACAACCCAGAAATACGTGTTTAATCCCCCCCCCCAAAAAAAAAAAAAAAATAGAAAAAAAATAATAATAAAAACATGACTAACACAAAATAAACCGTGTAGGAGTTTAAAACTGCGGCAATGTTTTCTATGCGTAATGAATCTGGAAAATACGTAATTCTAACATAAGAACATGCATGCAAGATTAAAACACCCAACGCACTTATAGTGACACTTTGTCAGTTAAAAATGCAAGTTGTTACAGTGTTAACATGTTTGGTAATACCTAACCCGTCATAAAAAGAGTATAATGATCTATTTGACAATGACATCAATGTCATTCCTGTCGAGTGATCACTCCCATTACCTGTCATACGACCTACATGTTCTGATCTGACCATTCCACCAGTGACCACCGAATTTTATCCATGGAATTAAGGAAATTGTAAAAAGTTTGTCGGTTAAAAAAAATCAACATTGTTTCGAACTTTTGGAATTTAATTGAACATTGTATACTGTTTTAGGACTTATTATCCGGCATGACGCATTTTATATCTTTAGTACCGACTTATTTGATCTGCATAATTTTGATAGGTAAGTATTACATTTATTATGAAACTGTTTAAAGTTAAAGGGTATGAGTATTAAACAGATTTTGAATACATTGCATAATTGATGATAACAGTACATATAGGTTTAACCACAAGTATACAGAGACATACAGAATTCTTAACTTTTACTAAAACATGTTTCATACCACGTTTTTTTTAATAATCTGTGTTATTTACATTTTTACTTAGAAAGTAGAATTGAACCCGTCTACATTCTCGTTGAGGTTCTGATATTGCGATATTACCACTATGATATTATTGAAAGATATGGTTATAACCTATATGATGTTCCACTGCCATTTATAATCGACGTGTTCGTTGTTTTAGGAGCTCTATCCAATAAATCGGAAGTACTTCCACGAGTTGTACCTTTATGAACCTTATACATTCTCTAGAAAATGCTATCAGTAAAGTTGTTACTTTTATGTTATAAGTAATTTTTTAAATTTTATGCTATAAGTAAAGTTATAACTTTTAGGCTACTGTACAAGTAAAGTTGTTACTTTTATGCTGCAAGTAAAGTTGTTACTATTATGCTAAAACTGAAAGTAAAGTTGTCACTTTTATGCTATGAGTAAAGTTGTTACTTTTATGCTATAAGTAAAGTTGTTACTTTAATGCTATAAGTAAAGCTGTTACTTATATGCTATAAGTAGAGATGTTTCTTTTATGCTATGAGTAAAGTTGTTACTTTTATGCTATAAGTAAAGCTGTTACTTTTAAGATTCGAGTTTTGAGGTTAAAGCAACAATTACAAACTGAAACCTGCTCAAGCAGAGCTAATGTAGCATTTAAAGGATTTGCGGTCCCAATCTTTTAGATTCTATAGCTATAAGAAGTTTCAGGTAGCATCACGTGTCCATAATAATATTCCAATGTTCACTGTGAAATGCCATTTTAATGCTTTCTGTTTTTTTCATTTGTTCACAAGATCGAATTTCCCTGAATCCGATGCACGTTTAAAGCAATTTTTTTTTTATGTTTTAATGACACAAATAAATCATAGCCTTAATTCTTTAGTTTGACTTTCGGAATACAATTTGATATCATACAGTTGGAGACAAGTGACAACCCTGGTGAACTCTATAGAAAATAGTTTAAAGGAATATATTATTAGATACATTTCACATGTTTTAATTCGTTACTTGTAACCTTCTATCCACACCTAAGATTATTATGTAGTGGCGGTACAAAACAACCTCTTCACGTGTTTTATTGATAATAAAATTTGCCATCACTTGGCCATGTCAGGGTTCTCACACTTGTCACCGTATTACGTTTCAATACACGAAATCACGTGACGAAATAGTGTCATAAAATTGTCACAACTTATACAGCTAAAGTAAATGAAACATCTACAAACAGCGGTCAAATGTCAAAATATTATTATGTCCGTCAAAAATTTCGTTCTTTTCATGTTGACACGAAAAGACTCATTGACTTGTTGATTGTCTTATTGAGAGAGATACTGCAAGACTGTATGACAGACAATAATAAAATCGTATTTGTGTTATTGACAGAGATACTGCAAGACTGTATGATATATGACAGACAATAATAAAATCGTATTTCCAGCTTTGCAAGTCAGAAGACATCAAATCAAAGTGTGTGATCGTATGTTGCTGTTACATAATGTTAGTTTTTCGTTTATTGTTGTATACATAAAGCAGGTTGTTATTTGTTTCGTTTAAATTGTTTTACATTTGTCATATCAGGTAAGTGTTTGCTTACTATGGAGAATGGCTTTTGCTTATTGTTGAAGACCGTACTTCTATACAGGCAATCATACCACATCTTGCTATTGTTATGTGTCATATGTGTTTAAACAAAACAAAATACATATTTTGGACAAATATTATTTGATTTTTTTAATGAATGGCGACTACGATTAGTCTGCAATGACATTTATTAACATCACCTGGTCAAATTCATCCACATAAGACTTCAATGTTTTGTATATTGTCGTAAAATTAGCCTACAGATATATGGTTAAATATATATAGAAGGTGTGAAGTTGGTATGCTCGTATGTTTTTTTTATGTATCACTAACGTATCTACCTTTAAAGTTATTTCAATTACATATCTTTTATAAACTAAACAGACCACGTTTACTCTTTTCTTGCATTCGAATGCTTTTTTTTACATACCAAGAATAAGGATAATTTGTTCATAGAAAAACCGCCAAGATTTTAAAAAGTAATTCTTTTATAACTTGCCAAAGTAGAAACATTTTATTTTCTTCGCTGTAAAATCAATTAGGTTTTTTTTGTTATTTTGCGTAAAAAAATAAATCCCAATTTAGTATATTTTGTGTGTACACAGTTAACTTTATTGCAAGAGTGTTTCCACTCACATTGACAGACCAGTGAATCACATAACTGTACATATGTTATTGAGGAATTGATCAATTTACATAGTATAATTTATTGTAATGTCCTAAAACTTGTACTTCCATTTATTGTATTGTCCTAAAACTTGTACTTCGATACTAAGATAAAACTTAGTTACATATTGCTTCACGTATTTACAAAAGCAAAGTTAAAAAACTCAATATTTGAATACGCATCATCATTACTGACGCTAACCTTGAAACGACATTCTGACACTTGAGAATGGGATTATTCAACGTTTTGATCTGATCCTTGTACCAATGTTGTTGAAGGAGACCAACACCGGGAGATTATTTTCCGAAGGAGTCAATATGTTTTACATCTTCTAAATTCAGTGAAATGTCACCAAAGTCATCAAAGATCCTCATTCTTCTTTGGAATGCTTCAATTCATCCTTCAATATGGTTAATAATTGCATTAAGAGCGTTGAAAATAACTATATGAAAATTCTTATGAAACAATAACAAGACTTGAAAACATATTCAATGCAATCGTGTTTGTTCCAGCTGACATAGCTGTTAACGATGTTGTTGTTGCTTGACATACTTACTACACTGAGATACTCTTAAGTTCGACGTTCATAAGTTAGATAGTTCTACGGAACAAAATGGCAACTAATCACGTTTCAATAATGATGAAACTGAAAGATTTTAAAACATTACAAAGTGACACTTTTTTTAACGGTCCATTAATTTGATATTTATGACGTTTAGGCTTGAATTATCCGGTTCACATCTTTTTTTTTATCTAAATTGTAGCCAGTCATAAAATTATGTCTTCCCGAATGGCGAATGGTGCAAACCACTGTGAACTCACAACAGCAGGTTGAGGTTCTAACAATCGCATGGCTTCTTTCTTAACAGACCACGTAATTATGATCGCCAGATGATATTGTCAGAGGTTTCCCCCAGTTTATGAGTAATTATTCAATAAATATATGAGGAGGAAATCATACCAATCACCAAAAATTTTTAGTTGAAATAGTTTAGATGTATGATACTGAATAAACTCTCGAGTATTCTATTAAAAAAAATAAAAAAATAAAAAAATGTATATTGCGACCATGTGAGGTAAATGAATAAAGGTTGAATTGACCCTACTTCTTTATTAGATATTCTTGAAATATGGAATAAAACAAAAAGATAAACAAATTGTCAGATATAATTATTGACGAGTAACACGTTTATTTATTTACATAAACAATATTTCCGATACATAAATCTATCAATACGTCCCACGCAAGGTAATGACCAATAGAGGTAAATTCATAGACCACTCTCTGAAAAAAATTAATGGCAACAAAATAGTTAATAAAAAATACCGTTTAGGACTATTCATATTGAATATTGATACTGTCAAACATGTAAGAAGTTAATCCACACATACCGTTCAGAACTATTTTCTTTGAACAAAATACTATCATGTATATGACAAGTTTAACCAACTAGTCAGTTCACATAATAAGTCAAAATAGTACAGTCAATATCATTGCTCAATAATTTATTGATTTTCGAATTTAAGTTATTCGTTTGTTCCCCCTTCTAGTTCTAGATATAAACAACACTGCAGATCAGTGGTTCTTATGCCTTTGTCTACCTTAGCTGTATTTGGCAAAACTTTTAGGAATTTTGGTTCTCAATGCTCTTCAACTTTGACGCAACGTTAGATATTGCTACCACTTAGTGTAACAGAAAAATGACGTTAAATTTGAAACGCACACTATCTAATTCGTCCTGCTTTCTTTTTTGGGTAAATGCAAAGTATAACACGCAAGCATAAATACCGTGAGAATCCAATCCAATATGATTTTATAATTAACATAGGATATTCAATTTTACTGCTAGTAATTATGTGTTTTTGTTTTTGGAGGAATATTGCTGCATTATATATTCAACCCGAGTATGATTTTATTCAAGTAGTGACATACAATAGCTTATAGTTATGAAGTTTTCTTACTTTTTAATCGTCTTATAGATGTGTATTTTTGTAATGTGTGCATCATTTCGTTTTGATGGAAACAGGTCATTTATATTTAGTGGAGGAAGGAACACGCGAATGCAGTTCATGCCGTCCCTAGCATATTACGCTTGTGGCGACGTCAAATTATGATAACGGACAAACTTACAAGACATTTTCATTAATCCGTATTTTTATAGATAACCCTGTAATCTTGATGCTATTTGGTGTACCAACTTCAACTTTAAAAGCACTTTTTATTGGTATAGTTATCAAAGCCGAAAAATAATCTTCACGAAATCAAATCTCTGTTTTTTTGGCCGTAAAGTTTTGTGAAGGTATTAAAGTTTAACTCGGACATTTCCGCAAGACATTGCAAATCTTTTGTTTGGAATTGAATATGTAGCTCAGTTTATATTTCAATTCGAATTTTGGGAGCTTACATTAGTACAAAATGATCGTGCTTACAATTTAATGAATTATCTGTCAAAATTTTATATTTTGAACTGAAAAGTTTCCAAATTAAATTTCTGATGGGACATTTCCGTACATCATATTCTTTTGGAAATATTTATGCAAAAATTTTAAATGGAGACAGCCATGTTAACCAATACTGAAATATATCACGTCATAGAATGTTCAAAATTTCTAAGAGTTGCGTGAACATTTCGCGAATTGTTCGAGTTTTATGTTTCGAGTTTGTTACATGGGACAATGATAAGTCAACGTTTTTCGGATAATCTGTGTCTTCCTAAGGCTATGCATATTATATTTTTATTCTTTCTCTATCATAATGTGAAAATATGCGAATCAATCTTTATTTTCATGTATAATTTGAAATATCTATTTCAGCATTTCTATAAAAATTATTTACTTAACGCTATTTTTCGTGGTAGCAGCAGTATCTAACGTTGCGTCTTTGTACTTTATTTGGCCTTTTTAACTTTTTTGGATTCAAGCGTCACTGATGAGTCTTTTGTAGACGAAACGCGCGTCTGGCGTATATACTAAATTTAGTCATGGTATCTATGATGAGTTTATCTACAATGACTGTGTTTATACTATGGCATATGCCTTATTCCCTATCGTGACATTTTAGCTAAGTTTGCATTCGTACGATGGGTGATGCGTGCATAGCAGAAGACGCCAATCCTCATTCGATTCTCTCGTTTTTTTTGTAAATTTTAAATTTATAAAATTAATTAAATATGGCAAAAAAGTCAAAATAACTTTGTCAAGAGTCACCAATTAACACAGACATAATTTAGATGGAAATATCAACTATACATCGTACCAATATTTCCCTATAGGCACCCCACGTTATTTTAACAATTGTGCAACTCTTTAGTGGGACTGGAGAGTCCTTACTGCCTAAAGTTTTCTCGTGTCTGTAAAATGTCGATTTGTGTCGACTCGGTCTGTATACCAAACTGGTAGGTTATGATTTTTCTAGATCAAGAATTTTACTCCTTTGATTCCAAATTTAACACTTAACATTTTATCTTCTACTTGATTTTTACCAATCATTTATCATATCTAATAGATACCCCTTCTTTTTGCAAAAGTTTCCGCACAGGGTCCTACAAGACATACAATTTATTTTCGGCAATGACGATAAATAAATCTGTCAAACAATAGAAAGATTGATACTAAAGCATAAATATTGACCCATATTTTATATCATTTTTGACAAATGTTTATTTCTAGGTTAAAACGATGTGTAACAATGGACTGTTTGATGGAAACATAATGATAAATCGGATATATAAAGGCTTATATATATTTTTTAAAATAATATGAATAAATGATAAAATTTCTTTCCTCTTTTAAACACACAAACACATTTATATATAAATTAAGCTCAGAGAAATAAAAAATCAGTATATATGACAATACCAGCAAGAATATTTTCAAGTTTTAAAGGGGAACGAAAACCTTTTTACAGAGTTCATTTTGAGTCCCTTTTTGGATTTATAGATCTATATCTATGTATGTCTCTTTATGTTGTTATAACGTTTGGATCTGTATGTTTCTTATTAAAACATCATCCAATAGGGCATCCCTATGTAAATAGTTTAAACAAGATTGGAAACAGCTTCACCCTTATTTGCTTAACAAGTGATAGCGTTTAAAACAACACAAATTGACGACGTATTCCCAATACAATGGCAACTGTAAATCTTTTGTAGATTTATATAAATAGCACCACTTTAAAGCATTTAATGGGCTTTATAATTGACATAATGTCATTTGCAAATGCTAAAATGTTCAAATGACAGTTATTCTCTAATAAATATCACACAAAAACTTTATTACTTTATTTTCTTACTTAGCGACATTACACCTTCTAGATACAAACATATTTACTACGTTTGAATGGTTCTTAAGGAAATGAAATATGAGATTTTATGTTTCAGAATATGGGAATATCAAAATGTTGTAGAACCTCAACCTCACCACAACAATATTGTTTGTACCACATCTCAATAGTTAAAAGAAGTTAAACCACAAAACGTGATTTAAAATTGTTTCGTATTTCGACATTTGCGTTTTGTTTTTTGTTGTTGTGAACTATAAATATTTTTTTTTATTTCACATTCACCACATCTTACAGACATACACATTGATGAATTAAAAATTATTTATAGTTTAAAGTTCCAACTCCCTCAGTCAAATTTGATCATAAAATTTATTTAGCATTTTTACGGTCCCTTTTGGTCAACTCGCTCTTAACGCGTCTACGTATTTTAACATCAATGACATTAAAATGTTAAGGTTTGAGCTTAATCTAGAAAATCGTTTAGACACACACATTGTGTTGTTTAGTCTTTAGTTTTCTAAGTTGTGTTTTATAAACTGTTTAGCCTCTGGTCGTTTTTCATATTTCCCCATAACATAGTAATTTTTCGAAACATGAGTTTGGATATCTCTTTGGTAACTGTCGCCACTTTTTTTTTTATAAAATGCTTTTTTGATATTCATACTTAACTACTTTTCCCAATGAAATATTTTTCGGGTTTACATGTTTGAATTAATAAGGTTCCTTTGGTAGCCTTATTTTCATATACATTGTTGTATCGTTGACTAACTAATCTTTTGAAATAGATCGGGACAGAAATCGTATAATTTATATCTTAGAAAATGGTTGTAAACGTGAACATCTACTATTTAAAAACAGACCACATACACAAATTGTTTATCGTTTGTGTTAAACACCTTAAGATATCAGCGATGACCACCAGCAAAAACTAAACGACTACATTTTTTGTCAACTCTATATGCATTTATTTTTATGAAATTTAACAAACTTTTTCTTCTTTCTTCCATTTTGAATTAAACAGCCATCACATAAAACGTATTGTATGATTTAGTATGAAATGAGTAATGGTAGATTGGCTTGAACTCTGAAGTAAAAAATAGTAGATTCATATTGATTGGAGTACTGGTTGATGTTTTTCCAGTGCTGCATAAATAAAACAAACTGTTACAGAAAATCATAGTTCTGTTCTGTTTTATATGCTCACTGGTCTGTACCGAAATCCGAGTAAAATAAAATAAGTTTATTAATGAAATGATCATATATAGCATATACAGTATGAACAATTATTTGATTAAATAAATTGAGAGCTCCTAATTACGGGAAGTGTGCAGAAAAAAATCAAACGCTGAAAGATCATAAATATTTTAGGGAAATTACCGTTTACATTTAAACAAAGTATTATTATTTGGAAAAGTAATTTAAAAAATGAGGTATTGAGGAAATTTAGACATTTATTGAGCACAAATGAGTCTAATGAAAGGTCACAGGTTGAATACAATGGTCAATTCATGTTTCCGAAATTGAGATCCATTGAAATAACCACAAATTGTTTTGTTTTCAACTATACAAATTTTAAGTGATAAAAATAGCAAAACGTGCTTAACTTTTTATAAATTGGGACATGTATGGAGAGTTATCTCAATGGTTCTCATACCACACCTTCTTATTTATGTTGAAATGATCCATCAAATCATATGTTACAACTTTTGATATTTGATCCCGTCATACACTGTCATTGTTATTGTTAGAATATATCGTTTGACAAAACAAAAAAAAATCTGAAGTGTTAAGATATATATTTTATCTCACTGACAAAAAGAAAACAGCTTTAAACTTGATAATGATGGCCGCTTTTATAATACATTCCTTGATGAAAGATAGACCCAAAAAGATCGTTCTGTTTAAAATCATATCAGGAGGTGGACTTTTTACGTTCGATTAAAGATCGATCTTTTGAAGATTGACCTTTTTTTACACAAATATAAACGTTTTTTTTTATACCACAGAGATTTCGATGAATGATTTATGATAATTTATTCCACACATTATAGTCATTGTGTAATAGTAATTAACATCATTTAGTATTGCCAATACATAAGATTATGACAATATTAGGAATGTACTCTTCGGCGTATTGTTACATGTCACTAAGATCATGTCTTTTGGGGAATATTCTAAATATTTCTAAGAGCTACAAATAAGTCATCTTAAATATAAACCAAGATATGTGAATATATTTTATTGTCATATTTGCCAGAGACTGAGTTTCAAACTTTAAAAAATCAATAACATTGATTTGTTTTAGTTTATATCAGCTGTCCATGGTAAACATGACTATATAACTATTCCGGCATTTTGATATATAACAAAAATGATTATTACCTGAAAGTTATGTTATTTTGAAATTCCCAACTTAAAATAAATGATTTGGATTAGCATAGGACATTACCTTCGGCCTTCATCTATTCATATATCATTAAAAGTTTATATTTTTATTCTTTTAGGAATTTCACAAGGGGACCGTAAGTATATTTTACGACACATAATCTGAAGTTGAATATCTGGAATACCTAAGTAATCATACTACACCAAACTCATCATAATGCATGTTATTCATGTCAATTTCACATCACACCTTATTTTAGTCTAAATGCTTTTTTGTAACTCCTAGAAAAGTAAAACCAAGGCCATATCTGTTTACTTGATATACATTCTCAAATTATTTAATGTGTACTTCAGCACACATTCTGCTACCGTTAACTATCATTCCATACATTTGCTTTTATATTCCCGATGAAGGTAAACCAAAACAAAAACCGCTTCGGTTGCAAAAAATGTCATAGTAATATTTTCTTTTCTTTTTTAATTTTCTATTTTCTGTTATTCTTTTATAATTACGATACGGAGTTGATGTCATTTTAATGTGATTGAACAAGGTTTAAGATTCTTCAGGTGGTTTGTCCTTCTAAAACTAACGCAAGACCCCCGAAATCAACGTATTGTTAAAAAATCACTAATATTTACACTTGTAAATACAACAAATGTATTGTACATTGTAAGACTTTAAACGTCTATATTGCCCCAGTTATTACCCAGACTTTTCACTGTAATACAAAACTATAAAACTAATGTTTGTACATTGTGGTTAGATGTTAATATTTTGATGTTCCACCGTTTTATATTGCTCTAAATGTTGTTCAATTTTTTACTGTAATAAAACCAGTGTCATACATTCCTACAAATACATCATACAACAAACATAAAACTTATGTCCATATGAATATTTTTCAGATTTATCAAGAAACAGAACCTCTGGACGAAGTACGTAATTATGTGTACTTACTTATTTTATTGACATTTTAATAGATCAATTTACAATGTGTATTAACAGTTCAAAGATAGGGCAAATGCTTTATAATTCAGTGAGTGGGGATATTGTACCGACAATTGGTTTGCTATAGTTGGTGTGCTTTAACTTTCACTGGTTTTCCACCAGTTGCAACCTGCACCTCCAAATGCAACTGCGTATTTACAAACAAAAAAGATGTTATATGATGGAGACAAATCTCCATAAGAGACCAAATGACACAGAAATATATATTTCATAATTTTCAAAGTTTTATCTTTATGTGATTAGTCAATGTGCAAATCCCCATGTTTAGGAAAAATGTGTCAAATGCAACACAAAAAAATAACCAATCAAAACAAATTTAATGCAGAGTTAAAAGCAATAAACAGTGACCTAAGAATACAAAAGAAACAAACAAAATCCTTTCCCGTCAACACAATACGTATTGTTTCTTTTCATATACTTGTTATCATGCAGTTAATGTAAAGACGTCATCTGCATAGCTACAATATAATGATTCGAGCTTTACTTTCCGTGTAAAATTTGCAAAGCCAAGATTTAATGTTAATTATCTGAAAAGAATCTAAGATCTAAGACTATTACAGATGACAATACTGCACTTCAACCTACATTACTGGATGGTTTGTATTTTATTCGCAGGGAGTAGTGGCCATGAACACATTAAGAAAAGATTCCGCTTTTTGCACGTTTTTGTTTGCTTTCAGTAATACCAAAATCCTGCTATATGTTTTGCACATTTTAAAAATTTTACCTGGTGAATCAAAACATATACATACATGTCTTATTAATTGAATATTCAATAAGTTTATTTTCTTTCGAAAATTCTGACGTTTACACACCTATTTTTTAAACAGGTTTCACATTCTCATCACGAATTCAATAGCTACAAATCCTCGTTGTTTCTCTCCTATACTAGAAACAGTTCATGCTTTTTTTGTTTCACCTGCTTTTAAATTTGCACATCTTACGTAATGCTTTCACGTATATTACTAATATTGCTCCCCTCTGCTGTCACATGTTCAATCCTGTTTATGTTGTATATATTCTTTTATATTGATAGACATTTTGATTTCGAAGCATTCTTCAATGTTATTGAGAACAATCGATACGTTTGCTATATGATGATGCTTTCGGCAAAGATTACAAAAAATCATTTCTGAATTCAAAAAGATACGTTGATAATGTAAACCCTAATATGACTTATCTTCTTTGATACATTTTCAAAGCCATGATGACTATAAATATCTGTTTAACCGCTGTTTATTTTATTGATAGTGAACACAAGAAGAGTAGATACAGAAATCCCATCAAATGCAAACGGTAAGAGTTAATACTACTTAGAATACAAGAAAAAAGCAAATGCTGGCACAAATTTTTGGAATTTTGGATCCTCAATGCTCTTCAACTTTGTACTTGTCTGACTTATAACTATTTTGATATGAGCGTCATGGATGAGTCTTATGAAAAAGAAACGCGCGTCTGGCGTACTAAATTATAATCCTGGTACCTTTGATAACTATTGACATCCTTTCAAAATGTTGTTACTCTAACAGGATTGAATCTTGATATATAAAAGATACCGGTCACAAATAAACGGTGCAGTTTCATAACTACAAACCGGAACTGAAAATCACATCATTGTCTTCATTGTTGCCATGGAAGAATAAGAAAGTAACATATTGTATATTAAAAAGAAAATGTATTTATCACATCAGGATTATGACAGTTGTTATCCATTCGTTTGATGTGTTTGATCTTTTGATTTTGCCATTCGATTAGGAACTTTCCGTTTTGAATTTTCTTAGGAGTTCATTATTTTTGTGATTTTACTTTTTATATTAACAAAACTGAAGATCTATAATATAGCAAAAATCCCAAGACCAATTACAACAAGTTTATAAACAAAAAAAATCTATAAACAACTCTGAAATAATATTTGAGCTAAAGTTCAAAGTATATTCTAAAACTCAAATGTCCATATGTACTGTCTAGATATGAGAACATAACTTTCTTAAACAATTTTCATGGAAGCAATTGACACACATATGACTTGTGATACCTGATATGTATATACCGAAATGATTGTATTTATTAAGTCTATGGAACTATCATGTAAGAGACAAACCTTATACATTATATATATTTAGTTTCTCAAAGTATACAACTTATTTCATTTTAGCTATAAATACACGGAGAACCAATACAGAAATCCAAAGGGGCCGTAACGGTGAGCATCAATTTATTTTCATATACAGAATGTTACACGATAACAAAAAGATTTGGATGTATCACTTTATCACAAGCAACGTACATATTCATAAATTATAAAATATTTCCATATTCATGAAGTACGAGAGTAGATATGGACTAATTATCTTATGACACAGTTATTTTATAGATACTCGGGAAAGATTATATTTTGTAAAATTGAAATTTGAAAAAAGACGGTTAAACTTTTACGTATACTTTATCGAGTCTTTATCGTCCGAGTATTCAGTGTTCCAAGAATAACATGATTTGAACGGTAAAATTACAATTTTTCCGTTTTATAAAACTAGTATGTAATCCAGTTAATTGTTAAGAAAAACTAAGGTCCACCTACCCTGTTAAAGCTGAAGGTAAAAGGACTTTTTAAAAGGTCCCATCTGGTTATATTAATTTTAGTATGTATCCATCATAGCGTTCATTTTGTTTTGTTTTAAGCTTTCATTATTAAGGTAAATCAAAGAAAATTGCACTTGCTCAACAAATGTGTAGATGTGTTAAAAGCTTAATTTAGTCCTTAATATATACGGCTACATAATTAAAAAAGTAAACATAAGTTATATATTTTTATTGTTTTAACTACGAGTCCATGTAATACTAGTCATAACAGACTAATTTGGCATTTTACCTTAAAATAATGAGGCCTTGTCGTATCTAATCCTGTATTTGAAGTGATATTTTAATTTTAATACTTTACCTGCCTAGAAATTTTAAAATTATACTTGTAATTACGCTTTTTCGTATATTGTTTACTACTACAAATGCATATTATGTTAAAAAAGACGAACTTGCTAGCCTAGAGCGAATACACAATCCATTCACTTTGAAGCCATAGATGTAGTATTTTGCTTTCAGACATTGAAACATTGTTTATCGATGGTTTGTATATAGTTGATCCTATATACCCTGCTTCAAACCCTCATGTTTGATGCTATGGAAATGTATACAGTGTGTAGTGTTTTGATATATAATCGTGTCTTTTGTAATTGTTAGATTTGAAAATTGTGAATAGGTATTACATTTCTGGTGACGGCAATACAAGGGTTGTCAAAATATAGATGGAGCGACAAACAGGGAAATTTTAGAGACATGTATCTTTGTGTTTACAGATTACATATATGTTAAATGATTATGTAGAGGAAGGGTTTATAGAGATCCACCAATACAAACATTCGAAATTTATTTAAATGGCTTTTAATTGTAATTTACTGTTGTTTATATCATCATTTTTTGTACGTATTATCAAACCGTATATTCTTGTAAGTTTCACGCGATCCTAACGCTAATTATTGAAGTTGTTATGCCAAAGTTCCAATTTAAGAGTAAATCAAATTTGACTTTAACTTCGTGGTACATTCTATAATAAATGAAACATATCCCTGTGACTTTGGACTTATAACTATCTTTGTAGTACACTTATTTCTGCCGTTTTTTGTAGTTTATTTTATTTTAAATAATGTATGCAAATTTCAGAAATCTTTCTACCTACAAATACAACCGAGAGTAAGTAAACTATAAAAATGCAACTAACTTGATGATTTCTTAATTATTTAGAACGAGTCAACTAACTTAATGACTTTTTAATGATTTAATACGAGTAAGATTCAATGGTCCACATTATGAATTATATTATATTTATAGATTATCGTTGGTTATCTCAACGAGTATGATTTTCTTGCTTGAGCTAAAAGGGCGAAAGTGAGAAAAGCAATTGAGTTGAAATAACCAATGATAAACTGTGTATCTCTATTTTACCTATGACGACGTTGTTTATTTCATTGACAACGGAACGTGCACCCTTACTTTCTATCGATATGATTTTGTATCATTCTACTATGTTGAGAAAGGAATATAGTAATTGCAAAGGAATATTTCGAAAAATAGCGATAATATAATATACTTCAAATGCGTATGTTCACAAGAAAAAAATGACACAAATGTGTGTATAATAAAATATATAAAACCATGATATAATTCAACAATGCTACATTTGGATCATTGTTTCTATCTTGTTGCTAAGGTCCCAACTTACCTGCACTGCCCATGACAGATTCATAGAAAACAACCTCATTCATCAAATGTATATTAATATTTGCTTTTATCTCATAATAACTAATACAAGCCAGCACGCCGATATGAACCTATATATATATATATATATTAACCCAGAGCTACACACAAACCAATTGAAAGCATAAATATTCGTGTACTAGTAATCACTTGTACTTTGTTTCGTCACTTGACCTGTATTTTGAAAATAGTTTCGGCATCATGTAAAATATGATGATACATTTGAGGAATATTGCTTTTTAGTTTCAATCAAATAAGAAGAAAAAATTAAATGAGCAGAGGAAGATCATGTATAATATTCAACGAAATTGAAGGCAATGAATTATGTAGGTTTCTGGCATTTGTTTAAACTAAAATTAAATAACATACTGCTTACTTTTAGTTATTTAAAACAAAATTGTCTGACAAAAAATATAAATATTTTTTTCCAACCTTAATCCAGAAAGAATGTATTGGGATATATCTATAAACATATTTTACCATAAATTTTAAAGCAAATGGTCGAATTGAGGGAACAAATAGACTGAACAGCAGAGTTACTAATGGTGCGGCTCGTGACGGAAGTAGCGTCATCCTTACCCCAGTACAGGAGGGCGCAGTCCAGTCATTAAGAACCATGTTGCAAAACGGACAAGCACGCGGAACTCCAAGATTAATAGGTAAAAGTATGACCATTAGTGGCCGTCGGCTGTTTTCTGCTATTTGGTCGGGTTGTTATCTCTTAGACATTCTCAATTTTAATATAACATTTAATTGGTCATTTGACATCAACATTATTTTGAGGACTTATATATCAAATTAAAACTGAATTGTATTGTATTATTTTAGGTGCTTTAAGTTGTGCAAATTGGTCATCGGTACTATAAGAACGATAGAAGTCTCATTTTTTAAAGCAGAAAATGATTGGAGATTCTAATTCAAAAGAACTGTGGTATATTGTCATGTTTCTGTTCGATCGAATTTTAATGTGAAAAATTAGCGATAGTTTATCAATTGCTAATTTGTAAATAGACATTTAATATGAATACAACAATTCTGACATAGCACCAGATATATCTTAGGAATTCTTGATATTCTTAAAACTAATATATTTTTCATTTAGGGTTTTTAATTCCAACATCTAATGGGCGCACAAGGTTACGACTTATGCCAGGTAAGTCATTCTTTCAATCTAATGTTAACATTGTTTTAAACCTCAGACAAAACATTAGAAGTACATGTATTTTATCAGACACAAAACACACATTTAAAAGTAACGTACAATTACCATAGCTTCCAAAATACGAGATTGTACATTGTAATTACCCATTTCTCTATCAATTTGTCAAAGCAATATTTATATCTGTAAAGAAATATATACCATGAAAACAATTACAAGTGCATCTATACGTGTAATGTTTAATCTGTATTGAGTGTACATGTTTGACTTCCAGCCTACCTTGTTCGTGGGCCTGATGGTCGGGACAGCCTTAGGCTAGGTAAAAATGAAATATATCAGAAATCATATCATCAGCTACATATAACAATATATCAAATTAAGTTTATAAATACTTACAGAATAAAACTGCTTTTATGCAAATGCCCAAATAACGCCTAATTTTTAAGCGTATATGATAATGTGGCACATTTCTGCAAAATTGTGTATATAGTTTTTATAATAAAGCTCTGCGCCGGAATGATGTTCGTAAATACTTATATTCCGCTTTTACAGCAACCACGAGCAAATAAATACTAAGCTTTCGCATACTTGTGTATCCAGAAGTTATAATCTGCTTTGTGTTTAAGTTAAAGTGTTATTGAACTTAATAAAGCTATCAATTTTTTCAAGACAACCGAATATTTAGAGTTCGAGTTCCTCTTGCGGGTATACTTTTGGCATCGGTATTTTGTTTTGATGAAGACTGCATGGAAGCCTGTAAATAAGACATTATTGTTCATTTCAAATGTACTGGAACGTTATAATCAAACACAACCTTTCCCATATCTTGTTAAGATCAGATCCATCTGTTCTTCGTAAACATTTCTTCCCTCTAATTCACGAACTCTAATGATAAAGGAGACGTAAATAATTTTTGCCTGAATTATGCTTCATAAAAATAAGTCTACAAGAAGGTGTATAAAATAATAATTCATTGTTGTAATATCATTCACCAAACTAAAAAAATATGTTGTATTTTAATGATAATGGTTTTTGGGATATATGAAATGCATTCAAGCGTTCATTACTAGTAATACAAGCAAATTTATTTTCAAATGTCCCTTTCAATAACAATATTGAATCTTAATACTCTCCTGAACGATATTTATGCGAATTATCTTTCGACGACAAAGTGCTACGTAAGTTGGCTAGTGTATGTATGCTGCTGTTTGATTGAAGAATATTAATATATCATATCATGCTTTCAAATTGCATAGTCTAACAACTAGGACTTGAACAAACTTCGTTTCAGACGCTGAGCAATTTTTCACTAAAGGAGGTAACAATTACCTGTCAAAGTAGCTCACCATCCTTGTATATCTTCCTTTGGAAAGGACAATATTACTCTGTTCTTCCCCTTAGACATATTTATCCATTATTAATTGTGATTAAAAGTTAATAAAAACAACCAAACATCTTATGCTTTTAATCCGAGTATTGGTTGGAGATGAAATTAGATACCTGCAAAATATTTTTTTTTATTATAGAATAGAACTAAGCTGGACAAATATGAATTTTTATTTTATTTACCAACATAAATACATTTTTGTTTTATCTTTATGACTATGAATACACTAGTTGCCTAGTAATGTTTAACGCAACCAATTAATCAATACCCAATCAACATTCGATAAATTAATCAATACCCAATCAACATTCGATAAATTAATCAATACCCAATCAACATTCGATAAATTAATCAATTAATGGCTCAATCAATTTGTTAACTCTTATCGACTAAATATAATACCGCTGTAGTGTTTAATATTGGTGGTGTTATCAACGTTATTGTTTAATATTGTAATTAACAAGATAAAAATTGAGTATGTTCAGAATGTAATCCATAGTTAGAGAAACTCAACTAATGCTAACCTATTAAAATATCATTTAGAAATAACACTGAAAAGGATAGAAGTAGATATTTAGATTGTTTTGATTATAAATGATTGTTTTGTAAAACTTTGTCTATATTTTGTTTTGTACAAAAATCACCTCTTTTATCTCACGTCTGGACCGTTTTTATTTTTTACTCAAGAAGAACACAGTTTATTGGTGAAGAATTATACTGACCAGAAAATATGAAGGATTATTAGATATGTTTTTGATCCATTAATGACATTTCAATTGAACAGAAAATTAAAAACATTAGATTTTAGTAATAATTTGCAAATCTGTTTTTCATATTTCCACTGTTAAGAAATCAAAATTTCAGATTAAAGCAATCGTTTAATATAATGTCCACTATAACAGTATGCATTAACGCATTTGTTAATAGATTTGTTTTTATAGGTGTAAATGTTTTATTTTTAAACAATTAAGATTAGTTCCAAGATTTATTTTACGTTTTGAATTTTTAATTAAACAATAATCCGAGGGTATATTCTATATACTACAGCAAACACATTTGAAGATGAAACTTAAATAAAGTTTATATTGAAATGACAATTCTTAAGTACAAAGAACTTTTTAATAATTTTTGCTGAGTTAATGCTCACATATATCTAATTGATTCAAAGCAGGTCGAGGACGTGTAGATTCTAATGGAATGCCTTTGAATATAAGAACAATTGTTGCTGCTGCCAGAAGGGCCAACTTACTACCAACTAATGCTACAAGCACTGATCCCCAGACAAGAGGTAATTATATGATCTACCAACTAATGCTACAAGCACTGATCCCAAGACAAGAGGTAATTATATGATCTACCAACTAATGCTACAAGCACTGATCCCCAGACAAGAGGTAATTATATGATCAGTTTACTCTCCATTCGCACTGTCATCTTACTGTCAACTCACCAACTAATGCTACAAGCACTGATCCCCAGACAAGAGGTAATTATATGATCAGTTTACTCTCCATTCGCACTGTCAAGTCACCAACTAATGCTACAAGCACTGATCCCCAGACAAGAGGTAATTATATGATCAGTTTACTCTCCATTCGCACTGTCAAGTCACCAACTAATGCTACAAGCACTGATCCCCAGACAAGAGGTAATTATATGATCAGTTTACTCTCCATTCGCACTGTCATCTTACTGTCAACTCACCAACTAATGCTACAAGCACTGATCCCCAGACAAGAGGTAATTATATGATCAGTTTACTCTCCATTCGCACTGTCAACTCACCAACTAATGCTACAAGCACTGATCCCCAGACAAGAGGTAATTATATGATCAGTTTACTCTCCATTCGCACTGTCATCTTACTGTCAACTCACCAACTAATGCTACAAGCACTGATCCCCAGACAAGAGGTAATTATATGATCAGTTTACTCTCCATTCGCACTGTCAACTCACCAACTAATGCTACAAGCACTGATCCTCAGACAAGAGGTAATTATATGATCAGTTTACTCTCCATTCGCACTGTCAACTCACCAACTAATGCTACAAGCACTGATCCCCAGACAAGAGGTAATCATATGATCAGTTTACTCTCCATTCGCACTGTCAACTCACCAACTAATGCTTCAAGCACTGATCCCCAGACAAGAGGTAATTATATGATCAGTTTACTCTCCATTCGCACTGTCAACTCAACTGGTCAGCCTTCTGTCCACATTCATGGTATCACTCCAATTAATGATCATTACTTTTTATCTATATCTATATCTATTTTTGAAGTGGACTATTTAGACTTGAATGAAACAAACATACATGGTTGTATCTGTATCTTTAAAGCCTTAATATCAATACACAGACCAACATTCGAATTCCGTTTTACCATATAACGCAAAAAAGGGATCACCATTTTTCACTATTCAAATCGTTTACTTATTTTATTTGTACCTTTGTGACATTCCAAAATAATATTCTGTAAGGCATAAGCTGCGATCCTTGTTATCTTCTGCATGTTCGATATTAAGAAACTTAACAGTTTTTGGTCGTAATATCTGCATGTCAATTTTATGTTTAGTCAAAAAACTATTTTATAACCGCGCGGGAATACTCTACAAACGGTTTTGGCATTTGTCTAAATTAGAAAATTATATCTTGACCTGAATGGTCATTAGGCTAATCAAAGCTTTTTAGTTACCGAACCACATTCATGCATGTGTTTTTTTTCATCTAAAACATAAGATACCTTAGTCCATTGAAAAAATCTACTGCAATTTGACTGAGAAATCACTGAATGCAACCACGAAAAATGTTTTTAACTAGAGTCGCACATATTACCAGGAGCGGTGTAAGACTAATTTGTCTGTGTATTTCATCCTTTTCATCCTTTCCCGTAAATAATTTCAATTATAAAAGATGTAAAAACATTTATAAAAGTCATTTAATCTGTAGAGCATTATGACATTATAACTTTCTAAAAATAAATATTGTTTTATTTTAGTTCAACAAAGAAGACCATCTATGGTAATCCTCAGACCAAGAACTGGACAATCAGGTACTTTATTAATTTATTTCTATTAGATTACAATTTAATGATTGTACCTCGTAGTGTGCAAAATAAGCATGTTAAAGCAGTATCAATTTAAATATAACAATATCAATATGACCACTTAAACAAATGAGTAGAAGTATTGCAAGCATTCTGACACAATAATTGAACTACTAAAACACCTGCTAGTTGGTCAATACAAGTCTGTCCAATAGGAATAATCCACGATGCCACTCGCATGATCGATTTTTTTTCATACGTAAAACGTATTTGTTATGAGTAATGAAATGTATTTTTACATTAAAGAAGTATTCTTCTTTCAATAAATAATGTAATATATTACATTATATACTTTAAGAAAGTCATCGATGGAACTTGTAGAACGTAAGGCAAATAAAGATATTTCGATTTAAACTAACAATTAAGTTTTTGAGTTGTCCTTTCTGTTTTTCGGCTTTTAGCTTTTAGTGTCACTAATGGAGATTAAACTAATCAATCAAATTAAACTTAATAAACAGCAACTATTTGACTATAATTAGTTATTAAAGGTACCAGGATTATAATTTAGTACGCAAGACGCACGTTTCGTCTACCTAAGACTCATCAGTGACGCGCATAATCCTTTCCTAATCAAACAAAATACTTTACGAAAACTCAATCATAACATAATTTTTTTATACTACAGGCACAAGAAGTTCTACTCGCACTAGTCAACAACAGAATAGAATAATACCTCAGCGGCGACGACAAAATGAAATCCGACGTTCACAGTCAAGTCGACGTTCACAGACAAGTGGACGATCACAGACCAATGGACGCTCACAGACAAGTGGTCGTTCACAGACGAGTAGACGTCCACAGACGAGTGTGGACGAGGTAGTTGAAGTTACAATAAACCATACTGGACCAAATACTGCAGGAGCTGTACCGGCCGGTGTTCAGACCGAAAATGTTCCAACGACTCAACTAGATCAAAACTCCCAACAGCAGTCAAGAAATAGATTTTTGGATACTGTGAGAAGCATGCGAAGGACTCAGACATCAAACAAGTTACCAAGTATGAGGAGATTAAACGTTTTGGACAGATCTACTGGACAATTGACGACCAAAACAATGGACAGATCTAACATTGACACGTCTTCTCAGAATCGTCGCGTTAACACACTGGCAGATAGAAATAGAATGCCTGAAACGAACAGAAACAGGATACCAGAAAGAAACAATAACAGACTACAGGATACACGTACAGACCCAGTCGATTTGTTTAACTCACCAAGATCTGTAAATCTAATTGGCGACACCGGCAGTTCAAATGGTCAGTCAGGTGATCAAACTAGAAAAGTATCTATATCAATTAATACTAACCAAGGCGGTAGTAATAATAATAATGACAAAACAAACGTGCGATCAGACACTAACTTGTCTCAAGGCGCTGTGTCCATGATTGACAACTCCAAATTACAAAATAACAATCGTTTTCAGAACTTTGGAGCAAAAGATCAGTTAAGTGCTCAAAATCGTAATGTTTTTGATCGGCAAAGTGGTAATAATTTTGACGGTCAAAGCCAAGACCCACATAATTTTTTGACACCTGTTAACCCAGAGCCATTCAATCAGAATGATGTTCATCACAACAGTAATAATTTTAATGATCCTGGTTTACAAGGCCACCACCTAGATGTTCACAATAACCTTCAAAATACACCGACATTTTTGTCATCATCATCACAAAACATAAACCAAATACACACACCTAATAATAATGGACAAAATTCAGGTTTAAGTTCACAACAGAACACACAAGCTGATCAGTTTGCGCCAAATAGTAATTTAGTTGGACATCAAACATCTGTACAACGTAATTCACATACTTTAATGAACAATCCAGATCTTCTAAATGATCAAAACATTGCAAAGCTACAAAACAATCAGTTGTCAGGTTTGACACTAAATGACATTTTTCCAGGAATGCAAATGGGGAACAAACAACAAATACTGAGACCATTATCAAATCCAACAAATGAATTTCATTCACAAAATACGCACAATGATAATTTCAACCAACCAACTCAAAACTCGTTTCAAAGTAATAGTAATTTTCAGAACATAAACCAACAAAGCATACAAACTGCTAACCCTAAAATTCAAAATATACAAAGCACACAAACTGCTAACCCTAAGAATGAAAATCTACAATCACTTCTTCAACAAGTTATTACAAAATTACTTGCAACTAATAACAACATTGGCGCTACACCTGTCATTACACAACCTGTCACTCACAATGACATTCCACCGTCGTCAAATAACAATAATGGCTTATCATCATTGGGAAATAGTTTATCATCTAACCTTAACACTATGAATACATTACAACAGTCACCAAGCACTAGCACAGGAGTGGATAATAGTCACATAAATATGATTGGCGGTATACAACATCATAATCAAGCTAACACATTACAACAGAGACCAAGCATAAGCACAGGAGTGGATAATAGTCACATAAATCTGATTGGCGGTATACAACATCATAATCAAGCAAACAAATTACAACCGACACCAAGCACTAGCACAGGAATGGATGCTAGTCTCATAAATTCGATTGGCGACATACAACCTCAAAATCAAGCTAATACATTACAGGCACTTTTGACGAATTTACTACAACAAACACCAGGTTCAGGTGGACTAGCAGTAAATCAAAAACCAATTCATTCTACTCAAAACATGATAGGAAACAAACAACAAACACAAAGTGGACAGACAGCAAACAAACAACAAGCATCAGGATTGAGTGGACAGACAGCAAATCAAAACCAAGTTAATTCTATCCAAAACATGTTAGGAACAATGCAACAAACACCAGTATCAGGTGTACCATCATCAAATCAAAACCAAGTTAATTCTATCCAAAACATGTTAGGAAACAAACAACAAGCATCAGGATCGAGTGGACAGGCATCAAATCAAAACCAACTTAATTCTATCCAAAACATGCTAGGAACATTGCAACAAACACCAGTATCAGGTGTACCATCATCAAATCAAAACCAAGTTAATTCTATCCAAAACATGCTGAATACAATGCAACAAACACAAGGTTTAAGCGGACAAGCATCAAATCAAAACCAAGTTAATTCTATCCAAAACATGTTAGGAAACATACAACCAGCACCAGATTCGAGCGGACAGGCAACAAATCAAAATAAACTTCTTTCTATTCAAAACATGTTAGAAACTATGCAGCAGACACAAGGTTTAAGCGGACAAGCATCAAATCAAAACCAAGTTAATTCTATCCAAAAATTGTTAGGAAACATACAACAAACACCAGGTTCGAGTGGACAGGCAACAAATCAAAACCAACTTAATTCTATCCAAAACATGTTAGGAACAATGCAACAAATACCAGTTTTAGGTGGACAGGCATCTAATCCAAAACAACTTAATTCTATCCAAAACATGCTGGATAGAATGCAACAAACACAAGGTTTAAACGGACAAGCATCAAATCAAAACCAAGTTAATTCTATCCAAAACATGTTAGGAACAATGCAACAAACACCAGGTTTAAGCGGACAAGCATCAAATCAAAACCAAGTTAATTCATTCCAAAACATGTTAGGAACAATGCAACAAACACCAGGTTTGGGTGGACAGGCTGAAAATCAAAACCAACTTCTTTCTATTCAAAACATGCTTGGAACCATGCAACATACACCAGGTTTAAGTGGACAAGCATCAAATCAAAATCAACTTCTTTCTATTCAAAACATGTTAGAAAACAAACAAAACAATGTTCCTTCTATGTCTACAACGAACTTTGCAACAAAACAGCAACAACATACAGGACAACCAATTTCAAATTCATTATCCAATCCTCAAGACAATGTGTCAGTATTGCTGCAGACATTACTTAAGCAAAACAACTTAGGAACCAACACTAATCAGGATTTGCAGAATAGTAATCAACATTTTGGGCTGAATGGATTACTATCAAATGCTAACATGGTTCCACATACCAACATTAACCAACAAAATAATCCTAACATTTTAAATACACCAACCGACACTAATCTTGCAACGGCACAACGAATTGTTAATATACAAATGCAAAACGCTCTACAGCCTCAAGACTTCGGATTAAGTGGAGGTCATGATATAAGTCACATTAATACATTTGGTCATTCGACCAATAATTTGGCAGCACAAATGAATCCAAACATGTTTAACATACAAAATTTATTACAGGGAAATTCACTTTTGCAAAGCATGCCATCAACCCAGAATCAAGGTCATAATATGTTATTTGGTCATAATCTACCACAAAATAACATGATGAATAACATGTTGGCAATCCCTATCACAAAAAACCACCTACAAAATTCAATTAACAACAACCAAGGCTTACGCCAATTATTACAACGTAACATACAACAAATACTAATGCAACAGAACAATCAAATTATGGGAGCACAAGGATTTTTAGGCCTTAACAATGCAACTAAATCTTTCCCCAATAATCAACTAGCTCCAAGTGATGTGGTTATTGATAATACAACCAGAAATAGTACCGGTACAACTGTCACACCTTCTAGCATTAAGGTTGGAGCTATAGAGACATTAAATTTGACAGTGAATCCCACGAAACCATCATTGTTCTCAACGTTTGAGACTTCCTTCCCGACTAAACAAGTACTTGTGGATACCCTTGGGAGTATGCCAATGGAAACTCTAAACACTTTGCCAACTAAACACGTTTTGGATAATCTTGGAAGTATGCCAATAGAAACTTTTAATTCTTTGCCGACTAAACACGTACTGGATACTCATGGGAGTATGTCAATAGAAACTCTCAATACTTTGCCGACTAAACACGTACTGGATACTATTGGGAGTATGCCAATAGAAACTCTCAATACTTTGCCGACTAAACACGTACTGGATACTCATGGGAGTGTGCCAATAGAAACTCTCAATACTTTGCCGACTAAACACATACTGGATACTCATGGGAGTATGCCAATAGAAACTCTCAATACTTTGCCGACTAAACACGTACTGGATACTCATGGGAGTATGCATTTGGACACTTTAAATACATTGCCAATTAAAACCGTTTTGGATACTCATGGAATTATGCCAATGGACACTTTAGATACATTTCCGACTAATCAAGTACTTGTGGAAACTCATGGAAGTATACCAATAGACACTTTAAATAATTCAGTTGCAATAATTTACCATCCAAATGCTACAACCGTAAATCTTGGAAATAACTTCGGCACTCTGATGGATAACATAACATCAACATATAACACAGGAAGTGAAATATATAATCTAACCACAGACTTGAACATAACTGCTAATAACAACGTGACTTCTATGTCTAACATTACATATATTGGCATGGCTACTTATACTAATCTAACAGCCAATGTTAATGATGTCATTACTTATACTAATATGACAGAGTTCCTGTCAAATGCTACGTTAACATCTAATGCTACAAATGCTATGTTAACATTAAATGCTACAAGTGCTATGTTAACATTAAATGCTACAAGTGATATCGTTAACAGTACATTATTAAATAGTACTAATGTTTCTTCTGTGAATATAAATGATGTCCTACCGACAGCACCAGTTGTTCCTGTCTCATCGACGAATGCAGATCCACACATTATCGATATCAGTGGTAAGTATTATATCATTTAGACATCTGATAATATAATTATCTGATATATAATGAAAGAATATTTTAAGCTTACCATATTTTAGAGGAATATTTTCATTTTATTTGGTTATATTATATAAGATACCGGTTTTTCAATGTTAAGGTGGAATACCACCATTGATTTCTTCTATTAGTCTTTGTTAAATTTGCACTTTCCAAAAAAAAAATGTGCAGAATTTAATTTTGTTTTAACTAAAGAAATACTTGGCATGATTAACGTTTTATTCTGTCACGTAAAATAAAAAATCTCACATAATGTTTAATTGCATATAAGAAAATAACCATTCACTGGTAGTTAAATTTTCAAATTGTGATTCATTTTCTTCCTTGTACAAGCTTTAGTAACATGTAACCACAAATTTCCAAAATATTCTAGAGAAATACAAATTAAAATAATAATGGTGCTTTGACACACCCAATGTATATGTCTATGACACAGATTTTTTTTTACTGCAATGAAATGTAAGATAAATTTCCTTCAACTGTCAAATTCAAGAAAAATATTTTTCCCCCGAACCTTTTTTGTATACAACTTGATGTGACGTGCCATGATTTGGTGGTATTACACATTAAGGGCGGACTCAATTTCATTGATTTTTCTCTAATAGAAAATGAAAAGTCGTGATGGTTCCGACCCAGTGTCTCGCCTACTGTTGCTGTTGTCTATGTTTTCAGTGTGATATATGATTGCTTTGTATCGCTTTAGCGATAAAAGTCGATCAACAATAATTGGGAAAAATAATTAGATATTTTCCTTTAGAAACTATCTTTTGATTGTAAGAAGATTCTGTCGCATTTATTTGGTTTCGTAAGGATGATTTATGTTTCTAATAAATTTTACAAAACCTTAATAGTAGACTGTATGCCAGTATGGTAGTATGTTAGGTTAACTGGAAGAAAAGCTAAGTCCAATTATAAGCATTATACGAAAGAACAGGAAATACTTTTTTTATACTAGCTTTTTTTTTGTAATGTGTTTATTGGCAAAGAACTACATGTATATTAACAATAGTAAATAAGTTCATAGTACATCAGCAAAATCGAGACAAGTACATAAAGTTGATATTTTGAATCCTTCTATAAACATATAATATTATTAATAATAATTTGAAAAAAAAATAGAAAATCTTAATCTGAGGTAGCATGGATTGGGTAGATATTTTTATTACGTGAAAGTTAACTTATAAAATCATTCTATTAGTTGGAGCCAGGGGTTCCAGCAGGTGTACGCTCTTTGCAGTGGTTTATTTTTATAAAATATTATTTTTTCAATAAACAAATTTTGATCATAACAGGCTTTTATCGAAGTTTGGTACAAATCTAGGGTAGTTTTAGAAAGTTATCAATATTTTTAAAACTTTAAGTACAGAGTAAGTGTGCTGTTAACTGGCAGAAAAAAAACTAATTTCATTCATACTCTAAATACGGGAAAACGGGAACCAAAATTGACTTCTGGATACTATCTTATGATCATAAACAAGCTTCTGACAAAGTTTGGTAGAAATTAAGGATATTTTAAGAAAGTCATTAAAATTAAAAATAACGTAAACCACAGAGTGAATGTAATGTTAACTGGCAGAAACAGTCAATTTGTATGCAAAACATTGATTAACAGGATTTCCTTTTACATATGTTACTTCTGGATACTATCTAAGGATCATACACAAGGCTCTGTCCAAGTTTGGTAGACATCAAGGATAGTTTAAGAAAGTCATTACAATTTCAAAATCTTTAACCACAGAGTGAGTGTTTGTGAACGACGAAATGTAGGATAGCTATGTATCGCTTTTTTAAAAGTCACAAGCTCCACAAAAATATAATGAGTGGCTTTGGAGATATTACATGTCTCTCTAGTGATGCTCGAGTCCAAAACATTTCTAAATCTGGAGAAATATGGAGAACTATAAAACTAAAGGGATCAAAAGGGACAAAAAAGTACAGACAAAGCATGACAACGAATTAGAGTTTACAATGAGGGAAACATATTCCAGAATTGAAAATAATTTCCCAAATTTGATAACAGGAAATCGAATGAAACAATATCTTTATATTCTTCCAGTAACGAAATACTGGTTACTGGGCCAAAGAAACCCTCGGTTACTAGCAGTGGTTATAACAACACAAACAGTAGCCTTTTTTGCTGCTCTCGATGTGCTTGAATTTTTTGAAAGAAACCGGATTTCAAACTGAATACAAGTTTTGATATATTTGTTTAAGATTTATGCATTACTTCCAACTTTACTATATCTAATTCATTATAATTGCAGTGTCAACAACAACGAAACCATCAGCATTGGACATATTAGGACCAAATGGAAGATTGACAAGCACATTAAAGAAAAGCTTAGGAATCAAGAATGTAGACAAAGCAACATTGAAAGGCCTGATTTCTAACGTCCTTCGTGATCTGTTCAAACAAAACTTCATTGATCCTGTGAAGGGAACATTGAAAGCTTCGCTGAATTATACAACAATGTTGAATAGTGTTAAGAAAGTTCTGATGAAATCAAAAAGCAAATTATTAAAACTCAGACAGCAAGTTGGTGAGTAAATATTTACTGCTTGAAAAAGAATGTTGCGCTACATATATCTATCTTTATAGTTAAAACCACTCTACAGTGTTAAAATATGGAAAGTTGAATAAACAAAACACTTCACAAAATACAATATTTAGAATTGGAAATGGAAACGGTTAATGAGATAAAGAAAACATAACCCGAAAACAAAGCAGATACTTGCCCAAGGCTTACAATGGGTCTTCAACGTAGCGAGACAATCTCGTACCCGGAGGCTGGATTAAGCTGACCCGCTGTACAATAATGTACACTACTTCATCGAAATGAACGCCATACTGTGCCCATATAGTAGTAAAATGGCTATTGATTTCTACAATTTACTCTCTGTGACTGGTTTTGGTGGTTATTCGCATAGATAAGATTGTCGGTTGGTTCTTTTAAATGGATTCTTGTTACTGTCATAAGGGTTTCACTCAGTTGGACATTTTGTAAATAAAATATAATTTTGTAATTTCTTATTTGCCCCGTATAACTATTTTATGTAACATAAATACCAGATAATAATTAAAGTTAACATAAGCAGGGAAAATTACAAATAAGGCCTGAAAAAGTTTTAATTTTGCACAGTCAAATAAAACCAAAACATTGATTTTATTTAAAACCGTTAAATAAAGGGTACATAAAACTATTTGATGTCAATGTCAAGATCAGTTCTTTAAGTCGTACTATAACCATTTCGTTTTGTGATTGAATTGTAACTTTAATATTCCAGCTATTTTGCCTTCCAAGATGCAAAGTATTCTGAATAGAAGGGGACTTGACGTTGGATCTAAACATTTACAGCACGTTAGCAGCATGTCTCCGTCACCTTTGCCTGTTACAAAATTCGTTACAACACAACCATCAACGATTAAACAACCTACACTAGAAGCACCGACGCCATCTCAGCTTATCATAGACAGTGTCGGAAATCATGGCGTCATTACGAATCAACATTTCGGACCAACCCCAGGAGGAGGTGTTGCTGTTTGGTTTTCTAAACCTTCTCCGACCCCTATTGTCGGTAGTGGAAGCCTTAGTCAATATCATCAGTCTAATCATTTATCCAATCCAGTCATACAATCTTCTGGAGATTTTTCTGTCAATGGGATGGCAGCACCATCTGACATTAATGCAATACCTGTGACGTCACCGGATCACGCTGTCTCTCTTTTCGCAACTTCTAATCCAATAGGATTTAATGACATATTAAATCCTGTAACACATATTCCAAATATGATGACAACAGTATCATCATTGCTGCCCCACAACTACGTAACAGATCCAACACTTCAATTTATGGCGGCGATGACAACCCCAACGTCACAGATATCTAATTTAGGTAAACTTATTTCACATTTTGTGGATGTAGCGTTTAATAGTATATCAAACTATGTTAGTGTAAATGCTAAACCTGTAAATGGTAGTGTTATCACTAAACATGATTCGAATAATACACATTACAGTGTGAAAACAAATAGCACCACATATAATTCAACTGAAAGTACAATGCCTAGTGATAACCCATACAATATAAGCGGTCAAATAAACTCAACTCTAGATACAAGAAACACTGGTTTAAACATATCACAATCACATTCTTCCTTTGAATCAGTTAGCGTTAATGCTAATACATCTGACATCCTGAATCAGAATATGACAGTAGTTGATAATAGTAGTATAATAGTTAACACGACTACACAAGTACTTATTACGCCAACATCGACCGTAACTACTACAATGATTTCAACGAGTACAACCGAGGCAGCTACTACTACTGAGCCTGGAGAATCCATTCGACTTCCGGATGGAACAATAATTAACGCTTCAATGTTAGAAAACATGGATCCAGAGCAGGCTGAAATTCTGTCGGAATTGTCAGAACTTGGAGCTTAAAGTGTTAGTATATCAATGAGTCAAATATGTCGTTTTCATGGTCGGATATGTTGCTGATCATGTGCACCAAATAATTCATACAACTCCGTGCCTTTATTATATCTATGCTCTAATTGTGAGTAAATTTTACTCTAATTGAAACAAGGGGTAACATTTTAAACACCAAGTTCTACGAATTATCTCTGATTGAGGTTGTAAAATATTACAAGGCAGAAGACGCTATTTCCGAGAATATGAATTATTTGAGACATACACTGTATTGTGATGTTGGGGATATATGCTATGCGTTATGTACTGAATATCTACACAGTTATATGTTAGGTCTCAGTATTCAGTATATAAACATCAGAAAGCAGTAACCTGACATTTACATTCACCGTCTACAAATTAAAACCAACTCCGATGATAATCGTTTACACTTAAGCAAAGTGCATATGTTTATTATAATTAAGAACCTTATAGTTTAATTACGGTTGCTTTGTTTGTTAATCATTTGGGAATTACCTTTATATTTTTAGGATGGAACATCGTGTAGAGATCGTCTACCTTACTGTGTATGAACAAACAGACTTTATTCTTCACACCTACCTCTGTTCATTTTCTAACACATCTTTTACACAAAACAATATAATCTCATGTGCTTTATATGTCATGGTATATCATAGCATTATAATAACCAATGTATAGCGTTACACTAATCAACACATAACAAGTGTCAACTATGTACTGTCCATGTGTATGTGTATGTGTATTGCATGAGCATTAATTGAAAAAGATAATAAACCATTGTTAACTATTTATTATGTTATAGACTTGTACATCTTTTTCCATTTCCAATGCTTTAAGTCAATGATAACGTTTTTTCTTCAATGACCTTCAAGTAAATAGTCAATTGATAAGGATGTATTGACATTTGTCTTTTCGTCTTTCTTTTTTTTACCAGATGTCATCAGTTGTCGTTGACTTGTGATTTTTATTGCCTCGTATATACTTTCTTACATTTTAATATATATTTCAGCTTCTCCCTCAGGCAGCTTAACGGGACCAGGTGGTGTTCCAGTATTCATGCCAAGTCCCGTATAACGGAAGTTCTATTCGGAAGGTCTTGGGACTGAGTCTACAAAACAAAAAGTACGACAACAATGGAAGATGAATTTGTTGTTTTGGAAATCATTTCACCAACATCTACAAATAATAACTGTTACAATTTCTTGTTGTTTTTCGATGTTAAAGCATATGATTCATTCAATTTAAAATTGTATCGTGTCTTTCTTGAGAAACGAGTTATTTGATTTTGATTCAAATGCAAATATTACAATACGCAAATAGTGTATTTGCCAATTATCTCTTTTATTCTGCTATTAATCACACACACACAAACACGTAATCAAGTTGTTACGCTTTGTCAATTTTAGATTGGTTCTAATGTAACACAACTACTGAAAAAGATTACATAACTCATCAAAACTAGATTTGCTTTTCCTGCTAGTTCATAGACAATGAATAAGGAAAACAACTTGTACGCCTGGTATTTAATTAGAGTCAATGATGGATTTGGCAGAAAAGCTATCATTTTGGAGATAAGACCTATTTGAACACCGTAATACCAACTTTATATCTAACTATGTAATCGTACAAAAGAATTTGTTGGTAGTTATATTTAGTAGTGAGATTGTTAAATCAGGTACTTTTGACATACCTCATATCAATATATTTTTGACAAATGCATTACAAAGAACTAATTATCTTTTTGTTACATTTTGTATGAATATCTTTAGGAATATTTTCATGATTAACATATTTTCATGTATAACTGCATTTACGGACCTGTTTAAAAAGGGTATGCAGTTCAATATACCACGATGTGCAATTATCTGCAATCTGGATTAATCGTTTTTAATAAGGAATATTATGAAAAGTCTACTTATAAGTATCAGAAATGCATAATTTGTTCATCATTTTGTTTTATATTTGTACAAATATCATGTCATATTTATAATAAAACATTTGTTCGTATTTCATGTTGTATTCATACTAAAAACTGACTTATGGAAGCTGGCTTGTCATGTTTTAGATTTTTTGTCAGATTTTCGGAATCCTCAATGTGAATACAATTTTGACAGCTAATGCCCCTTTAAAACGCAGGAACAATTAATCGTTTTGTAAATTCATTTCTTTATGATTTATTTTGAACAAACGACACACAGAAAATCTGCCTCATTGGTATACGGAGGACATCTTAAACTGCCACATTTTGTTCGGAGAGGATAAAACAAAATGCCATGTTCGTCTTTATTCTTGTTGTCCAACGTCTCTGGATTTATGTCAACACATGCGAAATCCTTATTGTTATGAGTATAATGATCACTCATCAGATATCCATCATACTCTGAATTCCATCCTTTATAACAAGTCTTCCGACCTAAAATATTTTGAAAGTAAGAATTTGATTAATAGTATTTTGCCCACACCAAATACATTGTCTATCGTACAAAAAAATTAGGATGTATTCACATACGAAATAACACGAATGGTCTGTTCCGTAAATTGTTTGTCTTTAAAACATATTCATCCGTAATAAGATGGGCGAAAGATACCAGAGGGACAGTCAAACTCATAAATCGAAAATAAACTGAGAACGCCACTGCTAAAAAAGAAAAAAAGACAAACAGACAAATAATAGAACACATCACACAACATAGAAAACTAAGGACTAAGCAACACGAACCCCACTATAAATATTATGATATTAAGACGTGCTGTTTCATCTATAAGGATGTTATGGTTATATTTAATTTTCCCTTTACAATACAAAATATGTTGAATATCACCTTATATTTTCAAAAATATTTAGTTTTTTCGTTGGACACAAATCTTCTATGTTTTAAGGTTCATGTGGACCCTATGGCTAAAATGGCCGTATTTTCACCTCAAAATTTTCTCTCAGTACAGGCAAACCTGTGCATCTGGAAAAGTTTTAAGGCATAGCATGCCCTAAGGGCATAGCATGCCCTAGATAAATAGAATTCAAATGCATTGTATGATTTAGAAAATTCATTACTCAACTGGATTTTGCCGTACACTTTTTTTCGTCTCTGCAGAAGACGATAAAATTAACAAACAGTTGAGTTTACCTTGATATGGTCCACTCAGGTACACATTTTAAATAACCAATTATTGGCAGGTATCTATTGTCCATCTAATGTCCATTTCAATTAAAAATGCTCACTTTAATTTTTACCTGTGGGGAAGTTCTCAAACCTGTTTCCCGACTTAGTTTATTTTGGCACCTTCTGAAGAAATGACAAAAAGTGCACGGCAAAATCCTGGTAAGTTTTTACTTTTCTAAAACATAAAACATATTTAAAATTCATTTATCTAGGGCATGCTATGCCTGAATTTTTTTACAGATGCGCAGGTTTGTCTTTACTCAGAGTAAATTTTGAGGTGAAAATACGGCCATTTTAACCATAGGGTCCACATGAACCTTAAAATTTTAGAGAGACAAAAACAGTTTCACCTGCAAAGTTGGATATATTCATAACAGGATTTAAGGGTACATAAGTCAATGTAATAAGAATAATTTATGGAAATATAGACTTCACAAGAATATGAAACATATGAAACAATATGTCAAACTTCAAAACTGTCAGGTGCACTCGACTCTTATTCGACTTTCCAAGATTGGTGATTTTCTCCGGTCACTCCGTTTTCCTCCACCCGTAAAAACTGACTACCACGGAATAGCCAAAAAGTCGCGATTAAAGTGGCTTTTAAACACCAACAATCAATCAAAACTGTGAACATATCTATTAGAAATAATTAAACTTCTGTCACTAACACCAAATTCTCAAAATAAAAGAAATCTTAGAACATAACTATATATAACGGAAATTAAAACTTAGAAAAATAATCGATAATATAACGTATGAAAAATATTTGAAACTACTAAAGCTAGATAAAAACACTTAACGTGCTGAAACAAATCACGTCGTCCTACACTCTTATGTTGTTTTAGTAGAGTCTGTTATACAATAAAGTCATCAAAAGGACAGGTTATTTTCATTGGGAAGTTCAGTTATAATTATCACTTCTATAATCAAATAAAAAAACTATGCCGCAATTATATAGATTTGTTTGCTGAAAGAGACGTTCAGCCACAACAATCAATCAAATGCAGTGAACATTGATCTTCAAAAAGTTAGCTAAGTAGAGTGATGCTTAAATGAGGAAAATTAGACTGTAGACGACTATTAAAAGTCTAGTAACCACATGTTGGGCAGGATCTGCGTACGCTTCCGGAGCACCTAAGATCACCCCTAGTTTTTGGTGGGGTTCGTCTTGCTTATTCTTAATTTTGAATTTTGTGTCAGGTGTACTACTAGTATTGTTTCTCTGTTTGTCCTTTTCATTTGTAGCCATGGCATTGTCAGTTTATTTCCGATTTATGGATTTGAATATCCCTCTGGTATCTTTCGTCCCTCTTTTGTAACAAAACATCTTCTTGTGTTATCTTCCTAAGTTAAGTGTTGACGAGTGTAAAAAAATCAACTTCTAATTTTCATAGTTTCATTTATGTAAAAGATTTTTTAAAACCGTAAAAGCAATATTTACGGTTTCACCAAATTTTAAATTTATGCGAACCAGATAAATGAATGTACCTGTTATTATTATGACCGTTGATCTGTGTTTTGGTTACAAACAGAACATGGTGCTTCTTTGTATCTCAAACTTTCTGACCCTCCTGACGGCTTTCCTGATGTACTAATCCGATATTCACCTCCAAATATCTTGTCATTGCCAATGATTGGTGCTGTCCATTCTCTGGGTCATTAGGGAGACATAAATAGTTAAAACCACCTCCTTTAGTTGTATGATCATTACCACCCACTTGTCCTAAAGAAATTTGTTAAAGTATTTCATGATGATAAAATTTTCTTAACCTTATCATCAGTTTTTTTAAATACAAACAAATGCACATTATATACATATGCGTATATGATGTTGTATATTTGTTTGTGGTATTATCGTGTTGTTATGATGTTATGTTTTCTGTCTTTTTGAATACCTCCATTCGTTAAAATAGTATACTTATTTTTGTACTGTCGAGTGCAGAACATAAAATTGTTAAAACTATCTGTCATATTATAGAAGATGTATCCAAGGTGCGATCAGATATCATTGGATAGATAAAAAAACCCACATTACATCATAACAAAAGATAAATGACAATAAGACCAATTACAGAAACATTAATTGAATGCACAACAAAATGGTATTAACTCAAGTAACCCGCCTTAATTTACAGTTTCTAACTCCCTATGAAACAACGTGTCTTTTAAATAAAATGGTATGAAACAAAATTAATTATCTAGTTATTTCAATTACCTGAATATACTATTTCAGCCCTTTTGGGCAACATTTCTTTCCCCAGGGTATATAAGTTACTCCTTCAAACATAAAAAAATCAAGACACAGTTGATCATCAAGTAATTTGTAACAAGCATTGTTATATCAACTTTTCAGCAGAACAAAGTCTACGGTTACTAAAACATTTTTAATGTAATAATAGCTCTCTAATTGTATTGAAAGTGCTAGCTGTTATTAAAAATGTTTAATATATGTATATAGTTATCAAAGGTACCAGAATTATAATTTAATACGCCAGACCCGCGTTTCGTCTACATAAGATTAAAAGTTACGCTCACATAAAAATAGCTGATCAAACAAGTACAAAGTTGAAGAGCATTGAGGACCAAAAATTCCAAAAAAGTTGGGACGAATACGGCTAAGGCAATATATTGCTGGGATAAGAAAATCCTAAGTTTTTCAAAAAATTCTAAATTTGTAACAGGAAATTTATAAAAATATAAACCTGAATTGGAAGTTTTGCTCGTAGACGGACATTCGTCTTTCCTAGAAGTATGTAGGTAATGTTTCATCATATCTTTCAGTGACTGGTCTGATGCTGACAGGGTATAGTCCTTACATTTATGGTTCTCGACATTGATTATGACACTTGCTAGCACAATTGTCATACATATAAACATCAAATACATATTTCTTCTGCTATTGAAATATAATACAAATGATACATATCATTCTGATTTACTGAACCTCTTCAATATCAAACCATTTTGGCTTGCATTTTTTACAGTCAGCTGACATTCATGTTCGTCCTATCCATTCGTTGATTTTTATGTCTTATTTGTGTATCCAACCAATTTTATCATAACCAAATAAAGAAATATTTTAAAGAAATTATCGGAAAATTGTAGTAGTTGATACGGATAAAAGTTGACAAACTCCACTAAATGTATCGTTTATTATGGTTTCGTGTCATGTGCATTCAAGAATTTTTCAAATGTATTTTTTTTAAAAGGTATCGAAAAAAAAACGTTTACCATACCTATTTTATTTTCCGTGTTAAACCTCGTTTACCATATTACCTTTTTTTTATTTTCCGTGTTAAAAAAAAGTTTACCATACCTTTTTTTATTTTCCGTGTTAAACCTCAGACTGTTACACAGTTTATATATTAGTCCTATGTTAAACTGAAGTATGTTATGTGCACAGCAGTATACATTGTTATTTATGTTTGTTTTTTTCGGTTAAATAATAAATGAGATATTTGCGTGATATTGACCTTTCGTTATGCATACATGTATGTCTATTTCAAAACATTTCCCAGAAAGACGTAAAGCAACTTTTGACTGTGTTTCAAAACTATTTACATGGGGTGTAACAGCCAATAGCAGCACTTCATGAAGCGACAAAACAACAACAATCTGAAGGGATCAATATCAAGTTTTATATCCAAATTGTATCATTCATTTCAAATAACAACTACTTACTAATTTCAAGCGTATTACCTTCAGAATATATCCCATAAATCTATTTGAAGTAATTGCTATGAATTGTTTCAAATAATATAAGATATATAAACTGTTTACTGTACCAGTCGTCGAAATTTATCTGTACGATAGTTGCACATATTAAATTATAGCTGTTGTACCAATTGAAAGCATGGGCAGGCGTTGGAGGTTACCTAAATGGATTGTTAGATGATCTCTGGTTAGAATAAGCACAACATGCTGATATGTTATAAAGCATCCATGCACTGCTAATTCTCTTTTTTTACTTTAGTAATTTAGAGTTTTAAATCAAACATTAAAATTTCGATTATAGCGGTGACCATGGATTTGACAGCTCATGCCTCTTACTTGGAGTTCAGTATTTTTGTCATTTTACTATTTAAGTCAACAGCTTGTGGTATATAAGTGAATTAATCAAAAAAGGCAGAGACGTATTTACTCAACGTTATTATGATATTTTTGAGACGAATTTTCATTTACTATTAAGAGTTCTTAGCTGTTATTTCATTGAAGAATTGATTGGCAGTATTAACTTACATTTCTACCATTTGAATATACTTTGTACAGTATAAACGTACAACGAACACCACAAGAATAGGCAACGAGCTCTACAAATCAAACACCCCAAAAAGACAAAGAACTGTACAGTTATCTCTAGCTAAATAGCATTTGCATAATTTAGATGAATGCATTTTTCTTTAAACTATTAATTGACGATTTTTTTTTATTTAGAAGTGGAGTTTCTTCAGTATCATTACTATCGTCTCGACTCGTATCAACTTTGTCAGAGTTTCCGTTGAATGTGTGTAGCATAATTGTGTCGGAACTTAAATTGTCAGATTCGTGAGGATTAGTATCATGAACTGCTGCTTGAGTCGTTTAAAGATCTCCAAAGTTTCCGTCCAATGATGCAAGCTTGACATCATCTGGCCCACTTGGAGGATCAGTGTGAGGAATGTTATCTCCAGTATTCGCTGTATTTCCGTTTAATGTTTTGCCGCTCACACCTGTTATTTAAGTTTCAGAATCAGAACCTGATTCGTTTATAGTTTTCTTCAGATTCTTCAAGTCGGCCAAAGAACAACAAGGAGCACAATCACAGAAGCTTCTATACAGTAGCTGACAGATAAATGGAAAATTTTCACAACTGTCACAGCATTGACAGATACAACATTCTTTAGAGGACTTGAAATATTAATCTGTGTCATACTCTTCCAACTTCTTTTTGGAGTAGTTTTTCTGTTATATTCTTATTTCTGAAACATCCTTTTCAAGTTCCTCCGATGGCTTAGTTTTTGCAAAAACAGAGACTATATTTGGTGATATCAAAACGACTAAGATCGAAAGTTTTTCACTGAAAAATTTTGTATCGGAAAATGCGCCTGTGTTTTGTAAGATTTGTAAATATAGTAGTAAGGGCAGTTTTTATTACTAAAAGCAAGGATTTGTATAGTAAGACCATTACAATATTGTCCATACGTGACAAAAATAAGAAAACAACTCGATACATGTGTACTAATAAATCACGTTCCGATATCGTTAGTGACGAGTATAAAATGTAGAAGTAGTGGCGAGTAGCGAAGTCTCGCCGCGGAAGAGATTACGATAAACCACGAGATTCCAATCCTTCTTACTATACAAATCCTTGCTAAAAGGAAAAACCTCTTCCGAGCAGTATAACAATTATCTACTATGTAATTGAAATGATCTTCATCAATAATATCATTTTCCTCAGGAATTTCAAAAATTGTGTAAAGAAAAACTGCTCATGAAATAAGAAATACGTAAAATATCCAAATGAAAATATTACAAATAAATACCAGCATCAGACATGATCGTAATCGATAAAACCTCAAATAATTGCATAAGCTAAAGATCTCGAACAGTAAGAAAAAGACAAAGCACATCACAAATGACACAAGGTGTAATATTTCTTCAAGCAACATATCACTTGTTTAAACACTGAGTTCTCCGAATTATCTCTGATTTAAGTTGAAGAATATTTTAAAATTTTAACGTTAGAAGATGTTATTTCCGAGAATATGATTTATTTGAGGCGTACACTGTATTGTAATGTTGGGGATATATACTATGCGTTATGTACTAATTATCTATACAGTTATATGTTAGGTCTCAGTATTCAGTATATAAACATCTGAAAGCAGTAACCTGGCATTTATAATCACCGCCTTTGAATTAAAACCAACTCCGATGGGAATCGTTATCACTTAAGCAAAGTGCATATATAAATTAAGGACCATAGTATAGTTTATATACTGTATTTGTTGATTATTTGGGAATTGTCTTTATATTCTGAGGATTGAACATCGTATATAGATCTTCTACCATACTGTGTATGAACAAGCAGACTTTATTCGTCACACTTTACTCTGTTCATTTTCTAACACATCTTTTACACAAGGTGGTGTTCCAGCATTTATGCCAAGTTCTGTGTAACGGATGTTCTATTCGGAAGGACTTGGGACTGAATCTACGAAACAGAATGGACAACAATGAAAGATGACTCGTAGTTTGGGAAATCATTTCAACATCATCTACAAATAATAATTGTTGTTTTACGATGTTAAAGCATTCGTATTATTCCATTTACAATTGCATAGTGTCTTTCTTGAGATACGAGTTATTTAATAGTCATTAAAATGCAAACAAGAAGCATATCCCTATTAGGGACCTTCTGGTGTTGTCTGTTTTATGGTTTAGTTGTTGTCTCTGTTACACATTCCCTATTTCCATTCTCAATTTTATGTCCTTTGTCCAATCCTTAGACCACCATGACAATAAAATGGTTGGCAAATATGTAATATACAAGTACAGAGGTAATTCTGCATTGAATACAATGTTCCATGTTTCAAATATGATTTCTATAGCTTTTAGAATGATCATGTGTAGTATGTTTTTGTCAAAATAAGAAAGCCGTTTATATAGCAAACAAAATTGATCAAGAGTGTTGATGTGAATAAAAGTAGACTTCGTGTGTACGTTTATGAGACAGCCGCCTAACGACAAGGAAGTCTTGCACAATAAACATGCATCCATACATCAAGACAATTAAGCTCTGACTTGATCCTGTTGTTTCTAACAATATGTGTATAAAATTTAAAAAAGACTATAAATCTGCCATTCGAACCACATTTGTAAAGCGACACTTAAAACAAACAAAGACTCATGAGCTGAGGGCAATATGTTTGGGTAGGGTGATATTACTTTCCTAGGACTGTTTACTCCTGAACTGGCATGTGAGAAATGCGGATCGACATGTTAGGCTAGTAGTGAAATTAAAAAATAATAAGATATGGTATGATTGAAAATGAAAAAATGAAAAAAACTCGCCACTAAAGACCACATGCCATAGATGTAAGTAAGTGTAGGTCACCGTAAAGCTTGCAACAATTTTCAAAACCCAAAATTTCACCAATCAGCATTGCACAATTATGTAACAATTAAGGTGCATCCAACCACCTTCACAGAGATGATACTGAATAATAACATAATCATCAGCATATGTGATCGAAGTTTAACGCCCAGGGCCAAATAATGCATGTATATTTGTGCATCATGTAAATGCGATATGAATATGCAACCAGATTTGTATTAGTGTAGTTTTACTATATTTTACTTCGTCTTACAAACGATTTCGGCCTCAATTTTCAAGTTCATCTAACGAAAAATTTTAGACACTTTCTAAACACTTATGTGTCTACTTCATTTGACTCAATTAGTTAATGTGGAAGATTTTAACTTAATAAGTCATTTAAAACGCCCCAATTCAAGCTTAAATATGAAAAATCTACCAAATATGCCATAAATCGTCATTTTTCAGATGGTTTTTGTCAAAAATGAAAGTGGCCGCATCCGTGTTCATCCTCAACCTTTATATATATTATGTATTATCATCAAATACAGCTTACCTTTCAATATTATGAATGAACACGAATGCGGCCACTTTCATTTCAGACGGAAACCGTCTAAAATTTAACTAAAATGCTACAATTGTGAAGATTTCAGTAATTTAGCATGACTTAATGATGCTAGTACCCGATATATGTGCATTGTGTTGTCAAAAACAGCCCATATTTATGTAGCAGAAGCATTCTACTTTGCAATAAATATCTAAACGATTACATTTTCACAATTTTCTAAAACTGCTATATTTTGAGGCCAAAAAGGGGTCTTACTGAACCTCCTCCATTGTTTTCGAGGTCTTTCACAGCTTGCTGTAAGTATTGCTTGAACGGAATTCTTTAGAAGATATCTCATATATATGCGTATTGAATTACAATGATAGAAGACTATTGCAAAGAAATCATTCATGCAAATACTGATATAATTTGTTCTGCAATCGTTTTGTATAATACAGAAGAAGTACTTACATTTATGCACTCACATATAAGCGAATCATCGATCAATTTTGATAAATGTCAGAGCATTATGTGGACATTAAAAAATCCGAGATCTATTTAAATGGAAAGGCTGAGCTATGAAGGCTCAATTTTCAAAGTAAATAGTAAATTTGGATAAATATCGGAATATTATATTGATATTACAAATTCGAGATTTGTTTGAATAAAAAAGATGACCTATGAGGAGTTTTAATTTCCAAAATAGATAGTATCAAACCACCATCGGCTAAAAAGTCCTGAGATACCATGTCATGAAATGCCTAATTCTATCGTTCTGAATAGAGTTATCTATGGATTTTATAACGAGTAAGTCTTTGGTATTGCTTGATTTCAACTAGAGTTTTAATTTATTAAGGGAAATAAACAAGCATATGTAGAGTTTTATCATTAATTAGATAATACCAAACAAAAGTTGGAAAACATCGATGTGTTTAGGCATTCAAGCATATATAAAGAATATTTGTTTAAAAGATGGAATCATAATAAAATTGAGAATGGAAATGGGGAATATGTCAAAGAGACAACAACCCGACCAAATAAAAAACAACAGCAGAGGGTCACCAACAGGTCTTCAATATAGCGAGAAATTCCCGCACCCGGAGGCGTCCTTCAGCTGGCCCCTAAACAAATATATACTAGTCCAGTGATAATGAACGCCATACTAATTTCCAAATTGTACACAAGAAACTAAAATTAAAATAATACAAGACTAACAAAGGCCAGAGGCTCCTGACTTGGGACAGGCGCAAAAATGCGGCGGGGTTAAACATGTTTGTGAGATCTCAACCCTCCCCCTATACCTCTAACCAATGTAGTAAAGTAAACGCATAACAATACGCACATTAAAATTCAGTTCAAGAGAAATCCGAGTCTGATGTCAGAAGATGTAACCAAAGAAAATAAACAAAATGACAATAATACATAAATAACAACAGACTACTAGCAGTTAACTGACATGCCAGCTCCAGACTTCAATTAAACTGACTGAAAGATTATGACTTCATCATATGAACATCAGGCACAATCCTTCCCGTTAGGGGTTTAGTATCATACCATCATAACATATATGAGAAGAACATAATCCGTGTCATGCCAACAACTGTTTTTAAAAAAAATAATGTGTTTAGTTCCGATGCAAAGACCTTATTGCATCGGAAGTTGGTTTTATATTGCTGGAGGAAAAGGGTATTAGATGCATTCTCAAAGTTATGATGATGTTTTAGTGTTTTCATTGTATCTTTATATATTACATCATATTAAATAATAATTGATATCTATGTAAAAGAGGCCTTTGACAGGATGATAAACAAATCTGACGACACACAATATATTGTTTTAATCTAAACAGATATCTTACAAAGTATGTGATACGACTTGGAGAATGACATGTATCATATGATAGAAATATTATGTGACAAGATTTTCAGAGTGTTGCATTATCGAAATCCTATTACAGGGTAAGATTTTTATAATTGCTTGTTAATTGTTTATGGGATTGGCAATATTTACCTATGATAGCTTTCTTATATTAAGTTAAGATGCCAGCCAAACGTGAATCTAACGGATGAATATTGTGAATAATAAAAAACAAATTCAACGATATATATATTATCATTCTACGGACAAAATGGACAACAGCGATATTGTAACGCGAAGGGTCAGTGTCGACACATATCTGAACAATGCATAAAACAAATACAACCCAACATGTATTTCCAATTGTACAGCAATCAGGTAGTACATAGTCAAATGGAATCAAAATGAATAGTACGTGTTGTTCAACAGATAAGTTAAAAAATAAATATACAAAAATACTACACAAACCATTCTTGCACACTTTGTATAAATATACTATAAGAATAAGGAGATATGGTATAATTGACAATGAGACGACTATTCACCAAAGTTCAAATGAAGTGGATGTGAACAATAAACCGCAAGTACCCGGCCTTCACCAATAAAAATAAACATAAGATACAGACGGCTATAAAAGGAACCGACATGAAAATTTTGAAAAACAATAATTGAAAAATTTAAAGGCCTTATTACATTTCTACTTGAGGAATAAATTACCTCAGTTGTATTTGGCAAAACTTTTAGGAATTTGGTCGTCAATGCTCTTTAAACTTCGCACATTTTTGGCCTTTTTAACTTTTTTGAATTCGAGCGTCTATGATGAGCCTTATGCGTCTGGCGTAAGTATAACATTTAATCCTGGTATCTATGATAAGTTTATTTATATCAGAAAAACATGCTAGTACATGATTTGTGTAAATATACTGACTGACTTTAAAAACACAACACGCATTTTGTAGAATTTGTTTTACCAAATCATTTTTGATGATCATACAACCACTATTCATGCTTATCATACTTCATTCGCTATGTTTAACATGTTTTCAGGCACCAAATGCTCCTCATAAATATAGAATATAAAAAGCCATGTATGTTTGACCTTTCTAATTCTGTTTCTAAATGGAAACTTGCTTAATAGTATTGGGACAGTGGTGTAATACCACAGTATAAATATATAAGAACAAACTATTAGTTTAGTTAGTTGAAAAAGGTCTGACTCATTAAATGGACAAAAAAAATATAGCACAAACATATTGAAGGCACAAAGACACAAAGTACCTATCTACTGAAATCTAGTTCAAAGAAAATAAAATCTCAAACAAAATCATTTATTATACTTCACGTTAAAATGCAATATTCTGAATGGCTAATTGTAATACGAGGGTATTAATTTACTCTATCACATGGCTCAAATTCTATTATTGGACTGTCAAAATAAAATAAAATAACATTTTGCTTCATTTCTGTTGATTTTACTGTTACCTGTAACGTTGTTATGTACGTGATATTAAATACCTTTTTTTTTAAATTCATCTGTAAAAGACAATAATGATAGGACATTCAGTATAATAAATTAAATAACATATAGCTGAGAGGTTGATACAACAGATTAGTACCCCTCGAAAAAAGCATTGTCAACCTTGGCTTCGCCGCGGTTGACAATATTTTCTCGGGTTAACAATCTGCTCTATCAACCTCTCAGCCATGTGTTATTTATATAGTATCAAAGAAAGAATATCAATCCGCGCACATTCAATTAATTTCGTGTAAAAACTCGTTTAGGAACACATAGACTCATGTAATGCAAAAATATAAGTGTAGATAGGATCTAGAACCATTAGTGTTAATAAGTAAATAGCAAAACAAATTCAGTTATCTCAACTTTCAATTTATCTAAAACAAAATCAATTCTATTACCGATAAATAAATATTCAAAGATTTAGAGCTAAGTTCTATTCAAACAATAAATAATATTACTTGGATCGTATCTAAATTTACAGACTCAGAAAATACATCCCCGTAAAAATAAGAATGTGATATCCCGTAAGAAACATGTTCGCTACGGGAACAACCAAACTTTTTTTGTAAAACTTTAGTAAAGGACAAAACCACAAACACATTGTTGAGTGTGAATTCGCATTACTATAAGACGTGTTACGGTACTTGTCTATCCCAAATTCATGTTTTTAGTTTAAATGTTTAATGTTATATTTGTAATTCTCATCGGATTTTGTCAAATGTGTTGACGTCTTTTCTATTATATTTATGTGTTATGGAAAGAAAAATTAATCACCGCCTTCATTCATTAGATTTAATTTTGTTCAACGTAATCTGTACGATAACTTACGTTTGAAGTTGGATTAATAACAGACTGGACATATATATTATAGTTAATTGCTATTAATAAGTATTAATGGCACTCGGGAACCACATTAATGAGATAATCACAGATTATCGGCGACAATGATAGATTATCGGTGTAAAGTATACTTTACGGTTGTAAATGCATTTACGAAATTATCGTCGACAATCTATCATTATCTAACATAAATGCATTAACGATCGACAATCTATGATAGATCAAAGCGAGAACCACATTATTGGAAAAGAACAGTTTAACGGCGATTCGTAAATACATTTACGCCCTGTGTTCAGTAGCAATTCATATGTACCCAATCACAATGCGTTATCGACTATGCTAATTAATTCCGATCAATCATATCCATCGATACAAATGACAACACATTCGGCCGCCATTTACAAACAAACTGCAAAATGGATCGTCTAGCTCGTTCTCATCAACCATCAATTGACAGTGTGTTAGAGCGCGTCTCAACAGTCCTTCTTCAAACACAAAGAAAAGCTTAATGTGGGACACTAGATGCTGCCAGCACGGATAAAGAGCTTTCAGAATTAATAGAAAATCTATCACGAATGGAAGGTACGTACATTTGCTTCACTGTACAGTCTTTATTTATATCATAATCTGCAGTCAGCACCGGGGAAAATTTTAAAGATTACACACCTTAATTATGGATAAATTTTATTTCAATGTTGATCTGAATATATACAAGAGTACTACATTGTTACACATGTTACATTGTAATACAGTGTTTTTGAAAATTAATAGATCTACGAAATAAAACTACAAAAAAAACCAGCATCCATGTTTTAATGTACAGTACGTATACCTGGCCAAAAGTATTCGTCACTTACTTTTTTTTTGCTATATAATTCATATAAAAACACATTTTTTCAGAAAAATTATTTTGGAGCATTTATTTGTTAAGATTTTAACCTTATTTTACATGATACCCAAAAACAAATAACAAATTAGAGGTTTGATCCACTGAACATAAAAGATGTAAGTGCAGGTGGTGCATGTTTTTGGACAATGAAATATGTTTAAACTTAACTAAGTGGTGCATCAGTGAACTATCGACACATTCTAGATTATTCCTGTAATGCCCATTTTTTCTTGTGATTTTTTTAGAGCAATTCGTAACCCATTTTATTTTATACTATATACCACTATATTTATTTCAGATAATAAGAGCCTCTATTTTCCTTTCTTTAAGTTCCTCAAAAAGATTTAAATTTCTATTTGATATTGATATATATATAATGTTTTAGTAAATATTGCTACCAAATTTCATACATCAAGGTACATAATGTTATTATTTCCAATATATATCTGTTTAAAACACAATTCAATTCAATAGTTCATCAGTGGCGGATCAAGAAATTTTCATAAGTGGAAGCCCACTGATTGCCTAAGAGGGCCCGCTCCAGTCACGCTCTAGTGATTACCTATATAAGCAACCAACTTTTTTCTCAGAAAGACCCCCCTAAATCCGCCTCTGTTCATTAAAGTCTAACCACATACAACATAATTAAAACACTAAAATATATGTATGTGCCATTCTTATTTAAAAGAATTATGAGAGACTATTAAAATACATTTATCATATACTTAGCATTGATATGATAGCTTTCGCATATGTGTAATGAGATGAAGTACACAAGCCATAATTGCCCACCCGGGCTGACAACCCTTATCAGGTGCATCTCGTGCACAAAACCCATAATAGTGCCTCTCGTGCAAGTTACTTCCGGTATTCCCGGTATTGGTTGTTTACTTTTTAAAGGTCAGATGACAACTGCCAGTTGGACATGTATACCTTACAGTCCTTCCATACACCGAATATACTAGACCTATTGCTTATAGTATCTGCGATATGGACTTGACCACCAAAAACTTAACCGTGTTCCCATTACATGTGGTCGGAGTCAAGTGAAAACTGTCTGACCTTGCAAGGTACGCGCATACCAAATATAGTTATCTTATTACTTACAATAAGAGATAATTTAAAATTTCAAAAAATCTTAACTTTTTTTTCAAGTAGTCACTGAACCATGAAAATGAGGTCAAGGACATTAGACATGTGACCGACGGAAACGTTGTAACATGAGGCATCCAGATACAAAGTATGAAGCATCCAGGTCTTCCACCTTCTAAAATATAAAGCTTTTAAGAGTTTGCTAAAGCCGCCGCCGGATCACTATCCCTATGTCAAGTTTCTGCGACAAAAGTCGCAGGCTCGACAAAAAATAACGCCGAAGAAACCGTGTTTGTTGTTTCTTTTTTTAAAGGATTTATAAATTAATCAGAAAAGTTTGAATTGATAATGGAAAAATATTATCAATACTATCTCTAGGTGAAATGAAATGATCATGATTCGTCGACTTTCTTGTATTTGAAGAGTCCGACTCATATAAGAATAAGAAGAGAATGACAAGGAGAGGCACCCACTTCGTTCCTATAGAATGCTGACAACTTATTGAAAAAGTGTACCTCTAAATTCACCAAATATGTAGTTAACAGGAAACAGAACACTCATCAGTGAGGCCCAAAATTCCAAATAATGCTTAGGTAATCTATCCCTGTATAAAAAGATTGACTGTATAAGAGAGGTGAGAGATATCACAGCGACATTCAAACTGACAATGTCGTGGAAATAACGAAAGACGACGAAAAAACAGTACACAAAACACAACATAAAATAAAGACTAAGCACCCAAAGAATCCCCCCCCCCCTGGATTCGCCTATGCCAAATTTACAAAATTTTTGAAATAGACATTCTATAACAGATTACAGTCAACCAACTCATGATGGCATGATGGCGTCCGTAAAATTTTTGAAGCAATGATATCAAACACCCTACTTAGAACTCTTGGTTGGATAGCTTCCTTGTAAGCAGCAACCCTATATCATAAAGGAATTCATAACTAGATGGAATTGAACAAAAGAAATGGAACTATTTATTAGAGAAAGTAAAAAAACATAATTGGTATATATAAATTGTTTACATCTTTTACTATGGGCTTTTAAAGTTTAATAAAGGTGTATAATTTATGATTTTATGCATCTTACATGCGTGTTTTCACATGAATTATAGTATGGAGCTTCGAGGTATTTGTTAACTTTTAAATAACACATTTTCACAAAACAGGCGAGTGTGGTAGGTGCAAATTAAGACTTGAAAACGTGTAAAAGAAAAATATGTCACACATCACCTCGCTTCAAATTCTATCATTTTTTTTTATTTTTAGGCTCTATGTTGATGAAATAACATTAAAAATTTACAGTACTAACAAATGAAGTAAATGGGTCAAGTAAAATACCTTTCTAGTGAGTCATAATATATTTACAGCCTGACACTTCAATCGGTAGCAATACTAGGCAAATTGTAAATGACCGAATTAAGAGACGTTTTGATAATACTTATGATCACGAGGAAAAAGACTGATCGCATCATATAACGTAGATTTAAATTTTGAAGTTCATGTTTTTTGGTGTTTTAAAAAGAGATATTTCATATAAAAAAAAGACAATTTTTACAATGTCATATAACCCATCCACATTTCATGTTCGTCAATGTAATTTCACTTTAAATCAATTACAGACAAATGTCACAAGAAAGAAATGACAAATAAAGAGTTAAATAGTTATTGAAATCTTTGTTTGCACATTATCGATGATATTTGTTATTTTCTACATGTTACAATATGTATGCTTGTATTTTTTTTAAGGGACAGTAAAAAGAGTATTAAGGAAAACCTTCTGCCTCGTCGTTTCTATTATGTCATTATATTGCCTTTATGATGCTCATTTTTTGGTTCGATATCTTCTACAAGTTATCAGAACTCATCAACGAGACCATGCTTATATTTAATACTCCAGATGTGCGTTTCGTCTACATAGACCTAAAATCAAATTAGTTGGAAGACAAAATCATTAACGACATTAAAACCAAGTCATTAACGAAGTAGAAGACAACTGCAAACAAAACTTTCAACTTCATGACAAAATTTCCAATTTCTCAGCACTAACATACCATCTGCTTCATCGTTTGGCGTTTGCACATATCAGTTGATAGGTTAATCTCGTCCATTTTAACACTTTACCATATTAAAGGGGTTGTACTTCTTTCATAAAAACTGCGCCAACAGAGTTGTGAGGAATTTTGATTATAATTGACACACTACATAGATTTCACGATCACCATCATCAATTGATTGACCGATGCAAATGTCGGTGTCTTAACTCACAAGGACATGTGTTTGCGGTCTCATATCTTCAGATTCATATTGTACCAGAAATGTGGTGTGATCTGTAATTTTACCGATGGTGTCCAATGCCCGATTGTGACATTTTGACGTATTGATTTGCATAGGCGGTGATACTTACATAGCAGGAGACGCTTACCGTGTCAACGCACCCGGTATCGTTCTTTTTGGACGTCATGCGATTCTATCAGTTTTTGCTTGTTCCCTGCTTTCGTGTCTTCTTAATCGGTATATGAGATGTTAAGTGTTTTATGGATAGTAATTTGTATTTACCCAACAATGCACTTACAAATGTAACATAATAAGAACAGACTTTCTCTATGAATACTTGGAATCAGAAAAAAATACAGCAGTAAGACGATTCTCAGTATTGTACTTTGTTAATCTTATGACAGTTATGATTTGACATTTTAAAGTTTTATGGTGATTTATATATTTTTGTCCATTTAAAGAGAACTATAAATATATTGTATTGTTAATGCTGTAAAGTGATATTTTGTTTTCTTATATAATCACGCCATCAGTATCATATACCCGTCCTTGTTAAATGTGCATCGCATGTTTTTTTTAATTTAATGACGCACTTGATAAATTTTTCGATCAAAATTTAGAACCTGAGCACATCTGACATATTTCACATTAGGTTTAAAATGGAAATCCGGTTTTCTATTGAGTTACATCTTTGTTAAATGAAATAGTTAGCTAATATAACATTCTCAAATTCAGAATTGTGCGGGGTATAACAAAATCACACTTATTTGCAAGTCATGCTCTGTTTATGCATTATAACCCCCCCCCCCCCCAAAAAAAAAAATCAAAAAAAAAAAAATCGCAGTCTTAAAATTTCAAGCCAAGATTGACAATGTCTTTTCGAGGGGTAACAATCTGCTCTATCACTTTCTCAGATATGTGTTATTTAATTTATTATATTGAATGTTCTGTTATTGCTGTCTATTAAATTTCAAATTCAAAGAAATAAGCTGTGAAGTCTTGTGAAAAATCAATACCAATCATCCGTATTTATTAAAGCGCACACTCGATCAAGCGTCTCCGTGAAGGGTAATAGAGTGTTTGCCATGGGATAGAGTTAATTGTCTCCTTGCTATTAACCAATCAGAATCTGGAATTTTGACATGGAGTATAATAAAACACAATATCTAACCGTACTTAGAAAAGAAACATAATAACTAAATACATGAATGTTGGATCTATAAATACCGAAACACGTCGTATAGCATATTCGGAAATAGGTCACGTTCGGTACTTAGCAGACAGACGATGTAGATGGTTAACCACAATCTAAGACGTGTATATTCACTTGAAGGTTTCTTGCTTTGTGCAATACACTGTGCTGTTGGACAATACTTAGTAAATCTGTTTTCAGGCTATATATAAAGAATTAGCAAAAAAATTGTGACCCCCAATTTTTCTTTGAAAAATTGACAATTTCTTAAATCTTAATTCAAACTATTGACCCCCTAAAATTATTTTTTACCCCCCCCCCTTATTCGAAAAAAATACCATTTGAAGAAATTTTCTATTTGCAAAATGTGATACAATTTAAAAAAAATCAATACACTTAAACACAAGTTATTGCCTGAAAATTAAAAGAACGCTTGTTTTAGACCCTTTCTGGACCCTAATTCCTGAACAGTTTAGACAACTACCCCCCAAAATGAATCCCAACCTTCTACTTGTGGTATTGAACCTTTTGGTACAATTTCAGAGCAATCACAATACTTATACACAAGTTATTGTCCTGAAACTAGAAAATGCTTGTTTGGGGCCCCTTTTGGGCCCCTAATTCCTAAACGGTTGGGACCATCACCCAAAAAAACAATATCAACCTTCCTTTATTGAACCTTTTGATTAAATTTCATACAGATCCATACACATAAACTAAAGTTATTTTTTAGAAACCAAATGTCTTCGGACACAATACGACCCCAATTTTTTTTTGCGGTCGTATAAAATGACTATAGCACAATATCAGAATGGCGGGATTTATAAGTACCGATCAACGCCAAAAGATTATTACTAAAAATGACTACACGTTATATTTCCATCAACTGCAAAGGACTGCATATTTATTTATAGCAGCTCAAAAACAGGGTCCAGAGAGGGATGGCAGACATGAGATCCATTAAAACTGAGGGAAAATAAAAAACGAAAAAAGTACATATAAATAAGAAGATGTGGTATGAGTGCCAATGAGACAGCCCTCCATCCAAGTCACAATGTATAAAAAGTTAACAATTATAGGTCAGAGTACGGTCTTCAACAAGTAGCCTTGGCTCCAACGAAAGGCAAACAAAAAGGGGCCCCAAAATGACTTGTGTAAAACAATTCAAACAGGAAAACCAACGGTTTAATCTATATAAATAAACGAGAAACGAAAAATACCTATGAACTACACCAACGCACGACAACCACTTAACAACAGTCTTCTGATTATCTATAAAATCTCAGAAAACTTCACTCAATATATTATAAAACGAATGTTTTAAAGATGATTGGTATGTAATCTTAAAATTTACCCAAACTATGTTTTAATAAAAGAACGTGTTTCTCGTACAATGTACCTCATGCATGTTAAAGAGCGGGTATTGGAAAGTTTCAACTGCAAGATTAAACACACTTGGATAGTTGTCTCATCGGCAATCGTACCTCATCTCTTACTATACATTTTGGATAAATGAAATTTTAAGACTGCAATTTTTTGTTTTTTTGTTTGTGTTTGTTTGTGTTTTCAGTGTGTGTGTGTAGGGGGAGGGAAGATATCATGCTTACACAAACCATGAATTACAAATAAGTGTGATTTTGTTATACCCCTTACTATTCTGAATCTGAGAAACATTTAACAAAATTGCAACATAATAGAACTCCGGATTTCCATTTTAAATTGAATGTGAAAATATGTCAGCTGTGCAAACGTTCTAAATTTTGAAACACCTGCGATGTACATTTACCAAGGACAAGTATATGATACTGATGTCGTGATTAATTATACGCAAACATAATATCATTTTACAGAATTAACAACACAATATATTTATAGTTCTCTTTAAATGGTCAAAAAAATATAAATCACCATAAACCTTAAAAATGTCAAATCATTAACTTTCTTATAATGTTACATTTGTAAGTGCATTGATAAGGTAGTTGCAATTATTATCCATTGTGAAAGGAGAGATATGCGATCTGTCGTGCAAAATGCAAGACAGTATTAATTGAATTGTCCTCTTGTTTGAAATCATTTTATGATATACTATACTCTATAAGCTATTAAGTTGTGAAACTCCTTTCTTTCGTCCTGTTTTTTTGTGGTTTATTTTTTTTACATAATGATAAAATTCAAAATGGAAATGGGGAATGTGTCAAAGAGACAACAACCCGAATAAAGAGCAGAATAAAGGCAACAGTAGTATACCGCTGTTCAAACTCATAAATCCATGGACAAAAAACAAAATCGAGGTAACAAACTAAAACTTAGGGAAACGCACCAAACATAAGTGAAGAGCAACGACACAACACTACAATGTAACACACACAGAAACGGACCAAGCATCAGACAAAATCCCACGAGAATAACAAATATTACATCAAAACCAAATACCTGAATTTGGGATAGACAAGTATACCGTGACACGTCTTATCGCAATGTGAAGAAAACTGCCCAAGGCCACCAATGGGTCTTCAACACAGCGGCGAGAAAATCCTGCACCCGGAGGCGGGCTTCAGCTGGCCCCGAAATAAAAATGTTGCTTGTTCAGTAAAAATGGACGTCACACTAAACTCATATAAATGAACTAAAATTAAAAAAACATCAAAACTAACAAAGACCAGAGGCGGGGTTAAACATGTTTTGTGAGATCTCAACCAAACCCTTCCATTATACCTCTAGCCAATGTAGAATAAACACACAACCAGCAATACACAGATTAAAACTCATTTTCAAAGAAGACCGAGTCCAATGTCAGAATAGGTAACAGAAGAAACTAAGCAAAATGACAATGATACATAAATTAACAAAGGACTACAAACATTACTGACATGCAAGCTGGAGACCTCAATTAAACTGATTGAAAAATTATGTCTTCATCATATAAAAATCAAGCACAATCCCTCTCATTAGAGGTTTAGTATCATACCATTATAAAATATATGAGAAGAACATAACCCGTATCATGCCAACAACTGGTTTTAGAATAAATGTGTTTATTTCCGATGTAAAGACCTTATGAGTGAATCAATATCAATTCCAAAAAATGCAATCTTTAATGACCTGACAACAGTATCGTAACTATATCCCTTCTGAATAGGTCTGTTCAAAGGTTTGGTTAGCTTTTGAGGTGAAAGACGACATTTTTGTGCTTTGTATATAATAATACCATAAAAGATTGGATGTTAAGTACCTGAATGTATAAGATGTCTGCATGTTGATTTATATTTACATATGATGTCCTTGTATCTATGATAAGATTTGGTAAATGTTTTGACTAGTTTGTGATATCGAAAACCCTGGTGTAATTTTTTTTTTAGGAATACAGAGATTTCTGTCGTTAAAATCAATACTTTGTTACATACACGAGCGAATCGAACAAGTTGAGATATATCTATTTGTGATAAAATCTTACTGGTAAATTTCTAAACTCGCAAACAAGTTATTTGACACAAGACAACAACAAAAAACCAAACACAGGTGGAAGATTGTAGATAACTAGTATAAACGCTTAACATTTCATATACCGATTAAGGAGACACAAATTCAAAGAACACTAATTGACTGATGGAATCGCATTAATTCAAAAAAGATCGAGGCTTTCTGTGTCGACACGGTAAGCGTCTCCTGCTATGTAAGTATCACCGGCCAGGCGAATCAATACACGTAGTCGATCAAAATGGCACAATCGGACATAGGGCACCATCGGTAAAAATTACAGACCTCTCGACTTTTCTTGTACAATATGTGTCTGAAGATATGAGACCACAACAAAATGAGTTGAGACACTTAACACATCTCATCGGTCAATCAACTGATGTTATTATACTTCATGTCAAAGTGCCACATTTTGATTGGTTAATACATGGGAGATAATTTACTCTATCCCATGGCAAATACTCTATTGCCCTTCACGGAGACGCTTGACTTAGTGTGTGCTTTATTAATTACGGATGGTTGATATGTACAAGACGTCATAGTATATTACTGTGAATTTAAACTTTAATAGACAGTAATAACAGAACATTCAGTATAATAAATTAAATAACACATATCTAAGAGGGTGATAGAGCAGATTGTTACCTCACGAAAAGACAATGTCAACCTTGGCTTCGCCTCAGTTTACAATGTCTTCTCGGGGTAACAACAAGCTCATTCACTCTCTCAGCTATGTGTTATTTATATAATGGTGACCGTGAAACTTATGTAGTGTGTCGATTGTAATCAATATTCCTCATTACTCTGTTCGCGTAGTTTTTGTGAAAGAAATACAACATCATTAATGAGATAAAGTTAACGTGTTAACTGAGATATGCAAACGCCATACGATGAAACAGAGGATATTTTACTACTGAGAAGTTGAAGTTTAAAGTTTGGTTTGCAGTGGTCTTCAGCTTCGTTAATGACTTGGTCGTTAATGATTTGGTATTTATTTTCGTTAATTATTAGATAGTTATCGTTGTTTGGTATTTATTGTCGTTAATGTTTTGGTATTTATCGTCGTTAATGATTTTGGTATTGATCATCGTAAATGATTAGGGGTTTATCGCCGTTTGGTATGTATCGTTGTTAATGATTAGGTATTTATCGTCGTTAATAATTAGGTATCTATCGTTGTTAATGATTTGGTATTTATCGTCGTTAATGATTTTGGTATTGATGATCGTTAATGATAAGGTGTTTATCGTCGTTTGGTATGTATCATCGTTAATGATTAGGTATTTATCGTCGTTAATAATTAGGTATCTAACGTTGTTAATGATTTGGTATTTATCGGCGTTAATGATAAGGTATTTTCGTCGTTAATGATTTGGTATTTATCGTCGCTAATGATTTGGTATTTATCGTCGTTAATTGTTTTGGTCTTCTAACTGAGCATGGTTTCTTTGATGAGTTCTGATAACATATAGAAGATATCGAACCAAAAAATGAGCATCAGAAAGGCAATATTAATGAAATGATAGAAAAGATGAGACAGATGGTTTTTCCTCTTTTTTGTGTAACTTGAAAGATACAAGCATACATTTTGTAACATGTTGAAAATAACAAATATTACCGATAATGTGCAAACAAAGATTTCAATAACTATTTAACTCTAATTTTTTGTATTTGTGAGATTTGTCTGTAATTGATTAAAAGTGTCATTAAATTAACGAACTTGAGTCATATCGCGTTGTAAAAATTAATATAAAATATTTCTGTTTAAAACACAAACAATGAACTTTAAAATTTAAATCTACGTTATTTGATGCGATCAGTCTTTTTCCTCGTGATCATAAGGAAGTATTATCAAAACGTCTCCTAATTTGGTCATTTACAATAGTATTGCTATTTGAGTAATGTGCAAACGTGTGAAGCGTCAGGCTGTAAATATATTAGTTTATAACGTAAACATGGTGTTAATGTATATGGCGCATCAATGTTTAAATGTATTTGGCCGTGTAGATTAAGTGGAGAATATTTTTGTAAAAGATTACAAAAATTTACGAAAAATTATTTAAAAATTGACTTTAATGTCCTTAAAGCTCAATTTAGTGTCATTGACCCTTTGGGTCAGGTGAGCTTAAAATGACATTTCAATTTGTGCATAAAATAAAATTCTTAAGTTGAACTAAACTGAAGGAAAAGGCTATTTTGATATGATTTCTAATTTTGTTAAAATGAAAAGTCACAAGCAAAAAAGTCACAAATACTATAGGGAAAAATTCACTGGACAATGTCACAGGAAAAACATCACAAGATAAAAGTAGCAATATATGACAGAGTAAAGTTTTCTAAATGGAGCAGAAAAAGTCATAATTTACATGTATGAAATATATTAATCAAATAAATGTTTGAATGCACAAAAAAAAAATGTTATTATTATTTAGATGGTAGATTTTCAATGCATACATGTATCTGAAAAAGTCACATTATAGCATATTTAAAGTAAAAAAATGTAAATAATTTAATGGTCACATATATGTTATATAAATGATGTTTATACATAGTCTGATTTTTCTTCAGATCAGTTGTTTATATTTAAAGAAAACCTCGAAAGTAGACGGTCAAAAATCAAGCTTTGATAAACTTTGGAACAGTGATATTACTTATACCACAAGAACTGTTCATTATACTTAGTTCAGAAAGATTTTATGTTAATAGAAGCATTAAATTTACTTGCTTACCTCTTTCTTGTATTTCTGAACATTTTTATTACTTCAGAGCCCAAGGCTTTAAAAAATCTAATTTACAGTACAATACAGTACATAAACCATAAAATTATATTTATGTTGATTAGATAACTTTAGGTATTAGCAGGTACTGAAAATGGTAACATTCCAGTTGGTCTACTCTTTATAAAGTTTATTAAAATGTACTTATCATGCTTAAAGGGGGAAGGTTGAGATCTCACAAAAGTAAACACGTTTAAGCCGGCAGCATTATTGCACCAGTCCTAAGTCAGGAACCTCTTGCCTTTGTTAGTCTTGTATTTTATTTTTCATTTTGGTTCATATCTATGTTTCGGAGTGTAGAGTGGCGTCCATTTTCCTGAATTAGTATACATTAGTGTTTCAGGACCTGCTCAAAACAGCCTCTGGCTGCTGTATTTCTGGCTGTATAGAGGCTCCTTTGGTGGCCTTGGACTGGTTTGTGTTTTTAAGTCCCGGTGTGACTTCTTGTTCCTTATTTTTCAATCGTTAACTGCATATCAGAAGCATGAAAAAGGAGTCAAAAGCCCTCATTTGAATTGCAAATTAGAAAGAATACATCATAAGGAACATTTATTATTTAATTTTAAGTTGAAGTGACCATAACTTCACCCTTAACTTCTTTAAAGACTATAACCTTATTACGAATGGATTGAGAAAAAGACAGGAAGATGACAAGATACATTTACCAAAAAAAATAATACCCCTTCTATTGGAGCATACAACTAGCCTCACAAGATGTCATAATTGATTAAAGCACTTGAACTAAAAATTGAAAACCACATTGCGTCACTAGACCCAGCCCCTACTATCCACTGCCGTTAGTAGGGGCTGGGTCTAGTCAGACTGCCTTTGATGTCCCATAGATTATTTCTTTTTACACTGTTTCATCCTGTCACAGGGGCTTGTTACTGTACTTGGGTACTTATTTTCGGTAATTGCCAGCAACGATAATTCAATAATTTCAAAATCCCCCTTCTCCATAACACAAACACAATTTATAGGCACATAGGGTCAAAAGTTAAATGCCAGGTGACAACAGGCTACCTTGGTCTTTTGACGTTAACCTGTCAAGGAATTTAGGAAAATCGCTTGATTCAGGTTTATATATTTATAGGTGTAATGAGAATAAGTATTACAAATTACAGAAACTATGTCATAAATAACATAAGATTATTATTTACAGCTGTCAATCACCTCCAAAAACATATAGATTGATGTATCCATGCTGCTTACATCAATTCGCAAAAGCGAAAGTAGAAAAAAGTTGACCGCCACTCAAAAATCGATTTTACCATGGGCAAGCATTTCCGGTTTTAATTCAAGTTATCGAATTTATGACTCGTGTTTTAATTCACTTGGTCGAGGTTAACTATCATTATCGAAACAATTCACATTATCGACCGTTAATGCATTATCAAAAAAGTAACCATCATTATCTGCGCGCGAGTCACATTAATTAGATCATCTATGATGGTCGAACGTACAGTATACTTTACGCCGACTATCTATAATGATCGACCGATAAACTATCATTATCCCCGATAAACTGTGATTATCTATTAATGTGGTTTCCGCGTTCCATAAGTATTGCAATATGCATTGTGTTTAAATGTAATATCAGTATTTAGTTCTATTATAATCTTAAATCAATCCTAATTCTATCTTACCTTTGAGATATAGTTTTTCATATGTGACGTCATTTTTAGCTGTTTCAGAAATTTCATAAATTCAAATGTGACGTAATTTTTGTGCCCTTTTTACCATCGTATGTGACGTCATTTTTATGTTTTATTGCGTTGATGCCTGGACTGAGTCGGGTGTGTCTATTCTGTGTTGGTCTTTGCATTATGTATTCGTGTTTGTTTTCTGTAATTAGTTAATACTTCAGTTTCATTATCATGTATATCTTTTATATTCATTTGATAAAATTTACTGTTTGCAATAGCATTTATTGTTCTAAATAAAAAGGATTTTCTTATCCCAAGCATCAAAACATAGCCGTATTTGACACAACCTTTTACAACTTTTGATCTCCAGTGCTGTACAATTTTGTACTTTTTTCACTTTCGATCTTTCATATCTGGGTGTCACTGGTGAGTCTTGTGTGGACGAGGCGCGTTTTTGGCGTATTGAATTTTAAACCTGATGCTTTTTGTTATCCATTAATCATGTGTTTCGTTGTCTAATACGTTCTCCTATTTATTTGTATTGTAGTCCTGTAATATTATGTTGTCATTTCAGTGTTATATTTAACATTGCCATTAAAGTGCGAGCATGCCACAAAACCAGGTTCAACCCACCATTTTTTCCTTTAAAAATGTCCTGTACCAAGTCAGGAATATGGCCATTGTTATAGTATTGTTCGTTTCTGTGTGTGTTACATTTTAACGTTGCGTCGTTTGTCTCTTATTTTTGAGTGTAATTTCATATTGCGATAAGACGTGTCACGGTACTTGTCTATCCCAAATTCATGTATTTGGTTTTGATGTTATATTTATTATTCTCGTGGGATTTTGTCTGATGCTTGGTTTATTTCTGTGTGTGTTACATTTTAGTGTTGTGTCGTTGTTCTCCTCTTACATTTAATGCGTTTCCCTCGGTTTTAGTTTGTTACCCCGATTTTGTTTTTTGTCCATGGATTTATGAGTTTTGAACAGCGGTATACTACTGTTGCCTTTATTAAGCAGTGGCACATCGAGCGAGTGGTGACATATTAACTATTTGTAAATAAAGGCAATAGTAGTATACCGCTGTTCCATAGTCAGAACTCGATTAAACTTAAACAGATCTGGGTCACAAACCAAAAGCAAGAATCAAATTAACAGTATCAATTTTCTTGCACCAGATGCGCATTTCGACAATTTCAAATTGTATAGTATCTTTTAAGAGAAAAGTTATTTCATATTCACACAAATGCAAACAATAAGCATATAGTGTATTTGCCAATAGCTTATTTAATACTTTTAATCAAGTTGTTTCGCTTTGCCAAATTAGATTGGGTCTAATGTAACACAACTACTGAAAAAGATTACATATACTCATCACAACTAGATTTGCTTTTCCTGCTAGTTCATAGACAATGAAATGTATGTCCTTTCTCAGGGAAATAACTTGTACAACTGATCTTTAATTAGACAGTCAATGACGGATTTGACAGATAAGCTAACATATTGGAGATAAGACATATTTGAACATCGTAAAATGTTAAATCAGTTACTTTTGACATACTTTATATCAATATGTTTTTGATAAATGCATGATAAAGAACTTATTTTCTTTTTGTTACATTTTGTTTGAGTATCTTCAGGAATGTTGTCATGATTAACTTTTTTTCATGTATAACTGCAATTATGGATCTGTTTAAAAGGTGTATGTAGTACCTTATACCATCATGTGCAATTATCTGCAATATGAATACATCATGTTCAATAAAGAATATGATGACGAACAGTCTACTTAAAAGTATCGGAAATGCATAATTTGTCTTCATTCTGTTAAATATTTGTACAAATATCATGTCATATTTATAATAAAACATTTGTTTGTATTTAAAGTTGCATTTATTTGAGAAGAAAAAACTAAGAGATTTTTTTTTCAAATAAATCTCTCATCAAAAGAGTTTATATAAATAACAGATGATGTTGGTTAACAAAAATGAGACAGAGAAAAAATATTACAAAGATAAAATGTGGACCAAAATAAAAAAAGATTGAATGTATAATATGTTGGTTTAGTCAGCAGTGGATCTTGTTTGGTGGTGCTTCTTACTGGTTTTCATTTCTTGTTATTTGATTATACAAAAATAACAAGTAATTGCTCAGTTTGATTTATCTTGTACCAAGTCAGGAATATGACAGAGGTTGTCCATTCGTTTGATGTGTTTGAGCTGTTGATTATGGAATTTGAATAGGGACTTTCCGATTTGAATTTTTCCTCGGAGCTCGGTATGTTTGTGATTTTACTTTTTTTATTTTTTATCTTTGTAAAACAATTACATTTATGGACTTAAATTTTCCCTCGTCTAACTAATTCGAAATATAATGTATTTAATTTTTCTACATAAAAAAAATACAGTAATATGACAGCCATTTTCCATTCGTTTGATGTGTTTGGGCTTTTATTTAGACGTTTGATTAGGGACTTTTCGATTTGGCTTTTCCTTGTCGTTCGTTATTTTTGTTATTTTCTTTTTTTCGAGTCAATTCCATCAATAGTTTAATGTCTGCTTCATTAAAATTGTCTCCTTAAGTCTACCTCATTTAAATATTTATATATAAGGAGGAATAAAACCTTGAAAGAATGATAAACTAATCTGAGGTACACATTTTAATATCTTTTAACCTGAATAGATATCTTATTAACTTTAAATACGACATTGAGTTTGAATAATACACCAATTATTTGATACAATTTGGTCTGACAATATCATGCTGCATTGTTTTTGTGAAATCCTATAACAGAAAAGGAACAAATAAGCAGAGAAGGTAAGACATTTTACAAGTGCTTAATACTATGTTAAGATAGTACAAAAAACTAATCAATGTTATACATGTTATATGTCCTGTAATCTACAGATCTTGCTAAGCTGCTGAAAATAACGTGCATCTAAATGTTGATTCTAGCAGATAATGAAGTATAAATATAAGGAGTTTTATATGTATATGTAGTTATGAAATATCTCGTAATTATGAGGCACTGAATCTGTACACTGATCATTAACATTTGAAGCAAAGAAATAAGTTGCATTACAGTTAGGATATTTTAAATACACTTTCATATTCAGAGATTTAGATTTCCCCATAAACATCAGTTTTAAACGTTGATAAAAGTTCATGCTATAGCGTTTATAGCCATTGTACCGAATTTTTATTTATATCACGGTGGGTAAAATGATATGAGCTGTTTATCGTCCACTTATGCAAGTAAAGACAAAAATAATGAATATTTACGTATTTATATAAATTAGATTGAGAGAAGTAGATTAGATATGCTTTGTTGATTTGTTATTGTTTTAGAACAAGCAACTAAAATATGGTCATATATGCTGCTTCGGTATGCCTAAAAGATAATGGAATCCGCTTTTTATAACTGAATCCTACTCACACTATTGTGCTTTATGTTTTCATTTATTCGTTAACCTTTTGTGCATCAAACGTTATATAGCAATATAATTGAAAAAAGTATTTATTTAAGTCCATTTTATTTCAATTATTTCGTTTTAAAATATCCAAATGACTATACAATGATATTTATCAAATCATTGTTATTATATATTACTTGAATGACAAACTTTGCAGTTGAATATTAGAAAAAACACATATTTATTTGACAAGATACATGAAGGCTTCCTTAACCAATTATTTTTAAGGTTGCATTTCATGTTCCAGAAAATACGACAGCTCGACGTCTGTGACGTTTGATGTCCAACAATGACGTGTTACCATGTTTGGTCATTGCATTAGGACCAACAAGCCAGTAGCGGTCAATTTTTATTTTTGTACATACATTAAATGTTGTAGCACAATAGTAATCAAGGAGCAACTCTTTAAGTGTATTCACATGTTCCTCTGTGGCCTGGGGTAAACTGTGGTAATAAGAAATTGTGTTATTCGACGCCGAGGACAAGAGCATGTTACTTATTCTGAGTTTTCCATAGAGGCAGAAATTTTTGGAGATATAACATTATGGAATGTAGTTTGAATAACCCCCGTAATGTTTAGTGCTTCTCTACACGTGAAAGCTGAAGGAGTATCATTTTCTATGTTTGATGTATAATAATCAAGTTTTTCTTGGTTTTTGCATTTTAACGAAATAGTAGGTTCTATGTGATCACTATACATGCTCTATGTCGGAATAAGTTTTAGGAGATTTAGAAAAGTTTATAAGCCATTCCTTAAATAATTGTTTCATATTTAACGTAAGATATTATGAGATTCACAACCAATGTCATTTACTATGTTTGACACAAATATTTGCAATAGATAAAACTTATTTTGTTTGATTCTTCTTGACCCTCGGACTTCAACATTCGAAGTACATATGATAATAGACAACATATCTGTTCAAATACCAAATATATATATGTTATAAAAATAATCACTTATTCCCTTCCCTAGTTGTCAATTTATATATTATAATACCAGAAAGTAAACATTGCAGTTCAATTAAAAAGAAAAGTTGAATAGTTGAATACCCAATACTGGTTGACATAAGAGTAGATGAGATTACGTTATAAAATTTCTGAATTTGTCGAAGGGTTGTCTGTTATCGACTTATGAGCTTGGATGTTCCTGTAAGATTTATTACCTTAGATAAAAAACATGTTCAACAATCTGCGTGCATTTGGAAGAGTTAAACAGTTGAGAAAAATAACACGAGCGGGAACTGTTTTATCATATGAAGTTTAGAAAAGGACTACAATGATATTCGCGTTTGTTTTAAAGTCTAAAGATAGATAAAATGTAATCAACAATACCAGGGGTTTTGACAAAACCGTTTTGTCGACACAAGATATTTAAGGGCACGCGAATTTTAAAATTCTGAGGGCCATTTCAAATACGAAGTTAAGGACCATTTAAAACCAATATTTACAAAACGTCGAGCCATTGGTGTCTTGGGATATAAATATTTTAAAGGATTTTCAAGTTTTCTTACCAGAGGACGGGCAAATAAAGACAAGTGTATACACAGTTTGAAAAGACAAACATATTTTGTTTGTTCCGAAATGAGTTTAAATGATAATTTTTCTTATCTAGATTGTTTACCACACAAAACAACAATTGGGGTTCCAAAGATTCATTTCAGAAAGGGGAATTAATTTTTAGGCGGTCGGATGTGGTAAATGTAGATAAATAAAGGCAACAGTAGTATACCGCTGTTCAAAACTCGTAAATCTATGGACAAAAAACAAAATTTGGGTAACAAACTAAAACTGAGGGAAACGCATTAAATATAAGAGGAGAACAACGACACAACATTAAAATGTTTAGATAAACTCATCATAGATACCAGGATTAAAATTTTATATTTACGCCAGACGCGCGTTTCGTATCCAAAAGACTAATCAGTGACGCTCGAATCAAAAAATGTTCAAAAGGCCAAATAAAGTACGAAGTTGAAGAGCATGGAGGACCAACATTTTTTTTAACAATTAATTCATAATTATGAACATATATCTGATAACTCAAGCCAACAAAGACGTGCTGACTACTTGGCTGGTGGTACCCTCGGGGAATTAAAACTCCACCAGCAGTGGCATGGACCCAGTGGTTGTAAATAAACGAATCATAGATACCAGGATTGAAATTTTGTATTTACGCCAGACGCGCGTTTCGTCTACAATAGAATCATTAGTGACGCTCGAATAAAAAAATGTCTACGCCCTGGTGAGAAGTTAACAATGTACTCCAAATTTACATGCTACATTAAGATGATGTTTAAATGGTCTGAATGATTGCTATCTCGATAAACAATTTGATGATCATTATCAGTCATAGTTTATTCATATAATCATAAGTTTATTTTATTGTTCTTACCGACATATTTCGACCTGTATTGGTTACAATTTCATCTGTATCTTTTGTTAGCCCACAAATACTGAGAGGATGAAGTTAGTGTTAATAATGAATTGCTGATGAAGTTAGCATCTATTCTTAAAATTGTACTGTTTTTCAATTACCGGCTGTTAGACACTACTTGAATATTTGATAATAAACCAGATGTTAGCATGTTTTTTATAGTACTAGTAGCTAAATATGTATATAAAAATGCTTTTAAGGAGGCTTGCGGGTATAAGATTTTTAGAAAAAAAATAAACATTTATTTTTCATTACAAATTTTATTTATTACTTTAAGTAGTTGTTACTTTATCTTATGGTACCAAAATCATTCCAAAAAATCAATTTGTGTTGGCCCCAGGTGACTTTTAAAATGTAGATATCCTTGAAAACGCTCCAAATTATCTCCCTTTGGTGCAAAAATGCCATTTTTTGGCATTAAAATTGAAACATCTTTTTTAACTCATCGGTAACCTTTATTTTTTATCGTTATTTTCGAATAAGCTGTACATAAACTAAATGATTGTTAAATTAAAGCGATTTCTGTAATTTATTTCTTTTTTATTTCGATATTACCGCTATTTCTCCTATTAGTTCAACTGAAAAAAAGGACATAACAGAAATGTATGCTTCTTTCGAAGGCAGATTGTGAGCGTAAATGAACGGTGACCCCATTTTTTATTTCATTTTTCTATTAAGTATAAGATAAAGTTTATTTAAAGATAAATATAGCGAAATCCTATATTAAATAAAAAATTTGATTTAGACCCGCGAGTCCCCTTAATAACGTTTTATTTTTAGTTCTCACATTTTAAAATGAAACGTTATTTAAAGCATTTTTTAATATTATATTTTTTTTTTCAGAAAAAGAAACAAGAAAGGAAGAGAACATCATGTATCGAATGTACTTATCAGTTTATCTCGTCGTATCACTCGTATCTGCCGCACCATTGACAAGCGATAATTTTGTTAATTTTTCTTCTGAAGGTACGATAGATGATATGGATGGATCTTGTGGTTTTAACTTTACTTCATCTGATACTAACAAAGCTCGTAATACATTTAACGATTACATATATGATAAAACGGTTTCAGTCGTTTACATGTCTCTACAAGAAAAATGTCTTGATCAAACTAACCTTAACACATATCTATCGGAAGAGACAGAACGCAATGGTCTACAAGAATGGATATGGTTAAGGAAAGAAATGAGGTATGAAGAATTATCCCTTCCGATAGACTTAGATTCGCTTACTTTTACAATAACTAAATACGGAACTAGACAAATGGATATTCCTTGGTCATTATCAATTTCCTGTAATTTAAACAGCAGGATTTCGTACGAGAATGAGACCAAACATATTCTTAATTACTTATGGTCAAGCATAACACAAAATGAGACTGGATCTTTACTTTGTCATCGTTCGTTTGATGATAAAACATTGCGTGGTACTACAGCTATCTGGTATATAACGACTGTATGGATTGGATATGATTTTGATTGTTATTTAATTGATTCATTAATGAATGGTAATTTTGATGTAACAGAACAAAGCAAATATGACATAACCAAAATACTGACTGTTGTTCTTGGATTACTTGCATACATGCACCCTTTTATCATTCATTTTGTAGAAATTATGCAACCAAATAAAAATACAGACCTCGATAAATACTACAAAAAGAAAGACCAATACGAAAAACCCTATGGGATAACACGTGTTATGCAGAAGATATTTTTTACACCTTGGCGTGGAAGAGATCCACGATCAGACAATGCAGTTAAGTATGCCCCAATTGTTCGATTTTACATCTTCTGGACCTTAATTGTGTTTGGATTCAATTATTATAAACTACGTATAAATAACCAAGAGGTATTTGAAAAAGCAGAGTATACTAACTTTCCAACAATTTATCGATACGGAATTCCAGAATATCAATTTTTGAAACATATTCCATGGTTGCCTTTGTCAGTATCCATTATGTCATATTTTGTATGTAATGTGTGGATTTATATTCTTTATAATGAAACTGATGATTTTATAATTTGCTTTGGGAAAAATATATGTTGCTGCTGCTGCACATGTGATGGCCGTAGTAAATATATATGCTGTGTCCCTGTGAAGGATATAATGGAAACAGAGGAAAACACAGACGAACACCGATGGATGTTGAAAGCAAGTAAAAAATTAATTTTCCGTTTTACAATGCTTTTTTGTCTTCGGTTTTGGCGTTTTATTTTCACATACTCATTTTGTTCGGTTGGAACAGCGAATAAGGAAAAAAATGAAAATTGGCCACACTGCATTGGTTGTCTGTGTCACAATGTATTTATAGGTACATTTTTATTTTTTGTCAATATCTTGGTAAACATTTTGTTTTGTTCGATGCCTGCAATATGGTTTATATTTTTTCTGATAGTTTCAATATTTTCAAGCTCAAAATCAGGAGATACAGAAAATGATGTAAACGATGAAAGACCCAAACAATTGTCACAAATTGATTGCACTCAAAGTAGAAACAAAATTTCGGAAAACGGGAAAGAAGAACACAATGAAAATGACAAGGATAAATCAACAGAAATACATAAAAGTGAAGAAAAGGATAAAGACAACGACAAAGAAGAAAAAAATAAAATTTTAGGAACTGTAAATACTGAAAATGAAAACCAATCAGTAAACGAACGTTCAACTTCTCAAGAAGAAAAAGCCGCAAATGGTAATAAAAAGTCAACAAAAAGTAAAAGATCTTCAAATGGGGGGAGAAAATCGAAAAACGACAGAGAAGATAGCATTGAACATTTACCATCTGATATAACAGCAAGTTTGAAACAAACTAAACACACAACTTTTACATCTCAAGACAAAAATGCAGTAAATGGCAAAGAAAAATCACCAGAAAGTGAATGCGCTCAAAGTAAAAGAAAAGATCCAGAAAACATTGTAAATGTATCAACTGAAAACACAGAAAATGTGAATCGGATTGAAAACACGAATGTAACATCTGCAGGCGAAAGTACAGAAAAATTATCGCAAAGTGAATGCCAAAGCCGAGATGAAGATCCAGAAAACGACAAAGAAAAAATCAATAAAAATTTAACATCTGGAAAAAAACAAAAGGTCAACAGTTGCTGTTCTTTTAAATGTTTTTGTGTATGTCTCTTACAGATATTTTTGTTGCTTGTTTATGTTTTAACTGTTAGAGAACATGCGAGTTTTTTTGTTTTCGTTGAGCGATCATTTGCTTACACAATCATTGCCGGTTTAACGGTTTCAGATCATGTTTGGAGATGGTATCTAGTTTTTATATTTTCTTTTGGATACTTTGCCACATATATTTCAGAGTTCCTTGACTCTTATGCCGTTCTTCTCGACACAATATTTGACATACACGAAACAAATATGGATCAAAGCAAGGCTGAAGAGAAGAGAGACGAATCTTCGAACAGTCGAAATAGTATTGATGAAGATCTATTTGATTATATTGTAGATAATTGTTATACTGCTCGGAAAAGGTTTTTTTTCTTAGTCATTAAAACTTTCATCACGACAATATTCATGGTAGTCTCATTTCAAATCTTAAATAAAACTGGAAGATTTGACGAAATGAAGTTTTTCAATGAGACACTTTCTATTTTAGTAATTTTAATATCACCAAAATTAGTTTTAATTTTCACAGAAAACAAGCCAGCGGATGAAATTCACAAACATCTTTCAGAAATTGAAAAATTATATAAAAATTACTTCGAAAAGAGCAAAAACGAAAAGTTTGAAGGAGACTTGTTTTTCAAATCTTTTAAGTGTAAGTGTAAAGATATTGTTTGCTCTTCTTGTTGTAAATGTTCAAACTGTTGTAAATGCGATAGTCCCCCCTTTTGCTGTAAACTGTTGTTTCAAAGTTTATGTAACTGTAGTTCTTATTCGTCAAATTCTGATCCGTTATTCTCATTATCCGACATAAGGAAATTGCAGGAAGACAATACAAAACAAGAAACAAGTTGTATAGACTGTATTTCAGGTGTTTGCTTGTTCTGTTATAACCAACTTTTTGTTTTTTACCAACTTTTGAAAAATAGTTTTAGTGGTTTTTCAGATCGTGATGAACAACATCCCATGACTGATTTTGAAAATCCTCGTGAACACGACAATACCTCAGTTAAAACTTTTTCCGTTGACGGGACAGAAAACGGTACCGAGGATAAGAAATGCAAAAACCGTCCTCAAGGACAAGACAAGTTCAAGGTTCCACATTTAAAAGGCCAGACAAAAAAAAGCATTTGTAGTGATCCAACAGAAGCAACTCCGCTTATTAACTAGCTGTGAAGTGTACAAAAGTCCTTCCCACTTTGTCAATTACAAGCATTATTACTTTCATGCCCAATATATGAACAATATGTATAGTATGCCTTACAATATTTACATAATAATCAATGTAACTGAAACTACATTCCCTATAAACGACAATTGTAAAATATCAAGGATAAGGAATTCGATCTAGTTGTGAAGTTCTGATTAAGGTCTTACGATGTAATTACATTTATCTTACCTCCTATAGATTTATAGAGATATGATTGGTTAAAGGACTACACGTGGGGACTATGTATATTTGATATAGGGTTAGCAACCATACATGGTTAATTACCATGTGTGGTTAGTAAGGAGTTACTTCCCTTTCAAAACAAAAATGATGCCACAACCCTTCATAAAATCAATACGGCGTTTAGGAAAAATCTGAAAGGATTCCCAAGACGAAGAAATTGATGATGGAAGGATTTCAAATGGTTGGCTTTGAGCGTTTCTGATGAAGGTAAATCCAGAAAAGCGCTTCGGTTCATAAAACATAATTAAAGCTAACAAGTTGTTATTGTTGGCATAACGGGGCTCCTTCCCTGTTTTCGCAATTTCGCATAAGATAAACATTGAGTTGTTGGCATGACACGGGTTATGTTCTTCTCATATATGTTATGATGGTATGATACTAAACCCCTAACGGGAAGGATTGTGCCTGATGTTCATATGATGAAATCATAATCTTTCAGTCAGTTTAATTGAAGTCTGGAGCTGGCATGTCAGTTAACTGCTAGTAGTCTGTTGTTATTTATGTATTATTGTCATTTTGTTTATTTTCTTTGGTTACATCTTCTGACATCAGACTCGGATTTTTCTTGAACTGAATTTTAATGTGCGTATTGTTATCAGTTTACTTTACTACATTGGTTAGAGGTATAGGGGGAGGGTTGAGATCTCACAAACATGTTTAACCCCGCCGCATTTTTGCGCCTGTCCCAAGTCAGGAGCCTCTGGCCTTTGTTAGTCTTGTATTATTTCAATTTTAGTTTCTTGTGTACAATTTGGAAATTAGTATGGCGTTCATTATCACTGGACTAGTATATATTTGTTTAGGGGCCAGCTGAAGGACGCCTCCGGGTGCGGGAATTTCTCGCTACATTGAAGACCTGTTGGTGACCCTCTGCTGTTGTTTTTTATTTGGTCGGGTTGTTGTCTCTTTGACACATTCCCCATTTCCATTCTCAATTTTATTGAGATTCGTGTGAAATTGTGTCTATTTATCTGAAGAATTAGAAAATCTGGAATGTAGGTCATGAAGATTTATTTTTCTTAGAACATTTTGAGTGTGTACATCAACATGTTAAAATGTTAAACGAAAAGCCAAGGAGGAGATCGTATGTCTTTAAAAAAAATAAAGATTAATTGTAAAACGTTTGAAATTAAAACAAAATCAGTGTATATATTATAGATGATTATATTGTAATAAGTCGAAAATGGTGCTACGCGTAACACCATGACTGATTTATATACTTGATGAAGTTGTCTTTGAAACCAGAATGAAGAAAAAATAATGTCGTATATTTTGAAAGGTTATTTTCATTACTGAAAACTGATTTTGTGATAAACTAGTATATTCTTTACCTGTTTCACCACGTGCATTCTCTGTCGAAAATGTTAAACCTTAATGCTTATTTCATAAATGATAAAGCCTTGGAATAATGTACAATGAAAATAGTGTTTTTTTATATCTCTGTTTTTATATATATATATATATATATGTTAACATAAATCATAAGCACAGTGTTTATAATAAATATATATATAATATTCAAAGACTTATATATCATTGAGTTTAATAGGATTATTTTACATGCACGATTTTAATTTCATTGGTTTGTAATTATAGCTGATTGTAATTATCTTTTAGTATGTGTTTATAGTTTGCAATTCTGTAGATATAGACAATGCAACTTCACATAGAAACTACTTTTACGGCTAAAACCGTACGACTTTTAATATGAAGTTTCGTGAAAAAATTGCATACCCTTGAATGCAAAGCTCATATGCACTACGTTTTTTAATGTCAAAATATAATGCGGTATATTTTCAACATTTATGTTCCCCTAACATCTAAGAGTTTTAACGTATACTAAAATTCTGTACTACCCCTCCCTTTACTTTTGGTCTTCCGAAGATTTCAATTTGACCGCTATATATGCATGTGTATATTTACTTATATAAAATGCCTAAGTTATGTCTCAACATAGAGATCATATCTGGGAACCAGTATGTAAATTAAACAAAGTATCTATGAATATTGTAAATCTCGTATTTGTTACATTTGAATTCTATTCTGAATATTAACAGTGGTTGAACTGATGATGTAGAAAATATAGAAAAGTAATTCTTCTTATAATAAAGGTGACAAACCATACTCAAGGTAAAAGGGTTGTTTCGAAAACACATTCATATTTTCTTTTAATATAATGTATCAAGCTAATGTCATTTAAAATATAAAAGCTTACACAAATTGCCTTATTTTAGTTTTTATGTAGAACTATTGCATCAGAAGCATGTCTTTGCTGCATATTTATAACAAAACTTTGAGGGAATGAGTGCATATTTATCACTCTTCCGCCCCAGCAATTTTGGCAAAACAATGCTTTTCAACATCGTACTTTATATGGCCTTTTTAACTGTTTTTGATTGGAGCGTCACTGATGAGTCATTTGTAGACGAAACGCGCGTCTGACGTAAATACAAACTTGAATCCTGGTATCTATGAGTTTATTTAAAATCACTGGGTCGATACCACTGCTGGTGGAGTTTTAATACCCCGAGGGTATCACCAGCCCAGTAGTGTTCTCACTTCTGTGCTGACCTGAATTATCATTGATATGGTCATATTAATAAATTTTGAAATACCAAGGCTTTTCTGCCTCAAGAGTAAATTATCTTAGCTGTATATGGCAAAACGTTTTAGAATTTTTTACCTCAATTATCATCAACTTCGTACTTTATTTAGCCTTTTTAACTTTTTTGGATTCGAGCATCACTGATAAGTCTTTTGTAAACGAAACGCGTGTCTGGCGTCAATACAAAATTTAATCCTGGTATCTATGATGAGTTTTATTTTCATAGTATTCTATATAGTCCTTATAGAAATTCAAGAACAAAATGTTTAATAAACGCAATTGTCAAGAGGACTTCAACTATACATAGATTTTGTTTTTATAGTGGGCATATAACGATTTGAAAGTTATATCTGTTTAGGTTAAGAAATGAAAGAATAACTATTATTTTACATTATCATTTCGGGGCCTTTTATAGCTGACTATGCGGCATAGGCTTTGCTCATTGTTGAAGGTCGTACGATGACCTGTAGTGTGAATGTCAGTGTCATTTGGTTTCTTGTGGAAAGTTTTATCATTGGCGATCACACACATCTTATTTTTATAGTTTGCGAAAAAGCTGTGTGTTAACAAAAAATTCTGAAGTGATATTGGACATATTTCTATTTTAAACAAGTAACTGAGTTTAACCATTTGTGTTGATTTGGAAAGTAGAAGACCATAGAATGAATGTGTAAAAACTATGGAGTTGTTAAATGTAATAAAAGTATTAAGTTGACAAAAAATAATTGTGTACATAGAGCAGCATCACGAAATGATTTTCGGGGTATGCTAATTTACAGAAAAATTAATCTTACAAAAATTTAACCACTTATGTGAAAATGTCTCAATTTGAAAACGAACCATCAAACATTTCCAGTTTACGATATAGACTGAGCTACATAATTAAACGTTAACATTGTCGCCTATGGATACAAAATTGCGCATATTGTCCCAGTTATTGGTTTGTCAGTTTATGAGATACTTTATGCAATAGGTCAAATCTATATGGTGTATGGAATGATTGTAAGGTACACATGTCTGTCTGGTAGATGTTGATCAAGTGTACCTGGTTTACCAGCCCAGTAGTCAGCACTTTGTGTGCTTACATGAATTATCATTGATATGGTTATATTTATAAATTAACTGTTTACAAAATTTTGAATTTTTGAAAAACTAAGGCTTTTCTACCTCAGGCATAGATTACATTGGCTGTATTTGGCATAACTTTTAGGAATTTTGGTCCTTAATGCTCTTCAACTTCGTACTTTATTTGGCCTTTTTAACTTTTTTGGATTCGAGTGTCACTGATGAGTCTTTTGTAGACGAAACGCGCGTCTGGCGTATATACAAAATTTAGTCCTGGTATCTATGATGAGTTTATTTATTAGTTGGTGTTAAATATTTTCATTGGTTTGACTGTTAATCCTGTGATTCAAACAAAAATTCTCTGCAACTGACATTATCAAGATGCTTGATTTTTTGATTGACAACATATTTGTTACATTTGGAGGACATTTTTTTCAACAGACGGTCGGCATTCCAATGGAACTAATTGTACCCCTCTTCTTGCCGACTTGTTCCTTTATTATTATGAGGCTGACTCCATACAGGAACTTCTTAGGAAGAAAGATAAGAAGTTAGCAATATCCTTTGAATAATACTTAACGCTATATAGATTATGTTTTCTCACTAAATAATTCAAAATTTCGTGACTATGTTGAACGCATCTATCCCATCGAACTAGAGATAAAGGATACACCAGATACAGTTAAGTCTGTCTCATATCTTGACTTACATCTAAAAATCGACAACAAGGGTCAATTGAAAACAAAATTTCATGACAAAAGAGATGATTTCAGCTTCCCAATTGTGAACTTTCCATTTCTATGTAGCAACATTCCAGCAGAGCCTGCATACGGAGTATATATCTCCCAAATGATACGATATTCCCGGGCTTGCTAGTATTTCCTATCATGATTTCTTTGATAGAGGGTTGCTGCTCACAAGAAATCTATTAAACCAAGAGTTCCAAATGGTGAAGTTGAGATCATGCTTTCATAAATTTTACAATTATCACGAGTTGGTTGACCGTTATGGAATAACCGTTTCACAGATGATATCGGATATGTTCCTTATGTTGCAGCACAATCTCTTTCCCTTTTCGCGAATATGATCTACTGAATTAGACTATTTACTGGATTTGTAATAACATGAGCAACACGATGGGTGACATATGTGGAGCAGGATCTACTTACCCTTCCGGAGCACCTGAGATCACCCCCAGTTTTTGTGGGGTTCGTGTTGCTTAGTCTTTAGTTTTCGATGTTGTTTCCTGTGTACTATTATTTGTCTGTTTGTCATTTTCTTCTTTAGCCATGGCGTTGTCAGTTTATTTTCAATCTATGAGTTTGTGTGTCCTTCTTGTATCTTTCGCCCCTCTTATTTTTTATTTTTTATTTTTTTTTTATTTCTCGATAATTTTTTTTTTTTTTTTTTTTTAACATTCATAAATTCTTTATTGCACTCTTTGCTGTTTTAACAAATTACTTGATGTACAGCATTCCATCAAGTATCCCTGTTACACACAATAATTACTGACTAGCCAGGGACAATATACAGTAAAACTTATTTTATTTTATACATAGTCATTTTAATACAATTCTATTTTCTATAGTTACTTTATAAATAATCATATTATCATATAAAATCTTATCGAAGTAAAGATGTTACAGACTCTGTGTCGTGAAATTTGCGGAGAAAAGTCCGTTATCGATTCTTTTACTAAAATTTTGAAACATGTGAAATATGTGAGAGACAGCGTGGGTACTGTTTCTGATAATTTTTGTTATTTTATACCTTTGGATTAATACAAGATTTCGGAAGTGTTTGTTAATACTAAAGAATGATAAGTTACATATGATTTTTGTTTGATTCTTATAAGCTTTTGTCTGGATTTTTTTTTTACAAATTTGACCCCAATTAAACTACCCGTGACTTTTATATTTGTAAACATTACAATTATACTTATTTTACTGATATATATATATGTTCTTTTAGTTTTACATAAAAAAAAAAGAAAAACATCATTAAACATATGAAAGTTTATACCATTGTACAAGCTTTGTTGACTTTTATAAACATGTACATTATCTTAAAATTATTTCTTTTTTCTACAATACATTTATCCCCTTTTTTCTTTCCAATCTAATTTTATACTTCACTTACATACCTACATAACTTACATAGCTACATACATGCATACACACTTACATATATATGCATACATTCATAAATATACTATAGTTACATTCATTCATGTACACACATACAAACCCATTTACAGATACATGCAATCACATACATGTATACATGCATTGTATACATAACCACATACACATACAGTATAGTAACATATATGTTTACTGATACACTTGAAACATTGAAAACAAAAACATAGTATATAAGTACATGCATTCTGTTTTTCAAGAAACTGTTTTTTCCAAAAGTTAGTTTTATTTATTTCAAGATCTGCAACACCTTTTTTAATATTTTGTTTATTTCTATATTGGCGGTACAATAATATTCAACTGTACTATTGATTTCCTATTCAAAAATTTTCACTATGTCTATTTTTTTTGCCTTATTACTTGATTGATAATGTGATTTATAGACTGAAAAAAACATGAAACTCAGCAAGTGATTAAGTCCAAAATAAGCATCATCATGAATCTTGGATCCTATTACTAGACAGTGTAGGCTTATTACATGTTTGTCAATAACTAGTTTGTTTAATATATACTTCATTGATTTCCAGAAGGTTGTGTTATATGAGCATGTGATGGAAAAATGTTTGTAGTTATCTTGTTCATTACAGTATGAAAAAAGGCTGTTTCAGAAATTTTCCATTGAAATAGTAGCTCTTTATTAGGCAGGATAAAGTGCATTAATTTCCACCTGATCATTTTAATCTTATTATCTTTAAGATATTCAAAAGTGAATTTTATAGTGTCTTTGAGTTCACTATTTATATTTCTGTATTTAATATCTTTTCCCATTTTAAAAATCCAACAGGTGTTTCTGTTTTTATTCGACTTTGCACTATCTTATAAATGTCTTTATTATTAATGCCCAGTATATCGTCATTGTCTCTTAGTCTAATTTTCTCTCTGTTAATATTAACTTTAGTTTTATATGATCTCTCAGTGATTAGTAATGGCTTTTTTTAAGTTTTGAAAATTCAGCAATCCAATTACTTTTGTTTTTTTGTTTTTTAGTTTTAAATTTATTACTCCTTCTGATATTTGCCCTCCGTTATCAACTATGTTGTTTATAAAATGTCCACTTTCAATCCATTTGTCAAAAAACAGACATTGTCCCTTAAATTTTATCAAACTATTGCCCCATATTATTTGCTTTCTGATCTCTAAAAGTTACATGTTTGATTATTTTTTAGCATCATTCAGATTTATCCATGATTTTATCGGTTCTTGATAGAATAGTGGTGTATTGTTCCATATTTTTGATCAAGTAATTTTATGTTTTTTATATTTATCTTGAAAATTAGCAAATTTTTGCCAAACTTATTCAGGTATAATTTAGGCAACACCGACAAGTTAGCATTTTCTGATTGTATTATTTTTTTAATCCATTTTATATGTATTGACATTATTCAAGACTCCAGATCAATCATTTTTAGCCCCCTTCAGTAATTTTTTTTGTTAATATTGACCTCTTTATTTTATCTTTTCTTCCATTCCACCCCTCTTTTATTCAGATATATTGAGAAATTTATTGTTCAACTATTTTTTTGTGTCTCAAATGATTGTAAGGTGTCAGTCTGGCTTTGTTCATGAACCACGTTATTGTTCTTCAATATATTATAAAATATAAGCAGGCGAAACATTTCAGCATGTACATATGTGTTTAGCATTTAATCAATTAATAACCCAAACATGTGGATCATTTCAACCAAGAAAACCAACGTCCTGTTTTGTAACAAAACAATACGTATCCCCACCCCCTAAAAAACACACACACAAATGTGTCAGTCATAGACCAAAGATCGGCGTAGAAGACCAATGAAAAACAGATCCTGACTTAGGACAGCACATACAGAATGTGACGGGTTTAACATGTGTGTGAGCCACATACCCGCCTCCTAGCATTAAAAAAATGTGTAACAATGCAACATAAATAGTAAGAAAATGCTTACTTCAATAGATATTAGTTATTTTTTAACTTTTAAACTTTTCAAAGTGAATATACAGATTAATATCGTCACTATGAGTCTTTAGCAATCATTGCGTGCTTCTCGACATTTAATACCACATTTATAGTATGCTGAAAGATAGCGTGTCATCGCAAGTTTTAAATATGTTGGATGAAGATTATCATTCATAACAAACAAAAAAAAAATGAAAATTCTTCAAGAAGATGGGATTTGCATATTTTTTCCTAAACAAACTATTTTGTTGTGTTTATTAAGGTCTTTCTGTTAAAATCGAACAATAAAATTTAATGTTTAAGATTGTGTCAAAAAGTAAAGTGTTGAATAAAATCGAAGTTTATGGGCACTGATTTTCGAAATTGTCAGACACATTGATATATTAAACCTTTGATGAGCATCAAATATGTTTTTTGCCAGAATTGTACACATGAAACATGTCCAAGAGGCATAAACACAATATCCTAAGTAATGCTACTTAAGGCTAACAAAAATTTCGCCAGCAGCCATGAGAAAAGTTCTGTTTGTTATGTCATTGATTTAAAATGTATTTATGCATTTTTGATGTTATTTTCATTCAACATCTGATTTGAGCTTTTTCTCAATAACTATTTAATGTTTGATTGTTGCTGTTTTCTAATTATGATTTTTTTTTCTGATTTGATTGTTGTCGTTTTGTATTTATTCGTGTTATGTGTTTTGATTGTAACCTTTTATAAATGTAGCTAGATACCAATTATCATTTAATGCCCGATTGAATTGAAATTGTTAACCAATTATAATTTAGTTTGTATTTTATTTTTAGGCATTTTTCAATTATCAATAAAAGAGATGCAAGAGATACCAAAAGCATATTTAAACTAATACTTGTGTTGTAGGGTAGGGTCCAAGGAAAGAATTATCCAAATATTATTTATTCGTATAATGAAGAAGAAAGACTGATCAACATTTTACATAGTAGTCACTGACATAATTGATTGATCAATTGTCTTTTATAGAGACCTAGTTATTGAGGCTGATAATAATAATCAAGATTGATCAGTTTTAGACATGAATGTCTTTTTCTTTTTACAATATCTATGTATTACCCTTTATTGACTACTGTTGTACAGTATATACCCTACCGCATACAACTGAAATCTAGAATGCTTCATAATCTCCAAAAAAAACTTGCTGCAATATTAATTATAGTGATTCGTTTTATATCCCATCATTTTTATGTTTCTTAAATGGATGACTATACTTACGATGATACTAGGTAATCCAGCGACACTAATGTTTATAGTCTATATCAGGTACCAGGATTATAATTTAGTATACCATACGGACGTTTCATCTACATAAGTCTCATCACTGACGCTCATATCAAAATAATTATAAAGCCTGACAAGTACAAAGTTGAAGAGCATTGAGGATCCAAAGTTCCAAAAAGTTGTGCCAAATATGACTAAAGTAATCTATTCCTGGGATAAGAAAATCCTTAGTTTTTTCGAAAAATTCAAAGTTTTGTGAACAAGGCATTTGTAATCAAAGATCAGATTGCTCTTAGGGATACGATTGCCATTGTTTTCATTGACACATGTATACATGAAGCTGGATAATATTATTTTCACAACTAATTCAACTGCACATGTAAAATGTAATTTACGTTATCTGAATAGTTACAAAATAGCCAATCCCAGTTAAAAGTGTATGAACAATGTACTTAGGCCTATTGCGTTTTATTTTTGTACTATCAATTCCAAGTTTACTTTCCACAGCAGTCACTATGATTCAGAGTGAGAGAAGTATTTCACTTCGTATCTTATCACCTATTTTCCTACGTTAATTCTAGGAGGAACCCCATTCCTAACTCTTTAAATATTCAATTTCCTTTGGGTCAGTGATAATGACTCATTTCCGCACACATTCCTCGGTTTAAATTGCGATCGTTTTTAATCCTTTTTAATATAATACGACTTTTATCGACAGAACGAGTTAACTTTTCTCAAAGTGTTGTTTTCCGTTGTTTTGATTCAGAATTTACGGAAGTGACTTCCGGAAGGGAGACAACTCGAAACGATAATATGGAAGACTCCATTTTGCCTGAAGGTGTGTTGAAAGTAACCTTTTTACGATGTGGTAATTTAGATGATGCATATGATTTAAAATTATGCAACAACAATAACCCTCAATAGCAGACATACATAGGAAGGATCCCATGAGTTATAAATTAATCAATTGAGTGGGGAATTCAGAGCAACCATTTAACCTAGTACCCCTTGAAGTCAAGAAAACTATACGCATGCACATAATTACATAAACAAAACCTGTAGTAAGAACGTATATTAAACCTAAATGGTTCTCTATTTTTTTATATGGAAGTACAATATCAAATATCAGTTTAATAACGGTGACATATAAGTGAAACTCCACTTAAGTTCTCATATGACAGAAATAAATTTATCGGAATTCAGAGAATTCTCGCATTTTCATCACAACTGGGGAATTCCCTCTGACGTGTTTCTAAATTTATAAAAAAATTAAATATAAATACTGCTTAATTCTGATTTCCGTGTTGTTAAAAACACGCATATAAGTCAAGGGAAATATCAAACATGAAGATTATGAAAAGAACATTATAGGAAAGTTGTTTAAGTTCAATCCCTTTGTTTGTTTTTACCTTTTAAACCAAGACAATCATAAGAATCTGAGATGGTTCTTAATGTTTAGAATAAAACGGTTGACGTGAGGGCATTGTTCTGAGCCACTGGTATAAATCTACAGATTGCTTGAAAGCAATCGTTTCCCAAAAACGACCACATAAATGATATTCATGTCAACACCGAAGCGCTGACTCTGGGCTGGTGATACCCTCAGAGATGAAACGTCCACCAGCAGTGGCATTGACCCAGTGGTGTAAATAGTTATCAAAGGTACCAGGATTATAATTTAGTACGTCAGACCTTGCGTGAGTTTCATTTCAAGCTTTGTGTTTAGCTATCTACTTTTACTTCTAAAACATGTTATTGTTAAAAGAATCATCTTTGTTGAAAACAACATTTTAATTATTTTTTCGTATTTATATGAAGGTTACAAACAATCTTAAGGAAGATAAATTACCCGTACCAACAATTTAATTCAGAACTGGACTGACCATTCTATTTTTTCTTATCCATGTGAATGAGTAAATGAGTATACTCAACGAAGAAGCAGCAGAGACCGATTTTTAATATACAAAAGAAGATGTGGTATGAGACAGCCGTCAACAAGAGACCACAATGACACAGACATTAACAACTATAGGTCACCGTACGGCCTTCAACAATGACCAAAGTTCATACCGCATAGTCAGCTAGCAAAGATCCCGAAATGACAATGTAAAACAATTCAAACAAGAAAACTAATGGCCTTACTTATGTACATAAAATGAACGAAAAACAAATATGTAACACATAAACAAACAACAACCTCTATTCAAGTCTATTTTTCTATGACAGGAGACCAGTCAAATACATCACATATTGGAAGTTCGTGGAACACCTCATCATCCAATAAAGATATCTTTGTTACAATAATGACAGCACATTCAAAAGAAACAACTTAAAAATATTTTGATATCATTTCAATCAAGCAAAAATAATTAAAGATCATTAACAACATTTCAATAAGCGTTTAACTACATGTACAAATGTAATACACGTATTGTCTAAAATGTTCACTTGACTAAACACAGTTTCTTTAAATCCAAATACAGTTTATTTAATGAAGAAAAGCATTCACCTATTTCATAACATCACATTTAACAGCAATTTAATACCTGGACTTTATAATCAAACACTACGCACACATCATTAACCTATTTGGGCATTGACCCTACTTCAAATTCTTCATTTACATTAAAATATACAGTTTGTCATTACCAATATATGATTTCAAATCAAACAAATATACATACACAATTTTCATGTTATAACGTTATCTTTGATTTATAAGGCAGTAAACATGTATTTTTCTCGATTAGTTTAATATTTTATGTTTTTTTTATACTGACATGTTCAATAAAGGAGTGGATCCCGGTAACGGCCGATTTTGACTCAAATTTCAGGTTCATCTGACGACAGATTTTGAACACATTTTAAACACTAACGTGTCTATCTCAGTTGATTCAATTAGCTTATGTGAAAGATTTTAACTGATTTAGTTATTAATAACGCTCCGAATCAAGCTTAAATATAAGAAATCTATCAAATATGCCAAAAAATGTCACTTTTCAGATGTTTTTTTTTTCAGAAATGAAAGTGGCCGCATCCGTGTTCATCCGCAACCTTTAATAGCATTATGTATTCGAGTTTAGTTTTCTGTAATTAGTTAATACTTCAGTTTCATTATGTATATCTCTTTCATATTCATTTGTTAAAATTTACTGTTTGCAATAGCATGAATTGTTCTATATAATAAGGATGTTCTTATCCCGGGCATAAAAACAATGCCGTATTTGGCAAAACCTTTTCAACTTTTTATCTTCAGTGCTGTACAACTTTGTACCTTTTTCACTTTCGATCTTTTATATCTGGGCGTTATGTATTCGGGTTTAGTTTTCTGTAATTAGTTAATACTTCAGTTTCTTTATGTATATCTCTTTCATATTCATTTGATAAAATTTACTGTTTGCAATAGCATGAATTGTTCTATATAATAAGAATGTTCTTATCCCGGGCATAAAAACAATGCCGTATTTGGCGAAACCTTTTCAACTTTTGATCTTCAGTGTTGTACAACTTTGTACTTTTTTCACTTTCGATCTTTTATATCTGGGCGTCACTTGTAAGTCTTGTGTGGACAAGGCGCGTTTTTGGCGTATTGTATTTAAAACCTGATGCTTTTTGTTATCTATTAATCATGTTTTTCTTTGTCTAATATGTCTTATTAATTTGTATTGTAGTCCTGTAATATTATGTTGTCATTTCAATGTTATATTTAACTTTGCCATTAAAGTGAGAGGTTTGGCATGCCACAAAACCAGGTTCAACCCACCACTTTTATTCCCCTTTAAAAGTGTCCTGTACCAAGTCAGGAAGATGGCCATTGTTATATAATTGTTCGTTTCTGTGTGTGTTGCATTTTAACGTTGAGTCGTTTGTGTTTTCTCTTATTTTTGAGAAATTGAGATAAGACGTGGCACGGTACTTGTCTATCCGAAATTCATGTATTTGGTTTTCATGTTATATTTGTTATTCTCGTGGTGTTTTGTCTGATGCTTGGTCCGTTTCTGTGTGTGTTACGTTTCGGTGTTATGTTGTTGTTCTCCTTTTATATTTAATGCGTTTCCCTCGGTTTTAGTTTGTTACCCCGATTTTGTTTTTTGTCCATGGATTTATGAGTTTTGAACAGCGATATACTACTGTTGCCTTTATTTATGTATTATCATAAAATACAACTTACATTTCAATATCAAGAATGAACACAAATGCGGTCACTTTCATTTAAGACGGAAACCGTCTAAAATTTAAACCAAAATGCTAAAATTGTGAAGATTTCAGTAATTTAGCATTACGTAATGATGCTAGTACCCGATATATTTGCATTGTATTATCAAAAAACAGCCCATGATCAATGTATCTAAAGTGCGAATCCGTTTAGATCATTTTCACTGTCGTATGTGAGTATGTCTATTGTATAATAAATAATAATGGGAAAACTTTATTTGTTTACGTTTCGAAAATACCAAAATAATTGATTTGAAGCTAAGTTTTAACATATTTTCATTGTGATATGTCTGTTCAATGTACAATAACAGTATTAAAGTTCAAATATGTGTTATAAAAGCAACATGATATTGCATATATATTATTAAAAGCGATCCATTTTAACTACAGATGCAATGTATGTGCAATAATTTCTGATGTAGAATTTTCGAAGATGCAATGAATTTGTATTGTAGATTGATGTGATAAATTGACTTGCAACAAACTTAGTGGATTATATTCATATCTGTTTATGACTTTTGTGTATGTCTATAAAAAATGGCTGGCCTTTTAGACGTTTTCCCACAGTATTGACATGTGTGAACTGTATTCCAATGTTTCCCTGCTTTGTGATTAGCTAAGCCTTTTGACTTTGCAAACTTCTGTTTACATAAATCACACTGATACTTGTTGATTTCATTTTGGCAACTTGGTGCATGTTGTTTCAAATTATGTTTGTATTTCCCACAAGAATATGGCTTGTTGTTCCATGTGGTTGTTGACGCCAAATGGCCAACAAAGTGCTATTTTTGTAGAAATGTTTTACAAGAAAAAAGGTAGGTGTGATTAAAAGCTACTGTTACTTTTTTCATATGGTAAGCTAGGCCAGTTCTGCTTTTAAAGTGTTTGAAACAATGAGTAAAGATCAGGACCTCTCAAGGCTCGCAGTTTGTCTGCCCATTTGAGAAGCGTGTTATCTTGAAATTTTGATTCACACTGGACACATCAACTCATTAGTGTGGATCTTATTATGCCTGTACAAACTAGCCCCTCCATTTGGTCTTGAAGAACAATAAGTGCAGTTGTATGAAGACCCCTCGTTCTTAACCTTAGTTCTTTTTTTCTGGGATTTATCTTCACTTGCCTCGTCTTATGTTGATCCCTCAACTGCTTCAATATCCATATTCTTAAGGCAAGACAGTTTTTGGTAAAATAATTTTTCTTGACTCGATTGGTGCTTGCATGTTCTTTACTGTATTAAATGAAACGGCATCTGAGATATAAATTACCCAAAGTCATTAAAGGGTGAAATATAAGTCAAGTTGTTTGGAGAGAATTATGCTGTACAAGATGTATGCACTGATGAAGTTGCATTGGTAAGTGATGTAGAGCACCCTTGATACAAACATAAAACTAAAAAAATAATAAAGTGATCCGTATTACGCAGATTGATAATACCGCAGAAGTCGAACCCTGCACAGTTTGGATAAGTATGTACACAACATTCAAGCCATAATTCATTTTGATGAAATGAAAAATGTTAAATGTTGGACCCTTGGGACCTCAATGTGGGCCATTTCGATAACTTTGCTGAAAATCCCAAATTTAAATACACAGTTAGATTCAGCATGCCAAAGAGCTCTAAATATTAATTTTTGTTGAAATCCAAAAGAATTTATTTCTAGATTGTTTAGACCCCACAAACTTCAAAACTGGGTCAACAAAAAAAAAAAAAAAAGTAACACATGTTTGGATTCAGTCCCAAAGAACCTCAATAATTTATGTGTTTTTTTTTTTAAAAATAAAACAACTTTAATTTTGGACCCTGTGTGCCAATTTAAATCGGACCTCTTTTCTGTGTAAAGACCTATTGGTTTTCTCCAGAATATTATTATTACTATTTTTTTTCTTTTTCCACCACATACAGTGCTTTGTGGTTTCGCAAGATGTCGCTTAGATTTTTTTACATATATTATTGAACAATTATTGCGCTTTTGAAACTGACCCTGTTTATCCGAACATTATTTATTGTAAGAGTTACCTCCCCAAACACTATTTTTCTTGTGTACGCATCTTCTTTGCAACCGTTAAAGATTACGAACAAAATTATTCCACCAATTTGCTCGTTATATCCTTATGATCTTTAGAATAATTTGACCGAAGCGGTCCTGAAACTCCATATGCATTTGAGATTTATTTTCCCTTCTGTATTTGAAATAAGTAGAATGTTATTGTGATTTGCAATAAACCATATATTAGTGATAAAGACCTAGGGTGATTTAATCGAAGGTCCTTGGTCCAAAACAAAGAATATATGGTCACGGTCAAATGTCAAGGTCATTTCTAATTATAGATTTTGGCTTATTGTCACCTCTTTTCAAACACCATATAAGATACTGACAACATGTTTTCACTTAATTGTTAGTTGCTAAAAAAAGTAAAATCACCAAAATACTGAAGTTGGAGCAAAATAGATAAAGTACATTAGCAAATACATCTATGCTTTTTGAGAGGTTAAAGTCATTGCTTAATAACCGGAACATGTAAAATACATGATCTCACAATTTGACTGACTAAACTTAATAGATGCAATAATTTATAATAAAAAATATCAAAAACATGATAAGAAATAGCCAATAAATATAGTTGCATGTGCTCCGAAAAGGTAAACATAACAAAAAACATGAAAGTGAAAAGTATCATTTGGTATGTTTTATTTTATTTTGTATTTTATAGATAGTAAGATATGTTACTATGCTTCGCAGGTCTTAGTTTACCCAAATTTACAATACTGCTAATAATCAAATACATATATTTGTGAAAATGTTTAGAAGATCCTCAAGAGTTTTAATTTAATATAATAGTTCAGATTCTAACTCCTAACCTGAAGAAGTTATAAATAGATTCATAAAAAAAATCACAGACATGCAATGATAAAAGATAAACTCTGCTGCATGTTTTTAAAAGTAGCCTCCTGGGTAAATGAATTGTAAGAAATACCTGTATTACAACTATCTTCTGGGATCGATTTTTTTGTGTATTATTTTATAAATGTGTCAGGTGCCTTTGGTGCTTGTTATTTGTATTTTAGGTTTATAATTTATTAAAATTTCAGTTGGTTGCTTATTTTTCAATATATTTTCACCAAAAGGATCCCCTTATTCAAATGCATTATCAAACAATCACTTACACTAAAATATATACATATACTTTAGTAAAGGTTATTGCTATTTATATCTGTAATATTAAGCAGATTTTAAGTTTTTAAAATGTGTCGTGTGTACTATTATTTGTTTGTTTGTCTTTTTCTTTTTAAGAAATGCGCTGTGTTTTTATTTTTGATTTATGACTTTAGATGTTTATCTGGTATCTTTCGCCCCCTTTTTAAAGCAAGTAATATGAAACGTTTGTGGTTATCATATAACATTAAAAAAAATGTGATAACTTCCATTGAAATAAACATCTACAAAACTGTATAATATTTAAAAAAGAAATAATCACTTCCGAACGATTTTTTACAACAGGTGATGAATTAGGGTTTTATAAAGAGGTTAACAGGAAACTGTGTTATTCAAGAGTATATGGAGTATATCATTTATGTAAAGTTGAAATAAAGATTAATACCACAGTTTCCTGTTGATCTTTTCACAGAACCCTTATGCGTCAACTGTTATAAGAAATCGTTCTTAAGTGATTATTTCCTTATATATTATACATTTATATTGTGTATTTCAATCATGATAATCTCATTCTTATATATTACTAGAACACACCCGTGATATTACGGGTCCGTGACTGAATTAAAGTATATAACTATGCGCAAGCCTTATTTTAGTATTAGTATTGTCATCTGATAAAGTCATGCCGATTATAAGATACACAGTTTTTCTCTGCTTTCAAGTCTTTCCGTTTGAAGCCGTCGAACTGAAACAATAATATTAATTATTTGGAAAACAAAAGATCCTGGAATGGAGTATTTTTTAATCAACAGCATTGTCCTATATAAATTATAAATAAAGTTGAATTCTTTGCTTCGCTGTTTTACGTCATGCCTACTAACAAATTGAAAACTGTACCTATACGCCTTATTTTTAGTCCAGATTTTTAGTATTCGTATTGTTATCTTAGAAAGTCTTACTGATTAAAATACTACAATAGGTAACAATTTGACAATTTAGTAGTGTCAACCCTGTGGTTATGACCCGTGTATATAGCATATTAATCCTGAATACAACGTTTGGTGGTGCGCCTGTCAGATGCGGAACGTACAGATAAGGTAATAGGTAACAGCTGAATATACTATTGGTATCGGTAGCGGACTCGACCCGGAACTTCTTAATTATTGGCAATATTAATTACGTGGAAAACAAAAGGGCCTGGAGTGGTGTAATTTTTAATCTACACCTTTGTACTATATTAGTTATATATAAAGTTGAATTCTGTGATTCGTCGTTTTTACGTGATGACGGCTGACAAATTGGACCTCGTCATTTTAGTATTATAGATTTGATTTCTACAAACGATATCGAACTTTCGTTAAAACATCTTTATACTACAGACATCAGTATCAATGACTTAGATCAAAGTTGATGTATATATTTTAGTTTTAATACTATTTTGACTATGAATAAAATGATACTCTTTAAGCAACACGTCAGTTTTTTTGGGGGGGGGGGGGGGTCATGTTGCACGGTCTTTGGTTTTCTATGTTGTGTTTTATGAACTGTTGTATGTTTGTCGGAAATGTGTAAATCTAGAAAAGGACAGTTATTACCGTTTATATCCCATTTATCAAAAGCAATTTTCTTTAGGTAAATTTCGACAGTATATTAAGTCAATTACTGATTATTCAACGACAAAATATCATCACAATAACGGCAACAGTTTGATTTCATGTTATTGATCATCATATCATTTTCTTTACACCATTTGATAAAATTCTCTAAGTCTTTATTAAAATATATATGTTATAGATTGAGATGAAAAAATGCAACGTTATATCACCAGCATATAGTTCCAGCCATCAACTTTGCATTATGTGTCATAGGGCGTATAAAAAACATTTTTCAGTTGGTCTTCACATTTTTTATAGTTAAGATTTGAGAAAAAATGTTATTGTGATTTACAGTCTCAAATGCTATCTTGCAATCCAAAAACAGAAAAGTTGTTCAATTCATATTGTCCAATTCTTCTCAGCATTTATCAATTATTTTAATGAGTGCTAAAAAACGGATTTTCCCCTAAATCCTGAATGCTATTATTTATATAATTTGTTTGTTATTAAAAAAATACAGTGATTATAGACAGGTTTCTCAAAATTCGTGGACACATTGGATAACATTAAAATGGGTCGAAAATCGTTTGGATCTTTATCTCCCTCCTCTAGATATCAGAGCAATCTAAGCAAGTGTTATTACATATAAGAAATTATTCCTGTACATAAACTTAGATGCTTTATGTCAGTGAGAGAGACTGTTATAATCTATCTTGATATTTAAAACAAATCTTGGTCCAACTCCCTCAGTTGATTCAGTTATGTTTGGATTTTGTAGACCTTGTTAAAACTGATCATTTACGATAGCATACAGTGCAATTTAACATCAAGTTTATTTCCGACATGACAAAGTTATAGATTGACTTAGAATCAAACTTGTGAGAGGAGTTTCGATACTGTGCTTTAATGATTATTTAAAATAGGGAATGTATCAAATAGCCAACAACCTGACCACAGAACATACATCAGCAGAAGGTCACCAATAGGCAAGAAACTCCCGTAATTTAAAAATTTAATCAGATATATCATTTGTGTTTGCTTGTCCTTCATGATGCCAATTGTCTGTGTTGTTGTGGAAATCATAACCTTCAAATATCTCTACATATTTTGACACTTTTTAACATTATCAACGGCAATCATAAAATATATTTTTTGTATGATTAAATACATTAATTAGTTTAATTACTATATCTTATATAATCTTCAATTTGGAATTTGTTTTCAAATTTAATCAGTTTGCCGTTCTGGTTGATATTAATTTTTTAAACAATTAGTAGAAATTTTCGAAAACTATTCGATACCGACAGTTACACCTTCGCGTATGTCTACAGATAACCTTTTTGAGAAGGTATCATCTCAATATGTTCAACGACCACCGGCATTTATATTATGTTTTTTCTTCTTCATAATTTGATACTGTCGAGTACTTTCATTTTTAACAATTTGCTACTTTATTAGCTCTATGTAAAAGCTGATAATTGATTAATTTTATGATAGTACTTCAAAAAAGAGGGGGCATTATGTTAATTAGTAAAACCTTAATCAATAACAGAAACAAGCAAATAATGTTATAGAGTGACCCATACCATATAAATATATATGATATTATTTTATATCCTGTTGTATCACAAAGGTATGGAATTTTATATCTGCGTTAAAAATGCAAACAATTCGCAAATTGTATATTCTTTCACAACGCTGTATCCAGTTTTGAAGGTTGCGAACAGCGACGATTAAAAAAATCACATGGAATATCACAAATATATTTCTTAAAATATTCGAAATACGGTGTTTTTATCTACGATTCCGAATAAATCTTTCATATAAACAAACATTCTTGCTAAAAACTGCAACAAAGTCATACGAGGTCATTTCTTGTATTATGTCAAATGGTTGATTGGAAGAATGTTGTAACTCTGATTTGTCTTAAAAACAATTTCTAAAATTTAAAATCGAGAATTAAAGTACAATGTACAATTATAAGAATTAGAATAGAAAAACCGACCGAAGGTCACTAGTTTGTTTACAATATAGTTAACAGGATAATGAACATCAGGGGCATATCATGTTACTAAAACATTGATAATGCTTAAAGATATTACTTTAGAAGGACTAACTACAATTTGATGAAGACCATGTGTTGTAATGAAACTTGACGATCCAAATGTAGTCGTAGTCATTAAAAAAATGTTAATTTCAACTTAGCAGGATTTATATTTGAGTCACTTTAACATGCCTTTGTCTTGAATATACATTTCACTTGCCACTAGAAATAAATTCCTATGCACCATGACAAGAATCAAAACATCAAATAATAAAGGCGTTAAATCATGTTGCATTTGTTTTTGCTAGCCAAACCAACCCTGAATTTTCTCTAATGTGTAATTGCGGAAACACAGGTACTATTATTGATTGTCTTCAAAATCGGCACACAATAACATAACACTGTTGTTGGTACCGAGAATAAATTACACGTGTTTTGTTTATATTGTAGTTCATCTTTTAGAAGCTGTAGGCCTCAGTTGCAAACAACAAACAAATACTTGATTCTTTTATATTATTATTGAGTTTCTTAGTGGGATTCTCTCATTGATTCAAAATTAGACACATAGGGCCATTATTTTTCAGCGCTACACAAAGATTACTGCAAAAAGTAAATAACAAAAAAAAGAGCTCCGAGGAATATTGAAAACGGTAAATCCCTGGATTCTTATCATGTACATATACACATGTGTATTATTAGTGTGTTGTTAACAGTAAACCATTAGAAAGCTCAAAAGCCGATTGATAAACAACTGAAATTCACTTATTGGACGTTCGTTCATGTTAACATGGTTAGCATATTTGATGTAAATGTGAACACCTGATGCTCATTCCGACAATACATTTCCTTCAGTGATACCCAGGTCAAAATATTTGGATATATAAAACTTAAAAAAAGAAAAAAAAGAAAAGCCTTTAGAGTAAAGATCTCTAAGTTTGACCAGGTCAAGAGTTAGAGCTTTTCCTATGGGAGATTACTCCTTAATTCAAAATTATTATTGAAATTCAATTGCAGCAAATTTTAATAACACACTATCCTATTTTCATTATATTACCTGGAAACTATATAATTTGAACAGTTATGTTATTTATGTAATACTATGATTTAGAAAATGTAACTCTTTTTGAAATAATTTGAATGTGAGATTGTAGGGTAATGACCGGAAATTTGACTTTTCTAGGAAAAACAAAGAGTGTTTTTCGTAAAATGTTTAAACATAATACGCCGGAAATATAATCAATTGTAATTCAATTTAAAATTGACAAATATGATTTTATATGATAACTGATAAATTTTCACTAGCAAAAGTTTTCATATAATGTCATAACTAAGATTTTTATCCAAAAATCTCTAAACAAAAGAAAACAGGAAAAATTGCCAGATACAGTCTAAATGAAGTTTGTTTTTGTTAATGTATTCCAAAATAAATATCAACTAGCTGATGCATTCATAATCCCTGATTAAAACTCATTTTTAGAATAAATCTTATAGTAAAAAGCACCCTTTTCGAAAAAAAAACAACATCCGAAAATGGAAAAGTAAATACAATGGAAACTAGATGCTAATGACACATCTGTGGCAAACTTAAAAAAAAACCATTTCGATATTAATTGCTTCCGAGCCTAAAAAGTAGCTGGGAGGGAGACTTGATTTTTGATACTGATTAAGTCCACGTATTATTGCTGGAATACTCAAAATACTAAGGATATTTTGTAAGTTCGGCTGGATATTGTGTTATTTCTTATCGTTTTCGGTTTAATTTCTGTATTTTTCGATATAATTTTTCAGTTTATAGACTAAAGTCGAGTTCATTTCCATTTTCCAGGAATAAAGTATGGTGTTAGTCAAAATGATTATGACGTTGATACAACATTAATTAAAAATAGTCTTTCAAGACCGTCACGATTATGTTTCTGACTGGTATGCTGAAAATTATTGTGAATGTTTGGATCTTGTTCCATATAAATGTATAAATTCGCATATAGTGCAAAAAAATAGTACCGTTTATATTATATGAACATATTTCTCTAAGATTTAACTAAGCACAAAACACCACAAACAGTCACATTTTTTTGTGACAAATATTTAAACTTGAAATCAATGTTTCTTCAGTGATACTCTAGGCCAAAACATTTCAAAATCCAAAAGCTTATTTAGTGTGACCCACCGAATGAGACTATTTACCGGGTTTGTGATAACATCACCAAGACGACGGGTGCCACATTTGGAGCAGGATCTGCTTAGTCTTTTGAAGCACCTGAGATCACCCCGAGTGTTTTGTGGGGTTCATGTGGCTTAGTCTTTAGTTTTCCATGTTGTGTCTTGTGTTTTATTGTTTGTTTGTTTGTTTTTTTTCTTTTTTTGCCATGGCATTGTCAGTTTATTTAAATCTATGAGTTTGACTGTTCCTATGTGCAAAGTAATGGCTACTGGTCTGGTGATACCCTCGGGGACTATCAGTCCACCAGCAGAGGCGACGAACCAGTAGTAATAAAAACATAAACGGTACCAATTTGTCTACATCAGATGAACTGTCATTTTGGTTATGCTCGAGGCCAAAAAATTTCCAAATTCAAAGATAATCAAAAGACGAAGAGCTTCTAAACAAAAATGGACCAACAAGTATAGCCATCACTCTCCGCATGTATTTTCTGCTGGTAAAGAACTTAGAGTTCTCCGGTGCTTTTTTTAACATTTTATCGCCGCTGTTTCTTATTTTCTTTGTTCATATTGACCTTCATTTCACTGCATATATTCGACTGACTCTTGATTGATATAGGTGACTCACGGTCACATCACTATGTTTAATGCAGTATTTGAAAGACCTGTATCTGCAAGTCTAATTTCAGCCTCCTGTTGGTGGCATCCGCTTTTCTGCTTTTTTCCCTTCCTTTTCTATCTTCTCATACAAGAGGTGAATCAATGACTCGTATTTAGACTCGTATTTAGACATGGGACACCCTTTTTTTGCCAACTCATGGTTCTCTGCTCCTCGGCATCATAGTCAAATTCGAAATTCTCTGGCAGCCTGGTGACTACTCCAAATGTTTATGAAAGGATCTGGTGAACAGTTAACAGATCCTATATGCATAAAAAAATATACGTGTTCTCGTCTTCTCTTATTAAGTTGTCTGTGCATCTTTTAAATACGCTTGATTCTTTAGGATTTGGTCTCAACTAAGTTATAGCTTTTGAGTTATCTACCTTGGTTACATTTTCCATCAATATCGTTAAGGCGTTGTCCTGCAAAGTTTCTTCATGGGCTTGGCAACATATGGGTCTGACATATTTCTTCCTTATCTTATTCTTTTGATCCCACTCAACCACAGAAAATGACCATCAGCCTAAGTGTACCTTAGATGGACTTTGCTATTATTAAGGTACTTTCGGTCATAAAGCTCTTCAATTGTTTTGATTTTTATGCATCCTTGGCTTTCAAAATCATCAGCTCTGTACGTTCCTGATGACGGTAAAATCTTTCTTAAATTGTTCGTTCATAAAATTATGAATTTTAAAGAAACTGGGTTTCAACTCCCTGAGGCAAAGTTGACCTTAGACGAATTTTGCAATTTTTCAGGTACTTTTTGTTATATAGGCTGAGCTCTTCAACTGTTTCGGTTGTAATACACCATTGGCTTTCAAATATTCGGCTTATAGCGTTCCTGATGAAAGTAAATCTAGAAGAGCGCATTGGACGCATTAAATTAATAACGTGTTGTTTTCGCTTTTTATACCAAACACTTTTGTACTTACTTCTATGAGGCATTTTGAAACTCAGTAGCTTATTTTGAAAATACCCCTAAAATTATACTTTTTTCAACATAATCAATTAATATTATCAAGAGCCTAAACCCCAAAAATATACAACTGACGGCATTCTATTGGCAGTTATGGCAGCCTCGTAGAACCTTATCGATGATCATGACAATACAATAGAATTCAACCACACGACAATAAAGACCAAATTCAATCTGTGAAGAACCACAAAAACATCAAGAAGTCAAACAAATCTACACACATTCTGCTACACAGTGACGTCTAGTTATCAAGAATTTAAAATTACACTAAGAAAACAATATCCCTCTTATTTGAAAAAAAGATTTTATTTTATAATACAGTAATTAAAATAATCATAAACATTTCATTATATGCAAACATACAGTTTTTCTGTAATAATTGCAAAACATCAAATTATTATGTACAATAATATTACATATAAAGCATACAATTAGAAGTAGTTTACAGGCTTAGATTTTTTTTAAATCAAAGTTAAGCCAAAATGAATGAAATTTCCATTGAAAACCATCAAAGGTAATTCAAGCATCGTTTATTTAGTAAGACATAAAAAAGATTGCCAACGTATGTATGTATGTTCCGTATCTCCCTCCTTTAGTAGGAGCACCACCATGGGTTATGGTGTAAAAAGGAAGACATTTAACACACTGTATCGGTACAGATTTAATGTGAGCATTTGCCTATCCAGTCTCCCAGCCTGGCCGTGACGGGTCTTACAACCAGAAAGTTAACCTTCCCCAAAACAATAAGTACAATGTAATAAAGCATACGAACACACCCACTCACCAACAAATCAGAATATTGATCTTCTTTCCGTAATAATGTTCTCGTAATTTTTCTAGAAATGTTGAATTGATTTGAGGTACATGTATCAGTCTTGTATCACAACTTCAGTTTCCAGTGCATGGAGTGCACTAAAATAGTTCCATATTTTCTGATTTTTTTCTGCACTACTTGTACATTAATTGATAAAAAGTATACGAGGAATTAAAAACCCGTTTGAATCAAAACAACAAGCACCTTTTTCAAAAATCATACCAGAAAAGTCGATGAATATCATGTTTACTGAAGAAGTGCAATCGTATGAAAACAGGAAACAGATAGAAGAAAAAATGACGTTTGACTTCAATGTTGATATTTTGTTTTCGAGGCATGGTACCCTTTTTCAATGAAACCATAGTATAAATACATAAACATTATTTTTCTATATAGTATTATGGAATAAAATATTTTTTGGAGATCAACTGTTCTCCATATATAAATAAAGGCAACAGTAGTATACCGCTGTTCAAAATTCATAAATCGACAGTGAAAAAACAAATCTGAGTTACAAACTAAAACTGAGGGAAACGTATCAAATATAAGAGAACTACTACACAACAGAGACACAACACCGAAACGTAAACACACAGAAACGAACTATTAGTCTATGGAGCTGTTAGTTGCAAGACTGTAACCTAAAGCCAAAACAATCATTCCCATTAACAATGAAGATCGAGTTCTGAGGACAAAAAACTTTTTCTTTAAAGAGATGTAAACATCCAGTATTATACCGTATTGAATTAAAGTCCATACATATAAATAATGCTGATTGATTATTTACATTAAACGCAAAATAAATAAATAAAAAAAGCAAGAATGTACCAGATTCAAAATAGTTATTCATTTTTGATAAATCACACATCTTACATACCAACTTTAAGCCGTGTATGAGTGTTTGCTCAAATTTGTATTTTCTAAGCCAACGAATCTCTTATAAATTCATAAAATGAAATTCACAAAACTTTTTCACAAATGTACTCATGCTTTGTTTCACAGTCAGCATCATAAATATTACCAAGTCTTCCAAAGTAGACACAATAGTGTTGATTATTGTTTGGTTCTGTATTAGCCCATGTTAGATTTTTCGAAACAGTTCCATCAAGCCATTTATATTTGCCGATCAACGCGAAATCATTCAGACCTATCCATTTGACTGACCTAGATGATCGAAAAGCTTGACTCAGAACAAATGAAAACTCATTATCCGAACCAATGCTGATTAAATCTGCACCCTTTCGTAGACATAATTGACGAGCGGCAGTCCATGACAACTTCGTGTCATCAGCCGGATTAAACAGGTAACACGATCCATTATATAGAGACCAATTGTCATTTCCACATTTATCAGTAAGACTCAATTTACAAATAAAACTTTGTGAAATATAGCAATTGCCATCATTCCATTTTCTGTGAGTGAAGTGCTCCATTTCGACACAATGTTCAAAGTTGTTCCAATGATTCGGTTCGTATAAGTTCCAATTTGTATAATCCAGCGGAGTCCCATCACTCCATTTAAATGTACCTTTATGATCAATTTCATTCAATCCAGTCCAATACGGTTCTTCTTTTAATTGGTTTTTCGGAAGCGTATCAACTTCAGCTTTACTATGGAAACTAACTAGATCAGATCCATGGCTTCGGCAGAAATCTCTTGCTTGAAACCATGTTTTCTTTTCGTGACGTATTAGATAACAAGCAGCGCCATTCTTATACCAATCAATAGGACAACGTGTTCCTATAGATTTTACACGAAAATTCAAATTTGAAACCGTTCTATCATTATACTGTGTACTTTTTTTATTTCCAAGAATGTCCAGTTCAAAGTTTTCGCACGACCGACTTATGTTTAACACCGAAGACTGATGTTTTCCCCCTGAATTATAGTTACCATTAAAATACAGAGCAGCAAACGTAAGTCCTGATGATAAAACAGCTGTTGTGACAATGGCGATAACGCATAGTCCAATTCTTTTTGCATAACGTTTCAGAAATGGACGGTTACTTTTCTTAATGTCGGGTTTACTGTCAAAATCTAGATAGATATGCTGATCCATACTGTTAGTATCACACATTGTATACGTTTCATCGGGGTTATATTGCGTTATAGTCATTATGCTAGGTATACATTTAAAAAAATCTGAGCTAACGTTTGAATCATATCTTTTATATGATGCACAAAGTTAAAGAGGATTTCCGTGATTCAAGATTATTGAGAAAGCTATTGATAAAAATTGATACATGATGTGAAATACATTTGTTTGTATTTCATGTTTATGTTGTACATTTATGAAATAAAAGGAAATGTAGTTATACACGTACGAGACAGGGAATAATTGATTCAAACAAAACTATTACAAAAGACAACATTAAAGCACCTGCATACGTGGTATATATCTCCCAATTGATACGATATTCTCGTGCTTGCATTTCCTATCATGATTTTCTTGATAGAGGGTTACTGCTCACAAGGAAGCTATTAAACCAAGAGTTCCAAATGGTGAAGTTGAAATCATCCCTTCGTAAATTTTACGGACGCCATCACGAGTTGGTTGATCGTTATGGAATAACCGTTTTACAAATGATATCGGATATGTTCCTTACGTCGTAACTACAATCCCCTTCCCTTTCATGAATTTGACCTACCGAATTAGACTATTTACCGGATTTGTAATCACATAAGCAACACGACGGGTGCCACATGTGGAGCAGGATTTGCTTACCCTTCCGGAGCACATGAGATCACCCCTAGTTTTTGGTGGGGTTCGTGTTGTTTAGTCTTTAGTTTTCTATGTTGTGTCATGTGTACTATTGTTTTTCTGTTTGTCTTTTTCATTTTTAGCCATGGCGTTGTCAGTTTGTTTTAGATTTATGAGTTTGACTGTCCCGTTGGTATCTTTCGTCCCTCTTTTATATTTTTCAATCTTCACAAAAATTGAAATAAAGTTGTTGAGGACGTATGAGAGGAAAACCTCTATTTGTTTTTAAAGATAATGCTATATGTAGATAGAAATCTTCCATATCACAGACATCGTTTTATTTTAAATATTATTTAATGTAATAAATTATTATAAGTAAAAATAAAATAAAACGAAGAACTGTAATCTCAGAACCATGTATTATCATCAAAAAGCGGAGCACCTGGGGCTTGTTTCACGAAGCTGTCTTAGGATGGCCTTATGACATATCTTAGTCCTAAGTGGGTTTCACAAAGTAGTCCGAAATTAGGACATCTCTTAAAGTTGGTCCTAAAGTTAGGACTGCACGAGAGGTGTCTCATGATGATAATTATACATTTATTTATATAAATTACAATAATTTCTTATATTTATTTTGCAACGTTTCTTATAATTTAATCATCGTTTCTACTTTTCCTGCTTATACTTAAATATTTATAGGTTAATTGTCGGATGATTTGTCAACAATGGTCATTCAATGTATTCATATCAAGAATTAACGATGATTATGGAAGTGTTTAACGACCTTGGCTGGATTTAAAGTCCTCGCACGGTCGGCTTGGTGCCCGAAGGCGTATGGTGAGCGTTTACAGCCCTCGCACGGTCGGCTTGGTGCCAGAAGGCGTATGGTGAGCGTTTACAGCCCTCGCACGGTCGGCTTGGTGCCCGAAGGCGTATGGTGAGCGTTTACAGCCCTCGCACGGTCGGCTTGGTGCCCGAAGGCGTATGGTGAGCGTTTACAGCCCTCGCACGGTCGGCTTGGTGCCCGAAGGCGTATGGTGAGCGTTTACAGCCCTCGCACGGTCGGCTTGGTGCCCGAAGGCGTATGGTGAGCGTTTACAGCCCTCGCACGGTCGGCTTGGTGCCCGAAGGCGTATGGTGAGCGTTTACAGCCCTCGCACGGTCGGTTTGGTGCCCGAAGGCGTATGGTGACTGTTTCGATATTTTCTGCAGTGGGTTACAAGATTGATTGTTTATATAAATATACAGTGTTAATTTCCATTGTTTAATGCAAGCGTACATTTATACGGACGCCATCACGAGTTGGTTGACCGTTATGGAATAACCGTTTCACAAATGATATCGGATATGTTCCTTACGTCGTAACTTCAATCCCCTTCCCTTTAATGAATGTGACCTACCGAATTAGACTATTTACCGGATTTGTAATCACATAAGCAACTCGACGGGTGCCACATGTGGAGCAGGATCTGCTTACCCTTCCGGAGCACCTGAGATCACCCCTAGTTTTTGGTGGGGTTCGTGTTGTTTATTCTTTAGTTTTCTATGTTGTGTCATGTGTACTATTGTTTTTCTGTTTGTTTTTTTCATTTTTAGCCATGGCGTTGTCAGTTTGTTTTAGATTTATGAGTTTGACTGTCCCGTTGGTATCTTTCGTCCCTCTTTTATATTTTTCAATCTTCACAAAAATTGAAATAAAGTTGTTGAGGACGTATGAGAGGAAAACCTCTATTTGTTTTTAAAGATAATGCTATATGTAGATAGAAATCTTCCATATCACAGACATCGTTTTATTTTAAATATTATTTAATGTAATAAATTATTATAAGTAAAAATAAAATAAATGTGCATTGTGATTAAAAATTCGTATGTTTTGTTTACAACTCTGTCTTGTATTGTTCTGGTAGTACTATTTCAAATATTTAATGTCATAACTGTATCATGTGTTTCCATCAGTACCATAGAACTATCATATGGTAAGCTAGAAATTAATGGTAAACCCTAGTCTTTAGTGTTTTCATGTCTAATCTTACCGTTTCGATTTATTGACCTAACTGCACGACTCGATTCTCAAAATACATTAACATTATCGTTGCAAAGAATCCAGCTCAAACGTTTGTGAAAGACGGTTTTACCTTAAAGTGTACAGTATTGCGAAAGTTTATGTTCTATGTAGAAGGCAATTGTAGGGACCTTAAATACAAGTACCGTTCAATTGAGATTAATCATATGTCTTGTGTTTCTGTCTCTGACCTAGGTTTTCTGTATTTGCCGTGTGTAGTGCATCATGACACAAGACTTTGTTACGTGTACCATGATGAAATTTCGTTTAGGACTGCTGTGTGTATTTTTAACATGGAACCAGACTATGACGTTTTCACTCTTGACTTATGCACGTTGGGTGTGCCATCATGATACAGTGTGTTCTTTGGTATATAACCTTGACCTCAAAATATAGTTTTCAATTGACCTTGCTTCTGAATATATGGCATGTTAAGGAGTTGTCATAGTACGATGGTGAGTCTAGTGGCACGAGAAACTTAATATGTGCTTGACCCTTGCTATCACTGTACAACTTGTATTTTTTGTTTGAATAAAATGGAGAATTGCCTGATTGGCACTCATACCACATCTTCTTATATCTATATTAGATATATAGATATATTTGTTAGTATTGTGTACCACGATGACCCTTTCCTCAAAATTTGCTTTGTGTTTTTTTTTTGACAAGGAACTCTTGACAAGACTATAACTTTTTGACTCTTGATCTATACCTATTGGGTGTGTCTCTTGGTATGATTACCTTGACGTCATGTGGGGTGTGTCTGGTTTTGTTAGTCTTGTACGTTTTTAATTGTAAGTTAATTTTTATGTTCTGGAGTTTCAACTAGAGTACACATTTTGTTTGTTAATGGGCCATCTGAAGCCCGTCTCCGAGCGAAGGATTTTCTCGCTTTGTTGAACACCCATTGGTGGCCTTCGACTGCTTTCTGCTCTTTTGTCATGTTACTGTCTCTTTTACACATTCCACATTTCCATTCTCAATTTTGAAGAATGTTTGGTTCAAGTGAAAACTAAATCCTTTAACTTCCGTGCAAAATAAGGGAGAGAACATTTACTTCTTCAGTAGCACCGTGTGCTGCCAGTTGTAATAGATAATGTAATTTCATGGACATGTATGTATTGATACAATTTGGAGTTTGGTAGGGTGTTCATACGAGCAATTTTACACTAGTACTCAAAACCCTTCTTCCTTGATGTGTGCATTTTACATAGACAAATAAAATCGTATTATATAATCAAAATGAGGATGTTAATTTGATGTGTGCTTCTTCGTTACATTTGTTGTTTTTATGGTGATTAAGATGATAACACAATATTGACTGTTGTACCCCTATTTTTGACATTTTTAACTATTGTGTCTGTTTGTTTTGTCCAAGCATCGTTGACAATATAATGGAATGTGATACCACTGTCATACAAGTGAGAGGTTTAGATAGCTATAAAACCAGGTTCAATCCACCATTTTCTACTTTTGAAAATGCCTGTACCAAGTCAGGAATAAGACAGTTCTTGTCCATTCGTTTTTGTTGCGTTTTGTTATTTGATTTTGCAATGTGATTATGGACTTTCCGAATTGATTTTCCTCTGAGTTCAGCATTTTTGTGATTTTACTTTTTTCATTATCACTGAACAGGTATTTATTTGTTTAGGGGCCAGCTGAAGGACGCCCCCGGGTGCGAGAATTTCTCGTTGCATTGAAGTGTTGCCTGCTCTATGGTAGGGTTGTTATCTCTTTGGCACATTCCCCATTTCCATTCTCAATTTTATTGATAGTCTGTTTTTACATCTCAAATATGCACACATAAGGTATACGCGTATCAATAAAATAAACTGAACTCAGTGCAAAGCACCTTTAAAGTACAGACAGAGAGCCCAATCTAATGAAACACTTTGTTATGCTGGTCACATGTACTTAAAACATCACTCGTCTGTCTGTTACCAAACTTCATCGAGATCCTGAAAAAAAAATATGCAAGTTAATTCTATAAGAAGTAGAATTCTATGGAAGGAAATGAGCTGTTCACTGAAATAAATGTAGAATATGTATATTGGCACAGATGTGCCTGCTTGTTGGGAAATCATGAGTAAACTTCAACATGAAAAAATCAGGATTCACGTAATTTCGACCGTCTTGTGACCATAAGCATTTTGTATAAGTTTCAAAACATTTCGTTAAGGAAAACATAAATTTAAGGATGGGAACAACATATTTAATATTTTTCCAACGTAAGCCTCCGTGTTGACAATTGTATCATTGGTAGTCGTACCGCATCTTCTTACATCTAATAACTCATGAAAAGTGACGCCAACCAATATCGAACTTGATAGAGCTGTGCATATAAAGTTTATATCATTTGATTGAGTTGGACGTATAGATTTTCTATCAATTGGTATTATTGTCTCGTTAAAATCGCCCCAAGTATTGCTATTCTTAGACCGTGTTCCTTTAAACTATTGCTGAATTTTTTAAAGAAAGAATTTCTAGATGTTTTACAGTTAGGTACATATACATTAATAAATGTAAAAATTGAGTTATTTATCTCTACATTGATAAGCACTAATCTTCCGTCCCTATCAATACATTTATTAATTAGTTTGTAGCTTAATGATTTTGAAATTAAGATAGTTAAAATCGCCCCAAGTATTGCTATTCTTAGACCGTGTTCCTTTAAACTATTGCTGAATTTTTTAAAGAAAGAATTTCTAGATGTTTTACAGTTAGGTGCATATACATTAATAAATGTAAAAATTGAGTTATTTATCTCTACATTGATAAGCACTAATCTTCCGTCCCTATCAATACATTTATTAATTAGTTTGTAGCTTAATGATTTTGAAATTAAGATAGCTACACCCCTACTAGCCGTAGTACCATGATTACAAAACGCATCATCTTCTGTTTTACTATTTATATCCCTTTCGATAATTTCATCAAAATGTGTTCCTTGCAAAAAACTTTTTTCAGCGGTAACCCATTCTATAACTCTATTTCTTTTTTCTCTCAAATTAATTCCATTTACGTTGAGACTACATAGATTAATTGTATTTGTAAATGGCATAGTTAAATATATATAAATTAGGATTATACTTAAGTTTCAACACACTACACAGAGTTACAATTTTATAACACTTAAAGATATTTAATACAATTACATCAATTGGTACACAATTAAAATACATATTCCTTATTTTAGTTAATGCATAGTTGTTAAACATATATATACTACCTACATAATAATTACCTTTCACCTGGTGTGACCTTAAACCAATTGTTCCGTTATTAAACCTCGTGAAAGTAATGTGTGTTTTAAATCGCATTGTAAATAAATTTGGATAGTTTGATAGTGTACGAATTAACGCATGGTAATTGAATAATTTAGAATTTGATATCCGTGTTTGAAAGGAAAATAATATCATGTAAATATATATTAAAGTGACAGCATGAACTCGACACGATTGAAAGGTGTACAATTTAATGTCGTTTATGTTTTTACGGTTAAGTGTAGAACCAGAAACACAGCATAAAACAATGTGTTTCGATATATTTTGAATCGTGGAGAATTTCTTCTAATCTACGCTACTTGCATGGTTTTTCAATTCAATACAATGGAAATATTGCGGTGCTTATTGTATACATGTGTAATTGATACATAACTTGTGCATTTTTTTCTGATTGACAAATATATGTGCATATGTAAAGCAAAATTATATCCGGGTGAAATTTGACCCGGAGGAAAAAATGTCAATGTAGTTGTTGTTATTTTTTGATCCGGAGGAAAATATTTCCCTGGGATATTTTTTACTTTGCGGTGAAATTTTATCCGGGTAGTTAACTTATTGAATAGTTATTAGAAAAAACTTATCCTTTAAAAATACTGTGAAATAATAATAGTGTATTTGAAATAAAGCGAATTTGTAAAAAAAAAATGTATTATAATGGAAACTTATGTCACAAATTATCCTTGAAAATATTTCCTGAAATAGTCAAACCAATATCATCGTTTTAAAAAGAAAATTATCATGAAACATAGGGAAGAAAACCAGAAGTAATTTCAAAGATCGTAATTGTGAAAATAATATCATGAATAAATAAGGTTAGTGAAATGCATGTAAAAGTGAGTTGTTTTCAGATCTCAATACAAATATAAATTCAAAAGTAAGGTAGAAATATAGTTGCACTACTACTGTTAACAGTAATAGAAGAATTAGATTATGATGATATTTTTAACTATAAAAATAGTTTTATCTGGGGACAGAGATGTTGTTGTTGATTATATGGAAATCAGATAAATCATAGAATAACAATATATTGGAACAAAAGCATGTTTAACACCTGGATAGTTTTTACCTGTGAAATGTTATCTGTCTTATTAAATCAAGTTGTAAGTGATCTTTTTATATAAATGAATATATAAAAAATAAGATTCAAGGAAAGATTTCACCATAAAATAGATTCAGAAATATATTATATTAATATCTTTAAAATATAAATTGCTCATAATTACCTCCCTTTGATAAATTATGCAAATTTGGTCTTCCTTTGTGAAACATTTTATAATTATAGTCGGGTATATATTGATTGTGAGTAACTTACATAGTATGTAATGGGACTCAATTTCACACGGTTCTGTGAAATATAGTTCGGCAAATATATACCGGTACATACTATCCGCTTTTTGCAGATAGATTTTTACTCCTCTGGAAAATATCAACCTGTGAAATACCATGCCTGGAAAAAAATTACCGGGACAAATTATCCTCAGGATAAAATATCACAGAGGAAGAAAGAAACCGTTACACATACTGCCTGACTATATACGTACTCTACAGGTAAGTAATTATTTTTTCCTATCATATTACTTGTATATGTTTTATGGATTTGTAGGTATCTCATCAGTGATGTAATGTTCAGAAAGAAAAGTTTCATGTTCTGTTTAACGCTAACTGATTTATAGTGTTAATCGTGTTACTATATATAGCATAGGTAAAAACCTAATTCCTATGTTTATAATGTAAACATTGAACAGCCGATGTATTATTACATGTATCATGATAGTTAAACAACATCTACACACTACATTTGACATTTTCACAGTTTGGTTACATATTTTACATTTTAGTATAACTTCACATTTGAAAAATACTTCTTCATAGCAAAATTTAACTGTTTTAAAGAGCTTTCAAATTTCTTTTTGTAACTTCATTGGGGTGTGAAAGCGTTAATCGAAGTATATTGTGTTTGAAGCGCGGAAGCTTTGACTTTGCCATTTTAGCCGAAAATTTTAGTACGCAAGATGGCGCGATGCATCTACAAAAGACTTATCAGTGATGCTCGAATTAAAAAAATCAAACAGGCCAATATAAAGTAGGAAGTCTGATATCGTATTGCCTTGTCAATATGCTTATTTGCATTGATCATATAAAATATACTTGTATGACGCATTCACTTCGTACGCCGACAGAAACCAGAATTTCATTATCAATGAATGCATTCCAAATCAAAGGAAATGGAATCAAAAAGCTATGCATTCATCAGCGAGGCTTTATTCCTGGTGAAGACGAGAATGAAAAGCATTTATTCTAGGGGAGGAGAAAAAATTTAGTTTTTAGTTAAAAATGAACACGTTCCTTCAAGGGAGCTACCATTAGATATGTTAGAAATCGTACAAAGACAATCGTATATAGAATATCCTTATGATGAAGAAGGGGACATCGTGTTCTGGGATAAGATGAGGGAAACCTTAATTTAAGGTCAATTTGTAGTTTTTCAAAGATCAAAAACAGAATAATGGGGATTCAAAAAGAAAACATATGTTTAATGTCTTTTTGTCTGTGGGATATATATTCAGGCAAATCATCGGAGAAATTATTTCAAAATTATAAAAAAGTCTATATGCATGTTTTATTAATATAATTTGATTACAATGATTTGTACACTATATGTCAAAATTTTTTGTGAAACTACTTTCATGTTTTACGTGTAATGTTAACCGATGCGTAAATAAATCCAAAATTGGTATAATTCATATCCATACAATTATGCCTCGTTCACACGGACATTTAATTCGAATTGAATTCGAATCGAATGCGAATCGAATTCGCTAATCGCGTTCACACACGCTTACTTTTTAATTCGAATTGATTAGAATTATCTAATTCGCATTAGAAATACACTTTTGCGAATACAAATTCAAAGTTAACGTTGTTTGGACAGTAAAGTGAATTTGACGCGCAATGTCATTTGAATTAGAATTGACGTTAGGACGTAAAACGTTGCGAATGCGAATTAAACTAATTCGAATTAGTTAATGAGAATCGAATTCGAATTACGTGTGAACTCAATTGATACAAACTTGTAACAACTAAAACGGCAATTATACCAATGTTTGTATGCACATGGCAATTCTTAAATAGTGTTTCGTTAATCATTTTGCAGTACAAAATGCTGAAATATAAGACAAAACTATTAACAATAAATACGTGACGTAATCAATAAAACCGTTTATGGTTTTCTTTAATGTTTATTTTTTTTAAGGGAACGAAAAACTGTAAAATATTTTCTTGAATCATATATTCAAAAGATCTGAAAGAGTATGCAGGGTGAATCAAATATCAATACAACAAATTCAATCGTATTTTATAATGTTTGAACCATTTTTGTCTAAAGCAAATATATATAATATATATAATATTGTTATATATAAGATATCCGATTTAATTGTTTAAAAAGAAATGCATAATGTTTTACCTTTTTCGTAATAGATGCGAAAATAATAAATATTTAAGAAGACACAACGTGTTTTGAAATTAATAGCTTTAAATTATTCAGCGTATATGCAAAAAATCTGTAAACTGCTTGGAAGTTCATTTGTTCTGGACTTTTAGTCATTTCTTTATAAATTAGTTTTCCAAATTCATAAATATCATTGATATTTTATTATTTTTAAATAGTTTAATAACCCTTTCAAGGAAACCGCTACCGTGTTACAAGTCTGACTTGATATTGTGTGGTAAAGTTTTGCGTCTTTCACTCAATCTCTGCTTGCTACACTTTGTACTCAAGGTAATCCTTAGTTAATAGTAAAATCACAAAAATACTGAACAATTCAAAAAGGAAAAATATTAATGTCACTGTTCTACACGTCTTATGTGCTACTCATGTGCTACATTCCTTCACTGAGATTCACTAATGAATGTCATGTGCTTCACTACTTCCTTAATATTTTTTTAGTAAATCATAAGTGCTACACACACCTTACTTGATATTTTCTGGCAAAATTTTGTGTGCTATACTCATGACTTAATATTTTCTAATAAATCGTACATATTTCACTCCTTCCTTGATATTCTCTAAGAAATCTCATGTGCTACACTATTTACTGTATATTCTCTAGTATATCTGTGTGTGCTGTTCTACTGACTTAATATTCTCTAAAAAAAACTCTGCTATCTACACTCCTGATTTGATAAGTATCAATTATCGGATTTTCTACACATTGTTATGGTAAAATGTCAGTCCGAGCCACAATGTGAACCTTTTTTGCAATTGAGCCCAGCGAACGCGCCGAAAGGCGTCACATTGTGTCTAGCGGATGATTTTTACGATATATTCACGAAGAAAATCCGATTATCTGTTTATCGTTCTATAACTCGTCTTTTCACCCTCCCTATTTTGGTTTTCCATTTGACAAAAGCAAGTTTGATAACGTCTCCTCACACATTTTGACGTCGCTGATAACTTTCCTCAGACATTGCGACGTCGCTAAAATGTCCGCCTTCGTCTCAAAGCCGTGATACGAGAATTACGGAGCAACTGAGCAAGGTGATATAGGCGTAGAGAAGGAGGAGAACTTAAAATAAATATAGACGCGCTACAGCCCTCACGCAAGACAATATCTAGGTAATCTAACTCTGCTACACTCCTATCTCGATATTATTTAGCAAATATCGTCGTTCTACTTATATCACATGCTATTCTTTAACAAATCTCCATGTGTTGATTTCCTGTATTCTATCAAATGATTGATCAGTCAAATTGTGTAACTCTGATTTGTCTTAAAACTGATTTCATCAATTTTAAGTCGAGAATTGAGGTATAAGTATACGAATAAGGCCTGTGGCAAGAAGACACACAAACAAAAACTCGACTTAAGGGCAGAAAACAGCTGAAGGTCACCAGTTTCTTTACAGTATATCTAGAAGGATAATGAACATCTGGGGATATATCATGTTACTATAGCATTGGTTATACTTGTTGAAAATATTATCAATTTAGGTGAAACTATTAGAAATTACTTTAAAAAGAGCTACCATTTAATGAAGAACATGCGTTGTAATGAGACTTGACGATCCAATTGTAGAATCTTCATGAAATTAATGTTAATATCAAATTAGCACGATTTTTGTGAATGTCACTTTCACGTGTTCATGTCTTGTTTTATTGTAACATGTTGCTCTGTATCTTGGATATCAGCTATTTAGAAAAATTGTTATAAAGAAACATCTAGAAACACATGGTATAATGATTTTTTTATATGATTATTAAGTTTCCTAATGTGATTCTCTGATTAATTCAAATTCAGACACACGGGCTCATTATATTTCATTGCTAAAGAAAGATTACTGCAAAAAGTAAAATAACAAAAATACTGAACTACGAGGAATATTCAAAACAGAAAATCCCTGGGTTTTTATCATGTACATATTCACATGTACATAATAATAAGTGTTGTCAACAGTTAACCATTAGACAGACCAAATGTCGAGTAAGAAACAACTGTAATTGAACCCATTTTTCATCCAGGTCAAAATACTCAGATATATACATTTAAAAAAAAATGAAGAGCCTTTAAAATAAAGATCTCTAGAGTATAATCAGGTCAGGAATCAGTTTTGCATAAGAGAGATGTATCCTTATTTCAAAACTATAACCGAAGTTGTATTCCAGCAAAGTTAAATAACACAATATCCCTATTTTCATTTTTATACCTGGAAACTGAATAATTTGAATAGTTCGTTATTCATGTAATAACATGATTTAGTAAAATATAACTTTTTTTGAAATATTTTTAACGTGGGTTATGACCGGACATTTGAATTTTCTAGGAAAAACAAGGAACGTATCATAACATCTCCGAACATAATACACCGGATAATTTGTTAATTCTACATCAAAACTGACAAATTTGATTTGATAAATTGATTGACAAATTTTCACTTCCGAACCTTTTCATATTTTGTCATAACTAAGATTTTTATCTTGAAATCTGCGAAAAAAAGGAAATAGGAAATTTTGCCAGATTAAGGAGGTTCATTACATAGTTTCAAAATGAAAAATTTTTCATCCAAAAAAGAGCAAAAAAAAAGTAATGACATAAAAAAATATATAGGTCAATGTGCTTGTTTTCGAGGTATTAGCCTTTGAAACTTTGGCAGGAAAATGTGCTGTTGATTTTGCATAGCTTTATCATTTGCCAGTTTAAGTACTCAGAAACTATTAAAAAACAAGGATTTTATAAAACTTTCAAATATTGCTTATGGATATACATGTAGAGCCAAGGCTCCGTGTTAAAGGCCGTAAATTTACCTATAATGGTTTACTTTTAAAAATTGTTATTTGGATGGAGAGTTGTCTCATTGGCACTCACACCACATCTTCCTATATCTATAAAAGATTTATAAAAAGAAAAATATGGTCAATGGGCAATATTTTTTAAGGCATTCAAATGCCAGATGATTTCAATAACAAAAATTTCAAAACATGAAAGCGAACATCTTTAGGTCTCAATGAAATTTATTTCTGTTAATAGAATGCAAATTAAAAATTATCTAAACGATACACCCATAATCCCTCATTTAAAACTATTTTTTAGAATGAATATCCTAGCAAAAAGCTCCCTTTTTGAAAATAAAACCAATTCGAAAATGTAGATATAAAATAAGCGCAAACTTTATTGCTTATTTCAAAATGAAAAGTTTGAGCCTAAACGTAGCAAGGAGATAGACCATATTGTTGATACTGATTATGTCCAGTTATTGAAACTACCGTTTAAAGTTGGAATAATTAAAATTAAAATGTTGTTTTGTGAGTTTGAAGGGGTATTGTGTTATGTCGTATCGTTTGTGGTTTGAATTATGTTTCATCGGTACATTTCTCATACATGTATTTCTTTATTTTTAATTTTTATTTCAATTTAGTCGAGTTGATTTCTCTCAGGAAAAGTTGTCCCTATAAGCATTTGACTTTTTTCAGGTTCTTTTTGGTCATAAAGTCTGAGCTCTTTAACTGTGTAAGTTCTTATACATCCTTGGCCTTTAAATATTCGGCTTTGAGCGTTTCTGATGAAAGTCATCCAGCAAAGCGCTTTGGACGCATTAACCAATAACGTGTTATTTTCCACTTTCGAACTTACTTTTATGACGCATTATGAAACTCTGGAGCTTATTTTTCAATATCATTAATCTCAAACGAGCCAAAAACCCCAAAATATGCAACTAATGGCATTCAAATGTCAGTCATAACAGCCTCTTAGTACCTTATCGATGATTATGACGATTCGATATAATTCAACCACACAATAGTAAAGACCTAACTCTGTCTGTAAAGAACAGTAAAAACATAAAGAGGTCAGAAACACACATTCTATTACACAGTGGTGTCTAGTTATCAAGAATTAAAACAAACACTAAGAAAAACAATATCACTCTTATCTGAAAAAAAAGAGATTTTATTTTACAACACAGTAATTAGAATAGCATTTTATTATATGTAAATATACAGTTTTCCTATTCTACTTGCAAAACTTCAATGTATTATGTACAATAATATTACAGATAACGCAAAGAAATAAAAATAATTTACAAGCTTACATTTTGTAAAAGCAAAGTTCAGCAAAATTCAAGTAAAATTGTTCTCTGAAAAACACTTAAAAGGGTTCATGTCTAAAAAATGTAACCCAAGAAGCATTTACTTAGTTAGAAATAAATAATTTCTAATAAAAATAAATAATAAACAAGTCAGATTATTGATCCTCTTTCTATAATATTTCTTTCTTATTTTATTCGATAAATTTTAAATGGATTTTAGGAACATGCTTCAGTCTTTTATTATAATTTCAGTTTCCTGTGTATGGATTGAAATAAAATAGTTCTTATGTTCTTGATTATTTTCTGCACTGCATGTAAGTTGATTGATTTACAGTATATGATGAATTAATAAATATATTTAAATGAAAAAAAAAAACACCGTTATAAAATCAAACCAGAAAGGTCGATGAATGTTTCTAAAGAAGTGCGGTCGTATGAAAACAGCAAAATAGAAAAAAAAAGTTTCGACTTCGTGGTAGATATTTTGTTTATTCTTTGAGGTATGGTGAAGTTGTTTATTATAAGACTGCATCTTTACGCAAAAACAAAATCATTCCCTTTAACAATGAAGATTGGGTTATGAAGTCAAAATTCATTTTTTGGTAAACATTCCGTATTTTACCGTATGGAAATAAAGTCCACACCTATCAATAATGTTCATTGATTATTAACATTAAACGCAAAATAGATAAATACAAAAATGTCAGAATTTACAAGATTCAAAATAGTTATGTAATTTTCATGAATCACGCATCTTACTTTCCAAGTTATAAGCCGTCAATGAGTGTTCACTCAATTTTGTATTTTCTAAGCTACCGAATCTCTTAACGAATTCATAAACTGAAACTCACAAAACTTTCTCACAAATATACCCAATCATTGTTTCACAGTCTGCATCATAAATATTACCAAGTCTTCCAAAGTAGACACAATAATGTTGATCATTGTTTGGTTCTCCTTTAGCCCATGTTAGATTTTTCGAAACAGTTCCATCAAGCCATTCATATTCGCCGATCAACGTCGAATTATTTAGACCTATCCATTTGTGTGACGTAGATAATCGAAAAGCTTGACTCAGAACAAATGAAAATTCATTATCCGAACCAATGCTGATTAAATCTGCACCCTTTTGTAAACATAATTCACGAGCGGCAGCCCATGACAACTTCGTGTCATCAGACGGACTAAACAGGTAACACGATCCATTGTGAAGATACCAACTGCCGTTCCCACATTTGTCAGTAAGACTCAATTTACAAATAAAACTTTGTGAAATATAGCAATTACCATCATTCCATTTTCTGTGAGTGAAGTGCTCCATTTCAACACAATGTTCAAAGTTGTTCCAATGGTTTGGTTCATTCAAGTTCCAATTTGTATAATCCAGCGGAGTCCCATCGCTCCATTTAAATGTACCTTTATGATCAAGTTCGTTTAATCCTATCCAATACGGCTCGGCTTTTAATCGTTTTTTCAGAAACTTATCAATTTCAGTTTTACTATGGAAACTTATCAGATCAGATCCAAGACCTCGGCAGACATCTCTTGCTTGAAACCATGTTATCTTTTTGTGAAAAATTAGATAACAAGCATTTCCATTCTTATACCACGGGATAGGACAACTTGTTCCTACGGATTTTACACGGAAATTCAAGTTTGAAAGCGTTCTATCATAAGACTGTGTACAGTTTTTATTTCCAAGAATGTCATGTTCACTGTTTCCGTACGATTCGTTTCTGTTAACCACAGAAAAACGATGTTTTCCCTCCGAATCATAATTACCATTAAAATACAGAACAGCGAACGTAAGTCCTGATGAAAACACAGCTGTTGTGAAAATGGTCAAAATGCATAGTGCAATTCTTTTTGCAGAATGTTTCAGAAATGGACGGTTACTTTTCTTAATGTCGGGTTTTCTGTCAAAATCTAGATAAATATGCTGATCCATACTGCTAGTATCACACATTGTATACGTTTCATCGGGATTATATTGCGTTAAAGTCATTATGATAGGTATACCTTAAATAAAATTTTGAGCAAACGTTTGAATCCTATCCTTCATATGATGTACAAAGATAAAGAAGATTTCCGTGATTATAGATTACTGAGAAGAAGATGTAAATTAAAAGTGATACTTTGTATGAAATACATTGGTTTGTCCTATATGTTTATGTTATAAATTTATAAATAAAAAGAGATGTATTTATACACATACGAGACAGGGAAGAAATGAATCAAACAATCAAAGCACCATGGGTGTTATAGGCAGTTAATAAAAAAAACAAAGGCAAACTTGGCAAAATTTCAGATGATTATTGTGAAGAATTAGTAAAAATAATTATATCAGGCATTGTTCTCAGCTTCAAGAAAAGTTGCATCTTGAAAAACATGATGTAACTCGAGAACGCAGGCATAGGTGGCAAAAATACACTGATACGGAAGTTAAATAAATTGCTATGTTAAATATTTACCAAGTCTAACAAAATTAAAACTAAAAATGATGTCTTTATGTTGATTGAAAGTTTATGATTTTGTTACCTTGTTGGTTCAATGTTGACAAAATACTGATACTTAATACGTGACAAACGTATTTAAAACGGATAATATTCGGCAAATCCTTATGACCGAGTCATTTTTCGAAGCTTTTTATCTCTCATTACTGACCGTATTCTTTTGACTTTCCGTTTCCGACCGTCATTTGCACTGATGAAAAGACATTATTAATCGACAAACGACTTCTCTTTTTCAATCGATTTTAGGTGTAGTACCACCAAATCATGGTACGTCACATCCGGTTGTATACGAAAATAGGTCGAAAAAATATTCCCTTGAATTTGACAGTTGTAGCTAGGTAATTAATCCTTAATTTTATTGCAGTAAAACATTTTCTGAGTCATAAACATATGTCTTGGGTATTTCAAAGCACCATTAATTTTTTGTTTAGGATTTCTATAGAATATTTTGTAAACTTGAGGCTACATGGTTACTAAACCTTGTACACAGATTAAGGGGGTAGACCTTGGTTCAGGGAGATAACTCTTTAAATCAGTTTAGCGTTTGTAAAAGTCAAGTTCATCCATGTATTTTAAGCATTTACCTGAAACAGATTGAAAATAATCTATGTAACCTAGAAGCTTAGAATATATTCTTAAAAAATGGTTGACATAAACGTACTGATGATTTTAAGAGTTATTTCCCTTAACCTAGGTCTACCTCCTTAAATAAGGGGTGAAATGTGATTGGTAATCTTCGAGTGATGGTTATTTTCTTATATGCAATGTAATCTTATGCGATTTTTTCTATAGTACTGGACAGGATAAAACTTTACTCATGCCAATTTACACCACTGGGATGATGCCACTGCTGGTGGACATTTCGTCCCCGAGGGTATCACCAGCCCAGTAGTCAACACTTCGGTGGTGACATGCATGTCAATTATATGGTCATTTTTATAAATTTCCTGTTACAAAACATTGAATTTTTCGCGAAAAACTAAGAATGTTCTTAACCTAAGAAAAGATTACCTTAGTCGTGTTTGGCACAACAATTTTGGAATTTTGGATCCTCAATGCTCTTCAACTTTGTACTTGTTTGGCTTTTTAACTATTTTGATCTGAGCGTCACTGATGAGTCTTATGTAGACGAAACGCGCGTCTGGCGTACTAAATTATAATCCTGGTATCTTTGATAACTATCAACACAATATAGATTTCGACGTTTCGAACATGAAAGCTTTGAAACAACTAGATTTATCAAATATCTTTATCGGAACATTAAGTCAAGACATTATGGACACTTTCACCAACATGTTTGAAGTATCAGGTTCACCAATAGATTTAGGATCCAACGTGTTGCGATGTGGATGTTCATCAACTCACTTTTTACGATGGATGTTGAACAACCATAATCATTTCAATAATAGTAATGCATATAATTGCACATTTGATAATGGTACATCGATTCTACTAAATAATCTAGGCGATCCAGTTTTACAGCTGGAAAAGGAATGCGACAAACACGTAGTAATAATAATCGTTGTAACTATAGGAATATCATTAAGTGCCATAACTCTTATTGCCGGGTTAGCTTATATATATAGATGAAAAACGTTATATCTACTATATAACGAAAGGCAAATACACAAAATTGAAACTTGCAGAGAACAATAAAATATATTTGTATGACGCATTTATTTCGTATGCCGACAGAGAACAGAATTTCATTATCAATAAATGCATTCCGAATCTAGAAGAAACTGGAAACAAAAAGCTATGCATTCATCAGCGAGACTTTATACCTGGTGAGGATATAACGCTGAATATAACGAATGCTATACATGATAGCAAGAGAACTATTTGTATAATCACCAGGGCATTTCTAGATTCTTATTACTGTATGTTTGAATTCAATATGGCCAGAATGGAAAGTATTTACTCTAGGGGAGGAGAAAACATTTTGTTTCTAGTCTTACATGAACACATTCCATCAAGGGAGCTACCATTAGTGATGTTAGAAATAGTACAAAGACAATCGTATACAGAATATCCCAATGACGAACAAGGGAACGTCGTGTTCTAGGATAAGATGCGGGAAACCTTAACTTAAGTTCAATTTGAAGTTTTTCACAGATCAAAAACAGAATAATGGGGACGCAAAAAGAAAACATATGTTTAATGTCTTTTTGTCTGTGGGATACATATTCAGGCAAATCATCGGAGAAATTATTTCAAAATTATAAAAAAAAGTTTATATGAATGGTTTATTAATATAATTTGATTAAAATGATTTGTATATTATATGTCAAAATTGTTTGTGAAACTACTTTCATGTTTTACGTGTAATGTTAACCGATGCGTAAATAAATCCAAAATTGGTGTAATTCATATCCATACAACTAGAAAGCTGCAATGATGCAGATCCGGTAGATTAACAATAAGAAGGAGCAGCTCTACCGTTGAAATCACTAGTGTCCGCCGGTTCGTAATAGTTTCCGTGTTTAGTGCTGATTCTGACTTTAATACAAACTTGTAACAACTAAAACAGCAATTAATCCAATGTTTGTATGCACATGACAATTCTTAAATAGTTTTTCGTTAATCATTTTGCAGTACAAAATGATGAAATATAAGACAAAACTATTAACAATAAATACGTGACGTAATCAATAAAACCGTTTATGTTTTCTTTAATGTTTAGTTTTTTTAAAGGGAACGAAAAACTGTGAAATATTTTCTTGAATCATATATTTAAAAAATCTGAAATATGCAGGTTGAATCAAATATCAATACAACAAATTCAATCGTAAATATCAATGCTTAAAAAATTATGTCTAAAGGAAATATATATATTGTTATGTACAAGATATCCGATTTATAAATCTTTTTCGTTATAGATGCGAAAATAATAAATATTTTAGAAGACAAAACGTATTTTGAAATTAATAACTTTAAATTATTCAGCGTATATGCAAAAAATCTATAAACTGCTTGGAAGTTCATTTGTTCTGGAATTTTAGTTATTTCTTTATAAATTAGTTTTCCAAATTCATTAATATCATTTATCAAACCTTATCTTATTATTTCTAAATAGTTTAATAACCCAGGATATTCTCTGATAAATCTCTACGTGCTACGCTCCTTAAATGATATTTTCAAGAAAATCTCTACCGTGTTACAAGTCTGACTTGATATTGTGTAGTAAAGTTTTGCGTCTTACAGTCTTGACGTGGTAATCTCTAGTTAATATCATCGTTGTACACTCCTTACTTGATATTTTCGAGTAAAATATATACCTGCTAAACTCTTTCATTTATAACGTTCAGTAAATCTCTGCTCGCTACACTTTGTACTCAAGGTAATCTCCAGTTAATGTCACGGTTCTACACGTCGTACTCAGTATTATCTTGTAAATTGATCACTTTGATATACCACTCGTCGCATGTCACATGCTAAAATAGCCGGTAAGACACATACGTTATCTAGTGTGCTAGTGACCTAATACGATATATATGGATGAGTAAATTTCATCTGGGGATTCGAGTTTCTCTCGCAGCCCATATAGAGTTTACAGACCCCATATATATCGTATTAGGTTACTAGCATACCATGTAACTAATAATACATCTCATGTGCTACACTCCTTCATTGGGATTCACTAATGAATATCACGTGCTACACTCCTTCCTTAATATTCTCTAATAAATCTCAAGTGCTACACACACCTTACTTGATATTTTCTGGCAAAATTCTGTGTGCTAGACTCATGACTTAATATTTTCTAATAAATCTTACTAGAACACACCCGCGAAATCCCGGGCATATACAGCTTGTAAACTGTTGTAGGATGAATTTTTGTAAAAGAAATTATGACTGGAGAATTTCATATAAGGTATCAAAAGTCCGTTATGTGTTTATTTCTGTTAAATTCAATTATTTTTCGTGTTTCTGGCCTTTTACCACAATTATTCATCCCCTTTGCTACAATGCATTTTTTTGGTAAAAGTCAAATTAAATAAAAAATTTGCACCGCTTCAAACATGAAATAAATGAAACTGCTTATAGACCATTATTATTCTAATAAAATGTGCTTCTAGGACAATCCATCAGTGCTTTTCCTTTTGAGAGCCATATTAACATGCCGATTGTAGAATTTGAATCTCGTATGAATGACTAAGGATCATTTGAGTGGTGGTCTGAGGGCCCTGAGCCCGAAATCCTGGGCTTAAAAACATGAAATCCCGAGGTGCGTATTTTAACAGAGGCATGATGATTAATTTATTGTGGAAGGAAGAGAAGCGACACACAAAATGAGGTCTTCTCGTTTAATAGTATAGATATATTTTACTCCTTCCTTGATATTATCTAAGAAATCTCACGTGCTACACTCTTTACTTTATATTCTCTAGAATATATGTGTGTGCTATAACACTGACTTCATATTCTCTACACATTGTTATCGTAAAATTTAATTTTTTACGATATTTACGAAGAAAATCCGATTATCTGTTTATCGTTCTATAACTGGTCTTTTCATCCTCCCTATGTTGGTTTTCCATTTGACAAAAGCAAGTTTGATAACGTCTTCTCACACATTGTGACGTCGCTGATAACTTTCCTCAGACATTGCGACGTCTCTAAAATGCCCGCCTTCGTCTCAAAGCCGTGATACGAGAATTACGGAGCAACTGAGCAGGGTGATATAGGCGTAGAGAAGGAGGAGAACTTAAAATAAATATAGACGCGCTACAGCCCTCACGCAAGACAATATCTAGGTCATCTAACTCTGCTACACTCCTACCTCGATATTATTTAGCAAATATCGTCGTTTTACTTATATCACATGCTATTCTTTAACAAATCTCAATGTGTTGATTTCCTGTATTCTATCAAATGATTGATCAGATAAATTGTGTAACTCTGATTTGTCTTAAAAATTATTTCATCAATTTTAAATCAAGAATTGAGGTATAAGTATACGAATAAGGCCTGTGTCAAGAAGACACACAAACAAAAACCTGACCAAAGGCAGAAAACAGCTGAAGGTCATCAATTTCTTTACAGTATAAGAAAAATTGTTATATAGAAACATCTATAAACACATGGTATAATGATTTTTTTATATGATTATTAAGTTTCCTAATATGATTCTCTGATTAATTCAAATTCAGACACACGGGCTCATTATATTTCATTGCTAAAGAAAGATTACTGCAAAAAGTAAATAACAAAAATACTGAACTACGACGAACATTGATAACGTATAATCCCTGGGTTTTTATCATGTACATATACACCTGTACATAATAATAAGTGTTGTCAACAGTAAACCATTAGACAGACCAAATGTCGAGTAAGAAACAACTGTAATTGAACCATTTTTTCATCCAGGTCAAAATACTCAGATATATGCAATTTACAAAAAATGAAGAGCCTTCAAAATAAAGATCTCTAAAGTATAACCAGGTCAGGAATCAGAGCTTTGCATAAGGGAGATGTATCCTTATTTGAAAACTATAACCGAAATTGTATTCCAGCAAAGTTAAATAACACAATATCCCTGTTTTCATTTAATACCTGGAAACTGAATAATTTGAATAGTTCGTTATTTATGTAATAACATGATTTAGTAAAATGTAACTTTCTTTGAAATATTTTTAACGTGGGTTATGACCGGAAATTTGAATTTTCTGGGAAAAACAAGGAACGTATCATAACATCTCCGAACATAATACACCGGAAAATTCTACATCAAAACTGACAAATTTGATTTGATAAATTGATTGACAAATTTTCACTTCCGAACCTTTTCATATTTTGTCATAACTAAGATTTTTATCTTGAAATCTTCGAAAAAAAGGAAATAGGAAATTTTGTCAGATTAAGGAGGTTCATTACATAGTTTCAAAATGAAAAGTTTTTCATCCAAAAATGAGCAAAAAAAAAGTAATGACATAAAAAAATATATAGATCAATGTGCTTGTTTTCGAGGTATTAGCCTTTGAAACTTTGGCAGGAAAATGTGCTCTTGATTTTGCATAGCTTTATCATTGACCAGTTTAAGTGCTCAGAAACTATTACAAAACAAGAATTTTACAAAACTTTCAAATATTGCTTATGAATATACATGTAGAGCCAAGGCTCCGTGTTGAAGGCCGTACATTTACCTATAATGGTTTACTTTTATAAATTGTTATTTGGATGGAGAGTTGTCTCATTGGCACTCACACCACATCTTCCTATATCTATAAAAGATTTATAAAAAGAAAAATGGATAAAACCAGATGATTCCAATAACAAAAATTCCAAAACATGAAAGCGAACATCTTTAGGTCTCAATGAAATTTATTTCTGTTGATAAAATGCAAATTAAAAATTATCTAAACGATACACCCATACTCCCTCATTTAAAACTATTTTTTAGAATGAATATCCTAGCAAAAAGCTCCCTTTTTGAAAATATAACCAATTCGAAAATGTAGAAGTAAATAAAACGCAAACTTTATTGCTTATTTCAAAATGAATAGTTTGAGCCTAAACGTAGCAGGGAGATAGACCATATTGTTGATACTGATTATGTCCAGTTATTGAAACTACCGTTTAAAGTTGAAATAATTAAAATTAAAATGTTGTTTTGTGAGTTTGAAGGGGTATTGTGTTATGTCGTATCGTTTTTGGTTTGAATTATGTTTTATCAGTACATTTCACATACATGTATGTCTTTATTTTTAATTTTTATTTCAATTTAGTCGAGTTGATTTATCTCAGGAAAAGTTGACCTGATAAGCATTTGACTTTTTTCCAGTTTTTTTTTGTCATAAAAGCTGAGCTCTTTCACTGTGTAAGTTCTTATAAATCCTTGGCTTTCAAATATTCGGCTTTGAGCGTTTCTGATGAAAGTTATCTAGCAAAGCGCTTTGGACGACTTAAATCAATTACGTGTTATTTTCAACTTTCGAAATAAACTCATCATAGATACCAAGACTAAATTTTATATATACGCCAAACGCGCGTTTCGTCTACAAAAGACTCATCAGTGACGCTCGAATCCAAAAAAGTAAAAAAAAAAACCCACTAAAGTACGAAGTTGTAGAGCATTAAGACTAAAATTCCTAAAAGTGTTGCCAAATACAGCTTGGTAATTTATGTCTGAGGAAGAAAAGCCTTAGTATTTAAAAAAATTCAAAATTTTTGTAAACAGTTAATTTATAAATATAACAATATCAATGATAATTCATGTCAGCACAAAAAGTGTTGACTACTGGGCTTGTGATACCCTCGGGGAAATAAATCTCCACTGAGTTCATGTCTAAAAATTGTAAACGAAGAAGCATTTACTTAGTTAGAAAAAAGTTATTTTGCCTACAAGTCAGATTATTGATCCTCTTTCTATAATATTTCTTTCTTATTTTAAATGGATTTTCGGAACATGCTTCAGTCTTTTATTACAATTTCAGTTTCCTGTGCATGGATTGAAATAAAATAGTCCCAATGTTCCTGACTGTTTTCTGCACTGCATGTAAATTGATTGATTTACAGTTTATGATGAAATAATAAATCTATTTAAATGATAAAAAGCACCGTTTTAAAAACCAAACCAGAAAAGTCGATGAATGTTTCTAAAGAAGTGCGGTCGTATAAAAATAGCCAAAAAAAATAATATAAAAATAAAAAAAATAAATGAAGTTTCGACTTTGAGGTAGATATTTTGTTTATTCTTCGAGGAATGGTGGAGTTGTTTATTATAAGACTGCATTTTTACGCAAACAAAAAAAAAATTATTCCCTGTAACAAAGAAGATCGGGTTTTGAAGACAAAACTCATTGTTTGGTAAACATTCCGTATTTTACCGTATGGAAATAAATTTCCACACCTATCAATAATGTTCATTGATTATTAATATTAAACGTAAAATAGATGAATATAAACATGTCAGAATTTACAAGATTCAAAATAATTATGTAATTTTGATGAATCACGCATCTTACATACCAAGTTATAAGCTGTTTATGATCATGAGTGTTTACATAATTTTGTATTTTCTAAGCTACCGAATCTCTTAACGAATTTGTCAAATGAAATTCACAAAACTTTCTCACAAATATACCCAATCATTGTATTCTAGCCTGCATCATAAATATCACAAAGTCTTCCAAAGTAGACACAATAATGTTTATCATTGTTTGGTTCTCCTTTAGCTCATGTTAGATTTTTCGAAACAGTTCCATCAAGCTATTTATATTCGCCTATCAACATCGAAATATTTAGACCTTTGTAAGACGTAGATAATCGAAAAGCTTGACTCAGAACAAATGAAAATTCATTATCCGAACCAATGCTGATTAAATCTGCACCCTTTTGTAAACATAATTCGCGAGCGGCAGCCCATGACAACTTCGTGTCATCAGACGGACTAAACAGGTAACACGATCCATTGTGTAGATACCAACTGCCGTTCCTACGTTTGTCAGTAAGACTCAATTTACAAATAAAACTTTGTGAAATATAGCATTTATCATCATTCCATTTTCTGTGACTGAAGTGCTCCATTTGAACACAATGTTCAAAGATGTTCTAATGGTTTGGTACATTCAAGTCCCAATTTGTATAATCCAGTGGAGTTCCATGACTCCATTTGAATGTACCTTTATGATCAAGTTCGTTTAATCCTATTCTATACGGCTCGGCTTTTAATCGTTTTTTTCAGAAACTTATCAATTTCAGTTTTACTATGGAAACTTAACAGATCAGATCCAAGTCCTCGGCAGACATCTCTTGCTTGAAACCATGTTATCTTTTCGTGAAATATTAGATAACAAGCATTTCTGTTCTTATACCACGGGATAGGACAACTTGTTCCTACGGATTTTACACGGAAATTCAAGTTTGAAACAGTTCTATCATATGACTGTGTACAGTTTTTATTTCCAAGAATGTCCAGTTCACTGTATCCGTACGATTCGTTTCTGTTAACTACAGAAAAACGATGTTTTCCCTCCTAATCATAATTACCATTAAAATACAGAACAGCGAACGTAAGTCCTGATGAAAACACAGCTGTTGTCAAAATGGTCAAAATGCATAGTGCAATTCTTTTTGCAGAACGTTTCAGAAATGGACGCTTACTTTTCTTAATGTAGGGTTTACTGTCAAAATCTAGATAGATATGCCGATCCATACTGTTAGTATCACACATTGTATACGTTTCATCGGGGTTATATTGCGTTATAGTCATTATGCTAGGTATAAATTGAATAAAACTTTGAGCCAACGTTTGAATCCTATCCTTCATATGATGTACAAAGATAAAGAGGATTTCCGTGATTATAGATTCCTAAGAAGAAAATATAAATTAAAAGTGATACTTTGTGTGAAATATAATTGTTTGTCCTATATGTTTAAGTTATAAATTTATAAATAAAAAGAGATGTATTTTTTACACATACAAGACAGGGAAGAAATGAATTCAAACAATCAAAGCACCATGGGTGATACAGGCAGTTAATTTAGAAAAACAAAGGCAAACTTGGCAGAATTTCAGATGATTATTGTGAAGAATTAGTAAAAATAATAATATCAGGCATTGTTTTCAGCTTCAAGAAAAGTTGCATCTTAAAAAACGTGCTGTAACTCGAGAACACAGGCACAGGTGGCAAACAAACACTGATACGGAAGTTGAATAGATTGCTATGTTAAATATTTACCAAGTCTAACAAAGTTGAAACTAAAAATGATGTCTTTATGATGATTGAAAGTTTGTGATTTTGTTACCTTGTTGGCTCAATGTTGACAAAATGCTGATATTTAATACTTGACAAACGTATTTAAAACGGATAATATTCGGCAAATCGTTCTGACCGAGTCTTCACATTTATCTTATTACTCAATTTGGTCATTGTTCGAAGCTTTTTATCTCTCATTACTGACCGTATTCTTTTGACTTTCCGTTTCCGACCGTCATTTGCACTGATGAAAAAACATTATCAATCGACAAATGACTTTTCTTTTTCAATCGATTTTAGGTGTAATGCCACCAAATCATGGTACGTCACATCCGGTTGTATACGAAAATAGGTCGAAAAAATATTCCCTTGAATTTGACAGTTGTAGCTAGGTAACTATTCCTACATTTTATTGTAGTAAAACATTTTCTGAGTCATAAACATATGTCTTGGGTATTACAAAGCACCATTAATTTTTTATTTGGGATTTCTATAGAAATATTTTGCAAACTTTAGGCTACATGGTTACTAAACCTTGTACACAGATTTAATAAGGGGAGACATTTGATCGTAATTTTCTTATATGCAATAAAATGTTATGTGATTTTTTTTCTATAGTACTGGACAGAATAAAACTTTACTCATGCCAATTTACACCACTGGGTCGATGCCACTGCTGGTGGACATTTCGTCCCCGAGGGTATCACCAGCCGAGTAGTCAACACTTCGGTGTTGACATGAATGTCATTTTTATAAATATCCTGTTACAAAACATTGATTTTTTCGCGAAAAACTAAGAATTTTCGTAACCTTCAACTTTGTACTTGTTTGGCTTTTTAACTATTTTAATCTGAGCGTCACTTATGAGTCTTTTTTGTAGACGAAACGCGCATCTGGTGTACTAAATTAAAATTCTGGTACCTTTGATAACTATCTACACAATATAGATTCGACGTTTCGAACATGAAAGCTTTGAAACAACTAGATTTATCAAATAACGTTATCGGAACATCAAGTAATGACAATATGTACACTTTCACCAACATGTTTGAAGTATTAGGTTTACGAATAGATTTAGGATCCAACGTGTTGCGATGTGGTTTTTCATCTACTCTCTTTTAACGATGGATGTTGAATAACCATAATCATTTCCATAATAGTAATGTATATAATTGGAAATTTGAAAATGGTACATCGATTCTACTGAATAATCTAGGCGAAACAGACAGCTGGAATGCGGCAAACACATAGTAATAATAATCGTTGTAACTATAGGAATAGCCTTTAGTGCCATAACTCTTATTGCTGGGTTAGCTGATAGATATCGATTGAAAATACGTTATATCTACTATATAACGAAAGGAAAATACACAAAATTGAAACTTGCAGAGAACGATAAAAGATATTCGTAAGACCCATTTTTTTCGTATGCCGACAGAGAACAGATTTCATTATCAATGAATGCATTCCGAATCTAGAAGAAACTGGAAACAAAAAGCTATGCATTCATTATCGAGACTTTATACCTGGTGAGGATATAACCCTGAATATAACAAATGCTATACATGATAGCAAGAGAACTATTTGTATAATCACCAGGGCATTCCTAGATTCTTATTACTGTATGTTTGAATTCAATATGGCAAGAATGGAAAGTATTTACTCTAGGGAAGGAGAAAACATGTTGTTTCTAGTCTTACATGAACACATTACATCAAGGGATCTACCATTAGTGATGTTAGATATAGTATAAAAACAATCGTATATAGAATATCCTAATAACGAACAAGGGAACGTCGTGTTCTGGGATAAGATTTAAGAGACCTAAACTTAAGTTCAATTTGAAGTTTTTCACAGATTAAAATCAGAATAATGGGGATGCAAATAGAAAACATATGTTTAATGTCTTTTTGTCTGTGGAATAAATATTCAGGCAAATCATTGGAGAAGTTATAAAAAAAAGTTTATATGAATGTTTTATTAATATAACGATTACAATGATTTGTATATTATATGTCAAAATTGTTTGTGAAACTATTTTCATGTTTTACGTGTAATGTTAACCGATGCGTACACAAATCCAAAATTGGTAAAATTCATATCCATACATGTCAATTAAAAAGTTACAATGATGCAGATCCAGTAGGTTAATAATAAGAAGTAGCAGCTATGCCGTTGAAATCTCTAGAGTCCGTCGGTTCGTAATAGTTTCCGTGTTTAGTGCCGATTTTGACTTAAATACAAACTTGTAACAACTAAAACGGCAATTATACTAATGTTTGTATGCACATGGCAATTCTTAAATAGTTTTTCGTTAATCATTTTGAAGTAAAAAATGCTGAAATATAAGACAAAACTATTCACAATAATATACGTGATGTAATCAATAAAACCGTTTATTGTTTTCTTTTATTTTTAGATTTTTTTTAAAGGAAAGAAACACTGTGAAATATAGTATTGAATCATATATTCAAAAGATCTGAAATATGCAGGGTGAATCAAATATCAATACAACAAATTCAATCGTAAATATCAATGTTTAACAGATTATGTCTAAAGGGCATATATATTTTAATGTACAAATTATCCGCATATATATTGTAATGTACAAGATATCCGCATATATATTGTAATGTACAAGATATCCGCATATATATTGTAATGTACGAGATATCCGCATATATATTGTAATGTACAAGATATCCGCATATATATTGTAATGTACAAGATATCCGCATATATATTGTAATGTACAAGATATCCGATTTAATTATCTTTTTTCGTAATAGATGCGAAAATAATAAACATTTAAAGGGGCACTAGCTGTCAAATTCATGGTCACCGATGTGACTCAAATTCTCATATTTGATTTATAACAATGTAAAACATTTATCCAAACTATCAAAAGTCTAAAATAAACAGTTTACAGAGCATGGGGTAGATAATATATAGGTTCGTTTCGTGTGTATGTTAGTTCAGACGCCATCTAATTAACTATCGATTTGACCTCAGATGACCATATGTGACCCGCCATGGCATTTGCAGGCTTATGGAGGTAGAACGTCATTGTTAGAAAATATAATAAACAAGATAAATATCGAGATTCAATAAAATACGTATTTGTGAAGAAGAGATAAACACTTTTCTTGGCTTCTTTTTTGCGGACGCCGAACTATACATCATATATAAGTTTTGAAGAAGTTTTACTTTATCGTTTGAAGTGAAATTGAATCTACATTTTAAATTGATACAAAAAAAAAATCAATTTCTGCTCTATAGATTTCATTCATAAATGAAGTCTGAAATATATCCATAATAAATGCACCGTATCAAATGCATATATGAGAACACCTATTAAATTATAAACTGTTACGCGTCGCATACTATTTTTAGAGACATGCATAATAAATCTAAATTAAAAAAAAAAGGAATTCTTAAAGCTTACTTTGACAGTATGTATACTTTGTTAAATATTTATGCACCAAACATACCCCAAAAAAGAAATGTCTTCTTTAAAAAAGTTAAAGATGTTATAACTAAAAATAGCTTAGGAATGGTCATTATAGGAGGAGACATGAATGACACCTTAACTAATATAGACAACAAGCATAATATGTCAAAAAAGTCCTTTAAAGAAAAAAAAAGCTATACCCAGTTTAAAATCTTTAATAAAAATGCATAAGTTAAGTGATATATGGCGAGAAATACATGGCAAAAAAATACAATTTACTTGTAGAAGGAAAAATAACATCAATGAAGCATCAAGAATTGATTTCTTTTTAACCTGTCCTGAAATACGAACTCAAATAGAATCAACATACATAAGACCAGCCATTATAACCCATACAGATCATCAAGCAATATCTCTAATGATAAACTGTAGATCACAACAAAAAGGAAAAGGATATTTTAAAATAAATAATAGTATTTTAAAAAATAATGAGTATCAAAACATAATTAAGAAACTTATAAAACAGTATGAATGTAAAGTATTACTTACCAATGACATTGGACTTCAATGGGATCTCTTTAAAACAGAGGTGGGAGACTATACTATAGCATTCTGTAAAAGGAAAGCACAAAACAATATAAAAGATATAAACATTTTAGAAAATAAACTTAAAAAATTAAATGAATGTTTAAATTTGAAGTGCCAAAAAGATGTTATTGCCTATTTCAATGATGAAATCAATAAATTAGAAAATAAACTTAGTAATTTATATGAAGCGAAAACTAAAGGGTCACAAATTAGATCAAGAATTAAGTAAGTGGAAGAAGGTAAAAAAAATACAAAATTCTTTTTAGGATTATAAAAATCTAGGCAAAAAAAAAAAAAAAAAAAACCAGCCCTTAAAGATAAAAATGGGGAGATACACAGAGATCCTACAAAAATATTGCAACTTGAAAGAGAATTTTATCAAGATATATACAAAAGTCCAAACCCTAACATAACTTTATATTAAAGATTACATTATGAATACAGAAATTGATCATAAATTAACCAATAAAGAAAGTGAAAGTATGGAAGGTCTATTAAGTATCCAGGAATGCACAGAATCTCTATTTAAAATGAAACTCAATAAAGCCCGAGGCATTGGTTGATTAAGTGTAGAGTTTTACAAGATATTTTGGGAAGATCTGAAAGAATTTGCTGTTAATACATTCAATTTTTCATATGAAAAAGGGGAGTTAACTAATTTACAAAAAGTAGGAGTTATTTCCCTTCAACATAAAAAAAAAAATGACCCACTATCTTTAGATAACTATAGGCCAATAACATTATTAAATGTAGATACAAAGATTGTAGCTCAGTCATTAACACAAAGAATTAGTAAAATATTACCACAAATTATTCATGGGGATCAAAATTGGTATGTAAAAAATAGATATATTGGATATAACATTAGACAAATTCAAGATATCATTGATTTGGCAGAAAAAATCAACATAGAGGGAGCTCTTCTCTTCTTAGATTTCTCAAAAGCTTTTGATTCTTTAGAGTGGGATTTCATGTTTTTAGCTTTAAAAAAAATTGGATTCGAAAGTTCAATGTTGAAATGGATTACAGTTCTATATACTGATATTAAAAGCTCAGTTATAAACACATGAAACAATGGTTGGATTTCAAAACCTATAAGCATTTTTCGTGGGATTAGGCAAGGGTGCCCATGCAAGGCGATAATTTTTGTAATTGCTGTTGAAATTTTAGCATGTAGGATCAGACAAGATCATGACCTCAAAGGCTTTGAAATTAAACTTGATGGCAAAACTCACACATTAAAAATTAGTCAACTAGCAGATGATACCACTCTTTTTCTTAGAACAAAACAAGACATCTCAAAAGCACTTAATATGATTGAAACATTTGGAACATTGTCAGGTTTGATATCAAACAGAGCTAAAACTAAGGGTGTTTGGCTTGGGAAGCAAAAAAACTGCAAAGATAAACATGAAAATATTAACTGGACAAATATACCTGTAAAGAGCCTAGGTATATATTTTGGTAATAATAAAAAAGAGTGTCAAAGATTAAATGCTGAAAAACTTTTAGAAAAATCAGCAAAAATTATTCTTAATTGGAAAAAGAGAAACTTAACCATGATAGGGAGGATCACAGTTACTAAATCATTAATTATTCCTAATATTACATTTTTAGTATATGTCTCAACCATAGATAAAGAACATTTAAACCAGTTTAAAAAAATGATATATGAATTTTTATGGAATAACAAAACAGAAAAAGTTAAACGCTCTGTACTAAGTTACGACAAATTAAATGGGGGATTAAAAATGATTAATTTAGAGAAATACATACATGTAGAAACAATAAATAGGTTGGATTAAAAGATTAAATGCAGAGAAATTCTTGAACTGGACAGTAATACCAAAATTTTATTTAAACAAATTTGGAAACAATCTTCTTATATTGCAAATGAATCTGGATAGTATAAATTCAATACCAGATATAAAAAAACTACCAGAGTTTTATCTTGATATAATCAAAGTTGGGATTAAAAACAAAAAAAAATAATAATAATAATAAATACCCCAAAAACTACAGACTAATCCGCCAACAAGTTATTTTGGGAAATCAGTGGATAAAATTTCAAGAAAAAACATTATTATTCCAAACTGGATAGATAGCAACATAATATACATACATGATATCATAGATGAATCTGGAAATATAACAGAAAGATTTATTAGACAAAAGCCAATTAAAAAGACAAACTGGATTACTGAATTTTTAAAATTAAAAAAAGCTTTACCAAAAGAATGGGTTAAAATGTTACCTGAAAAATATTCAAGAACAACTAATGTACTAACAGATAATGTTGTGTATATTTATGACAAAGATAACTTTAAACAAAATATAAATAAATTAGAAACAAGTAAAATATGCAAAATATTATTAGAACAAGATAAAGAAATACCAATTGGTTTTTACAAATGGAAGAGACTACTAAATTTTGAGAATATAGAAAATAAAGCTCAAAACACACTCAGATTTTTTTCATGATTATTTGAAAGAAAATAAATTAAAAATGTTCAGATGGAAACTATTACATTTTATTCTTCCAAACAAAGTTTTATTAAAACAATGGAAAATATGCCAAAACTCAGAATGTAATCACTGTAATATTACAGAAGATTACGAACACTGTTTTATTACATGCCACTTTCTTGATAAATTTTGTAAAGACATATTCAATCTGTTATTAAAAATTAAACTTGGAAAACACATTTTAACACTAAAAAATTTGATTTGGGGTTACAAAATAAATGATATAGATTATTATGATATTAATTTTTTTCTTACAGTTATTATATTTTCAATTCACAAAATACACTATTTGTCAGAGTTTAGAACAAAGAATATAAATGTATTTTCTGTTTTTTAAAACTGAGCTTAGAAATAGGCTCGTTCCACAAAACAATTTTTTTAACCATGAAAGAAAAGGAATATTAGGAAAAATATTTATGTTTATTTGAATTGTTTGAACTGATAACATGGTTAGTAATGCTATCATTGTGTATTAATTAATTTATTATCTAATTTTGTATTTATGATGCTTGATAGACATTAATTACAATATTTATATTAAAATCTGGTACGAGGCATTATACATTACAAAAAAAAAACAAAAAAAAAAAACAACAAACAAACAGCATAGTTAATCTTTGATTACCGTACGACTATTATTCTTTCAAATTATAGCTGTCTTACCTGAATAATGATGTAGATAAAAGTTAATTACAATCTTTTTCGAAATTGATTGAAAAAAACCCGTTATCCGGAAACACATGGAAACTGATAGAAGTCATCCCAAACTCGGATGAACTATTAAATTCCGAAAATAACGCCAGATGATATAAATACTTTAATATAATTAGAATAGCATTATTTATCTATTGATGTAAAAGAGGGGCGAAAGATACCAAAGGGACAGTCAAACTCATAAATCTAAAACAAACTGACAACGTCATGGCTAAAAATGAAAAAAGACAAACAAACAACAGAACACATGACACAACATAGAAAACTAAAGAATAAACAACACGAACCCCACCAAAAAACTAGGGGTGATCTCAGGTGCTCCGGAAGGGTAAGCCGATCCTGCTCCACATGCGGCACCATCGTGTTGCTTATGTGATAACAAATCCGGTAAATAGTCTAATTCGGTAGGTCACATTCATGAAAGGGATTTTGTAAAAAAACTAACAATATGCAGTTTATCTACGTGAAGAATCCCTGAACTTCTGGTACTAATGAAACAGGGACCTTCACTGAGATAGCTGTGCCAGTAGAGTAATTGTTAACAGCGAGCAATACTGTTGTTGAATAAAAAAAAAAAAGAAAAAAGAATTGTTTGTATTGTAGCAAATTTAACTCTTTGAAATTTTATTCAAATACGCTATTGAACATCACTAAGAGCCAATAAATACAATAATTTTGTGTTTTATAAAGTAGTGCCTTCTATAAATAAAAGTCGTCATAGAACAGTGTCATTTTCATACCGGTATTCGAAATGACTCGTTTCATTGCTATTACAACAAATATGTCATAATACCATGACAGAGAGTTTTGTTTCGGAATATTCGAGGTAAATATACAAAAAGCAAATTTTAGACAATGTATCCTCCTAAGCCTGGAAATGCCTTGTCACATATAGTTAACGGCGTTTTTCTCACAATGACGTTCTACCTCCATAAGCCTGGATATGTCGTGGCTGGTCACATATAAGCGATGTAAACATAAATAAAGATATGAATAGATTAAACCAACACGTGCAATTGGATTTTTATAGGTCTGTTTGATTTTATTTTATAGATTAAAAATAGATGTTTCTCATTGCTTTTAATCGTATAAGAAGGAGTTTATGTGCATCGAATTAGTAATCAAATGATTTACCGTAGTTTCACTTTCATTGTTGACATTCTTTTTCTTTAAGTAATCAGTACACGTACAATGCATGCGTTGTCAATCTCCAGCTAGGGGTTTCTTAGCGTAATTTGACAAAATTGAACCTTTTTGGCTGCAAAAAGCAAATTGTTACTTCACTATTTCACTTTCATTATTGATTGAACAAAAAAAAAATCAAACTTTAGATTTTTTATATATCTCGTAGCTAGTGCCCCTTTAAGAAGACACAACGTGTTTTGAAATAAATAGCTTTAAATTATTCAGCGTATATTCTCCAATAAATCTCTACGTGTTACGCTCCATAGATGATTTTTTTTATTACTCTATTGAAATCATCAAAAAATCTATAAACTGCTTGGAAGTTCATTTGTTCTGGAATATTAGTTATTTCTTTATAAATTAGTTTTCCAAATTCATAAATATCCTTTATCAAACCTTATCTTATTAGTTCTAAATAGTTTAATAACGCAGGATATTCTCTTATAAATCTCTACGTACTACGCTCCATCAAGGACGTATATTAGAGTTATACGTCCTTGGCTCCATAGATGATGTGTTCAATAAAACCTCTAACGTGTTACAAGTCTGACTTGATATTGTGTAGTAAAGTTTTGCGTCTTAACACTCCTGACTTGGTAATCTCTAGTTAATACAATCGTTCTACACTCCTTACTTTATATTTTCTAGTAAAATAGGTACGTGCTAAACTCTTTCCTTAATAACTTTAAGTAAATCTCTGCTTGCTACCCTTTTTACTCTAATAACCTCACTGTTCTACACGTCCTACTCGGTATTCTCTTGTAAATTCTCTACTTTTAACACTCCTCACTTGGTATCTTTTAATACATCTTTGTGTGCTATACTTAATATTCTCTAAATATCTCATGTGTTGTACTCCTTACTTTATATTCTCTTATGAATCTCACGTGCTACATTACCTACTTGATATCGTCGTTCTACTTATATCTCATGATATTCTTTAACAAATATCACTGTGCTATACTGTCTATACTCTTAACTGGATGTTCTCTGACAAATCTCACGTGCTAAAACCCTTGATTGATAATCTCTAGTTTAAGTACCATAATATGATGTAAAATATCTACATGATGAATTTGATATTTTTAAGTAAATCTAACTGTACTACACCTGGCTCTGGATATTTCTTTTATTAGATTTATTGAAATGTGTGACTACCTGTGAGTGAACAATAACACTTTCAGTGTGTGTTAGAATTTTTTAGCAGAGTTTACAAAACAACAACAGAGCTTACATATTGATAAGTAAGGGTCTTTAAGATTTGTATGCCGTAATACTGTAGAGTTTATAGAACATGCTCCCAGTTCGTCATGTCAATATTATAAAATTAAACAATGATAGTATTTATTTAGGGTCCAGCTGAGGCCCACCTCCGCGTGTGGGATTTTCTCTCAATGCGTTACAGACTCATTGGTGCCTTCTGCTGTTTTCTGCTTTTTGATCGGGTTGTTGTCTCTTTGATGTTTTCCCCATTTTCATTTTCAATTTTCAATATAAATATTTGTATATAATGTAACAACACACAAATTGCACCGAGTATTCAATTTGCAGCCATTATGCATAAAAACTACGCATATCTAATTGGTTTTCTTAGATGCAAAACAATCGGACGCATTTTTATCATTTTTATACGCCCGTCGTCTTTTAGACGGGACGTATTATTGTGTACCGTTGTCCGTCCGTCCGTCTGTCCGTCCGTCGTCCACACTTCGGACAATAACTCAAAAACACTTTCATCAATTTTAATGAAACTTAGGTGAATTGTTTATATCTATTGACGTTAGCTCCCTTTCGTTTTTTTTTTTAATTTCAGATTTTAAGTTTTGGATTTATGGGGCTTTATTCATAAAAAAGGGGGGATTTTCAACACTTGGGACAATAACTCAAAAAGGCTTTCACCAATGTCCATGAAACTTTGGTGAATTGTTTATATCTATTGATGTCAGCTCCCTTTCAATTTTTATAAATTTCAGATTTTAAGTTTTGGATTTATGGGGCTTTATTCATAAAAAAAGGGGGATTTTCAACACTTCGGACGATAACTCAAAAAGGCTTTCACCAATGTACATGAAACTTTGTTGAATTGTTTATATCTATTGATGTAAGCTCCCTTTCAATTTTTATAAATTTCAGATTTTAAGTTTTGGATTTATGGGGCTTTATTAATAAAAAAAAGGGGGATTTTCAACACTTCGGACAATAACTCAAAAAGGCTTTCACCAATGTCCATGAAACTTTGGTGAATTGTTTATATCTATTGATGTAAGCTCCCTTTCAATTTTTATAAATTTCAGATTTTAAGTTTTGGATTTATGGGGCTTTATTCATAAAAAAAGGGGGATTTTCAACACTTCGGACAATAACTCAAAAAGGCTTTCACCAATGTCCATGAAACTTTGGTGAATTGTTTATATCTATTGATGTAAGCTCCCTTTCAATTTTTATAAATTTCAGATTTTAAGTTTTGGATTTATGGGGATTTATTCATAAAAAAAAGGGGGATTTTCAACACTTCGGACAATAACTCAAAAAGGCTTTCACCAATGTCCATGAAACTTTGGTGAATTGTTTATATCTATTGATGTAAGCTCCCTTTCAATTTTTATAAATTTCAGATTTTAAGTTTTGGATTTATGGGGCTTTATTCATAAAAAAAGGGGGATTTTCAACACTTCGGACAATAACTCAAAAAGGCTTTCACCAATGTCCATGAAACTTTGGTGAATTGTTTATATCTATTGATGTAAGCTCCTTTTCAATTTTTATAAATTTCAGATTTTACATTTCCGTGTTATGAATTTTTATGCTTAAAAAAGGGGGGATTTTCCAATTTTGGGACAATAACTAACACTTTCACAAAATTTTATGCAACTTTGATAAATTGTTTATATCTATTGACATAAGCTCCCTTTCCATTTTTATAAATTTTAGATTTTACGTTTTCTTAAGTAATGAATTTTTATACTTAAAAAAGGGGGATTTTATGAAACTTTGGTGAATATATTAATGTAACATCCCTTTTGATTTGTATATATTTTTCTAGTTGATCATATAAATTCATTTAAAGCATAAAAGACAAGTTAAAAGAGCAACGGGCGTATCATGCCGTAAAGCGCAGCCCTTTATTCATTATGCACTTCTTTTAACAAACCTAAATGATTCACAAAGCGGTCTCTGTATATACCAACAGATGACGTATCCAGTGAAAAAAGTAAAATCTAAGGAAATTTGCCTGGAATGTCTGTTATAAACTTAACCGCGGATTACATTGAGCCCGGAAATTTACTCTTTCTGCTTATTTGTGCCTGAAAATGAATTCGGACTTAAAAAACTTCTATCGAAATTGTTTAAATGACAAAAGGTTTGACATAATAGCCAATGCAAGTCGGTCGGTCGGACGATTTTCAACAACCTTTTTTTTTGTGTTTCAGACGAATAATGTTAGTTTAGGCGGTTTTCTGCAACAACTAAAAAGCCTCGGTCACACCTTACCGAATAGCACGAACGGACGCCTAACGGATGAAAATAAAAGTTGTCCGTTGACAAAATTGTTATCCGTTGGGAGTCCGTTGGTGTACTGACCGAATAAAACGAACGTGTAACGGATGCATTACGGACACACACCGGATACTCAACGTACGAGAAACGGACACGTACCGGACAGAACGGGTGTCGAACGTACATCCAACGGACGAGTAACGCATAAAACGGACACCTAACGGAAGCGTAACGGATAAAACGGATGAGCAAGATATACAGAAAAATCAAAGGCGACAATAATAATACATGTAATATGAATAAATAAATATTCAAAATGTTGTTGTGTACCTGGTTTTGTTTGTTCTTCAAAATTGTGCCAAAGGGCAGTGTCTGGCCTGAATAAGAACTGCTTGATTGTGAACACTCTAAGATCGATTATGAATAATAAGAATTAATAAACCTTAAGAAATCTGACATACCAGTAATTGGCATTTCTGACTCGAAATTGTCAATTGGCATTTATCCGTTTCACATCCGTTCATCATCCGTTGTTACCGTTATACGTCCGGTAGAAGTCCGTTTCTCATCCGTTCAACATCCGTTTTATCCGCTAAACGTCCAGTAGAAGTCCCTTGGTGAATTTGTCTTCCAGACCTCCAACGGATGTCTAACGAACACTTAACGGTTACGAAACGGAAAAGAAACGGACGAGTACCGTACAAAACGGACGCCCAACGGACTTTCAACGGACGTTTTATCCGTTGAACGTCCGTTTAAAGTTTTGAACATGCTCAAAATTTTCCAACGGACAGAACGGACGTCGACAGATAAAACGTACGCTTAACGGACATGCAAAGGATATGGACGGACGTCTAACGGATAAGAACGGACGTCTAACGGACATGAACGGATTGAAAAAAAGTTATCCGTTAGGCGGCCGTTCGAGCTATCCGGTAAGGCTTGACCGAGGATGAAGATTAGAATACCACTTCAAAAAGATCCGTACACTTTCACACCGAGTAATTCCGGTGTGTCAATCATAATGCAAAATGAAACTGTATCGAAAGTTTTGAAAAATAAACCACACCATTCTATTTTTAAATGTGCAGTGTCAATAAATTACAAAAAAAAAACCAAATCAAACATATAAAACACAAGAACATCACAAAGGGAAAAATGAAAGAATTCAAATTTTTGAGACTTTTATCAGGATTTTTTTTTAACCATGTAGAAACAAAATTGCTATTACTTGATACTATTTAAGACATTAAGACACTATCTATAAAAATGTAAAGATAGAATAAACAGTTTTCAAATCAATTTCCGGATTAATCTTATTTAAATTATTCATGCACGTTTGTGGATCTGTTAAAAAATTCTAGAAAGACGACAGTTTGGTTTGCAGAGTTTTCTACACCGTCATCAGTTACCAAACTATTTTGTTGAATGATGCTCTACTGTCTTCATGTAAAACTGTATCCGGGCACCGTTAAACTAAAATGTAAAACAAATTATGAGTATTCCCCACGACAGTTAGCACTTATTTCTCCTGATATCTGTGATTTTTCAGATTACAAATAATGCAATTTTATGAAAATGAGTATTGGTTGAACAATATCTCTCTTTTTTTTTCTCTCAGAATTAATTTAAAATATTTTTCAAACATTAGAAACTCTGTTTCACTCCCCGGGAATTACAGACTATCAGTCCAGTACAGACGAAATTAAATTATGGATACTCAAAACAGTTTTGCTCTATTAAACGTTGGTCAAGACCTTTCAAGATTTCTTCAAGAACCCACGAAGGAGATTTCTAGTATGAAAAAAGGTTTGGAGAATTTTCAGTGTAATACAGGGAACAAAAAAATGCCTCTAAAGTTAGATAACGTTATAAACGTTAAAGTATTTTTTTTTGGGGGGGGAGGGGGGCGTAATGCTATCATGTTGACATATATATCTAAGATGGGCATATGTTGAGATGTAGATGCGTATGTTGAGTTGTAGATATTTTTAGACATTTACATTTAGGACAATTAATTGTTTTTAATATAGCACAATGACAAGGCACAGAATTTTAAAATGTGTTACACAGAATTGCTTGAATAATACCTATATATAAATAATATGCCCAATCATATTCGAATTGTAGATTTGAAAAAGATTAACGGGATAAAAATATGGTTTATTATTTGATTTGTAGTGCAGCGTGTATTTGTATTTTGTTTTGATTGCAGGTTGAAACGATGGAATAAAAATTTATAACCTAATTATTAAGTTATATACCCAAGTTATACAATATTCTATTTCAACGGACAAAGTTAAACTGTTTTCAACTTCAGAAATAAGGTCACATTCATACCAAGTCCTACAGAAGAACCACTAAACATAAGAGCAACCTTAGACTTGGTCATACGAAGCTACAAAAACATCATTCGGTTCAACAAAAAAAAAAAAAAAAAAAAAAAAACTAACAAAAATCTATATAGTTTAATGAATGCATCCAGAGAACTAATAAGTATTACAACACTCGCCAAAAAGTTATTTTTGAAGCAAGTGCATTTTTCAATTATATCTCGTCTACTAGCAAATGACTAGTTTCGATTTTTTTTCTAAATTGAAAATGACTTTTTTTTATATCAAATATGTAAATTTGTAAGATGCTATGAACATTTATCTTAATTTTGATAAAATTGCCGTGATTAAGTTATATCACAGTTCAATACTTAAATTCATACAAAATTAAAGACATTTAGTTAATACTCACTAGCTATGCAACTAGGTGTATCGTCATCATTATCTATACAAATTTCTTTTTCGTCACATGTATCAGTTTCACAATCACCATTGTTGAGATCCTGGAACAGATTAATTGAAAAGTAATATATTTTCAATCACATTCGTAATGTTTACTTGTAAAATTTAGTTCTAAACTTAATGAATTAAGAATGAATATAGCATACGATACGACAGGAAAGCTTTATCCAAACTCGGTAGAGTTGTCGTTTATGAAATTATAAGCTATAGATTGCTTTCAAGCAGGCCCAAGACCACAATTAATGACCCCGCTTTTCGCCGCTTTTCGTTGTCACGAATATAGTTCCTTTTATCCCTTTAATTGTAGTGTATTTTTTTCTTTATTTTTATTCTTTCCCTTTCTTATTCATTTCTTAGCTTTTCTGGTGTGGAAATGAAAGAAGAGAGCTGAAATAAACTTTTGGATGTTTTATTTTAAATGATTTTAATAAGGAAAGAGTGATTAGGCCAGGTGCAAAAAGGTAATATTTACACTTTTCGGAACATCTCTTGACTTGCCTATAGGGGTATGGATGTGTATTGGCCAATTTGTCTGATGTAAAGAATCAATTTTTCTGAAAATTGCATACATTTGTGGACTTGTACTGTAGATTACAAACACAAAAAAAAAAAAAAAAAATAGACAAAAAGAATAGGTATCGGGCCAGCAAATATATACAAATATATACAAAAAAAAAAAAAAAAAAACAAAAAAAAAAAAAAACAGTTATGCTGGCAAACAAAGAATATAGAAAACACACGTACAAGAAGGCACACCCAAACATTGCAAAGCAAATATACATTCTAGCATAAAAAAAAAAATAAAAAAAAACCAAAGTAATGTAAAAAAAAGCACAGTGTATTAAAATATTCATCGCATACTCTGGTGTTGAGCATTTAGCTTGATAAATTATCTGCTATTTTAGTGAAGAAAAAAAAAGAAAATAGATGGACATTACTACATTTGTACAACATAAATAAAGGCAACAGTAGTATACCGCTGTTCAAACTCATAAATCCATGGACAAAAAACAAAATCGGGGTAACAAACTAAAACTGAGGGAAACGCATAAATATAAGAGGAGAACAACGACACAACACTACAATGTAACTAACACACACAGAAACGGACCAAGCATCAGACAAAATCCCACGAGAATAACAAATATAACATCAAAACCAAATTAATGAATTTGGGATAGACAAGTACCGTGACATGTCTTATCGCAATGTCAATTTACACTCAAAAATAAGAGAAAACAAACGACGCAACGTTAAATTGTAACACACACAGAAACGAACTATAATATAACAATGGCCATATTCCTGACTTGGTACAGGACATTTTTAAAGGAAAAAATGGTGGGTTGAACCTGGTTTTGTGGCATGCCAAACCTTGCACTTTAATGGCAATGTTAAAATTATTCTACTATACCACCACAACAACTACTCCTTTAATACGTCTAAATGTTTCCTATTTTACTACAGTACTATATCTACTATTATACAGAAATCACTTTTACTGATAAAATGCCTACTACCTCTAAGCTGCTGATTGGAAACATCTACTTCTTTAATACGTCTAATTCTTTACTATTTTACTACAGTACTATATCTACTATTATACAGAAATCACTTCTACTGATAAAATGCCTACTAACCCTTAGCTGCTGATTGGAAACAACTACTATTTTAATACGTCTTATTCTTTGCTATTTTACTACAGTACTATATCTACTACTATACATAAATCATTTCTACTGATATAATGCCTACTACCTCTTACCTGCTGATTGAAAACCATTTACCTTAGGCATATCTTTCCGTTCTATGTAGTTGAAGCTTCCAGAACTATCGGTCGTCAGTTGACCCTGATCAGCTTTATCATTGATATCACACGTGTTTTGTTCTCGATGAAAGTTAATTGACATGCATGGTTGAATAGAAAGACACAAGGTTGCACATTGGTAAAACGTAGGCATTTTGAAATTCATAATTCGTGATCCCTCTAACATTTTCCCTCTAAACAGTTTGATTGTTGCAATCGAGTGTGTTCCAACATAGAAAATCTCAAATAAAAGATATAAAAAAGTAAAGTTGAAATATTTCATGTCTAAAACTATCTGCTTTCTTTCTGTTCACGCAACACTATCTTGAAATAAAGGTTAAGAATTAGTTGGTCGCTCTACATTTGTAAAAACTGTTATGCAAGTTCCAATCAGTGCATTATAAAATCGACAATCAATAATCGTTTGAAGATGAATATAAATCATATCTTTAGTAGTTTTCATTTACAATAATCTATATCATTATATAATATTATTAACCATGATTGAAAGAATGTAATAAAATATAGATAAGACAGCAGAAACTTCGTAAATCAATCTTGTAAATTTTAATGTCAAGTTGATATAATGTACGCCGCATGTTATCAATTTGAAAAAAAAAATCAATCTTGTAAAATTTTAATGTCAAGTTGATATAATGTACGTCGCATGTTATCAAATTTGAAAAAACAAATCAATCTTGTAAAATTTTAATGTCAAGTTGATATAATGTACGTCGCATGTTATCAAATTTGAAAAAACAAATCAATCTTGTAAATTTTAATGTCAAGTTAATATAATGTACGTCGCATGTTATCAAATTTGAAAAAACAAATCAATCTTGTAAAATTTTAATGTCAAGTTGATATAATGTACGTTGCATGTTATCAAATTTGAAAAAACAAATCAATCTTGTAAATTTTAATGTCAAGTTAATATAATGTACGTCGCATGTTATCAAATTTGAAAAAGCAAATCAATCTTGTAAAATTTTAATGTCAAGTTGATATAATGTACGTCGCATGTTATCAAATTTGAAAAAAAAATCTGTTTCAAAAGAAAAACAATCTGCATTCACGTATTACTTTCTACACTGATTTATAAATAGTCAAGGATAGAGAAAAATAGGCAAAACAGATTTCTAATTTTGTTTGCCTATTTTTCTCTTTTCTTTACAATTCATAAATTCGTTCTGTTCTATTTGTCTATTAAATTATATTCTGTATAATATTATCAAAGGTACCAGAATTATAATTTAGTACGCCAGACGCGTGTTTCGTCTACATATGACTCATCCGTGATGCTCATATCAAAATATTTATAGCTAAACAAGTACAAAGTTGAAAAGCATTAAGGATCCAAAATTCAAAAAAGTTGTGCCAATTACGGCTAAGGTAATCTATGCCAGCTGGTTAAGAAAATCCTTAGTTTTTCGCAAAATTCAAAGTTTTGTAAACAGGAAATTTATCAAAATGACCACATAATTGATATTCATGTCAACACCGAGGTGTTGACTACTGGACTGGTGATAGCCTCGGGGAAGAAACGTCCACCAGCAGTGGCATCGACCCAGTGATGTAAATAGTTATCAAAGGTACCACGATTATAATTTAGTACACCAGACGCGCGTTTCGTCTACATAAGACTTATTAGTGACGCTCATATCAAAACAGTTAAAAAGCCAAACAAGAACAAAGTTGAAGTGCATTGAGTATACCTCATCCAGACCCTCATTGTCTTGTATAGACTACTAACTTATCAATAGGGTTCTAAAATATTGGGAGTAGCGAATTTTTGGCAAAAAAAAGAAAGAATAGAGACGAATGATATAAAAATTAAGAACGAAGAAACGAATGACAACTTATCAAGACAATGTAAGTAACAAATTAAAAATTAGAGATTTCTAATAGATCTTTCAGATTTATAAACACATGCATTCATTACTTCTTCTGGTTGTCAACACTTAATTTTGCCGTATTACCTTCTCTATCAGTTTAAAAGTATTATGACAATTTCTATACTATCCATCGTATTAAGATTTTATTGAGCGTAGACTAGATGAAGACGAGGGAATCTTGAGCGTTTGCAAGTAAACCTAACCCATACACGTAAAAAAGGCCTATCTCAAGTAGAAGGAATCATTGAGCGCTCGCAAATATATATTACCCACCATTTCAATAGAGGCCTGTCCCAAGTCAGTAGCTTCTTATCCAACCGATGTCTTTGGTAGATATCTGTATTATCTCAGACAACCCTTGCATTACAAAACCTATTTTATAAATTGTAAATTTGTCGTAATTATCCATGAACTATGTCACATGGGCATTAAGTAAACAACAATCAATCACTCATATTGAACAGATTCTGGTGAAAAACTCTGCATATTCTCTTATATATCTGTTTCTAAGAATATAAAGAGTCTCAGAGCAGATTTAGAACATGTTTTATGTAATGAACATGTTCGTCTGGAAGACTAATTGTTAATATAATCAAAATTATAAAGCTGCCAAGAGGTCGTTCCTAGTTATTTTTTTTGACAAGTAACTTTATTATGTACACAATGTACTTATATGGCTTTTAATTAGTTTTTTAAAATGGTAAAACTCTTGGTATGTTCTCTCTTAACGTCAATTTTGCAACAATCAATACTTATCCAAAGCTCTGAAAACTATCAATAATACTCAATTTAAAATCCAACTTTATCTACAGAAACGGTAGCCATAAAAAATACATTTTATTTTGCGTTACGGAAAGCTTACTTTTGAAAGACATGTAAAACAATGGTGTAAATAAGCCTGTTCTTCAATTCAAATAACTTTTCATCTAAAATAAACTAAAATCGAAGGTCAAAATTCTTGTTTTTGGTCACACAAGATCGTTCTTTAAGATGCAAAAAGGTCAATGTAAAATGTATAAATCCAAACTTAAATCGTGGAGTGTAGACAAAATATTTATCCTGTAAGCATAACAATTCATGTTATATAATTGTTCTACCCTTATTAGACACGACGGGTGTCATAGTCATGTGGAGGAGAATCTGATTACCATTCTAGAGTTCTTGTTGCTCAGTCTACGGTTTCTATGTTTACGTTGTGTATATATTTTTTGTCTTTTTTCGTTTTTCTTTTCTCTCCTTATAGTCCAGTCGATTTGTGCAGATTTTTGACAAAATTGCTCAGATTGTGGTAAAAGCATGAAATTTGGAATAGTGGTAGTATATGTCATGGACAACATTTTAAGCTATGGACCCACTCTGAGAGTCAAAATTTGCGGAAGAGGCGGCCATTTTAAAATGGCGGCCGTTTGATCTCTATAGATTAATTGTCTTGTTGAACAATTTTTTTTGAAATATTACCCATATTGAATGGCGGCCATTTTGAAAATCTTTGTTTTTTTTAAGCCAAAAAAGGTAGTCATTATTCGATGAAAATTAAAAAAAAAACCAATGTCGAAGATATACAAAATACAAATGTATTTGTTTGAGCTATATAAACAGGACGAAAAGCGAGCCTATGAACCCCCCCCCCCCCGAGTTATTCTTCTGTTTCGTTAAGGGTACACATTACTTTATATTTTCCGACAATGTACATGTCTCTAATGTTCAAAAGTAATCGACATAGTTAAAACGCGACCACGAAGAAGATCATAAAATGAACTGTTACTCTGAAAGCAATATTCGTGCCACCGCTTGTTCAACATAGAATAACAGGATAATTTTATTTTACAAGTATAAATAAAGCAAGAAAATATTTCTATACCTGTCATTTATAATAGTTGGCTGATTACAGGATAATTCGCTTTGTTGATATTGTTCATTTGAAACAACTTTCAAAAACCTTGATTGCAGACATAATGAATTCCATATCATACAAGTAGTTAATGTTATAGGAACATCAACTGCTCAAATGTTCTCAATTGACGTTAACAATATCTAACAAAAATGAAATGTACATGATTTGTCAAATCTCACTCTGTCTATCATGTTCTATCACATTGTCCTCCACATTTACATAGAGTAGTACAACTTAATACTGTCTTTACACATTTGCATTTCCTTAGTAACCGTGTTCACTTTGACTTATTAGTTAAGCGCTTGCTGCAGGAAGTTATTATAAAGTCATATGGTATATTCATCACAGATGACAAGGACTGTCATCTGAGGACTTCATATGTATTGATTTTTTGGTAGCCATTTTGAATGATGGCTATTTTGAAAACATGAATTTCCAATATAACATTATTCGCTAATCTTATTTATTCACACTGTTTGCATTCACATTTTTTTTACTAATCTGCATTGGATATTTTTAAAATGGTCAGATAAGGCATGCACATGTTTACAAAATAAAGATATCAGTATAAGAATTTCTAACTGTTACTTACACGTTTGCCTAAGTAACTTTTTAAAACAGAAATTACGTATATATGATATAATTCATGACCGAACGTTGTTGTTGGAAAAGATCAAAATTGTAGATTTCTAAAACACTGGAGCTAGATATCAGAAGAACATAATGGGCGTTTAGACTAGAAGGAATGTGTGAAACGACAAGAGAGGACATGTGAGGGTTTGCATGCAATGCCAAGCAGATCCAAACAGAACAGACATAGACATTTGAGCTGGCAACCACTCTTTTGGATGTAGGCATACACCGATGTTGGGTCTTGAATTGGTTTTCCTTTAGCTCAATTTGAAACAGTTAAATGAGGGTTATGGAACTGCAGACCGCACAAATCCTGTCAAACAAATTTTCAGACCTCAAAATATTTCATCAGTAAAAGGGAAAACATACTTCTGATGTTGAAGATAAATTGCCAGTTGAAAGAAAACAAGAAGTAACTAGACACTGTTAAGTAATACTGAATCAACACAAACAATGACTGCAATGTATTTCTTTCTGTGGTGATGTATCTGAAGATCTCAATGATACTTCGAAATTTAAAAATAGACAAAAATGGGACATGACTGTGCGCCTGTACTACAAGACATATTTCCTTAGCCAAAGTTAGAGCTGGAGATGTCAAATTACCAGTATCCTGCTTGATGATTGTAAAAACTTGACAACATAGCAAATAGGCAGAATAAAAGACACAGAAAGAAAGCCAAGAATCTTTTATCCTTGGAGTTGTGCTTGCCAAAATAATAAAATAGATTGACGGCGCACGGTCTGGCAGAGGTATTGTACCAATCTCCAAGCTTGCAGATCACGCTAAATTGTACAACTTGTAGTTATCATAAAAGGAAGGACTGATACAACGCATCTAACAAAATAGGAATGTAGCTAAAAAAGGATATCTGCAAGCATACAAGCAAGATAAATTAGTTTTCTTGATTTTCAACAAAGATAGATATAGGAAGATGTGGTGTGAGTGCCAACGAGACAACTCTCCATACAAATAACAATTCAAAAAGTAAACCATTATAGGTTAAAGTACAGCCTTCAACAAAGGTATTCTTGAAGCTCTGAAACATACCTGATAATTAAAGGGTATCACCAAAGCCATAGCAGGCAAACTATATATGCTTGATACTTAGAAAAGCTTTACAGGGACACTCAACAACAGCTATTAACACGAATCAGTTCACCAGACATAAGTTTCCTTAGTATGAATGATACAGGATGGCCAAACATCGAGACACAATCCAGTAATTTCGATGAGTGGAAGACAACACTCACCATTTCTCAGCTATAATAGTTCAATTGTCCAACTCGTCATTGAGAGGATACAACTGCAACTTTTCAGTCCTCCGATAGAGAGTAAGATGTCTAAAAGATTATGGAACGGATTCATTTTGAAAGCCTACAATGCATGTCCCTGTAAACTTTTCTATAGTAGCAAGCCGATCTCTTCAAACTATTCTAGTGACTTTGACTATGAAGAGGCCTTCCCAATCACTATGTTAACAATTTGTAAAAGACATGGCCTGTTTCAGAACTTCCCTAACATAGTCATCGAGAATCCAGAGAAAGACGCAACCTTTCATGTGTGCTTGCATATCATCTATGGTAGCTATTATTTAATTTTTCATAAATGTTGTATTAATCATTCCTTCCATGACAACTAATATTCACTAAGGACGTTTACTGTACCATTTTTCCATATCATCAATTTCAAAAATTAAAACAATATCTGTTCTAGACTGTGAGCCGTCACAGTTTTCTATTATTTTGGCAAGCCCCGTTGCAATGGATAACAGATTCTTGACTTTCTTTCTGTGTCTCGAATTCTGTCTAATTGCCTTGTCGTGCAGTTTTAACAAACATTTAGCATGAGATCGGCTCCTGAAATATTGTAGATCTTGTAATATTCAGCACTGAGTCTGGCTAAAAGAGCAATGGTTAGTAGTTCAAGTGACAGTCACATACTCTATTGTCGATCACAATTGTTGATGCTTCATGATGATAGTCAGATAACTCATCACAAAGAAAGAAAGAAATATCTGCAATCATTGTTCTTGTTGATTCATCACAACTGTGGCTGGTTATTCTACTGTTTTTTTTTCAATCCGTGACTCATTGTGTTTTTCCTGACTACATATATTAAGATTTGCTTTGACAGGATTAGTACCTTTTGTCTTGTGATTCTCCCATTGCATGGCCTTCGTCAACGTGGAATAGTTGTATGCTTACAAAAAATGACTGATTACCAGCTCAAATGTCTATGTCCTCTCTTCCCGTTCCGGAATTTTTTCCAGTCTATCTATTTATTAGATTTTTTCAGCTCTAGTGATTTTGATACCTACATATTTTTCCTGTTCAACATACAGTGCTCATATTGTATATACGCATTTGTTTTATGGTAAAAAAGTACCTAAACCCTACATGCTAAACTGCAATTAATAGAATTTACATATTTCTTTAATTACATTTATTTGTTAACATATGCATACCTTATTTGAGCACTTCGTGAATATATCTTATATGAAAAGCAACAGTCATAAATAAATGATTAGCAATACTAATTGTAAATGCATATAAAACTTAGTATTAATTCAAAAAAACAATTAAGGATAGCGAATAATAATATATTGCAAATTTACGTTTCCAAAATGGCCACCATTCAAGATGGCCACTAAATACTTCAATAGTCCTCAGTTTATATTCTTTGTCATAAGAAATACGAAAGTTTATCAAAATTAGTTTAGTAACATATTTTTCATATTTTTTCTAAAAACAATTATTGATTTTTGGACATGATTTCAAAATGGCCGCCCAGAACTGCCATTTTGATTTTCTGAATCGGGTCCATAGCTATAAATGTTAGTTGTGACCTCAACTAACACTCTGCAAAGTTTGATGCTTTTACCACAATCTGAGCAATTGTTTCACATTACGACTGGACTATTAACGTTATCTAAAAATAAAATTGAGAAAGGAAATGGGGAATTTGTCAAAGCGACAACAACACGACCATAGATCAGACAACAGTCGAAGGCCACCAATGGGTCTTCAATGTAGCGAGAAACTCCCGCACCCGTAGGTGTCCTTCAGTTCGTTTGTGGAATATCTACTCATAAAAAATAAAAGAACAAAAATGCCAAACTCCAAGAAAAATCTAAAACTGAAAATTCCTAATCAAAATTAATGGCAAAATCAAAAGCTCAAAAGGATAGCAACTGTCATATTCCTGACTTGGTACAGGCATTTTCTTATGTACTGAGAAGCCCGTGCTACTTTATTATATAGTTTTCATTATAATCATAAAACTTTTACATGCAACAGCTCATAAAACTTAGTTTTTATTTTAAAACTACAAATATGACACTCGCTATTTCATAATTAAACGTGGACTGTGTTTGTTGTTTATTTTCATATCTATTTGATTACAAATCTGTCAATTTTTCTTACTTGCTCTCCTGACTTTTTATCGCGTTTAATGAAGGTCAAATCATAAACGTGAGATGTTCGTACCAAATGTCATAGATCAGATTTTGCATTTATTTAGTTAACTGATATTTTGTGTGGTGGCAAAACTACATTAATGCACTGCAGTTAATATACTACTTGACTGTTTTAGTGTTTCCTAGGATAGCTGGTTTTCATTTTGTATGTCATAATTATTTTATAACAAAATGAACTTTCATAAATAAATTAACCCAATCTTTTAGCTGGTTTTCTGTCTTTGTATACCACGTCTTTGAAATATTAAGAACAAGTCACAGGTAGTGTTGGGTAGTCCCTATTGAATTTGTTTAAAGATTGACTACTCTCTTGATGTTTTAGAATCAAAACCTTCGACAGTCTCAGTCGTATTTGGCACAACTTTTTGGAATTTTGGATCCTCAATGCTCTTCAAATTTGTAGTTGTTTGGCTTTATAAATATTTTTATATGAGCGTCACTGATGAATCTTATGTAGACGAAACGCGCGTCTGGGGGTACTAAATTATAATTCTGGAACCTTTGATAACTATCAATATTATCGAAATTCATTAGTTTGTAAAAAGTATAATTGTTTAATCTTTTTAAAACATTTTATTACTCATAATAAAATCAACAAAAATACTCATGCATATATATCAACTAGCTAATAAAAACAAAAAAGTATCACAGAATTTATAAAAGGACGGTCACGGCATTAAAGTTTGTTTGTTATTCATGTTATTATAATTTGACAGCAGCATTTAACACTGATGTCATTCCATTTGCTGAAACACATCGGACAGATATATATCCAGTTAAATCTCTCAGTGATTTGATCTTTTGAGGAAGTTGGAATTCTAGGAATGTGTTCTTTGTTTCCTGCCACTGTATAATATCAGCGCCACCTAGCGTTGTTCCTGCTGACACCTCATAATACAAAGGTTGATGAACTTTAAAGTGATCTTCCCAAGAGGACGTTAGTGTACGGTTATCTAAAACCAGTTGTAAGTGCGGGTTCTCTACAATTGTCATAATATAAATAAGTTACTGTAGATGAAAATCAAAAGAACCGATACAAAACATACTGTTCAAATCTATATAGAGAAAATAACAACTATTATGGTTTTAGTTGACCAAAACACGTGGTTCTCGTTTGATGCCGTCGATCATATTTTGCACAATGAAATGAGATATACAGAACTTCGAATTGAACAGAATGAAAAATGATATACATTCATTAATTGAAACAAATTTTAGAAAATTAAGAAAGTGTTTCCGGAAATGAATAAAAAGAATATAGTTAAAATAAAGTTAGCAATACTGTATTGCTAGTCTTTAATACACAAACAAGGTCATGCTGGAATGTGTCATACTTTCTAAGGATCGTATCATATGTTGTATTCTCAAAACGTTGGTTTTAATACTTATTAATGAGACATTATTTTGTTTGCGTCAAATAACCTGTACAATATTAAAGTAATGTTAAATGTTGATGTAAAACAAACTCATTCTAACATTTACAAACTAGAGGCTCTAAAGAGCCTGTGTCGCTCACCTTGGTCTATGTGAATATTAAACAAAGGACGCAGATGGATTCATGACAAAATTGTGTTTTGGTGATGGTGATGTGTTTGTAAATCTTACTTTACTGAACATTCTTGCTGCTTACAATCATCTCTATCTATAATGAACTTGGCCCAGTAGTTTCAGAGGAGAAGATTTTTGTAAAAGATAACTAAGATTTACGAAAAATGGTTCAAAATTGACTATAAAGGGCAATAACTCCTAAAGGGGTCAACTGACCATTTCAGTCATGCTGACTTATTTGTAAATCTTACTTTTCTGAACATTATTGCTGTTTACAGTTTATCTCTATCTATAATAATATTCAAGATAATAACCAAAAACAGCAAAATTTCCTTAAAATTACCAATTCAGGGGCAGCAACCCAACAACAGGTCGTCCGATTCATCTGAAAATTGCAGGGCAGATAGATCTTGACCTGATAATCAATTTTACTCTGTCAGATTTGCTCTAAATGCTTTGGTTTTGAGTTATAAGCCAAAAACTGAATTTTACCCCTATGTTCTATTTTTAGCCGTGGTGGCCATTTTGGTTGGTTGGCCGGGTCACGCCACACATTTTTTAAACTAGATACCCCAATGATGATCGTGGCCAAGTTAGGTTTAATTTGGCCCAGTGGTTTCAGAGGAGAAGATTTTTGTAATAGATTACTAAGATTTACAAAAAATGGTTAAAAATGACTATAAAGGGCAATAACTCCTAATGGGGTCAACTGACCATTTCAGTCATGTTGACTTATTTGTAAATCTTACTTTGCTGAACATTATTGCTGTTTACAGTTTATCTCTATCTATAATAATATTCAAGATAAATAACCAAAAACAGCAAAATTTCCTTAAAATTACCAATTCAGGGGCAGCAACCCAACAACAGGTTGTCCGATTCATCTGTAAATTTCAGGGCAGATAGATCTTGACCTGATAATCAATTTTACTACATGTCAGATTTGCTCTAAATGCTTTGGTTTTTGAGTTATAAGGCAAAAACTGAATTTTACCCCTATGTTCTATTTTTAGCTGTGGCGGCAATCTTGGTTGGTTGGCCGGGTCACGCCACACATTTTTTAAACTAGATACCCCAATTGTGATTGTGGCCAAGTTTGGTTTAATTTGGACCAGTAGTTTCAGAGAAGAAGATTTTTGTAAAAGATTACTAAGATTTACGAAAAATGGTTAAAAATTGACTATAAAGGGCAATAACTCCTAAAGGGGTCAACTGACCATTTCGGTCATGTTGACTTATTTGTAAATCTTACTTTGCTGAACATTATTGCTGTTTACAGTTTATCTCTATCTATAATAATATTCAAGATAATAACCAAAAACAGCAAAATTTCCTTAAAATTACCAATTCAGGGGCAGCAACCCAACAACGGGTTGTCCGATTCATCTGAAAATTGCAGGGCAGATTGATCTTGACCTGATAAACAATTTTACCCAATGACAGATTTGCTCTAAATGCTTTGATTTTTGAGTTATAAGCCTAAAACTGCATTTTACCCCTATGTTCTATTTTTAGCCATGGCGGCCATCTTGGTTGGTTGGCCGGGTCACGCCACACATTTTTTAAACTAGATACCCCAATGATGATTGTGGCCAAGTTTGGTTTAATTTGGCCCAGTAGTTTCAGAGGAGAAGATTTTTGTAAAAGTTAACGACGACGGACGACGACGACGGACGACGACGGACGACGGACGACGACGGACGACGGACGACGACGGACGACGGACGACGGACGCCGGACGCAAAGTGATGGGAAAAGCTCACTTGGCCCTTCGGGCCAGGTGAGCTAAAAATAATACTGTAAACAAGACACAAAGTTATAGTTTCATGCTCTGTAGTTGTCTGTAGTAGTCTCTATTATTATTATTTCACATTTTTAGGTCTACTAATTGACACATTTGTTTCAACTACATAGACTTTAAGTGTACACACCTATCAATGCAGGGACTTTTGATGAAACAACGATATTTGAAGACACAGGTTCGCTCCTAAGATACATTTTGTTTACAGCTTTAATACTAGTGGTAAAGTTTCCAGTCCTAAGATCTAGTCCTTTTAAAACACAGAAGGAGGTATCTTGGTTCTCAGCGATTATTGATTTAGAAATCACAGTTGTCTTATCTTGGCTGTGAAAAGTAAGCTGAAAAATAAAAAAAATATTGTTATGTTTGTTTACATTTAAATATAATCAAATCAATATAAATGATATAGTAGTCAAACTGATGACAGTCATTGCTTTTTCAAATAAATTTTGTTTGGTGTTTAAAATTGAAAAATTAAAAATAAATGCAATTATTCCATGAGTATTGTCATTGTTTGGTATCAAGAAACGGAAACATCATTTAATATACATGCAATACGATAATCTATGATCATCTGGAGGATATCTACCCTAACAATGTTGAAGAGAATAAAAATCTAAAAATATCCAAACTGGGTTATTATATAAATGTTTTACAAATTTACAAACTACATGTATATGGGTTGCCAATTGACGGAGTGAATACAGGAAAAGGAACTCCCCAACGAAAACACGTTTTTTTAAACTAAATTTCATCTTTGAAAAATCGAAATCCTATCACCCTAATCCACACATAAATAATTCTGACATTTATCATGTTTTAATTCAGGTTGGTCATCTTTGTGACCCGACCAAAGCTAACTTCCATTCAATCAAGATTAATATATTTTTTTAACTACGACTTACAAGGTAGGAATCGACACCTGTCAGATCCTCAAATCCTGTCCATTTTACTCTTACGTATGATGTATCACCCTGATAATGATGTCTAGGGTTATACTCTGTTAATGTATGTGGTAGAATTTCTACTTCAGCAGTCGTTGTATTTGGTGGAAGGTTTGATATTTTAACACCGTTTGAAGACTTAGATGACATTAATCCAGCTTTACTTCTACATCGTAGGGTCACGTGGACCATTTGCATTGATATTTGGCTGCTGGGAAACACTTTTGATACCCTATTTAATCCTTTAACTAATTCTTGGAATGTTTGGATTTCATTGCCGAACGGTTGGTAACCTACAATAAAAACATTGTTTAATTGATTTATTTGTGGTGGACTCGCGTCGCCTCAACACAGAAAAAAATATGTCCTTTGTTTAAAAAGGAAAAGTAAAGTAAAAAATCCTAAAGTAATACAGTATCGTTTTGTTTTTAGTAAAAATTGACGCAAATGACAAACATGGTTTTCAAAAATATCATAAGTTTTGGTTTATATAAACAAATTGACAGCACTATGCCAAATTAAGAATAAGGACGAAAAGACAAATAACATGTTACAAAAAAACCCCACAGAAAACCTAAGACTGAGCAACATGAACCACACCGAAAAAAAACCAACCCCGAACTTAGGTGTTCTAAAAAGACAAGATTTTTCTGGTTCATTCTATAAATTAAATCGTTATGTCGACATCTACATGTGTTTTATATAAAATATTTAACAGAGCTTGTCATATTGTATACATGCACTTTTATAGATTTGTAAGTCTTTGTACCATTCGTACACATACTTACCGACTGCCCATTCGCAGACATCAATCCCAGATTCAGAGTCATGTACCTCCCAATTAGCAGATACTTCATCGGTAGTTTGTGCGTCGATGTCAGATCCTAAAACATATAGAAACATATGAGTTCTGTATATATTTCAGTTGATAAATCAATGCATGAATTGTTATCATCACTGTTCGTTTTGTGGCTCTCGCATGCTTATCTTCATTTATGATATATTGAGCTTACATCATCTATATTTTATTATTATTTCTCCTTTTTTTTTTATATATGTCTTCCTACTTGGGATGGGAAACACATGTCTTTAATAATAAAATGGTGTTGTTTCGCATTGCAAGTTAAAGACCCATACCAACCTTTTCTCCACTTTACTCAAAATTACTGAATGGAATTATCCAATCAAATTCAATCTAAATTTTGTTTGTGCATAATTTTATATTAAAATGTTTTGCATTATTTTCTTTCATTTTGAAGACGACGTATTTTGTGTCATGTGTACTATTGTTTTTCTGTTTGTCTTTTTCATTTTTAGCCATGGCGTTGTCAGTTTGTTTTAGATTTATGAGTTTGACTGTCCCTTTGGTATCTTTCGTCCCTCTTTTTTTGATATAAACTTAAATCAAATACATCAAATATTTTACAAAGATTAACATTTAATTCTATTTTTTTCATTTACAAACCTATTCCATCATTTATAAAATCTATATACGGTGGCGTTAAGTCAACAAGCAGGTCTTCAGCATGTACCTCGTGTCTCAATCCTGCAGCATTTGTAGCGATGACAGTGATATGAATGACTGACGTATGGGCTAAGCTGACGTTGTAGTTGTAAGCAAAATTATTCAGACCGACACTTGTGAATCCTTGGACTTCTGTACTTCCTTCTGTATAGCCTTTAAATAAATATGATTTCTTAAATGTGTTAGTGCATTGAATAATGAATAGAAAGCATTCCTGATTTAGCATTTGTTTTCGGAAATATATTTTACGTAGCTATAATGCCACCTTGTACAGTTGGCGTCAACATTTTTAGGTTTTATTTTTATCTATATAAGTTAAAAAAAATATATGTTTACAATGAAATTACACATGATAGTTTTCAGTTTGTGAAATTTTAAATTCTATGATTTCTATTTACCAACAGCCCACATGTAATCTATTATCGGACTCTCTGGATCAACAAAATTCCAAGATGCATGGATCGACGACCATTGATGCAAAGCAACCACATGTGCGTGAATATGTTTGTCATTTTCATTTTCATCACTATGATGATGAAAAATGGTCCTCTGAACTTTCAAATCATCGAACAAAATGCCGGTATGACCAGTCATACTTCCAATACTGATTGTTGCTTCGAAAGTAAAGGCACGGAAATAGAATGTGTGGTGATGCCAGTTTAATTCTTTAGAGGAACTACCGTGTTTGTCATGCTTTGTGTAGACCATGAAGACGTGTCTTTTATCTCCAATTTCTACATATCCTTCTTTATTAGCTAAAACAGCCCCAAGTATGGCTGGATGAGCGGTTACAAAAGTAACACGGAATAAATGTCCAGCTTTTAGATTACTTAATGTTTGTGATATTTGGCCTTCGACAAATACGAAGGATCTTCCGTCTATTGCTAGATTTTTATCGGACTTTAAGACACTCACGCAGCTCCCTATTGAACTATTCCATTCAGAGGCACGTACAATATAATTGCATAAATTGATATTGGTTATATTATCCCAGTCAATAGGTACACCACCGTCTGTATCCTCAAATGAAGGATTTGCAGCTTCATTATGATCTAAATGTTCCATTAAAGTAGGTTCCGGATGTGTAGAGTCAACCATGATGCCATTTGATTTTACAGTTTTAGATTTATGTCCTATAACATCCATTGCATAAACAAGACTCTCGATTTCAGCTCCTGCATTAGAAAATAAATTGATTATCATATATATTCATAATGTTGAAATTTGTTTATAATTTCTTTGAATCCCAATATATATTTTATCTTATAAAAATATACTTGAAATATTATGAGAACATTTTTTAAAATTGAATTTCTCAACTCAACATCGAATGCCTATTAATATGCATGGTATAATACATTGTACTAGACTTATTTATAGAAACAAGACGTTGATATTTTTTTATATTTAATCCGTAATTTAACATTAACATAATAAGATACACGAATATGTGGTATGAGTGCCGATGAGACAACTCTCCATCCAAGTCACAATCTGTAAAACTAAATTATAGGTCAAAATACAGAATCCTGGCTCACACCGAACAGCAAGCTATAAAGGGTCCAAAAATGACAAGGGTACAAAACATTAAAAAAAGAATGCCACCAAGTAGAGAATACGAACCACAGTTAAATGGAGAACAGAAATATTCTTTTTACTTGTATAAATGCGTGAACTGTTATAAAAAACCAACAAAATGCCGCCAAGTAGAGAAAAAAACACAGGTAAATGGAGAACGGAAATAATTTTTTACCTGTATCAATGCGTGAGCTGTTCATAATTCTGGACACAGAATGATGAACGCCAACGTTTTCCCAGTCTCTAACATCACATGTTGTAGTTTTAGATTTAGTTTGTACACACCACATGTAATGTGTTATTCCAGAATCTCGATCAGAAAAGCCGTGCCATGAAGCCCCGGTAACATCTGAATTATTCTGGTAATCAATGTCGTGTATACCTATTGGTGAAAAATAAAGCATAAATAGATATTTGTCCACAGCACAAATATTGTCTACGAGATCAATATCATTTAGCAACAATTTAAAAGAGTTTAGTACGTTTTATAGACTGATTTTGTTTGTGTATTCTTAATTCTCTGAAAGTCCCTTTATTTAGTTTGAAAGCTGCTGCTGAGATCTTTCAGACAAAAAAGGTATTATGTGTCTATCTGAGACGTATAACGAATGTGGATGATGAATACTATAAAACATTAATTTAACCACCAAATTCTTTAAAGTACATGTATTCTTTATTCTGCATCAAGAACAAAATGGTGTTTTTGATCTTTTTTGATAAGGCTGTTGTTCAAAATTGATAAAAAATATACACTAAACCAATCTAAAACTGTGACAAATTGTCAACCCTGATACAGTCTAATAGGTTTTGGTTATGATTTTTGATAATTGGATATAAGTATAAATATATCTATTGATATACATACCAACGTATATTCTCAAATATTTATTGCGTCTTATTGCAGTTACATCATGTTTAATTGAATTTATGTCCATTATACTCACCTATACCATCGTAGACAGTACCAGTAACTGGTGGTATTGAATCAACCATGATACCGTCTGATGTTTCAGTAGCATGGATACCAGAGTAACTGTATCCTACAACATTACTGTAAAATACTTTCCCTGGAGATAACGGTACTCGGCTGATGTTATGAGACGTTACTGATCCTGGTAGATCTAATTCCACTTCATGTATGTCGTGACCTTTAACGAAATTCCTGTTCAATTAGTATTATCTACATAAATTTTTTAATCAAGGGGTCTTTTTATTAAGACCAGTAGGAATGTTTGAAGGGAAGAAAGGTATTAAAACTCATAAGAAAAATAAAACGCAATCATAATATAAAGAAATGATGAAAATTGGAAAATTAAACCATTCATTGTTATTGAAATCATTGGCTCAATTTTTTAACAATACTGAGGAAATTTGTTTGGGTCATACATACTAGTTCCAATTATAATAAAGATATACCTCCTGGATATGTACTCAGATACACTTTAAACTTGTCAATAATTTTGGAATCATCCTTAAACACGTTTGTCCATCTGATTGTAAACGGAGCTCCAGGTTTAATGTAATCTTTGTCCTTCTTCCAGTGACCAGGTATTTGTTCCACAACCTGAAGTAACATATTTGAAAATAAAACATGAAGTTTTGAGTTCAAATATATCTTTGGTACGGATGAGGGTTTCGCTCGGTTTGAAAATAACTAACAAAAAACCTTTTTACAAATAATTTTAGTTTAAAACGTCTACAACATTTAAATGGTATATCTGTTCTATCATAAGTAAAACCTAAATCATTTTAAGGGAGGAAACACCATATATTTAACGATCTAAACGTCCTTTTCTCCCGTTGTCTAATTTTGGAAATCCTGCAAATTTAAATCTTGAACATGTTGCGTATCTCTAACATTTATTTCAAGCAGTCTTGAACAACAAAAATCACAAGTGTCTCTGTTTGAATTTTATTACAACAGCAATATATTCCTTTATGATGACAGTATCCGTTCAATGTTACAATTGAATGCGCTATTTAATTATAAAGATAAAGGTTAGAGGGCAAAGTATATTTCAAATGAAGATTTTTTCTCCATAACAAAAGATTGAAATACAAACCGCTGCTCCTTTTATTTTTCGTCTTGGTAGAGGAGTTGACATAACTAATATTCCATCAGTTTTAAAAACAGCATATGTATCGTCATCATACCAAACTCGTACAAACATTGCATACGATACTGGTGATTCCTTTAACCGTTGACCTATATTTAACAATCAATAAATCTTGCAAATTCAATAGAATAAGTGATCACAAAGTTAAATATATAAAATACAATAAAGTGTAACAATGTATTTGTATACAAGGATCTGGGTAAGATACATTTATATTCGAATTATTTATTAACAAAAATTAATAATTAAATAATGGACCTTTTGAAAATACAGCGTGCAAATCATAGCAATATGCACGAAATGACATACTTATACTTGTGATCATGTGCAACGAGCATTATAAGATAGTTGTAAAAAGAGTGTTTTTCATTTTCTAAAAATTAAAGACCATTTGTTCATCAATATTACTGATATCACAGATGGAGTAAACAATGCAGTTTGTTTGTCTGAGTCTTTCTTTTCTTGTATTTCTTTATGTCCACCACTGTTAATCTATTTTGCTCATAAGTTCTGTTTTCCTCTGGCAATTGCTTGTTCAGTCCAATGTCAATACAACTCATTTGTAATGTTTGGAAGCCCACGTGATTCCGCGGCTATTACGATTCCCTTTCCATATAGTCATTATCGTTTTGATATTAATTTCTGGTAATATTAATGACATTGAATACTTTATTTCAAGATTAATTTAATTGTACAAAAATTTACCTCGTTTGATATTCAATATTGCCTGGTTTGTTTGCCCTGCATGATGCCAGACATCGTCATTTAAATTATCAAAGACGCCTTCCGGTTCATCTTTATCTGTATATCCTGCTGTCCATTCATACCTTAAATAAAGGCAACAGTAGTATACCGCTGTTCAAAACTCATAAATCCATGCACGAAAAACTGAATCGGGGTAACAAACTAAAACAGAGGGAAACGCATTAAATATAAGAAGAGAACAACGACACAACACTAAAATGTAACACACACAGAAACGGACCAAGCCAGACAAAATCCCACGAGAATAACAAATATAACATCAAAACCAAATACATGAATTTGGGATAGACAAGTATCGTGACACGTCTTATCGCAATGTGAATTTACACTAAAAAATAAGAGAAAACAAACGACGCAACATTAAAATGTAACACACACAGAAACGAACAATAATATAACAATGGCCATATTCCTGACTTGGTACAGGACATTTTTAAAGGAAAAAAATGGTGAGTTAAACCTGGTTTTGTGGCATGCCAAACCTCGCACTTTAATGGCAATGTTAAATATAACATTGAAATGACAACATAATATTACAGGACTACAATACAAATAAATAGGAGAACGTATTAGACAAAGAAACACATGATTAATAGATAACAAAAAGCATCAGGTTTAAAATTCAATACGCCAAAAACTCGCCTCGTCCACACAAGTTTGTACACACCACACAAGACAGTGACGCCCAGATATAAAAGATCGAAAGTGAAAAAAAGTACAAAGTTGTACAGCACTGAAGATCAAAAGTTGAAAAAGGTTGTGTCAAATACGGCTATGTTTTTATGCTTGGGATAAGAACATCCTTATTATTTAGAACAATTAATGCTATTGTAAACAGTAAATTTTATCAAATGAATATAAAAGATATACATAATGCAACTGAAGTATTAATTAATTACATAAAACAAAACCCGAATACATAATGCAAAGACCAACACAAAATAGACACACCGACTCAGTCCAGGCCTCAACGCAATAAATCATAAAAATGACGTCACATACGATGGTGAAAAGGCAGAAAAATTACGTCACATTTGAATTTATGAAATTTCTGAAACAACCCAAAAATGACGTCACATATGAAAAACTATATCTCAAAAGTAAGATAGAATTAGGATTTATTCATACATATGGAACTCACCTATACATAGAGTTAAGAAGGATATTCTAATCAAAGATTATTTGGAGGGAGGTTTGAAAATGCTTGATTTGAATATGTTCATTACAGCACTTGAATCAACATGGATTAGGAGGCTTTTGCAGAGAGATAGTAAATGGCAAAATATTTTCATGTCAAATATAGATAACAGAACGTTGTTTAGTTGTGGTGTTGATTATATTAGACAACTGTATATGACAGTTAACAACCATTTTTGGAAAGATGTACTAAGATCCTGGGAAATGATTATTCAAAAAGAAAGAAATTTTACTTATGATTCATTTTTATCAAATCCACTATGGCTGAATAATAATATTAAGATTGGTCATAAATCAGTAATTTATCAAGAATGGTTCAATAGTGGTATTAGATTTGTAAATGATATAGTTGACGAAAATGGATCGTATATTTCATTTGACCAATTTAAGCAAAAATTTAACATTAACACAGATTTTCTTAAATTTTACAGTGTTATTTCGGCAGTGAAAGATCTAGAGGCATCAAAATCTTTCCCTAAAGGATCTTACAAATTAGTTTGTCCTTTTATACCATCATGTCTACAAATATTTTTAAAACATTGTAAAGGATCAAATGATATGTATTCTGTACTGACAAGAAATAATGTTATTCCTACTGGACAGCTTAAGTGGGTTAAAATTTTAGGTGAACAGAATCTGAACTGGAAAAAGATTTTCAGACTGCCTTTTGCTGTTACTAAAAATAGTAAATTACAGTGGTTGCAATATAGGATTAACCATTGCATTATTGCCACAAATCAGTATTTAGTTAAAATAAAATTGACTGATGATCCTTTATGTACATTTTGTAAATCAGATAATGAGTCTATAGAACACCTATTTTGGAATTGCAATACTGTACAAGATTTTCTACAGGATGTTGATAACTGGTTCCTTTCCGGTGGAATAAGTCTCCCAATAAATAAATTAAACTTTCTTTTTGGAGACTTATCCAAGATATTTCCCAACAACCCATATAACATGATTTTTCTTTATATTAAACAATATGTGTATAATTCTAGATGCTTTAAAAAGAATCTCTCATTGCAAGCAATTATAATAAAACTGAAAGATATGTATAAATTAGAGAGTATGATAGCTGTAAAAAATAAAAAGATAACTGAATTTGACATTGCATGGAATGTTTTTGAAAAACTGTTATTGAATACCAGCTAATGTCTTTTTTGTTGTTGTTACAATAAATTATGACTACTTAATTATAATCTTTTTTAAAGAAAATATTATTGTCGTGTTATGTACTTGATCAGTGTTGATGGCTGTTACGAAAGAAATATGTCTCGTAAATTTTCAATTTTTGTTCAACATAATTAGGATTGATTTAAGATTATAATAGAACTAAATACTGATATAACATTTAAACACAATGCATATTGCAATAATTATAAATAGCAATTAACTATAATATATATATGTCCAGTTTGTTATGAATCCAACTTCAAACGTAAATTATCGTACAGATTACGTTGAACAAAATTAAATCTAATAAATGAAGGCGGTGATTAATTTTTCTTTCCATAGCACATAAAAATAATAGAAAAGACGTCAACACATTTGACAAAATCCGATGATAATTAGAAATATAACATTAAACATTTAAACTAAATACATGAATTTGGGATAGACGAGTACCGTAAAACGTCTTATAGTAATTCACACTCAGCAAAACAGTCACAATCGGGAATAAGTCACGTTTGGTAATTAAAAGATTAGACGACATAATGACAAACCACAATCTACCATGTGGTAAACATGTCCTTAGCTAGTTTGGTCAAAGACACATTGTATGGATCCACGAATTCGTGATGGTGTTCATAAAATGTACGGAGTGTCAATTTTAATCTGTCCTCCTCTTAACTTTGTTGGAGCAGTTTCTGCGTAAGGAGCACACTCCTGTATATGAAGTCCGTATAGTGTGAACAAGCACGTGAATAACGTATCAATTGTGATATGTAAACACCATACGAAGGGGCAGAGGGTATGTTACTGCTGAGAAATGGGAAATTGATAATTGACAGGTATGTTTGATTTACAGTACTATGTATCCCTTTTTATATATAACAAGGGTTTTTTTCAGACCAAAAAATTGCATTTGTGTACTTGCACTAAATTATACGTTTAACTATAATAATCTATGAATTACTCGATTCCTGTTATTTTGAATGATTTATGTTATATTTACCACAATGGCCTCAATCCCTGAGCTTGAACTACATGCCATTTGGCTGCCAGAGCGACATTTGATGGCGTATACTTCACATCACTAAAGGGAGACGATTCCTGAATATTTGTTATATCATATATGCCTAACAAGTTGTTAGTATTTGCTGAAATACAAATGAACTAAATGCAAACACATATTACAATATACCGTATATATTTTGAGGACTACTTGTTGCCCTTTATATATTTAGTCATTTTTCAGTTCAGTGAATGGAGCAGTTAGGCATTTAACTAGCATCATAAGTTACAATGTTAAGTTTTCTATCCGTTACGGTATTTGACGTCGAAGCAAGTTTTACGATGTATGCAGTTTCTGAAAGTGTGTTCAAAAACTATTTATAGCGTAGAAAAAAAAATATCAAAATATATCAGACTAATAAATGTGAAAGTCAGAAACGAGTTTCTTATAAAACTAAATAATCATCGAAACTGGAATAAAAATCAGTGCCATGAATTCATCTCTGAGTAGACATCTTGCGCGTCTCCTATTGTAATAAACTAATCATTTGGATGCAGATTGCACATCCTTTGACATTTAAAAAATAAGATATTTTTATGAAATTGTAATACCTTTGGTCACATCATTACATGCTCGTTTTGAACATCGTTGTCCATGAGCAGCACAAACACAATGTCCTTGACACGTGACCGCTGAACATCTCCTTATCAATTCTAATGAACCACCGGGTACAAGTTTAAATTGAGAATGTATCATTCTGCTTGGTAATCCAATCTGTAATTAACCATGTAAATAGCTATATTGCACTATTTTTACTGAATTTTAAGTAACCTTTACCCTAGTTGCGTTTTTAAGCGAACTAAACTGTTATTATACTTCTTTTGTATTTATTGTTGATCTTTATTAGTAAGTTCTATATTATTATTTTGAAGCATTCATGATTAGATATTTTATAATTGTGTGTTCATATTTAATGAGTTTTAAATCATGTAATGCATGACTATGCGTTTTTACAAATAACATTTTCCTTCAGTAGAACTGGTATAGCTTTTATTTGTATATACAGTGTCTTTATAGGCTGGGTATTGATTTTTTTAGACAGTTAAGCTGCCTTATGCGAGAACCCTAGATTTGTGTTCTACCAAATAAATGCTGAAATATGTACCATTGTTATTATCTTGCTGGATGTTATGTTATTTGTAACTAATTGCACAGTTTTTTCATACTTTTAATTCTTGATTACAAAAAATATGACCAGAAAAACCTTAAATGATCGTCGAATTATCCAAAAGTTTGAAGTTGCACATAGGAAGTAGGACACATTAGGAATCTTTATGTAATTTATTATCCCCTGAGATGTTGGCTAAGCTGTCAAAGAACAAATGTATGAAATGTTTAATCGCCGAAAATCTCTAAAGACAAGTAGTTTAGATTTCCCAAATTGCAAAAGTCGTAGGAATATTGTTTGTCGTCAATGCGTAGTCAACTACGTCAGTAGTCTTAAAATAAGTTCCACTGTTCATGCTGTCGGCGGCAATTTCAAATTACAAGACGAATTTTTTGTATTTTTTCAATTTGGAGGCAGGGGTTCAAATTAGCGGTTGTCCGAGGTCTGCGACCTTCCACTTTCGTAGTCGGACTTTCGACTTGGTTACTAGCTACGCTCGACATGCCCGACTTTAGAGGAAACAAAAAAAATAACTTTGCAAACCTTTTTACCAAAGTCTCCTATTAAACGATCGCAAAACTTGTTTTAAGCATTATTATTCATGACAGCGATGTTCATTTTGTTCAACCGCTAGCTTTACACAGAAAATCGCCGACAAATAATGTGTAAACTCGAGTAAAATCTTATCTGACAAAAACAACATTGAAAACAAAATGGCTGACATGAGAAGAAAATTACAATATCGGATCCGATTCCGGAAGCGGATATGGGTAACTCCGGGTTGTAGTGATCAACTTTTAAAAAAATCAGACAGATGACAAAATACATCTTTGCATTGTAAATAAATATAAACACTAGAATTAAAAACCAAAAGATATATGTAAAAGAATGAAAAAACAGAAAATATTTTGTACTGAAACTCAAAATTACTTTTTGACAAATTTTAATGTCAAAATCCAATATATTGTGAGTCTTTGTGACAGCTGGGAACAGTATATCTAACAATATATATGGTCATGGTGACAGTATAAATTTTCTTAATCAGTAATAAATTTTGATAAAGCAAGTTAGATGCTTTTAAAGTGTAAAAATTTTACTGCAATTTCAATGGGTATTTTTTTTTCTCAATTTTGATGGGTCAGTTAAAATAGCTGGAAGTTTCTTATTTTACACATATACTGCAACTAGATTATATGATACCTGAATGTAAGCAAATCATGATATGTATGTGGAGTCCTTTTGGGCACTCTACCCCCTACTGCTTGATAACTTTGAAACGGATGAGATCCCCACTTCTCAACCATATACATTCATGTATGGGACTATATAACTAATCAAATGAAATATAGGTGAAGTCCCTAGGGTCACCCACCACCTCCTGCTTTAGAACTTGGAAACAGTCGAGATCCCCACCCATCAACCATATTTATTCATGTATGGGACAATATAACCAATCAAATGAAATACAGGGGGAGTCCCTGGGGTCACCCCACCCCTCAGGCCTGTTTGGGAACTTTGAAACAGTCGATATCCCCGCCCCTAAACCATATATATTCATGTAGTGGACAATATAATAAATCAAATGAAATATAGGGGGAGTCTCTGTGGGTCATCCCACCCTTCCAGTTTGAGAACTTAGAAACAGTCGATATCCACCCCTAAACCATATATATTCATGTATGGGACAATATTCCGAAAATCAAATGAAAAATAGGGGTAGTCCCTAGGGTCACCCACATCCTCTTAAGTGTGTTTTGAGAACTTGTAAAAGATTGAGATACCAACTCCTAAACCATATTCATTCCTGTTTGTCATTTCTAAAAGACTGAATGACATACAAGGTCAATCTCATAGGCGTCACATATACATATCACTTTGCTAGACCTAACACCTGTCATTTTATTCCAAACTTAGACATCATGGACTTGGAGTGAAGGTGGGAGTCATTTACATTTACTATGGACAGGTCAGTCAGACCTCACCATTGATCCCTGTAGTAGTAAACATTTGTCTGATTTGTGTCTCATAACTTTTGTACTGTAGAACACAAACTCAGTTTTCTTTCCAGGGAAGCAAGTCCATTCATACTTTTACAAGCTCGTACTTAAGTCAACTTGAACTACTAACAGTCACCTAATACGAACAATTACGATCAACTAGAAGAACTGCAATCATTGCGAATCTGTACCACTTCTGACTCAAGACTTATGACCACGAAAAAAAATATACTTAATATATACGTTGCTATTGAAAACCTTGATAAAATATGAATTATTTGCCTTAATGATTAATTCATTAAATGAACATAAATGTACAATTATATATGAATGTTTAATGTTTGTTCTTTTAAATCTTTAAAAAAAAAAAATTGAAGCAACATTGCCACAGTTTTCATAATTATGTTTTCCTTGATTTTTGGTTAACTGCGTACAGTGCTACAGCGCTTTGATTTTTATGATGTTGTTATGTAATTAAATGTAGATCAATATGTGACACTTTAATAAACTATTATTTATCTTATCTTATCTTATCATACGTTAAGCTAACTTAAGCATGTTAAGTTGTAATCATAATTTTGGAAAGTCATCTATAGTGATCGAAGTTCATATACAAATTGGAAGTATTATCCATAGCATAAGAGAAAGAAAAAAATGGAAAAAAGAGTGTTGGGTAGATGACAGATTGAATAACAGATGTTGTTAATTAGGTATTATTGTCATTTTTGTTATTTTCTTTTGTTTCATATTCTGACATCAGACTCGGACTTCTCTTAAACTGAGTTTTACTGTGCGTATTGTTGTGCGTTTGTTTTTCTACTTTGGTTAGAGGTATAGGGGATGAGTTGAGATCTCAAAAAATATGTTTAACCCCGCCGCAATTTTTGCGCCTGTCCCAAGTCAGGAGCCTCTGGCCTTTGTTAGTTTGGTATGATTTTTAATTTTAGTTTCTTGTGTATAATTCGGAGTTTAGTATGACGTCAATTATCACTGAACTAGTATGCATATTTGTAAAGGGGCCAGCTGCAGGACGCCTCCGGGTGCGGGAGTTTTTCGCTACAATGAAGACCGATTGGTGGCCTTCGGTTGTTGTCTGCTCTATGGTCGAGTTGTTGTCGCTTTGACACATCCCAATTTCCATTCTCAATTTTATTAGATATTACCCTTCGATAAAAATGAAAACTTAAACTTTTCAATTCCAACTTTCCACTTTTAATTTGCAGCATCACATCATAACAATCACATATGAGTGTCGATCTCCGTGTTGATGCGAAAGTCCAAATCTAGAATTTCTTATCTTGAGTTCCTTATGAGTGTACGGTTCTGTGTAACATGTTTTGTACACCGTTTACGTTTTTGCTTTGTACGTTTATCCATGGTGTTACTGGGCGGATAACGACAGAACCGCTCACGCATTCGTTTTTTACCTAACATCGATAAAATAAATGTTGGTAAAATGGAAATAAAAGCGTCCCCACCAACGCTTCATCTTGGATTCTGAACTTGCTGGTATTATTTTATATCAAATTGAAAATCTTGTTACATAAATAACTGATTGTAATCACATTTTACCTGGTTGACCGCCCAAACGCTTACAAACACATTCTCAAATTTTGCCAAGTTTTTAGTATCTACTTCAAATGTCTGGACATATCCTTCATCATACTTGTCGACTCCCGATTGGTTATGTAGAAATGCTTGTGGTGAACCAGATACCTAAAGTAGAATTGTTTTTATACATATAACAACATGAAAAGCAAATTTCAACTTTAGTGAATAATTAGAAATTTAGTCTTATTTTCTAAGAATGGTCATCGGTATAACATGTACTAATAAAACTATTACATTACTCTTTTGTTCTTCAGTAAAATGTGAGAATATCGACATCAATAGACCTCAATATTAGAAATGAGCTTTTTACCTTATTGAAATCATCTGTCATATACTTGCTGCCAAGGGATACAAAGTACTTGTCTATTCCAGTATGAAGATCTGTGAATCCTAACCATGACAGCCAAAGCTTATACCTTGACCAAGTCATCCAGCCATCAACATAGCGATGAAGATTTGCAGCATGATCAGTCTTTATCGCAAACATGCCTAATAAAAATGAGTGAGCATGTATTATACTTGTACTTCCATTTTGTCGATAATTGGAAAGAAAGCGATAATCTGTTTTTCATTGCAAGTATCAGTTTAGTACAGAATAAAGTCTGAATTTTACAAGATCACACTCTGCATCCTCATCCATTAAATACGTTAATTGCTTCGAATATAAATGTTCATGGAAAAGACTCCATAGACTTAATTGATAAATATCATAACATATCATATATCCTTTTATAAAGAGGAAGAAGAATTTTTCAACGTTTTTAATTTACCTGGAGTTGGTGGAGAGCTGTCTATCATGATCCCTTTAGATTCGGCTTCAACACACAGTTTTGCACCATTACAAACTATGAGTTTTACCGTATAATTCCCGCCATCATGTAAATCAAGTTGTGAAAATGTATACTCTCTCACTATACCATTTAACTGCAAAACAAAACATAGACAATATGCAGATTGTTCTTGTTCAGTTTGAAAAAAGTCAACTTTGCAATACGTCTTTTGTCATCTTTATTTGCATTTACAGATATTCCAGCATGCTTGTTTAATTTAACCTCTGGACATACGTTATAAACGGAAGGCACTTGACCATTGTTTTTATGTGATATGAAATCATGAGCACAGCTCTTTAATGTTATGTTTTTCTGCTCTTCTTCTCTTCATTTCTTATTTTGTTCTTTAATTTCAGAATAAAGTACTTCTCGATTGCACAATAAATCACCAGAAAAGATCGCACACTAAAACACAGTTTCTTAACGTTGTTGTATTTACCTCAGTGGAAGATGTATTGAACTCGCCTCCTTTGTGTGCTGCAATGGAGAGGTACTGGCGCTGTATATATGATTCTGTGTCTTCTACCTCCCAATGTATTTGTATAGTACTTCTAAATACTACAGAATTGTCTTTTATTGAACCAAAATCTGTTGACATGTAAGGTTTCACCTTTATCAACGGTGGTGAGTCGTCGATGAGGAAACCGTTTGAATTGGCCTCTGTACTTAGTCCTGCATATCAAAAGTTATATGTAATAATTCATTAATAAAGTTTAGGTAAACTAACAAAATATAATAAATCGGAATAGAGTAAGAGCATGAAGAAAAAAATTAATACACATTGCATGTCACAGAAAAGAAACATAGTCGTCGTCATCTTTACATCAAATACAAAATAAAACAAATTCTGAATTAAACCAAAAATATAATGATCTGTTTTATTTGATATCATATTCAATATATCAAAGCACAAAACACACATTTTAACATATTGAACAAAAGGCTAGTTTGTTATTTTTGGAAAGGAATAATGTGGAGCAGGATCTGCTTACCCTTCCGGAGCACCTGAGATCACCCCTAGTTTTTGGTGGGGTTCGTGTTGTTTATTCTTTAGTTTTCTATGTTGTGTCGTGTGTACTATTGTTTTTCTGTTTGTCTTTTTCATTTTTAGCCATGGAGTTGTCAGTTTGTTTTAGATTTATGAGTTTGACTGTCCCTTTGGTATCTTTCGTCCCTCTTTTGTATTAATCAATTTTACAGAAATAAATCAACAGTACATACCCGCTTTATTATACGCTTTTACTGTTACATAAATACGCTGTCCTCTTGGTAGTTTATGTAGTAAACCTGGTTCAACTAATATATCAGAGCGTGGTAAATGTGTGGATTTTACAATATCATCTGATCCTGGTTTTGTTCCGACTCGCCATGCAAATTTGTCTATGTCTGAATGGGGATCTGTAAATCCATACCATTTTGCAGAAATGTAATTTCTGTGTGAAATAGGTAAGAACAAAAAAACAGGTGATAAAACTGGGGATTACAAATAAACTCATCATAGAAACCAAGATTAATGTTTGTACGCCAGACGCGCATTTCGCCTACAAAACATTGGAATAAAAAATCGAAAAAAGCCAAATAAATTACGAAATTGACAAGCACTGAGAACCCAAAATTACAAAACGTTTTGACAAGGACAGCAAGATTAATAATTTCCTGGGGTAGAAAATCCCGAATATTTCTAATCATTCAAAGTTTTATTAACAGTTAATTAATGATTGTGAAAATACTAATGATAATTCATGTAATTTACACAGAAGTATTTACTACATGGCTATTTATATATTCGGGGAAAATGTATCAATTACAGTGCACTATCATATTGTTTATGTATAACATATTAAAGCACAAAGTGTTAGGTCTGTAGTTTGAACAATATGCAAACTATTTGAATACACAAATATATTATGGTGATACATCTACATTTAGAATATAGTAAAGTGCCCTCGACCGATGAAAGCGTAGAATTTGGTGTTCCTTTATTGTAATTAAGAATGAATAAAATCATATTGTAAGTAAGGATCTCGGCCTATTAACAGTTCAAAACAAAGAATATCTGACCGGAACACAGTTAGCAGGTTTATTGATTGAAAGTTGAATCTCGAAACAAACAAACATAATTAAAATAATTTTTAAGATTGCTTGTGCATTACAATAGATACTGTTTGTGTTATTATGTGAAAAATTAGATCCTCCACCAAAACTAAACCTGCATCTTTTACGCTTATCAAAACTCTTATTAATGTATTTGCAGTAAGTAAGAATATTCATTTCCAATATACCGGTACATACAGGAAATTCAATTTACTTTAGAATCTCCGGATCCTATAATTTTTTTTAAAATCTGAATTTTAGTTTATTGAGTAGTACGAATGTACCTGATGTAAAAAGTGAGAGCTGGAATAAAATTGGCTGTGGAACAGTTTTTGAAATTTTAAATCGAACTGTAAATAAATGGGGAAAAAGCCTTAAACACAATTATAAAACATACTCTTAAACAGGAAACGTATTCAGAATTTCAACCATTTCATTGTTTACAAAATTGTGTCTAAAACACAATGCATTCAAAATTTCCCAAACTAATAGTAGGTCCAGACATCACCATGACCGACACATAAATGAAATGCCTCAAAGTCCACCTAATAATAAACATTGCACTGAGCCTTTTGCACTTTACTATATTCTAAGTTTGTAAGAGAACAACAATCCTTTTCATCATAGTAAGTACTCGCTAACAGTCGTACTTAATTAGGACGGAAGGGATTATCATTCTCTTACATATACTTGTACATTGAAGAAATATAGAAAAAAAATTCTCTTGAAATCTGTTAATCTGACTGACCTCAATGACTGATATTCCAAGTCATACACATCTACACCATCTAGCACTATTCCTTGTGTTGGTGGACTGTTGTCAATAATAACACCGTCTGACGTCACAGATGTACATATTTCAGCTGTATTACATGCTGTGATAGTAGTATAGTATCGGATTCCAGATCCCAAATGCATATGACAGAGGGTAAAATCTGACAAAAAACCATAGTACTTTAAAGGTCAGACACATCAGAAAAAGAAATAACATAAAAGGCGTATGCATTAATCTATCACGCCACATTTCAATTCAACAACGATGTGCAACTTATCTTGCAACAACTTTTTGTCATTTTATTACAAATAGCTGTTTGCATGAAAGGCATTTTTGCTCATATCAATCTCTACAAAATCAGATGAGGAAAACACAATATTCATATTATGTAAATTTCAAATACGAACCGACTGTTATGGTTATGTCTTTTTTGTTTCAAAAATGTCAGACGTATTTCTTTATATCATTGTATTCTTTGAGAAAGAAGGATTTAACGGCCTTGACATGCATTGTGATTCACTTGACTGATGAATAGCGATTTTGAACGTTGATACCTCAATGATGCAGTTGAACAGTATATTTGAACTTGAAGAAGCTTCAATTATGTTAATTACAACATTAATCCACAAAACTTGTCCCACCCAGATCCTCCCTTATTTGATGTTGAATATTAAGGCCAGTGGTACCAATAACCAGGTTGCTATCCCTTTGGTGCCCAAACCTAATGCTGAAGAGTTACGATGCAGGTAGGCACTTAATTTACACTAATCAGAGTTATTTAGCGGGACAAAGACATAAGCTAACTGTTATTGTATTAAGTACAAACTGAACAAACACAGGTTTGGGAGAAGAATCACAGTTTAATATTTTCTTTGCATATCAATACGCAATAAACATATTTACAAAGAAAGCAAAATCACATTGAAAAACTGTGGTACTCCATACAAGAAGTACATAAAAACTGTGAGTTCTTTGAAACATTACTACTCTACTAATTAAACAATATAAAGTATGCATAGATTTTACAAATGCAACAATATCTGTAATATACATATGTATATAGCAAATAACAATAAATGTCCACTAGGGAGTGGTGGGTGGGAAGAAATTATTTTCCCGAAAAATATAAAATGACTACTACAAGCAAGCGTTGCTTTAAGAATAATTATGATTGCGGGTTTAAAACAAGAGACCTGCTAATAAGTGCTGATTGGATAATTCAAACTTAACAAGCAATCTCATTGGTTAATTAGTATGATCTCGCAAAACAATTGTAAATGAGAAGCACATGCAGAGGTGAATGGGAAACCCCCTTGCTGATTGGATAATAATCTGAACAGGTCAAGGCCCCTGCATAACATGTGTACAGCATTCCAAAACGTATTGTATCTTGATAATCTATTTTATATAAAATAGTTCCTACAAAGACATTGTTCAAATGACATAAAAACGAACTTACTAAAGGATATTCCTATATCCTGATTAGCTAATACATCTTCACACTTAGGGCAAGCTCCTATGCTAACATAATATGACTTGATAGTAGAATGTGGATCATAAAATCCTTCCCAATAAGCAGATAGGGTCTTGACGTCTGTTTGGTAATCTATATCTTTCATATAAGACGCAGCAGTTTCTCGGCTACCATCGTATACATGACCGGCAATTGGGGGAGACATGTCATATATGTAAGCCCAGGAAGAAGCGGTGCTTATGAGATTGGCTCTATTTACAGCCTTTGGAAATAAAAAAAAAGTAAAACTGTAAACAGTAAACTACTATAGTTAAGTTCAATGAGACGAAGACGATTCTATATGTTTCGTTTGTTGGATTTATTTCTTTTCATTAACATTTAATTCGGATATCAGTTTTATAAATCAAATAATAATACATTATACAATACATTAAATTCATCGATAAAAAGTAGAACTCGTATCCTCGGCTGAATACTTTGACACTATTGAGAATTTCAAACAGTAGGTCTACTTGCTACTTCTAGGTGATTCAAATAACAAATGTCAAATGAAGGACTTGTTTTATTAATACTCAATTGTCTATGAACAATCCTTTAGATACAGGGTTATTAATTAGGCAAGTACAGACAAAACGAAAATTGAAATCACATTTAATCTAAATGAAGCGATATAAAATGTTTCGACAATCTACATGATAGGCATATCCTCCTGTAAATACATATTTTTTCGGAAAGCAGTTGTCATATAAATCGTCAAAGCAATTGCTATAACCATGACAATTAAACTAAATAGATATAATATAAAATGCCGAATGTGATATTTGTTCTTAAACATTACATGTACAATTTATTTGAAAATTATAAATGTACAAAAAAGAAGGATGGATAAACATTCAGGTAAAGAAAAAAGAAAAAAGTTGAGTTGTTTTGTTTTGTGTATTTTCGTTGTTTAATGATCGTCAGAATTTAAGACATCTCAGGCAATTGACTTATTACGAAAATAGTTCAAAAGTACGATTACATGTATCAGCTGCTTTGAATTGTCAAATTATGTCAACAGTTGTACATTCACTTTTACCTTAACTGTGATGAAGTAGGCATGACCTTCGTGAATATCAATTGTTGTATCTTCAGCTGACACACCACAGTCCAACATAGTCTTTGTAAACGGTATTACATCATCATATCCAGGATGGGATCCTATCGACCATAGGTAATGATCAATCCCACTCTCTTTATCCAGGAAGACATCTCTCCAGCTTTAATACAATGAAAAAGATATAAGTTGATAAATACAAATATTATACATTTGTTATGATCTATATTGATTTTATGTTTATGGATTATTTCAATTCAGATTGAAAATGTTATGAATACATGTTCAATTTATCTTTAATAGAATATTATAATATCGAACTACCCCTAATTATGCTGTTTATCATTCAAGTGTCATTGAAATTGCTGATTATGGCACATCCTTGACAAAAAAATTGGTATTTATTCTGAAATTATTAAAATATGGTGTACGCATTTGTCTATTGTTGGCCAACTTTTTTTTTTTTTTTAATTTTTGATCGCTTTAACATCGACGTTCAATCGCAGTTTGGTCGACGCAAAACTTTCTTAAAATGAAATGTTAAACCAGTATACAAACCATGCATTTATTTCACTCATATCAGATAAATGACGTCCTTCTATTGTTATTGGTCGATCAGATTTTCCTGGTGGTGTACCATCAATCTTTACTGGATGTGAACTTGATGTGGCACTTCGTTTTGCAAAATCCAACGCTACAAAATAAATGCAGCAGTAGTTAACCGAGTTGTAAAAATTTCATGATTTTTAGTACTTTATAAAGCGAAGAGAATCCTAGGCGCTATTGTTATAATAGCGAACTTTGTTAGTCAATGTGTCTACATTCATTCTTTCAAAACGCCATAATCGAGAATTTCACAGAATCGAGTTGTTTACAAACCACACGACTATATCATAATTTAGAGATCAGAGACCACAAAAAAATGTAGCATGCCAGTTTAGACCTGAAAAAGTTGCAGGTGTTCTACCTATTCGTGATTGCAAACGTACAAATTTATGTAACTTCACGGATGCCACATGTGGATCAGGATCTGCTTACCCTTCCGGAGCACCTGCGAACAGTTTTTGGTCGGGTTCGTGTTGCTTAGTCTTTAGTTTTCTATGTTGTGTCTTGGTTACTATTATTTGTCTGTATGTCTTGTTTTTAATATTTAGCCATGGCGTTGTCAATTCATTTTCTATCTATGAGTTTGAATGTCCCTCTGGTATATTTCGCCCCTCTTTTAGACGTCATATAAATTGAAAAGTACATGTATACGAATTGATATGTTTTAATTATGTTACAACAATGAATGTAGTGTTAAATCTGTAATATTTGATACCTCTTATAGTTGCATAGTATTCATGTCCATTTTGTAATCTCAAACCATGTACTGTATAATGATTTACAAGTCCAACTTTTGTATATGGATATATGTCTGTTCCTCCCTTTGTAGATCCTGAAAAGTATAATCCGAAATAGTAATAAAGATATTGGAGGAAAAAAAAATCGTGACGTTTAATATATTTTAAGAATTATTTTAGAAATGCTTCGGTTTTTCTGAAAAGTCTTTTTTATGTTGAAACGCGCGGTTGGGGTACAAACTCTTAGTCCTAGTATCTGTGAAGAGTTTATTATCTATAGTAAGTTAATTATGAAAAATCAATTTACAAAGTTTACCAAATATATAAAATTAAATACGGTCAGAAGAGAGGCGAAAGATTCCAAAGGATGTTGAAACTCACAAGCAAAAAAAAAAAAAAAATAACAATGCATTGGCAACCCCCCCCTAAAAAAAACCCCAACAAAACAAAACAAAAAACAAACAAGAAACAGTTAACAAAACACCGAAATCAGGGCAAGAAAATATATCAGGTGTTAAAAACTAAGAAATATGACAACTAATTTTAAACAAAACAAAAAACAAACAAGAAACAGTTAACAAAACACCAAAATCAGGGCAAGAAAATATATCAGGTGTTAAAAACTAAGAAATATGACAACTATTTTTTATTAATGATATTTGTTTTGTATAAAAGCATGTGACTTGTCATGCATAATTTCAGCTTTAGTTTAAATATACTCATTTATAGTGGATTGAAAAAACAAGTTTTTACAACTTGTAATTATTCCTTTCAACTTTGCGGATACGAGTGCTGCCTTGTAGAGGCATTCACCTTTAGATTTTGCTCAAAAGGGTATTTCATTCGAAAATATTTCAATACAATTATGCATGCTATATTCAGTGAATTAAAAACAAATTGTTAATTTATGAAGGTTTTGTTTTAAATTCTGATATTTGAAAAATGCTTACCTATTCCAAGTTCGTACTCTTTTATGCCTGACGCATGCACAGTTTTTCTATACTCCTCGACATCGGTAAATGAATCCCAGCTGACGAAAATATCTGTTGTTGAAGACTAAAAAGGAGGATAAATAAAAAAAAGCTAACATAAAAATCCTTATATTTATGTTTTTCAATTCGACAATACAATAGATATTGATATTCGTATAGTAAAAACATTTTCTTCTACCAATCACAATAGCCCTATGTCTCCTATTATCATCAGCTTAAAAAACTCGACACAGATTTTTCTTTGTACCGGCTGATACAGCTGCCAATTATATCATTATTGTATGACGTAAATTTTATGTTGAGGTTCCAATTCATATAACTTGTTTTTTTTCTACCTCTTTACAACAGAACCAAAAAACATGAAAGTTCCAACTATGTTATGGGCTCCAAAGCTCTACGAAAAACCTTACAAATATACTTGTATAATATTTCGGCTTTCAATTATGTCTTTTTCCAATTTAGTAACCATAACTTTTGTAAGTCTTCTGTGCTTTTCTTTAATTTTTTTTATTAATTGAATGTTTCGGGGTTAGTGTGGTATCCATTTTGCTGAACTATCATACATGTTTAGCAAACGGCGAGCTTAAGATCCTCTCCAGATGTAGAAAGGATGTAGGATATTTTCTCTGCGTTGAAGACCCATTGTTGGACTTCAGCTGTTTTCTAATCTTTGATCGGATTGTTGTCTTTTTGACACATTCCCGTGTTCATATTCTATTCTAAAATTGAGAGGGATGAACCTCAGTTAAATGCCCAAACTGTTTGAATCAATACTACGTTTGTTTTATCAAGTCGCATTAATCTATAAATGAAGATGATTATTTTCTAATGATGTTGGTCGAAATCATTCACCGCTTCGGACTCATGTAATTAATAACGTGTTGTTTAAATATTATAATATGAAAAGTCTAGTATTATTTTAGAGATTATATTTCGTAACGTGTGTGCTGAAACATAAAAGTACAGGTTTATATATGACTTTTACTTGATATTCCTCTTTAGGGTCAATACCAATCCACACGTGACCGGGTGTAGGTGGTGTTAAATCAACCGTAACTCCATCACTGCAAGACTTTATTTCATCTAACACTTCTGTCCACTTCTCGTACTGTATCTCCTTTCGAGGAGCATAGATACACATGATATATCGTTTACCGTGTTCTAGTTCCTTATTTGCATCGAATATCACATTGACATATTCTTTGTCTGTAATGTATTAAAATGTCAGTCATTTTAAATCAAAATTGACAGTGAGTATTCAATATAAGTAATATGAAAAGCTTTGTTAATATTCCTTACAAAAAAAACCAAAGAGTACTTGTGTCTTTTTGCAGAGCACATTCTTGTCGTAAGACTTGAAATGTCTCATAGAATTGGTCAATGGAACAATTAGATAATCGTTTTATTTACAGACATGTCGCGTATGTTATCTTAACTCCCGAGTCTCAAACAGACCATGCACATGATTGCTGACTGCCTCTAAAATATCTGATCTAAAGACTTTTGTAAATGTTACATATAATATACTGATATCTTTGAAATTGGATGCGCTTATCTTTATTTACCAGGGGATGTTTAATTATGATCGAACACATCTAAATCAACAGCACAACCCTTCTCAAAATAACTCACTTGTTACTCCACATTTAATAGTATCAGGATGTGAACATGGATCTTTCAATTGTAGCATATCCTCATCTTTATAATAACTTGTTACATCTAACGTCTCAGCATCGATGACAGCCCATGTATAGTTCTTGTGACGTAGTAAGGGCCAGGTTGCTGAAATGATGTTCTTGTATGGTGTATAGTCGACGTCAGTTTCTTCCCAACGACCGTTCTCCTCCAAGTAAATATCACGACCATATCCATCATGTTTGTTCCCATCTGAGATGATAAATTGCGTTTGTTGAACGCTTTTAATGTGAAATTCTCATTGAATGGTATGCAAAAAAGAGGATCAAGATAATACATCAAATCGTAATACCAATTTATCGTAGGATATTTAGATAAATCCGTTTGGTCCGAACCAGTCTGAACTTAAGTAGTTTTATGCATGCGGAATATACATTTTCGAAATCAATTGCGATGCTTTAATTGTTGAACTTTTTGAATGATGTTTTGTATTACAATATCAATAAAACAATAGCTTGCACTGCATACATTATCACACACTATCATTTATATATAATGATAAACTAAATAAATAATAAATAATAAACTATTCGAAGACGATTGGACGACATCATATACTAGTTTATAAGTAGTTTGGTTTATTGAATTTTCGATAGTATTAAACGTGTCAGTTGCATTAGGTTAAAATACAGTTAAACATTTATATTCTCATTAGATATTCTTAAATATTTATACAAATATAGTTAGGTAGTCAGGTGACGTATTGTTTTATAAATTATTACATTATTTCTCACCTATAGTTTTTTCCTGACGTCCTACAGCATCAATTACCATATTTGGAATTATAAGCGAATTGCCGTCTTGTACATAACATGTTTTAATCTCCTTGGAAATTGTGGACCAGACACCAGCTTTATTGTAACCTCTAATGTTTAGTTTCCGACATTTAGAGAAATCCAAACTAGTGTTTAATGGTATTATGAATTGCATCTAATAATATAAGAAAAATGTCAGTTTGAATCTTAACACAATTAGCAACACGAAAAACGCTACACCAATGTCAAAAATATGATATTTCTTCTTATTTCAGCGTAATACTAAAGATATCATGTAAATAATTTAGTATGTGATTATTTATGTTACTGGGACTCGTTAGGGGACGCTTTAACTAGTATTTGATAATATTGAAACAAAAAATTATACTAAATTAGATAAGATGAAATACTTAAAACTAGCATACGTGGTCAGTGTCTAGTGTAATCCCGTTGTCAATTGCATTCCAAACTGTATGTACACCAACATTATCACCTAACGCCCACTCATAAAAGTAAACAACACTTTTAGCCTCTGCATGGTCTTCAATATCAGGATCAAACATCGTCTCAAATGTAACTATAAGCTGAACAAAAACAATTATAATTTCTATTCAGCAAAAAACAATATGATATGTAACATCTGTTTGAAAAAAAAACAATTAATTTGATAATACTGTTATTCTTTTTGGTAAAAAATTTATGATGCAATAACATTTATAATAATATTTATCAATTCTACAAATGTTAAATGCATTTCGTCTCAAAATCTGTGATCTTTAGCTTTTCAAGAACAACCGAGGTGCACCCGATACCTCATATTCAATATTAAGTAACTATAAAATCTATTAGGAACGGCTGCTAGTTTACCTTTACTGTCCATATTGTCTAATTTGTAGTTAATACTGGCTGAATACGATTTAGTAGAAAAGAGGGTCAAAATAATCAATCAACTTGAATGCAGGTGTTATATTTAAGAATTGAATGCTGCTTTTTGTAAATTTATTGGGGTGTAAAAGCGTTGACCGAAGTACATTGGTACATTGGTACCGCTTCATACTAAAAATGTGCGCACGATCAACGCTTTTACAACCCTATAAAGTTACAAAAAGAAGCATTCAATACTTATAATTACATTTTTTTTAGCTAGAATCATGAACACACGATTTTTATCAAAGTTTTCATTTAATTTACCTGTGCACTTTATTGTGGGACCTCGTGTCATCATGAATGATAAATGTTATTGTCTAATACAATTGTTTCAGGAATAGCACGTGATGTGCAGTTAGCCAATCAGAATAATGTATTATAATGAAACATACATCTAATGCAATTATATATCTGTAAACTGTAAAGTTCGTACAAGTTCATCTGAATTCTTTTTACCTGATGCTTAATTGAATCTTTTATCTGTACAATGATATCCCCTGTTGACGGAGGACTCGAAATTATGGTAACACCTGTGCCATACACCGGTGGAAAGCATATATCCTCAGCACAAAATTTTACAACTGCTCGGTAGGATTTTCCAGGTTTTAGGTTTAACTCAGTTAATGTTTCATGTCGATGTCTTCCGACATATGTATATGGTTGAAATGCCATCCACACATCTAAAACAAATACATATTCGTAGAAGATCCTCTTTCACAAATTTTCCTGTCAACTTGTTCCGATTATACTGACTTGTTAAACTTAATTCTAGTGATTTAATACAGATGTTTGGAACATATTCCATTAATTTAGGTAGAAGTATAAACAGAGTGAATATCTCAAGCTTTGCTAGCTACATTCGTCACACTTTTTGAAAGTCACACATATTTCAGAATGAATACTCGTTTTGTTTTTTGTAATTTAATGGTTTTGGTTAAGACGAATCTAGGAACCAGCTTTGGACGTATAAAATTGACATAGAGTTTATTTCATTACTATGAATTTTTGTACATTTTTGCGTACAATTACAAACAAATGCTTTATAAATGTGTCAAACTTACCACCAACAAGTCTTTCTTCTAATCTAACAAAGGCATCCCTCACATAGTCATTGTACACCGCTTGTATAGTCCAATACACGTTTAGGGTTGATGTGGATGTTTGGAAGGCAATATCCTCTTTACATTTAGGTCGAGTGTCCTATAAGTTAAATGATATTTGATAGTCATCAACTGACAGGGTAAATTGACATATCTTTTGTAACGTATTTTAAAGTAATAAATCTATAACTGATATTTGGAATCTTATAACCTTTACTGATGCAGTTCGTGATAGTTTTTACTGAAATGCTTATAATTACTCATTTGGAACTGTTTGTTCCGAAAGTGCTGTAAATCCACATGTAGAATTATTATTCTATCAGGTGAGTTTTTGATCTTACTCCTTTATATTATTTGCATAATAGAGAATCAGTGAATACCAATTGTAACCGGTTCGATCGTTAAAGTATTGGTTTGAGCAAGCAGTGAATTTAACTGACTGAAAGTAATCAGAACGAACATATATAAATGCATGCTCAAAAAAGAGAGATGCCATATATAATTCATACACAACCCTAAAATTTACTTCCTTTTGCATTTTAGACAGTCTGCACCTGCGTAAAGCAGAACAAACTCTATAAAATTGTCAGTATGTCTTTAATTCATAATCATTGTTTACAATATTACACATTAATATAGTCATTATTTACAATACTTATTATGTATGATCAACTATTTGATTAATATACAATGAACCTTAACCATTTATGTTGATGAGTTTGTGCTAATAAAATATTTGTATATATATTTATATTTATTTATCATTACAAAAATATTTTTAATGATAATGATGCATACCTGGCTATGATGACTGTTATTAAGGTCTGGTGCATCTAGCAATTATAGAATTAATAAATGGAATATACATGTCACTTTGAAGACACATCGTCAAATGAAATTAAAAAAACCCAAATTGAATCGCTCTGGTTTGTTTGTATATAAATATTCATTAATAGATTAAAAAGAATTTTACTATTTATGAAAATAAACAGGAATAAGCATATATAAATATGATTTCGCTATTATAATACACATGCTGCATAGACGCTATAAATACAAATACACTAGTATTGAAGTATTAAATTCTAGAAAAAATCTTCTCGCGAGCCGTACCCGCTTATCTGAAATAAACGCAGATGAAATCGCAAAACTAATACAACGTTTAAGGGTACCGACGGAATTTTTAAAAACCATTTGTCAAAAATATTTTTCAAGTGAGTACTTAACCATTTATCTATTTAAAAGTATTTAGATTTGGTGTTTTTCTGAAATCATCTGAAAAAATATTTACCAGTACAATTGATGCCATCCCAAACATTAATTCCAGTTAAATTGTGATTAATATCGAGGACTCTGACACCATCTGAACTAACGTTAACGCTTCCCCCTCTAGTGCGTGCTTCTACGGTAACATAATACATCTGCAACACAAAACATAATTACTCAGTCCCATCTGAACATGCAAACCTTTAGTGCATATTAATAGGTGAGTTGCTTATGTTCCTATGAACCTGCATAGCAATCGATGAATTACTAATCCAATGCAAATTACAATCTTTGTTATAAAGCAGGACGTTACAGTTTATCAGCTGCAACATATCTAATTATTTTTTTAATATTTGTGAAAAGTATTTAAATTTGCAATAATTATTTGTTTTCATTATTGTTTGAAATTTTGTTATTTATATATAGGATGTTGGTGGTAAATAGGTTATTATTTCATGTACATATACGATATTTTGCTAACTCTCGTGTCTTTTAGGCAGGTGCGTTCAACACAGATCTTAAATGACTAGAATTGTCAATGTTACTATTGCAGATAGTTGGTTCTTTCTGGACACTCCAGTTTCTCAATAAATAAAAACTGACCTCCATAAAAAAGCCATGATTGTTGAAAGTGGCGTTAACACTACAATCAATCAAGTAATCTGACATTTATTAAATATTCTACTGAACTCTTGATTACTTCATAACATCATAGTTGAAATATCATTGTTTCCATGTATACAGTATAGTGATTTTATAGTAGATATACCTGAAACGGTATCAAAGTTAGACCTTTAAAAGAAAAAGATGGTGACTCCGTAAAAACTGTCATTGCTGAAACGTCACACATTTTCGGGAGTGTCCCAACACAACCACTGAAATTAACACGTTCGTGGGGATGCGCAAAGCCGGTCCATGATACAGCTAATGATGTCTTATCCGTACTAAAATCAATATCTTCGATATCCTAAAAGGAAAATATTTGTAAATGAAATGCATAATTTACAATGAAAAACAAATAACGATATGTTATACTAATGGATTTATTAACTGATATCGATATATTTAAAAACGAATATATAACATCATTTTAACAAGAAGTTATTAATCGACCTTCATTTAGGTCTACTGTTCTGTGTTGGCTATTGTTCAAGGGTTGATAGTAATCTATAGTTGGTCACATTCTTGATTGTGTGGTCTCGTTGGGTAACTGTTTTTTTTTTTGTGTAAATCATACATCACATCTTTTTATTTCATTACATTCTATTACAATTTCATTAAGGTGATTCATCTACATAGAACGAAATAAATCATAAGCTGAAAAATGTCGATCTGATAACGACATCTTAACAGACTGACAAGGAGATGTTTCTTTCTATAACTGAAACTGAAGCACTGATTAAATAACTGCAGCAGATAAACAAAAAGTAAATGAAATACAAGATAGAATCAGTTGAGAATAATTTGAAATGACAAATCAAAATCGATATATTCGATAGCAACAACTAACACTGATAAACAACGCCAAACTAAATTTATCGATATCGGATTGAAATCGTTAAAATTGTTGATATCAAAGTAGTTGAATGCTGAATTGATAAATGGAATCTTAAAGTAAAAGCTATCTTTATTGTAACTTTAGTTATGGATAAGGTGACAATTGATATCATTACGATATCGTCATTATTATTAATTAAAAAAGTGACTACAACTTGTCTTTGGCATACCTCTAACTATTCTTAAAGACAGAATCGTTATATACGAAAAAAATGAAAATGTCATAGTCTATGTATTTTTAACGACATTCTTTTTAAAGAAGGATATAATTTACTCGAGGTTTATTTTATCCTAAATAAAAAAAAAAATTTAATATGCAATGCAATACGGGAACTGATATTGAACTGTTAGTGCATGTACATGTTTCCGTTTCAGAAATAATAACCATATAGAAATTCTATTTCATAAGACCAGGTAACAAACTAAGAAGGTAATAAATGTACAGCTGCAACTGTCGTGTAATACCTTATTAGCCTGTGCCGATTGATTAATCATCATAGGGACATCAATAACTATTCCTTTGGCTGGTAGCTGCACATCATGAGTATAAGTGACAGATGTCTTCATCACTGAAAGTCCTGCTAAGTTTGTAGCTTTAATAGTAAAGTAGTAGTTATGGTGACCGTGAAGTGACCATTTAAGACTTGATACAGGCAAAGCAGTACATGTGGCTGGTATCGTGCGTTTACACTTTCCTGTGAACAGCAAGTCTCTGAAGTGTTGAATGTCGTATGTATTCGGTCTGTGACCTGTAATACAAACATGCCATTCAGCTGTGTCAATGTGTCATTGTAAAATTAAGATTTACTTATACATGTTATAGAAGGATAAAAATCCCTATTTTTACATGGAGTTAAAAAGCGTTAAATATTTCAAGCTTCCTTTGTTATTGCCATATGGTAGGCAGCAATTTATTTATTAATTTGATTTCTATTCATTATCTACTGTTAATTGTGCGTCCTACATTCTATATATACCTTTTGTAAGTCAGAGTCTGTAATTAAGTTACTATTGTTTGTTGCAGTAAATTATACTTGTTTTTGTTCGTTTTTATTGTTTTGAACATACATTCTGAAAATGACTTTTTTCCCTCAAGACAATTAATAAAATAAACTCTTCACATTACCCATTTCCTTTCTCAATTTTAATTTTATCTTCATTATACTGGAAAAGATTATATTTACCAACTGCATACTGGAAGTGCATCGGATACGGATCATCAGGATCCTCAAAAGCATTCGTTGTCCAATTAGCAATTAAGAATGCATCCTTTAAGTTTACGTCTATTTTTACACCAGAAAACTGTGGTTTAGTTGTATCAACAATAAACGGTCCGATACTCTAAAACGACAAGACGGTCACAAATTGAAATGTGCACATGTTCTCATTTAACTTTTATTAATAATAAATGTGATAAACATTTCGTTTTGATTTCTCAAAGCTAGTTTTCTAACTGACTTGTTATGTTGTTTTATTTGGAAAAATGATTTAAGATGAAGATTTTGATTAAGGATAATTTAGCATCTGTCACATTAACTTCATCGAACAACTGTGTGAATTATAAAACTAACTAAACATGAATAATAAGTACCGAGTAGCTAGCAACAAAAAGAACAACGAATGATTAGTACTGAGGAGCTACTTCAACAGTTACTTTACTAATTTATGTATCATTGTCATTCTGCATAGTTTCTTCTGTTACTTATTCTTAAACAGGTCTCGGACTTCTTTTAAAATGAGTTTTACTGTACGTTTTGCTATGTGTTTGTTTATTCTGCATTAGCTAGAGGTGTAGGGAGTAGGGTTGAGATATCACAAAACATGTTTTTTTATCGGGCCTCAAGTTTGCGCCTTTCCCAAGTGAGAAGCCTCTGGCCTTTGTTAGTCATGTACGTTTTTTTATTTTAAAGAAATAAGAAGATGTGGAATGAGTGCCAATGAGACAACTCCCCGTCAATTAGCTGATTTATATGTTTCAGATTTTAGTGTGACCACATTTCACTGAACTAGTGCATATTTTTGTTAAGGGGCCACTTGAAGCCCACCTCCGGTTGCAGAATATTGTCGCTGTGTTATAAACCCAATTGGTGGCCTTGGGTCGTTTTTGTTCTTTGGTCGGGTTGTTGTCTCTTTGGTATATTCCCTATTTCAGTTCTCTTATTTACAAAGGAAGTACCTGTAACCCCTCAACTGCTGCTTTGCTGATGGACTTTATGATAACGAAAAATTCCTTTCCATCAGGAACATCTGGGTGATTAAGTCGAAAACGGAAATGATGTTTGGTTGATCGAAATGGAACTATACCGGGGGCACTGCTACTTGCTGTCGACGACAACCCAATTTCGTAATCGTGCATCAACGCATCGCCAATATCCGATCTCCAGGACATTTTTAACTAAAAAAAAAATAAGTTGAAATATAATTTCCAGTAGAGATTTTTCATAGTTTAAGAAGAATAATGTGTCATTGGTGCTTATAGTAGTTACTTTATAGTTACATGTATCATATAACAGATTTAGACTTACTTTTTAATAGGAGTATTTGCGAGTACTTGTAGATTAGTACTATGTGGTTGATGTTATATTTGAAGTTTTAAGGTTGGTTGGAACGTAAAACGGACAAAAGTCCATACACGGTTAAGGGGAGGGTTAATGATCGTCCACATGAAGCACAACACATTCTTTATAAATTTTAATGTACAATGTGGTAGTCGTTGTCTGTAATCTGCAATACATGCTTTTTCGAATAATTTTCTGAGCGTGAATAATATTTTTTTTTATTGTTTTATATTAACAAAGACCGGATTTTGTTTATTGTTGAAGGTCGTTGGAAATCTTGAACTGTCACAGCATTGAAATTTGATGCATTATTGTCAAATCGGTAGTCGCTCGAATTCTTTTTATATTTGAATCTAAATAAACCGATACCCGAAAATAAGTTAGTACGCAAGACGGGCGTATGACATTTGCGCCGATTTTGAAAATTTTCATTCTTTCATTTGCGCCGATTTCATTTTTTCTTTTGCGCCGATTTTATATTTGCTCCTAATTAGATTTACAGGTAAGTTAATACTTGTACATTTACTGTACTATACCATTGATAAAATCTGGTTATAATTGTTGTTCATTTATGTTTAAGTTAATTTTGATTTATATTGTTCTGGAACTTCGTTGTAACAAGATGGACATATTACACACTAAAACGAGCCGCGGAGTCGATTCTTAAATCATCGAGGGCCATACATATCGGAAGCTTAGTGTCCTGAAACATAAGAACATATCTTACGAATGTACCACAAATCGTGTAAACCCAAAGTCACCACGGATTCTATTGTCAAAACACTGATCGAGCATAAACATGTGACAGATGTCTCCGAAAGACAGAGGTTAAAGAACTACGGGTACTGTCAAGAAAAAGTCTGGAGGTGTATCTTGGAGGTCTTCTTCCATCTCCCCGTAGTGAGCAGGGGACAACAGTTATATACATGTTATGATTGACAATTCATTACATTTGTACAAATGGCTAATGGAAGAGGTCTAAAATGATAAATGAAAGATAACATGACATGGATGAAGAGTTCTCTCATTTGCACTCATACCACATCTTCTTATATCTATTCACCTGTAATTTACCTGTAAAAAAATCGGCGCATTTGAAAAAAAATTCGGCGCAAATGAAAGAAAAAATCGGCGCAAATGAAATGCAGATCGGCGCAAATGTAAAACGCCGCGCAAGACGTCGGATTAGTCGCTATCAGTACTGTCTACATTCAAACATCTGAAAAGCCATTCAACTTCTGAGTTAAAAGAACAACCGCAAAGCTTATCAGGCTTTCTGTTTGTGCAAATGGATTAATCTTGGTGTTTTGAGCAATTATTACAAGCAGAAAATGTATAGAAAATGACTTTTCAATGCAACTTTATGTTGAAACGAGAGATGCTTCTTAGGCTTGATATATCATCGTGGACGGAACTTACACCACCCGTTACAGTGTACCAGTGATTGTAAAAGAGACATCATTCCACAATGCGGCATATACAATACACAATTTTTCCCATTTGGCAGTGCTGTGAATATTAAAAAGGGACCTCCGTATGGCTGAGTGTACGCAAATATGTCCTTTAAAATAGGAATATGAGTTTAAAAGGTGTCTTTTTAATCGTCCAATCATACATTGTTATCTAAATTATTTCTAATAACAAGCTTGATAAATATTGTCCTAGAAAATAAGGTTGATAATGCTAACAGAACGGTTTGTGGATTTTATTGAATTTTATAATGTTAAAGATTATTAGTATTGTTATACATGTAGTCATGGTACCTGGGATTCTTTTCTGACAGCAGCCAATATGTGAAGATTATTTATAACACCACACAATTTTTCTCCATTTTGTTTTACAGGTTTTCCAAGAGGAAATACGGTTATATTTTCTGCACTGGATATCCTATAAAACACATAAGAAGTATGGTCATCCCAATGGTCTGATTCTGAGGTAATTCAACGTATAGTAACTACAAGACATGTTCAATTCATTATAATACGTTATTTTGATTGGCTTACAGCAGTCTCGCATCATTCTGAAATTAACCTTCATTTTCAAAAAGAAATGTAACATTTATGATGACACGAGTTTCCACAATAAAGTGAACAGGTTAATAAAAGAAAAACTTGATAGAAATCGTGTTTTCGTGATCCTATTAAAACAATCATGTAATTACATTTATGAGCATTGAATTCTTCTTTTAGTAATTTGATGGAATTGAAAAACTTTGACCGCCCGCACGTGTTTAGAACAAAATGCTTACGCATTTCCTCAGTCAAATCTTTCACATTCCAATAAATTAACAAAAAGAAGCATTTATATCTTAAAGGAAAATCAAACTGAAAATTTCCAGTTTTAATTCAAGAAACAAATTTTCGCACTGTACGCTAGCCAGATTGATTCCAAAGTAACATTTTATTGAGTATATCTTTTTATTAAAGCCGTTTAACTGCGACAAACACGTAAGCGAAAAGCATAATTAATTTTGAGTTAAGAATATGTTTTGTTAAATATATTTTCCTTAGTATATAAGTTCAGACGTACCTGCAACTAGAACTAATGTTTCCAATTTGATGACGCCGTAGAATGTTATCCAATAACCACACTGTGCCATTGTTGTCACGTAACAATCTGGATCTAGTCCTGGCACCTTCCAATACAAAATCTTTGACGGATGGTACGGTTGGCATGATGATAACTCCATCGGAGCAGACAACTTTGGAGCTTTCTTTTGCCCTGTTGACAGCTACCACTGATACAAAATATGTCCCCTCTACTGGAGCCTCAAATGACGCAAATGCATTGTATGTTTCTGTGGTCTGAAAAAACATTCATCACATTCAAGATTTCAAATCATATTTTAGATATTAAATGTAACATGAAATATTCTTTACAGAACAATAACACTTTACAGATGAAAATAAAACTTGATCATTGTTTTATTTTCAGAAAAACATATCTATTCTTTTAATCAAAATAAATATCCACTTATTTTTACACGTTGACTTGGTTATTGTTTTCTTTGTTTATGAATTACCAAAGTATTATCAAACCTATGAATCAAATACACATTTAAATTCTTAGGTCTCCATATTGCCTTTAATAATAATAAAAAACACCTACCATATTGTAAATGTGTATACTTGTATGATAATGATAATGCCTTTCTTTGTCATTTAGGAACGAGCGTTAGCGAATACTTCTCACGAAGGAAAAGGTGGTGTTCTTTTATTTATTCCCAATACGAAGAAACATTTCATGAAATTTGACAAGAGCTACAGTGTAGCTATATATAGTGACAAAAACAATTGTGAAAAAAGTTTGTGGTTAATTTTTGACAAGGAAAGCTGACGCCAAACAATTTATGTGAAGGATAAACACAACATTTCGCGAGGTTTACTTCAATACAATTTTTTTTTAACCAAACAAGAAACACTAACTCCTCATTTTAATTGGATATCGCCTGATTCACTATTAACAATGCTATGACACTTGTTGAAGGCTCTTTGCATATATCAAATATTTTTTTAATTTCAAGTTGGCATTTCATTTGTGTTATTCTAAGACATGTCGGTGGCACTCACGTACATTCTAAGCTACAATATGCCCTGGCGGTAGCTAAATACTAAACAGTTTAAAATAAGAAACAAACTGTAAGATGTATTGCTATTAAGATACGCTACAATAAAAAAAATACTAGTAGTTAATCTGATATATATTATTTTACCTCGTTGCTGTTTTTGAATTCAAGACTTGTCATACAATGGTCACTGAAGATGTATTGGTAGAATTCCACACCGCTCTCTCTGTCAAAGAACCCTTCCCAGTGAGCATCAACATGTAAATCTTGTTGGTAGTCCAATTCAGGGTCACCTCTGATACCGTCATGTACATATCCTTCGTGTGGAGGGGAGACATCTATTGTTATCTACAAAAGTATAAATCTATTATACATGTGTTTATTTAAATAAAACAAATCTCGCGTTTTCAATTTGTTAAAAAAATCTAAAAAGAACAGTTTAACGATCTTATGCTGCAACACGAGACCCTTGTTCACATGGTATTTCTTGATAATCACAACAAAACAAACGGCTTTTTTTCAAGACAAGATGGAACGACTGAATAGTCATACCATATATATGCAAGGAATGGGAAAATATGTTTGTCAAAAATCTCAGACTATTTTATCGAAATAATTAATATAAATATGTTTTCCGTTTGTAGTGAATATGTCTGTAAGTTGTAGGAGAAAAAAAACTGTTGTATATATATGAATTATGCCCTTTTCAACGGATCTTTATAGTTTGTCCTTTTGTTTTACTGTAACATTAATGCACCAGTTAGTGATAGGTTTTGGTATAATCAAACGTATCTAACCCCTTCGCATTTTCCATGGGCCTGTCCCAAGTCGGGAGCCTGTCGTGGTGAATTTCTGTTTCTTATTTCTGTTTCTGTTTAGTTTATAGTTTTGTAGTTTGCTTTTTTGTTATGCCGTTGCATCATTGCACCAGGTTGGGGAGGGTTTGCGCTTTCAAACATGTTTATCTTAGCAACACTCTGTATATGCCTGTCCAAGTCAGGAGTCTAAATTGTTGTTCGAAAATTGTTTTGTAAAATATTAGGCCTTTAGTTTCCTAGGTTGAATTGTGTCAGTAACTTTTCGAACCTTTCTATACGGTAAGTCGTTTTTCTGCATTGAAGGCCCTATAAATTCTTACATTCACTTAATTTGAACTTTGGTGGAAAGTTTTCTTTAGCAATCTTACCACATCTCCTTATTTTTATATCAATATTTTCCCTTTGTACAATGTCGTGTTTGATGGATACCTTTTTCAGAGATGTAGTTTTCAGCAATGCGTTATTGATAACTGTGATTTCTATGAAATAGTCAGAATCATGGACTCCTTTGTCTTTGCCTACTACAAGTCCGGCATCACGTCCCTTTTCTGTGATTTCAGGCTTGACAACGAAATGCTTATGATAACAACCATGAAACATGGTACAATAGCATGATGGTCCTCGTGGTTCGTTTTCATACATCTGTTCACATTCTGTCAAATTCTGCAAAATTAATGATTGAAACATTATGTAATTACAGTCTTATCGAACTTGGTTTGAGATCAGTCAGATGTTTAGATTTAAAATACATAAACCGAATTTAATTTGTGTTAATACAAAATATCAAAGATACACACAAAAGCTATCTCCCCGATTTTTGGTTGTGTTCGAGATGCATTTAAGATTTTCCATGTAATGTTTGGAGACTTTTATGAATCTAATCTTTTTCCTTGAAGTGGCGGTGGGTAATCATTTTTCATTGGGTTCGAGATGCTGTGTCGTAAGAATTTCAGCGTAGTTTTTCGAGACTTTTTTGCGTCTTATCTTTTTCCTTGCAGTGTCGATTGGTGTCGATACCTTTTCAAGAAATGTGTTTTGAATGTTCTCTTGGTATTTTGTACTTCTTTCTAAGTTTGTGAAATGATACCATAGGGCAAGTCTTTGTAAATATATCGATCTTTAAATTAAGTCCATCTTTAAAAAACGAATTTTAATGATCTTGATTGATCAAATCGGTACTTACAGTAAGAAATAGTCACCAAAAGTTGTTCATGTAAAGCGCCAATATAACCTATGATAAAGTACGTGTATATGTGTTTTCTCCCATGGTATTATGTCCAGCCGATTGGGTATAAACGCGTCATTTTGAGTACAATTGTTTATTAAATGCGGCATATAATTTTTTATTACATGTGTTAATGATATTAACGGATGTTTTTTTTCCCTGCAAAGTTGTTAAATAATTATTGTATTGAAATGAATGTGTTGTATTCACCTGTGCCATTCCTTGTGCATGAAGCTGGGCTTTTCCGTGAATGATATTATTTCCAGTGTATTTGTCAAACAACTTCCATTCGACCTGATTCAAACCACTATCGTAATCAATACCGTCCCATTCAATTCTAGAAAAAAATATATTACATTTAAAAATCATATTGATACACGTTTTTATTCGCACAATCCAAACAATGAACTTTTATTTTTAGTTTTTACTACGTTTGTACTTAGACTGAATCAAATGTGGAGCAATGCAATGCAAATATCATTATGCTGTTTTAAATGCTAAGTATGTAAATATGATAAGATGTTTATAAGTAAAAGTTACCACAATAATGAAGGCCAGTAAGGAGATAACCCAAAGACCAAAGCCTTAAGGTCAAAAACTATAAATGTATTATATAAACCTACGTCATTTTCTTAAAATCCTCCACACTGTGAACAGATATATTTACGCGATCACCACGAGAAAGCCAAAGTCGTTCAATGATTGGAGCACTTGTGTCTTTATAAACTGTGATGTGTTCTTCTACAAATTTGTTCAAAATATCGTAAGCCCTGACAGTCACATCCAGTCGGTTCCCATCGCTCCACGGGACAGATATATATCCTTTCTGAGATACAACGTTTGATGTTGGTGTAAAGTTTTGGTGAGCAGTTAGTGAAGGACTAAATACTTCATACTTGATATCAAATCTGACAATTCCTGCAAAATCATAATTATCAAAGAATAAAAGTATAATGACGCCATATTATGTCCCAAGACTAGAGCCTGTGATTCAGTAGGTGTCGTTTGTTGGTGTATACCATATTTGTTTTTTGTTCATAATTTTGTAGGCCGTCACTTTGTTCGTTTGATTTGTTTTATATTTGTCATGTTTGTCGTCACGGGTCTGTTTGTAGCGGACTATGCGGTATGGGTTTTACTCATGGTTGAATGCCATACAGTGACAATATGGCAATCATACGGCATATTCTTATTTTCTTATTTTCATACACGGTTTGATATATAGATACTTTAAACCAATGTTCACTTTACATATATTGTCAGAAATTTCCCCAAAAAAGAATCATTGCCGTAAAAATATTTTTCAAATTTTTATGTTATAGACGATCTATGCGATAATGTCGTTGTATTTTTTAAGGACTATATCGACGCTCAGTCGAAAATCTATTTTATATTAATACCAGACGTTATATTTTGATATATATATATAAAAAAAAAAATATATTAAAAAATATTTTGGTTTGTATTTTAAAAGCAATATCGACCGCATTTTCATTTAAGAGTTTGAAATTTTGCGATTTTTTTTTTCGTTTTTAAATTACGCCAACACATTATTTACAAATAAAGACAATACAAGAGAAAGTGTCTAGCTGATTTTTCATAGTGTAAGCTACATGTAAGTCTTATATTTAGTGCTAAATGAATGTCTACAACATCTTTGACACTAGACTCTCATTTAATATCATATTTTTAGAATTCTGTTTTAAAAATGCATTGTATTTGTATTTCTTTATATCATTTCATATAAGTGCAAAAATGTTTTTGAAGGTTGAATTACAGTTTATTGGCTGCTTTAGATTTTGATATTATTTTTCATACACATTTGGCTCATTGAACATTAATTGAAAGTCGAAAAAATAATGCATTTATGTCTTTCATCTTCTGAAAATAATTGGCATGATTGTCATGAGATAACTCTTCACAAGAGACCAAAATGACTCAGAAATTAACAACTTTAAATTAGGTCACCGTACGGCCTTCAACTTTTTTGAAGTTGGAATATTTTTGATACATTCATTTCTGTTTGGTTGCTGTACATGAAAATATATCATAGACGAACTTGTAAGTACTTACCGTGGGCATTTGGAATGGCATCTTTGGTTCTTTTGCCGAAGTGGTCATCGTATTCATCTTTTACGTAATCCAATCCTTCTATTTTGCTCAACCATGACTGCTCTTTATGTCTTTTATTTATAAATCGATCTAACCAAGTAACTTGTAATATTTTGTCATTTACCGAGATCCAGGTATGGTTAGTGCTCACAGATGATTGGTGCACAATAGTTCTCTTACCAGATTTAACTTCGACCTTTGAGAGGTTGTCATAGAATATAATACACCTGGTGGATTCATAGTTTGTAGCTTTGTCGTATACAGTTATAATAGCCGAGTACACTCCAGGGGAAGTCAGTTGTATCAAAGCCTGCAATAAATACAATATGTCGTCTTTCTTTAATTTGTACAATACATTATTTCTAACCGATTATTAAATGCATCAAGACCGTAACAGATACCAGGCACAATTATCTGACACTCAATCCAGAAAAGTCAATCCCATGTTTATCATCAACGAATGGCCGATTGCTCTAAAAATACCTGCCATATAACATCAGCGCAACGGAAAACCGTTGTTATGTCTTTCAACAAAGTAAAGGTCAAGTGTCTGATCTAGCTTGAGTCTATTCCGTTTTGCGATGTTCAGTAAGACTACTATAGCCATGGCCCAAAATAACAGGATTAAATATAGCATATACACATAAAACTGTTTACTAGACCAATTAAATCGAAATAGAAGCATTGCAACACTTACTTTTGGTTCAGTAGAAGAAATGTCCTTCTTCTCAAGAGTTGGCTTTAAATCCTGAACTAGTCTATCTCCAGATTTTAACAATTCGTAGATTTCGTAATCGTAGTGATGAACTCCAGCCAGGTCATCTGTCCAACCAGACCAGACCAATGTTACATTCGTCTGCAAGAAATGTTTTATTTTTATTTCATGCATTTTATTTCAACTTAATTTTATTTTAGACATTATTTACATGCAAAACTAAAAAACTTTATAGCTTTATAGGCAATTCATTCATGAAATGGACGTACATATGTCGTCTTTACAATAAAATCAAATTTAAAAAAATCTTTCAGTCAGTTTATTTGAAGTCTGGAGCTGGCATGTCAGTTAACTGCTAGTAGTCTGTTGTTATTTATGTATTATTGTCATTTTGTTTATTTTCTTTGGTTACATCTTCTGACATCAGACTCGGACTTCTCTTGAACTGAATTTTAATGTGCGTATTGTTATGCGTTTACTTTTCTACATTGGCTAGAGGTATAGGGGGAGGGTTGAGATCTCACAAACATGTTTAACCCCGCCGCATTTTTGCGCCTGTCCCAAGTCAGGAGCCTCTGGCCTTTGTTAGTCTTGTATTATTTTAATTTTAGTTTCTTGTGTACAATTTGGAAATTAGTATGGCGTTCATTATCACTGAACTAGTATATATTTGTTTAGGGGCCAGTTGAAGGACGCCTCCGGGTGCGGGAATTTCTCGCTACATTGAAGACCTGTTGGTGACCTTCTGCTGTTGTTTTTTTCTATGGTCGGGTTGTTGTCTCTTTGGAACATTCCCCATTTCCATTCTCAATTTTATTGTCAAATGTCAATATATATGTGTTGTTTTTAATAATGGCTAATATTTCTGCTAAGTTAATAGAATTTTAATACAAATGAGAAGGCCTGACCCACTCAAATAAGTTGCTTCAATTTGCCATGATCAAAATAAATATAAATTGGAAAAAAACGCTTTATATGCCACGCCTTAGCTATTACTTAATTTTGTCAAAAAGATGTGTGTAAAATTTTTTTTTTTAATACGTCAATTTCAACATATTCAAACTTAAATCGAGAGAAACACAGCTTCTATAAGGGGATATATTTGTTTATTTGAATTTACTATCCTATATTTCATTTATCGACATGATTATTTATGTATGTGCCTGTCCCAAGTCAGGAGCATGTAATTCAGTGGTTGTCGTTTGTTTATGTGTTACATATTTGTTTTTTCGTTCATTTTTTTTATATATAAATAAGGCCGCTAGTTTTACATTGTCTTATCGGGGCCTTTTATAGCTGATTATGCGGTATGGGCTTTGCTCATTGTTGAAGGCCGTACGGTGACCTATAGTTGTTAATGTCTGTGTCATTTTGGTCTCTTGTGGATAGTTGTCTCATTGGCAATCATACTACATCTTCTTTTTTTATATGAATAAGACTATATTCAAGACGGTGAACGAATGTTTTTACATTTCAGTTTTAAGGGCCAATTAATTTCTCTGATCTTACCCTATCTTTTTACTTACCGAGTCTGTTACATCATTGTATGATTTCACCGGTGGTTCAACACAACTGCTATTCTCAACGGAACATGGATGATAAGGTTCGATCAAATCCCATTGGAAAATATAGTCAATCGAATGAACTTTTCCATTGATTGGGACGGTTTTATTTTCCATTCTTTGGATTTTGCTTTCTCTATCGATATATTTTAAATGCCCACCACTTATTACAGTCCAAGTAAAAATTAATCTACAACATGTATAAGAAAATCTAAAGTATGTACTGAGTTAGGGACTGTTCAATATTTATCAGATGGTTGGGCCGGTGCAAAATAGGGCGGGGCAAGCACTTTTTTTGTGAAAATATTTGGATGGGCAAGAACTTTTTTTAAATATTTAGTGGATGGCCAGAACATATTTTATAGGAAAAATTTTGCTATAAATTTGATCGGTGTGTAGTAAATTTCTTTAGCGGGCACTCAAAACATGTCTCAACAAACTTGTAGCTTGTTTCATTTCTGTCAATTTTAAGGATTTAATTAAGGAATAAAAAAGATAGAATTTTCTGTTCGACTATCTTTTAAATTATTTTCACCTTATAGAATACCAAGTTGTTTAATAGTTTGGTGTTTTGCTGTTAAATTTATGGATTTAATTTATAATAGGTAAGAAAAAAAAAGCTCAAAGTTTTAGTTAAGGCTAAATTCAGATAGTCAACTTTAAAAATTTTTATAACTTTTTCATATCAACTTGGATTTTCATAAAACTCTACAGCTATCTCATTTATATATTGATCTTATAAAAAGCCAGGTTGTTTGGTAGCTAGTTGTATTGCTGTTAAATTTATTGTTTTAATTAATAGGAAAGAAAAAAAAAACCTCAAATTTTCATGTTAGGCTAAATTCAGAGTTTGGTGTTTTGCTGTTAAATTTATGGATTTAATTTATAATAGGTAAGAAAAAAAAGCTCAAATTTTTAGTAAGTGCTAAATTCAGATAGTCACCTTTAAATTTTTTAATAACTTTTTCAGATCAACTTGGATTTCCATAAAACTCAACAGCTATCTCAATTATATATTGATCTTACAGAAAGCCAGTTCGTTTGGTAATTTGGTGCTACAATTGCTGTCATTTTTATGGATATTATAAATAGGTAAAAAAAAAACTAAAATTTTAAGTTTAAGCTGAATCTATATAGTTATCTTTAATTTTTTTTATAACTTTTTTAAATCAACATTGATTTTAATAAAACTCTACAACAATCTCATTTATTTATTGATCTTACAGAATGCCAGGTTGATTGGTAGTTTGGTGTATTGCTGCCATTCTTACGGATTTAATAAAAAGGTTTAAAAAAAGCTCATATTTTCAGTTAAGACTAAATCCAGAAAGTCATTTTTTAATTTTTTTACAACTTTTTCAAATCAACATTGATTTTCATAAAACTTTGCAGCTATTTCATTTATATATTGATGTTTTAGTATGCCAAGTTGTTTGCAAGTTTGGTATGTTGCTGTCATTCTTATGGATTTAATAAAAAGGTTAAAGAAAAAGCTCAAATTTTCAGTTTTAGGTTATTTCAAATCAAATCAACTTGCATTTTCATAAAACTCTACTGCTATATCATTTTTATATTGATCTTACTGAATGCCAGGCTGTTAAGTACTTTGTTTTTTTCTGTTATTTTTATGGATTTAGTTTATAGGTTAAAAAAAGCTACAATTTTAAGTTTAGACTAAATTCAGATCGTCACCTTTAAATTTTTTCAAATCAACTCAGATTTTCATATAACTGTACAGCTATCTCATTTATATATTGATCTAACAGAATGCCAAGTTGTTTGATAGTTAAGTTTTAGGCGAAAAAGGCTGCATCAAAGTCAAAAACATGTCTTCCTATATTTGCTTAAAAAGACCATAATTTCTTTTTTGAAAAGTAGAATTAATAAAGGGACATTGATATTGGAACTATAAACATGCTCTGTTATTAAGACAATAATTAGTAATTCAGCATATGATAATATGTTTACTAGTCCAAAAGTTATTGTCCCTTAATTTAAATTATTTCCTTTATTTTAAATCAATATTGTATTTGAGGCTGCACATATAAAATCAAATCTGTACATGTATATTCATACTGGTTTTAAAAAACAATAAAATGTATGGTTCTGATAGACACATAAATATATACATATACATGGAATGAACAAGCCCATTTTAAATTTTGTATTAACACCAAAGTCTATTCTTTGATTTCAAGACATAAAAATTTAATTTTTTAAAATAGAAAAAGAACTTAAATCATTTTTGATGGTCTTATAGTTTTAGAGGAGCAATGACTTTTTTCATAGATTATTTTAGATGGGCAAGGACTTTTTTTCAGAATTTAAAAGGATGGGTATTAACTTTTTTTAAAGAAATAATATTAAGAATGCACCGGCCCGACCATCTGGTAAATATTGAACGATCTCTTTAATAGGTATTGTTTAAAATCTGAATTATGTATGCATTATGCAATGTAAAAGTATGAAAAATTATTTCAATAACTGAACGATCAAAGTTGACCAAAAGGGAATAGCAACATCCATGTAATAATATTTAAACGCCACAAAGAAGAAACAGAAACAAAAATTAGTATGCTTTCATTTTATATTGTAACTATTTGACTGGCTAATACGAAATAACGTGTCATTTGTAATTTTGGATGTTGTTGTTTTTTTCAATTGACAAGAGACGTGAATAACCTAGACAAATTGGTCCTCCGTATAAAAGACTTCCAGTATAACCAGGTAATTAAACCTGGTCGTATCTAAAGGCATACGAGTTAATTCTCTATAAAGTAGACGTCATGTAGTGTCAGATGAACACTTGTTTGTAATTATTTGTGAAAATAAGAGTGAATCTAATCCTACGTCTACATGCAACAAACATGCTAAATTCATATTTTGATTTGCATATCATTAACTCGAGTATAATAAAAATCTATGGAAAAACAAAGGTTTTAGAATTACCTATGGGCATGTCTAAATTCCCATGTAGAAATATCCTGTATATTTGGTTTGGCACATTTTTGGTTGAATACTGGAACGTTTGCGTTTATTTTACAGGAATAATTGAAGCTGTGTTCGAAATGACTTCCCTCTAAAACAAAAATGGTACATAAAGTAGTTGTAATCACTATGTTTAGCGCTTGTAATGAGTGTAATGTAGACGAGACGTTTTGTATGGCGTACTAGTTATGCTATTTGACGAATTTTAATTTACAGGTAACTGTCGATAATACCAACAGACTTTTGAAACTAAGAATACTTAAAAAGTAGGTTATAATATTTTAAATGTAATAAGTCTTTTTCGGAAATCCCGAATAATCTTTGTTTGGTTTTTATAACCCATAAATAAATTCAATAGTAGCATACCCATGGTGGAAAGTCTTAAATCGATTGAGAGCAAAACAATACGAGTTACAAACTAAAAACTGAGGAAAACAAATCAACTGTATTAGGAAAACAACGAAACAATAGAAACACTAAAGTCCAACAAAATGACAATGCAACACACACAGAAAAGAACTATAAGATAACAACATCGGTTTTTTTTACTTGGTACAGGACATTTTAAGACAAAATGGTGGGTTGAACCTGGGTTTTTGGCTAGCCAAATCTCGCGCTTTCATGGCAATAATGATTACACAACATGCCTTTGACACATTCCCCATTTTCTTTCTCAATTTAACATTTTTTTCATCGAAGGCTTCAACTATTGACAAACAACACTACTTTATAAATTGTTTGGTTGGTAAACTAATGATTGAATGGGGTTGATAAATCGGGTTTTGCATTTATCTGTTATAAGAATAAACCTTTCCCTTCTTAGCGTTAGATGATATTATTTGACATTCATCAACAATTAATGCTGTCCTTTATGTCGATTGACCCTGGATGAACCTCATTCATAAAAAAAACCTCAAGTCATCTGATTTGCATATTATGTTTTGCCATGATGTTTCTCGAACTAGATGTGAAACCGAACTTGTACTTCCATGAACAACATGACGTGTGCAACATGTGGAGCAGGATCCGTTTACTATTCCAGTGCACCTGATATCACCCACGATTTCTGGTGTGGTTCGTTTGCCCAGGTTTGAATGGTTCAAAATGGCTGAAGCAATGATCATATGACCAATGCCGCGACGTTAATTTCGTTTTGGGGTACAAACAATGAAATTAGCCATATAACTTTTGAGATTCTAAAAAGCCATATTCAACTTAGAACTTTTAAATTCTATGCAGAATATCAATGATTGTTTTCAATCCTGTTATCTATTTTCAGTGAGTTTATTTGTATGCTTGTTGCACTTTATCAGACGTTCAACTTGTGTTCGGAAAACAATTGGAACTTCTGTTAAGAACAAAGCTACTGTATAAATATGATTTTTTTTTTATCCTTTTGAGAATATCACAGATGCTACATGTACCATCTAAATCTTGAATGGAAAAGTCAAGATTAACACTTAACGGGCTTCGGTTGTCAAATTCAGGTTCGCCGGTTTGACTTTGACTTTCGATCATGTTTGATTGAGAACTTACTAAAACGTTTATCCAATTACATGTATAAGTTCTACTATTTCTCTTCAATTAAGAAGGGCAGGTGAAAAGCTCATAAAATTGGAAAGTCCGGTGATTAACCCTGTAATGCAAAAGCTAGAGATGGACAAGTTAAGATATCACCATTCTCTAAGGGCCATAATTTATATTGTCGTAGAAAAAAACGTTTTTCATACATACAATAATTGAATTATGGCCAAGAACAAAATGACCGAATTAAAAGCAGAATTGAAAAAAAATACCTTTATAATGTTTCAACTGCATAGATGCATGGACTACACCATACTTAAAATCTATTACAAAGTGTTGTTCGCCTTTAGGATCATAGTCTGGAGGCTTTCCTAAATCAGGAAACTTAAAACTGATCTTTATGTCTATTTCTTTCCAGTTTACATGGTTTGTCCAACGGATTGGCTGAGGATCAGGCTGGTTTGGGTTGATTGGTGTCGTTATGATCTTGTTTGTGTCTGTGTCTCTCAGTTTAGCTTCGGCATATGAGGTATTTACATCAGCAATTACTGAAAAGTATACATGATCGTATTTTCAAAATCAAATAGCAAACAATTTGAATTCAAATCACGATATATGAATAGCTTTGACCTATAATAGCTTACTTTTTGTTTTTACACATTGTGTCTTGAATGGAGAGTCGTCTCATAGGAACTCTTACCACATCTTCTAATTTATTATGATAACAAATGGCTGGTAAGCAAAAAATTGTGTAAAATATGCATTGATTTTCCCCTGTTTATTCTGGGCTATCAATACAAATAATAATTATCATAACTAAATTTATTTTCTACATCACAACTTACTGTTTTCACAGTGACTCCCACTAAATCCATGCCAGCAGTTACAATTAGAAGCAAGATCATTTGTACAATTACCAGGAAAACAGCGGGTACTATCGGATCTCCACGAACAAGCCTCTGTTAAAAAAGACAAAAAATACTTTTGTTATTTAAAAATACAAATACATATGACTGAAGTACATACCGAATTAAACCATTATATCAATGTGTCCCCTCTTTAATGATGGGATACGCAGCAGCTTTGCAAACTGGACGGATTGTCTGCTTTATTGACCTTTTTTGTTTAATTATATGCACATACCCCTATTTATTTAATATAGGATTTTGCTATATTTTTCTATAAATAAACTTTTTCTTATACTTAATAGAAAAATGAAATAAAAAAATGGGGTCACCGTTCATTTACGCTCACAATCTGTCTTCTAAAGAAGCATATATTTTTGTTAATGCCCTTTTTTTCTGTTGAACTTATAGGAGAAATAGCGGTAATATCGAGATAAAAAAAGAACTTAATTACAGATATCGCTTAAATTTTTACAATTATTTAGTTTATGTACAGCTTATTCGAAAACAACAATAAAAACATAGGTCACCAATGTGTTAAAAAGGATATTTCAATCTTAATGCTAAAAAATGGCATTTTTGCACCAAAAGGAGATAATTTGGAGCTTTTTCAATGATATCTACATTTTAAAAGTCACATGGGGCAAACACGAATTGATTTTTGAAATGATTTTTGTACCATATGATAAAGTAACAACTACTAAAGGTAATGAATAAAATTTGTAATGAAAAATAAATGTTAAGGACATTTGAAGCCAACACAATTATATGTTTTTATTTCCATTGCATTGTCAACAATATTAATTGCATTGAAATAAATACTAAGTAAGTTAAATAAATGCTAGTTATTCATTAACTGATTTTTGTGTCTCTTGATCTAAATTCACGAAACACCTTCAAATGAAATAATTTTGGTATATTCTCTATTTTTATTTTTCAAAACAAAGTAAATTATATCTATACATACTTTCGCAAGTTTTCCTGGTGGACAATGGATGTGGTGTATACGCTCTCCAATAAGACATGTCCTTTATTTCTCCTTCACAATATTCACAGTGATTATCTGCCGGGGTTTTACAGCGTCTGTGATTGCAATGCGCTATTTTAGGACAAACTAAATCATAGCAAAATAAAAAGTATACGTTATTTTTAATTTACCACATTTTCTTTATTCTAGACAATAAAATATAAATGCTAGCATATGCTTCAATATTAGTGTGGAAACGAGGACTGGAGGAGTTACACTTCATCAAGTCCAACATGTAATGGTTCACAATTAACGCATGGTTTGTTGAAGATATATTGTGTTACTTTTCTTTGTTTACAAATAAGATTCAATACTATAGTGTTATCAACTGGCTGTTTCTGAATTGGCCCAGTTAAAGATTCGAGATTACCTATATTGACCCGAGACTCGAAGAGTCGAGGGCCAATACAGCTGATATAGAATCTATAACAGGGCCAATACAGGAATAGCCAGTTCATAACACTTTTATTAAATGATTATAAGAAAATAAAAAACCGGAAGTGAACATCCCGGATTAACCCAGTGGCCAATACGGCTATTTTATCATATTGACCCTGTTTTTCCGTTTCCAGACTTTAAGACCTGACAAAACATTGCACATCATTAAGCCTGTTTATCTAATGATTTTAATTTAAAAAAATATAAAACAGATGTTTTTATGCATAACGAAAGTAATGGCGGTAGAAAGTTGAAACCGGAAGTAAACGTCCCGTATTGGCCCTATATTTTTCCGTATTGGCCCTGTTCGAAAAACAATATTAACTCTTGATATATATCGACAGTGGAACGTTTCAATATTGCACATGCTGATTTATTCGTATTAAGGCTTATTTGCTCATTTCACTTATTAAAATGTAATAAGAATTTCCCTCAAAATCACAGTATTGGTCCTATTTATATAGTTGTTATATGTTTATCATGTTTATAACCATAAAGCTCCAATTTGTATGATTATATGATGTGTTTGTATGAACCATTTAAAGTTTTTGAAAATCCATGTCGGTCCATCATCGAACAACTTGCTCAATGTTTACAGACACTGGGACATTGCGGTTTCAAGTCTACGTCACCAGCTATGGCAGCCTTTGGTGTGTATTTACTAATTCCAATAATAAAATTACCTATTCGATATACATTTACCGCAAATATGTACAGGAAATAGCATACATTATATTTTTTTCTAATTGAACGTCACTAATCTAATTTGCAAGACTTTCATTTTCACTGTGTAATATGAAAACGATTGCATGTATATATTTGTTTTCAAAGAAGAAAATAGATATTTATTAAAACATTAAAATTCTTCTCGAGTGCAATTGTACATGAAAATAACTCAGCAACTTGGCGAATTTTGATATTTTTTTTTTATATATTTTCATCTTGATTTTCCAGTCGGGGTTTGAACAACACACTTTACAAGTTTATCACAGACAGCAGTTATGGTTATCTGTCTTATTACCTACGACAGAATGGAGAAAAATAGTAGATTTGTTCATGCTTATCGAAACTTTAGTGTGTAGTTTCCCGTGTAAATCTGATATATTTAAATCAAGGAAAGGATAGTTATAATGGTTTACATTTGATTAATTATAGTATTACTAAGTTCCTTTTGGGTAGATATCGGCAGTATAGTTAGAAAATTCTTGATTATTTAACGGGGAAAAACCATTATGTGGTTATAATACATGTATGTTTATTTACTACAATGTATATGACTCTCTGTGAAGCGCACGGACTGGAATGTAAAGGAATTTTAAATTTCATTCTTAAGAACGTCCGTGTAGTATTTACAGCAGACCACCACCACAACCATATTGGTACATTTTGTAGCTGCTTTAATTTGTCGGCCGGTACAAGTTTCGTCTTGTTGCTGTACAAATACATATAAAAAGTATTCTCAATTGTAGCAGAAACACCCAAAAATGAAAAGAACAACAGGATCATAAAATAATATACAATGCAAAAATAATCTTTTCTATTAAATTATCTATTTTGTACCAAAACAATCATTCATTCACCTTAAATGCGGTGATATTATTTACTCACTTCTACAATAAGGTCCGTCAGAATAGAAACCGTCGTGACAACCAGTACATTTGTTTGGTCTTGTGCAATGTCCACCACTATTTCTCTGTAGAGTTTGATCACGCTTCTTTATAACATCATTTGTGTAGTCGATAAAACAAGCTTTATTTCTTATTTTGCCATCGCATATCGCTGTAATGATCAATTTAGGAACATAAAAACGCATCAGCTAACTCTTTTCTGCCAAATCATTTTAACCTGCTATTGGCTTAAATATCAAGTTGAGATAAGTTGATATAGAAAAGTGATTTAAAAATATGATGTTTTGTGACAATTACAAAGTACGACTAGATATGAAGTGAATCTGTAATGTCAACTTATGCTGTCATAAAACATTTGTAAAGAGCGGAAAGGTACTATTTCCTTCATATCAACTTTGATATAACTGTTAACATCCACTGCATTTGAACTTTGGTGGATAGTTTTCTCTAATTTGCAATCATACAACATCTCCTCATGTTTATATTCATTTGAAGGGCTGCAAATAACGAAAGGTACACGCCGTTTATATGTGAACATCAACAATCTTACATTGTATTTCCCTATGTTCTGTGGCAAGACATTAATTTTCTAACGCATACTTCATATTTAAAATTTACTGCTTACAAATACATGTAGGCTCTATCTTGTTCTAAAAAGTAAACATATCTTTCTATGTACCATTTTGTAACGCATCTCCTAATGTTTCTCTGCTTTTAAAACGTTTATGTCGAAGTGTTCCTGATATAGTAAATCTAGAATAACGTTTCAGAAACATGCATATCAACCAAAGAGTTATTTTCATTTAGACAATTTTTCCTTTAAAAACATAATGTAACATACCATAACTGCATGCCTTGTTTGTTATATCGTTGGACCATCCACTTTTACAGGATAACTTCGATTTCAGTACTGATCTAATAAAAAAGAATTAATTCTTGTAAAACAACTGATTATATTGTTGAAAAAGCTTTGAAAAGTAAGTTTTTTGAGAGTTGTTTTGTCTTGATTTTTTGTTCTTTATACATTATGCATTTAATACAATGATGTCAAAACTGAAAAAAAGAACGTTTCAAGGAGTTATCTATCGAAACTTTCAAAACCACTTTCTAAATGAATACTATGATATGAATTCGTAACTAGAAGTCACTCTATATTCATACACAAGTTCTCGGTAGTAAAGTTTATTTGTTTGAACTTCAGGTTTGTAATAAGGTTTCGTATATAAAATTTATGCTAAAACTTAATAGGAATGGGATCGACACATAAAATCATTGGAAACTTCCAAATTGAGAATGTCCGGATCGAAAATCTAAAACGTTTTCCAAAACCTCTTGATATTTTATTTCACTACCACACTCATAATCAATTCAGATACGTTTAGATCGATATTTAATAGTTATCCCACAATGACGCGGTGTGACAGTGTAAAATCACCCCGATGGCCGGAGGCCAGAGGGTGATCTAACACTGACACAACAAGTCCGAGTGGGATGACTATTTTAAATCCCAGCTGTTTCAGATAAGACGAAAAACCATTTACAATTCATAAAATCTAGTTTAGAACGCCATACAACCATTATAATATACTTTGTATATTATTATATAATGTATACCCTTTATGACCCCCGAACACAATGAGTAGATATCAAACACTGTCAACTCGCCCCATTTGCCAATCGGCCCACACTATATCGCCACTTTATAAAAAAATCGCCCCACTCTTGTTTACCTATTCGCCCAACTTTTGAAAAAGTGTAAAATCAAATTGAACAATCAGTCTGACAACTCACTCATTAACGAAAAAGGTTTTAACCCTACTGAATAAAAGTCTGCCAACTCGTCCCACTTATAAAAAGATCTTGCTTCCTTAAAGTATGTTAAATTACTGTTAGTTCGTATCCAGTCGTCCTGGTGTAGTGGTATGTGTCGTGGATTGAAATGCTAAAGGTCTTGAGTTCGAATCCCATCATAAACACTGGATTTTTTCTACGTGAATTTTGATAGATAGTCTTTACCGTATAATGAAGTATAAGTTTTAAAGTGGATTTGAGATTCCCGCCAAAATGTTTCAGAACAAAGGAAAGCCTGCATAACAAAGAAACTCAAACTGGGGTGATCTGGTAGGGGTGATCCTGCTCAGATCACCCCTGTTAGAACAAAGGAGCTACAGTGGATATCACTTCTAACCTCTAATTAGAACTGTCAGAATATTCTGTCATAGAACTGTTCTAACCTGTCCTAAAATTGAGAATGGAAATGGGGAATGTGCCAAAGAGACAACAACCCGACCATAGAAAAAAACAACAACAGAAGGTCACCAACAGGTCTTCAATGTAGCGAGAAATTCCCGCACCCGGAGGCGTCCTTTAACTGGCCCCTAAACAAATATATACTAGTTCACTGATAATGAACGCCATACTAATTTCCAAATTGTACACAAGAAACTAAAATTAAAATAATACAAGACTAACAAAGGCCAGAGGCTCCTGACTTGGGACAGGCGCAAAAATGCGGCGGGGTTAAACATGTTTGTGAGATCTCAACCCTCCCCCTATACCTCTATTCAATGTAGAAAAGTAAACGCATAACAATACGCACATTAAAATTCAGTTCAAGAGAAGTCCGAGTCTACCCTAGAACTGGTCTTAGTAGAACTGTCAGAATCAGTTCTAGGGTAGAACTGTCTAAATCAGTTCTAGGTAGAACTGTCTAAATCACTTCTAACCGTAGAACTGTCAGCAGAACTGACTAAATCAGTCAGGACTGTAGAACAGTTCTAAATGACGTAACTGCAGTAAGGGCACTTTAGAATTTAGAAGAAATAAATCACTTCCAATTACTTTGCTATATATTGAATAGCAGATTTCTATATTTTTTACTGATCAAACGAGTTTTATTACGTTACATGTACAAATATCGAAGTGAATAGAAGGTTATCCAACTCATCGGAGAAATATTTTTTTTTGCATACGGAAACATCATTGTTTACGTTTCTTCGTTCCCCGTTTTTAACAGTCTCTTCCCTTAATAAAACTCTGCATTTAATTCATGGAATTTTAATCGTAATTTACTTTGTTTGCCGCTTTGATTTACATTCATTTAAGATTCTGTTTTGACAAATGTTCAAACGAAAATTGTACAGTGGATGAATTATGGCATATGAATGAAAAAAGTGTTGAACGTAAAAAAACTATATACATTTGCACCATCTCGTCAATTTAGCCAGACTTATCCATAACGATTATAAATGATATCTGGGAGTCTGCAACTCAGAAAAATATACTGGATCTGAACATGAAAGAAACATTTGCCCCTGGACGTTCGGCTATAAACAAAATCATGCATTTTTCTTTGCCTTCTTCAAATTATATTAACAGTATACTATTCCAAGAAGAGAACTTCCCATACACGTACCTTTTATTTTATTTTTAAAAAAAAGTATATGAATCAGTCATGTGAGTGTTGGATGATGCCATTAAAAAGTTTTGTTTAAAAAAAACCCATCACAAACTACTGACTAAAACATGTTAAAAAGTCACTTTAGCATGTTTAATGACGGTTCATTATTATGGATACAGAGATGAAATAACGGTGCTCTAAATTCTTATATATGGTATAAATACACCTTGTCGCTATTTGTCTGCCATTACTGGATATCACACAGGTTCCCGTAAAATTTTGACGTCATAAAACAAAATATCTAACGACACAATGGAAAAGTCATTGTTGTATGCTTCAAAAGTTCAAGAGGCCGGGTCAGCCAGGATTAGCGATAATGTGTATTGTGTTTCAAAGTTGATGTCATTTTTATCATACGATCCGTCCTCACATAGAAATAATATTGGTTTACCATGTTTACAATGAGGCCATATACATGTATATTTACATGATAAAGTGTAAATAAGTTCAGTTTTGGTTGATGCGGTCAAATAATTTTGTTAAAACAACTCTCACTCAGTCTGATATATCGAAACCACTGAAATTTGTTTACAATTCAATATTTTGAATAAAAAAAGGACTTGTATGACTTGCTGATATTCTAAATTGATGTGGAAATGTTTTTGTAGCCAATGTGTTCCAATATTCATTGATATTGCTGTCATTTGAATTATACAATCCATTTATTACTATAAGTGATTTAGTATGCGGCTATATATATATTAAGATTTACATAACAAAGTGTAATTATGGTCAGTTTTGGTTGATGCTGTCACATATGGTCAGTTTTGGTTGGTTCTGTCAAATATGGTAAGTTTTGGTTGATGCGGTCAAAAGATTTTATTATACGACTCAGTCTGAAGTATGAAAACTACTGATATTTGTTTATGATTCAATATTTTGAATAAAAAGAGGACATGCTCACTGGCAGATCAAGGGGGGGGGGGGGTTCAGGAGTTGGAACCCCCTTTTTTGACGATCAATGCATTTGATTGGGAACATATAGTTGGACCCCTCTTTTTAAAACTGCTGGATCTGCCCCTGCATGCTGGCACTATAAATTGATGCGAACAAAATTGTTTTTCAATATTGCTGTAACTTGTATAGTACAGTCCCTCTTGACCTAAAATTAAAACTGAAGTGCCGTGTGCAGCTATATAGATTTGCAGAAAAAAAGAGCAAATAATGTCAGTTTAGATTGATGTGGTCAAAAGATTTGTGTTAAACAGTTCCGTCCGAGGTATGAAAACTACTCGTAAACAGATATTACATTTGGTTAATGAGGTCAGATAATTTTGTTATGTGATAACGAGCCATCCAGACTCCCAGAATAACAAATGTAAAACAATTCAAATAATACACCCCCCCCCCATAATACTAATTAACGGCCTCATTTATGTACAAAAAATGAAAGAAAGACAAATATTTTATGTTACACATCAACAAAAGAAAATCACTGAATTACGGGCTCCTGACTTGGAACAGGCACATACATCATTGTACATGCAGAATATGGAGGGGTTAAACATGTTTTCTTGCCGATTATAAATCTGAAATAAAACCGGCCAAATAGCAAAACTCTATATAATAATAATCGCTATTTTGCCGAAGTCTTTATATTAAGACAAATATTTCTTAAAACTTATAAATCAATTCTAGCCGTAGAATTTATAAATCAATTTTAGCCGTAGAATTTATAAATTAATTCTGGCCGTAGAATTTATAAATCAATTCTAGCCGTAGAATTTGAAATCAATTCTAACCGTAGAACTGTTCTAGAAATAGAACTGACCAAAGATTTGGTCTGTTCTAGCTAGACCTGTCTAAAACTGTTCTAGGGTAGAACTGTCAGGATCAGTTCTAGCTAGAACTGTCCAAATCAGTTCTAGGTAGAACTGACCAAATCAGTTCTAGCTAGAACAGTTCTAACCTATAACTGACTAAAAGGTGTCAGGCTGACAGTTCTTCATACTGTTCTAGAACAGTTCTCCTGACAGATTCTGACAGAATTTATGAGAGGTTTGAACTGATCTCCACTGTAGGATGTAATACATAAACTTAATTTAATTGATTGTATTATTTTGATTTTTCGTTTAAAGGCTATGGCAATCATATCTTGAATCATTGCGTGGTGCCTATTTCAAAACATATTACATCACAGCAAATTATCTACTACAGACGGTTTTGTCGTGCGTATTGTAAATATTTAAAAAAGTCCGACCCACCTTGCGTTTTCAATATGAGATTTTGTGGTTGAATATTTTTCGCTAATGATTTGTAGACTATATGTAGGAAAAATTTATCTATGATAATTATCTTTTAGTGATTTGCAAAAAAATTTATTTATTCACAAACAAATCACAATTTGATAATAACAAAGCAATCGACCGGCTTAGAAAAGTATTCAATTAGAAAACAACATATTCAGGACGAAAGTATATAAATATGATGTGAAGATGAATCATACTTTGTACTAGACAAACACTCTGTCGAGAATTTAACATGATACATGTACATTTAGTTCAAAATATAACAATCCACGGAAAGACAAATCACTCAACCTGGACACATAAGTCAGAGCTCGGGCCGACCAGGTTTGCTCTTAATCTTAAATGGCATGTGCTTAGTAAAGAAGCAGAAAAAAATAAATTTCCAGTCTTAGATTTGATTCGACCGGAGATCAATACATAACCTCTTGTACTCGAGTAAGGACGAAACGAGCGCAATCGGATATATAAATGTACCCATCACCATCTGTATGTTACATGAAACTTTAGGGCCGAAAACTTTATTTAAGACTACGTTTAACACTAACTAATGAATATTTGTTTACACTTATTCTTTTTTATTTAATTTTCTGAATATTTACAGTCACTTACCGATAATATTTGTGTTAGCTAAGTTAAAAAAAAGTTTCCATTGATACATTTTGTACGTCTTTTAACCACGGCAATGCTTAGCACAACATTTTTCTCTATTTGAGTTGCACAATATAATCAATATTTTCTAAACAAACGTACCGATGTTTTGTACAACGACCCCATTTCCAGAAACTACAGCTGACATGGTAATTTTGCACCTCATACCAAGTACTCTTTTCAACATTTTCTCTGTAAAATAATAAGAAATATCTCAGTATTTTTGATAAACTGCACATTCAGGATAAAAATGTCCTGAAATATGAAATCTTGTATACAAAATGTTATAGTACTACTTTTCATTCAAACCTTATTTGCAAAAGAAGGCTTTAAGAGTTTTTTTCTTTTTAAACCCCTACCAGTTGATTTAATGCATGTTCTAGCATTATCTATTGTTAGTAGGGATATTAAATCTTCGCTATTCCAACGACAGCTAAATAAAACGTGTCGTTTAGAGATCTTTTATACAATTTTAAAGTTTGTTGTGTTCAGTTTTCTTACTTTTGAAACCATGCATTAGCCAATTTATAAACTACTCTTTAAAAACGTTACCCTTTTTTCCCCAATTTAATTGCTATTTTGAACGAGAATACGACTGACTTAAATATGTAAGTTAACACAAACATAAAAAGGTCTTAAAATGTATATTCAACTTTTAAATATTGACAAAAAATGTAAGATAAAAAATATCTAAATTCAATTGAACATTTACCAAAGATATCGAATTGGCAGTGTTCTCAATTTAAAACTTTTATAATACGAAAAAACATGTTTTCCCATCCATGAAATGTAAAATATATAACAAATTGAATGTATTTAAAATATACTAGCTAGAACAATTTACATTTGAATGTGTCTAACATTAGGCTGGTACTACACTATAAAGTTTATATCCGGAATTCCCTTTTGAATTAATTTGATTAAAACAAACAACTTCGATAAACCGATTTTTCCACATATAATCATGTACACAGAAAACAAACCACTATCTGAAAGCGAAGTTGAATACATGCTAATAAATGGAACACATACATGTGCACAATAAGTGAAAGAGCAGTTTTGATGAATATTTCAGATCAAGTATATAATACGTAGTTGTAGTTCCATCGGATTATATTTCTTCTTATTAAGTTCTAATTGGTTTTCTTCCCGATTATTCGAAAATTCGATGTAAACGTAAATTCATCGAATTTGAATTTTGAAATAATTTAACATAAACCGCTGAACAAAAGCGTTTTATATTAACATGTGTAATCATAATCAATTCAATTGCAACTGTTTATTTTAGTTGTTCCTGAATTAATTTCCACTCTGTCTTACTTTAAGTAACTGTAAACTTTTGATTTTACAGAAGAAATAATTGTAAGATGCGGTTAAATCAAAATTGATTTTTTAAATCACGAAAATAATCTTACTGTCCCTCTTGTAGATAAACTGGAGTTATTATCATTTTCCACCATGCTGAGTCAAACCAAAATGCTGACAAAACCGGAATAAAACATAATAATATTCCAAGCAACTTGAAGATTCGAATCATCATACTTCATGCCAGTTAGAAATAGTGTGTTAAAAGTATTCTAGCTTCATTAATTTTTTTTTGTAACTTCCTTGTTTCCATTCAGACCAATGAACTACCTCATTCGCCTATCTTCTGTTAAGATAATTGCAAAGAATTCTTGATTCTTAAAGAATCATTTATCAACAGACGTATTGTTAATTTAAATGCTCGATATTTTCTATTTGTAAATAACATGTCAGTTTAATGGTTTGGAATGATAGCCATATCACTTCATATAGCGTTTAGATGAAAATAAACTCAATGCCTTTAATAGCCGACTATACCGTATGGTTTTTTGTTTTTCTTATTGTTGAAGACCGTGCGTTTCCTAAAATTATTGATACCAATTTAATTTTTATTTCGGTGGATATTTGTCTCATTGGCAACCAAACCACATCCACTTGTTTTTAAATGTACATGCTTGAATTTAATTTGATACACATAATGCCCGTTCCCTAAAATAGTCTACAACTGTAAAAGATGAATATTGGAAACAAGAAGTAACATATTTTTGTCATTAAACCATTCTAAAAACATGATTCAATACTTACCCATATATCATACACTTAGAGATAACAAGATATAAACATGATAAAATGCTTGCATTTTCAAAATGTTAGCAATACAATTTCAGTACTAATCGGTAAACTATAAAACAAACCCCGAGAGTGAAAATACAGGTTTCGTGTTCCGATAAATGATGGACAAATCCCTTTTAGAACATTTACGTCTTTTTCTCATATGTCAAAAAAGAGGGACGAAAGATACCAAAGGGACAGTCAAACTCATAAATCTAAAACAAACTGACAACGCCATGGCTAAAAATGAAAAGGACAAACAAACAAGAGCACACACGACACAACATAAAAAACTAAAGAATAAACAACACGAACCCCACCAAAAAACTAGGGGTGATCTCAGGTGCTCCGGAAGGGTAAGCAGATCCTGCTCCATATGTGGCACCCGTCGTATTGCTTATGTGATAACAAATCCGGTAAATAGTCTAATTCGGTAGGTCACATTCATGAAAGGGAAGGAGTTTGTTTACATTGAATAATTGTTTTACATTCAAATTGATAATACGATCGTTTTTTGAAGTCTTAAATCATACCCGAAGTTTAAAGCTGTCAGCTCAAAATACCTTTTTTGCCATTAATTTGAGTCAGTGGTCATCTATCGTCTGTCCGCCTGTCATCTTTAACTTACATAAAATCCTTCCTTGAAACTTTATAGCCAAGTATTTCCATCTTTATTTGAATGGTCCTAAGGTTATTTAATTTGAAAAAGTATCCTGGGTGTTGACTAATCTAACTGATGTGATTGAATAAAAGGCTTATTGTTGACGTTGTTTCCTTTTAAAAAACCGAACACGCACAATGAATGCGTTATCCATCTCTAGCTAAGGGATTACATTGATGTTTACATGAATACAGATTCAATGCAAGTGGATGATTGATCATTAATGTTTCTTAGCTGATGTGGACACAATTGACTCTACTTACTGCTAAAAGCGAATTATTTTATCACTTTTTTCACTTTAATTGATAATTGAACAAAAAAAAACATACTCATTTTTATGTATTTCATTTTTATGTATCTCGTACCTAGTGCTCTTTTAAAGTATATATGTAAGATTGTTTGCCTTCAAAGTTAAATCTATTAGAACGTTAGTGATAAACATGAAAGAGAAAGTTTAAAGGAATTGATTTATTGGTAAGCTTCATACTATATAAACATTAGAATTGTAGTAATATCGGGATAAACATTTGTATAGTATATATATGTTTAAGTTGTATCACACATATAACCCATAATGATACACTTGTTAAATTTAATACGATGCGTCCCCCGCGGTAAATTTTAAAAATGTCCAACAGGTGCATGTTCATAATCGTATTTTCCATTTGTTTATCAAAACGGATACAAAAGCACCGTCAACAAGTAGCCTTTTATTCAGTCAATATTTTTAGTTATTCTTTACGATTCTTCTTTTCTATTTATTTTCTATGTGCATTGAATTTGCATTATTTCTTCCTAATTATGCCATTGTTGAATCACTACGTCTTTTCTTATTTTAGGATAAATATCAACTGCCTGATTAAAAAGGTTAAGAACTTCTGAACTGTTCCTGTTTAATTTATTCACAACTTTGAAAGTCTATTGATAATTTAGAATAACGGATCAAACTTATCAATGTTGAGACAAACGTAACGACGGCAGTGGTATTTGAGGTCAGGCTCATTAAGGTGATGTCTAACATAAAGAGGTCATATAGTATTTTAAACAGAGATAAGCATGGTTATACGTTGTGTATACGTACATGCACAGAGAAACATATATTGCTTTCTATGACATTGATATATATTTGTACTAATAAAAGTTATCTCGATATGTGACATTCAAAAAGTATCTTTTCTAAATTCTAAAGTATAAAATGAAATTTTCTACATTTCAGCAGACAATAATATTGCTAGCAGTTTTGTATCGTAGTTATAATTTTATAAGTGCCGTACTTACAATGTGTACCGTTTATCAAATTCTTCCCAATTTCAATCAACAAACATACAACAAACCTTTAAATATCTCCTTATATTAAAGAATACTTGAATTATACTTGACTTTTTTTTTATCTTACTTGTCAAGTTTTTTTTAGGTTTTATATTTTTTTAAAAGATCGATTAACTTTTGTAAATCTATATTGCAATACACTTAGGACTTCTAAAATTTAAAATACGGAAAACATATTTATGTGCAACAGAATATTTTAGAAATTATTTTTCAAATGTAAATAAACAACAAATTGTTATACATGTAATACTAAGTTTTAAACTACTTGCTCAACTTATTATAACCCACGTAACGAAGTTGCGGAGGGTATAATGTTTTTGACCCGTCCGTCCGTCAGTCCTGTTCTTGTTATCGCAACTTCTCTGAAACCACACCACATAATTTAATGAAATCTTTTTAGTTAATAAGGATATACTGTATAGATGTGCATATCATATCGACAGTATATTATGATTCAATTTTATTCCCAGGAGTTACGCCCCTTTGAACTTATTTGCCCCAATATGCTACTGCAACAGTTTGTCATCGCAGTTCCTCTGAAACCTCTCAACAGAAGTTCATGAAACTTTGTAGATAAGGACATACTATGTAGATGTGCATATCGACAGGTAATTATAAATCAATTTTATTTCTAGGAGTTAAGCCCCTTTGAATTTATTTGCTTCAATATACTACTGCAGCAGTTTGTCATCGCAACTTCTCAGAAACAACACAACAGAATTTCATGAACCTTTGTAGATAATGAGGACATAAATTGTACTATGTAGATGTGCATATCGACAGGAAATTATGATTCAATTTGTTTTTTTAAGAGTAATGTTAGTTGTCCTTTGCCAATGTGGGGGCGTGGGTTATGTGAACGCGCTCATTAAGGCTCTTTAGTATTAGGCTAATTTCTCGATGACTTCTGTTTCATGATATTATTTTCTCTTGACAAACACCATTTAAATCAATATCTTTGTTCACTGGACCGTGAAATGGAGTTAACTTCCTTGTTTCCATTCAGACCAATGAACTACCTGATTCGCCTATCTTCTGTTAAGATAATTGCAAACAATTTTTGATTCTTAAAGAATCATTTATCAACAGACTTATGGTGAACTTAAATGCTCGATACTTTCTATTTGTAAATAACATGTCAGTTAAATGGTTTGGAATGATAGCCATATACCTTCATATAGCGTTTAGATGAAAATAAACTCAATGCCTTTAATAGCCGACTTTACCGTATGGTATATTTTTTAGCAGACAATAATATTGCCAGCAGTTTTGTATCGTAGTTATAATTTTATAAGTGCCGTACTTACAATGTGTACCGTTTATCAAAGTCTTCCCAATTTCAATCAACAAACATAGAACAAACCTTTAAATATCTCCTTATATTAAAGAATACTTGAATTATACTTGACTTTTTTTTTTATCTTACTTGTCAAGTTTTTTTTTAGGTTTGATATTTTTTTAAAAGATCGATTAACTTTTGTAAATCCATATTGCAATACACTTAGGACTTTTAAAATTTAAAATACGGAAAACATATATCGTGCAACAGAATATTTTAGAAATTATTTTTCAAATGTAAATAAACCACAAATTGTTATACATGTAATACTAAATTTTAAACTATTTGCTCAAGGATTTTCTTACCCCAGCAGTAGATTACCTTAGCCGTATTTGGCACACCTTTTTGGAATTTTGGGTCTTCAATGCTCTTCAACTTTGTATTTGTTTGGCTTTTTAACTATTTTGATCTGAGCGTCACTGATGAGTCTTATGTAAACAAAACGCGCGTCTGGCGTATAAAATTATAATCCTGGTACTTTTGATAACTATTATTATAACCCACGTAACGAAGTTGCGGAGGGTATACTGTTTTTGACCCGTCCGTCCGTCAGTCCTGTTCTTGTTATCGCAACTTCTCTGAAACCACACCACATAATTTAATGAAATCTTTTTTAGATAATAAGGATATACTGTGTAGATGTGCATATCATATCGACAGGAAATTATGATTCAATTTTATTCCCAGGAGTTACGCCCCTTTGAACTTATTTGCCCCAATATGCTACTGCAACAGTTTGTCATCGCAGTTCCTCTGAAACCTCTCGACAGAATTTCATGAAACTTTGTAGATAAGGACATACTATGTAGATGTGCTTATCGACAGGAAATTATAAATCAATTTTATTTCTAGGAGTTAAGCCCCTTTGAATTTATTTGCTTCAATATACTACTGCAGCAGTTTGTCATCGCAACTTCTCAGAAACAACACAACAGAATTTCATGAACCTTTGTAGATAATGAGGACATACATTGTACTATGTAGATGTGCATATCGACATTGGCAAAGGACAAATAACATTACTCTTAAAAAAACAAATTGAATCATAATTTCCTGTCGATATGCACATCTACATAGTACAATGTATGTCCTCATTATCTACAAAGGTTCATGAAATTCTGTTGTGTTGTTTCTGAGAAGTTGCGATGACAAACTGCTGCAGTAGTATATTGAAGCAAATAAATTCAAAGGGGCTTAACTCCTAGAAATAAAATTGATTTATAATTTCCTGTCGATAAGCACATCTACATAGTATGTCCTTATCTACAAAGTTTCATGAAATTCTGTCGAGAGGTTTCAGAGGAACTGCGATGACAAACTGTTGCAGTAGCATATTGGGGCAAATAAGTTCAAAGGGGCGTAACTCCTGGGAATAAAATTGAATCATAATTTCCTGTCGATATGATATGCACATCTACACAGTATATCCTTATTATCTAAAAAAGATTTCATTAAATTATGTGGTGTGGTTTCAGAGAAGTTGCGATAACAAGAACAGGACTGACGGACGGACGGGTCAAAAACAGTATACCCTCCGCAACTTCGTTACGTGGGTTATAATAATAGTTATCAAAAGTACCAGGATTATAATTTTATACGCCAGACGCGCGTTTTGTTTACATAAGACTCATCAGTGACGCTCAGATCAAAATAGTTAAAAAGCCAAACAAATACAAAGTTGAAGAGCATTGAAGACCCAAAATTCCAAAAAGGTGTGCCAAATACGGCTAAGGTAATCTACTGCTGGGGTAAGAAAATCCTTGAGCAAATAGTTTAAAATTTAGTATTACATGTATAACAATTTGTGGTTTATTTACATTTGAAAAATAATTTCTAAAATATTCTGTTGCACGATATATGTTTTCCGTATTTTAAATTTTAAAAGTCCTAAGTGTATTGCAATATGGATTTACAAAAGTTAATCGATCTTTTAAAAAAATATCAAACCTAAAAAAAAACTTGACAAGTAAGATAAAAAAAAAAGTCAAGTATAATTCAAGTATTCTTTAATATAAGGAGATATTTAAAGGTTTGTTCTATGTTTGTTGATTGAAATTGGGAAGACTTTGATAAACGGTACACATTGTAAGTACGGCACTTATAAAATTATAACTACGATACAAAACTGCTGGCAATATTATTGTCTGCTAAAAAATATACCATACGGTAAAGTCGGCTATTAAAGGCATTGAGTTTATTTTCATCTAAACGCTATATGAAGGTATATGGCTATCATTCCAAACCATTTAACTGACATGTTATTTACAAATAGAAAGTATCGAGCATTTAAGTTCACCATAAGTCTGTTGATAAATGATTCTTTAAGAATCAAAAATTGTTTGCAATTATCTTAACAGAAGATAGGCGAATCAGGTAGTTCATTGGTCTGAATGGAAACAAGGAAGTTAACTCCATTTCACGGTCCAGTGAACAAAGATATTGATTTAAATGGTGTTTGTCAAGAGAAAATAATATCATGAAACAGAAGTCATCGAGAAATTAGCCTAATACTAAAGAGCCTTAATGAGCGCGTTCACATAACCCACGCCCCCACATTGGCAAAGGACAACTAACATTACTCTTAAAAAAACAAATTGAATCATAATTTTCTGTCGATATGCACATCTACATAGTACAATTTATGTCCTCATTATCTACAAAGGTTCATGAAATTCTGTTGTGTTGTTTCTGAGAAGTTGCGATGACAAACTGCTGCAGTAGTATATTGAAGCAAATAAATTCAAAGGGGCTTAACTCCTAGAAATAAAATTGATTTATAATTACCTGTCGATATGCACATCTACATAGTATGTTCTTATCTACAAAGTTTCATGAACTTCTGTTGAGAGGTTTCAGAGGAACTGCGATGACAAACTGTTGCAATACGAGGGTGTTTAATTATTCTATTACATGGCTGAGCGGGTGACCAAAAACTGATGGTGATTTCAGGTGCTCAAGAAGGGTAAGCACATCCTGCTCCAAATATGGCACCCGTTTAAAGTTACTACCAACAGTACAAGTTCTGATTTGTATCTGGACCTTAACTATCATCGATTTTGACTTGGATGTCGTGGTATTCTCTGATTTGGGTTTACTATTTATGATAGATTGACAGGTTTTGGAGATTAATATATAATTACTTTTTGAATCTCGTTCTCTCAAATAATACACACTTGTTTTCTATCTTAGTTTATGTTAAATAAAGCCAACAGTAGTATACCGCTGTTCAAAACTCATAAATCCATGGACAAAAAACAAAATCGGGGTAACAAACTAAAACCGAGGGAAACGCATTAAATATAAGAGGAGAACAACGACATAACACCGAAACGTAACACACACAGAAACGGACCAAGCATCAGACAAAACACCACGAGAATAACAAATATAACATGAAAACCAAATACATGAATTTGGGATAGACAAATAGCAAGATATTCACCAGATGAATGCTATGATATAAGAGAGTATTTACAGAATTGAACGTCCAAGTCGTAATAAAGATTTTGAAGATTAATATATATATAATTTAAAAATTAAAGTGCCTTTATAATCCTTACTTTGAGTAGTCAAATATTGCAGTGTACAAAAACACAACTCAAGTAACAATCTCAAGCTTCTGTTATATGAGTATTACTTTGTAATTCAACCTTCAAAGCACGTAAATTCATTTCATGTTAACCTCTCGGTGTCAAATGAAAGTTAACTACCTTAATAATATAGGCAATTATAGATTTATTACCTGCATATTTTGAGAGTTGGACTGTAAAGGATAAAACATTTTAATCTTTATTACGACTTAGACGTCCAATTCGGTAAATACTCTCTTATATCAGTCAAATTTGAAGTTTTAATGAAGGATATACTTTTCAAAAGGCAATGTGATGGATTTTGTCAATACGATTACAGTGAGAAAACTGTAGTAACGTGACTTTTCAAGCCATTCGGGTTACAAAATCAAGTAGATGTACTTAAGGTGTTTACATTGATTAAAATATATGTTGATATCCCAACTTTTAATTGGTTCTTTGATAATATTATGTCTTTCCACCTTTACGTGCAATATAAGCTGGAGGTTTGGCTAGCTATAAAACCAGGTTCAGCCTACTATTTTTTCCCAAAAGTATCCTGTACAAAGTCGGGAATTTGGCAATTGTTTTCAAAGAGTCCGTTTCCATATACGTTGGTGTTTGTTGTGTTGCACTTCGGTGTTCATGTTTTCCTTTGTTTACCTCTTATAGTTGATGTGTTTTCCCCTGTTTTTGTATGTCACCCTGATATGTTTTCTCTCAATCACCTAATGACTTTTGAACAGCGATGTGATATTGTTCCATCTATTTTCACCTTGGCTAATCTGATGTACATGTTATATTAGGATGCATCAATATAACATGTTTAAATGCTTTCGGTTCTTGTATTTCAAATTCACTTCATTCTTCATTTGTTAGAAAGACAGTTAAGAAAATTAAAGCGACAGAGATCAGGTGTCTGAAACATCAATGTGTAAGAAAAGACGTCCAATATCAATGTTTACTGAATATTTCTCCTCAAATAAGGCATTGTAGTCCTTTAACGGAATTTGATGAGACTGTCATACAAGTGAGAGGTTTAGCGCTATAAAACTAGGTATCCACCATTTTCTTAATCTAAAAATGTCGGTACCAAGTCAGGAATATGACAGTTTTTGTCCATTAGATTGATGTGTTTTTATCATTTGATTTTGCCATTTGATTAGGCACTTTCCGTTTTGAATTTTCCTCTGAGTTCAGTATTATTGTGATTTTATGAGAGGACTTTACAATGTTTGTATATTCTGGTATTACAATGTATAGATATGTTTATTTTAGTTTTCTGAAATCATTTGTGTTTGTTGTATGATGATATATTAGTAGAATATGATTTGTTCCAAGAATGACCATTCACAACATTTGATTATTTACTGATTTATTTAGGGTTTGTTTTAAAAGTTTGATTGACAGATAGTTTATGCATTTTCATGCAGGTAAAAATTACCTTGAACGTAATTAGATGTTGTTTTTTTTTTACATCGAACATGTTAATCATTCACCTGAATTTCGTACAATGTAATTCTATTTTGGTATAGACTTAAGCTATAGACTTTCACAAGTGTGTCTATCACTTTAATATATTTGTTCTGAGATTTCAATTGACATGTTTATGCTCTCCGAAATATGCACATAATCTCCAACATTTAGAAAACGAGTGTTATATATATAGCTAATTGGTTGTGACCGATAATTTTATTTAAAAAAAGGCAAAAATTTATATGTTTTTGATAGCTTCATTGAGCTATTACTCTAGACCAATAATTTCTCCACATTATAATAATCGACCAAATCTAGATTCTAACAATAAATATTGTAAAAGTATAAAAAATAAAATTCGTCACCCTTCACACAAGTATACTAAGTATCCTATTTCAAACTTTGTAACGCTTGTTGGCGTGCTGTTTGAACAAACATTCGATATTCCAATTGACAACCAATTATGCATCTCTGCTTCCGATATTAAACAAATTCCATTATACTTAAGCACCAAGTTCCAGTTTACAAATGATGTCCCTCACTATTAATTCTATTTTTGGTGACAACCTATATAGAACGCATCTTTCTTATGGAACTTGGGATAAAGGAGCCAACTTATACAATTTAGTCTTATATATTGACTAAGAGCAAGAAATTGACAACTTTGGTCAGTTGAGGATAAAGTCTCCAACAAAAGTGACAAGTTCAGGTTCCTAATTGTGAAGTTTCTATTTATATGTCGCAACATTCAAGCAGCGCTTGAATATGTAGTATTTATCTCTCAGTTAATACAACATTCCAGAGCTTGCATTTCCTATCATATCCGTTTCTAGCTATTAAGCATAGAGCTCTGAGTTGATAAGTTGAACTTATCCTTTCGTAAATTTGCAAGACGCTATCCCTTTTTTTTAAAAAACTTTATTGAATATCTGAGAGTTGTGGACCAGGATCTGCCTACTCTCCCCAATATACCACGTTTGACTACTGTAGTTTTGTGTTAAAGGGTTTTATATAATTGCTTTAGTTTTAGGTGTAGTTCGATGTGATTTTTAATTGTTCAATATAAGTATTGCTATATTGGTATCAGTCTTTTACGATATTGGTCTGGAAGAAAAAATCCTAATCTAAAAATTCTCATTCTGTAGCTTTTCAATTCAGATATTTAACATGGTTGTTTCATATAACGTATTCCTGTATTTTATATGTATTTTATATGTGAAACACTACGTTTACATGTGAAGGACCTACTCAACTTCGGCCGACATTTGCATCCACTTATGAGTTTAAATATTCTTTAGTATTTTCTTGTTTGACTTCACTTTTTTAGTCATTTAGTAATTTAGATTTTAACCAATCAATGTTTAATGAACCTTCAAATTTTCAAAGATAAACCCTTTTCAATAGATGTTACAGTGTTTTCTTATGTTCTGTATTCACCCATTTGTCTAATGTAAGAAAGGATTGAGACGTCAAAACTATTCTCTTTGTGACTCTCTTTTTTTCCTAAAGCCATAAAAGTTGTAGATTTTGATATTAATACCAGCTGAAGCGGAATTTCTTGAGTCACTTCCATAAATGTGATAGAACTAATAAAGCCGTTGATTATCTCTTTCACGTGTTTTATTTGTTTCATTTTCTGTCACATAAGGTATTATAAACTCGTTTATACTGTTTGAGTTTCTCTAAGATGATAGCGACCTGTGATTGTTCACATTAATGGGCTTACTTCTGGTGATCTTAATGAATATGTTTTTTTTTTTTTTTTTAACTCTGAATGGAAATCAACAAAAGGAAAACAAAAAAATGGAGAACTGGATAAATTACCAGTTATACTGGCAAAACATCAATATATTTAAGCCGTTTTATTATAGTATTTCAGACTTGAACAAACCACGTATTATAAAGTTTATAAAAAACAACATTGATTTTGCGATTCAATTCGAATCAAAAAAGGGATTTAGAATAACAAAAGAAAGAGAAAGGCGTTTAGATAAACCCTGTCAGTAGATAAACAAATAAACCATAACTTGGCGACAAACGTAATGATTTAAATATCCATGTACCTAATTTTCTTTTGTGAAATATGTTTTGCAGTAGTCTGCGTACACTGGTCTATATCCAATTACCGTCCAAAATTTACTATTCGGTCTGCTTTTTGGGTGATATATTTTGATGTGGCTTTGTACTTTTGCGTTCCGTCATTGTGTTGTTGGTAGTAGCCTATTTTTAGCTCACCTGGCCCAAAGGGCCAAGTGAGCTTTTCTCATCACTTTGCGTCAGGCGTCCGTCGTCGTCCGTCGTCGTTAACTTTTACAAAAATCTTTTCCTCTGAAACTACTGGTCCAAATTTAATCAAACTTGGCCACAATCATCATTGGGGTATCTAGTATATAAATTGTGTCCGGTGATCCGGTCAACCAACCAAGATGGCCGCCATGGCTAAAAATAGAACATAGGGGTAAAATGCAGTTTTTGGCTCATAACTCAAAAACCAAAGCATTTAGAGCAAATCTGACATGGAATTAAATTGTTTATCAGGTCAAAATCTATCTGCCCTTAAAATTCAGATGAATCTAACAACTGTTGTTTGGTTGCTGCCCCTGAATTGGTAATAATAAGAACATTTTGCTGTTTTTGGTTATTATCTTGAATAATATTATAGATAGAGATGACCAGTAAACAGCAATAATGCTCAGCAAAGTAAGATTTACAAATAAGTAAACACGACCGATATGGTCAGTCGACCTCTTTAGGAGTTACTGCCCTTTATAGTCAATTTTTAACATTTTTCATAAATTTTTGTAGATTTTTCGAAAATATTTTCCACTGTAATTACTGGGCCAAGTTCATTATAGATTATAACTGTAGCAACAAGAATTTTCAGTAAAGTAAGATGTACAAACACATCACCATCATCAAAACACAATTTTGTTATGAATTTATCTGTGTCCATTGTTTAATATGCACATAGACCAAGGTGAGCGACACAGGCTCTTGAGAGCCTCTAGTTTTGCTTCGTCCGTGTGACTTTTTGTGTTTCTTTGATACAATTGATGTGGCTCTTTTCTTATCATCCCGCTACTGTGATATTGTTTTATTATAATTCTTGTAGTCTTGTCTGAATAACAAATATGAAGCTTGGAAATGGAAAGCCTTCGGATGTTGTCTGCTCTATGATCGGGTTGTTGTCGCTTTGACACATTACCCATTTCCTTTCTGAATTTTATTTCATATTTGATAAAGCTTTGTCTATATGCCCTTTTTTGTTTCTTTTATACACACTAATCATATAGACAAGCGGCAAGAAGGAAGGGTAAATACCTAATTTGATACGTTTTCTTTTTTGATTTTGCAATGTGATTATTGACTTTCCGAATTGATATTCCTCTAAGTTCAGTATTTTTGTGATTTTACTTTTTACATCCTGCAGAAGATACATATGCTTAAAAGAATTATAGACTATGTTCTTTAATACTTTAAACGACAAAACTAGTTTATATCTCTATCTGTGTGACGTTTACATTCTGACGTCAAACGCACAATTCTACGCCAGAGTCAATGTTAAAGCAATGAATAAAAAAAATAAATGTGATATATGCCTTTTTTCGCTTCTTCGTTTAATATTTGTTTTTTTTTTAATAGTGATAAGATACTTGTTGTACTTGTACAACCTCTCATTATGTTAATGTTTATGATATTCTCGTAGTATTGTCTTTTCTTTTAGCTCATGTACTTCGATACATTAAGCGTGGCTCTGTACTAATACATCTCTTTATTGTGCTATTGTAAAACCTGATTGTATGCTTGTAGTTCAATTTTGCTATGTGATTCGTCTTTATGCCTTTTTATGTTTCTTTGCAAAATATAGGACGTGGCTCTGTACTTGTACATCCCGTCATTATGTTATTTTACTATAGTAATTTTGTGTATTTTTGTCTTTCATTTTTGCTATAATGCATTTCATGTCTATGCAAATTTAGGCTATCTGCCGATTATACTGTTAATTGTTGTTCTGTACGTTTGTACGTCCTTTCTCTTTGACAGGAGTCAGAAATGGTCAGTATGGGTTGTTGTTTTGTCATTCCTATCGATTTTGTTTTATATTTTATTATAATAATCTTGTAAAAATTCCGTGCGATATTAGATACAATTAAAACTTCCAAGATGTAGTTGATCCACTTGTAACTTATTGGTTAAATTTTGACTTCCTAGTTACCAAAATATATTAACCAATTATTGATAAGCATAACAATTCTTCCTTTTTGACTATTTTATTTGCGCAAGAGAGCAAAATAAAACACTTTCGTTGCATTAACGTTTTTACCTTATATAATCACTGATCTATGAGTGGTTAATGTTGTTTTTAAATTACATTGAGTTAAAATCCAAGGCAAAAATTGAACACGCTTTAGTATAAACGTTATATAAACAATGGTAGGAAGTGCAATGCATTTTGGACTTTTTATCTTGTTTTTGCTCTCTTTTTGTCTCGAATCAAGGTAAGTTATGTTATGTACAACTGAATTTGAATAAGCAGAGGATGTGATATGCCAAAAAAATTACTAGTACCAGTAACAGTACTTATTAATCCATATTGCTATGGCTGTCATTCGGTTAGCAAAAAATTAAATCCTGAAAGGATAAGTAACGGTGTTCAAGTATTGCAAATTTATTGTGAAATATCTGGTTTTGTTCCGAGAGTTAAATTTTATCGAGAAGATGCATGCATTAATATCAGTATTCAATGTATTTCAATAATGGGAAAAAATATAAATGCATATCAACATTGTTCAATATTATTATCGGTATCAGAGAGAAATTAAAGTTTAAACATTCACTGTGTTTACAAAACTTCAAAAATAACTTTACTTGTCAACATTATAATGGCATATACAGTGTTTAAAAACATTATCTGTTTTTTATAGTACAAGGTTAAATGACAAAAGTACCGAAAGTCGAGAAACCACTTTGAAAACATCCTTTGGAGTACTCAAATAATTTTGTAACTTATGGAAATATTTCATTATATACGGCATTCTTAAAGAATGAACTAGTTAATGCTACACAATGACAACCAATTGATGAGAGGTATGCATAGTATGATTGTTTGACGTAAATTTTACATTGAGGTTCTGCAAAAAGAAATCACCAATTCCCCAACATTCCAACTGACTCCATTTTCAGAAAACGACATCTGTAACAAACATAAACTTTTAGCTACCGCTTTACAAGCAGAACCTATTACAACGAAAGTCCAAACTATGTATTGCCTTCCGAAGCTACACAAAACACCGTACAAATATAGATTTATTTCGTCTTCAAGCCATTGTTCCACTACTAAATTATATATTCTTCTTACCAGTACAATCAAAAACCTGATAATAAATTGTTCAAATAAGGCCTCCAAAAATAGTGTAATTAATTACTTTTTGGGTGTCAAGAACTCGTTGGAAGTACTTGATAAATTGCATGCTTATATTGGTGATTTTGAATTTGTTCAAGTTTTGAATTTTCTACCCTATATGCCACATTGCCTCACACATTCTCATTAAGAAAAAAATCACACACCTTATTAAATGGGCATTTAATAAGTCAGAATGTGAATGTATATGTTCAAACTCTTTCAGGTCATTTTTTTAGAAGCAATAAACAAAAACACTATGTCAATTGGACATGCTTTGATACTATATCTGCCCTTGAATTTTTACAAGATAACATTTTTGTTCGCTTTGGAAATTCCATATATCGTCAGGTTATCGGAATTACTAACTGTAAATAAAGCTAATACTCACAATGATCACTGAACTTTCCTCGATCTTGATATCTATATATTAACGGAAAGACGTTCCCTTGTCAACATCTTACGGCGTTTATATATCTCAACTTGTACGATTCGCTCGTGTATGTAACAATGTTTAAGATTTTAACAAGAGAAATTTATGTATTCCTGAAAAATTATTACACCAGGGTTTTCGATATCACAAACTAGTCAAACAATTTACTAAATTTTATCATCGGTATAAGGAAATCATTCGTACATATAGCTAAATATGTTATGATGTTATGATGGTATGATATTAGACCCCTACCGGGAAGGATTGTCCTTGATATTCATATGATGAAGACATTATCTTTCAATCAGTTTAATTGACGTCTGGAGCTGGCATGTCAGTTAACTGCTAGTAGTCTATTGTTATTTATGTATTAATGTCATTTTGTTTATTTCTTTTGTTACATCTTCTGACAGCAGACTCGGACTTCTCGGACTGTATTTTAATGTGCGTATTGTTACGCGTTTTCTTTTCTACATTGGCTAGAGGTATAGGGGGAGAGTTGATATCTCATAAACATGTTCAACTCCGCCACATTTTTGCGCCTGTCCCAAGTCAGGACCCTCTGGCCTTTGTTAGTCTTGTATTGTTTATAATTTTAGTTTCTTGTGTACAATTTGGAGTTAAGTATGGTGTTCATTATCACTTAACTAGTAAATATATTTGTTTGGGGGCCAGCTGAAGGACGCCTCCGGGTGCGGTAATTTCTTGCTGCATCGAAGACCTGTTGGTGACCTTCTGCTGTTGCATTTGGTTGTTTTATGGTCGGGGTTTTGTATCTTTGACACATTCCCCATTTCCATTCTCAATATTATTCGTGTTTTTTCATAACCAACGTCTTAATGTATCTAGCAAAATGTCAATACTGATAAAGAACTTTTCTGTGTTTCGAACCATTTATTTTGGTTATTTTTTAATGGCTTTATCCATAACTTTAAGTATCAAACAAAAAATAACAACTGTTGTCTAAACCAGGAGATGGAAAGACCCTAGGCTGGTTTCCGATCGCAATATTAAGTATGTTACACATATACCAATATAACGGATAAATATGTTCGCCTATACATATGGGACTTTCAGTTTCAGTCATGCACCAGTTTTCTACACCAAGGATTTGTACTAACTATACAAATCCTTGTCTACACCCATAGTAAATTTTCAGGTACAAAAGTGACCATATGTGTAAATTCCCTCTGATGAACAGTTGATCTTCATTCATTTGTGTTAGTACAATATGGACATTTCCCCACATAAACATGTCATAAGATATAATTCTGCTTCAAAACTTCAACACTTACATTGTAGCCCGCCGTCATACAGTTATTGTTAAAATATGCGTATGATTCAGCCAAACACATTTGAGTTTGTTCTTCTTTCTTTCTTGTCCAATACTTATCTACTACTATTAAGTCTTACACGGTATAATTTATAGGTTGACATTGGCCTGACCAACATAACAAGTCCTTCTCGTATGATAAGGTGAATGTGCTTGGATTAAATTGTTTGCACATTTTTTGTCTGTGTTCCAATTTAAATCAGTAATGTATTAAATCAAAGAAAATACTTTTTTGCAGAAATGTGCAAAGTCATTTTGTTATTTTCTGTCTCATAAGACCAAACTTTAGAGCTTTTGTTAACTTGAGCCCATTTATGTTTGACTACATGGATACGCGCATGCCATGTAATCTAGATATTACATTGAATATCAATAAATTTACTATGAACTACAACAACAGACAGGACTATACCCATTTACAATATAGAATACTAAAAAAAAATCAAAAAAATCTACGACTTGTTAGATTTCCGGTGATGATCTGCTACAATAAAGTGTTCCTTTTTAACCGTATAATTATCATATGGAACAAAGTTTTTTTTTATATTGGGCTTGTTTTTGATATGAAAAAATGTTTACAATTCAATGTACATGTATAGCATTTGTTCAAGTAAATGTTGTTATAAGTTACATGTTTTGTCACAAATAAAACCTTTAATGATCTGTAAAATGTTCATCACTCGATATCGTGTTTATAAGTGTAATAACTTCATATTACTCGTGTGAAAAAATTTCAATTTCTACTTTGTAATTTCCATTTATAGAAATAATGTGTAAGCAAAGATGCTCTTATATTCGAAAGCAGTAATTTTATTTCCAACGTTTTGAATCTTGTCAGCTTTCAAAGTCTAACAAACAAGTGAAAATATTTTGCAATACAAATCAACATAAGTTACAATTTATGACTAAAATTAGCAAGGACCCATCGAAACAACATTTGATACAAAAATTAAACAATACTTTGAGATATTTGGAAGATATACTGGCACTCAATAATGATGACTTCAGTATGTATGTAACACACCCAAACGTGTGGCATGACACGGGTTATGTTCTTCTCATATATTTTATGATAGTATGATACTAAACCCCTAAAGGGAGGGATTGTGCCTGATATTCATATGATGAAGACATAACCTTTCAATCAGTTTAATTGAGGTCTGGGGCTGGCATGTCAGTTAACTGCTAGTAGTCTGTTGTTATTTATGTATTATTGTCATTTTATTTATTTTCTTTTGTTACATCTTCTGATATCGGACTTGGACTTTACTTGAACTGAATTTAAATGTGGTTATTGTTATGCGTTTACTTTTCTACATTGGCTAGATGTATATGGGGAGGGTTGAGATCACATACACATGTTTAACATCTGCCGCAATTTTGCGCCTGTCCCACGTCAGGAGCCTCTGGCCTTTGTTGATTTTTAATTTTAGTTTCATGTGTATAATTCGGAGTTTAGTATGACGTCCATTATCACTGTACTAGTATACATATTTTAAGGGGCCAGCTGAAGGACGCCTACGGATGCGGGAGTTTCTCGCTACATTGAGGACCCATTGGTGGCTTTCGGCTGTTGTCTGCTCTATGTTTGGGTTGTTGTCGCTATGACATATTCCCATTTCCTTTCTCAATTTTATAACAACGTATGGTTGTTATCAATAATTTTTGTTTCTAATTGCTTCAATTATTCAATCGATTTGGGTTTTTTTATTTCTGCCGAAAGCTATAATCCACGAATTTTAAACACCACAAACATGTAAACCACGCAAAATTGATACCAAAGAATTAAAGTACTTTCACAGTATGATAGTATTAGTTACATAGTGTGCTAGTGACCTAATACGGTATATATGGGGTCAGTAAATTCATATACTGACCCCATAAATACCGTATTACGTCACTAGCACACTATGTAACGAATTTATCTTGCCGACCATCTGAACGTGTGAAATTAAGACTAGTGATTCTCTAAAATGAGCAAGTCTTCAATACTGTTAGTTTTCAGAAGAAAACTTCCATTAATCCTACAAAAACAGATGCCAACAATAACGACTTGTAAGGTTTAAATGTGTTTTATGAATTTATTTCAATCTAAATCATCAATTTCTTCGTCTGTTGGAACTTTTAAGATTTTTTCTTAGTACCGATTTGTTTTTATAAAGGGACATACCACCATTACTTACCGTGTATGAAATATGCCCCGCCCCCTTCTTACCTAATATGGAATATAAAGGGACGTAACTCCAGTACTAACCGTGTATGAGATAAGCCCCGCCTCCCTACTAACCTAATATCAAATATTCACGGTTTGCACGCGGACGCTTTTAACCAATCATATTCCCGGAAATGTATAGGAGGTAAGATAAAACTTAATACATCAAGACAACGCTATCGGAAAATATGCATGACAAAAAAACAACATAAAACAAAAATAGAAATAAATGAGAAAACTTCATTATGTTATTTTTCTTCAATGTGGTTTACCGATAAATATATAAAATATAGTAAATTGTATAATTTGACGTATTGTAACACAACAGACTGTTAATATTTTCAGCCCCGATGATAAATACTAGATGACGCTTTTACATTTCGTAGTTAAACATCTTAATTTAACGTAATGATTGTATAGCTGTTGTGAAAAAATAAGATTCAGTTAGACGACCTGCCTTAATTGTGCTCGACCCAATCGTTGATGAAAAAACAATGTTTGCAGGCAACATATTGCTTTAACTGGAAAGATGATTTTGATTTTGATTCAATAATGTTTAAATCATGTCCTAGCTTGACAATACAACCCGAGACAAAACAACTGATTGAATCGAACTATCTATTTACGGGTTGACACAGGATGTGTCGACAGGGTAAGAGTCTCGTCATGCTTTGACATACCAGCGATTTCTATTTTTAAGAGTATGTAGGTTAAAACAAACATAAATTTGCATGCACTAGACTATACGATATATGAGACCGACTGCTCCATCTTTTTCTTATTTCATTCAAATACAGAAATAATCAAACACTAGATTTTGTCTTGTCAGGTGCGATGATTTTTTTCTTTAATCGAGCATTGCAATATCAATTGATTACATTATTATTTATTGTTAATTAAAGTCCACACAAATATAGAAATAAATGAAAACATAATATCTACTAATTTTCATTTCTTCGTACTACATTTGTATGAACGTCAAGATTATTCTCCTTACATCTGTACAGGGAAGTTTTAGCTAGCTCTAATTGTATAGTTTTATTGTTGATATTCACCCCAATTTGTATCTAGTGTTAAATTATGTATTTATATGACAGAACTTTCTTGGTAATTCTTATTATTGGAAGAATTTTATACACATAAGTAGTATACCTAAAACGCCAAAGTTATTTTTCATTTACCTGTAGATATTATTAAAACCGCTTTTTTTCAAAAATGATTATTTTTGAAGGGTTAGATATTTCGCGGTGGTGTCTTGCCATGGCTTTGTTTGGACTTGTTTGTTTGCTTTTTGGCTTTTAATGTTTGTCCCTAATATTTTATTAAATTTGCATTTGCATTCAGGTATCGGAGATCAAATTTATTCGTTCATAATGTGTTAATTTACGTTTTTGGATTGAGTTAAGTCTTCCAATTGATATTTTATCGTGTGTTTTTTTTATGTTGTGATGTTATGCTATTGTTTCAGAAAAAGGGAGAAGGTTTGGTAAAATTAAAACATTTAATCCAGCTTCAAATGTTTGCATCAGTACTATGTCAGGAATCTGATGCACAGTAGTTGTCGTTTGTTTATGTAATTTATACGTGTTTCTCGTTTCTCGTTTTTTTTATATAGATTAGACCGTTGGTTTTCCCGTTTGAATGGTTTTACACTAGTAATTTTGGGGCCCTTTATAGCTTGTTGTTCGGTGGGAGCCAATGATTCGTGTTGAAGGCCGTTCATTGACCTATAATGGTTTACTTTCATTAATTGTTATTTGGATGGAGAGTTGTCTCATTGGCACTCACACCACATCTTCCTATATCTATACACTCAACAATCTAGAAAAGAAAAACACATTATGTAACAAAAAGGAGTCCGTACGGCTATACCAAGTCAGCAATACGGTAGCTGTTGTCCATTCGTTTGATTTGCTTAGGGATTTTACAGTTAAAATTTCCCCCGGAGTTCAGTATTTTTGTTATTTTACTTTTACCATTATATTGATATTATAATAGAATAATCATACGATGAAATAAATCCGCTAGGTACATACATACAAATAGCACTTATATTTTAGCATTGCACAAGGTCATGCCAATATCTGAAATATTGTAACGTCTTTACACTAATTTTTGTCATGTAAAACATGATTTATTGAACTAGCTGTTATTTGTTTAGATATTTTGTTCAGGAGCTGTGGATACTCTTATATTTAATAAGATAGGTACTTTATGTCTGTCGTCTTTTGCAGGTATTGCAGCCTTTTTGGGGTTTGAGCCAGAATAATGAGTAAAGTCAACTCCAACTAAAATGTCGTTTTAAGATGTAATGTTAAACAACTGATTATGCTAAGAGAGGGTCGAGTGAATATGCGCATGTCTCACCCGACACTCATTTTGATTTCTTCAATTGTTATATAATTAAGGAGGATTTTTGTTCTCTTTTAAAATTGTTTCATCTTTTTTCACGTTGGGGCCTTTCATAGCTGACTAGACAAAATGGGTTATGATCATTGGCGAACAACGTTCGGTGACATATAATTGCTTGCATTAATATCAGTTGATTGTCTTACAAGCAATTATTTATGTACTACATCTTTTTATTTTTGTATCAGTCAAACTTGAAACGATTTGGAATAGCATACATACTTTAAAATAACAGACCAAGTTTTAGAAGGAATCCACATTAATAATATTTGATACACGTTCGTGAGTAACAGCTTTACCTATTTGGTTACCGTGGCGTGCTAGTATGCTAGTATATATAATGCTTGTCCCGAGTCAAGAATATGATAGTTGTCATCCATTCGATTGATGTTTAAAATGCATTGGTTTTGCCATTTAATTAGGAACTTTCTATTTTGAATTAGCTTCAGAGTTTGGTAATTTTGTGATATTACGATATGCGTGATAAGTGGGTTCTTCCTAGTGTTATGAAAAAAACAGAATAAGAAGAGTTTAAAGACGTTCTAACACCGCATGGCTTTAGGTTTGTCGCCAAATAACATTTTGACATCATGCAATTATTTTTATTAATAATGTGACATTATTCTTTAAATTAGGATACATTATTTTGTAATGGGTGGCAAATTTACATTCACGTGTAAAACGAATATTACTAGAGGTTGGATGTTTTAAAACAGTCAACATCAAATAACTTCTTATGTGATTGAAAAGAAAATGTTAAAGAAACATTGTTTATTATATCGATTTGCAAATCTGATTGACATTATGATCCTCCATTTTTAAATCATATAAATTTGAAAGAATATTTCTTTTACATATTAAAAAGCTAATACATCATCTTTTTAACATTTGTAAGTATCAAGGATGACTAGTTTTCAAATTTCTCTTTTAATGCTTATTGATAAAGAAGCATGTTATACAGGAACTACAATAGAGTACAATGCATTAATTCAACTTGGGCTTAAAACATAGATTATTTTGAACTTTTAAACTAATTTGTATTTCAAAATGAATCAAGTGTCTACACGAAATAAAAATTAATTTAACATACAAAACTTTGTATATGAAACTTTACAACATTAAACATTTGGGTTTAACAACTTTACATGCTACTTTAGTAAAACTCGCATTTTAAAGGGGAGGGTATAAATTGCAACAGAGGAATCGTATTACTGTATTTACTTATGTTTACTACCATTATTGAATACGCAAACACACATACATAATAGGAAAATGAAATAAATGTTTTTTTCGATTTTATCAATTTTTATGTCTAGCTATTCACGAATAACATATTGTGAAATAATCCAATTGCCAAAACTTCTTATATTTTTATTGACATATCTGTAAGAAGACCTATTGATTTTGTTTTGTTTTATTTTGTTCTTCCGTCTTTTTTGTTCTTCCGTCTTTTTTGCTTCTGAATTATTGATGTAGTTGCCCCACTTGTCAATAAGACTTTTTATACATGATGTCGAACAGTTATTGCAATTTTAGAATTATTCCTAATGAGAAAGATCATTTTCCAAAATGAGAGTGATCTCGCCGTATACTGTTTGCTTGTAATCGCTTCATCAGAGAGAATAGAAGCTATCGCCTAAATGTTTTCTACAAATCTTCATTCGTTTAGGTTGATCTATGTTTATTAACATCTTATACTGTAGGAGTTATTTCTCTTTTTGAGTTTGATATAAGTGGTATGTTCTTGTTACTTATAAACTGTAAATGTATTGTAAAAAGTAAAAACACAAAAACACTGAACTCCGAGGAAAATTCAAAAGGGAAAGTTCAAAATCAAAAGACAAAATCAAAAGTCCAAACACATCAAACGAATGGATAACAACTGTCATATTCCTGACTTGGTACAGGCATTTGCTAATGTACAAAATGGTGGATTGAACCTGGTTTTATAGCTAGCTACACCTCTCACTTGTATGACAGTCGCATCAAATTTCATAACATTGTCAACGATTCACAGACGATTCACAACGACACATTGGTAATATTTGAGCTCGATGTACATAGAATGTGAACTGTTTACATTTCCATTTTTAATAGACGTGATTCTCACCTTATTCTGCATACTTCAAATCTGCATCTAAAGTTTAAATACAATTTTACATATATATTTATATGTTTTTACTTTCATTTAACAAATAGTGGAAGTGTGTGCTACCGTAGAGAATATTACAAGAAAAAGGATCAAACTGGCTGTTGGCTATTTGGATGGTGGAGGTGTTCAAAATATAAGTGAGCATTTAAGAACAATAATTAATAAAGTGATGGAGAATACTTGCTCCCTATCTGGTAATGTAGTTAAACTACAATTTACAAGATTCCAGTGACATAATTTTGAAGACCTGCTTCTCTGAATTCATTTTTTTGTAATTGGGCTAGACTTATTCACTCATTTATTTAAAGGATCAAGGACACAATTTAAAACATACTATTTTACCTTATTCAGCATATTTTATACATCCAAGGATAACTGGAATTACCAAAAAATATGCGGTATATAGATGCAAGGCTTTTTTTATTGAACAGACATACGTGTATGATAGTATATTAAGCTTAACATAACTATTGATTTTCTAATTAATTTAATCTTAAATTTGTTAGGGTTTTATAAAGTACAAGAGTAAAGATTAAAAATACAAAAAATATTTTAACTATATGGCTACGAGTACTAAATACTGTACAATAAAGTAAAAAAATATCGGATAAAATTTGCTTGAGATTATTACTGTGTTTATTGAAGACGTTTCCAATTAATGAAACAATGAATTGGATATCAAACATATAGGCAATAATTTATAACTGGCCTCTTTCCTACAAAAGCGTCATGACACATCTTCCATAGGCACAACATAACTTATTAATATATAACCTACATTTTGTTTTAAAATTCAAGTCAACTTACATAACTTATGTTACTAATCAACTACCTCTGTATTTAAGATCAGTATCAAGATCCCGATATGCATGCTGCTCAGGATGGGTTTCTGAGTCAACCGGTTGCAATTATGGTAAGACTTTCATCAATGTGTACGATTTTGTACCATGCATAATGAGTAGTGTGTCTGTCAAATTTCAAATTGCTTTAAATAGATAAAACAAAATCCTTTGCAATAATACAATTTGCCGGATGAATTATGTCATTGTTGATTTGTCATTTAGATTAAACTCCATTTAGCTATTGTTTTTTTTATTTGTTTCGCCAAGATCAACCGTAGACACAAATCGTAGAAACAGAGTATAGTGAATATATGATTTTTAAGAAAAGATATGCATCAGATCGTTGCAAAAATCATAATTTTGAAGCCACATATCTTTTTAGATCTTGCAAGTATCATTTGTGTTAATAAGGCACAGATGAAATTGTTGCATAATTAAGATAATTTCATGCCTTTTGTTTGGAAGTAATATAGACTCTAACTCAAGCTCATGGAAATTAATTTCAGAAAAGGTACTGTGTGATCACTAACAATGTAATTGTAGGATTTATTTTTATGTTTTAATTTTTTTTTCAAGCTGTTTGCGCTGGAAGAACAAATCTAAATGGTGCTTGCCACAGAAGTTACAGTGACGATAAGATTATCTATCGTGGCGGTAGAACACAAAATTATGGCGGTGGAACTTGTACACAGCCAAACAATTGTGAAAACTGCAACCAAGGATTCTATAATGATGGCAGGGGATATTGTTCGAGTATGTACATATTCTGTAATAAGGTTGCTGTGTTAATGTTATTTAGAATCTGTTATAATTAATTATATTGGTTTGCAAAAAAAATTAAACATCAGAGCATATAACCCGAAAGGGAAGCATAATTTGGTAAACAACCATGTTAATTTACTCTTTATGATTGAGTTAAGCCTGCCAATTGATATTTTATTGTGTGTTTTTCTATGTTGTGATGTTATGCTAGTTGTTCGCTGTGAGCCAATGCTCCGTGTTGAAGGCCTTACATTGACCTATAATGGTTTATTTTTAAGGTCTTTCCTTTATCTATAAGGAAAGACCTTACTGTATTTCTTCTGATTATTATTCTTCTTGTTCCGCCAAACTTTGACAAAATTTCCCTCCGTAACCGTAAACCAAGTCGCTTTCATGTTCAAACTTTGTATTGGTTTCATGAATACCTATCCGGAACTCACCCTGTGAGTCGAAATATTTTGTCGGTTCGGAGTAATCCCTCCGAAACCAAAAAACCTTGTTATCGTTCCAACACCGTAACCGTAATAGGTAGAAAAAAAACGAAGGGTGAAATTTGTTCAGGACCAGACCCCGGTTCTTCGTTACATTTGGATCGAAAAGATTCAACGACTCATTGGTAGGGTTATGCCCCTATCAAAATTAACCGGTGTCGGTTGGCCACCAAAACTCAGAAACCGTAAGTCTTAGACACCTAGGATCTTCACCAATCATCATCAATTCATGTATCTTTAAAAAATACCTCAAGGTCAAATTTGTATGTTGACCTTGACCTTTGACCTAACACCTTGTTATGGGATAATCTCAGAAACCATTATAATTACAGAAGTTTTAAATAGTGGAAAATGTTTGGGTCATTATGGCGCAACTTTGTTACATTTTGACCAAAGAGATTTGACCTTTCTATAAGGGGCATAACCCCTGTTTTAGGTTTCTGAAAAGACAAAATCAGCTTTTACTATATAACCAAAGGTCCTAGACCCTTGGGGTCTTCAGTAATGGCATTGGGGACTAATGACCTTGACAAAGGTCAAAAGGTCAAAGGTCAAGGTCATGTCCAAAATAGCGAATTTAGTGTTTTTAACCTTATATAAAGGATTTTTAATGTGTTTTCGAGCTTTTTAAGGTTGACCTTGACCTCTTCAATACATTCTACGTCTGTTGGAACATGTATTTTACATTACAAAAGGAAAGACCTCTCAATTGTTCAAGAACAATTGACAGTTTAATTATTAATTGTTATTTGGATGGAGAGTTGTCTCATTGGCACTCACACCACCTCTTCCTATATCTATAAACATAGAATTAACTTTTAGTAATAAGACTAATGACATGTAGGTCAAAATCGTTTAAAGCGAATAAATAAGGGATATTATGAAACTTGCACACACTAACTATATAACGATCTCACAGTTTGTCATGGTGCCAGCTTTGATGCAATGCTTTTGTGAAGGTTGATAAAATTTGGATGTTACGTAAATACAGTCAAATTACATTATCTCAAAACCGACGGGATAGTGTCAAAATTTCGATTTAACAGAGGTTTGAATCAAGTGCAGCTGACATGAAATTAATGAAAGGGACAGCATAACGTTTTTACTCTTCTATTAAGTAAACCGTTATTGCGTATCCTGTTGATCAGATCTTACATTGTTTAATCTCCTATAGTGTAATTTAAAAAAAAAATTGCACATCATAGCGAATACACTCATCAATGGTGCTGTGTCGTCAATGAAGAAACCGTTTGTACCAAGTCCTATAAATCAATGAATTATCATCATATGAATAACTCTTAATAGAAATAACAAATTGTATATATAAACAAGTAAACTCATCATGGATACCAGGACTAAATTTTGTATATACGCAAGACGCGCGTTTCGTCTACAAAAGACTCATCAGTGACGCTCGAATCCAAAAAAGTTAAAAAAGCCAAATAAAGTACGAAGTTGGAGACCATTGAGGACCCAATTTCCTAAAAGTTTTGCCAAATCCAGCTAAGGTAATCTATGCCTGAGGTAGAAAAGCCTTAGTATTTCGAAAATTCTAAATTTGGTAAACAGTCAATACATAAATATAACCATATCAATGATAATTCATGTCAGCACAAAACGTGCTGACTACTGAGCTGGTGATACCCTCGGGGAAATAAATCTCCACCAGCAGTGGCATCGACCCAGCGGTTATAAATAAACGCAACATAGATACCAGGACTAAATTTTGTATATACCCAGACGCGCATTTCGTCTACAAAAGACTCATCAGTGACGCTCGAATCCAAAAAAGTTAAAAAGGTCAAATAAAGTACGAAGTTGAAGAGCATTGAGGACCAAAATTCCTCAAAGTTTTGCCAAATACAGCTAAGGTAATCTATGCCTGAGGTAGAAAAGCCTTAGTTTTTCAAAAATTTCTAAATTTTGTAAACAGTTAATTTATAAATATAACCATAACAATGATAATTCATGTCAGCACACAAAGTGCTGACTACTGGGCTTGTTTAAACGAAATCTTGTGCTTATATCATTTTTTTTTTATCTCAATGGCCCCATCACTTATTGGCCTGAGCGTGTCCATGTCTGTTATCCATGATTTTCCTGATAACCTTCCGAAATCAAAATCTTGTCCAGACTTTTCAATTATGTATTAAGTTCCTTTTTTAACATTATCATATAATGATTAATTTCAGATTAAGTTTGCGTTTTGTGTCACCTGACCAATTTAAGAAGTTATTTGGACTGATTTTGAAAATTGATCTTCAGACCGAATTTGCATTTTTATCAGAATGGCCTATTTTTGTTAATTTGATGGTACCGAAACATCCTGTTTTGATCAACCATATGATTACTACTTGATAAAAAAATAAATCATTGAAAGTCGATTTAATCATGTGAATGTTAAGTGGAGAAATGAATAAAACAGGCTACAGCGAGATCTTTAAAACGAAGTTCAAGCTTCGTAAAGATTATTTAAAGAGTAAATTTAATATGTTGAACACTTGAAATGATTTTTTTCAAACACATAACGGTATTAAATCTCTTACCCCTATTACTGCCAAGATGGTCCTTATCTGTAAATTATACAAGGTTTATATGTAGAACCCTTTGACAGCACTATGGTGTATTGTTATAGTTCTGTATATGAAAATTATGAATCTGTGCTTCCGAACCGCTTTTATCACGTCTCGTCCTTTTTCTAAAAAAGTTCATCGGAAGGTACCAAGACCTTGTTGATAAATATTCCGTATCAACTTCACAAATAATAAATGATGGTCTTGATGCATAGATTCTGCGTACTTATGTTTTTTATCATCTTAACAACGTGTTATGTTGTTCTTTCATTTGTCTTTGATCTATTATTAATATTACTTTTACTGTTGGATTGTTTAATGTGATATTCATTTAACGTGGCTCGGTACTTAAACAACCCGTCAATGTGTTTGTATCATCTTTCATTTTTTGCTGGTGTGTTTTGTATATGCGACTTTTTGTGTTTCTTTGATAGATGTGTTTTCTGTTAAATTGTTTCTTTTAAAACTGTTACACGATGATGACTGCTGTACCCATATTTTGACTATTTATGTATTATGACTGTGAGCTCATCCATCATTGTAAATATTACGGAATTTGATGAAACTGTCTTTACAGTGAGAGGTTTAGCGTCATAAAACCCGGTTTAATCCACCATTTTCTACATTTGAAAATGCCTGTACCAAGTCAGATGTGTTTTGTTATTTGATTTTGCCATGTAATTATGTACTTTCCGATTATATTTCCTCTAAGTTCAGTATTTTAGTGATTTTACTTTTTATTGAGTTATCTTCAAAAAGTAATGCATAATCCCAGTAAAACGGAAAAAACTGAAATGAATACGAGAGGAGCTTATTACCAAATCGAAAATAAAAGTATATTTACGTTACATTCACGTGATCCTCATCATCATTACTAATTTTTACGTTATTAATGTTTCATCTTTTTTTCAATTGATAGACTCGTAAAATATGGTATATTGTGAATTATTGCATGCTCACATGAATATTGTATTGTAATTTATTGATATACGGAGCGATCTTCATAAGTATGGTTTACGTGTGTCCAATCCATTTTACTTTGAGTAAATTAGATATGTTTAAACTAAACCAAGCGCGACCTACAAGTACTAATGCCCGTGTCACACTGTCCCGATTTTTACGCCGATGGCAACACGATTATGGAAATTTTCAAAATCGGGACTGATCGTATCCAGATCGGGCTATTCGTAGTGCCATCTTTAACCATCGTAGAACCATCGGCCACTTTTTCTAGCCTTCGGGGACAACTTCGTGAAGGGTTCTAAATTTTTTAACATGTTAAAAAATCCCCGAAGGTGCGTCCGATGTTGAGGGTTCGTATTGAGTTCGTATCACCATCCTCACCATCGTAATGTCACCGGGAATGCATCTTTGAACATCGTATTGCATTCTTGCTTCCATCGTTTCCATCGGGCAGTTTTGACATTACGATGTCTACACGAATGAATCACGAAGCTACCCGAAGGTCTTACGATGGCAACACGACTTCGTGAAGACCTCGTGATCCCGTCGTGTTGCCATCGAATAAAAGTACGAAGGCGACAAGATGGAACTACGACGGCAATAAATCCAGTTAAATGTAAGTTAATTTTCGCGCTAAAATACATTTTAAGTGCCATGCGCGATATGCACTGGTCAGTCTAATACGACAGTTAAGAAAGACGTTCACAAAACATTGAGCTCATATTATATGATTCTATGAGAAAAGGAAAGGCGACAGCGTTGTTTCTATTAATTCAAATGGAACAAGAAGAGCAGCTATTACAAACTCAGGATTTACTTTTACAAGTAAAATATTATTTTTTGTCAATTTTTCATATCAAGTAACATATTGAAAATCATAAACGCGCCTTGTACACCAACACTGCAGATACACGTATATATAGGGAAACCAACTTTTTCTTCATTATTATGATTTTTTATGTACCGTTTGAGTTGTTGTCACACGAATGTTTACTCCATAACCATTTTGTTTTCTATATGTCATATTTTTTACGCATTTGTTGCTTTCCCCACATCCTTCCTTTTGTCTATATCATTATGATATTCTCCTGGAAAGAGCTCTTTTTGAATAAAAGGGATCAACGAACCTATTACCTTACTTTTAAGATAGATCATTAAACATGGGCATAATTATGGGTGATTATTCAGACTAGTGCACACATTTTACAGTTCAAACAAGGCAATGCCGAGCGTGGCATCCCCTCGTATGTAACATATTGGGGACAAATATGGACACTATATTTGTATATGACACATGCAGAAAATGGTAAATTGAATATGCATATTTGATACATAAACTATTTTTTTAGAAATCAACCAAAACATTCAGTAACTGGAAATACCTTTAATATTGTCTTTAGAACCAGCAGGTAAAAAAATGAGCAACCAATTTCCTCTGTATTATGCTATGTCAATGAGAAAAAAACAAGTCCATCTGCATGACCTTGACCTTTGGCCTTGAACGTAAAAAATGTCAGATCATTACAAGGAGGAACAATATACCAAATGTGGTTAAAATCTTTTGAAGCATATTGGTTTTAGAGTGTCCACAAGGGTGATATTGCCTTGTATTACAACTTCCACTCTGACCTTGACCTTTGAACTTTAAAGTCAATAGCGCTTAAGATATTCTAAACGAGTTACACCATACCAAGTTTTGAGCATTTTGGTTCTAGAGTGTCCATAACAATTTTTGCTACACGCAACTTACATGTAGTAGGCGAGGGGATAATCAACTAAATTTTATAAGAATTAGACAAAAAGATCGATTTCCCGCATCGTAAGCTGTACACGACGTCTTAGACATCGTATGGCCATCGCGCCATCATCGTAATCCATCGTGTAGCCTTCGTAATTCATCGTGTAGCCTTCGTGATCCATCGTGTATGCTTCGGCTGAGATATGAGGCTTAAATACCCGTCTTCGGTTAATCTTCGTAATTCCATCTTTTGCTATCGTATATGATTTCGGCACCATCGTATAGACTTCGTTATTCATCGTACTTGCTTCGGTCACTTTTTGGTATTTTAACGAGATCGGGACCAACTTCGTACGAACTTACAATTTTCGCATTCGGGTGTCCATCGTATATAAAAATCGGGACAGTGTGACGCGGGCATTAAGAAATCCAACTGAGGATATTTTTGCCTACTCTGTTTTGCCAATAACAATGCTCATTTATATTTCAGTATTTTGGGAAAATCATTCTTTTGGAGGATATTCAGGATAGCTGTACTAATCAATTGAATGTTCACAGTATTAGACAAGATAATTGCATTGTCTGCATCATAAAATAGTTTTATGAAATGAATAAATGGATAAAGAATTAAATTACTCATTGTCGTCTGATTGGAATTTTTTTGTTTGAAGCCTAATATAATTTTACGATTTTTTTTATGTCATGCGATAGTTCACATACAAGAATTCTTTATATGTTTTTAATGCTAGTCTTGTTCGATAACTGACAGTCAGTATAATACTTAGAATATTGTATTTATCATCAAGGTAATTCAAAAATAGTTCTATTTATTAAGGACCGAACCACTATTGAATTCTCTCATGTCAAATACAATATGCTTGCCCTTCATTATATTTTACAACATCGATGTTTATGTTTCGGACCATACGAGTATTTAGACCATACGCGTATGGTTGGGGTAATTAACACTCTGTTACAGTTTACTTTTTATACCTATAAACTCTTCATATGGTATGATCGTTCATTAAAAAGACGCTATCATATAGGTAATTCTATTATTATTTTAAAATATAAAGATAAGCTAAATAATAAATAAGAAGTTCGTCACAAAGTTAATTTTACTTAATTGTCAAATTTATAGTAAACACATTTTTTACCGATGGTCATTACAAGTTTGTTATGATGAGTGAATATGAGGTAATATGTCGATTAAAAAATAAATTCCAATTTTTTTTTAATGAATTGTTACACAAGAAGTCACTGGAACGTAACATAGTTTAGTTAAGTTGTCCTGTGAATAGTGTGTACATTTTACGATATTTGAGATCTACAGCTTTTCAAAAACACCGTAGACATCAGAATGGCCAAAGACATCGGTATCACAGTACGCAGCTACAAAAAGTATAGCTTTTCACGCGCAAACAAAAGGTGTAAATGAAAAGGATCGTGCACAAATTCGTGCAAATGCAATAAAGCTATGATACCGTGTGGAAATGTCACCCCAAGCCTATATGCAAGAATGTAACTAGCGATTGATCACTAGCGATGAAACAATATTAATTCTTTCCGTATTACCATACGCGTATTGTCCAAATACTCATATGGTCCGGAACATTTATATATATAGTTTTCTGAGTAAATGTGTTCAAACAATAATTATTGTGTACGTATACTACCAACATATCTAGTTGAATCACATTGTCAAGAGAAGAAATCGCAAAAGGTCATACAGAGTATAAATCTTTAATAACCAGCGTCAAATTTCTCCATGTAACAATGTGTTTTGATAATTGACTGTCATCATCTCTTTTGTAGAAAAGTTTTGTTTTCAATCGACTCTTTATTATCAATTTCTAGATGTAAGTCCAGTTATTAGACTGACTGTTTTATATTTTATCCGATAAGAGGTTATAGGTGTATTCAACACGGTCTCCAAACTTTTTATGTCCCATTTATGGGCATCATGCTTTCTGGTCTGTCCATCCGTTCGTCCGTCTGTTCTTTCGTCCGGTCGTAAGTCCGTTCGTTCATCCGTTCGTCCGTCCGTTCGCCCGTCTGTCCCGTTCCAGGTTAAAGCTTTTGGTCGAGGTGATTTTCGATGAAGTTAAAGTCCAATCAACTTGAAACTTAGTACACATGTTCCCTATTATATTATCTTCCTAATTTTAATGCCAAATTAGAGATTTTCTCCTCTTTTCATTTGTCCACTGAACATTGAAAATGCAGATGGGGCATCTGTGTACTGGGAACACATTCTTTTAAATATTATCTTTTAAAAGGATAATTTGGAGATTACTGTATTGTATTTTAAGCTCCGACGGCATCAATTGGGGATTTGATGGTCACAAATTAAGTTTACTGGCGACGCGTTAGCCAATCAAAATGAACATTACAAACGTTGTTGCATTAGAATTTTCATGCTCATTTCATTATATAATTTCTCCTTATAAGTCCTGTGGAAACATGTCTTGTTCTATGTTCGCCGAAAAGTTTCAACGGCATCAAGCAATTGATATATTGCATTTCTAGCTGATAAAAGAGGAACACGAATGTTCTTATACAATAGCTACACAGAATTATCTGGTGGCTAAAAATTGAATTAAGCATTGATAAATAAAGAAGCTTTACTTAGTATAATATAAAGCATGCTATATTGGCGATATATGATTTCTATATTTATTTTTTAAAATTTTTTTAAACTTTTTTTCAGTCAATACACTAATGAATCCAGGAGATGAAAGTCGTTGAAATACTTCGCATTTTCTAATCTCTAAATCACATTTTAGTTTGATTTTTGTATTTTAGTTTGTCCTAGTATAAACCACTGCAACTACAGAAGTTGTACATCTGTGTCAGACAATCACTGTGAGTATTGTGAAGGGGAGATACAAGACAAACTGTATTGGAGGGCCTATACAAGACATAAGGACAAACATGGCAGTGATGATTCTTTCATGAAGAATTGTATACGTAAGATATAGCTTTTACGTGGTAAGGTGTCATACAGATCAACTGTTTAAATTCAACTACAATTAAATGATTGACTTCTGTGTATTCATAATTATCTATGTAATATATATTTTATACCGGCTGTTATTTTATGGTAACTATAATAAAACTTTATTTTATTTTGTCTTTTTAAACTGTAAACCAAACATAGCTTCTTAAACAATAGAGTTGTCTCTACAATGGAAACATATCTGGATGTCCCCTAAAATATTCTATAGACTATAACAAATCTGATATCAACATGAAATTATTCACATTAACAAAAACATTGAAATAACGGTATACATGTAGAATGCACCGAAAGTTATTCGTTGTGAATGATACCGCTACCACATGTGTTCGTACAAAATGTAATGCAGGTTTTGAAAAGTGGTGGATGTGAAACACAGCAAATGGTAAATAACGGTCAAATAAAGATTGTTTTTGGAAGCCATAACGCGAAGTTCCTGAAATTATAAGAATGAAGTTTAATACATAACAATGTTTGTAAGCGAATAGATGTATTCGGTTAACAGGAAAGTGATAAAATATAAGCGTGAAAACTAATATATACTGTGTCATGTTTCTTTTTCTAATACCCCCTATCCAAGCTTAAAATAAACCGATTTAACGCCTGTCTAACTAATGACAAATCGTAGTAATTTACCAATAACAACAAAACAAAAACATAAATAAATGCTTCCAGAAATATGGTAGGAAAAACAAAGCTATATATTATAGTGAAAAGCTTGATAAAATCAGTTTGTACAGAACTTGCTTAAATCAGTTTTATAAAAGAGGGACGAAAGATACCAAAGGGACAGTCAAACTCATAAATCTAAAACAAACTGACAACGCCATGGCTAAAAATGAAAAAGACAAACAAACAACAGCACACATGACACAACAAAGAAAACTAAAGAATAAACAACACGAACCCCACCAAAAAACTAGGGGTGATCTCATGTGTTCCGGAAGGGTAAGCACATCCTGCTCCACATGTGGCACCCGTCGTGTTGCTTATGTGATAACAAATCCGGTAAATAGTCTAATTGGGTAGGTCACATTCATGAAAGGGAAGGGGATTGTAGTTATGACGTAAGGAACATATCCGATATCATTTGTGAATCGATTATTCCATAACGGTCAACCAACTCGTGATGGCATCCGTAAGCCTCGTCTCATACAATCGGTATATTACACAAACACAGTTAAATAATTATAAAGGCCAAACAGTACTAATATTATTGTACTCGCGATTACTGAAAAGTCGTTTAAAGATCGATTTGGGCTATATTACAAACCATACATTTCTTGACTGGAATATAAATCCTTCATCTTAAAAGGACTAAGTTTAATATATGACTTCAGCGTTAAATAATATCGAACTCAAACGAAATTTTAAAACAGAACATCCCTTATCAAATGACAGAATCGAAAGCACAACCACATCCTACAAATGATGAACAACTGTAATGTGCCTGATTAAGGAGTCAAAAAGTATGAACTTGATCAAGCTGATGATATTTGTATTGCAGAGGCTTGTTCATGGCGAAAGGACAGTAGCCGTTGCTACCCGGGTACTTGTATTAGTGAAATTGCTTCTTCTTGCAATTGTACCGAAGGATTTGGCGGAAAACACTGTCAGACAAGTAAGATTCACATAATTTCATGTCTTCCATTTAAGTAATTGGTTAAAGTATAATATCATAATGAATGAATACTGCCAGCACTATACTTTTCTTCAATACGAACTCATTTAGAAATATTTCATATATAGATATTTCTCGTAGAGAAAAAATATAAATTAAAAAGTCGTAAATACTTCATTAACATAACATTTTTTTCAAAGAACATTGAACACAACTGTACGTAATCAGTAGCTTGTGATTTGAACGTTAGGACAATGACACTGCAATAGCTTTCATTTCTTCACATTCAAGAACACGTAGAAATATAATGATTGTTAGCGCATGCAAGGCTATTCAATGTCTAAATTAACAAGCATTTATTTTACATTTAAGTAACCAAAGATTCAGATATCAAATTTGCTCTGGCAAAGTTTTTAACTGCCAATCCTACAGATGACCCTGTAGAAACACCTGAAGACCCTAATGACCCTATACCACGTGAGACAAAATGGACGAACCAGGTTACAATCAATCATGCTGTGTTAAACGTAACAGCAATTTTCAGAGTGAACAATAGTGCATATCCCCCAAGTGAGACAGGCAGAGAACACTTTGTAACTGGATTTAAATATGGAATAAACAATGGTGTATTAAAACTTACTTTGGAAAGAGGTACAAATAGACTGTATCATTTTTAAAGATACATAATCACTCCTCTTTTTGTGCAGTTACTACCTATTTTTTGTAAAATATAATTTTGCATGATATTTAATACGTTAATTAAAGTAAACTGTTTAAAACGTTAACTTGTGTTCTACACGACGTCATGATTGTATAAAATCTGTATACACCACTAGCGGAGATATGGCATTCTTATTTCATCAATGAACATGTTTGTTTCCATGACTTTCTTTAAATAAAACTGCAATACAATGTGGGAAAAAATCTATATCGCAAAAGTCAATAGAGGAAAGCTCATTACTGCTCTTTAATTTACACGAAGTAATTTGTTTACAAAAAATTGTATACACTACATGGCGCCTTCAATTAGTCTATACCCGCAGAATTATGTATGTAACTATCCAAAGTCAGGAGCATGTAATCAGTTGTTGTTGTTTGTCGTATATCATATTTTTTGTTTTGTTAAAATTGTTTTGTTACTATGTCTTTGCTTTTCTCGTTCACTTGTTTTAAATTAATCATTTTGGAGCCTTTTAATACCTATGCAATATGGGGTTTATTCCATTGTTGTTGACTTTGCGGTCATCAATAGTTATTAAGTTCTATTGCATGTGGTGTCTGATGGACAGTTGTTACACTGGCAACAACACCACGTCTTCTTATTGTAGATATTTAACAACTCGTACGATAATATGTTGTAGATGGAAATATAACAATTCCTCCAATAGCTCGTGGTTGTCGAGTAAATAAAGAACTACCGACACCAGACGAATATCTTTGCCGGGAGTCAAATGTCCCATTTAATGAATGGAATGAACACTTGCCATTTCAACATGAAGATATGTAAGTGAATACCTTTATTTCAACTAAACTGTACACATAACTGAAGTTGTCATATTAAGCGAAATATGCATTTTAATGTATGGATCTTGCTCAAGGTTTAAAATACGGTAACCTATATTGTTTTTTTTAAATATTTGTACCTATGTCTCTATGGAAAGATATCTCATTCATATAGAGACAACAGTTTACCGCTGTTCAATAGTCATAAGTCGATTAAGAGAAAATTAATCCGGATTATAAAATAAAAACCGAGGGAAAACACATCAACCATAAGAGGAAAACAACGGGACAAAAGAACACTGAACTGCAACAAAAACTAACGCAAACATACATAGACACGGACTATTCGATAACAACTACTATATTCCTGACTTGGAACAGAACATTTTCAGAAATAATTTTGGGTTGAACCTAGTTTTATGGATTGCAAAACCTCCTGCATTTATGGCAATATTAACATACGGCTAAAATGACAACATTACGTGACAGTAATGCAGTTCAAATGAACACAAAAAAACTAAGGACACAGAAATACGTAAATGAATAATAAAATAGTGCAAAACAACATGTAAACTACTGAATAACAAAGGATACCTACCGTGAATTTACGACAGTACAACTAGATACCACACACAAAATATAACTGCATGTCACACAAATATGTCAAAATCATACCGAATTTGTCCTATTCCGATATCAATAAGCAACCATATCTCCATCTGCTATATTGACATACTTAAAATGTTTTTTAAGAAACTCAATTCAGAGTGATTGTCTCATCATAATTAATTAATGTACTTTATGAGACGTATGCAAATTCAAATAAAATGTTTAATTCATATATTTCCAGTGTTACGTTCACGCTGCAAATAACAAATGGCGGATATTTGTTTTACATAGACAGAGATGCGTACCCGGATAATCCCGAGACTGCGCCTCGCATCAGAGAGGATTACATCGGAAGGACTGTTACCAGAGATTTTGTAGTACAATGGGATCTTGTTCCACCTTATCACCAATGTGTTGAAAATAACGGTTTGAAATGTGCAACCTCACCTGTTTTCACCCAGGAAGTAACAAACAAGGTATATGTATTTGACAGAAACCGGTCAGAAGGTTTTGTATGTTAGAACAGGTGCTTTATTGAGGTATACGAGATGATATATATCATAGGTTACTTACAAATCATGAAATATTAACCATTTATATGTAACGCATTTCTTTACCAATTTCATTGGAATTTCAATTAAACTGCCTTTCTAATAAGAAAATATTCCAGCACATACAATGTCTCTTATACCCACATAAACAGTATAGCAAGAATTGATAAATAGACATAGGACTGGTTGTTTCTGTAATTAATATACTCCTGAATTAAGCTTTTAAAATGTGTTTGCTGTGTAAAAGAGTGGTTCCAAATGCTTAAATGTATGTTTATAAGTGAAATTGCATTGGTAAATGATGTAAGCTCCTCTTGTTGTTGATTTTTTGTCATATATGCGGAATCCTCTGGTTTTATCAATGATGTGGCATACACAAACATTGCCTACTAATCCCTATATTTCTTTTCATAATTTTTATTTCCCGCCATGTTTTCAATGGCTAATATCTCGAAAACACGTTTCTTTATTTATATGCTATCAATGTATTACAGTTATTTAATAAGCTTGTTATTTTGCAACAGAGAACCGAATATCCTTCATTTTTTTCATATTTCAGGTTCGTTCAAACGCCTTTGAAACATGAACTGATATGATTCTAGTTAACCGTTGTATAATACTATTTGGTCGGTGTTTTATAAAAATCGATATGAATAATACGAATTTACAACTGAGAAAGGGAAGTAAACGACTTAGTTTTCAAACATTATTTGTTAATACATTCTATTTCCAGAATGTTGTACTGGTATTCGTTATTCTCACTTTGGCATTTAACCCAATGGTCTCTATTGTATATGCAATTTGTACATAAAAAAAATCCCTGCGTGAACCATTTGCATCTTTCATGAACGACAATACTTTCTTATTTCTATGGAATGTACTTTGGGTTCGTTAATAACGTTTCTATTACGTAACAAACAAGTTCCTGTATATTGATTAATAGTTGTTCAATGCATTTTCTTTAAATCAATAAAGTTTACTAGTTGTTTGATACCTAAGAAGTTCTTTGTCATTCGTCTAATGTTGACGAAGCTAAACTCAATATAAAAAATCGTTAATACCATCTTAAATGATTTAGTTTTAATTAAAAGTCACTCTTTAAATTTTAAGCTGAGGCTACTGCAGGTACATGTACATTTGTACAAGGATAGATAATATTTATAAAGGTTGATGTTAATAATTTATAGTGGGAGTTTTTTCTCATTTGCTTTTCCCCGACAAATGAGACTGTAAAAATTGGGGCCCCCTTAGTTGCTTCCCTGGGCAACTGAGGGTTGATGTAACAGGTGATTGTTAATAAAATATGTTTAATATTAAAAAAAAAAATAATAATATTCTGTATTTGTAAAACACAGTCAAACGATAAAACTCATAATGATCTTTTTGTAGATGAAAAGTTTAAGAAAAGAAAAACATTCTATTTCAAAATTTGTACAATTCATTAAAACTAGATCGATTGTTTTCTGATATTTAACCATCCGAAATGACAAACTACAATAAAAAATTTTTTTTTTCTCTCAGTTCATCGTCATAAATATAAATAATAGTATTCGGTTGATACTTCGCAAATGTGGTTGTCTTGTTTTCAATTAACCTGGTTTAATATTAGACATTTTTGTTGACGACATACTTAAGTTTTAATCAAATCTCGTTTCAACATACTGCTAGTTGTCGTTACTTTTTTTAAAGGTTTTGGTCCAACTGAAATCCGGCTAAATGTTAAAGCTTTAAAAAGAAAGTTTTTAATGGGATGATTAAGGAATATGGTAAAATTAACCACTGATTAGTGCGAGCTTTATTAAATCAGCATGTATGGGGAAATCCTAAGTCCAGAGCAGATGTGTAGCAGCAGAAGTTATTATCCATTTACACATTTTCAATATGTACTTTCCACCTGCAAATGACACAGCTTAATATACATGGGAGTTTCATCAAAAACGTTAGTTTGGTTTGAACTTTAGAGTTTTGCAGTAGACAAAAAAAACAAAAAACATCTGGAACAGTGAAAAAAGAAAGAAATGAAAAGTAAGTTTGAATATTTACACTTATTTTTACAAATAGAAATATATTTCAAATGTATCCTGTCATTTCAGTTCGTCCATACATAAGATCAATGAATCCATTCAATGTATAACAGTATCGAATAAATTATTGCAAACGCGTTATAAAAAGGCATCAGTGTATGACATCGATGTTCAGTTTGCTATTGTCAAATCAGGTGTCATAATATAAACTCATCATAGTAACTATAATTGAAATATTATATTTGCGTCAGACGCCCGTTTCGTTTACGAAAAAATCATCAGCGACGTTCTAATGCAGTGGACATATATTTAAGTTCGATTTTTTTTTCTCAAATATGTCGTTGATGTTTTATTTCGAATGTTGCTGTGTATTTACAAAAAAAACCCATATATACTTATATAGAGCATCAATCACACTTAGCGTAGTCAATTATAATCCTGTTCCAATTCAGTCTTCAGGTGTATTTTGAGCATATTAACATGTATAAGTCAAAATGAAAATGATTATTAATGTCAGATGATAAAACACGACGACAAATAAAAAGTTCACGATAAACTCATCATTATAAGTGACGCTCGAATCCACGACTACATTGTATATAAGTCTAAAGAATTAGTGATCTAACCTCCACAAAGAACGTGGTGATCTCCTGTGCTAAGCACCCCAAGCATATTTTGCTTCATGTTATCTGGATGTGTTGATTTGAGCATCATTTATGAATCTATGGCAAATCGCATCTGGCGTACAACTATGGTATTTTTAATGAATTTGTTTCTGAATCCTTCATATTATGAATGATATTAAATTATTATATGTTTTTACGGATAAGAACATTTTATAAATGAATTTGCAATGCGATTAGTGTTGCTCAGTAACATAAGAAATGCAAGGATACATCGCTGTAAAGTAATTTAAGTGAGAGGGTTAGCGCTATAGAACCAGGTTTAATCCACCATATTCTACATTTGAAAATGCCTGTACCAAGTCAGGAATATGACAATTCTTGTCCATTCGCTTTTTATGCGTTTTGTTATTTGATTTTGCCATGTGATTATGGACTTTCCGAATTGATTTTCCTCTATTAAAGTTCAGTATTTTTGTGATTTTACTTTTTACATCTGTTATCCACGTGCAATGCTGTTCATGTGATGCATTATGTATTAGGAACAACACTATAATGTACATACAGGAACGACCAATCATATCTGAAAAGAATTTCAATATAAAAGTTCTTTATTTTTCTTGCACTTGTCTTGTTCTGTTCATTTTTAAGTATCCTCTCCTCAAAACCAAAATGACTGAAAAGCACTGAAGTAACTTACATGTATCACTTGCGGTTATAGAATATATAAAACAATCTATAGGGTGCTCAGATTTATATATTGTTGGTCCATTAACCCTTTCACGTACCGCCAAATTGGACGTAACTTATGGAAAGACACTATCGAAATTCAATCGCATATAGCATTCGCACTGATGCTCAGACAAAAGGTCGTTTTGGGTGCATTTGTAAGATAATTGATTAAATATTTCAAAAAAATTAATATATCAGAAAATTTGTCTTTTTAAGTCACCCGGATGAGTCCTTCAGCTGGTTCAGTGATTATGGACGTCATACGAAACTCCGAAATATACACAAGAAACTAGAATTAAAAATCATACAATTCTACCAAAGACCAGTGGCTCCTTAATTGGGACAGGCGCAAAAATGAGGCGGGGTTCATGCTTAAAATTAATTTAAAACACTTGCAGTTTGCATTAACATTTCATCAATAGTTTAATTAAGTGACATAGCAATTAGTGTTTGTCTGAGCTCTTAGTGATTGGGTTTTATCTCAACGCAACGCTTGTTATCCTTTGTATCTATACTATTAAACGAGAAGACCTCATTTTTGGTGTCGCTTCTCTTCTTTCAACAATAAATTAATCAACACGCCTCTGTGTCCTATAGGTACAGTGCATAGTCGCATTTGTCATCCATTCATATGATTATTCAGATTGAGTTATTTTAGGAGAAAACCGAGAAAAAAGGCATCCGGGTATTGTCCCGTCATTGTACGAAATTTTAAGTCAGATTAGAATTCCGGTTTGCGTTTTTCTGTATACTTTGAACATACATATTCTACGAATAAAGTGTATTTTCAGAATTTTATCTGCTATCATTTTCAAGTTTACTATCCACGGCAGTCACAGAGTTTATTAAACATGTTAAATAGAGAGGGTCTGTATACTATATCAATGATCACCATGGATCGATTAGTAAACTTAGAATTGAAAGTAAATGCGCTTTATTTATATAGTAATGAATGTTCATAATATACAGATAAGCGTCAAAATTATTCATGTGAACTTTTGATACTTTTTCTGAAATTCTCCAGTCATTAAATCTTTTACAAAATTCATTGATTACAAAAAAAAAAAGAAGATGTGGTATGATTGCCATGTTGAGACAACTCTCCACAAGAGACCAAAATGACACAGAAATTAACAATTATAGGTTACCGTAAGGCCTTCAACAAAGAGCAAAGCCCATACCGCATACTCAGCTTCAAAAGGCCCCGAAATGACAATGTAAAACAATGCAAACGAGAAAACTAGCGGCCTTATTTATGTACAAAAAATGAACGAAAAACAAATATGTAACACATAAACAAACGACAACCACTGAATTACAGGCTCCTTACTTAAATAAATGTTCATAACATACTAAATGTATGTTCATATTGAAATTGATAGAAAACCAAAAATTGGGAACTTTGGAAATAAAGGTGGAGGATAAAAATAACATTTTCCTGTCCCCAATAACCTATGACTTATGATACTTTTGCTGAAATTCTCCAGTCATTCTGTATTTAACAAAATCCTTCCAACAACACTTTACATACTGATACTTTAAACTACGCTCTGAATGCCCGCGATTTCGCGGGTGTGTTCTAGTTTTAATTAAAGAACAAAAGGACCGAATACATATTTGAAAAAAATAATCATGTTGCTTGGACATCTTATGTCGCATGCATATTTGTTCACATAAACATGTTTTGATGATCAAAACCACGGTCATACTTTTACTTCGAAAGATATGACGTTGTATATTTTCGTGAACTGTCGATTTAAGTGACACATACAAATAGGAACAAACGATCACATTATAAATGATATATTAAGCACTTCTTAATATTGTCATCTTGAAATAACTGCAAACAAATTTACAATGATCTTTTAAATCCCGCCTTATTAAAGGCAAATTGACAAACACGTATTCAAGTTTATTGATTTTAATATTGGTTTTAGATATAAAAAACGCTCATGTTCTATTGAACTCTATTTGAAAAAAAAATCCTTCAAGTTGGCATATTCGAATTTTGTAAACAAACTGCAGTTTTACGCAGTACATAAATGCTATTAAATGTACATCATATTGCAAACTTTTGTTTTCAATATGATCATGATGTACACTGTGTGTACGCTATTTCTTTACAATGTTTTATATTTGATAAGAATTTTGAACAATGTCCCTTTTTTAGGGATGACAATGTTATTTACAAAAACAAAAGTAAAGAATAATATGCATCCAGATATTCAAAGCATTTACAAACTGTATAAGGAATATGACAGCTGTTTTCTATTCGTTTGATGCGTTAGAGCTTTTCATTTTGGCTTTTGGTAAAGAAATATCCGTTTTGAATTTTCCTTGGACGTTTGGTATTTTTGCTATTTTATTTTTGTAACATTGAAATGAAATGTTGACATCGTCTTAATTGTTAACATTTTAACAGCTGTGCGAAAAAGATAAACCGTCCTTTCAACTATAATGTGAATGCGATAAAAACCACTATACAATAGTTAATGCAAAAGCACACAAACTTTTACATCAAAAACATTTTAAACCAATACAGGCTTAAATTTATACATGCCACTTAAACATTTAAAAAAAAAGAACTCGCCCCTATTTAAAGTTTTAAAGTTTCAAGATAGAAGGAAAAAAAATACGAGTAAAAGGATTGATCAATGTTTTAAGTGTATGTTTTAATCTCTTTATTATATCTATGTTTAAAAATCTTAAATGATCTTTATTTTATCTATGTTTAAAAAAGGAATCCACACTGACTGTTATTTCAGTGAGTAAAATACATCTCATATGTTTTTGTGAGTTAAAAGTTAATAATACAGTTTATGCTATGTAAGCTTAAAGAATTTCATATCTTGATCTCCCTGAAAGAGGGACGAAAGATACCAAAGGGACAGTCAAACTCATAAATCTAAAACAAACTGACAACGCCATGGCTAAAAATGAAAAAGACAAACAGAAAAACAATAGTACACATGACACAATACAGATTGCATGACGACTTCAAACCAGAATCTAGGACAAACAATTTAATTTCGGCTTCCTTTATTCTCAACAGTTACATACTCTCATTCTGTTTGTTTATAGTTTACACATCACAAATACGGTCATCCTTGATCACATACTATGGATTTTTTTAACTGGAGTGTTCATCTTACAGTTAACATGGTTAAAGGAGAATAGTTGTCAAAGGTACTAGGCTTATATCAGAACTTAGTCAGATCAACACTGCCTACATTTAGGGGTCACATTTGAGGAATGCTAACCCACAAAACACAAAAACGTTCAGGAAATGTTCCAGAAACGTTTCGATTTCGTTGTGAGAACGTTTTGATTTAACATTGTAGGAACGTAAAAGTGTGGACTACCAGTTACGTTGTAAGAACGTTATGATATGACGTTATGTGAAACCAACCTGGAACCTAAATAGAACCTTGTGTAACCAACCTTGAACCTAAATAGAACCTTGTGTAACCAAACTGGAACCTTGATAGAACCTTGTGTAACCAAACTGGAACCTTAATAGAACCTTGTGTAACCAATCAAAAACCTTTATAGAACCTTGTGTAACCAATCTGGAACCTAAATATAATCATTTGTTACCAATCTGGAACCTAAATATAATCATTTGTTACCAATCTGGAACCCAAATTTAGCCTAATCCCAGACAACATTTGTATGTTGGCACATCAATGGCCCAACGTATCTACATTCATTGGCTCAACGTTGTTTTTCTCTCCATCTTCCTGAACCTGCATGAACATTTTGCCACTGGACGTTTTAGCAAACAACAATCAATTAATCTTTCTTTCCAGGAATTGTACCCATATTTGAATGAATTAAATCAACACATCCATATTACCTATTTTTCTTAAATAATGAATACAAAGATATGAATGCCAATACATAATTTATTTTAGCTAGACAAGAAGCAAATTCTTAAAAGTTTAATTTTATGTAGCTACACGTTGCAACATCAGATCTAGAATGAAAATTATAAAGTATATTCATGATGTTTCATTTCTGTAAATGTAATTCCCTTCATCAGGTTCATACAGTTATTTCCTAGTTCTGTAATTCACTTCTGACATCAGGTTCATACAGTTGTTTCCTAGTTCTATAATTTCACTTCATCATGTTCATACAATTACTTCCTAGTTCTGTAATTCACTTCATTAGATTATTACAATTATTTCCTTGTTCTGTTATTTCACTTCATCAGGTTCATACAGTTATTACCTAGTTATATAATTCACTTCATCAGGTTCATACAGTTATTTCCAAGTTCTGTAATTTCACTTCATTAGGTTCATACAGTTATTATCTAGTTCTGTAATTTCACTTCATTCGGTTCATACAATTATTTCCTAGTTTTGTAATTCACTTCATCCTGTTCATACACTTACTTCCTAGTTCTGTAATTTCACTTCATTAGGTTTATACAGTTATTTCCTAGTTTTGTAATCTAACATCGGTTGTATTCACAAGAGTGTTCCTTTTGTTTTCTGCTGCACTTTCATTTGGCACTTTTTCTGAATCCGTCTTTTGTTTAATTCTTATCCAGTGTAGCAAATCTTCATAAAAATTATTTCACTGCCCCTGTAATAAAGAAATGAACAAATGAGTACTCAATGTATACTTCTTATGAATATGATAAATCCTAAAAGACTCTTGTTTAAAACTAGACTATACAAGGCGATGCAATAAGGATAAGGTACTCATACCACATCTTCGAACATCTATTTAGATTGTTAGACTTCGCTGTGCTAGCTAAGTTTAGCCGGAACATTGAGGTTAGATATGGATACAGGAAACAGAACCATGTAAACAAATGTTCTAACTAAATGAATAATTCTAGTGAAAAAATACAAAGTCAAATCTAAATACAACAGCATTATCGGTATTATAATATTTAACATTTTATTTATGCATATATATTTGCAAATTTCGAATCCGATGTGTCATTAAGGATTGCTATTATGTTACTAACTTAAAGTAATTTATTGTGCATTTTGTCCAATTCTTTTAAATTTGTATGACCTAAAAATAATTAAACAACATTCTGATACAGTATGTAACAAGGAAAATTCGAAAATACACTTTTCCATTGATAAGGGTTATAAATGCAATCTTCACATTTTAAAACAAAGATTTCAGAAATAAAATAAGTTTTATTTGTGGTTAAAAACCATATATTATTTGTCATTCATAATCATATACGTATATCGGAATTTTTAAAGTAACAATCAACTTACATGTTTCTTTCTCTTTAGATGATGTAATTTTCTCTTTTGTTTTCTTTTTTATCACTGCTTTCTTACAAATACACGACAGGAAATAGTCTCAAAAGTGACTATCCCATTACACTTAGATTTCCTATAACCTTAATTACCATAGCAACTATCTTTGAAATTTGAATGTCTAACATCTGGTCCACATCTTTCTATAGGTCAACCTTATCAGAATATGCTTGATTAACATAATGGCTGTATCAAATATCATTATGTATATAATTGCTAATTATATTTCACAAATTAAAGTTGAATGATAAAAGTTATAATAAATAATGAGAATAATGAATAATGAATAATGTTTAAGGAATAAAAAGTTAGTTTGTTCTTAATACAGTGTCGGTTAACTATCAGCATTCACTTTATGAAACAAAATAAAGGTTTGGATTAACATGCAAGACGGCAAACATTTTACTTGCATTTTTTTAATTTTGTAAAGATTTTTTTTTTCAAAAAAAATGAGGAACATTATTCGAACGTTTTAAGAATGTTAGTTATACCCTAGTCCCACTAGGCCACGATCGCACTACGATCTGTGAAAAAAATGCAAATTTTGATGATCGTGGTACGATCGTGTATGTCGCAGTAAGGTCGTACCACGGTCGTGGTGAGGTCTTCAAGATCGTGAAGAGCGTGGCCAACTTTGAACATGTTCAAAACAATCGTGGTGCGGTCGTGGCGAAATTAGGTCGTAGTAGAAGCGTTGTGAGAGCTCACTAAGATCGTAGGAAGATCGCAAAGGTCGCTGTACAATCGTAGCGAGAGCGTAGCGAAAGCGTGATTCTATTCGGAGAGATTGCGCTACGATCTCACAGCGACGTTATCACGACCTTACGACGACCATCACGTTCTCACCGCGACCCAACTACGCTTCCACTACGACTTTACCACGCTGTTCACGACCATAGTACGATTCTAGCACGCCCTTGCCGTCCTTATCACGCTCTTCTCACGACCTTACTAAGTTCACACTACGACCATCGTTTTTATTGTCATTTTCACATAAAATATATAAAAAAAACTCCCTAGATTTTGTTTGTCTGAATGTATTTATCCATTTGCTCTAACGGCTCAATCATGCTTCTCGTTTTTATATAGAATAGACCGTTTGTTTTTCCCGTTTAAATGGTTTAAAATTAGTATTTTTTTAGCCCTTTATAGCGTGCTGTTCGGTGTGAGCCAAGGCTCCGCATTGAAGGCCGTACCTTAGCCTATAATGGTTTACTTTTATAGATGTTTACGTTGATGGAGAGTTGTCTCATTGGCACTCATACCACATCTTTCTACATATATTCACACATCTGTGTCATCTCTGCTATCGTTCTCTAAAATATCGTCATTTGAGCTTTATGGACCAGCAATAGGTTGTAATTTAGGTTTGATTGGTCGTTCCGACATCTCTTGATGACAAGTATTATACTACTTATGTGTATAGTATCAGTTTAATTGAAGTCTGGAGCTGACATGTCAGTTAACTGCTAGTAGTCTGTTGTTATTTATGTATTATTGTCATTTTGTTTATTTTCTTTAGTCTCATCTTCTGACATCAGACTCGGACTTCTCTTGAACTGAATTTTAATGTGCGTATTGTTCTGCGTTTACTTTTCTTCATTGGCTAGAGGTATAGGGGGAGGGTTGAGATCTCTCAAACATGTTTAACCCCACTATTTTTGCGCCTGTCAGGAGCCTCTGGCCTTTGTTAGTCTTGTACTATTTTTTATTTTAGTTTTTTGTGTACTATTTGGAGTTTAGTATGGCGTTCATACTTTGCTCCCTCTGCCTCTACATCAACCCCTACCACCACGCCCACGTGTTCTAGTAGATTTTGGTGGCATGAATGTATTGTTTTTGAGAAATTTCCGTTTTAATCAGAAATAGAAGGAATGGAACTATATTAATATGAAACACGATATTGACGGTATTGCTGAGAACGGAGTAAGATCGCGGTTTGAACGTAGTATAATCGTGGTAAGAACGTGCTATAATCGCAGCAAGATCGTGTTGCAATCGGATAACTCGTGGTATGGTCGTAGTGAGAACGTGAAGAACGTAGAAAGATCTTTATAAGCGTAGTGAGGTCGCAGAATAAGCGCTGTGAGAACGTGGTTTAATCGTAGCGGGATCGTTGTAGACGCGTAATTAGGACGTAGTAGCATCGTGAAAGCAACGAAAATTAACATTTTCATGCCGCTCATACCGCGACCTCACCACGATCTAAATTTATTTTAGATCGCGGTGAGCGTGGTGCGATCGTGGTCTAGTGGGACTGGGGCTTAAAGTAACTAATATTAAACGTTTCTACAACGTATTATTTGTAACATAACCAAACTGAAACTTCAACACAACGTTAAAACAAAACGTTCCTAGAACGTTGAATTGTAACGTTTCATTTTAACGTTCTCACAACGTTCGTGTAACGTTAAGGTCCGAAATAACCTTACAGGAACCAATCCACAACGTTCTTTGAACGTTATGTGTTTAGTGGGAAACTGGTACTATATGTCTGGTGCTCAAATTAACAATGAGTGTGGATACCCATGATAGGTTATCTATGCATATATTGGAAGATTTTATATACACAGAATTAGTATACCTAAAATGACAAAGTTATTTTTCATTTACCTGTATATATTATGAAACCGTTTTTTTTTCAAAAGAGATGATTTTCTAAGGGTTGTTAAATATATCGCGGTTGTGTCTAGCCATGGCTTTGATAGGAATTGTTTGTTTGCTTTTGGCCTTGAATGTTTTTCCCTAATAATTTTATTAACTCTGTATTTGCATTCAGGGATCGCAGATCAAATTTATTCGTTCATACTGTGTTAATTTACGTTTTTTGATTGAGTTAAGCCTTCCAGTTGATAGTTTATCGTGTGCTTTTCTATATTGTAATGTTATACTATTGTTTCACAAAAAGGGAAACGGTTTGGTACCATTAAAACGTTTAATTGCCCGCTGCAAATGTTTGCACCTATCCTAAGTCAGGAATCTGATGTACAGTACTTGTCGTTAGTTTATGTAATTTATATGTGTTTCTAGATTCTCGTTTCTTTATATATATTAGACCGTTGGTTTTACCGTTTGAATGGTTTTACACGAGTAATTTTGGGTCCTTTATAGCGTGTTGAAAGCCGTACATTAACCTATAATGGTTTACTTTTATACATTGTTATTTGGATACAGAGTTGTCTCATTGGCACTCACACCACATCTTCCTATGTCTATATATGACTTACCCTATCGATGCACCTTGTCTTGCACATTTTTAAGAGCATCTGATTCACCTAGTTTTATATTTTCCTCTATTAGTTGACGCGGTTCCCTTGGTTTTTGTTTGTAACCCAGATTTGTTTTCTCTTAATCGATTTATGAATTTTGAACAGCGATGTACTACAGTTGCCTTTATCAAAGACTGAATATGTATATCTTGTTAGTTGCATGATGTAAAGTAATGTTTTTATTAATCTCGTACGTTTTTTGACTAAATAATAGAAAATTGGGAGATCATAAAATTGCACAATAGAATACTACCGCTTTGTATTAAAAATAACTTGACGTTAACATATCCAAAACAAACTATATTTATTGTCTATTGATACCGAGTGTTTAACGTAATGCCATGTTTTATATAATTGTAAGTTTCCTGGAAATATTTCGACTTTTCGATTAGGAGACTTAACAACTTGCATACAGCCAAACAAAACAAATTAAGGTAAAACACTAAGGAATTGTCAGAATTAAAAAAAAAGAAGCGAGAACGGGTACGCCTGCAAGATTAAAACGATGAGTGTAATGTTGTTGACCAACCAGTCGACACTTTTCTCAAACTGTTTTTGTCTTCCTTGGAAGTGTTGAAATAGCATAAATCAAAAATTAAATATAAATATATGCAAACATAAAAAGTTAGTTTGAACAAAGAGATACCACATTGCACATACCCGTTTTCAAACATACAAGTGACAAATGATATACTACGCAATGACAAAATTCTCTGATTTTATGAAAATCAATATTGATCGTAAATCATTTTGGAATTAAAAAACCAAGATATTGATACACCAGCTTAACTTTTCGAAAAATTTGTGAAAATTAGTTTTTCAATTGTTTGCTAAGTATCAATAAAGTAAGTAGCTCAGTTAAAATCAAAGAAACATACTATCAAAGAGATATAATTGAAACCGAAGGAGGTAAATAATATGCAGCGAAAACAAGAACAAAAGGGACTTTCAAACTCATAAGTCGAAAATAAACTAACAAGTAAAACGTCTTTGCAAAAGTACAAAAAAAAAATCGAAAATGACTAAAAGACAAATAACAGTATACAAACAATACATAAAAATCTAAGGACTGAGCTAACGAACCCCTGCAAAACCCGAAGATGAAGAGCATGCTCTGTTAGTGGCACCCATCGCGTTGTACATGTAAATACATCATGTAAAACATACCGGTCAATACACGATCTGCCATAGTCTTGTCTAAATTCACATAGGAATTTATCAGTAGGTTATACTTAAAATAGCCAGTTATATTTCATTACAAACCGAAAACAATTGTGATATGCGAAATAATTACCTACATGGGTGACGATTAATTATTTAACTGCAGCGTTATGCTGAGCACAACACATTGTGAACTTTCCTTTTTGAGTTCAGTTTTTTTGTTTTTTTTTTATTATTTATACCTTCACTGTTCTTTCCACTATTTTTTCCTGGTTTAATTTCGTCACAAGCTGCAAAGATGGTATCTACCTGTTTCAAGCTTTAATCTCTTAACATATACAAAAACTATAATTAGTAATATAGCTGTTTAGTTGATTTCGAATGCTGCTTTGCTTGCTAAAGGATTTTAGAAAGGTTAACACTTGTTAGAACACGAAACAATTCTCTTAATTCAGTTTTTCATTTAATGCTCTTTATTAATTAAATGTAAGGTACTCTAATATGTTTAATAACATTAATAAATTTATAGGGACATGATTGGTTAACGGCCTAGCTACACGTGGTAACTATATATATTTGATATAGCGTGCCTTAAAAGATACATGGTTAGTTATCATATAGGGGTAGCAACCATATTGGGTTAGTAAGGAGTTGCTTCCATTTCAAAATAAAAAAAAAGAAATCTGAAAGATTTAAACAGACGAAGAAACTGATAATGAACGATTGAAATACATTCATAACACAAATATACAGCTATTATGTTATTTTTTTTTTGGCATTTGTTTCTTGTATAGACAAATGGAAGAAGGTTCTTAAACATGTTAAAACTAAGTATTGAAGACTTAATCACTTAGATAGACCAACAGTCTAAATACCACATGTCAAGGCAGTCGGTAAGAGAAATGTGTCACACGGTGTGTTAGTGGCCTAAAACGATATATATGGGGTAAGTAAATTCCATATTGGGATTCGAGCGTCGCTCTCATCCCATATGGAATTCACCCATATATATCGTATTAGGTCACTAACACTCCATGTGACTAATAATATATCCCACACTTTATCAATGTTTATATACCAAAACTACGAATATGTAGGATGATATTGTTGCCATGATGATTATTTTCCAAAAATCATAGTATGAAATGTAATGTTAAATCAAAATAAATAGATCAACGGAATCAGTTCACTAGTCCTTATTTTATGAAGAGTAAATAAATGTATACTATGATAAATTGATAAACGTGAACACAACATTTAATTATTGTACAATGTGTATATATGTTATTGGTCATCTAATCACGACATTCCATTAATGTTGATATACAAGTTAACTTCCTGGTGTTTAAAGTTATTCAGTAACCAGATTTCATAAGTGCTACAATGAGATGATTGTATATATCTGTTTGCGCATTAAGCCATTTGTTTTCTCTCTCTGTTATTTGTACCCTTTCGAATATCTTACATTCTTTTTTCTGAAATGTCGATATGGAAAACAAAATCGGTTTTGTGAACGAACGTGTTATGCTATTTAATATGTATATGCGAAAATCATATCATCAACAATCTGTGCATGTAAAACTGTCACGTAAATAAAGCATATATTTCTTACTACTGCTGAAAACGTAATACGTAATCACAAAATATCTAACTTATGTCAAACATCCGTAAACACGAGTTAACATACACCTGACAGATAAGACGCTTGACCTCATATATCAAATTACCAATTAACACATATAACAGATAACAATATGAAAATAAAAAGCTGTTGTATGATTGCAAATTGCAATAAGACAACTCTTCACCAAATGACATAGAACTTAACAATATGTTAAAGTATTTAGAATAGAAATTTAGAGCTATATTTTCTTGATATCAAATAATGCGAATTAGCTTTACATGACGGGTGTAATAAGCTTCTCAATTCGACATCGGTGAAAAGCACGTAGCTTTCCGTCCTAAATACAATATTGGTTTCAAAACAATTTCCTCAACACATAGTTTTTCCGAAAAGACCTTATTGTATTAAATAAAAAGGTACACATTGAACATCTCATGTATTAACAGTATATTTGAAATACTTTTCTGAAATACCAAATATAAGATTTTAAGTATTCAATTTACTTCAAACTATTAACTATAAAAAAGTTCAAATACTAACATATAGGTCTAAACACAAAAGTAACTATTGCTTAAGTAAAAATAAGTTCAACTGGATAGTGTTAATTTGCTTATTAAAGATATGTTTTGCGCTTCGTCAAAGTCATCACTGTGACTTTGAAATGAAGAATGCCAATAAAAGCAGTGGTCCTTTATGTATTTTTGGCGTTGCATTTTTACTGAATTTGTGTCATAGATGAGTACACGACTACACCCATGGAATGACATGAAAGTCGTTCAGTGTTCTACATCATAACTTCTTGGAAAAGGAACGGAACAGAACACTTATACGTACATTGTAAATCAAGCGTCAAAACAAGAAAGAGTAACTGTTGTTTGAAAAGTAATTGACAAACAATTGAATTCAGTCAATATCTTTCTTGATATATTTAATGTAACAACCAATATAACAAGTTTAATAAAAACGATTTATCATGTATGATATTTGTATAGTAAGAATTGTTTAGAGAATGGAATAGTTTAACTTCAATATGACTTAGAAAGACTTTCAGTTATGTTTATACTCTCATATATCATTTAAATATGAAGTTTTAATATAACACACACTTTTAAAGTGATATAAATATAAATATAAAGTGAAATATATTATTGATACAAATCAATCGTTATAACAGATATAAGATGTGACCTTAAGCTTGAAGTTAAAGAAGAATGAATACTATGAACAAATGCATAAGTTATAGTTATAATACACCTATACAATTATGGACGATTTAGTAGGTACATTGGGGCCTCGATGACTGAGGTCTGAGTAGTTCATCTTGAAGGGGTCAACTCTGAAGTTTGATTGGTTAACTTCCACTGATGGTTGTGGTCTTATATTCAATGAAATGATACTTGAATTTTTTTGTATAGTACTTGACATGATAAAACTTTAGTCGTATCAAGTAGTACTTTATTTGAAACAAAGATACATTCTGCATATTATTTTGAAAAGTGCAAATCTAAAAAAGACTAATAGGGGAAAATCAACGGTGGTATTACAACTTTTATAGCGGACTATACGGTATGAGTTTTTCTCATTGTTGAAAATCGTACGGTTCCCTTTAATGTCTTACATACCCTTCATTTGAAATCTGGTGGATAGTTTTCATAGGCAATCATACCACATATCTTTATTCTAGATGAAAAAGATGCAGTATGAATGTCAATGTGAAAACGTAACTCTCAACAAGAAACCTACTGGTAGAAATTAATAGCTTTATGTCACCGTACGGCCTTGAACAGTGAGTCAAACTTATAGTCAGCTACAATTAAAAGGCCCCGTAATATAAAATGTAAATCAATTTACACGAGAAAACTAATGGCCTAATCAACGTTCAAAAAAGTACTTTCTTCTTAAGTTATAATAGTACAGTGCAAATCATAGTAAGAATTGCTTCGAAATGTTTTTTCTTTTCTTTCTTTTATATTCATCTAGTTCCATATCGTATTTATTTGTCAAACAGAACAATAGATATCAAATAAGCAAAGCCGGCTTCAATAAGCCTTTATCTAGACTACTGGAGTATTTTCTAATGTTCTTATTTTTACACTATCAAAAGGATAAAACGATAAAAATGTTCACATGAGGTTGACAGTTAAAACGATTTGTTTGTTTTATTGTTACAATAATAACCTTTCGTTTCCTTTCTATTTTCTACATTCTTTAAGAAATAACTACAGTATAAAAGAGATAACAATGTATTACATGTAGGTCTGATAATGAACAATGAAAACACTTCAATCCACTGTCGATATAAATTTAAAAAAAAAATTAAACAACATTCGGGTGAAATTTTATCTTATCGTTAATAGATGTTAATATAAATATTGTGAAGATTTTGAAGACCGTTGTTCGTATAAATAAAGATAAATGCTAGGACTAAACTCATTTGGACAAAACTTTGGTAATTTTGATAGTTATGTACAAATTCATTTAAACTAATGAAGTCAAAGAAAGCTTTCGGAATTGAACACTATTCTTAGTACTGGACGTTAAAGTAAAAATGGACATCTAAACCATACTCAAGCAAGTGAAACCAGAAACAAGATAGTCTCTTAAATAATCTAATAGATTCGATAATAGATCGATATCAATGACTTTGACTTGTTGGGTTTAAAGCTAATTCATTATTACATGATCGTGATTGGCCAAGACTTTAAAACTTTCTTAAAAGGCAGTTCTCCGAAAAAGAACTTTCAAATGCTTCAATAGAATTCAGAAGGAAATGAAGGATTCGACTATGGATCGCATGTTCTTTGCAATGTTTGTTTCGCTAATGTTTGGAAATGCGATGGCTCTAAGTGAATGGGGGTAAGCAATTAACATTTACTGAACAAGTATTTTGGTTATAGAAACAAGAAAATCCTAGGTGAATAGTTTTGAAACTGAAAATTTGTTAACTATATTTTTTGTTGTTGATTTAACCAGAACAAACACATTGAAATGTTTGCTGTACAAACCGATACTACTTGATAGATACACCTAAATAATCTTAATTAGTTTTCTTTAAACATTCAAATACAATTAGCCCTCCGGAACTTACTCAAATAAAAAAAAGCTTGTCATTTTAGACGTTGGTATTCTAGCAGAAATCATTCTACTAACAATTTCTACTTGTAAAGTGTGTCCCCGTATGGCGATTTCCTGTACTATAATGCGAATAATATTGAGTTTGAATCGACCGGCATGACTCAATAAACGGAATTATCTAAGGTTAAGTAAAGTAAATGAATCATGCCACTGATGTGTATACGATTTTGCATACTTCGGAAGGTTAAATTAGAACTTAAAATCGAAAAAAAATTATGCATTAATGCCTTCATTTACAAAGTATTATTGGATATATTCTTTCAAAATAGACGGAATATGTGTAGAAGCAAATCAGATAAGCAAAATATTTCTTGAAATTTTTTGAAATCATTTAAAAATTGCCGCAAAACGTCGACATAATTGTATGTATTGACTAGACTAGTGAAGCCCGTACGATGACCTATAGTTGTAAAAATATGTGTCTTTGGTCTCTTGTGGTGAGTTGTCTCATTGGCAATCATATCAAATCTTTTTTTATAGTTACATCGTCGTGTTGACATAAAGCCCAAAAAGCTTCCAACTGGGTGAAATTTGTCACTTCTATGCAAACAAAAAGAGCCATAGATAAATGCACCTTTTTCGATCTTCATTTCAAGTTTAGCTTATCCTTGTTGAGGACAAAGTCTTTTTAAAAAAGGTGACATTTTCTTTAAAAAGGGATATAGAAATATTATATAAGCATTTTTATGTAGTTTGCGACATTTTACAGTTATGATGATTGTAAAATGGAAGCTTGATTGACAAAGTTTTGATTTCAGATATAAAGCATTGAACAAAGAAACACATATCATAAATTTGTCAAATGTTTTCTAAATATTATCCCAAATTTATGATTTCTATTTAGTAAATATGATTCATCCTTAGTATTTCGATCAAAAAGTTATATTTTTCATCCAGATAGCGGTTTTATAATTATTTGTGGGTTGGGAGGGAGGAGTCCATGAAATGTCCATTAAATATGTATGTGGTTTCAAAGGCGAATTGATCAGAATTGTAATTGTATGTAGTGAATGTCCTTTACGAAAGGTGAGTAAAATGGTTAGATTTAAATGTCTTCATTTCATCAAATGTGTTTTTGTAAATCTAGTCTTACTGTGCCTTATCTCTGATGTATACTATAAGTAATAAATCATATGAATTCAATTAAATCGGTGAAAATGTCATGACCGGACTTTATGGTATGTCAAATTTAACAATACTAATAAGGCGCAGTTTATGCATTCTCCGTAATATGTTTTTTGTTAAATTGTGCGAATTATTTCCGAATATGAGGACTGCATATTCTAATCATGAACTCAATCAAACTTATACATTATTATTCATTTAGAATGTAATTATCTAGACAATGACATGCGTTTGTGTGATTTCAAAATTTTACCTTGAAGTACATGTATTGTCAGTTTATTTTCGATTTATGAGTTTGACTCTCCCTTTGGTATCTTTCGTCCCTCTTTTGTATTGTTTAGCTAAAATGTTACACCATAGATTGATAATGTTGTTGTAGTTCTTACCGATTTGGTTATGAGTAATCATTAACATACATACAATTGTATATATTTTCATTTTCAATTTTATAGATAATTATACAATACTCATATCTCAAAATTGAGGAAAATAGAGTAATTACATGATCCTAAACGAATAGCAGTTTAATATTCTTTTAAATTGTTGATTTTGACAAATGTTAAGTAACTCACCAAGGCTATGTATTTATACACCCCAAAGGAATAGTACCCTACGATTTAAACTGGTATGATTCTAGAATTTTCGAGTTGACAAAGATAAAGGAGTAGCAACAGATTGCGTTATAGTATGATATATAATCTAAATGAAAAGCCCTTGACAAATCAGAGCTACACCTTATCCTAAATCTTGCCCGAGTGAGTATATCCTCCTTAGACCAAGCAGTGTTGTGATCTATGATCGTAATGGTCAGTCGATTGAGATCTGCCTTTAGTGGCCAGGGGATCTCAGATATCAACTAAGAGGAAGTCCTGGTCTGCATATATATTCATTTTTTAATCTTTTATCAAGCGACCTAATTATATTTCGAAATGATTTCTTTCAAAAGAATTATATATATGAAATTTCAACGATAAAATTGAAAAATAATTTTATCTTAATTGTTGGGAAATTCAAATGTTAACAATATGATATATATATATTAATATGATTTTATTTTATTTTAGAAGTCATGTCTGCAAACACTATGCCTATCGCAGAGAGAAATACTATACAGATTGTGGATTCTGGAGCTGGTCAGCTTGTACAAGATACAGGTATTTTTGCCGTCTTAAATTTAAACCAGAAAACCTCATAACAAGCTAAAATAGATGTGTATTAGGTTCGGAACAAGCAACTGTTTTAATCGTGAAGAGGATGCATGTCGTTTTTCAATTTACTATATGAATGAATAACTAAGTAACTTTCTCAAATTGTATATGTAAGACTATTCATCAAAATGACGTCCATTCTGGCGCATCATTTTCGAATTAATCAAGGTTTATTACGTTCTAATGGAAGTCCTACGTAATTTCATACATTACCAGAACGATGTCCGATCGGTTAGAGGTAGGCTTGTGTTATCGATGTTCAATATGATCAAATCATTTATTTTCTATTTTATCTTAATTCATATTTCTCTGAAGTGATCGTTTTATTTTATATAACACTGCTTAAATAGACTTACCGTGTTTTTATACATTGAAAATCATAATCATTTAGCTAACAAATAAAAAGGAAAAACAGAGTAAGCATCATCTGATCCCTATGAATCTCATCGGTAAACGACAACATGAACAACACATTATATGGCCATACAGTAATTTATGTTGAAGACTTCAAACGATTGAAATACATTCATAAAACAAATTTAAAGCTAACACGTTGTTATTGTTAGCAATGTGTTTTGTTTAGACAAATGACAGTAGGTTTTTATATATTTTAAAACAAAGTATTGAAGTTTTTTTAATCACTTTGATAGGCCGCTAGTCTAAATACCATATTTGAAGATAATCGGTAAGATAAATTCGTTTCACGTTGTACTAGTGACCTAATACGATATATATGGAGTCAGTAAATTTTATATGGGGATTTGAGCTTCGCTCCCATCCCATATGGAATTTACTGACCCCATATATATCATTTTAGGTCACTAACACACCATGTAACTGATAATACAAGTCCATGCATTTATAGAAATACATAAAGGCGATTGGTGATACAAATACTTTTTTTTAATTTTCTTTAATACAATAATGTATTAAAGGATACATGTTTATACTGAACATGTCTGGCTGCACTTTCAGGAGTGAACTTTATTCTTACCTGACATGCTGTCCCGGTTACAGAAGCAATGGATACAGTTGTCCATACCGTAAGTTATATTTAAACAATATATATTTCTTTATTACATTTTTGTTCTATTAAAATGGCGAACAACCGAAGATATACAGACTGTTCGGTGTGAGCCAAGGCTCCGTGTTGAAGACCGTACATTGACCTATAATGGTTTACATTTTTTAAAATTGTTATTTGGATGGAGAGTTGTCTCGTTGGCACTCACACCGCATCTTTCTATGTCTAAGATCCTAAAGAACGATCCATGCAATATATGTTCTTGTACGATCTTATACACTAAGTTGGAGATGTCTGTCACACTCGCGAATCATTTGTTGTTTCTTCTTTTGCCTAATTTTAATTCAGATTGTCGAGTTCTTACGCATTATCAGAAATCAGTAATTAGAAAGACACGCCAACTTGAACTTCAACCAGCACTGACAACTATAGCAAGATCTTGGATAATTTGAGAGAATATCTCAACTCGCAAACATATTCATAGCCTTCTATTTTTGATCTTCTAAATGCGACTTCTGATGGATGGATTGATTGGTGTTTACACCACTACCAGTATTGTTGGCTAATTTATGGCCAACAGTTTTTAGATTTGTAGAGAATGCCACATAATCTGTCAATGATAAATGCATCGATGATTGCAAACATTCATACTTTTCTTAGACCAAAATTATGTCGACCTTTACACTAAATCAGTCGGAGATGTATTTATCGATATTTTAGTCCGAGAGGACATGATTTATCTATTCGTTAAAGTGAGTGTTTGCAGATATTCTAGTAGAGGCCAGTTCTGCTGACTCCAGCTATTTCCGGATATTTCTAATGAGGTGTTTTATCAACTTTGTTTAAGGTTACGGGAAGTGTGGCACGCTCACAAATATATGAGATCCCACTACATTTTTAATGTTTGTAAATGTATTAAACACAATATCGTTGATTTTCACATTCGATTGTTTTAGATTTTGTGTTACAGGGGCGTTTATAGGTTACATTTTGGTATGCGTTTTGTTCATTATTGAAACCGTAGGGTGGCCTATATTTGCACACAAATATATATCTGTTTCCCCTAACGTTGTATCATTGACAATCGTACCATATTTCCTTATTTCCGTGTGATGTACAACTGTTTATAGGGATTCGGTTATAAGCGGATTACATTTGTTCGGTGTATGGATATTGAAATTAAACTGCACATTGTAAATACACATACAAATCGTATTGCCAATGATAATCAATTTAATACAAATCGACCTGAAATACGAAAAAATAAAAAATAAACTGGAAACAGATTTTCTGTGCAACTGATGAATAAATTTTGTTCTTACTCATTAACTTGAAACTTTTCAGCAATATGTGACGGAAAAATCAATCCATCGGCATGCCATAAATACTATAACAATGATGTCATTATCTACAGACCGGGAGCCAAAAGACCAGAACACGACAGTGGGGGACACTGTCAAACCCCTGAACAATGTGCTGGCTGCAACGATGGTTTTTATGCTGACCGTGCTTACTGTCGTAGTAAGTCTTTAATATTTGTGATGAGTAGAAAAGTATTTGTGTACATATAATTCATACAAAAATAAATTTATTTGAAACAGGGGATAAGAAGAATAAAACAAACAAACTCAGTAAAAAGAGACACGATAAATGAGTCACTTGACGATAAGGAAACAGCAACCAAAAAATCATGAATTCTACTCGCAACCGTTTGTCGAATTCATTAATAGTGACCCTTAACATGCTTTACAAAACTGCCATTAGACATTATTTCCCAGCTAACACATAATATTTTCATGATATTATTGACTGGTTATATATATGTTTTTCAAAAATATTTACCAAAAAATATTATAAAGACATTTTTTTTACATCAGGAATTATGCATTAATGATATTTTAACAATAATATTTCGTCCCAATGTTTGATTGCTAATATAAACACATTTTTTGTAAATATTTTTTTATAATGAATAATAAATATTCTTTGCTGATGTTTTTAAAACGTTAAATAGACAGTTTTATAAATGAGAACAATTGTATGTCGAGGAGATATTTCTTTGCAATATTCAATCAATATCTGATGGACATTTTATATAACATTTAATATATATATTTTTTAGATGTGTAAAAGAAATATTTATAAAACATTTTTGATTTACATCTATGTAAAGCATATGTTTGATGTATAATAAAATATCTTTTTGATGTAACATCAATATACTTTTCTTGTCCTAATCAAAAATATAAAAATGATAATATCTAATGAATATGTCAATAACATCATAACAATATATTTTTTCGATTTTATTTAGAAAATATTAGTTAAAGACTGTTTCATAATAGTTTTAAGATAATATGTTTAATAGATATTTGTAAGATGTATGCTAGAAATGTTCTCCAAATGTTTGTCAGTGATATTTGAGTGAAGCACATGTTTGATATGAAAAAAGAAATATTTCATAAACATTTTTACATAATATTTTTAATTGATATTTGTAAGATGTACGACAAATGTTTTTCTTATGTTTGTTAGTGATATTTGTGTGAAGTCCATGATGTTTGATATGAAAAAGAAAATATTGTTTTATATAATTTTTTAATCAGATTAACATGAATGTCTCCTCATTTTTGATAGAAAAGTCTTAACAATTCTAATCTAACTTAAATGAAAATTCAAATCAAGTCAAAAGAAAAATTATCTAGCGAATAACGATTGTGTTCTAAGAGCATTGAAAACCCAGTAAAAAATCAAAATGATAAAGTCATACCAAATAGGACTACGATAATCTGTGCCTAGAACTAGAAAATTCTTTGTATTTTGCCTAATTCAAAGTTTTTTAAACAGTGTTTATAAAAAAATATCATTGATATTTCATGCCAATAAAGAAATATAAGCCAACATTGTGCCAACAATATGCCAACGTATTAGGTACTTTTCTCCCCCCTTTATACCACATACTTAAAAATTATATTATTCCAATGTTCTAACAAAAAATGTGCTCTTCCTTCTCTTTATCTAACATTTTCAAATCTGTGTAGTCATTTAAATGTATTTACCTCAATGATTGAATAATTTTATTTTTTTTATAAACATTGTAGTGTTGTGTCGTTGTTCTCCTCTTATATTTATGCGGTTCCGTCAGTTTAAGTTTGTTACCCCGATTTTGTTTTTTGTCCATGGATTTATGAGTTTGAACAGCGGTATACTACTGTTGCCTTTATTTATGCACAAACAAAAAATATTTAAAACCAGCCCAAAACAACAAATACAATTTGAATATACTTTCATTTTTTTCATTTTCTTGTATATCAACACATCATTGACACGAGTGAATTTTCTTACTCTCCAATTGATAGTTGTTAATCTACTGAATATATATATATATTATAATATCAACCAGTAGAATTTATGAATTGACTTATAATCATTCAATTCAATGCCTCAACTTTTTATTAAAATGAGAATAAGGTTGACAGACTATATTTAAAAAAAAACATTAGGTAGACATCAATAAAACATATCCTAGACATTAGAAGAATATTTTGTCCAGATGTTTGAAAGATGTTGTCTGGATATTTTCAATTGAAACTGAATTATATCAAAATTATGTTATTTCAATATAAAATCAAGATATTTAAAAATAATGCTCTTTAAACATTCAAAACAAATATTTCCAGAAAATATGCTATTCACATGAGTACAGCCAGACATATCACGTCAAAAACATGTTTTTGAATGATATTTTGGTGATTTTTTGCAATATATTTTAAAAATATCAATAAAATGTTTTTGTGCTACCTGGGTTAAACATCAATAATCTAACTAATCTTTTCACTATCGATCAAACAATAAATATATCGATATCTATATTGCATTGTTTGAAATTTGTAAAAGAAATGTATATAGAACTAACAAGTCTAAATTGAAAACAACATTCAAACCTACGATGCTATGGCGTTTGATAAAAACCGCAATTTTTATGCGCGTGCATGCATAACAAATTTCTTGGTAGAGGGGTCTTAATACAGCACAAACAACATATTCCAAAAAAAAGAAAAAAAAAATTGAAAAAAGAATATGTTTACAAATCGCATTTGACGAGCAGGTCGAACAATTGATGTTCTTAACCCTGTCGACTGCCATTAACAATAATTATTGCCAAATAAACAGATCATCAGATGTAACAAAATGGATCTTATTATTAATTTATTACCATTCATAAAACAATAAACTTTCGGAAACGATGGCATATGGCAAACATGAGGTGCACAACTTTGCGGATTTCAACAATGAATAATCTCTTCCGTGATGTTAGGAATGGAAACAGTATTTGTAAGACTAAATGTGCGGTGTTGCAAATCTCAATACAAGTGGATAAACATAATTATCTTTTATGAAGATAATACAAAATGTACAACGGAAACTAAAGAGATAATACACATGGGTAGAAATATAGTTTTAAATATGCAATATGTTTGCTTTTAGTTTGTCCACCTATAGCTCATTGTAAACACAGACGCTGTAGTGATATATCTAGTAACCACTGTGAGTATTGTGACGGCGAAATTGTAGACAAGCTGTACTGGCGAGCGTATACTAGACATAGAGATGTTAACGGCAACAGTGATCTACATTTCAAAAATTGTATACGTAAGTGACTTCCATATATAAAAATGGTATATGCATAACTAGACCGTGTATATTTACGCCAAACATTTTTCATTTTAAGCTGAACAAATAGATTTTGAAAATACCCTACAAATTTTAAAATTAATTGGTTTGATAAATGTAACAAACATCTGTTGAAGTCACTTCTGAAAAATCATTTTCGTTATGAGAATTGAAATTAGTAATTTTCATGACATTACATTATTTAATTTCACGAGGATAATATTAAAAGTAATGATAAGTTTGTCTTAAAAAGATTTCATCTTATCAACAGTTTGAATTAATTAAAACATTTGAATTTGATTTTTTTAGAAAAGAAACAAATTTCAATCTCCTTCTTAAGGACAAAATATTGAAATTGCTAACCTTAAGCATTTTTCAATTTGCCATAAAATATTGAAAAATGAAAAATGCTAAAACGTGGAGCATTTTTCAATTTGCCTTTAAAAATTGAAAAATGAAAAATGCTCCAACGTGGAGCATTTTTCAATTTGCCTTCAAAAATCAAAAAATGAAAAATGCTCCAACGTGGATCATTTTTCAATTTGCCTTTAAAAATTGAAAAATGAAAAATGCTCCAATGTGGAGCATTTTTCAATTTGCTTTGAAATATTGAAAAATGAAAAATGTTGAATTTTCATCTTTAATTTTTTTTTTCTCAAAAATGAAAATGTTTTTTTTTTTGTGTTGAGGATTTTTCAATTTGTTTAATCAAAGTTTTGTTTTTATGCTTTAAATATAATACACATATGTGTATGTATGAACCCGTGTATACACATACCTTACCCCGAAAAGATAGGAGAACAACAACGCACCAGCAAAATTTTGTGACGCAGGATTATTATGCAAAAAATTATTGTTATTTCCCTTGCTTAAAACCCTTAACTTTATATTTCCCTATTTTGTTATTCACATTCAGGTTAACTACATATTCTCGTTATATCTGTTAAATCAAATGGATATTGGTTTGTTTAATTCATTGATAGAGATATTTATTTTTACTCCAAAGTTTAGTATTTGCACCGTTGCAAAACATTTGTAAACTTCTTTCAAAAGTTAATATACATTTATGATAACATCTGAGCAATACGGACACGCATAGATCAAGGCATATATAACCCTGCTCGTAACAACACGGTTCGGTTATTACCATTAAAGGATTTAGCATAGCAGAAAGTAATTACAATATGCCCTATAAAACCCTCAACGACAGAATAGCTTCACCAAAGCTGAGAGCTGTTTATCAATAAATAGTAAATGAAAAATATTGTAACATAAGATTTCGTACTTTCATGCAATTGCTACGAATTTGGTGATACCATCGTTGACAACCTAGAAAATATATTAAGATAAAAACAACACCTAGGAAAGCTGTTCTGTTCCCAGTCCCTCTGTATAAGGTTGATTAATATGCCATTTTCCTTCTAAATACCGCTAATTTTGGAAGTCATTGACTGCTCCCTTTCTTAACTTGATAAAATGAATTAAATAATTTGTTCACTGTTTTTTTTTTTGGTTTTTTTTTGGGGGGGGGGGGTAGTATTACTTAGCTATTTTAATACCAATAGTGCTTTAACATTTGGCATCCGTCGTCTCTGTTTACAACTAGAACAAGTTGTGGTTTACATCTCCGAATCTCAATCAGAATTACTAATGCTAAATGTTGGTCCCGCGAGGTTGATGTTGAATTTTACAGCGATTTTTCTGTTTTTAACTGAAATACATTATTTTGGGAAAACGAATCAGAAATGAAGCAGACATTTGAGTCAGTGCTCGGTGGAATTAGATACGACTGTCTTTAGGAGACAAGTTTTGAAAATGTAGGTGTATAATTGTTCCTGTGGTCTTTTATTTTTATAGTATGGTTTATTTGGTACATTTTGTGTCAATGTATAGTCAAAATATGTTTAATGTTGTCAAGACTGATATTGCTGATTACTTAAAGTTTGTTCATTTTGAGACAGATTTTCTTTTATTTGGAATGAATGTGCGGTGGCATTTTAGCTAAAAATTAACTTCAAATGTGAAGCTAGTTTACATTTCTCTAGATATAAGAAGATGTGGTATGAGTGCCAATGAGACAGTTTGCCTTCTAAGTCACAATTTTTAAAATAAAAACCATTATAGGTCAAAGTACGGTCTTCAACACAGAGTCATGGTTCACATAAAGCAATAAGCTATAAATTGTTCCCAAAACGACTAGTGTAAAACGATTCAAGCGGGAAAAACAACGATATAATCTATATACAGAACGAGAAACACTTATGAATCACATCAACTAACGACAACAAGGAACATTATAGAAGATAAAAAAAAAACCTGTTAAACAGACTTAGGAAGAAGGGATATAGTACGATTCTGTTGTGGTTGTCAGATTATTAAAGTTTGCATATTTTGGTTTTAATATTGTTTCACTTATAGGGTCTTTACATCGGGATTAAACATATTTTTTAAAAACCAGTTGTTGGCATGACACGGGTTATGTTCTTCTCTTAAATATTTTATAATTTGTATAATACTGAACCCCTAACGGGAGTTGCCTGATATTCCTATAATGAAGACGTAATCTTAAAATCAGTTTAATTAAGGTCTGGAGCTGACATGTCAGTAACTTCTAGTAGTCTGTTGTTATTTATGTGTTATTATCATTTTGTTTATTTTCTTTTGTTACCTCTTCTGACATCGGACTCGGACTTCTTTTGAACAGAATTTTACTGGGTGTATGGTTATGCGTTTACTTTTCTACATTGGTCAGAGGTATCAGGGGAGGGTTGAAATCTCATAAACATGTTTAACCCCACTTATTTTGCGCCTGTTCCAAGTCAGGAGCCTCTGGCCTCTGTTAGTCTTGTATTATTTTTAAATTAGGTTTTTAGTTTTTAATTTGTTTAGTATGGCGTCCATTATCACAGAACTAGTACATGTATATATATATTTGTTTAGGGGCAAGCTGAAGGACGCCGCTGGGTGCGGCAGTTTCTCGCTGCATTAAAGACCTATTGGTGACGATCTGCTGTTGTCTGCTCTATATATATGGTCGGGTTATTATCTCTTTGACACATTCCCAATTTCCATTTCTCAATTGGATTGTCTATTTAAAAAAATAGAAGATGCAAAATTATTATGTCTGAAGCTGTCAGTGAGAATCATAAAACCCTTGACATAAAATTATCCATATTTTGAGTCAGAGATGGGAGATCTTCCTATGATGCCCGCCCGTCCTCCCCCTAAAAAAAAGTAAACAACACTAAAATCTTATTCTGACATTACAGATGGGATTTCATTTCATTCACGTGAATGAGGTTGGAGTGAATCGGTGTGCGCCTTTTCCTTAATTCATCTTTTTTGTTTGTTCTCCAGATTATACCTTTGGTGTCCCCTTGATTTCATTACCCACATTTTAATAATCCTATATCCGACCATCCCTTTTTGTAACCTCAATAGTACCCCCTCTCTATATCCCACTTCTGGGGCTACTTGCAAAATTCATTTTGATCAAGATGGATTTGTATGCTCAGAATTATCAGCCTGATATGGATGAGGATAAAAGTTTTGTGATCCCTGTAAAAAAACAAAACAGTTGTGACTTTCTGTTTACATAACGAATATAAAAGGGCAGCGGACGAGCTACAAAAAATATAATAGTATCAACAAAGAGGCAATTTCGATAAATGTTCAAATTATTTAAAATTTTTAAATTTCGAAAAGAGTGCACACGCTGAAATGTCTCGCCTTCTTTACTAATCATTGATATTATGTTGATCCAAAATCCTGGACTTAAAAACATGAAATCCCGAGGTCCTGAATGAAAAAAAAAAAATCCCGGGTCCCGAAAGGGTTAATCCCGAAATCACAAGCTTAAAACCACCCGATCCTGACGTCCTGAAAAAGGTCCTCCCCACCCTCTATGTTGATAGTCCTAAATATAAAGCTTTACTACAACTATCACATAAACTTAACATGGTCAAAGAAAATTAGGACAAGGTCATATAAACAAAACAAGAAATACATGTACACCTTACAATAAATCACTAAGTATAAATGACCCATGCTAATAGTTTCTAAGAAACAGACTTAACCGAGAAAACTAAACACATGAACCACGAAACTAAGGTCAAGGATCTGAACCATGGCAGGCAGAAGTGTACAACTTACAATTCCATACAGCAAGTAAAGTTAACCTATTTCTTATAGTTTAAGAAAATCAGAACAAAACTTAAAAACTGAATACTGTGCAATGACAGTGAAAATGAGGTCAAGGCCAAATAAAACCTGCCAGACTGACATGCACATCATTAAATATTTCCATACACCAAACAAAGATTACATATTGCATATAGTGTTAGAAAAAAAGACCAAATATCAAAAACTTAACGTTGGTCAAGGTTTGATAAGCACAACCATGCTTGACACATCTATATCATTTCCTCTATTGTTCAATAAAATATCGTCATTTGATCTCGATGGATCAGCATCGCGTTGTGACTCAGGTTGGAATGGTTGATCTGACATGCATATATGTCTACTGGATCAGAATTCGTATCAGAGGCTCCTCTGATTTTACCTCTATCTCTACCATCACGCCCACTAGTTCTGGTATATTTTGGTGGTATGTCTGTGTTGTTTGCGAGAATTCTACGTATTTTAAATGACAATTAGAAGAATTAAAGGGAACAGTATTTATAAACAGTATGTATATGCAATATGATGTTGATGATAATGACGAGAGCGTAGTCAGATTACGTTTTGAAAGTGGAAAGGACTTAGACCGGTCGATGTAAGAGAAAAGGTGTGTTAAGATCGTGTTGCAATCGAATAAATCGTGCATGTATTGTCGTTATGAAAACGTGATTAGCGTAATAAATCGTGATTATCGTATTGAAGACTCAGAATAGGCGTGATGAGAACGTGACCCGTAGCGGGATCGTAGTAGCATCGTGAAAACAATGAAAATCCAAACTTTCAACCTGCTCGTACCGGGACCTCACCTTTTAGATCGCGGTGAGCGTGGTGCAATAGTGGTCTAGTGTGACTTGGGCAAAAACATGCTCCTTAATTCTCTACCTTTCCTACTGATCAAAATGAGCAACTGGTTCTTGTCTTGAATTGTTGATACCGTACGTTTCCTGCTTTCATCGTGTCAGAATACATTTTTTAATAATCGTGAAATATATATCACTTATTGTTCAGTAATTTCAACTGTTGTTATTATTGTTATTGGTCGTAACGTAATCAATAAACATAATCAATACCGAAGAAACTGTGCCATCTTATTTTTTCTTAGTTTCCCAGGTAGCAAGTACAAAAAACATCACCAATTGATACATGTACATTTATAAAAATTCATATATGTATAGCATGTATGGCACATGAAAATAAACAACACTGCGCTCTCCATGTATTCATTTACTCAATTCGTGAATGAAATGCTCCATAACTAAACTGACGAATACTAGTGATAAACTTTGTTTTATTCATAATTTCACAAAAAAAAAAAGATGTGGTATGATTGCGAGAGAAACAATTTTTTCTAACGGATCGTTGTTTTTTTCCTGAAATTTTGGTGGAGTGTTCTTGAAATAGTACTTGATTGATTGCAAAAGAAAACAATTGGGGTCCATGTGCTTGTTTTTTCAAATAAAAGCCATACATCTTTATTTTTTACGACGTCTGTCAGTATGGCGCTAAATTACGTTAAATTAAGTTTTAATCGCAACAACGTCGTGTAATCATTCCCGCCGTACACGAGTTCGCTGACAAGTTTATGCAGGTGTTTTTCAAAGTGTTGATACTTAATATAAATGAAGGATTCTAGCAGATTGCTTTGTCAGATGTAGATCTGCTAGAAGTATAAAGGTGCATCAACCGTCAACAATGACAAAACCGATACCGTATCGTCAACTTTAAAAGGTCCCGACGTACTTTGATTTTATTTTTTTTTACACTCAAAAGATAATTATCTTTCAAATTTAAATTATAAGCAGTACTTCTTGTTTTATAATAAGAGCTGTTTTGTGCAATTTAACTCATGCCATTATTGCATCAATCGACCGAAAATGAAGTTGTAATATAATATTTCATAGGAAGTACTGCAGCCGGTATAAGAGAATGATATTGAACGATGTCTTTATCAATAGATAAGTTACATAACATTTTTTTACGGCGTATACGTATGAATATTTGCATACTTGTTTGTCTAGAAGAAGAGCTATATTGAAAACACTTTGTTCGTCTGTCTGATCGTCTAACTACACAACGAGTTTTAACGTGTGTACACTTTCTGATCTGTCTGTCTGCAGTTAGTGTACATTTGCCGATACTTCAATTTTTATCTCTCAATACATTGAAGTAAAAAATGTACAATAGGGACATGCGTATACAAATAGGAAGACAAATGACTAAACGACTATAGGAAATCGGACGGCCTTCAACAAAGAGTAAAACCCATACCGCATAGTAAGCTATGAAAGGCACCTACATGACAAATGCAAAAAAACTCAAACTTACGGCCTGATTTAAGTACAAAACAATGAACAACATACAAATATGATGAACAATAGCAAAAGACACCGTTAATTACAAGCCCTTTTAACAGCATGTGAACGGGCGTTTTCTTGTTTTGGTCTATTACATCCAGTTTCATATACAAAAAGAATACATGTACAACCAATTAAACAAACTAACGTGTGACATTGCTGCATCTATTGGTAATATTTTGCTTAAATTCAAACCAAAAACGACACCAATATATTTTTTGAAATCTTTTTAACGGATTTTTATTGACAGTTTTTCTTCATACACATACAATATTATATGTTTTTAAAATATCAATTAAAATCGGCTTTTTTATGTACCAATTTTAAGTCCAGAATAGGATGAGACACTCTCTTTACTTATTATTCTATTTACGAATAGAGGTGTTATACGACCTTGTCCACCAATGAGGGTCTCGCACATGCAGTCGGTTTTGTTATTTCATTGATAGTATGTTAAATTTGGCCTTACAATGACAATTCTCCGTAAAATTTGGAGGCTGCCAAATGCTAAACAAGAAAAGAATTCAAGATAGTATTATTTACTTCGAATTCATTATCAATAAATGAATTCAAAATAACTGTTCTCGTCATGAAAAATATTGCACAGCTGTACAACACGTCGTAGTAATGACTTTTGTGTATGGATTTCAACACCAGACCAGATTCGGCTACCCTACGCGCCATAGATTTTATTAAATATTTCTCATTAATTACGGGTTCATACGTTTTCTCATTTCTTTAAGGTTCATTAAAATAACATTTGGATGTCATAAATGTGCAAAAAAAATTTGCCGCTGTACGTTAAGCAGCCTCCAATACTCATAATTAGCTATTGCAGGTAGTTTTGTTCCGAATTTTGTTTTTCAGCATGTTACAGTTTAAGCAACGAATAGTAAGATAGATCCCAATTCCTTGAAATATTTCTTTCTCTACGCTGAGCAGATTCCGCTGTGCCGTGCAGCGTTTTGCAGTTATTCAGTGCCAGACTTAAAAGCTCCACAATTATTGTTCCGTCTTTCCATGTTATACTGTCAGTACTCTCTTTTGTGTCTATCACCATTTCTTCAATTTCGTCATGCAAAATTTCCTTGACCGTTTCCGACATTTTGTCAGAAGAAAAAATCCCCAAAACTGTACAACATCAAATCAGAAATTATATAAAAATCAAAAGGGTACTTAGTTTAATTATTAGATATATTAACTAGTCACCATAGTCTAATCATTAAATGCTGAAAGCATTTGTGATTTATTATCCGAAAAACTGGAAAAAAAGCCTCACTTTTTTATGAATAAAAACTCCATAACTCCAAAAATGTAAATGTTTCATAAAAGTTGGTAAAAGCGTGTTTGAGTTATTGTCCAAAAAAACTGGAAAAAATCCCCTTTTTTCAATATAAAAACTCATAACTAAAAAACGTAAAATCTGAAATTTAAAAAAAAATTGAAAGGTAGCTCAAGTCAACAGATTTAAACAGTTCACTAAACTGTTATAAATTTTTTTTAAGTGTTTATGAGTGATTGTCCGAAAACTGGAAAATCCCCCCTTTTTTTAGCATAAAATTTCATGACACAGAAACGTAAAATCTGAAATTTATAAAAATCAGAGCATACGTCAATAGATTTAAACAATTCACCAAAGTCTCATTAAGTTGATTGAAGCATTTTAGAATTAGTCTCCGAAAACTCGAAACCCCCCCCCCCCTTCATAACATGGAAACGAAAAATTTGAATTTTATAAAAATCGAAAGGGAGCTTACGACAATAGATATAAACAATTCGATAAAGTTCCATAAAAGTTGGTGGAAGCGTTTTTTATTAATTGTTCGAAGTGTGGATGACGGACGGACAACGGTATACCATAATATGTCCTGTTTGAGACGGGCGTATACAAACAAAGAAACAAGTTATAAAAAATGCTAAACATATAGTACAGATACAAGCGTGGTCGATGTTTGTGTTTATCCAAAATCGATTTTACATATGTCCGTTTTTTACAATCAATATTTCACAAATTAAGTTAAGAATAAGGAATCAGTGAAAAAACTATGTAAATTAAGTATTTTTTTATTATCCTACATTGAACTTTTGATGTTGTTCCTTACTTTGGCTTTGTGGAAGCGTCGACCATGTGCATTATACGCTGTCATCATTGCAGAAGTTGAAACACTATGTATTTCCGTTGGTTCATCCACCCTTTTGTGGGGAAAATTTGGTTGATAATATAGGAAATCGCCGAAGCATGACTGGACCCCCTTAAGGTCAGTCAGTGCCACCCCTTATGAAAAGTTCTGGATCAACCACTGCTGCTGTCGTAAATGATGGTAGCGAGGGTTAACTATCGCTAATGCTTTAGCAACTCTAGCTTCACACACGTTGATTCCTTTGCTTGATAAATGTAACTACTAGTATTTGTTCGATGTACATGATGCATACGGTTTGAAATTCGATCATTTGTGTCGATCTGTGTCGATCTGTTATTTTTTCCTTTTTGTATTTCAAAAGAAGATTGTCACTGACTGAGACCCCTTTTTTGTGTCGACATATTTGTCCTATAATACTCGTTTTGCTTTCAAATATTGAAGATGTAAAATCATATTAAAGACATGATAATAGAATGTACATAATACAGAACCTCGGGGGAACTGTTTCATGTTTGTTGAAATACTATTCACATAATTATTATATATTCTTTGCTACATTTTGTTTTCGGTAAAAGCAAAAATAAGAAGTCTTTCATTCTTCGAAATATACATTTACCACACATACATGCATGCAAGTTAATTTCATATTTTCTTTTATAAGATGATTGCTTATTTGAAATTCTGCGAATGAAATTGTGAGTATCATAAGCTTGGGAAAAACAAGTTTGTATTAAACAGATTCAAAATTAGGAAACGCTGTACAATGTAGAAAAATACAAAATTGAAAACATATACTAGCACAGTAATCAGAATAATTTAACATCTACACCCATTCCTCCCCATCCCTTTCGAATCGCGAACCCTGCTCCTTGAGCATGTGCAGAAACTGATATGGACAATATCTAATATTCTAATATTTTCTCTTCTTTTCTAACATGTTTGACACATTCAGCCACGATATGGTTCAATGCAACTTCGTCTACTCCGCATCGCCTAGTAATTCCATTTTCAGAACAAAAACGACTTACGGAAAGAAAAGACAAAGAAAAACAAAAGTCAGATAGATAGACAGATAGCAAGATATATACAATGAATGACAGATTGATAGATCGAAAGATAGATATAAACACGTAGCTACAAAGACAGCTATATACATTGTATATAGATAAAAAAAAGAATGATTCTTTGTGGTCATTATCGTACTTGTCAGTGTACCATTCTTGTTCGGAATTTGTTGATACCACACATAGTTCACACACACACACAAACACACCTTAAAAAGATCTTCAAGACATATTGCGCTTAAAACAAGACAAAAAAAAAAAAATGGAAATAGTAAAACATTTAATAAAAAGGGACAACAATTTAAACATTTAAAACGCCTACATTGAAAAAAATTACATTTCGTTCCCATTATTAGACATTTAAATAATGAACATTTTTCAAATTTGAATATTGCACAGTAAAATGAAAATTGAAAAATTGGAGCATTTTTCATTTTTCAATATTAAACGTCAAATTGAAAAATGCTCCACGTTGGAGCATTTTTCATTTTTCAATATTTGAAGACAAATTGAAAAATGCTCCACGCTTGAGCATTTTTCATTTTTCAATATTGTAAGTCAAATTGAAAAATGCTCCACGTTAGATCATTTTCCATTTGTCAATATTGTAAACTAATTTGAAAAATGCTAAAGGTCAGTATTTTCAATATTTGCTTTTAAGAATGAGATTGAAATATGTTTTGTTTTCTAAAGCAAGCAAATACAAATGTTTTAATAATTTTAAACTTTTGACAAAATAAAATCATTTTTAACAGAAAGCTATTGTTATTTGTTTCAATATCTTCGTTAAATCAAAAATTTAATTTCATGAAAATAACAAATTTCAAATCTCATAGAGAAAATGGTTTTTCGAAAGTGATTTCTATATGTTTTTGTTACATTTTTCAAACCAACTACCTTTAAGATTTGCAGAGCAATTTGCAAATTTATTTTTCATTTTAAAATGAAAAATGTTTGGCGTAAATGTACACGGACGATAACTATCATTCCAAATACTACGAAAATATTCTTAAAGATTTTAATTAAACAAACACATTTGATGCTTCAACATGATTTTGTGAATGTTCAAAATAAAAAGAGAACGAAGGAGTTTATGTCTTTTTTCCGTTGGTATCCTAATAAATATCATAAAACTATAATACAGGTCAACAAGTAATGTGAACATTAGCATGTCAATTCGACTATACATGCTTCCTTTATTTTATTGTTTAGAAACTTGCTCATGGCGTGCAGACAGCACACGATGTTACCCAGGAACGTGTAGTAAAGAAATAGCAACGTCTTGTAAATGTCTAGATGGGTTTGGTGGTCATCACTGCGATCAAAGTAAGTATCTATGAGACTGAATTAGAAAAACGTCAATATCGTTCATACTATTTGATGTTTTTTCCTTAAAGAGCTCGAGGGTCGATAGCTACGATTTAAACAATTATTTGAATATGATATTTTTTTTTAAAGAGGAATAATGAAAACATATTTCATTATAAGCAGTCAATGTGGTTAAATTTTGTGGAAATTAGCTGAAAGCATGCATCGCTAATATAATTTGGTTTTTCAGTTCAATATTTCAACTTCAATTGAATCTGTATTCATGCGACCTTGTACTTAACCCTTAGCCGGACATGAGGTGCCAATGTTCTAAGCATATTTTATTGTTTGTTATTAAAAAGAAATGTATGTAAACATTGAAAAGTGAAACAAGGGAGAACCCATATGAATCTTTTTCGTTCACTGATTCGGTCCACGAACATTTATTCTCAAAAGGGTACACGATGATTTATAAATTCTAGATATATTACATGAAATCAAACAGACTTTTAAAAAAATCGTCACTATACGATTGCACATGCATGTTATACAATTATAGCATTTGTATGAGGTCGATACAAGGATACATTGACATGAAAAGAAGTATATTGACTGAATACTCTTCTGGATGTGAAAAAGACGTATGAAATTTCTCACATTTATAGTTAGGCTAATAACAAAATTTACATTTTACAATTTCAGTAATTCGGGATTCAACTATTTCATATGCTACTGCAAAATTAAATAGTTCAAAACCAGGTGACGACCCCGTGGAAACTCCGATTGATCCGAATGACCCCATACCACGTGAGACAAAGTGGACGAATCATAAAATGATAAATAGAGCTTATTTAGAGGTGACTGCTGTATTCAAGGTCAATGATAAGCCACCTGCACCTGATCAAACAGGAAGAAATAATTTTATCACAGAATTTAAATACGGAATTCTTGCTGGAAAAATGAAGCTCACACTAGTCAGAGGTATATAAGGACTAAAAGCGAACACACTGCTGATTTTTAGTTACATGTATCACTTGTCATTTGTCGTTGTAAACTTTAAAAAAGAATCGTCTCATTCTGAAATTATCAAGCCACGCAAATCCAAACTATATCTGTTCCTTAGGGTTTACAATTTAATCACATTCTCTATGGATTCGATTCATCAATTAACTGTTGCTTAACTTAGAATAACATCTTTTAAACTACTTTGTATGAATATATGTTTAGCAAATTATGCCAATTTGCAAAAACGTTCAGAAAAGTAAGACAGATAAGTAAACGTGACAAAGTTATCAGTTAATCTTTTGTAGAACTAATTTGCAATGAAAGACGACTTTTGTCAAGTTAAAATTTTATGCAGAAACTATTATAGTACTTAACAGTAAAAATGTGGAGCTGTGTCAGAATTAAAGAAATTATTCATAAGGTATTGCCCATAATCGAAATTTTCTATTTTTCTCATTAATTCAAAATAAAAATAATAAATTGATGGAGTTAACTATTGACAGCAGAAATGAACATTGATTGAAAATCTTCGAACACTTTCCAAGTGAGTGATTCAGTCTCTTAAGAGCCTCTTGTTTCAAATTTGTATCTCTATACTAATAGATATTTTTTCAGTACTTTTTAAAATAAATTATATAGGTTATAACTACATGTATTGTAAAGCATATGAGATATAAAAAAAATCGTATTGGTCGTGCATTGTAAGCGACTATTGTAATTTTGTTTTTAAATATTTAGTTCTATAGATGTTTTACTGCCATTTTGATCCTCTTTTCTAGATACCAACCACACTATTTCACCTATTGTAAAAATATGTCATGTAGAGAAACAATTACCTACAAATGACATATACCAATGCAAAGAACCAATGGTATATCTAAACGCTTGGCATAAATTCTTGCCATTTCAACATGATGACCGGTAACTACTACTGTTTATTTATCTTTGAAAGACATTAATTGTTAAAGTATTTTTGGTCAAGAAATATAGAAACAAATGCTGTTTTATAAGTGGTTAATAAAAACATGAATAATCCATTATATAAGATGTTGAAGTATTTACATGATGAGAGAAATTGGTAATAGCCTATGTACTGCGTTTGCATTATTTACTACAAGGTTTCTTTCCTTTTTTCAACGTTTGTAGATCTGTTTATATATTTTTTAAAGTTCTTAACTAACACATAGAATATAGGTATAGTTTTGAATGTATTAGAATTGAAACGAAAACTTCAAGCAAAATGAATGCAATAGAAATAGGCATTTTAAAACCAAATTAAATATAATGAAGAAAATACCAAAACATTACTGGGCAAAACGTGCTATTAAAGATCATGATATAAAATGTTCAACACTTTCAAAAGAATATTGACATTCTTATCGATCAAAATTATTCATTTGAAGTTTTCTGTTTAAGTGTTTAAATGTTTTTTTTTATATTACCTTGGAAGAACTCCTTATTCTTGCCTATTTGCAATACAAATTCCGAAAATAAGCAAATGTGACGATAAAATGGAAGATATTTTTACCCTTTATTTGAATAATAACCACTTTGCAAAATGTGGTGAGACATCTGTGAATCTTTTAAAGTTGAAACCCCAACAAAATTATTAACGAGTCTTCTTTTCACTTATAACATTTTTGCTCAGTTCTATTGTAATAATGACGAACAGTCTAAACTAAGTAGTATTAGAGAATGATCGGACTGGCGTACTCATTAATTGTAGGGTAATATATTCGTTTGACATAACGAATGGCGGCTATTTAAAATACATCGATAGAGACGCGCATCCTTCTGATCCTGAAAAGGCACAGAGGAAGCGTGTAGATTTGCTAGGTAGAACTGTTTCACGTCAGTTTGTGTTTCACTGGGACTTGGACGAACCTGCCCAACAATGTGTTGAAACTCACGGAATAAAATGCACTGTACCACCAGTTCTTGCTCCAGATGTAACAACTAACGTAAGTAATGGATAGTCTGTAATGGCACAACAGTGAATGCAATGTACGAATAATAATGTAGTACTAGTCAGTCAATCGTGCACCTGTCTGAATTATAAACTTATGAATTTATTTATATACAACCGTCATTGTTAAAAGTTAATCACATTACTTCTTTTCCTTTAAAAAAAAAATAAGCATTCATATGAACCCAATTTAGCAATGGTATGTATTCTTGAGGTTTATTTACTTCTTTTCTGTGTGACTGTTACAACCTATCAACCTGGCACATCTAAAAAAATGAGAAAAGGGTAAATTATTTATTTAAAATTATGTTGACAATAACAGTCTTTCTATATTGAAGTCAACAATACAACTACAATGGAACAACTGGATTGATGACTTAGCTGGTATAGGGAATTACTACTACGAAGTTTTTCAACTTGGTAATGATGGAACTTCATTGTCAGAAGATCAAGGAACAAAGATTACAGAAGCAAAAAATTTATCACGAACAGATTTATCGGTAAGTTGTGTCGATTTATAAGTATGCCTATTCGAACATGAGTAGGTTTTTTTAGATAAGGGTTTTAGATACCTGTATATATTAAAGGTTAAGTATACTCTTATTTTGTCATTGATAATGATTTGTTTGATATTTGTAAAAGTAAAAAGGTAAATATCGAAAGTCTTAAATGATTGTTTAAGTCAATATCACTTTATGAAGACATCAGTACTATTATTGTGTTAAGAGATAAAAGGGATTAACGCTATCATGTTTTAAAGTGTATTCGTATACACTTTTGATTTAAATTTTCTGCGCACATCGGATAGTTAAGAAGGATACAAAGATTTCCTTCATTGACCGTGAGTCATTACATGATTGAAACAACTGATTTCTTTAAACCTTTTTAATACCACCCACTAAGTCATAATGGAATGTTTGAACGTACTTTTGTCTCTTTATCAGTTAGTCGCCCGTCAGCTCATAGTTATCGTTAGGCTTTCTCTACCTATAATTTAATTGCTATGAAACATTTTAAAATAAAATCTAGTAGTCATATGTTTAAGTGATTCGGTAATGTTATGCTTGATTAGATGTACTTAAGTGATATAGAAAAGAAGAATAGTATCCCCCCTATATACATGTAGTAAAAATGTAATTGATACCGTTCCTACGTTAAACTAAATCTTGTTATACTTTTGTACATTGTTAAAGGATTTTCTTATGGAAGGAAAAACTTGCATGTATCGACCAATAAAAGGCTTTTGTATTTTCACACGGTAGAATAGTGAATAGTAGAAAATAAATCAAAAAATAAAACAACCGAACTCCGAGGGAAAATGAAAACGGAGAGTCCGTAATCAAATGGCAAAATAAAAAGCTCAAACACATAAAACAAAGGGATAACAACTTTTATATTCCTGACTTGGTACAGACATTTTCTTATGTAAAAAAAATGTGGATTTAACCTGGTTTTGATAGGTAAACCTCTCACTGCATGACTGTCGCATTAAATTCCTTATACTGACAACGATGTATTAATGAAACTTAAAGACATAAGGTGAATACTTGTATAAATAGTTTTATATTAGTATTCTTGTCCTTTTTTGTCTTCATTGAAAAGTTCTCTCTTAACAATTCTCATTACATCTCCTTAATTTCGTGCTGTTATTTTTTTTTTTTTTTTTTACTGTGTTCAACGACTAAACTTAATTATGTCGCTATATTTCATTGTTGAAGAAACCGTAATTGATAAAGAAAACAACCGACCACGGCAAGAGAACTGACAATCTTTGTTAATTAAAATCGTAGTCAAACACACCTTAATATAGGCGGGGTTCAAAGTCACAACCTATCAAGTTGTATATAAACTGAAGTATACAGAAGCTTTTGTACACGGAGCAAATTTTGATTTGTAAGGAAATTACCTTGCTGTACATAGAACAACAGTCCTATCATTACTACTGTGATAATTATTATCATTAACATTTCAATTAACTGGCGGGAAGAAAGATTAGTTTTAAAAGTATATATTGTCCAAGATACTAACTTTAATATAGATTAACATATAACATTCTTTTTAGAGTGAGTTTTCAGTCACAAAAACTGGAATGTACTCTGTAATATTCACGGCCATCGACAAAGCCGGGAATGAAAAGTCAGCAAGGACGTTATTTCTGTACGATGCCAGTTCCCAGGTTGAAGTTGAGGATGGTAAAACTGTAAGAGTGCAGCAGTCCACGAAAGATACAAAGTATATCTGGGTGGATGTTGATGATCCTATACTGAAAGTGAATTGGCCTGGAAGATTTAAAAATGAAGAACATTATAAACAGTTGTGGTTAGAATCAGTAAAACCAAGGATACACGTCGATCCTGAGTACGATGATCATTATGGCAAACGTCAAATAACAACTGTACCTCATCGTCAAGGTATGTTCATATACATCTCTATTGCATTAATGAACACAGATATCAAATGTAATTAGTGATGACTTTTCATAGCAATAAATGGGATCAGATTTGTCGAGGGATTAAATATCGCTTTCACTATCAACATCATTCGTTATAAAATAATTGATGAAATATGAAATTGTCTTATCACCATTAACAAACTAGGAATAAAAAAACTAAATACTGTGATAAATCATAACAAGACTTGTAGTAAAGTTTTTATAATGGGATTCAACAAACTTACATTTAAAAAATTTATCTTTTACATACTAGTATAACGAATTCGAAATTCATATTTACAGGTGTTGTTAGATTTGAAACTCAGTTTATAGTTCTTTCCCCTTCAATCACACAGAAAGTTGATTTTGTCAGTACCAGTAATGTCATGGAGGAGGCTACATCACTATCAGTATCATGGAATGATGGTGACAAGTTAGACATCACTGTGCGAGCTTTTGATATTTTTGATGTATACATCGATGACATGGTAACAGTATACAAGGACATCAGCCCACCGGAAATTGAAAACCTTTGGTTGTCCAATGGAGACCGTGTAAATGTGTCCGTCCATAGTTTTGAAGATTTTTCAAAAATGACGTAGGTTCACATGTATAGTCTACGCAACAACTCAAAAGACAGAAACTTCAAATAAAAACAAGGATTCCCTTTTTTCTTCATACCATATTCCTTGATACGTTGAGAGTTTACGTCGTTCCATTTAAAAACAAAAGTTGACAGTAATTGCCGATTTGTAAATATAAAAATGATTCGAGTCATATAATATATGCACACATTCATGACAGTATTAAGTCAAAGGAAAGAAGTAAGTTAAAAATTGATATCTTGAAATTATAAATATTTCACAACATGCACCAAGAACTAGAAATCAAGGTTCACAGTTGAGTGCAATTTTCTAAAAGTTCATTACATTGTTCAAAGACAAAATCTTCAAATAATTTCTATGTGGACGAGATCATTATGTAAATAAACTAATCATATATACTAGATTTAAATTGTGCACGCCTGACTATGTTTCGTCTACAAAATATGCAATCAGCATCATCTAACCGAATAATATAGATCAAATAAAGAACGAAGTTGAGGAGCAGTGAGGACAAAAATTCCAAAAAGATTTACAATACATTTTGAATGCTCGTGTGTTTAAAAAAAAATAGACCAAATATATACACTTTGAAAATCAATGAAGTCAATGTAAAGTTAAATTTTTATTCTGAATATTCAATATCAAATTCAACCAGTATATACTCAATTAGTATCAACTAAAGGCGTAACCCAATATAACCAATGTGTCCGAAACATTCAAAACAGAGTTTTTTCTATATCCTAACTAACACTTAGATTTAACAGTTATGTAACAGAATAAACAACCGCTACATTAAAAGTGACTGACAAGAGTTTTCTATTTTGAAGGATAGAATGGAATACATTTGACTATCACAGTGGAATAGACAATCTAGAGTGGAGATTATATGACAATTACACTAAAACTGATATTGTACATGGTCACGCTAACCTTCATTCACAGGGAAATTCAGAAGTAAGGAGATTATCTTGTATGACGTTTATACAAAAGATAGGTTTATTTTGCTAATGATAAAGTCTACTGAAGCAATTTGAACTGTTTGGTATTATATCCGTGAAGTATATAACGTATAAAAAAAAGCAAAATTACAAAATACTGAACTGCGTGGAAAATTCAAAACACAAAGTCCCTTCCTAAAGGACGAACTCGAATAAGCTAGGGTTCGGGGTCAATCTAAAAAGGAACTCAAGTACATGTATATATGTACGTGAATATATGATCAGCTACAAACCATAAAGCTAGGTCGTAATTTTATAAACTTATCTAATTATTCGTGAAGAGGTTTGTCAGCTTTTTTCCGTTGTCTGTCGTCGTCATCCGTCGTCTATTAGCTTTTACAAAGATCATCTTCTGAAACTACTGGGAAAAATTAAACCAAGCTAACAACAATCATCAATGAATATCTAGTTTTAAAAAAGCTGTGTCTAATGACCCCGCTTCCCTACAATCTTGACTGACACGGCTAACATAAAACATAGTTGTAAAATGCAAGCATATTGTTGCGATCTTGTAAACTGCAATAGATAGAGAAAGAGGGTTCCTTACGAGACACATTTTACCAAATTTGTTGAATGTATGCCTATTAACTTGAAGCTATAATAAATGGATAGATCAAACAAACATATTGAGCAAGACAATATGTAAAACAAATCTAAATGAACCAAATCAATTTTTGACTCTTTGTTGAATTTAATACCCTTTTATTGACTATTTCTCCCATTTTTATATGACCGCAAAAAAAATTTGCATCGTATAATGCTATCATGTCGTCGTCTGCGTCGTCTTCCGAATACGCATTTAGTGTCCGGACAATTACTTTCGTTTAAGTATATGATCTCTTAAATTGTATACCAGAATATCCCATACCATTAAAGGAAGGTTGGGATTGATTTTTGGGGTTATGGTCCCAACGGTTTTGGAATTAGGGGCCAAATAAGGGGCCCAAATAAGCATTTTTGTAGTTTCCAGACAATAACCTGTGTTTAAGTGTATAAATCTCTCTGAGATTATACCACAAGTTTCCATACTACAAAGGGATGGTTCGTATCAAGTTTTAGGGGGTTATGGCTCAAACCATTTAGGGGAATTAGGGCCAAAAAGAAGGGGGGAACTAGGTTTTTCTGGTAAATGGAAAATTAAGACAATTTAAAAGCAGTGTAAGGGAGGTAACTCAAATACATTTAAAATACAATGTTGTGTATGTTTGAATTGACCTCCCTTATAATACTTGTAAATTATGTATAAAAAATGTCAGGTTTTGAACTATTTGCAAGAAAAGGGGGGTCAATAGGCAACATCATGGTATATTGCAAAAAAGCAAAAAAAGGGAGTAAACATTTTTTTGGGGGATTTGGGTTGGGGAGGGGGTCAATTCACAACAGCATAGTTTATTGCACCAAAGCAACAAAGGGAGGTTAACCTCTTTTATTTTTAGGGGGATGGGTAAATTCACAACAGCATAGTGAATTGCAAAAAAGCCAAAAATATATAGATTTAAATCATATAACCAATTCTAAGTTCTTTAACTACAGTAATTCTGTGTCAGAAACCTATTATGTGTCAAATATTTATTTAGAATCAAAATTCAGACCTGTATCTAGTGCGAATATTGTGTCCATTTTTGTCCAGCTGCGCATGGCGAAGCAATTTATTTAGTTTTGATTTTGTTTCCTGTTGTCTTTATGAATATTTTATAAGAAAATTTCACTTCCAGAAATTATCATATTGGAGTTATTCTATTCCCAGGATTATTTAACCATTCCATTGCTTTTTTTCTAGAAAAACTTAATAGATGAACAGAAACTTAAAAATGAAAAATGTGCAAAACTACCTTATCTATAAATACGTTAAAATAACTGAAATTTTAAGCTCTTATTGCAGATGCAGATGAGCAGCGTAGATCCTCTTGTTTAAATTGAGATCAATATTGACTGAATAATTATTCTCAAATCGACCTCTCTGCAGTTTGAGACATAAACCCAAAGATAAACCGCGATGGTTATTGAACGGGAATTAATGAAAACTATACAAGCCAATCTGGTTATTGGTATAAAATTATTTACATTTTCTTGTAGAATATAACAGACTGTCAAAACAAATATGGGGATGCACCAAGAGGACCGTCATGTTACTGCACATCGTTTCACGGATGCTTTCATAAACATTTCTACGTCAAACCTAAGATAAATAAACTATCTGGTCTGATTACTGGGAAAGACAAAGGTGTTCATGATTCAGATTATTACATTGAAGTTACTGTTGTTAACAAGGCCTTGCTTAAAACTACTGTCGTGAAGAAGGTACTACTTGGTGTAAAATAAAGCAAATAACTAGTCAATATATTTAAGATATGTATGCATGTTTACATTTTATTGAATAATAAAGAACCCGAAAAAGTGCTCTATTAATGATTCTTAAAAAGAGGGTAATGATAAGTTGTTGCTATCACGAAAATAGTGCCGTATAAGGAATGACAGGTTGTACGACCTTCAACACTTCAGATTTTCAATGAATCTCTTGGTATGCAGTTATAATGCGGTATATTATGTCATTCACGTAGTACAACATGTATTGACAAAAAACTGTTAAGGGTATTTATGAAATGCATTTCGGGATATTTGGTTATTTGTAATTGTATTTCATATATCTTTCTTGACAATACAACATCCATTCTCCACTTAATGTATACTTACAATATACTGTAACATTCGAGTTACCTTCATTTAGAAATAAAAAAACCCTGTTTTTTGAATTTGTTAAAAAAAAAGTAGGTTTCATCTAAAACTCTGTTGTGATATCATATTGCATGCATTCTTAGATAAAAATATTTCCTTTAACAAGGAAACTGTTAAAACATAACGATTGCATTTGTCCTAATTTGATGATTAATCTATCATTTTTATTAGCACGTTAATATGATAATTCAGTATTTTGTAGTATAGAAAATTTGCAATATTTTTAAGATAACAATAGATGTTTCCCCACCACACGAAGGGTATGTTCATGACGGTATTAGAGGAGATCCTGAAATTGATTTCCAACAAGATCTACATATAGATGCTCATTGGGAAGGATTTTTTGACAGGGAGAGTGGTGTGGAATTTTATCAATATATCTTTAGTGATCACTGCTTTAACAACGACGAATTCAAAGCTAATAACGAGGTATTGATATACAATTTTGTGCATATTTTGGTATATAAAGGCAACAGTAGTATACCGCTGTTCGAAACTCATAAATCCTGGGGACACCTGATAAAATCGGTGTTGTTGTGTTCTTGACAACATCCGATTAGACTGTCTATTGATGTGAAAGACTCAACTGATTACAAATGTTATTAAATTATATATATATATTTCCAATATAAGTAACATTGGAAATACAATTTAAATTTGCATAAAAAAAAGCATGGTAGAAATCTAAGGGGTTGCTGCGGGACCGAAAAAAAACCCACCAAAATCATTGTGAATAGTAAATGTGGCATTACCATACTTGAAGAACAATAAAACCTACATTGAACTTAGCCGTAACTCACAAGGCATACATTGTTTTGTATTTCAGACAACAGAAACCTACAATACGTTTGCATCATTTGAGGCTTCTACAGAGGGAACATATTTTGTTTCTGTGGTTGCTGTGAACAGAGCGAAAGAAAATTCAAATGTTGTCTGCTCTGATGGTGTTACTATAATGACAACTATGCCATATATACAAGATTTTGTCATGTCAGGTGCTAAAACAAGACCAAGATTAATAAGAGATAATGATGGAAATGTTTGGTTTTTGGATAATATTCTACAGAGACACTTTGTAGAGAACATAACCTCTAGCTGCATGTAAGAGACATCTTATATTAGTTTCAAATGTTTAATGTGTTCCAAAGTTGATTTTTGTCTGATTATTTTTGCTTCTGATGAATACTATATACAGACGCCTTTGACTACTATAGTTAAGTTAATGATAGAAAATTTGAAATTTCAGTATAATTACTGGCTGTCAGTTTGAACCAGTTTTTTTTTTAATATAGGTCAGTGTACTCTGTCATTTTCCATATAATATTTTATGTTGTTCATAAGCGTCTGTTGTATTTTAAAAAGAATTATACATGAGGATATTCATTATGAAAAAAATTACAAAAGTTCTAATGATTTCATATTAAATTCGGAAACTCGAGAATAAAGGTACATTATAAAAAAGGCTAGACAAATTACTATTTTGTTTGATGACGTCAAACAGCAACAAGATAATCCTCTGAGAAAAGACGTACGAAAAAAGTAAAATCTGAAAAAATAAAAGATTTAGGTGGATTAAACCTGGTTATAGTCACTCGAATGACAATAAAAAAGGGGTACAACATTAATCATTGTGTTATAATCTAAATTACTATGAAAACAAACAAATGTGTAATAAAGAAGCACAAAAATCCATATAGATAGATTACATTAACGAAAAAGAAAGACAAGAACGAAAATATACCATGATAGCACAATAACACAATGACGGGATGTGTAAGTACAGGGTCACGTCATATGTAACAAAGAAATACAAAAGGGCATAAGACAAAGCACATGAGGCAAAAATGAAATACAAGAATACAAAATTTGTATTACAAGAGAACAATAACACAATAACGGGATGTATAAGTATACAAAGCCACTTTAAATGGACATTTCCAAAATCAGACTAAACAGTCAACGTAATATTTATAAAGATAAATAAAAGGATAATATAACACGTTATTAAAATGGTAAACAAAGTCAGTTCCCAGAAGCATAACAAAAAGGAGCAGCAGAAAATATAGCTGGTTTAGGCACATGCTTGGATTTAGTGAGAGTGTTCATAGTTGTCACAAACTGCCAAATTGACTAGATCGTAGCGTAACACACAATGATAATCATAATTAGAAAATTTGCACAATTTAAATTGACTTTGTTAATAAGAAACAAATTTTGTTTCAGAGTGTCGAACCTAGAAAATGTAACCATTTTACCACTAGGAAAACCGGTATCGCAGAATGCAGTTCGGCTATGTGGCATAAAAAATAATCTTCATATACTTGCTGTCGTATCCAAGGAAATTCAGGTACTGAAATCGTTATATTTCTAAATGTTAGATTTAAAACAACATTATAGACTAAAAAAGTATAGCTACACTTATCATCAAAGGACACTTCAGATATAATTGGTACAAGTAAGTACATATGCATATAAAGCAAAATTCAGAATCATAGCAGATCAAGAAGTGCATTGTCTTATATGCTTTCATCATATTACATCTGAACGTTATATTTTCTAAAATTAAAACAGAAAATAAAATCTTTAAAGAAATGCATTCTTTAGCTACTAGTATAACAAGGTAATACCGATCATTTATAAATTTCATTTTAGGCGCAAGCTCATGTTTTGAGGCTTTAGTTCCATTTACCGTAATTACGTGTGTTTTGACATTGCCTATTTAAGAATGTATTTTATTCTCTTGTGATCGTTTATTCGAGGAAAATTATAAATATTGTCTTTTTGATACATAAGTTCAAAATGTCTTGGAAACCAGCTATTGATGCCAACTTGATTCACGATTATGAAGTTGGATTGTCATCTACAGCAAGCAGCATTGCTCCAGATATAGTTTCATTTAGAACAACAAAACAGCATACTCACTTCCGGCTTAATCATCCAGATGTCCCGGATGGAAAGGAGTTTTATATCATAATTAAATCTATTAGTAAAGCAGGAGTTGAAGGACTACAGGTAAGTCGTTTGTGGCAATGTGGCATATTTAACAACAAATTGTCGTTTGACAAGATTACTTTGCATACTAATTGTTCCACTGTTTGAAACATCTACTGTCTAAAACACCATAATCATATATCTAAATACACAAACGAACTATTAATCCCAAACGATGAAACAAATATTCAGAATAGTAGTTTGTGCCTTGTCAGTCGCTGTCAGTTTTCTTTGACTATTTTGTCAGAATGGTCTCCCCTTTTTCATCAAAGATATCAGTCTGAATGTCATAAAATACTTAGAATTTAACCCCAAATAATAGGTAAATTATAATCCTGGTACCTTTGATAACTATTATAAAAAACGTGTACATTGACTTTAAAAAGAATAAAAAACATTAAAATATTTAGAAATGTAGTGCTATTAAATTATTGTGTTCCTTTCTCTAATTCTCAGACATCGTATGTCGTCACCTTAACTCTGAATCATTTCGTTAACATTTTGACAATCGCTTAGTAGTAGCTCAATTTTTTTTTTATAATAGTAAAATGTAAACGACAACCACGATTGTTGGCCCATGTGGAGCACATGAAATCACCCCCAGTTTTTTTAGGGTTCGTGTTGCTTAGTCTTTAGTTTTCTATGTTGTGTCTTCTGTACTATTGTTTATCTGTTTGTCTTTTTATTTTTAACCATGGCGTTGTCAGTTTATTTTCAATCTATGAAGTTGACTCTCAAAATGTCTCCCTCTGGTATCTTTCTGTCCTCTTCTAAAAGGGAATTTTATGTAGACATTATTTAGTCATGTGACCGTGACGTCATCAACGTTTTTTCATGGTTTAATCCAGTTTCAAATTGAGTTTAGAATTAAATTATAAGAAATAGCTGTAATATTTTATCTGTCTATTCGAAATAACATAAAAAATGTGGTGCGCACTTTAAAACAACCCGCTACGCGCATTATATAGTGTGTATCACATTTTTCATGTTATTTCTTCATAGACAGAAAAAAATATTACAGTCAATCCATTAAGTAATAGTGATCGGCATCCTGCTTCCAAATCTGTTCAACCAAGCATCACATACATGGAATTAATTTAAGACTAAAAGATTCAAAATTATTTGCCAAGACACCAACAAAAGTTTTTGTAGCTCATAGTACATACACGACATAATAAACAAAACACATTATTCAAATACATCTAACAAAACGTTTTTGTCATTGCTAGTACATACAGTATACTAAAACTTTATGTCCTGTGACTTTCTGTCCGTTTACCTATTAGAATATAATGCCGTACTAGTATACACTTAATACGTAACTTCTCACTCGTATGGAATTGTTATGCATAGTTCTGTTATATTGACAAGATTGGGGAGGCACCCACTGCAGACATACTTTGTTGATTTAAAAATAATGTGGCTCTACTGCCAAAACTATACAACCATGTATCACAGATCGACATACAACAATTAGTTTGTCATTGATAGGACATACATGACGTCAAAGTTAAAACAAACACACAAATATATCTGACAAAGACGCCAACAAAAAGTTTTTGGTATTGATATTACATTCAGTATGTATGTACATGTATGTATGTACGTAGATCCCTCCGTTTACGGAGCACCCCTCGAGAGCTGCGAGGGTACAGTGGAATCCGTGTACACTCCCTATCGGGATTAATGGAGATGTGTCACTAACGTATTTACAATGTTCAATATGTACAAGGACAATCCCCACCCAACACCAGGGAGTGTTAGGACACCGGGCAGAGTCTGTTATTAAAAATAGTACCGTACTAGTATTCACATTATATGAAACTTTTCACTCGAATGAAATTGTTTTTTTTTATAGTTCCGATCAGGTTTTCTATACTAACAAGTTAGTATAGAAAGTCCCCGTTCCGATATATTAACAAAATTAGGGATTAATATACCAAATGCAGACATAATTTGTTAATTTAGCAATAACTGTGAATCTGTTGCCAAATCTGTACAAAAATGCATCACCGACATACATTAGTACAACAACAATGCATCGGAAATCAAAAGACATTATTAAGTCACGTGACGTCATCAACGTTTTTTCATGGTTTACTCCGGTTTCAAATTGAGTTTAGAATTAAATTACGGACAGAAAGTCATAGGACATAAAGTTTTAGTATGTACTGTATGTACTAGCAATGACTAAAACGTTTTGTTAGATTTATTTTAATAATGTGTTTTGTTTATTTTGTCGTGTATTTACTATTAACTACAAAAACTTTTGTTGGTGTCTTTGGCAAATAATTTTGCAACTTTTAGTATTAAATTAATTATAGGTCTCTTGTGGACAGTTGTCTCATTGGCAATCATACCACATCTTCTTTTTTATATAAACAACAAACTTTGACAAAGACGCAAAAAATGTTTGTTATTGATAGTACATGCGACACATAAAAATTAAAACAAACATAATAATGAATCTTACAGAAAACTAACTTAAACGTTTTTGTAGTTGATAGTACATACAGTACATTATAACATAATGCCGAACTACTAATATACACTTTTATACTCTTACAATTTGTTTATTATTTTCAATGATATATCAAAGCAGGTAATACCCTGAATCGGATACAGTTATTTTTTGCACAATTTTGGTTCTTGTTATGTAACACTAGTATTGTCCACATTTGTTAAAATGTTAATTGTTGAGTATATTTTTACGTTAATATTTTTTGGTACGCTGTATGGTTGTACAAATGGAACCCCTATACTATTATTATATTTTAATCTATAATAATGATATTGACTTATATATGAATATATAGTAAGGAAGGCACTAACCACAGCAGGTTTTTCTAACCAAACGAGATTATAACGTATACATTTAACTATGTCAAATCAAAGTCAGAACCGAGTAAATGGTTTGTATATTATATTTCAGAGTATTGGGCCATTTATTGTCGATACAACAAAGCCACGGTTTTCTGGCTCTAACATAGATGTTAACTTGATAAACGATTTTTTAATTGCAAACTGGACAGCAGACGCTTTCGAGGACCAAGACGACCCGTATCCAATGTATTTCAAGTATGCCGTTGGTAAGTTATATAAGAAATTATGCCATTTAATCAAAGTTAGGTTAAAGTTAAATGTTAATTGAAACGTTTGGTATTTCAAATTATGATAATTTTAGCATCATATAATTAAATAAAGAAAAAAAAGAAGGACATGCCTAGATGACAATAACACGTATAAGGTAACACTCATAAGGCGATGAAATGCATATAGGACCATGATCATATTAGACAAGGCTAACAGCCAAACATCAGTAATAAAGCACCACATAGAAAAGTAAACATTTATTTAATTACATGCAAATTGCTCCTTTGCGTCATTCAAGTTTCCTGCATACCGAAATATAGAATATGGGTATTATTTGTATTGATATGTCAGCAATTTTACCTAGAAAGTACATTAATGATATAATAGCTACTTATATTTCAAAGGACATAGACCAAACATGTACGACATCCAATCTTTTCAAAATTTACAAATTGGTGGACCATGTAAACGAACCGTACCAGCCACGTGCACAGCCTTATCTGTTTCACATCTGAAATGGTCACTTCATGGTCATCATGACTACTACTTTACCATCAAAGCTACAAATCTGGCAGGTCTATCCGTTATTCAGACATCCCTTAGGTATACCCATGATATTCAGTTACCTGCAGAAGGAATAGTTATGGATGTTTTACCCACATCAAATCTTCAAAACGAGGCCAAGGTATGATATAAGTCGAGAGAATTTATAGATATTTGTAATGATTTATTTTTGTGGTACTGTAGATTAGTGTTAAAGACACCTGCGAATATTCCAAACATAAATTTAATATAAGAATTCTGTTCAAATGGACCTTTTTGAATAAATGAGCAATAATGATATCAGTTTATGCTAAAATTACAGTTTGATTAATAAAAGAACGTACATTTCATGGTTTTTGTCTTCAAATGTGTATTAAACACCGAATTTAATACATTGTTTCTAAATAATTTGAAAGTGTGCAGTCTCATTATTTTGTGTATACATCTATTCAATTTAAGGATATCGAAGACAGAGATTTCACACCAGAGACAACATCATTGGCAGTGAGATGGACTGGTTTTATACACCCTCACCAACATGTTAATTACAGTGCTTGTATTGGAACAGTTCCCAGTACCTGTGATACCTCGGCAATGAAAACATTGGAGACTTACAAAAGTTACACCTTTAAAGGTCTTAATCTACAGCCATTTCAGGTACCAAATAGTCTGCTTATTTCTTGCAAGTATATGTTTTATCAACTTTGCTGTTCAAATTTTATCGATAAGAAGAGAAATAGTAACTATTTATCAACGGTTTGTTTTATGTATTTTAACTCTAAAAAGTATGAAAATATGTCATTGATAAAATGTAAATAAGTCTATGAAAGGATTTTTCTTTCAATAAAGGATATGATATGAAATGTCATGGCTATGGATACCTACAACTATGTTTCATGCTTTATTCTTTTCATATTTATGCATTGTTAACGTCTTGTAGAAATACTATGTGACCCTGGAAGCAGGTACAACAGGCGGTAGTGTAAAAGTCAGTTCAGATGGTATTAGAGTCCTGGATATCCACACAAATTTAACAGGCATTGTTATAAGAGATGGCAACAATTGTTCAGGTAATCTTTATTTTAATGAGTACAATATTAGTTAGAGAAGTACAAAATGTTAAAAACAATTTAAAAAAGACAATAATTGAATTAACTGTTCAATTTCCTTACATATTTTTCCAAAATGAAAAAGGTTAAACTAATTTAATGTCTGAGTAACATATGGTATAAATGTTCATAATATGAAAATATACTAAAAACCTATAAGTCATATTCTTTAATCTATTCTTCAAATTTATTTTAGTGGCACCAGACTTGAAGCTGAGTCATCATAGCAAGGTATGTTCTCAAACTGATCCAGTGAGTAATGAATTATTCATAAAACAGTTACAATTTAATACTTACCAATCAGATTTTCAGGTGCCGATCTCAATCAGAAACCTCGTCAGCATTTGTTTTTGGTATTTTTACAGTTTGAAAATAATGTTGGGTTGATAGAACATTTTTAGTGCCTACTGCTGATTTAGAGTGTACTATTTTGTTCAGAAAACTTTCTACTGTTGAAAATCACATTTTGACCCTATAACCTGTTTTTGATAATAATATTGCTTCAATAATTTAATGAGGTATATATAACCCACAATTCATATTTATGTATGCACTAAAACTAAAATATTGCGAACTAGATCAAGAGATAGCTATCGACCCAATATTTTGCACAGAGGTGTAATTTACAAATAATGCGTTTATTAAGTTACCATCTTTTCATTGTCATCTGTTAATAAGATTTTAATGAGATTTACTACAAGTTATACATGTTTGAGTGTTCTATTTGTTGTTTTTTCAAGGATACGCGGCCTACTTGTGTAGAGGATGTAGAATTTCAATCTTCAACAACGAGTTTACACGTATATTGGTCGATACCATCAATGTACACTGAATATTTAAGAGATGCATTTGTTCAACTTGAAGAACGAGTGTTTGGAGGTTTGTTAGTATTTACCTTATGCATTGTGTACTCATACTTATAATTGAACTTTTATTTTACTGTAAATTCTTTTTTTTTTTTTATTTTGAGTCTTTTGGAAAAAAAGAGAGTATTAGTTCAAATAAACAAAAAAGAACATGTCCGTAGTCACGGTAACAAATCAATATTACTCAAAAATATTAATAGGATATTGTTATATGTGCATTAAAAATACATTTCGGATCCCAATTTTCAAAGAACACAGTAATCATTCTATTCGTTATTATAGTTAGTTAAAAAAACTACTTTGTTTTTCAGAAGAACTATCAAGAATTATATTATTTTTACATTACAATTATTTGTCAAATATGTAAGGAATAAAAATAACATTTGTTTCCCTGTAGTCCGCACAGTTGTTAACAAGGTGTTAAACGCGCATATTTTTCATCTTGTCTATTGAGATCTAAAGTATTATGTTTTTATTAACAGACATCTGGAAGGAATATAGGAAGTTTCAGTATGTAGGAAAACACCAATATATCACGTTGAGTAATTTAGATTTAGAACCAGGGAAGACCTACAGAGCCGTTGTTAAGTTTTGTGCAGAAGATTTATGTTTCTCACCTGTATACGGCAATGGCATAACTGTGATAGTCAATCCTCCATCCAGTGGTAACATCACTGTTCAACAGGTTGATGAACCAAACCATCACCAGGTAAAATAGCACAAACACAAGCTCAAACACATCATGCAAAAGGATGAGAAGATTTCATAGACGATGGATATTTGTAGATGTGATAAATAGGTTAAAAGTGTTGAGTGTTTTCTGTTCATGAATACACATTAAAACCAAGCACACTTGTAACTTGTACATGTATAAACTAATAGCAATCACTTTTTTATATTTTGTTCTACATTACTATTTAAACTATATATCAACTATAAAGCACACCAATTACGTCAGATATTTATCATTTGGTTGGAAAAAAATCTAAATGATTTACCGAAGCTTTTATTTTTTTTTTTAAATGTTAGCTTAAAAGGTTAGTCAAGAGATAACATAATTTTGTGCACTAAGGCATTCACACAATTACTCTTTCGAAAAATTTTAATTTTGAAATTATTCGACAATACTTTATATGCCCTCATTATCGTTTTCTTTATACACCAATTCACATGTATTTGATTGACTAAAATGATAATGAATAAAAGAAGGAAAAATATATTTCTTATTGTCTGAATGTCTATTTTCATATAGCTTACAGTAACATTTGAGAGGATGTATGACCCTGACATAAAAGACCACACAGAGGCCCAAAGTGTTATACATTATTATGAATGGGCATTAGGAGACAATGTTGGTATTCACACCATATGGAATGAGATTGACAATGCTACTGTCGTTGATAAGGAACATGTAAGTGTTCGGTTTTAATTCTGTCATACTAAACACATCATAGGTTTTCGCAACTTGAAACAGAGTGCTATTTAATTATTTTCAATTTCTATTTTACAAACAAGAAAAAAATTCATAAAACTGATCCCTATGTTAAATTAATATATGATGTTTACAGCAGTAAATTAAAGAGATATACAATATTATATCATTCCTGAATACTTCGTCTCGATTGACATACCCCTGTTGTTACATTTTTACCTAGAATCATGTCTGTTTGTTTTGTTTACACATTGTTATCAATATAATGGAATTTTATGCGACTGTTATACAGTTGAGATGTTAAGCTAAATGTAAAAACTTTATCCACCATGTTCTGCAGAAGAAAATGTCTATACCAAAACACAGTTGTTATCCATTCGTTTGATGTGTTTGAGCTTTTGATTTTGCCAATGATAAGAGACTTTCGAAGTTCAGTATTTTTGTGATTTAATTTTGAAAACATACTATACCAAGTTGATTGTAAAGTAGAAGATTTTCTTTATTGTTTGTCATTTGTTAAGACATTGCATAAATGTATAAAGCTCGAACACAAACTTTGAAAAACTAATAGATACATTTAAAATGATGCTGTATTGAAGATTTTATTTTCAGATACAGTTCGTTGTACCTTTAAACAATAGTTTAGATTTTTCAAAATGCCGACAGATATTCATCAGGGGTTACAATAAGGCTGGCATTTGGTCAACAATTTCCACGGAGATTAAAACATGCAAAGTCAATGACGGTGATTCTCTCATTGTATCAAATAGTGTTATTGATGCTATCGGAATACAAGAGAAAACAATGGGTATGTTATGTTATCTTTAAACTTACCAGTGTTACTTATTTTTTATGGGGCCCATTAAGTGTTTAATTTAGACCACAATCAAACAAATGCTGACATATTCAGAAAAAAACACCTGGTGTACCTGTTTGGGTTCTTATATGTCCTTCCCTTTTCCACTATTCGTCTTTGCGGCTTCCTTATTTAGGGATTTTTTTTTTATTTCTGGCCGAGAAGGCACGTAATTAATTTCATCATTATAAATGCTTAATATGTGTTATGTTTTATCATACTCTGCTGTACTGTTATATGGGTATACTTACTTATATGATTATTTGACTAATTGTTTAAATGTAAATATATTTCACTGATGTAATTGAATATTTGTAATATTTATATTCTATAAGTTATATTGCTTACGAATAAAAGATTATTATTTATTATTATGAAGACAAATCCACAAAAAAGCGCTTTTGACGCATTACATTTCTAAAGTGTTGTTTTCCTTTTTCTAAAGGAAGTAAATTACCAGCATGTTTTGATTTTAAATATACATAAACATATAGTAATATATTTGCACTTATACATCATGTATTAAATTTGCATTTAGATAACTAATGGTAATCTGATGCTCACTATGTTATTACTTTCATTCACTTAGATGGAACAAAACGTGATGGATACGGGCATGACATTTATCTAGAGGAGAACGGCAGATGGGATGAGTGTGATGTTGATTATACACCGTATAAAAATATTATATCAGGAGTGTGGCCATTATTACGTCACAAGAACTACACATGGGCTGTCATCGACTCTGAGAATTTAGATATCACGAGTTACTATAAAGATGATGCCAAGCTACAATTGAAGGATCCCTGTTCACATCCAGATTCTATTAAATGCGGATTTACAGGTGAACTTCTGCATTCATTTTGTGTCTGGTAGAAAGGTGTCTCATTGTCAATCAAATCACCTTTTTTTTATATAATATATAAACTTTATATAATTTTCGTGTAAATTGATTTTGTCAGAACGTAAAATGTAAGAGGTTTTATGGATACAATTTATGGGGGATCGGGACTATGCGACTGCGCATAATTTCACGTATGAATATCCAAGCACAGGAAAAGGTATTATCCTGATTTAGAGTAATTTCTCGCAATTTGATTGGCTGATATTGTCCTAATAAATTTCAGTACAACTTTTTATCACGTCAATTGGAATTATCTCCCTTATTTATTACGTCAATTGGAATTATCTCCCTTAAACCATTGACCTAATAAAAAAAACAAAAAACAATTGAGTTGCTTTGTAGTCATATTTTTTATTTTTCACATTTTTTTATTTAATATCTAAAATATATTTATTGATATTGTCCTAACATTGAATTTGAATATAATAATATGTAATATAACAAAATCAAGATAAATTCGTTACACAGTGTTCAATTGTCCTAATACGGAATTTATCGGGTCAATAAAATTCATATCGGGTTTGGCTTCGCCTCACCCGATATGAATTTTATTGACCCGATAAATTCTCGTATTAGGACAATTGCACACTGTGTAACTAATAGTGTCGTAAATTCACTATTATTTTTTTTATTATCTTGATTGATTAAAATGTTTACTTATTTTTTTTTTGTTACTAAAACATTTAACTGTTATTAAGTGTATCTGTGAAAGGCTCAAAATGACATTTCACCCAATTCCACCATTTTCCTGCCAACATTTTGGGTATTAATGCAAAACTATTTTATTAGTTTTCCTTATCAGTGACCTATATTTTTTATTTGCTTACTCTTTGAAGCTTTATATTAGCTTTTTATATTACAGTTTTGGACCAAGTGTCACAGACAGTTTTTTGATATAACGCAAAAAATATGTCAACACCTCAATTTTCCCTATCATTTCAGTGACAATCGGTCCCTTTTACATACCTTTTTAAAAGTGATATTTTGGGCTTGAAGTTAAATAGTCTGGAACCTCACTTTTTTCCGACAAATTTGATTCACTCTCTGTAAAGATTAAAATATAAGAAATACAGCTCTTCTGACAGAAACATTGAAAAGGCCCGAGCCACTTAAATGGTTATTCACTTGAGTTTTGTTTGAAATTTATCTGGAAATATTAAGTATGTTTACAAAATGCAGCCTACTTCTAGCTGTTGAATACAAGTTTTGAGTCGGAATATTGTCAATTTTTTGACATTCCGAATTTTTATATATTTTAGACAAAGAATACGTTAACATTATATTCAATGTAAATGAAGAATTAGAACATGGAAAACGATACATAGTTTGTATCCATGCACCAAGGACAGAGATACAGTTCGAGAAGTGGACAGAGGTTTTAGAAGAAACTAACACTTGCAGTGATGGAGTTACGGTTGATTTAACACCACCTACACCAGGTCACGTGTGGATTGGTATTGATCCCGATAAGAAATATCAGGTAAGAATGTATGGATATTGTAACGTTTAATTAATTAAGACGAATTAGAGGCAATAACATTAACGGTACCAATTTTCCTGCACCAGATGCGCATTTCGACAATACATGTCTCTTCAGTGATGCTCTTGGCCAAAATATTTGAAATCCAAAGCTATACAAAAGATAAAGAGCTATAATCCAAAAGGTCCAAAAAGTATAGCCAAATCCATGAAAGGAATCAGAGCTTTGCATGAGGGAGATACATTCCTTGATTTATAATAATTTCTAACATTTTGTAACAGCAAATTTTAATAACAAAAAATCCGTATTTTTATGCCAATACCGAAGTACTGGCTACTGGGCTAACAGTCCACCAGCAGAGGCATCGACCCAGTGGTAGTAATAACATTAACGGTACCAATTTTCCTGCACCAGATGCGCGTTTCGACAATACATGTCTCTTAAGTGATGCTCGTGGCCAAAATATTTAAAATCCACAGCTATATAAAAGATGAAGAGCTATAATCCAAACGGTCCAATACTACGACACAAGCGAAAGACAAACAAAGTAAGCAAATCATACTAGAGAACGCTAAATATTGGGTATTGCTATCACGGTAAATGGGTTGAAATTAGTTCAGGTGCAGCCGATGGGTTAGTAGTTTTGGTGGAATCATTAGCAACATGGATAATTTACTTACTGCGTTGTTTTGGAAGGGGTTGTGTTGCTAAGCCATTAATTTACTACGTTGTGTTTTGTATACTTTTCGTATTTATACAGAGCATTGACAGTTTGTTGTAGACTTATCTCTTTGGTATATTTCGTTACTCTTTGAATAAAGCATTACTATTGAGTGAACTGATTTCATGGTAGTTTTAAATCAAATATTCGTGTATACGATGTTTTCAAGTGTCAATTAACGGACCTGTCATAACAGTATCGCTTATAACATGTAAATATATATGTAAACTAAATCTGTATTTTCTGTTCAAAGTCATCGTCGTCAGATATTTTCGTCAGCTGGGATGCATTTACCGATGTGGAGGAATATAAAAAAACTGTCCATAATTCGGGAATTAAAGAATATCAAATTGGAATCGGTAAGAAAACAAACGTTTATATACTCTTATATACAAATCATGCTTGTTATTGGATGGTATAAATAAAGCTCTTTGTCTCAATAGAAAGACATTAGGAAGTAAACGGTTAATTTTCCCCCTGGTTTCAACAATTATTTGGATCTACTCTTTCATTTCATGCATAAGCCGGGGTTATTATTTTTTTTCTTTAACCAAATACAAGTTGTTGTATAATTTTAATTCCAGGATCAACGAAAGGAGGAACAGATGTATTTCCATATATAATCGTCGGGCTTGTTAACCATTACACAATACATGATGTGCGGCTACAGAATGGGCATGAATATTATGCCACTGTTAAAGGTATCAATGAATTTTAAACTGTATCTGCCGATCTTTTTTGTAACCTGTATATTTCAATCTGCCCAAATTTATTGTGTTTAAAAAAAAATGAAATGGTATTCATGGTAATAGGATGTTTGTTTTTAAAACTTCTTACCTTTAAACACTGCAACACATGCCTATTACAAATACTCGGTTTTCATCAACTCATTTGATAAAAGTTTCACTAACATGCTTAAAATACATGTACATAAACTACAACAGATATATAATATAATTAACCGTTATTTATCCAACCTTTCACCGCAAAAACACACAATATGTATAAAACTAACAACAACTATGACATATATATATATATATAGAACCAACCTGACATGCAAAGGTCATAGTCAGATATGAAATGATTTCGAGCTTTAATTTTTGCCATCGAACTGTCTTTACGGGATACTTATCCTTTTTATTCATATTTTAACACAGAACTTTTTTTATAAATACAATCCTACGATTATAATGTAAATTCAGTTTCTTTTGTATTTCAGCACTCGACTTTGCAACTCGAAGTGCAATAGCAGATTCACATCCAGTGAAAATTGACGGTACACCGCCAGAAAAGTCTAACAAACCAATAACTATTGAAGGGCGGCATATGTCTGATATGAGTGAAATCAATGCTTGGTATATAAATTTCAAAAGCTCATATCACGGTTGATGTAGCTTTTATATCTTGCATGCGCTTAACTCGTTAAATTGTGACTACACAAAATATTACAAAATATACTATTTGGTCAATATCTATAAAGTTATGACTTTAATCACTTTTCGGTTAAATCAAATATTTAAATGATTGATGGAGCAATACCAAAACGATTAAACTTTATAAAGGATATTTTCGTACCAGAAGGAGATTTATTTTCATCTGAAAATATTTTATGTCCATTGACCTCCAAAACCCAATACCAAAACTACCAACAAAACATACAATTTCAATATATTAATTTTATATTAGAAGAGAGATGTATATAAATATTTGTAGAAAAATGTAATATGAAAATGAAAGGTGTGTGATTCATAGCAATCTATATCTTTTGCTTTGCATTGCATTCTGAAACTGTTATGGTCTAATCTTGAATACATTTTACATTACAGTTGGAGAGATGTCTTTTTAGATAAAGATAGTGGAATTGACCATTACCTATGGTCAGTAGGATCTCATCCTGGACATGACGATATTATACCATTTACAAAGACAACACTAGATTGTGGGGTATCAGCTGAAGATACAAACATTAATATACATGAAGGTCATGCTTACTTTATTACCGTTAAGGTAAATTATATTATATCTGCTGTACAATAAAGGGATAATTTTTAATGATTAGTGCTACCTTGCTATATAGACAGAATATTTCTCGTGCTTAAACTTATCATGCAACGGGTTCAAAATATCTTGGAAATCATAAATTGGGTTTTATTCAACAAATAAAACAAAAACGAAAAATATCCACGAAAAATATGATAACGAAAACGTAATCGCGATGGCCTGTTACTTATGTTAGTATATCATATTTACTTATAAGATACTGAACTACATGCTTTTAAACTGGCTCGGTATGTTGGTGTCTATGATTAATGTTCAAACATGATACTGAATTTATAATTTGTATTAATGTTAGGCTGTTAACAGAGCAAACCTTATCAGCACAGCGTCGTCTTGGGCTTACATATATGACATGTCACCACCAGTGGCTGGTCATGTATACGATGGTAGTGTTGAATCAGCTCTGTCATATATGAAGGACAGAGATTACCAGACAGATGTGAAGACACTGTCTGCCTACTGGGAAGGTTATCACGATCCACATTCTACCATCAAGTCATATTATGTCAGCATCGGAACCTGTCCAGAATGTGAAGACTTATTAGTCAACCAGGATATCGGAATAACATATAGTAAGTTTAAATTTTTACGACAAACACTATAAAAGTAAATATTTATCAATGTGTCCTATAATTGATATAAGAAAACAGATGTTTCATTATAGTTATACAGTTCATTGCAGATGTATTTTCTTTTTATCTATATAAGTAAATATAATACTATAGGATACTGATATGTATAGCATGCTGATATGTATAGCATGCTGACATGCATAGCATGCTGACATGCTTAAATGTGCGGCCACAGAATGGGCATGAATATTATGCCACTGTTAAAGGTATCAATGAATTTTAAACTGTATCTGCCGATCTTTTTTGTAACCTGTGTATTTCAATCTGCCCAAATTTATTGTGATTAAAAAAAAATGAAATGGTATTCATGGTAATAGGATGTTCGTTTTTGAAACTTCTTACCTTTAAACACTGCAACAGCACATGTTTCATTATAGTTATACAGTTCATTGCAGATGTATTTTCTTTTTATCTATATAAGTAAATATAATACTATAGGATGCTGATATGTATAGCATGCTGATATGTATAGCATGCTGACATGTATAGCATGCTGACATGCTTAAATGGATTTTACAAAATGAAACTGGTTTCACTCGAAGGAATTACCGATATACTGGGAAATAAGTTCATATTTAGGATAAGAGTATCGTTTTTGCATGTTTAGCAGGGCAGAGTTAATAAGAACCGTTAACTCTAATGAAGATCTAATGAAATTTATTTGGTTTAGAATACATGGTTGTTATAAAGGACATGTGTCTTGTGCACACACATGTTAATCGATATACGAATGTACCCTGCACTTGCATGAACAAATCCATGCTTGGTATTTCTAAATGTATAAATAATATGTGTGGTTACAAATGTATGATAACAAAAAACCACTGATCGTTGACGTGAAACAAATCGTAAGACTTGACCCCGAAAATATCTGCTCTTCACTTGTACCATACCTCGAAAATGCTTTTGTTTGCACATGCCATAAGTAAGAATTCCATCTTAGTCACATCAATGTGTGAGCAAAACAAACAGACATCACGTTGTGACGTTTCACTATTGCTTCAGCTAAAGACGAATGTTGGTACCGAACCCTTTGCGTGGCTTTGCATCTGTCATAAGTCAGGAATCTGATGTTAAATAGTTGGGCTTCTATAGATACTAACGCGATTGTTTTCTTATTTGTTAGATTACACCTTATGTCATATGCATTTGGGATCAGGCATTCGATACTATACTACTATCACAGCATGTAATACAGCTGACATGTGTACATCTGTGACGTCAGATGGTGTTGTTATTGACAACAGCCCACCAACACAAGGAATAGTACTAGATGGTGTAGATGTGTATGACTTAGAATATCAGTCATTGAGGTAAAAACAGCATGATTCAAATATATAAACCTCGAAAAACACTTTGTAGTTAAACGTATTGAGAGAAACCGTTTATATAGTTTCGTTTGCATGCATATTCAGGTTAAGGAGAAGGCACACATTTGATGTGCCAAAAAGTATTTTCATAAGAAATTTTGTTAATGTTGTAATTGTTCACATCACATCTACACGAGTTGTTATACAAATCAACTAGGTTTAGTGAGCCCTGGGTTTTAATGACGTTCATTTACTCAAGTTGAACTTTTCTACATAGCGTAATATTGGTAAATTTGTTTGTCTATTTGAATGTTTTTCCAAGTGATGGTATTCTCTGTTTATCTATAAACTTATTTTAGACTCTTGATAAATTTTATGTTGTTATATTTTAAAATATTAAATATTTTCGTAATGTCAAACTGTGAGCAGATGCTTATAGAAATTAACAACTTCTAATATTAATATTTCAATTCTGTTATAGGCGTTACCTTTCTGCTAGATGGTACGGATTTACGGACCCACAGTCGGGTATAGACAAATTCTCATGGAGAGCTGGAACGAAGCCAGGTCAGGATGATATAGTAAAATCAACACACTTACCACAGACTGATCTTCTAGTTGAACCAGATCTACCACAGAAACTGCCATTAGGACAGCGTATTTACATTACAATAAAAGCGTACAATAAAGCAGGTATTATTAAAATGATATAATTTCATTTGTTTTAGAAATCAATGTGAGCTGTCATATTTACATTACTTTTTTTAAACGTTTACTATCAGAGTTTAAGTGAATACATTAACATTGAAGAATTCGAGGTGAGAAACAATATTTTGTTTATGAAGATTAAAACCATAGTGTATTATTAAGATTAAAATTATTACTATTATTTGGATATTAACCCTAATCAAGGTGAATTCAGAAAGGAGATTTGGATAAAAAAAACAATTGATAAAGTGATGTTTTCTTTTTGGTTATGTCTGAGTCTGTTGTCTCACATTTATAGGATTAACTACGGAGGCTACATCAAACGGGTTCTACATTGATAATTCACCACCATCAATAAAAGTTAAACCGTACTTATCTGCCGATGTTGGTTCAATAAAAGATACTTCAGTTGTATTTAGGAGTACTATTAAAATCCAGTGGGAGGTAGAAGACAAAGAATCATTCATACAGCGCCAGTATCTATCTATTGCATCACATAAAGGAGGAGAGTTTAATACATCATCAACGGAGGTAACAAACATACTAAGTATATACCCATTGATGGCCTTACAGTGGGTTTTGTTCCATGGTAGCGTAGTTTGTCTCTTTGGCACTACAAAGACGGTAACACAGAAAATAGATAAAAGAATAAAAACCTTTTTAATTAGAGAAAATGTGTAAAGATATAAAAGAAAACAGTTAATAAATCATACTGTAACGTTGTATCTGACATATCTCACTTTAATTTAATCCTTCATGATAAAACCCTTGATTGTACAAAATATATACTAATATATTCTTACATTGTTTCATATGGGAAAAACACATATTTACATTTGCAACTCATTCGACTGATTTTTCGATCTTTTATAAAGTTAAATGGTATAGTGAGAGAGTATACATTTTCACAACTTGATTTGCATGATGGTGGGAATTATACAATAAAACTTATAGTTTGTAATGGTGCCAAAGTATGTGTTGAAGACGAATCTAGAGGAATCATGGTAGACAGTTCACCACCTACACCAGGTAATCATTATAAGATGAGAATCAACCCAAGGACTTAAGCTTTGCACTGTTTTCTTGATAATGGTGAAAAAGATATTTGTTTAGTTGTAAAAATGAGACAAGACTAAGAAGTAATTGTAACTAACAAAATCATTTAGTGTATGAACATATCCAATAAGTGGATACGCCATAGAAATTTTGAACTTATGAATAATTCAGAAGAGAATGTCTTATGACTGATGCATGCAGTAAGTGTGGAAAAGCATGGGTTCGATTAATGTTCAGATGTGTAAAATAAAAGTATATATTTCTACCAATAAACTTTTATTAACTGTTGAAGACGATGTTTCTTCACATTTCATCGATAAATGGACTACCGTTTTAACACACAAATCTGTTACAAGGACGACCAGTTGTTGCAATGCAACATTTAGTATGAGATTACTCTCTAAAAGTAAATCCCAAAACTACTCGGAGGAAAATTCAAAACGGAAAGTCCCTAATCAAATGGCAAAATCAAATGATAAAACACATCAAACGAAAGAACAACAACTGTCATATTCCGGACTTGGTACAGGAATTTTTCAAATGTAGAAACTGGTACCTAAATCTCAATCTCAGTTCAGAAAATTGTTTTCATCCATCTAATATGAAGCAATTATAAGTATACATGCAACATATACATCATGTTCCTTACATATGTAAATATTGTACATGAAATCAAATGAAAAAAATGAATCATAGTTGAAATTGTAAAGCAGTTCAATTCATACAGCATGTAGTTTTGTTAAATGAAAGTCTTTGAATGACCTTTTACCACATCGATCAAACGTATTGATGGAAATATTTGAAAGAAAATTTATAGTATAGGGTAGACATGTGTTTTCTGCTCTATGGTCGGGTTGTTGTCTCTTTCACACATTCCCCATTTCAAGTTTCAATTTTAAAGGCATGTTTGCTATAAGAACTGACCATGCAGCAAATCTACATCGTCATGTTAATGGTTGGATGACTTGGTCAAGATATAAACTGTGGGTATCATGGTTAGGTTTTACAGACCTTCATACTGGAATCGAAAAGTACTCTGTATCTATCGGTAGCAAGTACATGATGGATGATTTTAATAAGGTAAGAATTGTCCTGATGTTTTGAATATGTATTCAAGCCTTCATAAATACATTTGTCATACCGAAGCCGTTCAATTATTGGTTTCGTTTAAACATTACTCTCTGAATATGTATCATCATGTCTGTTAAAGAACAAAAGACATAAAATATAAAAAAAAAAAATTGAAACTATCTTAACTGAAAAAAAAAATGAAAATAAAAAGTTTGAAAAATTAGTATGTACTAGCTCTTTTAAAACTAAATATAACAAATAATTGAAAAGCATTATTTTGGTCATCTGTAATTGACTGGGACTGTATATTTGATTGCGTTTATTTGTGTTCGTATTGTAGATATCTGGTTCACCACAAGAGTTCTTGCACAATCAGTCAGGAATTGATAAGCATGATGAAGGCTTTGTTCAAACATTTGAAGTTGATACGAAAAATCTGGCCAAGTTTGAAAACGTGTTTGTTAGCGTCTGGGCTGTAAACCAGGTAACAGTTTTATCACTTTATGTGTATGGAATAATACTGTGAATTATCGATGATGCAACGCACATACAGTAAATTAGAAGTGATAGTCAGGAAAACGTATAGAAAACATTTTACATAATATTGAACCATTTCAGCTTAATTCTTTTTCCTTACATATAACAACAGTTAAAAGCTTTTATTTGGTAGGAAATACATCCTTGGAATAAAGAGAGATGTGTATGTTCGAAATAGATTCCCTTCAACAAATTGCAAAATTCTTACAAGGAAATCTTAGCTTAAAGCATTATTTAATTCATTGTATGAAAATAAACTGCACATAACTAATTTCACAATGGAATATAGATAGATGATAGGTAATGTGTGATAAACGTCAGTGACACAGCATCTCGACAACAACAATATCAATTCACCGAAAAATACAGGTTAAGTAATTGATGCTATGTTAGCGTCAATATAATTGCTTAAAATCTGATGAAATTATTTGCATTTTTGACAGATTGGGTTACAAAGTAAAATGATTCATTCTCAATTTAAACTTGTACCTGGAGGTTCACTAGAATTGATAAGGAGATGTTCAGCGGTCACGTGTCAAGGACATTGTGTGTGTGCTGCTCAAGGACAACGATGCACAAAAAGGCCATGCCATGATGTTACCAAAGGTATTGTCCAAAAGGGATTATGTTTATTTTAATTATCAGTCTGTCCAATACGTCCGAACCTTATAATAGATATAAAAAGATATGAAATAAGTGCCAATGAGACTATGAGGATACTCAATTAGAAAAAGTTTAAAAGAACGACGAAAAGAAAAAAAAAGGAAAAAAACTTATCAGAGGAACATTCAAACACGTAAGTCTAAAATAAACTGACAATGTCATGACTAAAAATAAATAAAAAACAATGACATACAAACAATAGTACACATTACATACATGTAACATAAAGAACTAAAGACTGAACAACACGAACCCAACTTAAATCTGCAAGTAACCGAAGGTTCTCTTAAAGGGTAAGCAGATCCTGCTCAACATGTGGCATCCATTGTGTAATACATTTGAGCTATATCCCTACAGGTATTGTGAAGAGGACTTAGGACCGATATGTTTTAGTTATATGTGTCAAATTGAAGTTGTCTAATACCATTATTTTTTATTTATAGTATCCTGCTCAATGAGTAAATATATATATCATGTGCACACTGAAAAACATTTAAGAACTATTCAGTTAAACAGAACGTGGATGTTAGACATACTATATATGCTACAAAACGACTTTCAAGAATGCGAAAAATCTATTTTCTTTTTGCATATTTTATTTCTCAGGTAAGAAAATGTAATAGTGTCAATAGGTACAAAATGCATGTATACAAGTCTCTATTGATGAATATAGTACCATGCCTGTCTTTTTTCAGCAAACAACAACAACCTACTTGGCATATACGACATTACAAATATCCAAGAATCCTCTCCCTTTAGCGACATAAAGTACACGCCTTCAAATGTTGCTCTGGCTGCCAAATGGCATGTTATACAAGCACAAGGATTGCGGCCTCTATGGTGAGTGTTTTTGGGCATTATTTTAATTTGAATTCTAAACATTACAACAGCGGAATGCCTGTTATAAATTGAAAAGCATCCTTTGAATGAAATATTGATTCATAGTGAATAGTATACGATTGGTTCGAAAACCTATAACTTTAACTATAATATGTTTGTTTATAATTGTGTGTCATGTTTTTTTCAAAATGAGATCGTAACCACTCAACTCACGCGTATTTATCGTTATCACCCTCTTGAGTCAAAACTGGTTAAAAAAAATATTGTTAACACTCCATGTAGACCTCACTGTATATAAATTGGCATTATTACGATATATTCAATTCGTCGTTATATAATTGATTACTACTGATTTTACTTCATGTGAAAAATAACTCATTTATCTTATGCAATACTTCAATTTAAGCTTATTTTGTATTTCATGTTTTTGTTTACTGTAAAGTTGTTTGTTGTTGTCTGTTTTAATAGTTTTTCTTTGCTGGGCGTCACACGTAGGTCTTGTGTGGACAAAATACAATTCTGGCGTATTAAAATTTTGAACTTGTTGCCTTTTGTTGGCGGTTGTTCGTGTGATTCTTTGTCAATTATGTTCTCCAATTTATTTATAATGTAGTCCTGTGTTGTCATTTTGATGTTATATTTCACATGGCCTGAAAAGTGCGAGGTTTGGCATGCCACAAAACCAGGTTCAACCCACCATTTTTTCCCTTTAAAAATGCCCTCTACCAAGTCAGGAATATGGCCATTGTTATATTATAGTTCGTTTCTGTGTGTATTACATTATAACGTTGTGTCGTTTGTTTTCTCTTATTGTTGAGTGTAAATTCACATTGCGATAAGACGTGTCGCGGTACTTGTCTATCCCAAATTCATGTATTTGGTTTTGATGTTATATATATATGTTATATTTGTTATTCTCGTGGGATTTTGTCAATGTGTGTTACATTTTAGTGTTATGTCGTTGTTCTCCTCTTATATTTAATGCGTTCCCCTCGGTTTCAGTTTGTAACCCCGTTTTTGTTTTTTGTCCATGGATTTATGAGTTTTGAACAGCGATATACTACTGTTGCCTTTATCTAATATGTCATGTGATATTCAGTTGTTGTAATGCTGGAAATTAACGGCATCATTGTTTTTTACTGTATCTGTAGCAATATTTGGGTTAATTTTCAACAGTTTAAAGTTTATAAAAAAAAGCAAATAAAATATTAGTATATAAATACATGAATAAGTGTAACGATCTTCATTAATGTTTTAAACTGCTGTCAATTATAAATATATTTGTTTGCGATCTTACCACAAACCTCTGTAATATTTATCTTGCCCAGATTGAAATGTTTCAAATATATTTATGTGTATGTTTAAGGTATGAATGGACAGCAGGATATTCAGATAAAGATGAACCAGAAGGAATCTTTGATAATTTAAACGACGATGTATGGCATCATGCAGGACAAACGAACAAAGCAGTATTGAACATTAAACGAGGTAATTTTAATTTTTCATTATTAGTAAATTTGTGTTGATTGATATATGTTTAACAATTGGTGCAAAATAACATGATTGCACAACGACATACAATCAAAGACTATTGTTTATCCTTAGGTAACGTGCTTATGTGAATGTGTTTCCATTACTTTGTTTTACATATCAATTGATTTATCAGTTATGCTCGTTGAGTTTCTAGTATTTATAAACATAAATGATCAAAATCAATTCCATCATAGATTTGATCAACAGCACAATTATCTATTCATATAAGAATAAGAATGAGAATTTTATTGATCTAATCAAAAATCATATATATATTTGCAATATTAATCTTGCCCTTTTTTATTTAAAAAATATTCATGTATGTAAGTTGTTCTCAGTAATTATCATTTTACCAATATCAGTATATATGTAGCCCTATGCCATGGCGTTGTCGGTTTATTTTTCTGAACCTGTGTTAAATTTCTTTTGCTCTTCTTTCGATATAACTCGGTTAAATCAATCAAGTCTGCTGATGATATAGTGTGTATCACTATTTCTCTAATTTTTCGTAATTTTATCCCTTTCTGCACCTATCAGTAAAAAAAAAGATCAACATGTTGTTTCTTTGATCTCAGTTCTTCATTGGTTAAAATCCGATTAATACGTCAAATTTCTTGATTCCTCTGAATTTCTTATTGTGACGGCATGAAAAGGCTATCATACCTGATAACGTCACACAGCAGATCAATCGAAGAAAGGAATAAGTTTGCCTGCAGATTGTTTGAAAATCATTAGAAAAACAGATTTCACCACCAAATCTCGTGTAATACGAGAGCGAGCCTCGTGTTTTAAATTTTAAAATTTAACTGTCTCGAGTGGATAAATATCGTATCACACTCGATGCAGTGGTAGAATCTTTATTTACCAGCTGTGATGTCAACGTCTATACGTTTATATTACCAGCTCAAGTGACTTTGAAAATCTTTACTGGAAGACCTTCTAGGTGCATTATATCTGTTAATATCATAAAAGTTTTTATTATTCGACTGTTTCTGTCATATCCAATACATTCATCCTTAGTGTTATAGTTGTGTGGTTTTGGCGGGGTTCCTGTACCTCACCTATCAGTCTTCTATATGGTTTTTTATTGACAGTTGTTAATATGTTTGTCGTTTTTAAGCTGTGGTTTGATCTTTTAACTGTTAACTGATGAATTGTGATATAACCTTATAATCATGTTACGAATGTAGGTCAACAGTTAAAAGAATCACCAGTATCATATTCGATGTTTGTTAGAGCCTGGTACAATGACGACACGTATGCAGATTTTAAAACAGATGGATTATTAGTTATGTCAACTCCTCTTCCTAGGCGGAAAATCAAAGGATCAGCAGTTAGTACAATAAAATCAAATTTTCTTATCCCGAATATTACAAAAATTACATATTTTTAACTAAAACCAGTACTTTGATTGAAAAAGATGGACGAAAGATACCAGAGGGACAGTCAAATTCATCAATCGAAAATAAACTGACAATGCCATGGCTAAAAATGAAAAAAACCAAACAGACACACAATTGTGCATATGGCACAACATAGAAAACTAAAGAATAAACAACACCTACCCCACCACAAACTAGGGGTGATCTCAGGTGCTGCGGAAGGCTAAGCAGATCCTGCTCCACATGTGGCACCCGTCGTGTTGCTTATGTGATTACCAATCCGGTAAATAGTCTAATTCGGTAGTTCACATTCATGAAAGGGAAGGGGAATGAAGTTACGACGTAAGGAACATATCCGATATCATTTGTGAAACGGTAATTCCATAACAGTCAACCAATTCGTGATGGCGTCCTTAAAATTTACGAAGTGATGATTTCATCTTCACCATTTGGAACTCTTGGTTTAATAGCTTCCTTGTGAACAGCAGCCCTCTATCAAGAAAATCTTGATTGAAAATGTAAGCACGGGAATATCGTATCAATTGGGAGATATATACACCGTATGCTGGTGCTGCTGGAATGTTGCTACTTATAAATGGAAAGTTCATAATTGGAAGGCTGAACTCATCTCTTTTGTCGTAAAGGTCTGTTTTCAACCGACCCTCATTGCCAATTTCTAGATGCAAGTTATTTGAATAACGCAGACAAATAATCAATGTGAAAAATGCGCTAAGATATAAACCTTTATTACATTTTATTTGTTCTTAAACTTTAAATGTCATGTGTAATTATTAAAATGTCTTTTCTTAATAGACATTAATAATTTACTTCTACATGCACACAATTGTGATTTGTTTACTGTTGGAATTCTGATTTGTTTATAAGTTATATCAAAACTAATTCGATGTCCAACCATTACAGGTTGTGGAACAAATACCTGGTCACTGGAAGAAGGATGTTGACTATATCAAACCTGGTGCTCCATTCACAATCAGATGGACAAACGTGTTTAAAGATGATGCTAATATTATTGACAAGTTTAAAGTGTATCTAAGTACATATCCAGGAGGTATGATTTAAAACTATATTTTGTTAACACTACACTGACTAAATTTTGCATATATTTATTTATTTCAATGTCAATTCATTTTTCAAAAAATATATAGTGCTTTAAAACTATCAAATTAGCTACGTGTGTATTGTATTAGAAATAATGAACCAAAGTTTGTTAAAGGTCACGACATACATGAAGTGGAATTAGATCTACCAGGATCAGTAACGTCACATAACATCAGCCGAGTGCCATTGTCTCCAGGCAAGGTATTTTACAGTAATGTTGTAGGATACAGCTACTCTGGTATCCATGCTACTGAAACATCAGACGGTATCATGGTTGACTCTCAGCCACCATTAACTGGTACTGTTTACGATGGTATAGGTGGGTATTATATAAAGAATATACCAATATACAAATGCAGATTTAGTGTCATTATACCCCCGTTTTGAAAACAAGGCGGGTATACTGTTTTACCTCTGTCTGTCCTTCCGTCAGTCCGTCAGTCCATCAGTCCATCAGTCCGTCAGTCCGTCAGTCTGTCAGTCAGTCCGTCCGTCCCATGAATAATTTTCGTCGCATTTTTCTCAGGAACTACAATACAAGGATTTCTGAAATTTGGTTTCAGGGTTGATATAAGTCAGTTATACTGTGTGATGCGTTTTCAAATTCATCACTCAACAACTTCCTGTTTACCGAACACTTGTATGATTTTACACATGATAGCCAAGTTGAAAATTTTCGTCGCATTTTTCTCAGGAACTACAGTACAAGGATTTCTGAAATTTGGTTTCAGGGTTTATATAAGTCAGCTTTACTGTGTGATGCGTTTTCAGAGTCATCACTCGACAACTTACCGAACACTTTCATATTTTTACACTATTAATATTATCTACCTGCGTCGGGGGTTTCATCAGTGAGCAGTAGCTCGCAGTTTCAGTTGTTTTAATTATGTCATATACTTGTATGATTATTGTAGGAAATATGTTTTTTCGTTTTATCTGTTATATGAGTTCACCCCTGTGTTATGTGGGCTTCGTGATGCTCAATATTTAGTTGGTACTATATGTATTCTTATTTTCGTCATTTCCTATCACTCGTTATTTGCCATGGCAATGTCAAATTATTTTCGGGTAATTTGTTTGAAATCTTTGGAATCTTTCGTATCTCTGTTATTGTTGGTTTTATCATGAATCATCATACTTTTTCTGAACTTGTAATTGTGTAGTGAATTAGATTAATTAAAACTCAGCCTAAACTTCTAGTAAAAAGGTACTATTTTGGGAATTCGTCGCATTGAATGATATCAAAATTATGTCGGGACTTACATGTATGTTATAATATTATGATTATCCCGTACCGATACAATAACACACTTAGAAGATGTTTGCATCATTATAAATAAAAGTATTAGGTACTCGTTGTGCTGAACATTGAACATATACTCTATATACTGGCACAATAAAGCTTCTCTTGAATAGTTGCCACTTACATTTGTTTTCATTATCTTCTTAGTATCATCCTTATTCAATAAATAGTACGTACATTTCTGTTATATTCATCAATATTGCTTCAGGCCTATCAATGTCTACATTATTTCTAATTAACAAAAAGGCATCGTAATCAAAATCAGGCAATATATGGATTTGACTAGTAGTTTTCTTAAGCTTTTTGCATTAGTATTTTAAATATAACAAACGAAAAGTAAAGTAAAAAGAGAATCCTTCCATGACACAAAATGAGTAAAGGCTCAGCCAAACATGAAAATAAAAAGACTCAGTGCTTTTATACATTACCTCGCCTTAAGTTCATAGTGAGGCTGCAACAAGTATCTTAGCAGAAATAACTTGTATCGTATGTTAAAGTCTGACTGGAATGCCATGTATAATAAAGTTTTAGCTGGATTTATCATTGAAACATTATTGATTTTTAGGAATGCACGACACAGAATATCAGAATAATTCAAAATTGGTCGGAGCTTCGTGGCATGGGTTTTCTGATCGAGATTCAGGAATAACAAACTACATGTGGTGTGTACAAACTAAATCTGCTACTGTGCCTTGCGACATTAAAGACTGGGAAAATGTTGGGATTCACCATTCTGTGTCCAGGGTTATTAACAGTTCCCACATACATACAGGTAACATTTGATAAATAATTGTAGAAAAGCTATGACGTAAGAATAATGAATTAGAATACAGCTGTTGAGTACCCAAAAACTACTCAAGATAAAATTGTACAGGATATATAGCATTTTCTTACCTCCTAGATATTTCTATTATTATCATTGAATGAAAGCAAACTTTGCTCTCACCAAATTATTTTCTATGACCTCATTTATATCGTATTTAGACTCACAATTCAATGCTATAATATGGGGAACCATCACATACCGTTTCCAAGAAGTTCAGAGCAAGTTTTATTTGACATACGATATATTTTATGTCTAATGACTTGAGAAAATGACGTTGTACAATTATTGTCGATTCATTTTTACAGGAGAGGAAGTTGAAAGTCTAGTGTATGGATTAGACGGTATTGGATATAGATCCCAAACATCGAAATCAAATGGCGTCATGATTGACACAACACATCCAGAACCAACACTTATGGAACATTTGGATCAAAATATTGCAGCAAATCCATCGTTTGAAGACATAAATGGTCAAGCAATTGATTGGGATAATATAACCAATGTTAATTTTTGCAACAACGTTGTGTATGCTTTACAATGGAATAACTCTTTAGGAAGTTGTGTAGGAGTTTTAAAATCTGGTAAAAATGTAGCTATAGATGGGAGGTCGTTTATATTTGTTGAAGGACAGATATCACAGTCATTGGAAAATCTAAATGTTGGACAGTTATATCGTGTCACATTTGTAACAGCGCATCCTCCCATTCTTGGTGCTGTTTTAGCAAATAAAGAGGGATATATAGAATTTGGTAATTCAAGGCACGTTTTTATGGTCTATACAAAACAAGATAAACACGGCAGTGCATCAAAAGAGTTAAACTGGCACCATCATACATTCTACTTCCGTCCTAGCACAACAACAGAAACAATCATTTTTGGCAGCATGACTGGAAATACTGGTATTCTTTTTGATGACGTGAAAATCCAGGAAACTATTCTCCATAATCATGACGAAGTAAATAAAAATGGCAAACACATTCACGCCCATGTGGTGGCTCTACACCAATGGTCATCCATTCATGCCTCCTGGAGTTTTGTTGATCCAGAAAGTCCAATAGTAGATTTTATGTGGGCTATAGGTAAATATAATTTAACCCATTCTAGATTCATTGGAAAAAAACAACGTGATGCTGCCGATGACCCCAGAAGATGATTGGCTGAGTTCAAGTGTTATAATCTTTATAATTGCACTGAGTGAATCGACATGGGCTTACAAGTGTTTAAGAAATTGACAACTTTGTGGATTGAATAAGACATTCGAAAAGGAGGGGGGTCGTTAATAAAAAACGAAAAATGTAATTTATATTCAATAGAGCAACAGCATCTTACATTGTTACTCACGTACCATCGGATCTAATTAACAACAATCTCATTATCGATACATGAGCTTACCACCGTTCATATTGTCATAAATTATTGGTTATAGACCTTCATTGCAGAAAAAGGACAATTCAAGTCGTGTTTGAAACTCTACTTTGACAAATCGACTTCAATTTCCCACTCAAAAAGCATCCGATGCAATGCGTCTATCACAAATACCAGATATAACTTGAATTCACAAATCTTGGAAATAAAAAAAAAAGAGGAATTATATGATTTTTTTTAAGAAGTATTGTTTTTTAATCAACTGAAAACTTTTACAACTAATTGTTTTTCTAGGCTATACAGAGGGAAGTACAGAGGTCCAAGGATTTACAAGTGTTGGTCTGAATAATTTTGCCTATAATTACAATGTCAGTCTAGCTCATACTTCAGTCATTCATATCACTGTAGTAGCTACAAATGCTGCTGGATTACGTAAAGAAGCGCACGCAGAGGATTTGCTCGTAGATTTAACAGCGCCAGACATTAATTTTGTTAATGATGGGATAGGTTTGTGTACAAAACCAGTGGCGGATCCAAGGGGGAGGGTTTGGCGGGTTTGATATTCCTTTTTAGGACAATCACTATTTTAATGGGGACATTTCGTTACACCCCCCTTTATCTTGGGTTAAATATTTCAAATGGCTGAATCCGCTTCTGTAAACAATGTAAAGCAATTAAAAAATACTTCATATTGGCGTGATAATAATTTTTTTATATGATTTTATTGAATGAAATGGAATTTTACAAAACAAACGTTTTCGTTACCATTTCACCATATTTTCCTCATTAAAGACTGTAAAGGTTTCTCACTTAGTTTGTAACAATAAGTACGTTTATCTGTCTAATTTCAAAGCTTTTGTTAATACGTTAAAAGTAAAACTTATTTTTGTAGGAAGATAAATTAAATTTACCTCAACATCTGCTTTTTAGGTTCGGACATAGATGCACAAACTACGGAAGAAGTATCTGCAAACTGGGAGGTGCATGATGCTGAATCAGGCATAGATGTCTGTGAATGGGCAGTTGGTGAGTTCATTGATTCTGAATTAAAAAAAAAATCGGAAAATACCATGGCGTTAAACAAATAAATCCCTGGTATATGATTTAATTGATTTTAGTCTCTCATTTTGTATTGTTGATTGTCTTTTGCTTTTAACTAGCTTTCAGACCAGGCTTAAACAATTTCATTACATGGAACTGTCTGTTGTATTAAACTTAAGACAATGCCTATGAATACCCAGTCTTGTTTAGTTTAACATACAAAGAAATGTACTCCGGAATAGGGATGCGATACCAAAATTTTGTTTTGATTACAAACATGAAAGATGTGTTGTGTGAACGTTCGAATAAGTTTCGTTTCATTTGCAGGTTATCAACCCTATGGGAATGAAATACAAACTTTCCAGCCATTAGCAAGTGGAGTGAAAATAATATCAAAAGTATTCCCTAGTAGCCAAGTGTCTATGCAGATGATACACGTGACATTGCGATGTAAAAATGAGGCAGGATTGCAGTCCTCAAAGTCGTCAAATGGTGTTAAAATTTCAAGTCTTCCACCAAATACTACCTCTGCCGAGGTACAAATTCTACCACATACCTTAACAGAGTACAATCCAAGATATCATTATCAAGGTGACACATCCTCTATCAGGGTGAAATGGACAGGATTTGAGGATTTGACAGGTCTGGATTCTTACCTAGTAAGTTAATTCATCTACTAAGATGATATTTTAAAATATTTGGCATATAAACACTTATCTTTAACTGGATTTTGCTATAGTAAAATGTCAATTTCTCTTTTGATATAGAATAAAAAAAACAAAAATAATAAATTTCTTGACATGAGTATGATTTATATGATTGATTATATTTTTGCTGAAAAACTACTTTATTTTTCAGCTGACATTGCAAAGCCATGACAAATCAACATTGATTTCCAAGTCAATTATTGCTGAAAACCAAGACATGTCCTTTTGTTTGTTGGAGGGATTAGATATATCGAATGGAAACTATTCAGCCAGTGTCAATGCAGTAAATAAAATGTACTTACGGAGTACTCAAGTGTCATCACAAATTGTAATTTCTCAAAAGACGCCATTGCTTATAGGTATATATATATATTTGTTTTATATAGATTAGACCGTTGGTTTTCCCGTTTGAATGGTTTAACACAAGTAATTTTGGGGCCCTTTATAGCTGGTTGTTCGGTGTGAGCCAAGGCTCCGTGTTGAAGGCCGTACATTGACCTATAATGGTTTACCTTTTTTTTAAATTGTTATTTGGATGGAGAGTTGTCTCATTGGCACTCACACCACATCTTCCTATATCTATAGTATAACATAATACACTAGGTACAAATGTAAAGTGTGTATACAATATACGAACAGGAACTCTCATAAACGACATACATATGAAAAAAAAGATGTGGTATGATTGGCAATGAGACAACTCTAAACAAGAGACCAAAATGACACAGAAATTAACAACTATATGTCACCGTTCAGCCTTCAACAATGAGCAACGCCCATACCGCATAGTCAGCTATAAAAGGCCCGAAATGACACTGTAAAACAATTCAAACGAGAAAATTAACGGCTTTATGTATATCTTTACGTCGAATCAGATTTTTAAGGTTATAATAAACAATGATTGTTTTGCATGCATTCCAGAAAGAAGCGAGACCGGGTGCGTCTACAGGGTTAGGCTCTCATGCTAAGCATGCATTTGTAGCGCTATAAAACCAGGTTTTATCCATCATTTTCTACATTTGAAAATGCCTGTATCAAGTCAGGAATATGACAGTTGTTGTCGATTCGTTTGATGTGTTTTGTCTTTTGATTTTGCCATGTGATTAGAGACTTTCCGATTGAATTTTCCTCGAAGTTCAGTATTTTTGTGATTTTACTTTTTCTTTTCTAATGCAGATTTATATTTAGTAAAAAAGTCAAAATTGGGATTGAGAAACAATCGGTACAAAACGTTTCAAGCAGTTTTACTGATATCTTATATATTAGAGACTACAAAACATGTCGCTGTTGAATTGAGAGACCTATGCAACGCATTTGTGAAATAATTAGTCCATTAGAGTCGTTCTTCCTCATAGCTCTGTTAATGCAGTTTTTTAAAAGCTTTAGCCAATTTGCATAAAACTTTGGTGGACTGTTTAAAAATCTATTTAGATAAGCTACCTTTCAATTTTTTTTATAATTTCTAATATATGAGAAAAAAGTGACAAGCTCATGGCGCAGCTCTTTATTCTGTAATGAAAACACCATTGTTAACTAAATCCATATACTGTGAACATGTAAGTACCTTACAGAAGACACTATACTGTGAGAATCAGTATAGATATCAATGAGAATAGAAATCCCTTAGATTTTCCTTTTATGATCTACAAAATATTTATGTTACAACTTGTTTTGAGTACATGCATCTGACTTTGATATCTTCAAAACGCTAGTGACCCAATATTTGTAATAATGAAGTCTCCAATTCGAAAACTGTTTGCAATGAAATCTTGGAAATCTCGTTTTCCGTTACTCGTTACGCTTTTTCTTAGCACAAAGTAGAACAATGAACCATGGTTGTCCATTGCTCTCTCGAAGTCGTTTTGTTAATAGCAAATATGATGAAGCTAAAAAAACGTATTTTGTGAGGACGAAAATCAAATCATTTATATATTTTCAAACTAATTGATTTTTTATAGTTATGTTTTGGTTTATTTTGTGTTTAAGATGACCAATTGTTTACGTTATCAGTAAGTAATGATACTACCTAAGCAGTAAAACAGTACCGCTTATATTATTAAATGCAATTTGCAATCATTTCTTTTTTAAAATCAAACATTTTAAGTGTACCATTTGCATCTCAATGATAATGCATTACATGTTGGCGTATTGAGAAGTTAACAAATCTATTTATAAGAATCGGTGTTCATAAATAACAGTTCCGCATGATACACAAGCTCGCTCATTCATGGAAACTGCTCAAACCATTCATCGATGATAAGTTAATGTATGTCGTTTCTAAATATAAATCAAAAATACCAATTTGATTTTGTATAATATATTGTAAAAAATTGTACTAATTTCAGAGAACCCAAATTTACTGATGGATTTAAATAACCGCACAATTACAGCCTCATGGAAAGATCATTTTCAAGTACAGCAGCCAATATATTATGAAGTTTCCGCAGGAACGATTCTAGGAGGCGCTGACATCATACAGTGGCAGGAAACAAAAAACACATTCCTTGAATTCCAGCTTCCTCCAAAGATCAAATCAGTAAAGGCTTTAACAGGATACATATCAGTTCGAGGTGTGTCCGCCAATGGAATGACAACTTCGGTAAATGCAGCTGTTAAACTGTGATTATTGACAATATGTAACACTGATTCCGTCCTTTATAATTGCTGTGATAAGTTTAATTTTGATAATTGTTTTTTAGATAATTTTTATCATGAATCCGTGAAGACAAATTGATTGAATTGTTTGACAATAAATGAAAAATGAACTTTTGCAATTAAATACGTGCGATGCGTGATAGAGTAGCCAAAGATACCAGATGCACACTCAAACTCATAGATCGAAAATAAACTGACAACGCTATGGTTAAAAACGAAAATGACAAACGAACAAATATTAGTACACAAGACACAACATAGAATACTAAAAGAATAAGCAACACGAACCACACAAAAACTTTTCAGGTGTTATCGGAGGGTAAGCAAATCATGCTCCACATAAGAATCCGTCATGTTGCTAATGTTATTACAAACGGGTAAATAATCGTATTCGGTATATCACATTCATGAAAAGGGGACGAGGTTGTAGTTAAGAAACATTAGAAACAAGATCAATTTGTTCTTTAACAGGATCACATTTAAACATTATATGAGCATCCTACAGCCCCTGAGTTTATACTTTCCCTAAAAACGTGTATTGTGTAATGTTGTATGGTACCGGTTGTATAGTAAATGGTTAAATGTGATATGATGTATTTGGTTTCGAAAAAATATGGCTTTGTACCGTTTGATAAGAGGTATACGCACAAAATTAGCACGGTATTTATGAGCTCAAATGATGACTATGGGATTTCAATTTTGCCATCACAAGATGTTTTGTCAGCCAACTGCTGGGCAGATAGAGAAATTTAAACATATACTATGTTTATGGCGACTTTCTATACCCTTTCTGCGTGAACAAATGAAATCCATGCGACAACTCTATGAGGAGACTGTAGTTGGCCTGTATTTTTGCCACAAAATAGATTCTGCTTATTCAGTTTGTTTTCCCTGTGACATATCAAATATTCCCCTTTTCCAAGTCGACCACTTACATCAAAATAATTCCTATTTTGTACATTGCACGTTTGTTTTGTCTTTAAAACGCATGAAATATTTGTCGCCGGAGAAAACCAACAAACATTTCACATTGTGAATAATTTCATAGGATGAGAATGGTTTGAGATTGAAATCGGAAAACGGGAAACGCAAATCACGGTGGGTATGGTTGTCCTGCGAGAGAACGTACTGTGCTGGTGATTCGGTCCTGACGGGTACTGGTGATCAATGAAAAAATGTAAACAAAGACGAAAATTATGATTTTTGACGTTTTCACTCATAAAAAATGGAAGAAAACAGTTGAGATTTTTCAATTTCGTTTCTTATGGGTTCATATATAAACCATTAAAAAATTGACCCTCTAAACTGTTTCAGTAAGCGTAACACAAAAATGCTCATTTTCAGAAAATCTCGAACTGAAAAAATAAAACAAAAATGCTCATAGAGTCCGCTTTCTATACCGCAATCCACACGACAAAACAATTTTGTGAAAAAACATTGCAATTTCTTAAAATTTAGCATTTTCTCAATTTATTCATGTCCTGATACTGTGCTGGTGGGTCCTGTCATTGTGCTGGTGGGTCCTGATACGGTGCTGGTGATTTTGGATAAGAAGTTGGTCATATTTGAAACAAATGTTACAAAATCAATAAAATTGGGCAGATAATTGTTGCCAACAGGATCTATGACTCCTATTTTAGCTCTTGTGCATCCATTTGGCTGTTTAATATGTGTTTTCAAATGATCTTAACTTGTATTACATAATAACATAAAAGTGCAACATCTTTCGTCCAATATCAGATAACAATATATAGTATCTAAAATAAGTTAAAAATTCCACAATACTATATTATTCATTTTATGTGTCAATTTGTTCGAAAAAAGTCGAAAGGAAGAGAGTTTAAGTTAATGTCATGATTATCTGTCGCTTTCTAGATCTATGCTTAGCATTTATTTCAGATGACATGGACTCCTGCACCCTGATGACCCTGCTGCCTTTCATAACTTCATCCGTATACATATATTAATAGATAAACGAAAGGCTGCAACTGATATTTTTGTATTTAAAATGATTCGTTGTAACGAGAATATTTGTGGTAAATGCATGCATGGAAACTGTGAGGGTCAAAATCTTAAATTGCTTATAAATGTTGCTGGACCTAGTTTCGTTATCTTATCCGAATTTTCTGAAATGTGCAAGGTAGATAGACATTTTGTTTGTTTACTCGGTAATGAACCCTTGTGTTGATCCCATGCTAAACATAACAAAAATCTCTGTACAAAGGTCTGTGAATTTTCTACAAAAAAAGTGATTTTATTTTCACTAAATTCTCTTTTTTCTACTAAATACAATAATGAACTATAATAAATAATAATGCTTTGCAAGAAGTTTCCCCTTGATATATGCACATTTCGTAATTGACATTGTCATAAACCATACACGAAAAGATAAAATATTGATATAAGTACTTAATTTGCATCTTTAAACCCCCACCCCGGCTTGTTTTTTTAGGAGCCTGGGGTGTCTAAAAATGGTCGATTACAGACAGCCGAGTACACATTTTACTTTCCAGGCGTGTTTATGTTTTTTAAATATAAATTAAGGCTACATTTTAATATAATAATTCTATGAATTCACAATATAAAAAAATGCAGAAAAAAAATGAATGAAGTGAAATATCTTAGTAAGGAGTCATAACTACAGAGATGGTGTGTTTGACACACAAAACTTAAAAGCTTAGTGATATTACCAATATTAAAATAAAAGTGTATTTTAGTTGGGTATTTTTTCCATTTACTCATTTTCAATTATAACCAAGGCACATTTGATTTTTATTCATGAAAAATATTTAAATATAGAAAAGTAGGACACATTGTTCACTTCCTCCCCCGTAATTCTTTATCAAAAATATTTATTTTGAAATGAAAAAGCTAAGAAATCTTAGGTTTTTTAGTGTTTTCTAGGTTATCTCGTCTTCATTCTCTGACATATTTTAGCTTGCCCTTTCATAAAATAGTGATTTTTTTAGTGTTTTATCGAATTTTCGAAAAACAAATACCTGATAACCGCTTAGACAAAAAAAAAATATGTTGGAAAAATCTTACAGCAAGTGATTCTTAATAGCTATAGCCTCGGTCACACCTTACCGGATAGCTCGAACGTACGCCTAACGGATAAAAAAAGTTATCCGTTGACAAAATTTGTATCTGTTGGGAGTCCGTTGGTGTACTAACGAACATGTAACAATGCCAAACGGACACACAACGGACACTGAACGTACGTGAAACGGATACGTACCGGACAGAATGGACGTCGAACGTACATCCAACGGACGAGTACCGGATAAAACAGACACCTAATGGAAACGTAACGGATAAAACGGATGAAAAAAATAATCTGAAAATTAAAGGCAATAAACCATCTAAAAATTAAAGGCATTTGTCCATTTTACATCCGGTAGTCATCCGTTTTATCCGTTATCCTTCCGTTAATATCCGTTTTACATCCGTTTTATCCGTTAGGCGTCCGGTAGACATCCGTTGGTGAATTGGTCTACCGGATCTCCGTTCAAAGTTTGAACATGCTCAAAATTTTCCACCGGACAGAACGGACGTCAACGGATAAAACGGATGCTTAACGGACATGTAACGGATATGGACGGACGCCTAACGGATAAGAACGGACGTCCAACGGACATGAACGGATTGAGAAAAAGTTATCCGTTAGGCGTCCGTTCGAGCTATCCGGTAAAGTGTGACCAAGGCTAATATAAGATACATTTTTTCTTTTACAATCCACCTTTAAAATTTTACGGGAAACTATTCCAAGCTTTCACTGTAACCTCGCTCTAACTTATCCCCCTCCCTCCCCCCACCCTCCCCCCAAAAAAACCACCAAACAAACAAACCCGCAATACTATTGTCATTCTTATAGTCAACACTCAATTGTTCACAAACAAATGTGTTTTAAGCTGCTAAAGACATGATTCAAACGCTCAGAAAGTCCTTTGTTCTATATTTATGCAAAACCTTTCACATTTTTATTTTATGGGTTATTGTTGAAGGTCGTACGATGACGTATGGTTGTTAACACATACTTCCTTTGGTTTCTTATGGAAATTTGTCCATTGACAACAAACATACCACATCATCTACACTATATTAAGTATTGTATAAATTACAACGTATTTTGGTGATCTTGCAAAATGATCGTAATCCCGAAAATCGTAAACATATTTTCTTATCTTAAAAGGGGGCAAGAAGGGTTCCATTAACAGGCCAATAAATAAGATTACAGTTAATTTCATTTTCTTTTTTTTAAATAGGGGTATTTTTTCTCTCATAATAACAGTAAACAGATTCACAACAATGTCAATTTCAAGAAAGCAGACAACAGCTAATTAGTCAACAACAGTACAGCATCAATGCTCTTGAATATATGCCACTTTTAACTAAAATATAAAAGCACAGAACCAGGACATAAGAGCACAGAACCAGGACCGTTTTTCTTATCACCAGCACAGCGTCAGGACAATTCCGTTTAACGAACTTGCACGACCTTTGCAATATAATATTGTTGTAATATACTTTGCATGGTACTTATGACACATCAGAGAAAAATTAAGCAACAAAACAGTCGTTTTATTGCCGTTCTGATACAATGTAAACAAACCCACCAGCACAGAATCAGGACCCACCAGCACCCGTCAGGACCAAATCACCAGCACAGTACGTTCTCTCGCAGGACAACCATACCCACCGTGCAAATGGCGTTTGTGAAATGTTGTATGCATTAACGTGTTTAGACGTATGGCTCATGCTGAATAAGGTATGCTCAAGTGAAGAGTTAACACTATTCAAAGATTGAACCACATTGTAAAGCCCAGATTTACAGTAGAATGTCAGCTTACTTACATATACACCAACTTGTTAGATACCACGATTGGTTTGTGTTTCGTCGCCGAGTATATTAAATGCCAAGTATTCCGCATGAAGTAATGAAATGAATTATCATTATGCACCCATTTTCTGTATTTTTATATTGTCAAAATTATTGCAGTAAATATCGTTATTGTTAATGAATATTGATTTGTCAAGCCAAACAGGATTTTTCTACAAACAGGCAAAACAAAAAAAGTAGTTTATAATGTGCAAATCTTTTAACGAAACTAAACTGAGTGAGTTGTATTAACTCAAAACAAAACAAATATCTTTTGGTATTTTAAAGTGTTTTTTTTTTCTATCTTCTTATGTCATCTTTGTTTTTATTTCATTGGATGTTGGATTTGTACTGATTGATACTTTTTTTCTTAGATGTTTGTATAGTTGGACTCGGCGTAGAACTAGCTGTCAGTTACTGCGAGTAATGTCAGATCTTTACTATTTTCTTTTTGATTGCGATGATGTATAAATATACTGCCACGTCCTTCTGTGGTTTCTGCTTCGCAAAAAATCTGTTAAGTCAAACCCTTTGATGCCCCATCTTGAGCCATTATGGTTTTTGGAATGTGCGTCCATTCAATCGTCCCCTGTCCTGTTTCAGGTTAAAGATTTTGGTCAAGGTAGTTTTGATGAAATTGATGCTAATTAATTTGAAAGTTAGCACACAAGTTTCCTATAATATGATCGTCCTTATTGTCATGCCAAATACGAATTTTGACCCCAATTTCACGGTCAACAGAACATAGAAAATGATAGAATGAGAGGTGCATCCATGTACTATGGACACATTCTTGTTTATAGTTTGTTTAGTTGTTGTGCTGTACACCATGAACACCAAGGTAACAAGTTAGAGGGAGTGCTGGGGCCCTGCAAACTTGTTTAACCCAGACTCGTATACAGAAGCCTATAATTCAGTGGTTGTCGTTTGTTGCTGTTTATAATATTAGTTGTTCGTATATTGTTTTGCACATCAATCAGTTGCTGTTTGAATTGTTTGTCATATATTATTTCAGTTTTTTCAAAACCTCTATACGCATTAATTAATTATGACCTCTAGTTGATAACTCCTGTAACATTATGGCGGGTTTTCTCACAGGTAATTATGTCACGTCTACCTATTTTAGTACAAGGTAATCCCTAGTGTTTGCTGGGGTTTGTTGTGGTCAGTTTTTATTTGGTATATGTTATAGTCCAGAAAAGGGCTTCGGACGCATGAAATTATTAAACGTGTTGTTTTCAATTTGTTTATATATTGTTTTCTGTTGTATTTCTTTTCGTCGTTGCTTTTTAGCAATGGAATTGTCGATTTGTAATTCAGATATGAATTTGGTATTTTTCGCCTCTCTTTTGTGAACAACTTGCCTTGAAAAGATTGTTAGATTGTTACATATAGATCTGGCTAAACTGCCAATGTTACACATATCGATACAATAAATACAATATGATAACCTTTCAATCGTTGTTGATACTGACAAATTTTAAGAATTCAGTAAAAGTACCAAATCAGACATAATACATGCAAAATAAGGCACATACAAAATTAAAAGAAATTACGGTTATCTTCAAATACAGACAGCTGCACATTGAGAAAGATCTTGACTGTAGTTAATTCATGACCAAGTTGACATTTTGTTTATAAAAGGTCACAAACCAGATATGGACACAATAGTTGCTGATACTACTTTGGAATATTTAAAACAATTTAAAGAGCGTTCATTGTAAGAAGAAGTTACTACATATTAAGTATTAAGAAAGCAAGTAAGCATCAAACTGTTAAGATACAATTGAATTGTTTTATAACCAAACACCATAATCTAAATGTTATTCAAGATATAAAGCATATAACATAATTTACCTGTACGTATCAGTAGACTTTTGTTCAAAGTATAAATTAATAAAGATTTGAATGCTCAAGTGTCAATGACATTCATATTGAGGGCAAAAGCTACAAATACTTTATACATTTTTAAGATTTCGAGACAGGGATGATGGGCGAGAAATTTGGACTGCTACTTAAAATATTGGTACTTTGTCTAGGGGAGAGCTTTTACCTTGCAAGAGGACAGCTACAATATATATATATTGATATTAACCATGTGAAAGTGAATTCAAGAAATAAGCTTTATTTTCAATTTTCTTGGAAAATCCCTGAATGTGTATAATACAAAGGAGCTACCACTATCTATATACATTTTATGAACTGTTCAAGACAGGAACGTGACATTTAGTGAGAGTTCATATCTTCCTTCTGTTGTGTTCTTAATTTCAATGAACTATTTGCTGTTTGCTGCCTCTTCTATTTTCCACAACTTGGTAATGATTTGTGTCTTAGATTGCCATACATTGTAGGTAATCGATAATTGTTAAATGTAATGTAACAGTTACAAATGTACTAAACATTTAAATCCATACACTTTACATGTATTATTTATTTGTAATCATTTTTTTCATATTAATAATAGGATTTGCCTATATTTAGACTTATATTTATAATTAAGAACTGGCAACAATTAGACTATTGTAATTTGTTGCTTTTTAAAACGAATAACAGATGAAAACTCGCAGTCTTGCAACTTTTATCCTTTTATTAGATAAAGGACATATTTAATTACATACAAAAGAAATGCACTCTTTTACAAAATTGTTTTACTATCTAATTTCTAGAACAAAATAAACAGTTCATATTTTTCTGGTTTTTTTTTTAATTAAAACACTACTACAAGAAATTTTAAATACAAATACGTACTAACCAATAATTTCAGAGTAAAATGTCAAAGAATATTTAGCATGTTTAATGGAAGTTTAATTAACTGAATCTACGTTTTTAGTAGTTCGACAAAAAGAAAAAATATCATCTTAATTGCGATAGTAAAATAGGATTGTAATAGTGAAATGATTTGGTCTTCCTTTCCAATAAAGATAAATTACAAATACAAATAAGGAGAGGTGGAACGATTGCCAGTAAGACAACTAACCACCAAGTTAATATGTAGAGGAGTTAAGCAATTATAGGCCACCATACGGCCTTCCACATTTAAAAATTACATTCAAAATAGTTGGATATAAAAGGACCAGACAAGAAAATATGAGGCAATACAATAAGATAAAAAATAACGATCAAATTTATAACAAAACAATTTCCCAAAAGCAAATATAACGGCGATCGATAAAAGACAACCATTAAACAACGGGCAATTATAGAATGTGGCGAGGTTAAACTTGATTGATTGCCCCAAACTGACACTGGCGGAACTGTTCAACATAAGAACAAACTATAAAAATCAGTTATGAAGGGCTTAACTTATTTAAGCAGAATACATCTAACGAAAAAATGGACCGGACGTGGTTAACTCTGTATTTAATTCCATCTTCATATTAGTTCTGTATAAGCACATTTAAGCGCATCGTTGACAATATAATTGAATTTGATGCAACTGTCATACAAGTGAGAGGTTTAGCTAGCTATAAAACCAGGATCAATCCACCATTTTCTACATAAAAAAATGCCTGTACCAAGTCAGGTATATGACCGTTGTTACCCATTCGTTTGATGTGTTTGAACTTTTGATTTTGCCATTTGATTGGGGACTTTGCTTTTTGAATTTCCTCTGAGTTCAGTATTTTTGTGATTGAACTTTTTTGATCATATTCAACTATAATTTCTCATTTGATCATGTTCAACTATAATTTCTCATTCGATCATATTCAACATTAATTTCTCATTTTGACACATTGTAAACAAAATGATTAAAAACATATAGCATAATTAAAAGTTAATAACTTTGTGTGTGTCAAACGTTAGTCCTTTTCACAATTACTTAAAGTTTTAAATCTTTACAACAGCATTCAAAGCTCTGGTCATTCCATTTGCGGATATTCCACGAATGGTTAGGTAAATCATCAAACCCTTTGTAAGTTTTATTTTCAGGGGAATTTCAAATTCAATAAATGTATTCTTAGTTTCCTGCCATTGTATTATGTCTGCTCCACCAAACTTTGTTCCTGCAGATACCTCGTAGAATATTGGTTGTTGAGATTGAAAATGATTCGTCCACGAAACTGTGACGGTATTATTTGTAACAAACTGATCTAGACTTGGTGAGCCTACAATACACACGTAACACGTATAAGAGTGTGTCTCTTAATGATAGTACTTGTTAAATAACTTCGAATATACGAATCTTTAAACATTCAAATATTTCATAGCATTTTACTTAGCAAAATAATGTGTTAAAGTAGGGGGATCATTGTCCCTTAAACTTGACGTATGATGAGAACGGTTGTTTTCCTATTGAAATTAATAAGATAAAAAATCGTTAGATCTGAAAGTCATTACACACTTTTTGAATTTTATTAATACATGAAGAGGTCTTTTGTGAATACATAAGATCGATAGCTTGAAAACACAGTTGGGATACATGGGTTCGCAATAGTTCAGAACATAGATGCAACAGTTGGTTTCTGATTTGTGAATCTTTGGAACTCAATGTGAAGTAATGTTATGCTATGTTTACCTATATACTGATGTGCTTCACATGATTACAGAATACCAATAACGTTCAAAAACAAGTATGGTACTAATAACTTGTTAAACATTTAAGTATTTTATTTTGGTAATACGTTGGTTTCCTTAGCAGTAAGATTACCTGTAAGATAAGAAGGAAAAGCAGAGACTCCAACATTGGTGTCAACTATGCCACTTCTCAAATACATTCTATTTACAGCTCTTATACGAACTGTATAGTTTCCTTCAGTCAGTTTCAAACCATCCAAGACACAATACATCACATCTTGGTTCTCGTAAATAACGGATTTAGATATCTCCAGGCTTCTGTCACTGTTTTGAAAATTTATCTGAAAATTAAAGGATACTGAATTTTTAAATCTTTATGGATTGTTAAGACGCAAAACACCTTTTAGACACATTTTAATAGGCTGATACATTTTATAAACTATATACTAATAATTAAAGTGTGACCCAAATTTAGGAAAATGCATTGCTTTTCATGAATGTTTGTTTGGTTTCCAATATTTGGGTTTTCTATGATATCACCTATACTTTATAACAAACAATTTTAGGTAAAAACCATTACATTAAAATGTATTTTGCCTTTTTATAGACGCAATTGTGCGTAAATTACTTTTAAATGACCGACATGGACATTTTAAAAACAAACAAACAACATTTAATATGAGTCCAAAATTTCTTCTGAATTTACCTTCAACAGGAACGTTAACGGACAAAGCCGAATCGGTAGAAGCCAAGGATATATGAGAATTAAAACAGCTGAAAAGCTATTTGATCAACCTTGTTTAAACCTTTAAATGTTGTAATTATAATTTAATATATAATCACCGTGTATGAATCTAAGCCTGCAATATCCTCAAACCCATTCCATCGTACCCGAACCGAAGAAATGTCACTCTGGTAATGTGCAAAACAATTGTAATCTGTCACAGAGTGGGGCAGAATTGTAACTTCAGCATGTAGGATATCAGGTGGCAGGTTCGAAATCTTAACCCCATCCGTAGAGAGAGTCGATTGTAGTCCTGCTCTGTTTCTACATCTTATAGTGACATGAATCGTTTGCATAACTAGCACATCAGAGGGAAACAGTTTTGAAATAGAATTTGTTTTCCTTGCAATCTTTTTAAATGTCTGGATTTCGTTACCATATGGTTGATAGCCTACAAAAGTGTAATTTAAACATAAAAACATCAAGGACTAATTCCAATTTGATATGAAACAGTTAGCTTTACTACATTAAATAGTAAAATAAAGATTTAAGTTTTACAAATAGTAATTTTCAAACTCATTGGGACATCTATCTAATGCCACACGTGAATCATCACAAACACTGAGATTGCCTAGTTGTCGGCATATGTCAAGGAAATGCATAGCAAATATTATTTACAGATATGTGTTGTTAATAGAGAAAACCGTTGATCGCATCAGTATAAACATACCGACAGCATATTCACAAATCTCTATTCCTGATTCTTGATCCTTAACTTCCCAATTAGCTGATATTGCCTCTGTTGTTTGAGCATCTAAATCAACTCCTTTAAATACAAATATAAACAATGCAATTAAGATAATAAAACGTTCGGTAAGTCATTTACGTATTTAATATACAATTTTTTTTTAAATCGCAACAGACGCATTTTACTGTTATAAAAACTTTTCATCGTTAGTTGTACAAATCTGTAAAGGCCTTTTTAAAATTCCATGTCTATGGTGTATATCCTATATTTTTCATTTTTTGGGGAATTGTCTTCCTTAAATACTGTTCCAGAACCTGCGCATTTAGAACACGGCGGTCTTAAACTTTAATTTCAATTATTCTTCCCTTATTTTTATTTACTATCATGTATTTACGTTGTATCACAGATCAAATTTATTCGTTCATTGTGTGTTTATTTGTGTCACTACTTTTTTGATAGAGTTAAGTCATTCCAATTGACATTTTTGTTCTATGTTGTGATGTTATATTATTGTTTCAGAAAAAGGAGAAGGTTTGGTACCATTAAAACGTTTAATCCCGCTACAATTGTTTGCACCTGTCCGAAGTCAGGAATCTGATGTTCAGTGGTTGTCGTCTGTTATGTGGTTCCTAATTGTTTTTCGTTTCTCGCTTTTTTTATATAGATTATACCGTTGGTTTTCCAGTTTGAATGGTTTTACACTAGTAATGTTTAGCGCTCTTTATATAGGTTCTTGTTCGGTTTGAGTCTAAGCTCCGTGTTGAAGACAGTACATTGACCTATAATGCTATACTTTTATAATTGTGATTTTGATGGAGAGATGTCTCATTTGGCACTCATACCACATCTTGCTATATCTATTGACAGTTTATAGGGTACAGTTTGAGCACTGGCAAATTACTCTTGCACAAATCTGACATTCATTCATGCGTATTTACAAGTCAGTAACTAAAACACGGAACTAATGAGTTGTGTAATAAAAGCACGTCAACAACACATACTATGTCAATCTAGAATATGTTTAAAATCAAACCTAGGAAAAACATCTGGAATTAAAGTCATCATTTAGAACAATGTCTTAAAAATGATGATAACAATTTTTATTTATCTAATTCTATAATTAACACGAATTAAAATATACCAAGGCCATCATTGACGAACATTATAATTGGTGGTGTAAGATCAACAAGGAAGTCTTCAGCGTGCGCCTTGCGTGTCAATCCGGCGGCGTTAGTAGCTATAACTGTTATGTGAATTAAAGACGTATGAGCCAAAGTCACATTGTAGTTGTAGGCAAAATTGTTTAGACCTACACTGGTATATGCTTGTATCTCTGTACTACCTTCAGAATAACCTATAACGAAAATAAAGCGAATTTTTATCCTACATACAGGAATAAACCAATCTAAAAAGTGTAAACATATACAAAACTGATACATATATCATGAAAGACTCTTTGTTTGTCTATCAAATAGTTGCGCAGATCCTTTTTAAACATGTGTTTATATTATATTTCAGTGCTCGCTTTCACGTTGGAGCATACAGAAAACATTTGTATTATCAAGAATCGATAATATAGCTCAAAAATTTAGCTTTTTGATTAATTCAATTAATATAAACTATAGCACCCCTATAGTTAGACTTTAATGACTGAATTGTAAGAGACTAAGTGTTTTAATAAAAGGTTTCTTCTATGAGATGAGTCGCACTATAAAATAAAATGTAGCAAGTTTAAGATCCACGTCCTTGTACAAGTATATGTAACATTGTTTTAATATTTTACAGATGAAATGTAAAATAAGTTTACAGAATGGGCACAGTACCCTGTTGATTGGTGAGTTAAGTAACAAATAAGTTTAAATGAACATTATTTGATAACAGATAAATTTTTTTAGTTCTCCTAAACGTTTGTTCAACATGAGTATGTGTATCTATATGTCTTGAATTTAGCTGCAAAGAAAACAAAAACTAAATAGCAAATCAATACGTTTACCTATAGCCCACATATGGTCAATTATTGGACTCTCAGCATCTACAAAGCCCCATGACGCATGAATTGATGACCATTGGTTTAAGGCTATGAAATGAGCATGCACCCGTTTACCAGATGACTCAGCATAATCGTCAGTATGTAACATAACCTGTTGAACTTCAATACTATCTATAAGTATACCAGTATTTCCGGCCATGCTTCCAAGACGTAAAATAGCTTTATTTGTCACTGACCGAAAGTAAAAAGTGTGACGATGCCAGATTGTGTCTGTCGATACTGTACTGTCCTGGTCTCTTTTTGTATAAACTATAAACACATGGGTTTGATGATTAAGTTGTATGTATCCTTCTTTGTTTGCTAAAACTGTTCCTAGCACTGGTGGGTGTGCCGATACAAATGTAACTCGATACAAGTGATTGGTTTCTAGATTTAGAATCTGTGAAATTTCTCCTTTAACATAAATGAATGATCGGCCGTCAAAAGCTATATTCCTATCAGATTTCAAGACACCTATGCAACTGTCAATTGTAATGTTCCAAAAATTCGGTTTTATACTTTCTGTACCATCGCAAAAATTTGTATTCGTAATATTTTTCCAGTCAATAGCTTCACCATATACATCTTCAAATGATGGATTGTGTGCTAGATTCTGATCTAAGTGCTCCATTGATGCAAGTTCTGGACTAGTTTTATCAATTATGAAACCATTAGATGATTTAGTTTCTGACTTTTGTCCGTTCAAATCCACAGCATATACAAGGTTTTTAATTAATTTCCCTATGATAAAAAGAAGTATTTTTCTAAATAAAGCAATACCAATTTGATTTGCAATAGTCAGGAATTTATTAACAAATTTCACAATTGTGCCGTTTTATAATCATTAAAGTTGCACACACCTTCTTTGCGAAGACCAAAAAAGTTAATATCAAAAATAAAAATCGTAAATTTCACAGATAAGAAAATAAGAAAATAAGAAAATACAATTAAGAAATTGAATTCAATTTATGCTTGTATATATAAATATTATAATTGTATAAAAATACTTTTCTAAAATTAGTGATATCAAGCTAACTATAGAACAACTAATCGAACAATCCAAACAGAGAAAAATATTCAACGAGTGACCGAACAACACATTAATTCACGAATGCACGTTGCGCATGAGTTACGTATCAGTGTTGTTCGTTCACGATCGCGAGTTGAACATTTTTAGATATTTGTATTCTTTTTATTACATTGGCAAATGGCTTTTTATCTAAAATTAAAGTAGAAACTGTAAGAAATTATATTTTTTTCTAAGCATTCACAATTTGTTGTGAGCCGACTTCATGACAGGCCTATTCTTGTATGACATCAGAGGAGTGAACTAAGCACGATTATTTCACTTGTGAAATAATGAGTTTTTATTTCACTAGAAAATCTATGTAATTCATTGCAACTAATGTAATAAATGTTTTTTACCTATATTTTGATGCGAGATATTTACTGGCCTTGACATTGAATGATGGATTCCTATACTTTCCCACTTTCTAATATCACACGGTTCAGACGAGTCCTGTGTCATAACACACCACATGAAATTTGAAATGCCGGAGTCGGCATCAGAAAATCCATGCCATGATCCACCCACTGAATCAGAACTAGTTGTGTAGTCAATATCATATAAACCTGCAATTGTGAGATAAATAGATATAGAAAGATGTGGTGTGAGTGCCAATGAGACAATTCTCCATCCAAAGTTTGTTTTTCAAAATATCGAAATGTGACAATCATGCACCAAGGAAATAAGTAAGAGATTATCTAAAAAAGATTTCGTTAATTACATAGATTAACATCATTACAAAATAATGTAAATTTTTGTAATAGCAAGTTTTTCATTTACGTTATTTTTCAGAAGACAGAGTACTAAAAGCCATCACATCGATATTTGATTAATAATTTGATAATTGATTGTAGGATAGCATGATAACAAAATAGCCCGTTTAAATTTTGTTGACTTTATTTAGTAACTACGCTTAATCTCTAATAATATGATATTGTTTACTCGTGATTCATTAAATCTTATTTTCTTAAATCTTTCATATCTTTATTTAAAAGACCAGAAATTTTAAAAACATATTTTTTGTTACATTTTCCATATTTATGTTTGAACCATATATAAAATATATACGGCTGCCATGAGATAGTTCTAAAACATACAGCATTCATTGTATCTCTGTCGATATAACCATCAGTATCTTAGCATATGTATTTTATATGAAGCAATAATATACATGATATATTAGGACAACTATTACCTATCCCATCATAGATAGTACCAGGAACTGGCGGTACTGAATCTGTCATTATACCGTCAGATGATTGCGTTTTATGAATTCCTGAGTGACTGTATCCAATAACATTACAATAATATATTTTTCCAGGAGTAAAGGATATCCGACTTATATTTAAGGCGACTACACGACCAGGAAGATATTTATTGACTTCATGTATGTCGTGTCCTGAAATATAAAAACATGGCTATAAAAGTTACTGTAACAACAAGGATTGACAGTGTTATAGAAAAATGGTCATCGTTGACTTCTCACGTTCCGACGGAAACCCTTCTATTAGTAGGGCGTCCATCAGATTGTGTGGTATGTATTAATGAGCAGTTAATATTAAAAGAAGATGTGGCATGATTGCCAATGAGACAACTCTCCACAGGAGACCAACTGACATAGAAATTAATAACTATAGGTTATTGTACGGCCTTCAACAGTGAGCAAAGCCCATACCACATAGTCAAGTTTAAAAGACCACGAAATGAAAAATGTAAAACAAATCAAACGAGAAAAGTAACGGCCTAAATTATGTACAAAAAACGAACTAAACAACAAATAAGTAACACATCAACAAACGGCAACCACTGCGGTACAGACTCCTGACTTGGGACAGGCACATACATACACAGTCAGGATTCTACTTCGTCAAAATTATCTCCCCATTACGCCAGTTCATTTTCACAATCGTAGAAATGGAAGCCATTGTAGGGATGACGCGCTGTCAATTTTGCTCTTGGAAACCGATAAATTTATCTACATTGCACCATTACGATCCTTATATGTTAGTTGTATTTTAAAAGACAAATGTATCTTCAAGTTAATGAGCATCAGTTAATTATCTTGTCTGCATTGATTCAACTTAAAATTATTGTCAGATCGGTTGTCAGGTGGAATTTTCAAAAATTCATAAATATTTAAAAAAAATTCTAATTAAATTTTCGTGGAAGGGCAGACTAGAATTTTTTAGTGGTTAGAGACTATAAACCCTAGTTGTCACACACAAAACAATAATATTTCGAAGATATGCATTTTCGTCATCCAACTTGAAAGACTATCGTCGAGTACTTTTACTAGAAAAATAGCTATACGAACACACCTTCTCTGTTTTTGTGATTCATTAGTTAGGTATTTCACTTGGCCAATATATTTCATCTTTTAGTACTGTGATGTTTTTATGTTATAAAGTCAACCTGTAGCTTTGATATGTAAAAATGATAGAATCTAAAGCGAGACGATGTATGAAATATTCCTGCTTTGTGCGATATCAAGACAAAACATTCAACTCAAACACGCCCTAGCATAAAAAGGTGCACTCGATTTTCTCTTTTCGAAACAATTGTTACCCATTTTTTGGAATTATTTCTTGAGTAACATAATGGAAGGGCAGACACGAAAATTACTGAACTAATAGATTTATATGTTTTCTGTCGGTGGTAAAAAAAATTTAAAAAATCGGAGGTTATGCATTTTATACATCCAACTTGAAAGATAGCCATGTCGTCGACTTGCTATCTGATTGTTCTGCTTAACTATGTACTAAATACATTGAAAACTTATGCAAATGGTGTTTTTGAAATAAAACACTTCGTAATTGAGAAGAAAATTGTCATTTTATTTGCTTCTATTAACTTTTAAAATGTTTGTCACTATAGTAAATATTACAGTAAGCATTTATCGCCTTCTCTAACAAAGAGCTACGATTCTTTTGTTCTATTTCAACCGGGTTTCCACCTGTACAGAATGTGGCGGTGTTAAACATATACGCGGGATCTTAACCCTTCCTTAACCTGGACAGTTGTGTAACAGTACAACATAAGAACGAATCGGAATAGGGACGTAAAATCTGAGGGAACAACTTTCTTTGTGGTCCTAGTGGACACTTATACATCGTTTTTGCTTTTGTTTATTAAATACCGTCCAACACATGTATTTGATAATTTCCAATGGAAGTTAGACAACAAAAATCAAGCACACGTCAATAGGTCAAATGATCACTTAAACATTTAGAGTTATTAAACTTTGGCAATCACTTAGTAAACCTTTTTATCATTTCAAACATCTTGTTGTCTTATAACATTTCTCAAATGATGAGCTGATTTCAACAAAATATAAAATGCACATCTACATAATATGCACAGCAAATTATTATTGGTCTCATACCTACACTTTTTGAGTTGTTTACAAAAATTGTGAACGGACATGTAGAAGGAAAGAAAGACAGACAGACAGTTAGACAGAACGACGGACGGACGGGCAGAAGGATAGAGGGATAGACGACAAAGTAAAACTGCGAAACTCCTTTCTCCTCAAGAAACACGAGACAAAGCTTAAGAAACAACTGGTATCACAAGACTATGAATATAAAAATAATAAAAAATGTCCAGTTATTAACATATAATTTTTATATGAGAAAAAAATGGTTAACAAAAATTATTATCTTCGATCTGAATTAGAGAAAATAAGAATTCCTAAACAAATGACTGTTATTCAATGACTGTTACTCCAATAAAAACAATATACTCACCTCCTGTGTAAGTACTAATATACACTTTAAAATATTACATTACTTTGGATGCCTCTGAATTAAAAAACATTAGAATTCCTGAACTCCATATGTGATTCTCTTAAAAACAATATGCTCACCTCCTGGGTAAGTACTAATATACACTTTAAAATATTCTATTACTTTGGATGCATCCTTAAACACATTACTCCAATTGATAGTAAAAGGAGCTCCTGGTTTTATATAATCGATGTCTTTCTTCCAACCTCCTGGTATTTGCTCAACAACCTAAAAATGAAAAAAAATCTTATTGTTAAGCTATCATTGTCATTTAAAAATAGTTGAATCATATGTCAGTCATAAACATAACATTTAACTGAGATGTAAAACATACTTAATTTAACACTCCTAAATATAGATAAATATTCTTTTGTTTTGTCATATGTCACTTGTGCAACAATTCTTCCTCGTAGTTGGTTTTTCGAATATATTATTCAATAATTTTGACTATATGTTTTATATCATTTACAGGTTGTATACATTTTTATTTTGCAGCCATGTATTGTTGGGTTTGAACAAACTGGATGCTAAAAGACACAACCGTGTCTACAATTTATAAACATAGAAATTCCTGTTCATTTATATCATCAGCAAAACCCACCGTAACAAAATTAGATGTAATGAGTTATCGCTACTTTGTGTATTTTTCTTATGATTTAATTAGTGATATTTTTTCATATCATGCTACTTGTTTGTGAGATAGAAGCTAAGGGCACATGTTCCATTCTTAATGTGAACACGAATGGCGTCATTGGCAAAACACGGTCAACAGATTTCCAATGGACCTTCAAACTTGAGTATATGTCTCGACCACATCTCTTTCAGGACCCTTGCTCTTTGATAAGATTGTAGCTAAGAAACTCCTAATAGTTTGAAAACCCATCGATTATCTACAATTCCGCTTCTTACGGTACCAAATTGATAAAAATCCGACAAGAAATGATCCCACAATATGTTTTGCGAAAATGTACTTTCATTAGAAATATAAAGTAAAAAAAAATCCTGCATTGTTATTCGATGAACAGTAAGTAAAGATGCAAACAAATCTTAAAAGCGCACAAAAGACAAGTACTATTAGAATTTGTAAACAAATATTGACGAAGTGTAATCTATGTTGAATTTCTATTGTTCAGAGAAGGTACATTGTGTTGCTCAGTGATGTATTATTTGTACAATTCATATCTTCTGTGGTTATGGCACCTATCTTATTTGATGCGTTTGAAGCCCAGTAGTCCGCACTTGTTGTGCCGACATGAATTATCATTGATATTGTTATATTTATAAATATTGTTATATTTATAAATATTGTTATATTTATAAATATTGTTATATTTATAAATTAACTGTTTACAAAAATTTTAATTTTTTGAAATACTAAGGCTTTTCTACCTCAGACATAGATTACCTTAGCTGTATTTGGCAACACTTTTAGGAATTTTGGATCTCAATGCTCTTCAACTTCGTACTTTATTTGGCATTTTTAACTTTTTTGGATTCGAGCGTCACTGATGAGTCTTTGGTAGACGAAACGCGCGTCTGGCGTATATATAAAATTTAGTCCTGTTATCTTTGATGAGTTTATTTACAACCACTGAGTCGATGCCACTGCTGGCGGAGATTTATTTTCCCGAGGGTATCACAAGCCCAGTAGTCTGCACTTGTTGTGCTGACATGAATTATCATTGATATTGTTATATTTATAAATTTACTGTTATATTTATAAATTAACTGTTTACAAAATTTTTAATTTTTTGAAATACTAAGGCTTTTCTACCTCAGACATAGATTACCTTAGCTGTATTTGGCAACACTTTTAGGAATTTTGGATCTCAATGCTCTTCAACTTCGTACTTTATTTGGCATTTTAACTTTTTTGGATTCGAGCGTCACTGATGAGTCTTTTGTAGACGAAACGCGCGTCTGGCGTATATATAAAATTTAGTCCTGTTATCTTTGATGAGTTTATTTACAACCACTGGGTCGATGCCACTGCTGGTGGAGATTTATTTTCCCAAGGATATCACAAGCCCAGTAGTCCGCACTTCTCGTGCCGACATGAATTATCATTGATATTGTTATATTTATAAATTTACTGTTTATAAAATTTTTATTTTTTTGAAATATTAAGGCTTTTCTACCTCAGGCATAGATTACCTTAGCTGTATTTGGCAACACTTTTAGGATTTTTTTTATCTCAATGTTCTTCAACTTCGTACTTTATTTGGTATTTTTAACTTTTTTGGATTCGAGCGTCACTGATGAATCTTTTGTAGACGAAACGCGCGTCTGGCGTATATATAAAATTTAGTCCTGGTATCTTTGATGAGTTTATTTGCTTCAGTTTTAGTTTGTAACCCGGATTTGTTTTGTTTTTTCTTAATCGATTTATGAATTTCGAACAGCGATATATTACTGTTGCCTTTATTTATACCATCTTCGAAGAGTAAACTAGCATGTTACAATATCTAGCATATTCTGAAAAGGACTTGTGTATGCATATGCCTACTTACTGCTGTTCCACGAATCGTCCTAGTTGAAGGAGGTTTAGACATTACTTGAACGCCGTCTGTTTTAAATTGTGCATACGTATTCTCATCATACCATGCACGAATAAACATTGAATATGACACTGGATATTCTTTAAGAAACTTTCCTACATAGATATCAATTTATAAGCAAAATTAATGATCAATATTGTTAATCCAATTCTGTAAAACTAAAATTACAAAACAAGCAACTTCCTAACACAAACATACGAACATGACGAAAATATTATATTGTGCAATATATATGCATGCTAGCTTGACACTAATAAAGATGGCAGATGAATAAAAATAGTTCCCAACATGTAACGTATACCTGAAACTGTTTTTTTTTTGAAATATTCAACGTTTTTCAACAAAATTACATAACACTGTTTTACATCTATGAATCTGTAACTACTTGTAAAAGTTCTGTTTTACGTATTTGTGTTGATTTGTTCTCTCAAGTAGCTGTATGTACATACTTTATTTTTTAAATTTATTCTTTTACAATCAATCTAGCATAGAAATGTCGTATCTTTCACCTATCAATCGAAACGGTATTTGAATGTGTTTTAGTCCTGTATAAATATAACCATACATACCTCTTTTAAGATTTAATATGACCTGATAATTTTGTCCTGCATGGTGCCAGACTTCATCGTTTAGATTGTCAAATATTCCTTGTGGTGTATCTCTTATTGACAGTCCTGCCGACCATTCAAACCTTGCAAATTAATTGGATTGATAAAATAGAGAAAGGACCTGTTGGTAACAACATGTATGATTTGATTTGTAGTGTAACAAAATTAAAACAAAAACAAAGCTTGCTAATAAGCTTGTACCATCTGTTGCAAATGAACACTTTTATTTAAAAAAAAGACAACGTGTTGTATAAAAGGGTGAATTAACTAAAATCAAAGTGTCTTACTATACCTATAAGAATTTCTACCACGTATTATCACTAACAAAAATAACAAATATCGTTTTATAATTATATTATATAGCCCAATCGAAAAATATCATTGAAGTTCTGTATTGTTATTATGTTTATATTAGTTTTAAAATTTCTGTTAAGTGATTTATTTTGTTTGCTGGAGATTTTCCTGAAGTGCAATTAAATATCATCTTGTATTTAGCGGTTCATGCAGTCCAACTATCAGAAAGCCAGCTTTTTACAATATTTCAGGTTGATAATGTTATTACATTCCATAACGTTGATATACATTTATATGTACTCACCAAAGTGGCGATAATCCTTGTGCTTGAACGATTTTCCATTTGGATGCAATCGCATCATTTGAAGGGGTATACGATTTATCATCAATGTTAGATGTAGGATCAACGTTTATTAAATCATACACGCCAAGTATGCTGTTCTTATTTCCTGTAGATAATACCAAACAAATGAAGTAGAAGACTAACTATGAAATGAATTGTGTCTATATATGTGAGAAGAAAGGGTGAATGTAACGACAGAAGAATATATAAACTCAATTTAAGAAAAATCATCATAAGCTGCAAGTTTGCAAAATTTGAGTCCACAATGGTATTCAATTTCATATTTGTTTGGCCAACCTGTTTTTTTACGCCATTTGTTAAAAAGAGGATACACGGAATCAAAGTAACGAACTTCAACGCAAAATCTAAATTTCGAAACCTTGAGAGAATATTGATATTATACATGTAATACAGATGGAAAATGCCGAGCCCTTTTTTGTTATATTGCCTGCCTTATCAACATTATCAAAATTTGCGTATGATATTTATGCAAAATTTCCTGAAAAAACGTATTAAGATCAAGCGAAATTGTCAACTTTGATAACATTATTCAAAACAAAGTTACCTAATACAAGTAACAAAGTTTTACCTAAAGTTGCAATGTTGCATGACGTTCCGATCAATGGGCATCGCTGTCCCTGTGCAGCACACACGCAGTGTCCAAGACAAGTAAGGGCTGAACACCGTCTGACCAAGTCTAAAGATCCACCAGGAACCAATTTAAATTGCGAATGTATCATTGGACTTCGAAGACCAACCTAAAATGAATTCGATTGACAAGAATATATAATGGTGTATAAATTTAAATCAAATACAACTACGATATACCAAAAACAAAATATGTCAAAAGTTAAAAAAAAAACCGGAAGAATAATTCAATAGTGTTGCATTTCAAGTTTTGATAAAAACTCCTTGAAATGGCGATTATCAGGAGGCAAAGTTTTATTCTCGATTATATTGTTTAATTCAAACATTTTTCAGTTCGAGCAATTCGCAATAGTTGCACCAGACATATAATTCGAGATTAAAATATAGAAATCAAAAACATATTACATAAAGACTTCATTAGAAATAAGGACAGTCAACATAAAATATTTATTTAGTATTCAGTAGCGTAAGTTGTACCTTGTTAATAGACCAAACACTGATAAAAACATTGTCAAACTGTCCCAAGTTCTTTGTTTCAACTGCAAAAGTCTGAACAAAACCTTCATCTCCTTTATCGAATTCCGATGAATTGTGCTGAAATTTAGCTGGTGAACCAAAAACATCCTGTAGCAAAAATGTTAGAGATGCGTTTGTTAAAAGATATAATACTACCTGTACAAAAAGGTTATTTCTAAGAAATTATTGTTAACATTTACGACATTCAGACAAAAAAATGAGTATTTTAAATGTCAAAACTTGGAGATACGGTATTCATGCATTTGTCTACGAGATGACAACTTCAAGACGCTATGTACATTTTGTAGATTCAGTTTAAGAAGTTGTACCGAAATACAAAACAGGAATTGGTTATAGTTTTAATTTGTATGAATGTATAACAACATATACTGAATTTTTGATATTTTTTCTACCTTATTTAAATCATTTAACATATATTGACTGCCAACTGATACATAATAGCTGTCAATTCCTGTATGTAAATCTGTAAATCCGAGCCATGATAACCATAGTTTAAACTGAGACCATGACATCCATCCATGTACATGACGATGAAGATTTGTAGCATGGTCAGTATTGATGGCAAACATTCCTTTGAAAAAAATACATGATGTTAATCGTTTATTTATTACAGCAAGATTTGTATTGTATTAGACTTAAGGTGATAATATCTTACTAACGTCTTCAGACAGTTTCAGTTCTGTTTTATAATACAAAATACCTTAGTTGTTACAACAAATACAATATGTTTGTAAAAGAAACCGGACAAATTAATTTAAAAAGAAAAAGAATATCTGAAAATTGTAATGAAAACTGATGAACTGAATTATTGAACTTGAGTATAGTATGATAAATCAACATATACACACAACAATTATTGTATGAATATACCCGATAAAGACATCATATTGTACTCACTATTATTAAATGATTTGAGCAAATCAGCCCTAATATGGATAAATCAGCATGTGAAATACTATTAACCTTGTCCTATCGATATACATCCGGAGTAAAGTTGGTTTTCGGACAGGACCAATACGGAAAAAGCAGTATTGGCCCCGTGTTGGCCGATGAGCTAAGACGGGACAGACTTCCGGTTTAAATTTTCAAACACTAGCTTACTTAGCAGTTTTATGAACGTTTCTTTATGCATAAAATACATTTGTATTCATATTTTGAACTTGATATCATAAACAAGTTTAAACGATGTTCGGTGTTTTTGTAACGTCTTGAAACGGAAATATTTTTCAGCCTTTTCGAGTACAACTTTATTTTTACTGTTTCATTTCCATTGATCAACCGATTCTTTTAAACTATCTGATTTATGTTTCCTAGATAATATGATAATATAATAAGATTACGTACTTGTTGAATGAGAAATCAGAAATTACACCCGACTATGCTCAGTTTAAGTGAAAAATTAAAATCATTTAAGAACTCTTATTGTCTGGATTCGAATACAGCTAACCACTAATCTATAACAGGGCCAATACCGAAACATCAAGTTAATAACACTATAATATATATCTTATATTACATTCAATCAATACAAATAAAAACTTAAGTTATCATCATGTAAAATGTTATTATATAGGTGAAATGGAATTGTTCAGAAATAATGAGTGCCTTACCAGGCGTAGGTGGAGAACTGTCAACTATTACCTCAGAGGACTCAGACTCAACACACAGTTTGGCACCATTACACGCGATTAATTTTATCGTGTATTTGCTCCCATCGTGAAGATCAAGTCGTGCGAACGTATATTCTCTTACCATTCCACAAATCTGAAATATTTATCTTAGTTAAAACTCTCTTTATTTGGTACATCCCCAAATAGCAAGAAAATGTACTTGTTTTAAATAAATGAAAAACACTACTAGTATGTTATTTGAAGAGTGTGAGTAATATGTCGAGTTTTTCTATGCAAATCATTCTTTCCTTTGTCATAATGATAATCCATTCATGACTAAATACTGATATATAAGCCTCGTCTGAGAAATTAAAATTAAACTGAAAAAAATTATGAACTTACCTCAATTGACGTAGAGTTAAATTCCCCACCTTCGTGTGAGGTCAAAGATAAATATTGTCTTTGAATGAACGACTCTCTGTCATCAACTTCCCATTTCACCTTTAACGTGCTCCTAAAAATTATGCTTTCACCAACTATAGATCCTAAATCTCTTGACAGAAACGGTTTCTTGTTAATCACTGGCAAAGAATCATCGATCAAAAAACCATTTGATGTTGATTCCACACTTAAACCTGAAATGTATCAAACCATTTTATGTTTTTAATTTGATAAAACAAAATAATGAATGATACCAAACTCAGAAGCCAAGAGACCAGACTAAGTCATGGAAAAATCCAAATGAAAAACCACAACCAACATTCTAAACATCACAACTTAAGACTTACAACAAGAATCCCACTAAACAAGGGGTTATCACAGGTGCTGTGTATGATAAATGTTATTGTGATACATTTATTCCTTACAAAATAAAACATATGACAGTTCAATGTTACTGTGATATAAACAATAACTACATTGTTGTTGGTGTTAATTTCATTATTGCTATCGTCAAACAAATACAATACTACATAAATAATAGTACCGTTTAGAATAACCAGTCAAACATGGTAAAATCAACGTATAATTTTATCACATTTACCTGCTTTGTTATGAGCTGTGATAGTGATGTAAATTCGCTCTCCCAGTGGTAAAGTATTTTGCTGTAAATTTGGTTCTATTAAGATATTGGTTACCGGTAAATGTACAGTCTTGATGACATCATCATATCCTGGTTTTGTTCCTGCTCTCCATGAGAAACTTTCAAGTCCTGACTGGGAATCAGAAAACCCATACCATTTGGCAGATATATAATTCCTAGTAAATAAATATGAATATATCAAAACCTCCATTTAGTTTAACCTCAACTTTTAATGTGCTGTTAGAAGTTTTAATGCAGATGAAATGTGAACACCGTCTTCGTAAATATAGCGTCTAATTTTATTTCATGTAATTATTCTAATATCAAGAAAGAAGAAATTAGTTGTATCATGCGAGAAAAGAGACTAAGCGTGAAATTCAAACAGATGTAATCTTCACAAACCGTAATGATTGGTATTCCAAATCAAAGATATCAACCCCATCAATGACGGCACCTTTTGTTGGTGGACTGTTATCCACAATAATACCATCTGATGTCACAGATGTGCACAAATCCGCTGTATTACAGGCTGTTATTGTTGTAAAATATCGGATACCAGGACCCAGGTGGATATGACAAAGCGTAAAATCTAAAGAAATAAACGAACATACAAATATCTTTAATCTTTCTATCCTACAACTCCTGAGAGATATTTTAAAAATTGTCCTTGTAAATCAAAGTATATTGTGTATTGCACCATATTACAAAAGGACACATAAAAGCACTTCATAAAACTACAAGAATGGAAAGTTGGAATTACAAAACTGAAATTAGGGTTATCAAATGTAACATCGGAACCAAAATATATATGTTTTACTTACTATTTACAATACCAATTCCTTGATGTCTGAGTACATTCTGACAACCTGAACAGGTCCCGACACTGACATAATAATTCTTGATAGTGGAATGTGAGTCATAAAATCCATCCCAATAAACTGACAATTTACGAAGATTTGATTGATAATCAACATCGCTCTTTTCAGCCTCTGTACTATCAGGATTGGAATCGTATACATAACCAGCTACTGGTGGTGACATGTCGAATATAAATGCCCATGACGAGGTCGTGGCTATTAGTTTGGCTCGATTAACGGCCTGATGAGTAAAATATAAAGAATTTCTGAAACAACATATGAAATTTGTACACAAATTAATATCATATGCAAACTATGCTGCAACAATTAGCATGTATATAAACTCATAATAGATACCAAGATTGTTTTTTTTATTTACTATATTTTTCATATTTTTCATATTGAAAACTTGAAACATATGTGGTTGAGGCATTTTGTGCATATCATGTTACTATATTGTAATTAATTAACAATAAATTCTACACATCAAAATTGGTGAACTATATAGTATATTGAACAGTTTTGTAAATAGTATACATATTTCTTTAATTCTTACGTTCTTGCTGTATATAAATGGTTTTGTTTTTATAAATCTATGTTCAGTCCACTATAAGCATTAGTTTAGGAATAATAACCTTGACCGTAATGAAGTATTGATGTCCCTCGTGAATATCAATATTTGTATCTTCAGCAGAGATTCCACAATCCAAAGTGGTTGCAGTAAACGGAATGATATTGCCATCTCCTGGATGAGAACCTATTGCCCAGAGGTAGTGGTCTATTCCACTTTCCATGTCCGTGAATACATCTGTCCAACTACAAAGAAAAATGGTTAATAACGGTTACGGAAATAAATATAAAGGTATACCCCATCATGTGGTATTTCAACTATACACAGTATACTGGAATGTTTATCAATTTATTTATATTTTTCAGCATAACTTATGATAATGACATCACAATATTAGTTCAGTACTACAATTTACTCAAATGTATTGATAAGTATTATATCTACGTTTAGAACAATTCAAAGAATAAAAAACAGCAATAATTGGTCAATTTAGGTGTTTTATTATTATTAGATATATGGAACGTTGAAAAATATAAGGCCTTCATATTATGTCATTTCAGTTAAGGTAACACGATACCGAATGGCCATACGCCATGAGTTATATCGAATAACGTCCACACATATAAGCCAATGCAGCGGGTTTTGTGTGACATTTTTAACGGTAACTTTTCCTAGATGCAGAGTGCCGAGAGTTTTGATGCAATACGTAGTGGTTTTTTGACATAGATGGTTTTATCGTTTTCCGGCAATCATTCTGCTCTTTGTTAATCTTCAAAAAGTATTACTTTACTTTTTAAATATTCTGTTTCTTTGATATTTAAGCATCTGCACGCTTTATCTATATATGTTATTATGCATAACAGACACAGTTTTATCACTTTATTTTTATTCTTGGAATAGATATAGGAAGATGTGGTGTGAGTGCCAATGAGACAACTCTCCATCCAAATAACAATTTATAAAAGTAAACCTTGGTTTATCTTTGCAATAAGTACTTAGTCATGATTCACACTGTGTCCCCATGAAATTTTGTTTTGAAAGTAGAAATCTAATTTATATATAGAAGTTTAGGATGATGTGTGAAAAAAACGGAGAATTTTACAACTATTAATTCGTTTTAAATTGGTCATCAAAAACACCGCTCGGACAAAATTGAAATGTATTTGGATGAGAATACGCTTAAAATTAGGGGGAAAAGCACAATACAAGCAGACGTTGAAAATCATACAGAAAATAGTCTGTTTGTATGGAATGTAAAAAAGTGGTTATTTAGCCGAATAACTTTTCCTGTGTTCCATGTGTAAACAGTCTCTGCAATTCATTGGTCTGTACAGAGTAAATTCGATATAGTTTTGGAAATGTTTTTAAAATACAGTGCCAGCTTTGTAATCGTATAAACCAGGTCTACTCAGGACTAACAGCAACATCGGAATGAAGCATTAGAAAGTTAGCGAAGGCTGAGAAATACATGGGCACTTGATTCGGCAGAAATAAAATAACAAAATTCAGGTTCCGTTACAGTCTGAATAAAGCCAGCCCCGAGTATTCACCTGCGTCTACAAACGCAAGTTGATAGTTGGGGCTGGCTGTAGTCAGACAGGTTCCGTGTTCCCTGATTCCGTTATAATTTTTTTCTCGAAATTTAAATGCAAACGACTGACTTTTTAATATTCAAACGGCAAGAGACTGTAAAAAAGCTAGATCTTGAGATCATTTAGATTTTATATTCGTGTTAATTTACGCTTGCATGGGTATTCGGTGTCTTTTTAGTTTTGAGTTGGAAATAATGTACATGTACAAGTTGGGAGACAAAACGACTGAAAGAAAATTGACAAAGTTACCTTTTAGGGCTCTGAGGGCCATATTGCTCGCATACTAGGCGTCGGAAAAGTCCCGGAAAGTTTCTCTCTTAAAATTAGTTCTTAGAACAAGTATACAAGTATATATATACATGTATGGCGTCAGTTAAAATTTTCCCGACCATCATCGCGGATGCCCTGCCTCTATTGCAAAACCTACCTATTGTATTTATTGTTCTCGTCCTGAACATGCATGAAATATTTTCCACTGGACGTTAACCAACCAATAATCAAAGCAATCAATCCTACAATTAATCCCGTCACTTGGAACTTTAGTTGTTAAAATTTAAATCATTGCCTCTATTTTTTTCAAAAAATTCGACAAAGTTTAAACGCAGACCGTGAGGAAGACCAAAATTGAACAGTTACGCAAAACTAAATATCTACGTTACCGCTTGCTCATTATGGAAGTAGGGTAACATGAGACTTTATTTGTAAAAGTACAAGTACAAATAAAAAAAAATTGTGTACATGTACATGTTATTTGTACAAAAGTTGACTGATTGAATGATAAATGGAGATATGTGATATTTAATTTATAAGATAGCAACAGCTGGGCATTAATCAAACGACATCAACACCTTGAAGACATCAAGAAAATCGTGACTAAAGCTTATTGGAATAGTATCTTTACACTTCTTATTTGTAGTTTTAGTAAACGTTGGAAAATTTTGAGTATGTGTAGTATAATTGTCACAGTAACATGTCAGTCTCTTGGTAAAACTAGTTTAAGTCTTAAAACTTTTGCTCTTCTCTAGAAAATTCAAACCATAATGAAATATCAGGAGATGCAGTAAAATTTCCAATTAATCAACTTTCCACCAAAGACGAAATGACGGAAATGCTAGCCTTCTTACATTGCTACTACATTTCAGATCTCCAAATTACCATTCCATTATATGAACTGCATATTCAAAAATATGCATTGTCACCAAATTACTTATAGAGCACGTATTATCATATTGTTTAACATTTGTACGTTCGACCGTTAATCTTAGAATATATATAGGGTTAATTCGGCTAATTAATTTGGACTACAGTCGTTTTGCTTCAGCTTTAAAACTATATAACTGTGTTAGTACTCATATTATAGGTGCGCATATCGTCTGGATTATCTTTTTTGTTTCATGACAGGTTGCTGGATTAGGCATTTTGATAAAATACAAAGGCACACAGAGTACAGACTCCGGCTTACATCTGATACAGGTTGAATTTCAAGCTGGAACTTTTCAATTTCGCAGTTGTTTTACTTATATAAAGAATGCATATATGATCTCAAGATTTGTTATGTAAACAATTTTTCACAAATGACAGAATGTTGAAATTTGTTTGAATACAGTTTGCTAACCCGAATAATTCAGTCCCTCCCCGTAATCGATCTCTCCTACTTACTTAATGTAGTAGGCGGAATATAACGACTGAATTATTCGGGTTAACAGTTTGCAAGGTTTGTTCGACTTCCTGAGCAAACAAGCAACACATTTACACCACGCAGAGTAAACTATACTTACTACATGTATTGTATGTACCAAGTCAAGAATATGACAGCTGTTTATCATTCTTTTGATGTTTTTCAGCTTTTGATTTCGTCATTTGATAAGGGAATTTTTCTTGGAGTTTTGTTATTTTATTTTTTTTGGAGATGTATTTTATCAGGATCATTATTTTTCCTCATAATTTTCACAAATAACAGAATGTTTAATCTTTTTTGACTGGTGCATCAAATGTAGTCTTTTATAAACAACTGTTTTCAAAATTGTATTGTATCGTTCCGAACATGCAGGAACTATTTGCCACTGAACGTTAAACAACCATCAAACCGAGCAATTAAAAAACTGTTAAATGAATCAATTTTTTTAAAATACTATATTTCTGCATCACGGGATGCAGTGATGGTACCACCATTGTCTGATATGATGGAGTTACGTGAAATCTGAAGGTATTTTTTATGGTTTTGATCAAACTTTAGAACTTTGATATTATTTAAATAATTTTATTTCAAATATTTACGTGAATTTAACGTGCACAAAATTCCGGTGATTTATGCATGAACTATTATCATAAGATTCACATGGAACCTGTTCACGCAAGTTTCAAGTTTGTGCTCATTTGATGTGAAAATCAGACGATATTAATATTAATTCATATGAGTGAAATTCCATGTGCAGGACGAAATAAAATTATATCTGATTCAGTAGAATTTTATAATGCATTACTAGGAACTTTACGACAGTCGACAGGGGATATGAAAATAATATATACTCATTCAGATTCCGACACATATTTTTTTCTCCATTTCTCTGAGAAGGAATAACGTTATATTCCGTATACCATAACGTCACACGTTTTTGGTCAAATTCTAGACCTATCGATCAACTTTGAAGCCATTTATTTCAAAAACAAGGATGGTGACATATGAGTTTCTATACGTGTATGGATTCACTATGCAATCCTGGATATTATGTTAGTTTTTTGTTTTTCTCCGTATATAAGAAAATAGCCATCCATTCGAAAATCTAAAAAAGTAAGCCGAAAAAAAGGCATTTCCCCTATATATCTAAGTAAAATTGTCGCCAAAATTGACGTTTTCCTATGAAAATTACAAAAAAACGAAAATGGTGACCCCCATTTTTTATTACATATTCCGATGTAACTCGATTCAAAGTACAAGTATGCCAAAAATTTTGGAAATCGGGAGACATGCCATTCGGTATCGTGTTACCTTAAATATGTGTATGTACAAATAGTATGTCTTCAAATTAAGCTGCTAATAGAACATTGGAAAAAGCAATGAACTTACCAAGCATTAATTGCGCTGAGATCTGTCAAATGTCTTCCTTGTATGTGAACGACCATACTAGACTTTTGAGGAGCAGTGTTATCAATCTTAACTGGTAATGTGTTGACAATAGCACTTCTTCGTGAGAAATCAATTGCTGTAAAACGTCAATAAAAATTTCATGAAGGGTACTGGCATAATATTTCCAACTGAAGAAAATAAATTCGACAGCTATATCCCGTAAATCCGTTTAAGCTATTATTTTTACTTTTATATTTCATGTTTGCTCTCAATATTAAAAGGTTATGAAAACTAAATACCCTTTACTGTTGCATAATACTCGTGTCCGTTCTGTAAACGTAAATTATTGAAGGTGAAGTGATTGACTATTCCTACTGATAAATACGCGGCTACATCTGTCCCACCATTCGTAGAACCTTAGAAAAAACAACAGTGTATGCATAAAACAATAATTTACATGTGACTGTAACTCAAATAATATCAATTGTAAAGGTATCACATAACACATAGTTATCAATTTACTAGGTTCAAAACTGTTTACTAGTCTGGAGTGTCATTACCGCTGCATATACATACTTCAACCATCCAAAAATTTGATTAACCATGTGTTTGTTGCACTTTATATTGCTAAATCAGATGTTTACAATAATTAAATGTAGCTTATAATATATATATATATCTTATTGTATTCCTTGTTTTCGCTAAAACTCGTGCGTGTCTCCCCGAATTTTGTATCTCATCCTCTTATAGTTGATGTGTTTCTTTCGGCTTTTTTTTGTGACTGGATTTTGTTTTCTCTCGATCGACCTATAGCATTTGAACAGCGGTATACTACAATTTGTTTTTAATTAATTGCCTGATTAATATCTTCTGACAATTAAAAAGAGTTTTTACTGAAATCGCATGAAAAAACTCAAAACACGGCTTAAACTCTCGAAATGGTAACTACCTGTATACACATTGGATGCACACAAAGTATAACAGTAACTGAGCGTGAAAATTTGTCTGGTCAATATACATTTCGAGGATTGAACATACATAGATATAAGAAGATGTGGTATGAGTGCCAACGAGACAATTCTCCATTCAAGTCACAATTTATAAAAGAAAACCAGTATATGCGAATAATAATCAACTAAAGGCGCCCTGTTGTAGAGTAGTGTTAAGACATTATGTATACCTAATCCAACTTGGTACTCTTTTATCCCTGAACTATGAACAGCTTGACCATATTCTTCCACATCAATGAATGAATCCCAGGATACGTATAAATTTGACGTTGATGTCTGTTTTTTTTTAAATTAAAACAAAATGAGTGTATAAATATGATAAATCTAACATATCAAATACAAACAAAATTATGTCAAACATATATGTATGTATCTCGGGGAATATTGATACACAAACGGATTGACAAAAACTCATAAAAAAGACCAGACTTATTATTTATAATGCCATAAGCCTCATCAGTGGTAATATAATATATTACATTTCAACCTCTAAATCAGAGACTATATATAAATGTCACAAAAATACGTTAACGACTATTTGTTGACTCATGTGCTGTCGTTAATTGAAGACGTTTGTTGTTATTCTGCGGTTTACACATATTCCAATTATACTGCAAAATTATTTATTTATTCGTTTCTCTGTGCCGAGTGTTCTTGTGTTTGTTTGTACTGCTTTCATGTCAGATAGTGTTGTCATCTTAGAGGTGTTTGGTTACATTTCCATATAAGAGAAAGGTTTATTAGCCAGGTTCAACCCACAATCTTTTATTGAAATATCCTGTACCAAATCAAGGCATATGGCAGTTGGTATCAAATAGTCCGTTTCTATGAATGTTGGCGTTTATTTATGTTGCACTTCGGTGTTTCTGTTGTTCCGTGTTTTTTTTTCCTTTTATTGTTGATGTGTTTCCTTAGGTTTGAGTGCGTGATACGAATTTATTATTTTCTCTCAATCAATTAATAACTTAAGAACAGCAGAATACTACTGTTGTCTTTATTTTTTGAACTTTCAGTGTCTGAGTGACTTTTTCCCCCTTTTTGCAATATAATTACCTGATACCTTTCTGAAGAGTCTAAACCTATCCATGCATTACCAGGTCGTGGAGGCGTCATGTCAACTGTAATGCCATCGCTACATGCACTGATCTCAGGGAATGTTTCATTCCATTTTTCATATCTATGAACTATTCTTGGAGCATGGATACACACTATGTACCGTTTGCCGTGATCTAGTTCTTCGTTGGTTTTGAAATTTACATTGATGTATGTTTTATCTAGAAGAGAGAAGAGAAAACTAAAGTAAGCGTGATCAAAATGATACCCGTAACTTTGAGAAAACATGGAATATATCACTGACTTTTTGTTTGATCTTTACTTTGTTTTGTTTTGTATTTACCTTATATTAAGGAAAAATGAGAGTGTGTTATGCATAATGAACAAATACGATTGAGTATTGTTCAAACGGTCAATTATGATACACATGATACATGTTTTTATTTGCTTGTGTATTATATCTTTCGATTAATTACTCATTCACAGATGTCTGCTTCTTTTCTTATGTGAGTCGTGTCATACTGCGTTCAATGACATCATTTATTTGATTTAAATTAACATTGTGTATTTGATCGAATCTAACCTTAAAATGACTAATCAGTATTGCTAAAGCAGTTCACAACATACTTTCAAGTTACAATTTAAGAATTAATAGAGAAATTGATTTTACTATGTTTATAACGGTCCGTATTTCCAACTAGTTATTTTCACAATTATGTAAAACGAGTAGTAAATATTGTTATATTCCATGCAAAACTCTTTTCTTGACATGATACGATCAGATGATTTCCATTGAATATATATATTTTGTTGATTCGAACACGTTTGCAAGATTTTGTTAAATATACGATTCAAAAATAGCCATTACAAAGTGTTCCCACACTTTCTAAATCTTGTCTAAGGACTGCAAAATATATATAATAATAATTTGTAATTAAACAGAAATTCACATAATTTTAGCAAATAATTCCAAAGTAATCCTTATAATATAGTTAACCCACAACTGTACCTGTGTGACCACATTTAATTGTTGAAGGATTAGAACACGGATCCACTAAATGTAACATCGTTTTATTCCTTAAGTAACCTGTCTTATAGAGGTTTTCCGAGTCTAGGACAGCCCACGTATAATTCTTATGGCGAAGTGTAGGCCACAACGCAGATATGATATTCACATAAGGGGTGTAATCCGTATCTGGTACTTCCCATTTGTCGTTTTCCGCCAGGTAGATTTCTTGTCCAAAACCGTCACGGATAGAACCATCTGAAATATCAACATTATGGTTGATTTCCATTTACATTTCAAAATGGGTAAAAGTATACCATCAAATAAAAAAAAAAGTTGTTGATTTACGCAAATACAGTTACAAAGGTTTCTTTTTTTAAATCATGACACATTAATCTTCTCTTTATTATTGTTCCTTAAGTTAAATCTATAAATTCTCTGACTTGATTTTAAACATCGGGTACATCGAATTTCTGTTGTTACAAAAATGTACAAGTAAATGAGTTGATTAATAATTGATAATTGAATAATAGAGAGAGACAAAAAATACCAAAGTATAGAGCAAACTGACAATGTAATTCCATGCAAAACCGAAAACGACGAAAAAATAAACAACAGTACCAAAAACACAAAATAGAAGGAGCAACACGAAAATGAGGAAAATGCAGGGATGATTTTATGGATTTCATTAGGATAACACATCACGTTCAACATGTTGCACCTGGCGTGTGTGTCGTTTCAAAATAACCAGATGATCAGTCTATTCGAAACGTCTCATTCAAGGAAAGGAAGGTAGGTTTGTGGTAACAACAAATGGAACACATCCCCGTCTTTAAATAAAATCCTTTTGTAACTATCGCCATCATCTATATACAAATCTTAACACTGTAAAACAAATACGTGATCCCGACAACATGATTACAGAAAACTTCAATAATGAAAAAAAAGGAAAAATATATTTTGAATCGCAGGATTAACATTTTATCGCTAGGAAAGGAAACAAGTTGTTGATTAAATGGATTATGTCAATACGAGAAAAGACAAAGCATATTCAAAAAAAATATCAACAAGTTAAGTTTTAGAAATGATGGGATTTTTTTTTTCAAAATTAACATAATCAGATATTTTGTTTAACTCTGTATTCAATTCAAAGATGAATCATTCAGAATACATCCTCTTTATTTTTGTTTCTATAGGAAGAAATACATGTATTACAGTACAACAGAACTGAAAAAATAATATATCTCGTTTTGTATCTCTAGTAAGTTCCTTCTTAGGTTGCTAGTGAATAGAAATATAGTCACTTTTGGGTTTTTTCTGATCAGCAGTAAAATCAGTGGGGCGTCTATTTGGCTTTGTTGGACGTTCGGAAAGGGAGCGATAAGTCAAATGTCTTGTGTAGAAAGACTGCCACACTCTCTGATAAGAGCAATATTTTTTTAATTGATCTAAATGAAAGTGACTATTTGTGATGAATTGATTTATATGTTTACAATTTTGGAGAATTAAATGTTACATCTTAATTTTGTTTGTATATAATTAGACTTGCTTCAAAACATAATACCGCACGTTCTTTTATATATATTTATAATATTAATGTGCATGCTACCTACCCAAATACAATTCTGGTTCCCCTACTGCATCTATTACAATATTTGGAACAATTAAGGCCTTATCATTGCACTGTTTTATTTCCTTAGAAATTACAGACCATATTCCAGCTTTGTTGTATCCTCTTATAAATATCTTACGACATTTTGAAAAGTCAATACTGCCATTAAAAGGAGCATCAAAACTTATCTGTGGAAATAAAAAAGAATGCAAGTGTACGGTGTTAACAAAATAAACGATGACATAATTGAATTGGTCAAACATATATCTTATTAAATATCTGTTTATTCATTTTGGAAAACGTATGATACAATCTCAAACAACAGAAAAAATTAACTTTACCTTACACAATGATGGTAACTCCATTACTTTAAACTTACAATTAGCATTTGAAATCTGTTGTTAATTACACTCTTACCTGCGTAAGGTTTGAAACTGTACTCATCAAAACTTCATTCCATTTAGTATGCATTCCCAAATTATCCCCTATTGTCCACTCATAGAGTCCTATAACTGATATTGCTTCATTCCTGTCCACTATATCAGGATCATAAAACTTGTCAAATTTGATTCTCAACTAAAAAAAAAGAAACCACAAGTGTAAAGTCGACAATAATCAATGGCGAAAGCACACCTTTTTATTTCTAGAAAGATTGTATTTTTATTTTATAATTCATCGTTCAAAGATGCCTTGCCACGTAGAGAAATATAGCCGTGTTCTACCAGTCAAACCGATACATGATTAAGTAAATGTTGAACTTTACGCTATTGAATGTTGCCGGCTTCTTTTATGAAAACATCTGAAGTGTAAAAACATCAAACTTTTTTTTTTCATGCAACCAAATCCATGAAGTTCAACATTTTTAGAAAATAATCGATCACTGAAAAATAAACCTCGTCATTTTTTAAACAAGAAAAAGATTATTGTAAAATCCCAAGTCTACAACTAGTCTGAAACGTTGGTAAGAATAACATGCAACAAGATTATTGTGTTTACAATCTTAAAATATACCAACTTCCAATTAGCTTTCATTAAGTCTTTAATGTTCAGTAAAGTGTTAAGAACTAAACATTCTTCACATGGCAACTTTCGTTGTACACATTCTATTTAATTTCAGGATTATTTTTTAATTCAAAACTAATTACCAAGTTTGTATTATTAAAACCATGTATCAAGTTCACAGACAGTTCTCCTGTGACCGGGGAATTATATATAACAGCTATTGCATTGCTGGTTACATTTGGAAAACATTTCTCTTCTGCACATAGTTTTACAACAGCTCTGTAAAAACGTCCAGCCTTCATATCCAACTGTCCAATAGTAGTATACTGATTCGTACCGACGTAAATGTAGTCATGAAAGTTCTCCCAATAATCTACAACATATACAATACAAAGTTTACCTATCCGAAAAATATTTATGTAGGGGTCACCCAGCTGAAGCACGTCCCGGATGCGGAATTATCTCGATGTGTTGAAAACCAATTGGAGGCCTTCGGCAGCTTTCTTTTCTTTGGTCGGTTTGTTTTTTCTTTGACAAATTCCCAATTTCTGTTCCCAAATTAAAAAATCAAGAAGACTGTTATTCCGGTATGAAATGGAAAGGTGAAACAGCTTTCGTACTTTAATCAGGTATATATGTATATGGCAATCCAATCTAAAGCAGGAAGGTAAAGTACCCAATTTAAAAAAAAAACCAACATAAATCATTATTATGTTTTGATACTGTTAAAATACAACAATAGACTAACAGTGCAGTTTTATTGGAGGTGGTATATGTTGGTTTATCAACCACCAGTCAAGTAATGGAATTGTTTTCGCCATTTGTCTATCTGATTATTTTTTTTTTACTTTCAAGATAAAACTTACCTCCGAATTGCCACCGTTCTTCAATGGCCATATATGAATCATGAAAGTAACTATGATACTTCGTAGGCATACTCCAGTATGCACTAAATGTCGTTCCCGACGTTTGATAGTCAACGTCCTCGATACATAATGGTCTAGTATCCTATATAATGAAATTATAATAGGTAACAGTAGTTCCCAGTATCTAAATCAAATGAACTGAACTCATTTTGAACATACAAATCAGGTAGCAATCACTTTCACCTTGTAATATAATCTAAACTTTGAAAGAAAAGAAATCAGTTGCGTTGACATGGTATCTCTTACTGCGCGTGTAATACCGCCATACATATAAAGTTTGTAAAGTCATATAATGATTCGCCAAAATTATCATAAAAACGTATAAAAATAGATGAGGTATATGTGTTAATAAGAAGACTCTCCACCAGACATCATATGGCAGAGAAGATGACAACTTACTATAATGCATTTCTGTAAAGTTTTTCAGTATTTACATAGAAATGATTTGTGTGACCAACAAATTATTTGATAGATGTTTACTTTTCTCAAACTTGAATCAATTATGACAAACAAGTGAAAAGACCGACAACTTGAATTACTTCATGTTAATTTTAAAAGTTATCCTTTGTAATCATTGAGATATATATCTTTCAGCATTTACAAGTGATTATTTACAAGTCATTTTCTACAGAAGCGCCTTTGACAGTTCATGTATAAATTTAGCTTTTATCAGTTTTTCGTTTAAAGATTACCAGGCATCAATTTACGGGTTGATGGATGGAAATTGAGATACTGCCGACGCTCTTAACTTTTTGCTCAATTAAAGACCATCAACGTTGCAATCACATATATAACGTTGTCCACCCAAATAAAAACCTAACAAACATACTCAGTCTATATGACATTGTAAACAGTGTGACTATTTACCTTATAATGGTGGCTTGATTTGAGCACATTTCGTCCTAAAATATATAGTTCGTTTATGATAATTTACAGCATGGTTGACTGTACAAGTATTTTACTCAAGATATTATTTTTTAACTATTATATAATAAATAACTATAAAATTTTAGAATTTGTTTGCCTTTGCAGTTCTCCGTTAAAGGTGAATTTGTAATAAAACGGAAACCCATGAGCAGCCTTACGGCGCAATTTAAGAGGTTTATGAAACATGAATTTATCAATAATCATTTTGAAAAACGAAAAGCTATATCATAGTATAAACTAAACATATTCAGTACTTATATGAAAATAATAAGATGAGTATGATTGTCAATGAGACAACATCAAATGAGGTGGTTGTATGCAAGTATATAGGCAACCGCACGGCTTCATAAAAAAACCTACCGAAAAAAAGTTTCATTTGTTCACTAAAACTTCAAAAATCTTACCTGTACAATTATTACCATCTCTTACTACTATCTCTTTCAATTTAGTTTTTATGTCTAAAACTCTGACTCCGTCTGAAGTAACATTTACACTCCCTACAGTTGTGCTTGCTTTTACCGTTGCATAGTAAATCTAACAACAAAGAAATAAGCTAAGTGTAGTCCATGTGTCAAAAGGATGAACATTTAACATTTCTTGTCTCTATATGGAAATCTATTAAAAGTTTGCATCTATATTGCATCTTTTCTACTCATTTCAGTGTTCCTGTTTGAATTGTTTAACAATTCTTTTAGGCATAAGTAAAGTTTTGTAAGGTATTAAGTGAATCTGTTTTGCAAGGATAAAAAAAACATAAAAAAAAGGGAAAATACCCTAACTCTAACTTCAGCACAAACTTTGTAAAATTATAAAAAGGAAGTTATACCTAATATATATTACCTTAAAAAACATCAGGGATAATCCAGAAAATAGATGTTTGGTAGCTAAATAATTTGTGGATTGCCAAGGAACGACATCACAAATTCCTGGAATTGTACCTAGGCAAACATCTATGCTAACATTTTCATAGGGATGTAAAAATCCTGTCCATGATACTGCAAATGAAGCTGTATCAACTGTGAAATCGATATCCTCTATGTCCTTTACAAAATATACAAGAAATATTCAAATGCAATAAGATTTAAATACAAGTATGCAGTAACTGTCAAGTTTCACGTTTGTTACATTTGTAGTACGTTAAAAATAAATGCTAATAAATAGGCGACTGAAATCATCATTTATTTAAAGGTTTGAAGAGGCAAAAAAAAAAACAAAAACGTTTTTATCAATGTAAGCTACGGCAAATATTTGCTCTTAAATATTTGTATACTTGTTTTGGTAGCCGATAACACATCGTCTCATTTAATCAAATTAAAGAAATAGTTGTTGAAATAAAGGCAAATCATTCTGAAACATAAGGTATAATTTCTGTTAACAAGAGCGTTAAATTTGTATGGTTTAAGTCATTAAACGTTCTATCCTTACTATTCATAACTACGATATGTATATCGAAACGCATTATCTGGTAATTGCTTTCTTAATATGCTTTCATTGATAACAATCACACAACATCCCTTTATTTCTTTATTTACTGAAATGATTTTTGTGCGAAATATTATATTGACTATAATATTTACTTCGGTTTTTTGTCCGCGCAGTTTAAAAACTTTGATTGAAGCGCTTTTTTTTTTAACAATTAACATGTCTTAAAAGTCTCAATGTCATGAATGCCGTGTCTAGTTCTGTTATGTTTTAAAACTGAATAAATCTACAAAACAACACGGTTAGATATTAACTTACTATTGTATGTCTCGATGACATATATTGTGACGATATATCAAAGACAATTCCCTCAGATGGACGTTGAACGTTGTGATTGTATGCAACAGAAGATTGTAGTGCTGATAGACCAACAACATTGGTAGCCTTGATTGTAAAATAATATTCATGATGTCCATGTAGAGACCATTTTAGCTTCGATATAGGTAATATTGTACAAGTGGGCGGAATGGTCATTTTGCACTGTCCGCCATGTTGTAAATTCTGAAAATGCTGTAAATCATACTTATATTGCTGATGACCTGTAATACAAAATTGGATTTTGCTTAAAATTGGCACTGTCATTAATAATAATGATTTCCTAACTGTTAGCCATGGCCATTTAAAAAAATGCATATAACGATTTACCTTATCTGTTGTTACATGGTCACAGTATTTCATCATTCTGATCTTTTGAAGTTATTGTATGGATCTTTATCATTTTAATTTTTTCTAGTAATATGTACGTTTTTTTAATATCTGTAGATGTTGTTTTGATTTTATTTCGACAAAGTAGTATTATATTACTGACATGACACTAAAATCTTATTTAAGGAACATAGTTTGAATTGCTTCTATCTCTTAATCATGTATTTAAAAAAAAAATGACGATAATTCAGGATTTGTTTGAAGAATCACAGTATCATATGGCTATTGTTATTGTAAAGACGATGAATCAACCGAAACGACGTTTTAAAATGATAATCTCAACAAGTTGTACTGTTTACTATATTTAATGTTCATGTAGCAACTTGCAACCCACTCTAAACTATGCAAAACTTGCAATTATCAAACAATTCTCACCAAAGGCATATTGAAATTGTAAAGGATAAGGATCCTCTTGATCTGTAAAACTATCTCCTGACCAATTGGCGACAAGAACATTTCCTCTCAGTGTAATATCAATCCTTTCTCCGGTAAACTGTGGTTTGGTTGTATCAATAATAAATGGTCCTATGCTCTACAATTTCAGGTTTTGTTAAAAAAAAATGTATATTAGGTAGAAAGCTAAATAGGTAGTTTATGTATACCTTGCCGAAAAGTCTAAATTCATAAAACTATCTTCAAAAAGTTTGACTTATACATGTACACCTATGACGAGATAATATTTTCCATATATTTGGTGCGAAAATTCTATATGGAACGTTTTATACGTTATAATAAAGGCATATTTGATAGAAATAACCTTCATACCTAAAGTTTCTTTCATTCAATAGACAACAACATTAAAAATATAGATATTGAAATGACAAAGATATATTTAAATAAGATATTTTGGTGATTTGAGAGATTTTGCAGATTTCCAGCTAATTTAATTTTAAGACCGATTCAAAAATATTTGTCCTGCTATCAGAAAAACTAACAATATTTCTAATAAACATTTACACACACTTTGTGTAATTTTTCGAAATCAAAAGGAACAAAGAAAAGATCTCTCTTTTGTGTTGGAATGAATGACAATCTATGATAAAGTGCAATACGTGCAATCTGTCAATTTGGAGATACAAAGTCTAATGACGTACAAAAGAGTCGTGCTATAATTCTTTTAAGACAAAACATAGATAACATGAAAACTTTTACTAGATATGCTTTAATCAATTAGTTGGAGTAATTAAAAGTTACCTGAATCCCTACAACACCTGATTTGCTGATTGTCTTCATAATAATATGAAATTCCTTTCCATCTGGAACTTTGGGATGATTCAGTCGAAAATGTTTATGGTGTTTTGATGAACGAAAATATATAATATCCGGTGCAACACTGTTTGCAGTTGACGACAGTCCAATTTGATAATCATAAACAAATTGAGCATTGACGGCTGATTTCCATGTCATCTTCAACTGAAAAAAATAAAATAACAAAAATAACGAACTCTGAGGAAATTCAAAACGAAAAGTCTCTAATCAAATGGCAAAATCAAAAGCTCAACACATCAAACGAATGAATAACAATTGTCATATTGCTGACTTGGTACAGGCATTGTAGAAAATAGTTGATTAAACCTGGTTGTAATAGTAGCTGAACCACTCATTTGTATGGAAGTTGCATACAATTACATTATATCGAAAGCAATGTGTAAACAAAATAAACAGACATAATAGCTAAAATGTATATACGTAGCTTCTTTTGAAAAAAATATATTAAATTAATACTGCAAATAAACATATTTAGCTAATGTGAATTTTAGTGTTTGTAAAGCTTAGAGATGGCGTTTTAATCGAACGAACACTGTAGTGTAAAAATGGTGTTTGTTTAATGTGTTATATTAAACTTTAAAAAGCAAAGTAAACCATATTATATAATTTGATGTCTCTTTCATTAGTAGACGAACCTGTGAATTTTTAGCTACGAGTGCAATTATATCGTATTGTGTTGAAAATTGACAAATTCTATCTGGTATTGTATTTGTAATGCTTCCTTCAGGAAATACTGTTACATTTGGCATTGGAAATATTCTGAAAAGTGAAAAGCTAGAGATAAATAAATGCAACAGTAGTATACCGATGTTCAAAACTCATAAATCGATAGAAAAAAAAACAAATCCGGGTCACAAACCAAAACCGAGGGAAACGCATTAAATATAAGAGAATGACGACACAACATTAAAATGTAACACACACAGAAACGAACTGAAAACAGTTCATTGAAATTATCTGTTACATTTTATACTCTCAATGATGATGTTATGAATCTGACATTTTGAGATTTTTATTGCACATTAATAAAATAGTTACGAATATCTTGGACGAGTATTTTATACACTAAACACAAGGGCATGATAATCGATCTACCGATGTCGACACGCATGTGTTTGATAATTGGAATACCAATTTATTTATTTTATACTTTATCGAATTGATATCGGCTTTTATCATTATGTGTAGAATAGCATTTGACGGACTCTTCAGAAATATAAATATGGAATGTACTCTTGTGGACAGTTGTCTCATTGCCACATCTTCTATTTATATATCTGTTTGGTTTTTTCTTGGTGTCTCTAAAGCAACCACCATCGATCTAGACTTCTAGGCAACGATTTAAAAGGTTGACATAGGTTAAAGATTTTAAGCGAGAAAGACGGTTACACTTATAATAGAACATTAGCTAATTTGTTTCTTTTCATATGTTGTATTATAATTGCAAGTATATACCTCTGATCATGATTGAAATGCTGTATTTTGCATATCAGGGTCATTTGATAGTAAAAATACACTGCATGTAAATGAAACTATATTTCACAGTATCACATACTTGCAGTTGTCTGTTTTATTTTGAATAAAATGTCTCGTCAGCTTGTCACTTAATAACCAAATCGTTCCATTTTCATCTTTCACTAATCTTGGTCTTGATTTAGCTCCTTCTACAGAAAATTCAGTCACATATGGAACATCAGTTGTGATCGTTACACCATCGGAACATACGACGTTTGAATTTTCGTTTGCTCTGTTCACTGCAACAACTGATGCATAGTATGTGCCTTCCTCAGAAGCGACGAAGCTAGCATATGTGTTGTATGTGAGATTAACCTGTATGTAGAAAGTAAGATAACAAAAATACCGAATCATATAAGCAATGTTAATACCGAAATTGACGATTAAACTTGAACTTAATAAGGTTCAATAAAATAGTATGTCTGTTTTTACGATCATTACTGCTTTAATTTTTGTCAGTAATTACCCCATAAATACAGATAATGTGACTTTTCAAAGGAATTTTATTGGTCATAAACCATTAGTCTACTGGCACTGTGTGACACTTTATTGAGAATCGTAATGATCATTTTATAGTTTTTTGTTTGTTGACTACTGTGTATGTATCTAATTATTTTTCAAGAGCGTGGGTGTGTTTCTTTAATTAATGGTTTTTGATTCTATAGTGAAGACTTTTCATTTTTTTTTATTGTCATTAAAGATTTGCCGTTAAACCATGAAAACAACTCTCGTATGTCCTTTTTTGAATACATGACAAATGTATCAAACGGCGTACCATCCTGATATTTTTAAATTCTTCTCTTGTGACACAGCGATTGCTAAAAGTATACAAGTAAGATTCAACACCACTCTCCCGATCGAAAAATCCTTCCCAGTGTGCATGCAGATGTAAGTGTTGTTGATAATCAACTTCTGGGTCACCTTTCAATCCGTCATGTACGGATCCTTCATGTGGAGGAGAAATATCGATTGTTATCTGAAATATATTGAGAAATATCACTAAATAGTTATCAAAGGTACCAGGATTATACATAAATACGCCAGACGCGCGTTTCGTCTACATAAGACTAATCAGTGACACTCAGATCAAAATAATGCCAAACAAGTACAAAGTTGAAGAGCATTGAGGACCAAAATACCAAAAAGATGTGCAAATATCACTGTAACTCCTACCAATAGGCAATATGCAACTTATACACTCAGAATTTAAACTAAGTGTTCAGTGGTCAGTATCATGATCTTGTCTGAGATTGGAATTTTAAAATGATCGGAGATTAACCTTTGTATTAATATGACAATAACTTAACGTTTTTTCATCGAAGCTAAAAACTCTTTTTGATTGATGTAAAATGTCATTATGTACTTTCCCTAAATAAGTAAAAATCAGATTCTCACCATAAATGATGCCAAAACATGTATTTATTAATTACCTTGTGAGCGACAACAGTTCTTAACTTCGCTTTATTGACGACGGAAACTTCAATAAAATAATCCGAATCGTGTACACCATTTGACAGGAAAGGATCAAGTCCAGCTCCTTTTACTATTGCAGGCTTCACATGAAATTTTTTATGAAAACAGCCATGGAAAATGGTACAATAGCATGTCGGGCCGCCTGTTGTGTTGTGATATGTTTCTTCACATGTCGTTAAATTCTGAAGAAAAAAATTAAAACGATTTACAAGACACTGTTCAATGTAATATCATATCCCAATGTATTATTTTGGTTATGCTATTGTCATCGTATCCGTCTGCTTAATGTATTGACAATATTATAGACGATTAAAAGCTATTACATTGCTATTTTTATGATTTTTTTTTTATTTTTATTTGTTCGAATCACGACATATCAGAACAAAAACAATTCAAGGGTTTCATTCTTATTAGATTGAAAATGTTACATTTGTATGTTTAAAAATACCTCGAAATCACCTTGCGTATGTAAATCATCGTGGCCATGAGTAATATTAATCCCAGTGAAGTTATCGTACAATCTCCAACTTAAACTGTATAAACCGCTGTGATAATCATATGCTTCCCATTCAATTCTGAAATTATATATTTAGACATTGTCTCCTAAAATTGAACGTTTATTTTTCAAATCATTGTTGCTTTAAATTTTCAATTTTCATCAAAATGTCATTAATTTATCATTCAATTTGTACTGAATGGACAACGATGAATTTATTTTCTTAATCTTTTTCTGTGACATGGGATTACCAATGCGCCTAGTTTTATATGTGTAATGGGATATTTAGTAAACACTGGTCATATAACATTCACGAGTAATAAATGCTGGTCATGATACCAAAAGATATCAATAAAAAGAAACAAAACAAAAAACACATACACAAACACAAACACAAAATAGGAACTTTTAAAATATCCAAGGTCATATCTCCCACCTCCCCTCTCAAGATGTTATATACCATTAACCAAACAAAAAACAATAACAATAAACACAAGATTACGAAAACAATCATTCGCCCTCCTGGTTACATAAACATAGGTTTGTTCCTTTCAACGGAAATTAGACAAGTTGATAATAAAAGACTACCCGTCAAAAAACCATTTTCGAAGACAGGTGAACCATTGTATCGAAAAAATTATAAACTGCATTATAACATACATCATTTTAGAAAAATCTTCAATACTGTGCACTGATATATTAACTCTGTCCCCTCTCGTTAACCATAAGTTTCGGATTATTGGAGGACTAGCATCTTTATAAACTGTAACTGTATCCTCTTCGTAATTTTCAAATATGTCAAAGGCCCGGACTGTCACAATGAGCATATCACCATCATTCCACGTAACAGATAAAGATGCTGATTCGTCAAGTACATTTTTTGTTGCGTTGAAATCGCTATACTGGGATGCATTTGGAGAATACACCGTAAATTCCGTTTCAAATCTTACAATCCCTGAAAACAAAACAAAAAGGTTGTAATATTATCATAGTTATATATAGTACCATAGATATAATAATGGCATGGATGAGTGTGATGATAGATATGGTTGACCAATTCTGTTGTTAAGCAATTGTATCTATGATAGTAATAAGTTTATAATTTAATCTTTTTTATTAAGAAATCAATACATTTGTAACTTGCCTTGTACGTTCGGAACTCTTGTTGTTTGTCTTTTACCGTAATGGTCATCATATTCGGAATCAACTCGAAGTCTGGGTAAAACATTGTCTAGCCACATGTGAGCATGGTGTCGTTCATTCTTAAATTTCCCAGGCCACTGAACATGAATTATTGGGTCATCAACATCAACCCAAACATTATTGGAACTTTTTGACGACTGCTTGACTATGATATATTTTTCTGTGATTACTTCAACAATAGACAAGTCGTCATACAGAAACAGTGTTCTACATGATTTTTCATTCCCTGCTTTGTCGACTGCTGTAAATACTACTGAATACATTCCTTGAGAGGTAACAGTAAAATTACTCTGAAAATGTTAATGTGAAAGGTGATAATAGCAAACGACAGAATACAGTACTTTAAAATGATCAGTTCCATTGTTTTTAAAAAATAAATTACTAACACAAAGTGATGTAAAAATTGATGAAATTTTCCAAAACGGTCGATAACAGAGGAATGAGATAAATCTATGTTCCTCCCTTTATACAGAGAAAAATGCAAGAAGATATTATATCATACCTTATAGGAAAATTGGATATCATAGACTTGAACAGCTAGAATGAAGAGGAATCTTGTTATTTAACAATACAAAATTACAATAGATGGCCGTCTTTTTAATGGTTTAGCTCAAATTACAATCAAATCTTGTTTTGGTATTCATCAAGATTGTATGGTTGCTACAAAAACAAAATTGCAAATGTGATGTTGAAATACCTTTTCATATATTTTAGATATATATGCATCTTCTGTTATCTTTGTTCTTTCAGAAAAGGCTCTTCCATTATGTTCCAACTCGAACACTTCGTAAGAATACGAGTCTATTGTTGAAAGATCATCAAACCATGAGTTCCAATCAATATGTATAACTGACTGAAACAAATATCAAAGTCACTAAGCTTCTAATATAAATAGTACAAAAAAGATTATTTATATGCGTTGAATATAGTAGAAAGTTTGTGTCAATTTTGATACACATATATCATATAGTTTGAATCAATTATAATAACTTTTGGCAGATATAGAGCTCGAGGCATTGCAAATTACAGCAATCGAGAAAAAACTTGCAAAATACCATTATGGTAAACATGTTCCTTAAACAGTGTAAGCAGCAGTTACCGTTTGAGTTTCTAATCTAAAAATGTAATGATTGTAATAATAAATACGCGGCAGATGTAAAAATTACTTACTCGCTACACCTCAACATTATCAAAAAGAGGCGAAATATACTAAATGACCTTCAAACTCATGTCAAAAATAAAGTGGCAACGCCATGACTAAAAAGGAAAAGAACCAACAGACAAACAATAGTACACAAAGCACAACATAGAAAACTAAACACTAAGCAACACTAACACCACAAAAAAACTATGGTTGATTTCCGGAATAGTAAGTAGATGCTGCTCCACATCAAGCTTCAGACCAAAAGTTGAGAAACCTCCACGTCAAAGAAGCCAGGCGACGAAAATTATCTTTGTATAATAAGCCAGGGTTGTAAAATTTCAAAATAAAACAGAAAGTGGCTTTAGATATATATACTGCTGATTACACTCTCAATTTCAATATAATAAAATTGCTAACAAAATATTAAATAAACCGACCACGGACAAACAGACGAACAGAGTCGAGCGGTTGATATGCATGCTTCTGCAATCGGCGACGCAGCACAAACCAATGAATCAACTTAATTCTTTAATGGTATAGCTGATTATTCAACAAAATAATTTATAATCAGTTAATAATTTGGGCTCACCTATAAGATTGTCTTGAACAATCATCAGTACAACAAACAAGATATGCGATGAATAAACGTTGTTTGCCGAATAAGAAAGACCCTCATCGGTAGTAAAATCAGTCAAACACCCACAGTAGTATCATAACTCAGTATGGTTCGTAAAACAAAAGATAAGTAATTACCATTCAGTCTCGTTTCATCCTTAAAACGAACCATCACTTACTCATTGGATCGTCTTCATGTTACAAAATTCACCCCAGCCTTACCGAGATATTTCTTTTTACCAAAGGATAATAGTATGTCTTTGACTGTAAAATTTACCTTTTTTGTAACATCTTCTACAGAAATAGGCGGAGAGGTACATTTCGATCCATTTTCCTGAACACATTGATGATAAGGTTCATCAATATCCCATTGAACTATGAATTCCCGAGTAACATTTCTTCCATTCAACTCAACTCTGATATGGGAAGCATATACAGGATCCGGATCAGTGTCTCTATCAATATACTTTAGGTATCCACCATTCAATATTTGAAGAGAAAATACGACTCTAAAACATAATTTGCAATATAAGTCAGCTTTATGAACTTGCCTTATAAAAATAGCTATTTTTATAAAAGAAATATTTTATACCACGAAATATAGTTTAATTTGAACTGAACAGACTGCCTTGGATGCTGAACAACTTGTTTTTAATTATTTCATTTTGATAAAATTTACTTATTATTCAATGAAACCGATGTTATCTGATGATGAAAATGTTTATAAAGGAAAATGGCTAAATATTGTTATTGTTGTTGTCTGTTCTATGGTCGGGTTGTCTCTTTGACACATTCCCCATTTCCATTCTCAATTTTATTAATCATGGGATTGGAGCTACAAATTTATGCTTGAACTTATCAATTTTAATTGTTCTGTCATAGTAACTGTTTTGTTTTTTATAATTGTATAAACCGACTTTCGATGGCCAACGATTCTTTTTTCAAAGATTCAGTAATATTTCAAAGTTTCATTCTACGCACATGTCTTCGTGTTGGAATGGTAAATGATCGTTCCAATCCGTAAACTGTACATTTGGTTCTATACAAGGATATACATCATTGGTTGGCAGCTCTTTGTCAACACGACATGGTAAGATAATGGGATCAATTGTTGTATTGCCTTCTACAATGTGAATACTTGACATGTGTAAAGCACATATAACATCTATCATTGCATTTATAACCCACGTGGTGCAACATCAAATTCATTTATTCAAAATGTAACGTTGACATGGTGATTGATATTGTCCGTTGCATTGTCATGTTTACAATATATGCTGTTTGTGAATCATTTTATACGCAGCAAAAATAAATCAATATTTGAAATGCAAAGCTCATTTTAAGTCTTACTTTAATGTAGCCACGCGACATTATTTTTTCAAAGTATTTTAATATTTGTGAACTCCTCCAAACAGTACAAATCAAGTGTATATTTGGGTTATATATTTATTGTTATTTTTTTATGTTTGGATGAAACTGGGATGTTACAAAAACACCGCCACATGTTGGAAGAGGGCCATCCCACTGTAATTTGCAACAAATAACGATCGCAACTTCAATTGAGCTGTTTATGAACATGATAGTTGTTCCATTTGAATAAACCGTATCTATACTATTAAACGAGAAAACCTCATTTTGTGTGTCGCTTCTCTTCCTTCCACAATAAATTAATCATCATGCCTCTGTGTCCTATAGGTACCATGTATAGTCGCATTTATCATCCATTCTTATGATTATTCAGTTTGGGTTATTTTGGGAGAAAATCGAAAAAAACTGCGTCCGGATATTTTTCCGTCATTGGACGAAATTTTAAGTCTGACTAGACATCCGGTTTGCGTTTTTTCTGTACTTTGTACAAAATAGTCCTACCAAAGACCATGAATAACGTGTATTTGCTATCTGCTTTGGAACCTTTTCTGTAATTCTTCAGTCATAAAATCTTTTAAAAAAATTCATCGGGTCACTAAGTATATTAAATAGAGAGGGATATATGCTATATCAATGACAGCCGTGGATTGATTAGGTAACTGAGAATTGATAGTAAAAAGCAAACACTGTTTTATAGTAATGTATGTTCATAACATACTAAACGTATGCTCATATTGAAATAAATAGTACTTGGGACAGAACAATTATTTTTTGCATTTTTCTGTATACTATGATCATTCATGTATATGTATGATCATAGTATACTTTTTCATAGATAAAGTGTATTTGCTTTTATTATATATTATCAATTCCAATAGTTTTCTATCCACAGCAGTCACTGAAATATTTCTGTATACTACATACATATATACTATGAATAAATTGTATAAATTTGCTATAATTTACTATAAATTCCAATAGTTTACTGGGGTGACTTTTAATATATCAGTGAACGTTTTATATAATAATTATAGTATATATATATATATATATATATATATATATATATGTATGCTCATAGAGTACAAAAAAAAACAGAAAGAATAAAAATCGGTATTTGGATAAAAGGGGAGGGCAAAAAAAAATGTGTCCAGTCCCCAAGTACCTTTGACTTTTGATAACTCTCCTGGCATTTTCCAGTTATAATTAATTTTACAGTTTACATACACTCTATTTCCCCGCGATTTCGCGGGTGTGTTCTAGTTCTTTTAAAAATCACTTAAACGTTTCAATCACGCTGTATTGTTGAGGAAATATAAAGCTTCTCAATGATCAACATTAGTGTTGGTCAAAATGCTATATAACCAATGATTTTCTTTGTGATTAAGTGGTCGGTTAAATTTTGTGCCCTTTTTATATTTTTGGCAATGCGTTAAACATGAAGACTGTACCTTGACTTATAATGGTATACTTTTATAAATTATGACTTGGATGGGGAGTTGTCTCATTGGAACTCATACCACACCTGTCTATGTCTATTTTGTCAAAATTTTATGAAAAATGAACCAGCCAAATTAATATTACTCAAGGTGTTGGGTATCACCTTTAGTAGTCCAAATATACTGGCTTATATATTTTATATGTTTTACAATTGATAATTGTTTGTTTGAGGTTCATTATTTTTTTTCTTTTTGCATGTTCAGAACAAACAATACAGTAAAGAAATAATGTAAACTATAGATGTTATAAATTACCTCTTATCAGTGTTAACTTCATTAGTCCTTTTGTAATGCCATATTTAAACTCTGTAATGAAGTGTTCATCTCCAGTTTTGCTTGGTGGATACGCAGTCATATTTACTTTAAAATTTGATGTCACTTGTAACATAGCTTGATTAATCAAAACTTTATTTGTCCATTTTGTGTCCCGTGGTATTGGATCACTTGGGTCTTCTGGTGTTTCTATCGGATCATCTGTAGGATTCGCACTTTTGAACTTCGCTGACGCAAAGGCAATAGTTGTATCTCTTAAAACTGAAATAAAATTAAACAGTGACATCAAATGCAGATCAAAATGAAGACATTTTCAACACCCTAGAAAATTTTACCGTCGTTGAATTTGCCTTCTGTTCTTGTTTGTGTCCCTTTCTATCGCTTAACTGTTTCCCTTTAAACGTACGCATATATTCCTGGAAATCGAATGTTTGGGTTAGAACGTTTCTTGTAAAAGCAGTTTGGGACCGAAATTTCTCTTAACGTTTTATTTTATCTGGGGTTTTTTTGTATCCGAACTTCATGTTTTGTGTTTGTTCAAATTCTAGGAGACTTAGAAAATATAAGTTAAGTGCGACAAAATCCTTGGTGCGAAGAATTTCAGATTCAAGAGAGAAAAAAATAACAGTGACCTCTCATCCCCCCTTTTCCCCCTTAAATTGTTATATATACGTGTAGGCTACAGATAACATGAAGTGATTTGCGTACCGTAATTTCTAGTTCAATATATGCGTGAGTCTTGATTCTAAAACAATTTCCATGGTTAAAATTATTTGACGTTTACACTTAAATAAGTTAACCAAAGGATAAAAACAATGCTCGTAAATTGTAGGAAGAAATCAAACTTATTTGAACTCGCTTAGAAGCAGAGGGAAAATCTCAGTTGTACTTATAGTGTATATGTCGCCTACAGTGAACTATCTTGTAAACCTAATCTTACTAGTTTGACAGTGTTTGCCCCCAAAACCGTCATTACATTCACACGAAGCAGCAATTTCGTTGTCACACCTTCCAGGATAACATCGTGTACTGTCCTTTCGCCATGAGCAAGCCTCTTCAATATATATATATATATATATATATAGCAATTACAATGATAATATTATTTTATTATTCAATAAAAACTGCTTATGCTCATTTCGTTTAACTAAACAAACTGTATTAATGTGTTTTGATCATACAGACGTTTATGGTAATTTGGGATACTTTTTTTAGCATCATCATAGTTTTTCAAATGTATCGAACGCAAACCATCTCTACTAGACTCACTCCCTAATTGTTTTAATTATAATTGACAAGCCGTCATGAATCTGCCCTGCGTTGTCGTAAACAGTTCTATGAAATAATAAACTTACTCCATTCGGGGTTTACTGTTTTGCTCAAGTTTATCTAATTCGTTTAGTGTCTGGGTTTTTTGTCAGCTATTATTAAAGTGACAAGCACTGAATTATTTCTGTAGTGTTATATATACAAAATATGAAGTTAACTCTATAGTAAAATGACTAACCAAGTAACCCGTTAGTTCTTATCAATGTTCGAAGATACCATTGTTGTATTTCAATATATATTTATCTTTGTATCTTTCGCGTCAAGATTCGTTCAAAAATATTTACACCAACAGATATATTTAAAACAAAAAACAATGTCATGGTGTCACACAAGAAAGTATAATACCAAAGACAATTTACTTATAGGTTAGACAATAATACTTGGTAATGTTTTATGAAGATTTAAGCCCAAGGCGAAGTAGTTATTAAGAGTTCGCTTTTATAATTAACTCACAATGAAAAATCATTCATGTATAGCATTTCATAGTGCATGGAAAACCATGTATTATGAAAATTAGAGGGGGGAAACTGACTTATCATTGGAAAAGAAGGGATTAGTATGTTCTAAAACTACCGATAATGAGCAGTTGGTTTTAAATAAGTACAAAAACAAAATATAAAGTATAACAAATTGCTAGTAAATTGTACGTATTTCCAGTTTATCTTACGTATGCAGTTTTTCATAAAATTATCTTCGTTCCCAAGTGAATCCTTGTGTCTTGTATACGCTCGCCAATATAGCTTTTCTTTTATTTCTCCGTCACAATATTCACAGTGATTATCAGACACTGCGGTGCACCTTCTATGTTTACAATGGTCTATTTTAGGGCAAACTAAAATTACATCGAATCAAATTCTATACTATTATGATTAGATGTTAAATGTAAAAATGTGTGATTATTATAATGAAAAATCCCAGGTTACCTGGTGCCTGATATTCCGTGGTCTTAATTGTACTTCTGTCTGCAGTATTTATTTCTCGGCAATTGTTTTAGCATTAATGAAAGCATTTTTTTTCCTTTTGCAATATTTTGTATTTCGTCATTCCAGAATATTTATGATACCGCTTCAGGTTTGATTATAATATAAAATTGAGAAAGGAAATGGGGAATGTGTCAAATCGACAACAACACGACCGTAGAGCAGACAACAGCCGCAGGCCACCAATTGGTCTTCAATGTAGCGAGAAACTCCCGCACCCAGAGGCGTCCTTCAGCTGGCCCCTTAAAAATTAGCTTATAAACGCCGTACAATGGATGGGTACTTATCTTACCTCCTATAATTTCTAGGAATATGGTTTGTTAAAAGCGTCCGCGTGGAGACCGTGTATATTCAATATTAGATAAGTTGGGAGGCGGGGCTTAATCAAAAAGACGGTTAGTAGTGGATTTACGACTTTGGCACTGTTTGATTATTTAAAAGTATTGAAAGTTCTGTTTAATATTGTTAAATCAAGGTTGTTGATAATAAATAGTTATTGTTTGCATTATTTTTTTTTAATGCAGACCAATTGAAGAAGGTTCTTAAAATTGAACAATTGAACACTTTAATATAGAAATAAGAAAATGTGTTATGATAGCAAATGAGACATCTCTAGTCTAAATTCAACAAATAAAGATAGTCGGTAAGATAAATTCGTTACATAGTGTGCTAGTGACCTAATATAATATATACAGGGTCAGTAAATTCGATATGGGGGTTCGCTCTTCTTCCTTTGGTCTCTGGTTGGTAGTTGCCATATTTCTAATTATACACATCTATCTAGCTGTTCTGCTTTGATTCATGTTATTATATCATACTCTAATATTTGTTTACCTTGTTTGTAACCACTAGATACAAAATGTACTACTATTTGGAAATCAGTATGGCGTTCATTATCACTGAACTAGTATATATTTGTTTAGGGGCCAGCTGAAGGACGCCTCCGGGTGCGGGAGTTTCTCGCTACATTGAAGACCTGTTGGTGACCTTCTGCTGTTGTTTTTGCTATGGTCGGGTTGTTGTCTCTTTGACACATTCCCCATTTCCATTCTCAATTTTATGTAGGTAATAATAACGATATCTTCACTTTCCCACCGTCGGTTAATATATCATGATTTAAGTTAGTAGTACATTAAAGAGGCAAAGAAGGTTTGCAGAGTCCACCAGTAGTACCACAAGGTGTTCTTTAAAAGTTACCAACACCCAACAAATTAATTAAATCCTAGAAAGATAACTAACTTGAGAAACAACCACTAATTTAATTACTAACTTGAGCAATGACCCCGCGTATCATTGTAGAATCCATCATTACAGTTGTCACAACTGTTTGGTGCTATACATGTCCCGTTACTAAAAGTTTCTACTCTGTCGCCATGGGTTCCACGATATATTATCTTATCATCAGTATATGTAAGTTGACAAGCTTTGTTCAGGTTTGTTTTTCCACCACAAATAGCTAATAATGAAAAAAAATTCTAGTCAAGTTAACCAATATATAGAATTACAAGTGTTTTTAATGTAAAGAAAAACAAACACACTGTGACAGTATACTATTAGAATGTCTTGTTGGTCATACAATGTCCCATTTGATATAATATCATATCTAGCATTTCGGCAAACAGCTATTCCAGTTAGTTGAAAAATATATAGTTGCATTAAAATTCAAAATGAACAAGTCCTTACTATCTGTGGAAGTTGTCCCTGCAGTTGATTGAGGTATAATCTATTTCCTTGACGTTAGTTTTCCTTGTACAATGCAACAATTGTTAATCAGCTATGAAGCTTCAGTCCAAATATTAGTTCTTCCTTTTTATAAATGACAAGAAAAGTTCGACAAACGTTTTCCTTTTGCAAGTGTTTTGTAAAATTCCAATTTATCGGAAAACAGGAAATGGACGCTTGATAGATGTAAGATTTGGTTGCCCACTAAAACTCAACGGAGCAACAGAACAGTAGTAAAAGCATTCTATTTTTTTGAAAGCAAAAATAAACGTGACTAAAGTTTATAGAAATGTTTTTGAACGGACAGACGAAGGTAACAAAAAACTAAATTGACGTTTAGATGAAAGATATGCATACATGTACCCTGGGTCAATGGACAGAGTTTGACCCAAATGGGTAATATGCTCAAACATTAAAAATGACAATAATTACATCGTAGCGACATAAACAATCAGTTATTGTATCATTGACATAAAAAAAAATAGAAGTATTTTTATTCATACAACTTACTAAAGTATATTGGATTGAGGTGATTGTAATGGTGTTTGTATTAGACCTTTTCAACATCTCTCGACACCGACTAATGACACGTAAAATGGATGGGTCGTCTCAAAGACAAAAACCATCATGATTATCATTACGTAACATATTGGATTGGCGGTTATATACTATTTTGACTATATAGTTTAAGAATATATATCAAGCAAATAAATAAATAAATATATGTATGGTGGCCGGATGCGGCCATTTATTTCGCCTTTTCGCGTTTTCGTGACTTCTCCTTTCATTTTGCAAACGCGAAATTGGGAATTCGAGAAATCGAGAAAGCAAAATCGAGAAATTGAGAAATCGGAAAATCGAGAAATTGAGAAATAGGGAAATCGAGAAATTGGGAAATAGATAACGTCGGAAATGGAGAAATCGAGAAATCAAGAAAGCAAAAACGCCAAAACACGAAAGAGAAAACACGAAAACGCGAAATGAATTCTCGATTTTGCGTTTTTGCTTTCTCTATTTCTCGATTTCCCAATTTCTTGATTTCTCGATTTCCCGATTTCTCAATTTCTCGATTTCGCTTTCTCGATTTCTGGATTTCCCCGAAAACACGAAAAGGGGAAATGTCCACATCCGTCCACCATACATATGTCTCTGTCATATAATATTCTTATTTCGTATGTATTTGCACGACATTTCATGTTAAACAAATATTCCAATCATTCAGAATCCTAACCCATTTTCTCTTCACTTTTGTGATTATGTGAGTCTTTCGCCAAATATTTGCCGCATGCCAATAACGATTTAATTTGTTGGTGTAAAAGCTTTTATGATTTTTTTCAAAAATGAAAAAGAAAACTGGACCGTCCGTCCGTATCACACTTGTGAACACGACCAACTTTGTGTTTTTCCACCGATCTTCATCTTAGTTGATGTTGTATTCAATTTTTACATAATTACATATTGAGTTTTTAGGTCGAAGGAAAATATCACGTTTTTTCTTTTTTTTTTCTTTTTTTTTTTATCAACGACGGTCATTTCCGCTTTAAGATATCTTGTCCGAGGTAAAGTTTTTACTTGATGAATTTTGAAAAAAAATATAATTGACCCCTCGTTTCAATGTTACAACGTTTAAGCAGTGATTGGTGAATACAGTATTCAAGTGGAACACCAAATTGGTGAATTGAAATGATAGAAAGTATTGAATACATTATGGAGGCATCCAAGGCCAAAACTAACAGACATGTACCGGCCTTGTCAACCGACATAATCACTGTTTAATTAAATATCAACTACATTAAAACACAAGCGATAGCCTTTCAAAAAGTGCTAAATTCGACTCTTAGCTGATGAAAATAGAAAGAGCTCTCGCTTTGTAGATTAATTTATTTACTAGAATAGCCACGTGCATCAATCAACAAATTTTACCACACACACGTGTGAGGTCACACGTTATGAACTTGCAGTATCGTTTAACGTTGTTGTTTACTCCAGAAGATTCGTCTATTTATAGATAAAAGTTACCTGTGTAAAATCTAATTGCTTAAATAGAGACGACAAATCCGATACTCTACGGGATTGAAGGACATTAACTTGGTTTGGATTGTCCTAACCAATCAATAAATTTTAATTATTCACGTCTCGTGATATCTTCCAATCAGGTAGCAAGAAAAATTCACGCCCTTAGTGTCCATCGTTCAATTCTTAATCTCGACTCGAGTCGAGAATAACTCCTAGGAGTCGAGAATAACTCTTAGGAGTCGAGAATAATTTGTTCTTTTCGTTTGCCAAATTCAACCAGGACAGCTAGAAGCTAAACGTCTAAAAGATGAAATGTGACTTAAATCTATCATTTTCTTTATAAAAAATTTTAAAAAAAACACGCCATTTGGACTCTGTAGGAAAGTTTTATCATTGTCAATGATTGAAAGCAATAAAATCAATAATGATCTCATTTTTTTTTTTATTTTTGAGACGACCCTTCACATTTTACCTGTCGTAGTCGTTCTCAACTGTAGGTGTCAAAGATGTTGAAAAGGTTTACTATCTTATCTACACCACTATATCGTGAAGATAATTGTATTATTGTATCTACATTAAGGTACATGATTGTATTCTATAATTGTATTACCGTATCTACAGCCCAAATGGAAATTTGTCCACCCTTTACAACAGTGTCTTCTGGATACCTGTACAGTCCTGAAAATAATAACATCATTTAAGAATAGAAAGCTTTTTTTTCGTTTTTTTTTAATTTAAATTATTGAGGTTTAAAAGGTGTTGACCGAAGATGTCGTTTCAAAAATTCTTTTATATTTCCATTAAATCAAAACGTGAAGTAAGCAAAATTTACATGCCGTCTCCATGGTGACCATAGCATTTCGATAAATCAAAGTTAGGAGGTCCAGCAAATTTATGTTGAAATTTAAAAAATCCGTAACCATACATTTCCAGCTAATTTTGGTCATTACAAATTATTGCTTTTAAGGTACGTACATGCAGCCACGACCATGGATGTATTTGCATTCAGGTATCACAGATCAAATTTATTCGTTCATTGTGTGTTAATTTTGGTCTTTTTAATTGACTTAAGCCTTCCAATTAATATTTATGTGGTGTATTTTTCTATCTTGTGATGTTAACCTATTGTTTCAGAAAAGGAGAAGGTTTGGTACCATTAAAATGTTTAATCCCACTGCAAATGTTTGCACTTGTTCTAAGTCATGAATCTGATGTACATTGCTTCTCGCCTGTTAATGTAGTTCATACGTGTTTCTCGTTTCTCGTTTTTATATTGATTAGACCGTTGGTTTTCCTGTTTGAATGTTTTTTACACTGGTGATTTTTGGGGCCCTTTATAGCTTGCTGTAAGGTGTAACCAAGGCTCCGTGCTAAAGGCCGTACCTTGACCTATAAAAGTTTATACTTGAATGGAGAGTTGTCTCATTGGCACTCATACCACATCTTCCTATATCTATGTAGCTATAGCGTGTATATGACACTTTTGTAATTAGTATGTGAGATGTAAGTATCATATAGCTATAACATTTTCGTTGTCATATTTCTCTTAACTATGACATACATATTTCTTCGTTCTATTTACTACGTGCTTACTTATATTTTGTACAAGTAAACCATCCCCATAAGTAACATCTGTAAGATGTTTTCCGCTCTGAATATACGTTCCGACCACATATTCCACCACTGTAAAAAAAAATTAAAAAAACAGACGTATACTGATGTTATAATTTGAAAATATCTGTAACAATAAAAAATAATTGAAGAATTTACGAAATGAAAATCAATATTCTTTCCTTCACGTAATTCGGCATATAAGATATATTTACACAGACCATTCTGATCATTGCACTATATTTATTATTCTGTTTGATAAACTTTTATGTAAGTATGCGAAAGAAAAAAAAAACCGTGCACTCCTTCTGTCGTACATTGTAGTCGTATTAGCCAGACTTTATACATTTATTTCTCAAGATAAATGACACAATGCTAGCATTATCTCTTAAGGGAGTTCGCTTTTCAGTTTTAAAATAATAAGCTTTTCAAAACACTAGTTTATATTGATAGGGAATTAATATAGGAATCAAAAGAGCAAAATTGTTCTCTCTTGGCTTTTCATAGCTTTTTCATTGACAAGTTTTAGTTCTCAAAAACTATCAAAACATAATTCATTTTTTTATACGACTTTTACAGTTGGCTTATCATTATACATGTAAAAGATTTATAAAAAAAAAGAAAAATGGGGGTCAATGGGCAAATTTTGTTAAGACATTCAAATGGATAAAACCAGAGGATTCCGAGAATCTGACTTAAATTCCAAAACATGACAAACGAACATCCTTAACTTCACAGTTACTGGCTCCATGCCACAACTAACGAATATTGTTCCCTTTAATTCAGTTTTTTTTCTTTCCTTTTCTCATACATTTCTTAGTTTTTGTGGGGTGGGAATGAAGGAAGAAAGCTGAAATAATATTTTGGATGTTTTGTTTTAACTGATTTCGATATGGAAAGAGTGATCAGGCCAGGTGCAAAAGGGTAATATTGACAGTTTTCAGAATATCTCTTAATTTGTCTATAAGGGTATGGATGTTTAGTAGCTAGTATTTGTAGTATGTAAACATGCAATTTTTCTGATAGTTGTATATATTTAATAGACTTGTACTGTACATTACACACACATCAAATTTGATAAAAAAAAACAGGTATTTTGCTTAATTCGACTAAACGTTATAAAGAACTAGTAGAGGAATTTATTGTGGTCTGTGGCCCACTAGGGGACATTTTAGCTCAGACATAAGGGCCACTTTTAGGGCAAGATTAATCCGTTCACCTGTATTTTCGAAGTCCCATTTTAGCAAAAACTTACCTGGTTGAATAATATTCACCGTACTAAAATAACTTCTGCTGACTTAATATTTAAAGATGTGTATATGCTCAATTTGATTCATCATCAAAATAAACGTTATTTTAAGGTTGTCACCCAGCCATTTACGTTTTCTCTATACTATCAACACTGGACACTTTAAATTTGCAAAACACTCATTTGCAAATCCGCCGCCGCCTCAAATAAGAGCTACATTGTCATGTATATAACCAAAATGTGCGGAATTACATGGGATTCAATAATTTCATTAGTTTTCTACTGTTACTATTATATTTATTTTGCTATTTGATTTATAAAAACATGGGATTTTCAATATCCCATGGGACAGGGCAAAATCCCATGGGATAATGGTAAATCCCATGGGATTTTGGTTAAATCCCATGGGATTTTTTTTGGTCCCATGGGATAATTGTAGTCCCATGGGATATTTGTTGTCCCATGGGACAAAAAAAATCCCATGGGATTATTATTATCCCATGGGATTTTTAATATCCCATGGGACAAAATAAAATCCTATGGGATTCAAATTATAAATATATAGATATAAATATACAGTAATGTGTATGTTACAATGTATTCTATTTGGTAGTAAATTGTTATAAGATGAATCTTTTTAATTGAATATCTTTTTTCTTTGGAAATGTTAATTCAACATATTGTTCTATAACTGTTCAAAACTAAACTTTTAAACAACAAAGTAGATAATGTAAGTATCAATATATGTTTATTTATGAATTATAGAATACTTTCTTGAAACACTATTATTTACCATTTGAAATAAATGAAAAACTTTAATATAAGGCTGAACATACTAGTACTGTAAATTCAGAAATTATTGCGTGCATTTATTATTGGATTTTTGTCATTTAAGACTAATATGAGATTTTAATTTTTTACGATTTTGAGATCAGTTTAATTCATATAAAATATTTTTAAATGGGAGTTTAAATTATTGCATTTACATCTGTGTTGCAATTTTTGCAAATATAAACCCTCAAAATAATTCTTGAATTTACAGTAGTTATTTAAGTAAATCTATTTTTTTCACAATATCCCTCCACACAAAACATTAATAGTTTCTTATCATCCAGCATTGTGTGATCTTATAGTCCACTTTTTGGTCATTCAGCGCACAGAACATTGATATTATTGTGGTTTCAATATCTTTGGTATTTAAAAGAACTTCAAATCATTGACTGAGTGATGAAAATAATAGCTGATCCAACTTTTGTCTTTGAATTTATTCTGGTCTTGTTTCTATGTTTTCTCCATTTGTTCTAGATGATGAATTTCAATCCTTCTGAAAAAGAACCAATAAAATCTGAAGTATTATATAAATTTTTTTGCATACGGTACATGTAGCAATAATATGATTTTTAATAAAAATAGCTATGCGGTATGGATTTTACTGATTGTTAAAGGTTGTCCAATGTCATCAGTTGCTAACCTCTTACATGTATCCTTTGGTCTCTGATGGAGAGTTGTAAAATTAGCAATATACCACATCTTCCTATTCTAATACTACCGGTATATAATAATCAATTAATTTATTCTTCTTTATAACATTTGGGTATTTTCCCAAGTTATATATATATCATATATAAAGATCAATGTTAAAACTTTAGGCAATTATAATAACATATTCCATTATTCACTAGAATTTCAATATATTATACAAAATGCAGACAACAGAAACAATATATCTTTAAGCTTTTGAAGTTCTGACAGAGTTCAATTTGTGTTTTATTTCAATGTAAAAATACCTTGAAATCTTCGGACATATTGGAAATTATAACATTGATACAAAAAAATATATTGTTTTATACTTATTTTTTGTGTTGTTGGCTTGCTGTCTTATTTTACAGTTATACATACATCAATAATCTTCTTCTTTATTAAAAGTAAATATGGGATATTTTTTATTTTTATAATCTGAAAACATTATATTTCTATCGAATAACTTATTACCCAGTTCACAAACACCAACGTGTTTGTCAGATACTGATTTTAAGACATGTATAAATGTTCCAGACCATATAAGTATTTGGACCGTACGTTTACGGTCCGAAACATATAAGTATACTCTTACAGTCCGACCATATGCATACAATCAGACCATTTGAGTATACCCGGTACTTGTACTGTCTAATACCAGAGCTCAACCAAACATGTATTTTTATTTCTACTGCAATTAAACTTTTTGTATTAATCTATTAAAGATTTCAGTTATGTTGATCTGTAATGTATATTTGTTTCTAATAAACTTGACCAACTTCTTAAAATTGGGCAGACTGTACGGGTAGTCTAAATACTCATATGTTCTGGAACATAAACATGATTAACAAGCATTCGACAGGATGACATGCTAAAATCCCTTAATATTAGTACTAAATTTTGAGTATATATATGTAAATCCACAGGCTACGTACTGAAATTAAAGAGGATACAATTTAGAGGAAGGACTGGACAGATGAATGCACAAACACTATTAAAACAGAGCATAAAACTTACCAAAAACAAGATGTTTTACATTTATCCTTCAGAAGCAGGAAAATTGAAAAGTTTTTTTTTCTTTCTCTGCTGTCCATGGTATAAACTTTAAATTCATTCATGCAAAATATGAAAATCTGCAAAAGTAGGACCTTGAACCTCAGCTTATCCACATTTTGACTTTTGAGCTGCATATTTTTTTTTTCTTTTCATCTTGCTGACAATCTACATGATCTAAACATAAAAAAATGATAAAAACATAATTCTAGATTAACTTTGTGTTTTTATTTTTGTTGATACAAACAATTTTTCCCAGCTTAAAAGGAAAACATCATCACAAAAAAGGAGGTCATACTAACCTCCTAAATATTTAAACAAACCAAAATTATTACTTGATTAAGATCTTGTCATAAATTAATAGCATTGATACTCTTATTTTTGAAGACCATATATATATATATATATATATATGACTTTTGCATACTTATATTCCTTTGTACAACAGTATGCATATTAAGATTGATTCCGAGGACTTAAATATTAAATTAGCATGATTAATTTTACAGTTTCTCAGCTCCATGTGTACAATATGAGAGTATCTTGCAATACTGTATATTCTGATATTCAGAACATATTGTGAGGTTTTTATTAATGCAAATGAGAGCTGTATATCATTCTCATTTCTGAGACATATTTATGAGCTGAAGACCAGTGCCAAAATTTCCTCACTGCATTGAAGACCCATAGGTGACCTTCGGTCGTTGTCTGCTCTTTGGTTGTCACTTGTGTTGTTGTCTCTTTGACAAATTCCCAGTTTCTACTTCCCATTTTATAACATGTATGCAGATTTTTCGTAAATTACAATAATCAATCACGCAATTCTGTCCATTATTTATTTGTTATTGAAAATAAGCAAAAATAAATGCACACAAAATTTAATATTGTTAATAAAGGCTTTTTTTTAAATTCAAAACAGTTGCCTACACCATTAATTTCCTTGTTTGATTTATTTCATATTTTTAAAGCCTTAATAGCTAGCTAGATGGTATACCTGGATGGATCCAGTCATTTTATAAAGGGGGTTTCCCTGTTCCCAACCCAAGATTTAGGAGGGGTGGTTCCAACTATATGTTCCCATTCAAATGCATTGAGTGTCCAAAAAAAAGGAGGGGTTCCAAGTTGAACTTCCATCCCCTAGAATCCTCCTCCTTTGATCCGGAATTTTTTTCACTTAACCACTGGGGATCTCAACCATTTAAAAGTTTTTCAAACATGTGAGGGTGGGGGTGACCCCCATGGACTCTCCCTATATTTCATTTTATGTGTTTTATTGTTCCATACAAGAATATATATGGTTTAGGGGTGGGGATTGTGACCGTTTACAAGATAATAGCACATTCTCAAATTGAACGGGACGGGGTGACCCCCAGGGACTTCCTTTTAATTTTAATTGATTTGTTTTATCGTCCCATTCAAGAATATATATGGTTTAGGGGTGGGGATCTGGACCATTTACAAGATAATAGCACATTCTCAAATTGAACGGGGATGGGTGACCCCCAGGGACTAACCTTTAATTTTAATTGATTTGTTTTATAGTCCCATTCAAGAATATATATTGTTTAGGGGTGGGGATCTAAACCGTTTACAAGATAATAGCACATTCTCAAATTGAATGGGGATGGGTGACCTCCCAGGGACTTCCCTTTAATTTTAATTGATTCCTTTTATTGTACCATTCAAGAATATATATATGGTTTAGGGGTGGGGATCTAAACCGTTTACAAGATAATAGCAAATTGAAGGGGGTGGGGATTACCCCCGAGGGACTCACCCTCCCTTCTCTCTTCCCCCCAAAATACCTGATCACAACCCCCCCCCCCCCCCTTTTCCTCATTTCAATCACCCTGATATGATCTGATAGTTTTATCACTTACAATAGGAATCGGTCAAATATATGAATAAATTGATTTAAATTTCATTTTTGATAAAGTTTTCTATGGTTAATAGAAATTGATAGTTACTAATTTGGGAAGCTTTCAAATTCATAGCATGCCGGTGGCTGTGTTCAAAGTGCTGGGTTTTTTATCACCCTCGTTGTTTGCGGACTAACGATTTAGGCCTGTGGTGGATAATAGTGTGCGTGCATTAATTTTCTATACCTTCTTAATTAATATTTTCAAATACTGACGGCAAGTGTTGTAATGTATCAGTGTCTTATTTGAGACCAACGTGCTATTTACATGTGCGATCGAAAATGCAGGGGAAGGAAACTTGTCAATTGTGTTTATTTTTAATCCAAAATAAAATAAGCCGCCGTAAAAGAGGGTGGTAAAGGGTTATTTTCGTGCAACGTGATCGCCGTTTTTTATTTCACGTTCAACGTGTTTTTACTTTTTTATTTGACGTTAAGTCGTGCAAGACGGGTGACTCGTTCAACGTGTTCTGCTTATTTAATTGTACGTGCATCGTGATTTTCAAAGTCTTATTTTGCGTGCTCGATATTTTTCAAATAAAATTCAAACACTTGGCAGGGATCGTCAAGAAATACTTTTTTAAAAGCCGTAAACCAATTATATCATAAATGTGTATACTAAATCGGGAATATCAAGTAAAACAAAGAGTTAATATATACAAGAAGACAGTGACTCATTCACAAAAGGTTCAAATAAAAGTATTTATTTTTCGTGCAACGTTCATTACAGAAATTATTTCACGTTGAACGTGAAATTATCTCTTATTTCACGTTTTTTTCGTGCAAGCACCCCCCCCCCCCCCCCCCCCCCCCCCCTTAACCACCCTCGTAAAATTAATCTTGGGTAAATTCCTCAGATTGATGCAAGAGGCTTCTTTTTTTTAAGCTATATTTTTAATGACTTACACTTTTTACCATTATTCTCTTTCTTTCACTATTCTTTATTCCTTTTTTTCTTTGCCCGTTATTCTCTATACCCTCTTATGTGGACTTTCGGTGGTTTATTTTTTTAGTTCTGTGATAAGTCAATATTTCATGCAAGTTCATGAAATAATGGTTTTATGCATATCAATCAGCCAAGATTGTGCGTGGAATTTTAATAAACAATTCAACACCACACGTTATGTGAATTTGATTAAAATCGATGAACATGAATTTGACAGCTAGTGACCCTTTTACAGGTAAAATTCAATTAACAAATTCTGACCTACTGGCATTCAACACCAAATTACCTACTTGCTGTATATTGATAAATGTGATTGTATGTCAATACCTCAACATTGGAATACGCCATGTGAGGTGTTGGTTATGTGTGCTACGGGGTCACTGGTGGCGCCTTCAAAACAGAAAAAAAAAATCCCAGTAAAAAAGTGTGGAATTTTGTTATTGAAAATTTAAGTTGTAAATTCCTGAAAAATGTACTTAATTCCGTTCAACTGCTAACATGTAAGTTCGATACGAAAATAGGTTAAAAGCATCCGAAAAATTTGTGATCAGTAATTGAAGAGCAACGGGTAAAAAAAAAATGAAGAAGAAAAGTAAAAAGTAAAAGAAAGTCGTTGAATTAATTATTTTACTTTACAACTGTTTAAATATATGAGAGAATGTTTTAGGGAAATTGTCTTTATTTACAAATAAATGTATTTAAGTTCAGGAAATGATTTATTCTTCTGGCGGCTTCAAATATTTTTTTATCAATAACTTGTACACAAGGAGACATTTTTTACTTTTGACAGCATGAACCGCAGTTAATTAGCAAACACACAACATCCACAAAATCGTTTACAAATAAATTTTATAGAAGGAAAAAAAAAGTGGGGGGGGGGGGGGGGGTAATACGCTCACATACTTCTAAAAAGATTTGCATATGAAAGCTGTCTAAAGATAATTTTAAATTATTTCAGGAGTTTTGAAAAAAGAATATATATATATATACAGTTTAATTTTCGACGTCTATACTGTTACCAAAATAGGTGATTCTTTTTAAAGATCTGGTACTTCAGTTTCGACTCAAAATTTCTTTTTGAATTTTTAGATGGCAAACTATTTAGGATAAGATTGTATCTGTTCTTTAAGTATTTATGGTGATATTGGCGACGAGTTTCATTATATTATAGCAAGGGCTTGTACAAATTTTGGATTAAAGAATTTCAGCAATATAAATAGACGAAAGTAGGCAAACAATTATTAAGATCTCCAAGCGGGCCAAATTGTACATCGAAAAAGATCTATATTTCTAAACGTTTTTAAATGATATAACTTGAATAGAAAATTTCCCAACTATGTGAAGATTTTTTATATTTCTAAACGTCTTCGATTATTACATACCAAAGAAAAATTTATTAAGCATATTCATATAATTTTATCTTTTTTTCCAAGTAAACTTTTTTTTGTAAAGTTTACTTCTGTGTGTTTATAACCATCAACAGAGACACATTCTTTGCCATCACCAATCAGTCCTAATCATTAAAGATCAATTGACAAAATTCAAATGATGATTGGTATTGAAAATGATCATCGGTCATCCGTGACGTATTCTAAAATCCTAAATAACGGCGCATGTCGATAGATAGATAGTTTATTAATTATCGTCTCGCCATTTAAATTTCACCAAGGGGTTGAAGCAATGAAGCAATGAAGGACTTTATAAAACCAAGGATGTGTATAGTTACTATACAAATCCTTGATAAAACTATGTACATGTACTTAGTAATATTTCTATAACAAATTATAAAAACGTTTAGTGTAAAAATCATCGATTTATAAATGTCTCTTTTTGCCTAAAATATATTTGCAGGTTTTGGCATTTTTGTAAATAACATTAATGTTTTGGCATCCCAATGCAAAACACAGGTGACAGACGATTCAAACTTAAATAACTTCTTTAAAGTTGGTTTTATTTTTTCAGAGACATATATAATACATGTACTATATGTCTCAATACATGTATTTATGTCTCAAATTTTATCAAAATAAAAATTACAAGATTATGAAATAAGTTATGAATCGAATGAATACCCTCAACACTAAAATACATGTCCTAAGTGAAAAGTAAAATCACAAAAATACTGAACTCAGAGGAAAATCAATTCGGAAAGTCCATAATCACATGGCAAAATCAAATAACAAAACGCATCAAAAATGAATGGACAAGAACTGTCATATTCCTGACTTGGTACAGGCATTTTCAAATGTAGAAAATGGTGGATTGAGCCTGGTTTTATAGCTAGCTAAACCTCTCACTTGTATGACAGTCGCATCAAATTCCATTATATTGTAACCGATGCGTGAACAAAACAAACAGACACAATAGGTAAAAATGTCAAAAATAGGGGTACAGCAGTCAACATTGTGTTATCATCTTAATCACTATAAAAACAACAAATGTAACGAAGAAGCACAAAAAGGGCATACATCAAATTAACATCCTCATTTTGATTATATTATACGATTTTATTTGTCTATATAAAATGCACCCATCAAGGAAGGAGGGTTTTGAGTACTGGTGAAAATTGCGCGTTTGAAATTCGCACAGGTAGACATGAAATAATTTTGTCGTTCAAAGTATGACGGGATGCATAAATACAGTCACGCAAAATAGATATAACAAAAACTGGCTTAACAGTTAAAGTAATAATAATAAATAAAATAATAGTGACTTTTTATGTCTTGCGTGCACCGAGGAGATTCTTAACGGTTTTTAGACGTACCATTATTATTTATGCATATATTTGAAGCATTTTGTACATAATAGGTATTTATATGTGTGTATCAGAAAAAAATGACTTCCCAATTAGCAGAGGCGGATTTAGGTTTTTTCCAGCCCCACCCCCACACACTTATCTTGGAAAATGGGAGATTATATAGGGAATCACTGAAGCATGACTGGCAGGGACCCCCTCTTGGGCAGTCAATGGGTCCCCACTTATGAAAATTTCTGGATCAACCACTGCTTAGTTCTAGTTATCTAAGGTCCTAGTGTGAAATATAACCAATAGGAATTGGTCTTTTTAAACACTTTTACATAGGCCTACATGTATACGTTTTGTCAAGGGTTGGTTCATTACCGACCGTGCAAGGGCTGTATAGCCAGTCAAGGTCGTTAAAAACTTCCATTTGTTGGTTCATGCAATATTGAAATTATGATTACTCAATGCGCAGTTACTAGTTACTGAAGTTGATATTTGCTACTTTTCTTCTTTATTTCACATGTTTCATATAATTGATTTTTTGATTTTTTTTTCTTCGAAAAATTTGTGGTGTTGAAATAGGGAATATACACAGATACCTAAGCACAATTTTGTGTAATGTCATCAATCTGTATTACACGTAGACAGGATGTTCTCTAGAAACTATACGTTATACACACCGGAGAGTACACGCACTGTCGTAATGGAAAATTGCAGTATGTTATAATTACCTGTAATCAGCTTTGCAACAAATCAGTTGACTGACCATGTCATTACAGTTCAAACAGATTTTCCTCAAATCAAAATGAAATATATATATATATATATAGATATATTCATTTTTATATCTTTAAAATTTAAAACTTTAAAAAGTACAACAGTGGCGGATCCAGAGGGGGGGGGGGGTGGTTCCGGGGGTTGGACCCCCCCCTTTTTTTTGGCCGATCAATGCATTTGAATGGGGACATATAGTTGGAACCCCCCCCCCCCTTTATCCTGGGTTGGGACCCCCCCCCCCCTTTTTAAAATGGCTGGATCCGCCCCTGACTTTGACAAAATTATGAAATATAACGAATTGAACAATTTAAAATAGTATTTTAACAAAGTTTAGATATATAATTTTACAACGATCCTAAAAATATCCAAACAAACGATAAATCTAACGATATGAACCTACGCAGTTTTATATTATAAGACTGACACACACCAGTTTGCTAACTCAGTGTGCTGGGCCAGGGTGCTGGGTGAGGTGTTGGAACTTGATAAACATGTATCATTAAGTTACAGTTCTGTTAAGATTTGACTGCCTTTTTACAGGGAATTTCTATTCTTACTGTTAACAGTTAGTATATACTGTTCCTGGCTTAGAATGATTCTCTGCTCAGCAACTGGTGCGTAATTAGCATTTTATTCACGTGATTTTATTCAAATATTTTGTAGCAGTAAAAAACCGGTACGTCTAAACACCACTTAGGCCGCCTTGGTGCACTAAGCTCCAGGAAGTGCACTAAGCCCATGATGGACCAGTCAAATACGCACCAAGGTCATTTAGTACGATACAGATTCGAATAAAGAGCATATATTTAAATTTTGGTGTAAATATATTCAGAAATAAAAGAGTTATTAACATTTTATATGGCACGCGCCGATTTTGTGTAATGTGTCCAGTTGTAATATATTTGATTGAATCCAATGAAGCTTGACGAATTTATAAATACTGCACTAATGATATGAAGCAAAGGTTAAATATGCACCAAGATAATAAATTCAGATAAATGGTTATATTAAAAATAATATGTTAAAAGTTGGTTCGATGATATAAAGAGATTTAAAAGTTATTAACATTTTTAACGTGACACGTGCTCTACTTGTGTAATGTCTGATCACCTTGCTAATTGATCCAATCAATTCTGAGGGATTATCTCTTAACTAGTAAATTATTTTCTTTGTTCCTAATTAGTAATGATAAAAGGGCTGTTGGTCTTTTCTTTTACGCTTTGTTAGAAAAAAATATGGAAAAAGTGTTTGTTTGCGCTTTTCGAAATAAAGGATTTGCGGCAATAATAATAGAACTCAAAGCGAAGTATATTGTTGTTTATTTATTTATTTTTATTCTTCCCCACTTACTGTTTCAATATTTGCACGAATAGACACAAATTAATTTATAATACAGACTTATTTCAAATATCAGAGTTAAAATGTGGCGTCCTTGGGGTTCAATCATCCGAGGCAACCCATTTTCAACAAGTATGACAGAGTGAGACCGCTTGAAATTCTGCAAGAGGTCATTATTATTAAATTTATATTTCATATAAATTATAAATAGATAGTTATGGTATGATTGCCAATGAAACAACTATCCATAACTGTCCAGAGATGGAATGACGAAGATAAAAGCAAATAAAGGTCGCGTAATACAACCTTAAACGATGAGAAAACGCATACCGTTTAGTCAACTTATTTTTCAGATTTAGCCAAAAAGTTTTAAATCAAAATTAAATAGTAGAAGAAATAGCTTTTCATATGCTGGATTAATAGTTATGTTTTTATTGTTTCATCTTCAATAAAAACGTCATGCATATACATGGCACACCCTGTTTTTTAAAACAATATTTTCATATCACCTTGTTTCAATCCTTAGGGGAGCAACACCACATCTAAATTTGGCGAAAGCACTTCTGTGACTGAAGGGTAAAGCCATTTTGCAGTATTCCTCCGGTTCAAAATTTTCCTTAACTACGTTCGTAGCTTATTGCCACCTCTAACCGATACAGATTTATCAGAATGTAAAACAGCATGCCAATTTACGACATGTTTTTCGTGTAATTTTGACATAAAAAAATTTAAACAAAGTTAGTGTCCATATTTTCAGGACACGATAAATGACTTGAATTTAGCTGGAAGGTTTTTTTTTCTAAGAAAATCCAATTTTTAACACACTTATGCTTAATACTCATACTATCAGCCCACTTGTGAACTTTTGCATTTAAGCGATTTGAGCTCATGTTATTTAATCTACACCACAAACGAATAATACTTTTCCACTGTTTATCAAAAATAGGTGTTATACCTAAGTTTTCAGTAACTGCAGCATTTGGTGCATATTTTCCTACTCCGAGAAAAAAAATCTACAAGCCCTATTATGTATGGAGTTAATACAGGAATATGTTTTTAGACCCCATATACCTGCTCCATATTCTATTATAGGACAAAACAAAGTTTCATATAATTTTACAAATACAACGAAACAAACACCACCTAAAACACTGAATCGTTTTACAAAAATCATCAACTTCGAATTACAATGAAGTTTGACTAAAAACCAAAAAAAAAAGTATCACAAAGTCAAAATAATTAACCTATAAAAAAATACACACAAAAAAGAAAGAAATACAAAGTTTTGTTTTAAATCCTAAAAAAACAAAATAAACGCATAAACAAAATATATAACACGGCAAACAAAAAGGTGGAAGCCGTGTAATTGTTATGTTTCTTTATTTCTTCATGGATCAGTGATTTTATTACCTGGTTAATTACTGGCACGTGTCGTCGGACAAAACCTTTGATGACAGAAAAAAATCAAATAACGACTTAACTACAATTTTTAATGACTAAAAAAATCAGATACATTATCTTCATGAAAAACTACGTCCGATGGTATCTTTTTTACATTCATAGCACCATCCCATCATGGGCTTAGTGCACCAAGGCGGCCTAGGTGGTGTTTAGACGCTCCCGTAAAAAACACAAATTAATGTATTTTTCAAATAGCTTTTAAATAATTATAGCAAAAAACAGCGAACATGGGAAAATGAAATGTTTTTAGTAGCCTCATTATTAAATCTCCCGGTGAGTGTGATCTCCGTAATACTTGGAAAATCTTATCTCATTCAGGATCAATTCATCGGTTACACTCCCCTATCACCAGTGATTCTTTGTTTTTAGCTGACATTCTGAAAAAAGGTGTGTAAGTGTTGACTCGCAATTTGAATGATTAATAACAGATATCGACTCGTTACCCGGACTACTGCAAAAAAACAATTATTCAGTTCACTGATTTAATTGGAAGGTAAACGGACAGAAAGTCGCAGGACAAAAAGTCAGAGGACATGAAGTCACAAATTTGATAGGACAAAAAGTCACAAACAAATTGTTGACAATTGGTTTGAATATATATGAAAAAGATCTTGAAATATTTTCGTTTTATTACATATATTCATTTTTAATTTAAGGAAATTGCTCATAGAGCTTGATAAACACGATAAATGGAAATGTATTAGATTTTAATCTTGCAAAGGATATATATTTATGGGGCCATATTTATTGGCAAATTGAAGCCATTTAAGTACCAAGACACTTTGAAATTTTGTTTTCATAACAATTATTTGATTATTATTGATATTCATTGAATAAATTTTAATTACTAAGTTGCTTCTTATATAAAATTTCAAGAAAAAAAGTGTTTTCTTGTTCAAAGAAAAATAATCTCTAAACTGAATTGTGACTTTTGTCTGTGACTTGTTGACTGTGACTTTTTGTCCTGTGACTTTCTGTCCTACATTCAGATTGAATAGGGGTTTGGTTGACCCCGTCTCCCTCTATCTGAGACTACTATCTCAGTGATGAACTTAATGTTTTATGTATTGTGCTTGTCATATATGTATGTTGGATAAAAGCTCTAGAGCTTATGTTGTATTGTATGTTTAACCAACTTTAAATAAATCTTTTTTGTTAGCCCATATAAACAACTAACAAGTAAGATTTAGGTTTCTTCGTTTTACTTTTTCATATGGTACAGAAATCATTCTAAAAAATCAATTCGTTTTGGCCGCAGACAACTTTTAAAATGTATATATATCATTGAAAAAGCTCCAAATTATCTCCCTTTGGTGCAGAAATGCCATTTTTTGGCATGAGAATTGTAATATCTTTTTTAGCTCATCAGTGACCTATATTTTTTTATTATCATTTTCAACTAACTTTACTTAAACTAAACTATTGTAAAATTTAAGCGATTTCTGTAATTAAGTTCTTTTTTCATTTCAAAATTACCTCTATTTCTCCTATTAGTTCAACAGAAAAAAAAGTACCTTTACAAAAATGTATATATATGCTTCTTTCAAAGGCGGATTGTGAGTGTGAATGAATGGTGTCCCCATTTTTTAAATTTAATTTTTCTATTTTTCTATAAAGTATAAGATAAAGTTCATTTATAGAAAAATATAGCGTAACCCTTTATTAAGAAAAAAAATTGATTGTAACCTGTGAGCCCCCTTAATTTAACAAAAATAGTTCACTGTACAGCCTTTGACAATGAGCAAACGCTATACTGGACAGTGGTTTTAATAACAGCACAACATTTGAACAAATTGTAAAAATTTGTTGCAATGGGCTTAACTCAAAAGTCTGCAACAAGGAACCAAACAATAACCAGTAATATGTAAATCATAGACACAAAGCACTGAAATAAGAGTACGAACAATAGATATTTAAATGAAAGTTTATTAAAATGTTCATAAACATGATAAAATAGTCATTTTATTGCTGTATTTCTCTTCACTGATAATTTTTGAGTTTTGTGTATTTGTAGGTCAGACATCTCGGTTTTCATGGTCATCATTCAACAGATCAATACTGAACAGAAAACTTGGAAGATGATATTTTTCTCAACAGTGCGACTTTTTTTATTAATTTGAAATGGAATGTTTATTTTCTTCATTTAATAGAAAAAGGAAATTTCAACATAATGACTATAAACAAAAAGGAGTCATATCATCACGATCATAGATGCTCAAGAACTTGGTCATGTAAATGCAACAATGTAATTATCAATTGAAAGAAGGAACAAATGAAAAAAATATTAGTATGTTGTTGTCCAAATAAACCTGCTTTGTCTTCTCATTTGAATCGCTCTATCCAATAAAGATGTACAGAGGAGGATCTTTGAAGAACAGATTGAAAAATGTTTTGTCTAAGAATTGCAGGAATATTCTAGTGGATGAAATAATTTATTTACTTGACTCTTATATAGTGGACTGAATAATTGTACATAGCAAGCAGCGAAAAAGAAAACTAAAACTTTAACACAAAAAGTGTTTAAATTATAAATTTGCAAATATAAGCATAATATTATGTACACCACAAAGGTATATAATTCAAATTGTTTGCATATTCATGTATTGCAATGAAACTATAACAAAGGAAACCTTACTTCATGGAAAGAGTAAACTATTCAGTCAGAATATGAAATATTTTTTTCAGTTCTATTTTTCATTATAAAATAAACAAGACAAAGATTTCAAAACAATATTTTTTCATTTATTTAAACATGTCATCATTTTGTTTCAGTGAAAGAACTTTACCCTTTGACCTTAAATTTATTATACATTCAAAAATCAGAATTATAATCTTTATTGTCATATTAACAAATAAAAAACATGTTTGTGACAAAATGAATTTTTTTTTATAATTAATAAAATATAAAAAAACTTGTATACATTTAAAACTTTTTACTACCAAACAGCATTCATTGCAACATACACATACTGTATATTTATATCTATATATTTATAATTTGAATCCCATAGGATTTTATTTTGTTCCATGGGATATTAAAAATCCCATGGGATAATAATAATCCCATGGGATTTTTTTTGTCCCATGGGACAACAAATATCCCATGGGACTACAATTATCCCATGGGACCAAAAAAAAATCCCATGGGATTTTGCTCTGTCCCATGGGATATTGAAAATCCCATGTTTTTATAAATCAAATAGCAAAATAAATATAATAGTAACAGTAGAAAACTAATGAAATTATTGAATCCCATGTAATTCCGCACATTTTGGTTATATACATGACACTGTAGCTCTTATTTGAGGCGGCGGCGGATTTGCAAATGAGTGTTTTGCAAATTTAAAGTGTCCAGTGTTTATCATCAAATTGCGAACAGTAACATATGTTAAAATGCGAAGCACAGACGAGGCATTATGTACGTTCTCTGTGATATAGATTCCAAATAAAATTTGATATAACCTTTTAGTCTTTCAATGCTGTTTTTTAATTGAAATAATTTTCTTTTTCAAATTGTGCTGTCTTTATTCTATCAAAATTATTTATCTATTATTCATTGATCAGCATAAAATGGGTTAAATATTTGCGCTAAAATTTGGCATTGATAGATTCAATTTTCGCTCAAATAGGTTAAAATTTTTGCGCTAGTACGGATTATAATTTGGCGCTAAAACGTCCGAATTTATGTTCGCTAAAATGTCCTATCAACGCGATCTACTCTAATATCTTAATAGATTTACACGACTTTCATATCCTACCTTGAATTTTGTGGAATTAAAACCAACAAAGAATTGATGAGAAAAACAGCTATCAACCAATTCATCATAAAATAAAACATAGACCTAAAACATGTGCTTTGCGTGTATAAGTTTTATACGCTAGAAGTTTAAAGCATTATCCAATCGCAGATCTATATGGAATATAAAAGAGAACTTGAAATAAATTATCTATAAAAATTTACGAATATATAAATTAAAAACCAAAGATTCATAAATCTTCTAACGAGGAAGTTCGTCAAATATTATACTTTATGGATATAAATTCAAACAAAGATTCATAACGAGGAAGTTCGTCAAATTCAAAGAGGGGAGGGAGAAAACTTCATATTAGAAATCGAAGGTTTCATGAAACTGTAACTATATTTTTCTGTCATTCTATTATAAAGTGTGCCTTATCGCTTAAATAACTGAGTGATCAAATATTTTAGGTAAGAGGTTTTAGAGTCAACCGTGTGTTCAATTCGTCTTTAAGTATTTATACCGGTACAACATTAACTTTCATCTTTGATTTGACGTTCTTTTTATTGTAAAGCCAAAAAAGCACTTCACACGTATCAAATGTATATGTAATGTTCAGAATCTATTTAATTTTCATTTTTTATTTATGTTTACAAAAACGATTTTAATTTGGTAAGAAAACATAGCAAACATTTCCAGAAATATTTTTCTTTGTGTTCACCTCGTCAGAAAATTACAATGAGTCTGAATTACATCATGGTAAATCATGGCAAAGTAAACAATTAAATTTTAAACATTTCTACATGTTATGGTATTTATTTCCTATAAATCAGATGTGTAGTTACTTGGAAATGTTTGTTTTGAAAAAAAAAATGATTTTAGTTGTAATGATGGGGAACTCACTTTTGTCCTCTGACTGTAGTTACATTAAGAAGGTATTATAAATGTCTATTCATAAATGTTTCTTGTTTTAAAAAACCTTCATTTTGAAGTTTTAAAAAAAATCATTATAAATAAAGGGACGTCATGCTCTTGATTTGATTCCTTGTCCGATTTTCGGGTTTGGTCAGCACTTCAGAACTTGTATTAGGCTTTTAATTTTCAAAAAAAATGACCTGTGACATCACTGCCGAAATGCCTTTCTGATGCAGTGATATCCATTCCATTAGTGTTCTGAAAACCGCAATGAATACATTTTTTTTCATTTTCTGTACCTTATAATCATTAGATATAATTTATTACCAAGTGCATAATATATAATTCGTGACCACGGATTAAATTTGTTTTTACAGAGTGATGTAATGCATGATGCGGAAGCCCTGTTTATAACTTCCCAAAAATGTATTTTTTAATCGTAAACACGAATTAAAGAATTCGTTTAAACAGATTAAATTCTTAAAAATCGATTATCCGAAATTAGTAGCAACAGTTTTTGCCATTTGAAATTACGAATTAAAATTCTCTTTTTGTAATTACAGATAGCAGATTACAATCGTAAAATACGAATTTGTCATATCATTTTAACGGATTGAATTCGTTATATCAAATTAGTTGAGATTATAACCACGCCTCGAATTATCATTTTGTTATAACGATTTTAAACAGTTGTCACGAATTACAAAAAGGAAGGTTGCCTATCCAAGAATATTACGAATAAATTTCTACAATCCATAAAGGTAATCATTACGCTTATATAAGTATATAGAGTGTTGTTTGGTGTGAGCCAATGCTCCGTGTTGAAGGCCGTACTTAAACCTATAATTGTTTACTTTTCATACATTGCGACTTGGTTGAAGATTTGCATCATTTACAATCTTACCAAATTTTCTTGTTTATTTTCTTAAACTCTTTTACAATAAGTCCTGACTAGTTTATGAGAACACCAGTAAGTAGAACACAATAGAATTTGAAAGGAATATTTAGAAACCTGTCCTCACTGATTCATTATTTTTGTTAAACAGTAGAGCATGTACATGTAACACCAATGATGTTAAGTTGAACGAGGAAGACATAATTCAAAGACCCCTCTTCCTTAATTTCATATAAAAAAACTCTCCGCCTGAAAAAGAAAAAAGAAGACAGAAAAAAATCACCGTTGATAATTGAAAAAAATAAATACATGTAGTACTGAATCATTCGTTTACACTATATAAAATCTTCAAACACAATATCCTTTTTCTTTGTGTATATATTGATTTATTATACACAAGTATTTACACAAGTTTGATATAGCATGTGTATCCCAACGACAAAAAAGAGGTTCATTCGCATTTTACAGTTATGGTATATTGTACCAATAGAAATTAATTCATTAAATATTTAAAGGTCAACTAGTTTATCTTAAGCATTTATTGATAGAAAATCAGTACTTATACCGTTCAATGTATTAGATGTTTACTTATAAAAAAGATTTACACTCGTTGTAAGTAGTCGTTAAACAATGTACAATAGCTTCAATTTCAAATACATGTATATCAACGCAAAATTTACTGCTCTTGTCAGACCACGTTTGTAGGACTTATTTTCAATGAAGACGGCGATAGAATAAACAATTTAGGAATAAAAGAAAAATAAAGTAGTTAAAACAAAAACTGACCGAAATAAGGACAACTCGCAAACCTTTATCAAAAAGGAAAATCACAAAAATACTGAACTCCAAGGACAATTAAAAAACGAAAGCCCCTAATCAAATGACAAAATCAAAATGAATTGAAGTAAGAAGCAGTAGGTACCAGAATCAATTAAATCTATATGCAATAGATTAGAGAAAACGACAACATTATGACATAAAACAGTTATCGACAATATACCAACATTTTTCGGGGATTTAAAACTCCACCAGCAGTGGCATCTACCCAGTGGTTGTAAATAAACTCATCATACATGTAGATACCGGGATTAAATTTTGTACTTATGCAAGACGCGCGTATAAAGTATACTTGTGTAGGAAAATGGACACCAAACTTAACTCCGATCATATATATCAATTTAAGCACATTTGGAACCCATGCTAGTATATAATATACACGCATCGTATAAAACTATATGCCATTATAAAAACAATCATAGACATCGACAAGAACATAGGTAGGAGAATACAACAAGTACAAAATTAAGAAGATTTTATATGATTTCAAATGAGAAATATCTATAACATAGACCAAAAGGACACCAAATTTATCAACAATAGGTCACTATATGGCCTTCAACAATAAGTTAAACCCACAACGTATAGTTAGCTATACAAGTCCCCGAAATGACAATTATAAACAATTCAAATTGGGGGACATAAGCCTGATTTATTTACAAAATACTAAACTTTACACAAATATGATATACAGGAAAAACGACAACCACTTAATAACATGTATACATGTAATACCAACAAATCACAGTACGTCACATCCGTTTGCATACAAAATTGGGTCAAAAGAAAAATTCTCTAAAATTTGAAAGTTAGCTTAAACAATATTTTATTTTCAAAAAGTGCACGAAATATAATAATAAAATATAAATACTGGGATTCGGAAACAAGAAAAACTTATATAAATCCTTCTCCCTTTGAAAAAAACGAAAAAAATAGGAATATAGTATAAGAAACTCGTTTAACATAATTTTCAATTCTCATTTAACATTTTTATTCTGTGGTTTGTCCGTTACTCATGTTACTTAGAAGTCAGTTTGATAAAAAAAAAAATGTTATCAACTCATTTATTTTATAATTATGGTCTCACATGTAGCTGAAAAATATGTAAATGTTTCGAAAATAAGGTTACATTTTAATAAGGTTTCAACCTGTAAATCGAAATCGACATAAAAATAGTTGTTGTGGACCAAATCTCCCTATTTCTAAAATAAATCTTTGTACAACTTAAAAAATATTTTCGTTTTCCTCATCACTGATGAGTTCACTACCTGATGATAAGGTTTGTATATCATATCTTGGTATTGTAGAAATGGATTGTGTCCTGATTACTGTATAATTATGACATTCTAGCAGATTTGCTGCTCTCAACTTGCCCACATATATACAGAGACCTGAGAGAACAATATGTTTTGGAAAAGGTGTTCATTTAAGTCACTGCAGAAGTATTTGGTATTTTCTACATCCATGTATTATAATATGTAGGGACTTTCTTAGTATCTCGATTTATATGATTTTTAAGTGTAAATTTTGATGGATTACATCTAACATCTTACGAGAGCCGTGGTTAGTGCATCGGACTACTAACACAAAGGTTCCTGGTACGATTCCTGTTTGGGTTGAAAATTTCAGGAACTCAATTTAGGCTCTCCCTTGACACCATTTGCGTTTATGGTCTTGAGAAAACGACGATAGTCCGGCGGCAGGGGACGATAAATGGCTGACACGTGTTTAGAGAGAGCTATATCTCTTGCACGTTAAAGACACCCTTGTAGATTTCGAAAAAGAGTAGGCTAATGCCGCTGCAAGGCAGCACTCGCACCCGCAAAGTGGAAAGGGATTAATATAAGTTACAAGAACTTATTTCCGAATCCACTATAAATAAATATGTTTAAACTAATCTAACATCTTGTGGAAGGCTGTTCCATTCACGAATAACAGATGGTAGTAGGAAGAAATTTTGATAAAAGGTAGCTCTACCGTTCATATTTTGAATATTAAATGCTCGTCTAGTATTATAGTTATATACTTGATAAAAGTGTTGAGGTACGAGACTACAAAGATAATTAGGAGCTTGATCATGAAACATTTCGTGAAATTTAATAACTTTATGTCTGGATCTTCTTTCACTCGGAGATACCAAACCAGTATCATTATAAAGATTAGATTTAGAGCAAAGCTTAGTGACACCTGTGACTATACGAGCCGTTTCTATTTGAATGCTCTCTAGTTTGTCCTTTAAATAAATTGGTATGTTATCCCACACAGTATCCGCATATTCGAGAATAGGCCTGATGAAGCTGATATATATAACTTGTAGATTATTACGCTATACGTTAAACTTTAAACTCCTCACAAGATTTAAGCGTGGCGTAGCTTTATCAATAATATAGTCAACATGACTTCCCCAACAACCGTTTTCTTGAAAAATTAACCCTAAATGTTTATGTTCTTCAACCTCTTGTATCAGTGTATCATTCATATATATTGGTGGATTATGGGGTTTTGCTCTTTTTCTAGATATGGTCATGGTTTCAGTTTTTCTTTGATTAAAATTAACAAGCCATTGTTGAGACCATAAGTGATTTTTTGGTATATGAGAGTTCATTAATTCAGCCGTAGCATACTCGTCCTCAATAACTATATATAATGATGTATCGTCAGCAAAAAGTCTGATTTTGCATGATATGTCATATACAATATCATTTATAATGAAAATTATAAAGGGCCTAAAATTGAGCCCTGGGGGACACTAGCTTTAATGCTATACACATCAGAGGTCTTTCCTTCTATGACAACTCTTTGTCTCCTCTCGGATAAATAACTCTTAAACCCTTATTCCATATTTTTCTAGTTTATAAAGGGGGCCTTTATGCCAGACCCGGTCAAACGCTTTACTGATATCACCAAACACAACTCTTATTTTCTTTCCAAAATCAAGGGCTTTACGATATAATCAAGGGCTTTACGGAAGCCGATAAGGGCCATTCAAATTTTTTTTTATATATATAGCATGATGTCGTAATTTCGACATAATATGTCGTTTTGACGACATAGCTATGTCGTAATTACTACATGTATGTCGTAATAACGACATCGCTATATGTATAAAAGAATATGTATTATGATTGCCAAGAGACTAAATGACACAGAAATTAACAACTATAGGTCATCATAATGCCCCCATTAATTAGAAAAGCCCCCGCATAGTCAGCTATAAAAGAGGGACGAAAAATACCAGAGGGAGAGTCCCCGAAATGCTGTGTGGCTGACAGTGTTCTTAATTAATTATTAGCTCCCTTGGTAAAACTCCAAATTTCATGTTTAATGTATTTCATTGTTAAACAATTTACATGAAGCTTAATAAGTATATATTTGTTAATTGCATAGCTTTTGCTATTTGAATTCATTGGTTAAAGATATTTATTTATATTGTAAAGTTAATAATTGCATCGTCGCAAAATCTTTGGTGACCTTCTTTGGTAACCTTCTGTGAGAAAGTTATACATTTTATAGATCCCGTGACAGTTCAATATGTTACCAACCGTGGAAGGGCTGTAGAGCCAGATAGTAAGATGGACGTCAAGTTGGTTACTTATTCCCTATTCCTTATTCGTTACCTATTCCCTATTTCGTGACCTATTCGTTACCTATTCCCTATTCGTTACCTAATCCATATTCTCTATTCGTTACCTATTCCCTATTCTCTATTCGTTACCTATTCGTTACCTATTCCTTATTCGTTACCTATTCCCTATTCGTCACCTATTCGTTACCTATTCCCTATTCGTTACCTATTCGTTACTGATTCCCTATTCCCTATCGTTGCCTATTTGTTACTTATTCCCTATTCCTTATTCGTTACTTATTCGATTTTTAATATCCTTCCCCCTTTTTAATTGCTTATACTCTTATATCTGGTAATAGTTCTAAATTTGTTGAGGTAAAATGATCTTTTTAGGACCTATTTATATGTGTTTGTGCTCAACCGATCCTTTTACTTTATGTTCGATACTCATTTGTTCCTTATTTGATTTTTATACGTTCTACCTTTTAACTGCTTTATGTCCGTATGTTTGAAGATGGATCTTGGTTCGAAGCGACGAAATCACCGTGTTAGCGCTTGTATAAAAAAGAAGATGTGGTATGATTGCCAATGAGACAACACCCCACAATAGACCAAAATGACACAGAAATTATCAACTATAGGTTACTGTACGGCCTTCAACAATGAGCATAGCCCAAACCGTGTAGTCACCTATAAAAGGTCCAGACATGACAATCTCAAACAATTCAAACAACAAAACTAACGGCCGTATTTCATATACAAAAAATAAACGGAAAACAAATTTGTTACGCAAAAACAAACGATAACTACTTAATTGGTGGCTCTTGTCTAGGGACAGGCACATACTAACATAATGTAGTGGGGTTAAACATGTTAGCAGGGTGTACATCGTTTCGGAGCATGCTATTACCTTGTTTAATTCGTTCCATCACTCGCTTATAATTCGCTTATAATATGTGTATCATACTTTGTACCTTTAAAACATGATTTTCAATTGTTTTGTTGTCTCTGGTGTTCTTAGAGGTGATATAACTCTATAAGCGCATATGTACCCGTTCCAGCGCTCGGATAATACCCTGTTAAATATTCGTTACTTATTCGCTTTCAATACGTTTGTTGTACGTTGCACCTTTTAGAAAAGGATTTTCAATTGTGTTCATATCTCTGTCGGTAATAATGTGTTCTTATAGATGAAATACCCCTATTATCGCGTATGTACCCGTTCCAGCGCTCGGATAATACCCTGTTACTTATTCGTTCCTTATTCGCTTTTAATGCGCGGGGTATACGTTTCACCTTGAAATAAATCGTTTTTTAATTGTGTTCATGTCTCTGGTGGTAACAATGTGTTCTCAGAGATGAAATGACCCTATTAGCGCGCATGTACCCGTTCCAGCGCTCGGTTAATACCCTGTTACCTATTCGTTACCTATTCGTTATCTATTCACTTATAATACGTTTGTTGTACGTTGCACCTTTTAGAAAAGGATTTTCAATTAAGTCAATATCTCTGGTGGTAATAATGTGTTCTTATAGATGAAATACCCCTATTAGCGCGTATGTACTCGTTCCAGCGCTCGGATAATACCCTGTTACTTATTCGTTCCTTATTCGCTATTAATGCGTGGGGTATACGTTGCACCTTGAAATAAATCGTTTTTAATTGTGTTCATGTCTCTGGTGGTAACAATGTGTTCTTAGAGATAAAATGACCCTATAAGCGCTCATGTACCCGTTCCAGTGCTCGGTTAATACCCTGTTACCTATTCGTTACCTATTCAATTACAATACGTTTTTTGTACGTTGCACCTTTAGAAAAGGATTTTCAATTGTGTCCATGTCTCTGGTGGTAACAATGTGTTCTTAAAGATGAAATGACCCTATAAGCGTGCATATACCCGTTCCAGCGCTCGGTTATTACCCTGTTACCTATTCGTTACCTATTCACTTTTAATAGGTTTGTTGTACGTTGTACCTTTTAGAAAAGGGTTTTGAATTGTGTTCATGTGTCTGGTGGTAACAATGTGTACTTAGAAATGAAATGACCCTATTATTGCGTATGTACCCGTTCCAGCGCTCGGATAATACCCTGTTACTTGTTCGTTCGTTATTTGCTTTTAATGCGTGGGGTATACGTTGCACCTTGAAATAAATCGTTTTTTAATTGTGTTCATGTCTTTGGTGGTAACAATGTGTTCTTAGAGATAAAATGACCCTATCAGCGCGCATGTACCCGTTCCAGCGCTCGTTTAATACCCTGTTACCTATTCGTTACCTATTCGTTACCTACTCACTTATAATACGTTTGTTGTACGTTGCACCTTTTAGAAAATAATTTTCAATTGTGTCCATGTCTCTGGTGGTAACAATGTGTTCTTAGAGATGAAATTACCCTATTAGCGCGCATGTACCCGTGTCCAGCGCTCTGTTTATACCCTGTTACTTATTCGTTACTTATTCGCTTTTAATACGTTTGTTGTACGTTGCACCTTTTAGAAAAGGATTTTCAATTAAGTCAATATCTCTGGTGGTAATAATGTGTTCTTATAGATGAAATACCCCTATGCATGCGTATGTACTCGTTCCAGCGCTCGGATAATAACCTGTTACTTATTCGTTCCTTATTCGCTTATAATGCGTGGGGTATACGTTGCACCTTGAAATAAATCGTTTTTTAATTGTGTTCATGTCTTTGGTGGTAACAATGTGTTCTTAGAGATAAAATGACCCTATAAGCGCTCATGTACCCGTTCCAGTGCTCGGTTAATACCCTGTTACCTATTCGTTACCTATTCAATTACAATACGTTTTTTGTACGTTGCACCTTTAGAAAAGGATTTTCAATTGTGTCCATGTCTCTGGTGGTAACAATGTGTTCTTAAAGATGAAATGACCCTATAAGCGTGCATATACCCGTTCCAGCGCTCGGTTATTACCCTGTTACCTATTCGTTACCTATTCACTTTTAATAGGTTTGTTGTACGTTGTACCTTTTAGAAAAGGGTTTTGAATTGTGTTCATGTGTCTGGTGGTAACAATGTGTACTTAGAAATGAAATGACCCTATTATTGCGTATGTACCCGTTCCAGCGCTCGGATAATACCCTGTTACTTGTTCGTTCGTTATTTGCTTTTAATGCGTGGGGTATACGTTGCACCTTGAAATAAATCGTTTTTTAATTGTGTTCATGTCTTTGGTGGTAACAATGTGTTCTTAGAGATAAAATGACCCTATCAGCGCGCATGTACCCGTTCCAGCGCTCGTTTAATACCCTGTTACCTATTCGTTACCTATTCGTTACCTACTCACTTATAATACGTTTGTTGTACGTTGCACCTTTTAGAAAATAATTTTCAATTGTGTCCATGTCTCTGGTGGTAACAATGTGTTCTTAGAGATGAAATTACCCTATTAGCGCGCATGTACCCGTGTCTAGCGCTCTGTTTATACCCTGTTACTTATTCGTTACTTATTCGCTTTTAATACGTTTGTTGTACGTTGCACCTTTTAGAAAAGGATTTTCAATTAAGTCAATATCTCTGGTGGTAATAATGTGTTCTTATAGATGAAATACCCCTATGCATGCGTATGTACTCGTTCCAGCGCTCGGATAATAACCTGTTACTTATTCGTTCCTTATTCGCTTATAATGCGTGGGGTATACGTTGCACCTTGAAATAAATCGTTTTTTAATTGTGTTCATGTCTTTGGTGGTAACAATGTGTTCTTAGAGATGAAATGACCCTATTAGCGCACATGTACCCGTTCCAGCGCTCGTTTAATACCCTGTTACCTATTCGTTACCTATTCACTTATAATACGTTTGTTGTATGTTGCACCTTTTAGAAAAGGATTTTCAATTGTGTCCATGTCTCTGGTGGTAACAATGTGTTCTTAGAGATGAAATGACCCTATTAGCGCGCATGTACCCGTTCCAGCGCTCGTTTAATACCCTGTTACCTATTCGTTACCTATTCACTTATAATACGTTTGTTGTACGTTGTACCTTTTAGAAAAGGATTTTGAATTGTGTTCATGTGTCTGGTGGTAACAATGTGTTCTTAGAGATGAAATGACCCTATTAGCGCGTATGTACCCGTTCCAGCGCTCGGATAATACCCTGTTACTTATTCGTTCCTTATTCGCTTTTAAAACGTGTGTTATGCGTTGCACTTTAAAAAAGAAATATTTTTGTGTCTCTGGTGGTAACTGTCGGTTCTTAGAGGTGAAATAACCCTAATAAAACATATGTACTCGTTTCAGCGCTCGACTGATACCCCAGTTACTTATTCGTTCCTTATTCGCTTTTAATACGCGTGGTATACGTTGCACCTTGGAATAAATCGATTATCTATTGCTTTCATGTCTCTGGTGGTAATTATGTGTTCTCTGAAGTGAAAAACACCTATTAACGCATGTATACTCGTTTCAGCGCAACACTGATACCCTGTTACTTATTCGTTTCTTATTCGCTTATAAAACGTGTGTTAAAAAAGAAATATGTCTGTGTCTATGGTGGTAACTGTCCGTTTTTAGAGGTGAAATAACCCTAATAGAACATATCTTTCCGTTTCAGCGCTCGACTCAGTGATACCCTGTTACTTATTCGTTCCATATTCGCTTTTAAAACGTGTGTTATGCGTTTCACTTTAAAAATGAAATATTTTTGTGTCTCTGGTGGTAACTATCGGTTCTTTGAGGTGAAATAACCCTAATCGAACATATGTACCCGTTTCAACGCTCGACTGATACCCTGTTACTTATTCGTTCCTCATTCGCTTTAAATACGCGTGCTATGCGTTGAACCTTGAAATAAGAATAAGTAACAAGGTATTAGCCGAGAGCTGGAACGGGTACATACGCGCTAATAGGGTCATTTCATCTTTAAGAACACATTGTTACCACCAGACACATGCACACAATTCAAAATCCTTTTCTAAAAGGTGCAATATACAACAAACGTATTATAAGTGAAAAGGTAACGAATAGGTAACGAATAGGTAACAGGGTATTAACCGAGCGCTGGAACGGGTGCATGCGCGCTAATAGGGTCATTTCATCTCTAAGAACACATTGTTACCACCAGAGACATGGACACAATTAAAAATCCTTTTCTAAAAGGTACAACGTACAACAAACGTATTTTAATTGAATAGGTAACGAATAGGTAACAGGGTATTAACCAAGCGCTGGAACGGGTTAATGCGCATTAATAGGGTAATTTCATCTTTAAGAACACATTGTTACCACCAGAGACATGAACACAATTAAAAAACGATTTATTTCAAGGTGCAACGTATACCCTGCGCATTAAAAGCGAATAAGGAACGAATAAATAACCGGGTAGTATCCGAGTGCTGGAACGGTACATACGCGATAATAGGGGTATTTCATCTATAAGAACACATTATAACCACCAGAGATATGAACTTAAGTGAAAATCCTTTTCGAAAAGGTGCAACGTACAACAAACGTATTAAAAGCGAATAAGTAACGAATAGGTAACAGGGTATTAACCGAGCGCTGGAACAGGTACATGTGCGCTAATAGGGTCATTTCATCTCTAAGAACACATTGTTACCACCAGACACATGAACACAATTTAAAATCCTTTTCTAAAAGGTACAACGTACAACAAACGTATTATAAGTGAATATGTTACGAATAGGTAACGAATAGGTAACAGGGTATTAACCGAGCGCTGGAACGGGTGCATGCGCGCTAATAGGGTCATTTCATCTTTAAGAACACATTGTTACCACCAGAGACATGGACACAATTAAAAATCCTTTTCTAAAAGGTACAACGTACAACAAACGTATTTTAAGTGAATAGGTAACGAATAGGTAACAGGGTATTAACCGAGCGCTGGAACGGGTACATGCGCGCTAATAGGTTCAGTTCATCTCTAAGAACACATTGTTACAACCAGAGACTTGAACAAAATTAAAAAACGATTTATTTCAAGGTGAAACGTATACCCCTTGCATTAAAAGCGCAAATGGAACGAAAAAGTAACAGGTTATTATCCGAGCGCTGGAACAAGTACATACGCGCTAATACGGGTATTTCATCTATAAGAACACATTATTACCACCAGAGATATGAACTTGATTGAAAATCCTTTTCTAAACGGTGCAACGTACAACAAACGTATTAAAAGCGAATAAGTAACGAAAAGGTAACGAACAGGTAACAGGGTATTAACCGAGCGCTGGTACAGGTACATGCGCGCTAATAGTGTCATTTCATCTCTAAGAACACATTGTTACCATCAGAGACATGGACACAATTGATAATTATTTTCTAAAAGGTGCAACGTACAACAAACGTATTATAAGTGAATAGGTAACGAATAGGTAACAGAGTATTAACCGAGCGCTGGGACGGGTACATGGGCGCTAATAGGGTCATTTTATCTCTAAGAACACATTGTTACCACCAGAGACATGGACACAATTGAAAATCCTTTTCTAAAAAGTGGAACGTATAACAAACGTATGATAAGTGAATAGGTAACGAATAGGTAACAAATAGGTAACAGGATATTAACCGAGCGCTGGAACGGGTACCTACGCGCTAATAGGGTCATTTCATCTCTAAGAACACATTGTTACCACCAGAGACATGAACACAATTAAAAAACGATTTATTTCAAGGTGCAACGTATACCCTGCGCATTAATAGCGAATAAGGAACGAATAAGTAACCGGGTATTATCCGAGCGCTTGAACGGGTACATACGCGCTAATAGTGGTATTTCATCTATAAGAACACATTATCACCACCAGAGATATGAACTTAAATGAAAATCCTTTTCTTAAAGGTGCAACGTACAACAAACGTATTAAAAGAGAATAAGTAACGAATAGGTAACGAATAGGTAACAGGGTATTAACCGAGCACAGGAACGGGTACCTGCGCGCTTATAGGGTCATCTCATCTCTAAGAACACATTGTTACCACCAGAGACATAGGCACAATTACAAATCCTTTTCTAAAAGGTGCAACGTACAACAAACGTATTATAAGTGAATAGGTAACGAATAGGTAACGAATAGGTAACAGGGTATTAACCGAGCGCTGGAATGAGTACATACGCGCTAATAGGGGTATTTCATCTATAAGAACACATTATTACCACCAGAGATATGAACTTAATTGAAAATTCTTTTCTAAAAGGTGCAACGTACAACAAACGTATTATAAGTGAATAGGTTACGAATAGGTAACGAATATGTAACAGGGTATTAACCGAGCGCTGGAACGGGTACATGCGCGCTAATAGGGTCATTTCATCTCTAAGAACACATTGTTACAACCAGAGACATGAACAAAATTAAAAAACGATTTATTTCAAGGTGAAACGTATACCCCGCGCATTAAAAGAGAATAAGGAACGAAAAAGTAACAGGGTATTATCTGAGCGCTGGAACGAGTACATACGCACTAATAGGGGTATTTCATCTATAAAAACACATTATTACCACCAGAGATATGAACTTAATTGAAAATCCTTTTCTAAACGGTGCAACGTACAACAAACGTATTAAAAGCGAATAAGTAACGAATAGGTAACGAATAGGTAACGAATAGGTAACAGGGTATTTACCGAGCGCTGGAACGGGTACATGCGCCCTTATAGGGTCATTTCATCTCTAAGAACACATTGTTACCACCAGAGACATGAGTACAATTGAAAATCCTTTTCTAAAAGGTGCAACGTACAACAAACGTATTATAAGTGAATAGGTAACGAATAGGTAACAGGGTAATAACCGAGCGCTGGAACGGGTACATGCGCACTAATAGGTCATTTCATCTATAAGAACACATTGTTACCACCAGAGACATGGACACAATTGAAATTCCTTTTCTAAAAGGTGCTACGTACAACAAACGTATTATAAGTGAATAGGTAACGAATAGGTAACGAATAAGTAACGAATAGGTAACAGGGTATTAACCGAGCGCTGGAACGGGTACATGCGCTCTAATAGGGTCATTTTATCTCTAAGAACATATTGTTACCACCAGAGACATGAACACAATTAAAAAACGATTTATTTCAAGGTGCAACGTATACCCCACGCATTATAAGCGAATAAGGAACGAATAAGTAACAGGGTATTATCTGAGCGCTGGAACGAGTACATACGCAATAATAGGGGTATTTCATCTATAAAAACACATTATTACCACCAGAGATATGAACTTAATTGAAAATCCTTTTCTAAACGGTGCAACGTACAACAAACGTATTATAAGTGAATAGGTAACGAATAGGTAACGAATAGGTAACGAATAGGTAACGAATAGGTAACAGGGTATTAACCGAGCGCTGGAACGGGTACATGCGCTCTAATAGGGTCATTTTATCTCTAAGAACATATTGTTACCACCAGAGACATGAACACAATTAAAAAACGATTTATTTCAAGGTGCAACGTATGCCCCGCGCATTAAAAGCTAATAAGAAACGAATAAGTAACAGGGTATTATCTGAGCGCTGGAACGAATACATACGCAATAATAGGGGTATTTCATCTATAAGAACACATTATTACCACCAGAGATATGAACACAATTGAAAATCCTTTTAGGTGCAACGTACAACAAACGTATTAAAAGCGAATAAGTAACGAATATTTAACAGGGTATTATCCGAGCGCTGGAACGGGTACATATGCGCTTATAGAGTTATATCACCTCTAAGAACCCAAATCTACCACCAGAGACAACAAAACAATTGAAAATCATGTTTTAAAAGGTGCAACGTATGATACACGTATTATAAGCGAATTATAAGCGAGTGATGGAACGAATTAAACAAGGTAATAGCATGCTCCGAAACGATGTACACCCTGCTAACATATTTAACCTCACCACATTATGTTAGTATGTGCCTGTCCCTAGACAAGAGCCTGAAATTAAGAAGTTATCGTTTGTTTTTGTGTTACATATTTGTTTTCCGTTTATTTTTTTGTATATGAAATACGGCCGTTCGTTTTGTTGTTTGAATTGTTTGAGATTGTCATGTCTGGACATTTTATAGGTGACTACACGGTTTTTGCTATGCTCATTGTTGAAGGCCGTACAGTAACCTATAGTTGATAATTTCTGTGTCATTTTGGTCTATTGTGGGGTGTTGTCTCATTGGCAATCATACCACATCTTCTTTTTTATACAAGCGCTAACACGGTGATTTCGTCGCTTCGAACCAATTTCCATCTTCAAACATACGGACATAAAGCAATTAAAAGGTAGAACGTATAAAAATCAAATAAGGAACAAATGAGTATCGAACATAAAGTAAAAGGATCGGTTGAGCACAAACACATATAAATAGGTCATAAAAAGATCATTTTACCTCAACAAATTTAGAACTATTACCAGATATAAGAGTATAAACAATTAAAAAGGGAGAAGGATATTAAAAATCGAATAAGTAACGAATAAGGAATAGGGAATAAGTAACGAATAGGTAACGATAGGGAATAGGGAATAAGTAACGAATAGGTAACGAATAGGGAATAGGGAATAGGTAACGAATAGGTAACGAATAGGGAATAGGGAATAGGTAACGAATAGGTAACGAATAGGGAATAGGGAATAGGTAACGAATAGGTAACGAATAGGGAATAGGGAATAAGTAACCAACTTGACGTCCATGTTAGTAAGGTCAATATAAGGGAAGAATAGCATGTGGAATTATAGGAGGACTGAAGACAAGCCAAGCTTTCCACCTAGCTCCTTTAAATAGGCGCAAACTACATGCCTTCTTGTAATAAGGGTGAAGTGAATTATTGATTGCTATGTTTCCACTTTCAAACCTTGGGCACGATGTTCCTACAACCCCTAGGATTTAAAACAGAATCTTCGAAATTTCATTATCAAAACAAAATAAAAATGTTAGAAAACACGAACCAATATTAAAACAATTCAATATATATGTTTTAATATAAAAAAGAAGATGTGGTATGCTTGCCAATGAGACAACTATCCACAAAAGACCAAAATGACACAGACATTAACAACTATAGGTTACCGTACGGCCTTCAACAATGAGCAACGCCCATTCCGCACAGTCAGCTATAAAAGGCCCCGATAAGACAATGTAAAACAATTCAAACGAGAAAACTAACGGCCTTATTTATGTAAAAAAAAATGAACGAAAAACAAATATGTAACACACAAACAAACGACAACCACTGAATTACAGGCTCCTGACTTGGGACAGGCACATACATAAATAATGTGACATACATAAATAATGTGACATACATAAATAATATGGCGGGGTTAAACATGTTAGCGGGATCCCAACCCTCCCCCTAACATGGGACAGTGGTATAACAGTACAACATAAGAACTATAAAAATCAGTTGAAAAAGGCTTAACTCATTAGATTAACAAAAATACAAGTGGACGTGGTCGGGTACTTATACATCCCGACGCAAAAAGACGCAATGAACAGATCTAAATTATGTTTTTACAGCTCTTGATTATATACTAAGTAATATCTTGTATATTTGAGGATTAAAATAACAAAGCTATGTAGAGAAAAACGGATGTCCAACGTTCATTTATGAAAAAAACAACTGTTTTAACTCTTATGTAAAGTGGTCCTATTTCTTTTTCTCTGATCTTCTTGATTCTTGGCAGAAACAACGACACGAGTTGATTCTTTGTGGCGTTAAAGGCGTTATTTTGCAAAATTTCATTTGACTCGGTGGCTGCATATTGAGCTGCAATAAGGAAAATGTCCAACGACGTTTTTCGTTAACTCAACGACTGAAAGTGAATTTTATAAGTAGATATAGCAGAAAATGAATAAAAAGAATCAGACAATAATTCATTCTAACAAAAGAACAAATATTTGCCTCATTGTTCGTGAGTTCAAATATTGCTGATTCAATAAAAATCTTCTCTACACAATCGTTTTTCAAACGGTAGCCATTTTGTCCCAAGTTGATATTACATTTTTCAAAGCAGTTAACGTGTATTTTTTTTTATAATTGATCAAAACAAAAGTTAAATACACGAAGAGGAAAAAATGCCAAGATTCTTTTCTTATTTACTACATATTTGGGTCTTAAAGGAATAAAATGCTTCCACACATTACAAAACGGTAGACAATCCAAACGCTAATAATTTAAAAGTTTCAATTTTAGATGATCATGATAATTAAAACAAATCGTGTTATGAAATTTGGAAAAAGAGGTTGATGATTGCTGCCCCAAAAAAAAAAAGAATAGTCCATGTTGCTATAGAATCAGGCCGGAGACAAAGGTTCGACACAGGTTAAATTTTGCAATTTTTATATAGCGTTTATAGCTTTTAACGATTTATTTAAAAGAATGGGGAAATGGGGAAAAATCTCATTACATGAACTTCGTCCAAGACAGTCCTCTAATTGTAAAATGCGAATTGAAATTTATGTTGCGGACGATCCAGGAGTAGATTACATTTTATATTTTAAAATGTATATCAGAAGTTAAACACTATAGATGAATTGGGAAATAATTCTCAAGCCAAGGTTCAAGTAATTGAAGGGGTGTATTTCGACAAATTATGTGGCAGGGAAAATACAATTCTATTCAAATCTAACCAAGGGTAAAAATGTTCGATTTACTTGCAGAGTGTCAGATATATTTGAATTGGAGTTGAATTAAGATATAAAAATTTAACAATGACAGATGATATGCACCTTGAAAGTTAAACATCCTATGATAAAAGTTTTGTACATCTAAAAAAATATTGTTTTTATGGAAAACCGTATACATGTACTTCCGTCCCATCTTTCCTTCCTACATTACTTGCGACAGTACTGCATTTTCAGTTGAAATAACTCAAAGGATAAACATTATTAAATCGATTTCCACAACTTGAGGTTATTTATGATAAAATGACATCACAAAACGAACAGAACCAGAATCAACCAACATATAAAAAAACGAATAAAATTGCAAATATTAATCGAAGTCAAAAACCCTCTTCGAATTCACCCTTATTACAAGAAGCCATGTAGTTTGCGCTGAATTAAAAGGAGGTGGAGAGCTTGGCTTGCCATCATACGACTGATTGTCAGTCCTCATTATATTCCACATATTATTCTTCCAACTAAAATAATTGTATATCGACCTTGACTGGCTATACAGCCCTTCCACTGATGGTAATTGACTAAACTTGAATGGGATCTATAAAATATATAAGTTTTTCACAGAAGGGAACCAAATATTTTGAGACGATGCAAATATTAAACTTTACAATATAAATAAATATCTTTAACCAATGAATTCAATTGGCAAAAGCTATGCAATTTACAAATATATACTTATTAAGCTTCATGTAAATTATTTAACAATGAAATACATTAGTATGTAAATTATTTAACAATGAAATACATTAGCATGTAAATTATTTAACAATGAAATACATTAAATATTAAATTTGGAGTTTTACCAAGGGAGCTAAAAATTAATTCGGGGACTCTCCCTCTGGTATCTTTCGTCCTTCTCTAGCAGACTATGCGGGGGCTTTTCTTATTATTGAGGGCATTAATATGACCTATAGTTGTTAATTTTTGTGTCATTTAGTCTCTTGGCAATTATAATACATATTCTTTTATATATATATATACAGCGATGTCGTTATCACGACATAGCGATGTCGTAATAACGACATAGTGATGTCGTTATTACGACATGTTATGTCGAAATTACGACATATCGATGTCGTAATAACGACATGTTATGTCGAAATTACGACATGCTTTGTCGTAATTACGACATAATTTTTTTTTTAATGGCCCTTATCGGCTTCCGTACTTTAGCAATATCGTTGGTAATATACATAAGTTGATTAACAGTACTATCTCCAGGCATAAAACCCGATTGCAAGTTTGAAATTATTTTAAGACAAGAAAGAAAAAAAATTAATATTTAAAAACACATTTAGTTTAAACATATTTATTCATAGTGGATTGGGAAACAAGTTTTGCAACTTATATTAATCCCTTTCCACTTTGCGGGGACGAGTGCTGCCTTGTAGCGACATTAGCCTACTCTTTTTCGAAATCTACAAGGGTGTCTTTAAAAACAAATTTTCCCATCGTTTTACCAGTAAATAAACTCAAATAGATAACAGAAAGATTGGTCTATAGTTTGATAAAATTTCTTGAGAACCACTCTTGAAAGCTGGTATCACATTTGCTATTTTCCATTCATAAGAAAACAAAGCAAAACCCAAGGAATTTAAAAGAATAAAGAAAATATAGTTCACGTAATTGGTATACTTCAAATTAAAATAATAATGTCAAGGAATACAGAAAAATCTGTTGGCTTAATCTGTTTATTTTTTTCCATTCATCTTAAAGTATCATGAAACTTTATGAAAATATCTTTTCAAACGTTTTAGCAGTACATAATACTTTCGGAATGGTGCCTTATAGTATCGTTTGTCTAATGAGACAACTTTAATTAACATATTGAATTTAAAATAATAAAATGTAGAAAGAGAACTAGTTCTTGACAATAAATCAAGTAAAGACATTCAAACAGACCCTATATAACAGTTATAGATATTTCAAAAAATGAAAAATAATATTCTTTACTCAGAACAGATTACTATTTCAAACTGAGATTTGTTACAAGTAATATCTTATTAACGAAGACAGCGGTTTGTTAAAACTAAACGTTCCAGATAGTTTTAACTCCCATTTTCCATCACTAGCTACTTCTTCAGATACAGGTTGTTTTTCAGGGGTATATTCATCATCGCAGATGTCTGTGTCGACATGGCATACACTCAACATCTAGGAGAATTAAATTTTGTTGCGGATAACGTGTCTAGTTTCTGTTAAGGTCATATACATATATTTTACCATCTACCAAAAAGGTTGACTTGATTTTCTTCCTTCTTACTACATGTCGTGCTTCGTAAGTTAGACCACTTCTGGCTACGGTGATGTATTGATTAATTGAAATATCTTGTAGATAAGGATCGTCTTTTAGTTGTTTAGATGCCTTCAGCAGTTTAATTTTCCTTATAAAAAGGTATCATGCAGGTTCTTCCAAGTGTTCCACTAAACCCCTTCTAAAGTTCTTACTGCCATACTCACTGCAGTTAATTAAGAAGGACTTCAGAAATATTCCGAAACGACATATTCAAGACGTGGTGTTAATCAGATATGGATACTAAAAAATTCAAAAGAGTTATTGGTGAATTAACAATCTCAATCATTAAGACATTGTACCAACATCAAAACCTTTGATTTTTCAACTCTTTATACCACTATTCCACATACTAAACTTAAAGCTCGACTGAAAGAACTTTTCAACTTATGTTTCTTTAACAAAAAGGGAACTAGACATTTTTTAAAAATATCTAGTCTTGGGCAGGAATTCAGCTTACTTTATGAAAAATCATACAGAGTCAAGCAAAATATACACCGAAGAGGATATCACTGCTATGCTGGACTTTTTAATTGGCAACATATTTGTTGAATTTGGAGGTTTAGTCTTCCAACAGACTATTGGAATCACAAGGGGTACCAATTGCGCTCCACTACTTGCCGATTTGTTTTTGTATTCCTATGAAGCAATAATAATTCTCTTAATAATAGATTCAGTGGTTTAATATATCCAAGTGAACTTGAGATTAAAGATACTACCGACACAGATAATCTACTTCATATTAAATTAGACCTTTTTTCTCGAAATGACTACTGATGGTAGGTTAAATATCAAAATTAGTTACAAAAGCGCTGATTTTGATTTTCCTATAGTTAACTTTCCATTTCTGTGTAGCAAAATCCCAGCGGCACCAGCATGTGGAGTGCATGTGTCTCAATCAAAACGTTATTCTAGAGCTAGCTGAAAGAACGTCGATTTTGTTGAACGAGGAATACTGCTTATTCAAAAGTTGCTAAGACAGGGCTATGAATTAATCAAACTAAGGTCATCACTCAAGAAATGTTACGGTCGCCATCATGAGCTGATTGGACATTATGACAAAAGTGTGTCAGAAATCAAACAGTCTCCGGGACAAGTTTGCAATTCCGCTGAGTGCAAAAGTTGTCACCTTAATTTTTGGAGTTAAGTCAAAACAAAGTTGATAACTTGGTTGGTATTGGTTCCCTGATATTTGTCCTAAAATTTTTTGGATCTAGCACCACTGTTGAAAAAGTTATGCCCCTTTTTTCAACAATTTCCTCAGAGGAAAAGTACTTTTCCTCAAGGGAAATCAAATTTCCCTGAAGGAAAAAGATTTTTCCTCAAGGGAAATTGTTTTTTCCTCAAGGGAAAAAGATTTCCCTCAGGGAATTTGCTGCATAATTATTTCCTTTGAGGAAATTCTATTTCCTTAGAGGAAATTCTTTTTCCTTAGAGGAAATTCTTTTTCCTTTGAGGAAATTTGCAGCTTCAAATTTTCCTTGGAGGAAATACTTTTTCCTGTGAGGAAATTTGTAGCTTCAAATTTTCCTTGGAGGAAATACTTTTTCCTGTGAGGAAATTTTTGACAAACACTTTTCCTTGGAGGAAAATTCAAGACAACAAATTTCCTCTAGGAAAATCATTGTTCTTCAAATTTCCTCTAAGGAAATTTCTGAAGATCAAATTTCCCTTAAGGAAATGTTTTCCCTTATTTTCTTGTTGAACATTTCTTCACTACACCATGTATACAAACAGTATGAATATAATTATTACAAGACTGTATAATTGATGCAAATGATATTTAAAACTTTAATAAATGTTTGACTCAACATTTTAATGACATTGAAAATAATACAGTCTGACTGTTTAGATCTAGGTATTGTTTATACTTTTTTTATAAATTTAACTTTGATTTATAATTTTTTTTGGAGCAAATGCTTCTATTTTCTTTGTAATTGTTTCAATGCGATACATTAATAAGCAACCAATTTGAATGTCATACCATTTGTGGTGTTCTAAAGAATTTGTTTATATATTTGCAGATTAAATAATAAAATAAACACTTTTCGTGTTATTTTAAATTAGAATTTCTTCTGTTTCAGCTTGTGTACAGTTATTCAATCCACTACGTAAGAATTCAGTGAATACATTATTCCATTCACTAAACAATTCTCTTCAATTCTAAGAGAAATCATTTTTGCAAATTGTTCTTCAATGATCTTCTTCTGTATATTTGATATGAGGGAGCGATGTAAATGAGTGGATAAAACTGGTGTTCCTTTTTTCAACAACAAAATAGTATTTGTTCAGCATTCTCCTTTCTTTTGATTAAGATATGTTGTTGCTTTTATGCAATAGTGTTTTTGTGTATCTATGATAGAACTCCATTTTGTTTATGGTCATTATCATGTGATAATGTTGAAATTTCCTATTTCTTTTTTGCAGGAAAGCACACATTCCATTTCAAATTAATCCAATTATGCACTATGTAAATAAATTTCAACTATAAGTTTCCTCTTCAGTAATGACCTATTGATTATGAAAACCAAGATGTCTGATCACCTATAAATACACAAAATAAACAAATACAATGTTATAAATGGAGAGAGAAACAGCAATAAATATTTTTCATGTGTATCTTTCCTTATTAAAATACATTAAGTAACTTGAACTCGAGAAAAATAAATAACTGCGATGTAGACTAGAAAGTATAAAATGCCAAATAAAGTATTCACGAAAAATTAGTTGATTTACAGAAGTCAAGTCCGTGTTTGCAGGAAATTTACATCATTGGTTGTCTGGTGGAGAGTTGTCTTATTGGCAATCATACCACATCTTATTTTTATATAACCTTGCCATATTCCTATTGTGCCTGTCCAAAGTTCAGAGCCTGTAGCTTTTGTCAGTTTAGTCTGACACTAAAATTTAGTGGTTGTTGTTGTTGTTGTTTCATACCGGTCATATTTATTTTTTGTAATTTATTTTGTTATAAACTAGGCAATTACCATGTCAGATTAGTTTTACAGTTTGGATTGTTTCAATGTTTCATCTTTAGGTCTTTTATAGAGCTCTGCCTACTTTGACTATAGTATAGGGTATGGATTTTCTCATTATTGAAGGTCGTAACAGGCCTACAATTGCTTTCTTAAAGCCATGATAGTTTTCATATTTAATATACCACATCTTTTAATTTTTATAGTAATCATGATACTAGTAATCATCTTTCAAGTTCAATAACTTTTTTAAAATTAAAAGGTGCCTTACCATTTAGGTTTAGTTGGCTTCTGCAAATTTTACATTGCCTATCATTTCTGCTGTATATAATTTCTCTGTATCTTCTATAGTTCTTGTCCTATACATAAAAGAGTAAAAGTTGAATGACATCTTGCATCAATATTTTTTTCTGTTTAATGTACATTATGTATATTAATGTGTGTTTAATAAAAATCTAAACCATGAGTGCTTGATAAGCTTCTTGCCCCTATAGCTGGTCTTTAAGCTTTAAATGAATTTTAATGATCGACTAAAAAACTATGAGCACTGTGCAAATAAGACCCCTGCCCTCCAAAAAAAAAAAAAACATGCACAAACAGTGGTATTTATTGACATAAAACATGTATATAATTTGGCTCCATTTATAGATATATATCTCAAGTGACTATAAGTTTAAGGCTGTGATTTTTTTAACAAATCCATAAATTTCTAAAACCTTTCAAAGTTTTTGAAAATGGACAATTTCAAAATAACTTTGCAACAACTAAAGTTCCTTAACTCTGCATCTTATAAAAAAAATATACATGATAAATAGGGAATGATACTCCAGCTTGCATATTATTCAAAGTTTTAAAGGAACATAACTGAAGAACGGTAAAAGTTTTACTACCAAAATTTGAAATTGATCTGATTAAAATTGTGATAAAAAGTATTTTTTTAAAGTTTAATAAAATTTGGTTGAGGGAAACTTAAGTTAGAAGGCCGAAACATTTTTTTCCATTTTTAAAGAACATAACTATAGAATTTAGTAAAAGAGACACTACCAAAATTCAAACTTAATCTGTATTTTGTGATGATAAGCATTGTGTATTGATTTCATAACATTTGGTTGAGACAAACTAAATTTTAGAGAACAGGAAACCAAAAATTCAGCATATTTTCCCCATTTCTAAAGGGGCATAACTCTGATACTCTAGTACAGTAACACTGACATCACCAAAATTCAAACTTGATATGAGAATTGTGATAACAAGCTTTTGTAAAAGTTTAATTGAATTTGGTTGAGGCAAACTAAAGTACTGTAAGAGAACAAAAAACAACTTTGGGACAGACAGACAAACGATCTGACAAGTGTTAAACATTATGCCCCCTCCACTTTGGGTCATAACAATAAAAAGGGAGTTTGTCAAGATATAAAAACAATTCATTAAAGTTTCATAAAAATTTGTGAAAGCATTCTTGAGACTATCTTAATCCCAAGTCATGATAGTACAATGACATAAATCAGATTTTTTTTTAAATTAAAAGGAAAATTATCATGTTTATGTTATACAAAAATAATTCACCAAGTTTCATGAAAATTGCTCAAAGCATTATTAATAGTATACGTACTGGAAAAATCCTCCCTTTTATGAATAAAATCCCTAACTTTAAATTAAAAATTTAAAATCCCTAAAAATTAAAAAGGAGCTTAATTATCATGATTATATCAACAATGATCAATAGATAATTCACCAAAGTATTATGAAAATTTTATGATTAATGTATTCTAATTCCAAGACTATCTAAGACATGGTTTGTTTGAATTAAAAAAGTTGGAATAAAGTACCTGCTAGAATTCAGGAGAATTAGACCAAATCAGGCTATCTTCTAGATTATCAGACAATTGACTGTACATAGAAAAGGAATTTTCTTTTTTCTTTTTTCTTATTTAGCTATTTGTTATCTCTGTCCTTAATATATACTGAACTAAGCCATTTTTTCACATATTTTTTTTGTTTTTTCTCTCTTGTGACTTGTTATTTAACATAACAAAAAACACCAAAGGCAATGAAAGAGAAACTGACAATGCCAAGGCAAAACATAAGATGCAGAAAAGAAAAACAAAACAAAACACTAAGCAACACCAACATCACCAAAAAACTAGTGTTGAATTCATGTGCTCAGTCAGTCAGTGAGAGTTCGCAGATCCTGACCTACTATATCTATGCTTAAAAACCTAAAAATCATATAGTTCTTAACATATTTTGTAAATTTATACTTGATTAAAATGTTGTCATAAATAGCATAGTTCTCTGAGTTTTGAGAACCACATGTGTTAATTGTGCGAGTATAATCATTGATAATCATGCACAAGATTGACTTTTAAAAGCCTATATATTGAAATTTTCTGAAAATATTGCATGCATTTATTAATATGACCAATTTCAAGAAATGCACAAAGATGTGAGATGATTTATATAATTGTAATTTCAGGAATTTACAGTAAAGGCTTTTATCCTCACTGCATTTTGCACTTTTCCTAATTCAGGAGCCAGAAGTTATGGCCTTTGTGACCTTTGTATGATTTTTATTTTAGTTTCTTTTTTTTATATTGAAGAGTTTAGTATGACATCCATTATCACTCAACTAGTATACATTTTTGTTTAATGGCAAGCTAAAGCATGCCTCACAGGCACGGATCCAGGGAAGGGGGGGCTGAAGGTTGGACATGTTGGAACCCCCCTTTCTTTATTGGACGATCAATGCATTTGAATGGGGACATGTAGTTGGACAACCCCCCCCCCAAAAAAAAAAAAAATTGTCCTGGGTTAGGAACCCCTCCTTTATATGACTAGATCCACCCCAGTCTCAGGTTGCGGGATTTTCTCGTTGCAATGAAGACCCATCGGTGACCTATGGCTGTTATCTGCTCTTTGGTCATGTTGTTATCTCTTTGATACATTCCCCATTTCCATTTCCATTTTCTTTTCGGTTCTATTATAACTATTAGAAACGAGTTTGGCGCCTTTACAAAAATATAATTGTCTGGGCTGATAGGGGAGTATGTGTGCATACCAATATTTAAATTTTCTAGGCCTTCTTTTTGAATATTTTGTGCATTTCTTGGTAAAATACTGTCAGACCTCGAGTGCTGTTGTTTTACAAAAACGGTCAAGTAATGTAGGGGAAAGAAACTAACTAAAAAGACCAAAATAAGCCACAACTAATGGGGGTCTCATTGGGGGTTCTGTTCACGGATCCCGCTTAGTTACTACTTATTTTTTTAGATTCTCGCATGATGCCATCCCGCGTACACTATTTAAGTGAACAATTCTGCTATTTTTGTAATTTTCCCATGTCCCGCTAAACTTCAGTTTCGCGTTTTCACGGCACAATAATTTGAGGGAGGATAGGACCTTTATCGGGACTGCGGGATCGGGTGTCTTTAAGCTCTGGATTTCGGGATTGACCCTTTCGGGATACGATAATTCTTTTTTCGAATTTCGGGACCTCTGGATTTCGTGTTTTTTAAGCCCGGGATTTCGGGATTTCGTGTTTTTAAGCTCGGGATTTCGGGATCAGTACCCCTCCTACCCTCCCTCATAATTTGACTTTCATGTGTCACGTTTACAAAAAATACGCCTCGACAATCCCGAGTCCCGCTCAGACCCCCCTTATAGGTACATAATGAATAGTTTACTATGTAGTCAGTAGTCGGGTCAAATACACATGTATACACTTTTAGACGACCTTAGATTCATTTCACAGCGAAAATACTCATTAATATTGAACATTTTAAATTAGATCACTTTACATTTAGATTTTATAACTTTTAAAATAAACATCATATAGATTTAAGATCATTTAATCGAAAGATTATAATTTGTCAATGCGCAACTGTAACCAGGTACTGCATTTTTTTTTGCATGCGTTAAGTTAAAAGTGCCGGGAATAGAAAAGCAAGTTAAACTTCTCATCTGGACTTTTTAATAAGTCTGTATACCGGACCTCTTCTCTATTTTGGGATTGAAAAAAAATCTAAAGTTAAAAATGCGGTTTTGAGCCTATTTTTTCTTTTTAATTTGGTAACACGTTAAGCCATTAGTGACACTAATATGGTATATTACCAATAATAAGGCCATATATTTCGGTGTGTAGAAATACCGCAAAAGACTTCTTAGTGCACTAAGAAGAAAGTTTTTGCATTAAGGACACTAAAACGATGTTTTAAGATCACAGCGAACATGAATATAAGAGGATATGATTAAATACCTCAAATCTATAAAGTAAGGTATCAATAGATTTAAATTTGTAATTTTGAAGTTAAATGACTTTTTAATCAACGCCTGCCACTCGCCACGTGACCAACGGTTTATTGCAGATTCCCGAATCATCATGTTCAATCAACCTAATCCAATAAACAATTGTCTTTTGATCGTTACTTATTGATTAATCAATGGTTGTTAACCTAACGGTTTAGCGTGGCATAAATTCAAGTTTATGAAAGAAAAATAAAAAATAAATTTTGTGTTTTAAAACTTTGCCTTTGTTATATATATTTAGTTTTTAAGGAAATTGCTATGCAAGCTTTTTTTTTATTTAAAGAACCCTATTTTGAGATAAAAATTGAGAAACAAATGCTTTTGATATTTCATTTCCTTATTAACAACACAAGAGTTTACATACTATCATTATTCCTTGAAAGACATTTGAGAGTATGTGGTGTCCATGGGGTTCTTCAAAATCCGATTACAGAAGTAACATATAGAAAAACTCCAAGAGGTAAAATTATATTACGTTTTAAAAAGAGAATTATAGAATAAATCATAACTGTCTTCTATGAACGATAACTTTAAACTGGTGTCAATGCTTTTTTTAACAATTCATCTTTATTTCAACAATTGAAGATGAATACCATTTTATTTTATAATGTAATAAGCACTATGGGCAGGCGCGGATCCAGAGCTTGAAGTGGGGGTTTGGGGAGGGGTTATGTGAGAAATGTTTAAAACACTAGAGAAGTTTTCATGTTATACCAAACCATATGTTTTTCAATAAATGGCACACTTTTTGTTCATCCGGCATATGGTTACTCTAAATAAAATTTTAAGTATTAATTTTATAAGGTTAATTATTTGATTACAGATCGTATCTACCCGTTTTGCAATTGTTGTATCACTCTAAGGGAGGCTAATAAAGATATATATATAATAAAATATAGAGATAGCAGCCTTGGATTGTCTTAATTAAATCCTTTGGTCCTCTAATTATCAAGTTACCCTCTGGCCAATGTTATTATGACTTGTGTATATTTAAAGAAGTATAGCGACAACGTGTCACCCTATTCAGTGCTAGATATTCAAATTATATTAAAGATAACATTAAAACAAGAAATGGTTAATACAAAAAATATTTTAAGATTTTCAACCGGGAGTGGGGGGCTCGCTTTAACCCCCTAAATCCGCTAATGATGTGGGAAAACTAAATTATTTAGTTAACTTAATCATATGACTCTTAAGCCCGTTCTGCCATTATTAAGAAACGCTAAAGAACGGAAATGTATGATTTTAAGATTTGGAAATAAATGAAATTGGTGTCACAAATGGTATGTCTGCTTGTATTTAAAATATTTTATAAATAGATATAATGCTCATATACATAATTATTAACGGTTGTTTTACATCGCTTATTTATAGCATTTAACAAATAACTTCGTATTCTTATTTTCGGCATCAAATAAAAATAATGGAATAAATATATTTTAAAAGACAAGGAAAGTGAATTAAAAATATATACAACAAAAATAAGCGAAAGGAGATGTGGTACGGCTGTCAATGAAACACCTATCCACAAAAGTTAAAAATGAAGAAGATGTCAGAAATAAATTGGTCATAATTTATTTACAGTCTAAAACATCGAAGGGACTAAACATCAACCTATACATATTTATACTTGTAATGCATTTGTATATAAACATCGAATCAGAAATATGTTCCTTTCCTAAACATGTTTAAAAACATTGCTGTGATAGTTATCAAAAGTACCAGGATTATAATTTAGTACGCCATGCAGACGCGCGTTTCGTCTACACAAGACTCATCAGTAACGCTCAAATCGAAATATTGATAAATGGCATAGTTCTGAACATTAGAAAAATGAATGAAGTATTGGCAACTGGACGTTAAGCAACCAAATATCAATCCTCACTTTTCCGTGAAGTGTTCACAATTATTTGTCTTTTTAAAATTAAAAGGATGAAAAATCCCAAACTGAAAAGAGTTGAAAATACGCTATTACTTAAGAATAAAAAATATAGCAGACAGAATAAAGACGGCAAAAACAAACAAATGAAAAAAAAAATAGAGAACAATTTGAAATACCATATACATGTTTAATCAGTATACTAGTAGATTATTCACGGGCCAAGGTTGAGCGAACATGAATTGCTATCGATTATACTAAAGGTGACAATCAACTTTTTGAGGCACGTGTCGAGAAAACATTAGAAAAATTAAAAACCAATTGTTCAAAGAACAATTGAAGGTCTTTCCACAAGTAAAGATCTATTTTATTATCAAAATATTAAAAATCAATCTAAAATGTCAGTTTCTATGACTTTATAATGTATAAATATGAATTTAAAGCAAAGGTCAAAATCTAGAACGTCCTATTAACCTTTGACCTTGACCTCAATTTCAAGGTCACCAACCAAGAACCTCAAATAAAAAGACCCTAGGTCTGTAATATGTATGGTAAATGAGTTATATCACTTTAGGCATGATTTTAAATATAAGATGGGCGAAAACTCTCATTTATTGTTTACGCACCCTTCCAACCAAAATTTATAAGTTACAACATGTCACAACTCACAATTTAGTAAGAATAATTTGTCAATATCTTTCAGGGTTGTTGAAAATAAGTGAAAATAAGCCAAAATCAAAATTTAGAATATGACCTTGACCTTTGACCTTGACCTTATTTTCATTTTTTTGGACCAAGGAACTTAAATCCAAAGACCCTAGGCCTATATCACTGATGGTTTACCAGTTAGAAACGCATATCACTTATATCAAATGCATTAGGGGAAATAACTCTCATATGGAGTCTCCGGATAACTTCAGTCCAAATGAATATCCTAATCCTGAAGAAGTAACGAGCAATTTGGTAAAATAAATTTGTGGTAACCTTTTACGGTTGCGAAGGAGTAGTGGCCACAAGAAAAACAGTGTTTGGGGAGATAACTCTTACAAAGTAAAGTATTTTGTTACGCAGTTGTAAATTTTTAAAGCGTATAAACTATACGACATCATATTCCAAATATCTAAGCGACATCTTTTGAAACATCAATACTACGCAAGAAAAAAAATTAGGCGGAAGAAAAAAAAAAAAAAAAATAATAATTAAAAACCAATTGTTCAGAGAACAATTGAAGGTCTTTCCACCCAATAAAATATATTTGAATGTTAAAAATAGCAAACCTCATTTAGAAATGTAATTTTCAGTGCTAAATGATAGTTTTGTGTATTCTGAATTTCAAAATATATACTTTTGCATATAATAAGTAGAAAAAGTAGCCACTTCCTGTTTACCAAATTTATTTCCAGTAGTTTTTCTAGATCATATGGCTTACAACACAAAGTTCAATAGTTTTATCATGCAGAAATTTAAAGTTAAAGCAAAGGTCAAAACAAGAACGTCAAATCAAACTTTAACCTTGACCACAATTTCAAGTTCATGAAAAATGGGCCTCAAATCAAAAGACTAAGTCTCTACTATATATTGTTAATGAGTTATATAACCATACAGCTAATACTAGATATCAAAGGGCAAAAACTGCTAGTTAATGTCTACATACCTTTTCAATTTCAATTTACAAAAAACCTGTCACAACAAACAATTCTCTAAAAACACCAGATTCACATTTTTATTTTTTGCTGACTAATCATTATCAACTGTTTCACCTCATGGCATTTGCAATTTTATATATAAAACAATGCACAAGAGCTAAAACAATTGAGATCTAAATCTCTCTTCTCACTGCTAAGAAAAACTGTCTTGGAAATGTTGATTTTTATTGTGAAAAAAATAAATAATAATATTCATCAACACTTTTTCCATTTTTTAAAATGATTTGCTGCTGCATAATATCATTATTCAAAGTTCAACAATTTTTGAATCCTCAAATTTGAGTCATTGATTGAAAAGGTGAGACTAAAACACAACATAATGAAAAAAAGCATTAAATTAATAAATAGAAACACCTAGACTGATTGTTGTTTGCTAAACATGCTGCTGCAAATATTTCATGCATATTCAGCAAGACCAAACACTGTTCACTGGTTACTGCCAGAGCCCTGTTTGTTATCAGCACTAAATCATACGTTAGTGCTGATATCCGCCTCCTACGACGGGGACGAAGGGTTGGACTTTAGGAGGCATTATTTTTATATTTTTTCTTACATTTTTTTTTAACATTTGAAATCGAAATTAAAACAAACTGTTTTTCCTTTAACATCTTCATATTCAAATCTTTGTTGGGTCTTCAACGTTTGAGTACTATTCTAAGTGCCTCATGGTAGCTGTAATATGTGGGAATCATTGCAACAGATATATCAGGACATCCTCTGACATACACATGATCAATTAGTGTACCACCCTCTGTTGTTGGACTATTGACAAGCTGGTTGAAACCTTTTGATTGCATGAAATTTAATACTGTATTACATTCTTTTAAAATATCTTGATTAAAATCACCAATGATTACAATTTTTTCTGATAATATTTGCAACTTACAGATTAATGTCGCCAAATTCTCCAAAAATTTTCCGACATTATACTTCTGAGTTCTGTAGATCGTAGCAACTAAAATATTTTCAGTTGTTATCTTGAAAACTATACATTCCAAGTTTGAGGCCAAGTTGCATAGTTCAGTTTCTGATGAATGCTTATAAAATACACACACGCCACCATGCTGCATTTCCTTCAAAGATGAATAGTAAGAGTCGTCATTTTCAAAAGCTTGAGATCGCGGCAAATGGAAACCATCATATCCAATCATTTCAAAGCAAGCAAATTCCCGATTAGCCCAGGTTTCAGTAAGACAAATGTAATCGACACCTATAAAGTCTGGATTTTGTTTGAGATCTTCTGCATGAGTCTGTAAACCTTGAATATTGTGATACATTATCTGGACAATATCTGTCTGTTCCTCTCTTTCATCCTCAACTTCAGGTAAAAATCTTGTCATTTCTGCAACACCCTTTACAATATCAGGATCACAGAAAATTTTCTTTTCAAGTTTTTCAGATTCTATGCTTTTAATATGAAGACCTGATTTTGAGGTAACTCTGCTAAGGGCAACGTATGCTTGACCATAAGTGAAACATTTATTTAAATCAACAACACATTCTTCTACTGTCAATCCTTGAACTTTATGAATAGTACAAGCCCAGGCTAGTTTCAATGGGAACTGTTTACGTACACAGGTGCTTAAAGGAATGTCTTCACTTGAAGGCTTTAAACCAACACAGCGTTTTCCGCAGATGATTTTTTGTAACTTTGCATTTTTTCCAACTCTTTCATTGTCAAAGAGAACGAATATGGCACTTGGAAGTGAATTAGGTGAGTAGTCTTTGATAGAAATTACTGTTCCCATTACTCCATTTACTAAACCATCTGCTGTATCCTCATTCTTGATAAGCATTACTCTTGCTCCCTCAGCTAAAAGAATAGATATTGGAAGACAGACATCTGACTTTGTACAATGGATTTTTTTCAGGGTCAATTTTCCTGAAGTTTTGTTTTTTTCATAGTCTTCTGCTTCAATTAGTTTTGATTCTGTACATATTTTCAATATCATCTCCTTGTTAAAAGTATCAACCTCTGCATTTGTTGGGTATATGTGTAACACTTCATCAGGACCATCACCAATACATTGTTTTAAAGTATCTTTATCAGAGTATGACAAACTGTCATTTTTCTGCTTTACACGCAGTCTGTTTAAAAGTTTTGCAAATAAACCATCCTCACGTTGACGCATTATTTCATCCAATTCAGCAATTTCAAACAAACCATTCCATAGCTGATTTGAGGGATTAGAAGGAACATCTACATACAATTTGTCTACCCTTTTTGTTCTAACTGGTGGTAACTGATAAAAATCACCAACTGCAATTACTGAGACACCTCCAAATAAACAATTGTCTGGCCTTTTTTTCACTTGTCTGAGTCTCTCATGAACAAAAAACAACAATTTTTTGTTGACCATTGAAATTTCATCAATAATCAAGATCTGTAAGTTTTCTAACTTAGTTCTGAGCGAATTAATTTTGTCTTCACTTAGAGTTGCATGGTCAGGTGAAAGTGATTTGAAAATGCCGAGGGCACTGTGAATTGTCAATCCGTGGATATTAAAAGCAGCTGTTCCAGTTGGAGCTGTTAATAGAACTGTGAGATCATCTGGATTCTCTGAAGTTTGTGCTAAAATTCTAGTTGCTTCATATTGTATACATTTGATCAAGTGACTTTTACCCGTTCCAGCTCCTCCTGTAATGAATACATGTAAAGGCTTTGGTGTTTTTCCATTTGCTTTCTGAATGCACCAATCTCTCACTTTATAGAGAATTCGTCTCTGCTTCACATTCAAACTTCTGAGTCTTGGAATAATTTCATTTTTTGTGAGGGAAACTGACAGCAGATTAGTTCCAACAGATGATGAGCTCTTTACATTATTCAAATCTGGTATTGTTGTTTCTGACAAATCTTCTTCAATCACACTTGTTACTTTCCCTTCGTCAATACATTCTCTTCTGTTCAGTTCTGATTCTGGACATAATTCACACCATGCATCTTCTTTTGGATCTGTTTCATGCAGTTGATTTTCTGCGTCCTCTAACTCTTGACCAGTTTTCACAAAATCTGACATGTTTTTGATAACAACTTCCTTTACAGAAGTCAAAGTATTATCCCCTGTAAATTTAACTCTACCACAAGTGAAGAAATTTTCATATGTATTAAATAGTGGAGGTTTTAACTGCTCATCATGTCTGTATGGTAAAAATAGTTGCAAAATGCTTTGGAAGTATTTCTCAGGAGAAGTATCCTGTGAGAAACGTGGATATTTGATAACTGCAGGTGAGGTTCTTGTGCGCTTTCTAATATGTCCAAGGTTGCCATCAAGTTTGAAGGTTGTTTCTTCATTAATTTTCTGGGGTAACTGTGACTCTCGTAAAACACTGTATTCTGAACCAAAACTTGCAAGGCACATTTTGATAAACATATCAATGTGTGGTCTACCTTTATACCTATCAACTATATTGTTCATCCAAATTTTATTTTCATCATTATTTTCATCTTCACTGTCACTATTACTCCTTTTCCTGTTGGAAGATTTATAACTTTGTTGTTTCTCAAGGTCTTTCAGAGGAATGCTCATTCTACATGGGTTTTCACCAACAGGTATAAATTCTACTTTCCTAGAACATTCTCTTAATCTTAATCCAGTAACTCTAAAAACAGCTTCTTGTGCACTAACCTCTCTATGATGTAAGTATGAAGTTCCAATTTTTTTCATAGTCTGTTGTGCATTTAAATTTCCTTCTTCAGCTTCATTTTTGGTTTGTTGGAGGAGTAATCCTAGCTCTCGCTCAGATTTACTTATGTAACTTATAATGTATACAACACAGGAAAATGCATCCAAAATATATTGTATGTCCATGTTTGCATTCCAAGCCCTTAAAAGATGTGGATTATACTGATTAGTGTAAATTTCATTTGGCTCACGTTTAAGAACTACTGTGTTTCGATTGGTGATGAAACGAAAATACTCTTCAAAGCTTTCTTGAGTAAGACCTGACTTCTTGAAAATTTCAGAAACATCCAAGTTTTCATCTTCATGCTCTTTTATAACTTTCCACAAGCTCGACAATATTTCTTTTGCTACTTTTTCGTCTTTTTTAGTATCCTTATCTGGTTTAATTGGTTCTGAGATGAATGTTTTAGTTGATGGAGGTCTTGGGAAATTAAAACGACAAACTGTTCCTTTTTTCTTACAGGTTTTTGAATGATTTTTGCTGTGTTGGTGTACTGCCATAACAATGTCATGTAATTCTTTATCTACCTTTTCATCTGGTATCTCACATGTAACATACTTGTCAATAAAACTCATAACTTCTTCATTGTCATCTTCACCATATTTTGGAGCATTTTCTACCCAAAACAAACAATGGGTGTGAGGAGAACCTCTTTGTTGAAATTCAACTCTGTAAAAGTAGTCAATTATTTTTCCTATTGGTTCAGCTTCTGACATGATAACATCCTTTAGAAATGTATTGAATCTATGATTAAACATTCTTGCTGCTGTAACAGGATTGCTACAAAGAACTTTACATTTTTCATCCCATGTCATATTTGCAGTATTTCTCATGTCACCCTGTTGTTTTAAAATTGTATTAACAATTTCAGACCATCTGAAGTCTGCTGAAGAGAAAGAACAGAAGAATGTTGGCACACCTAACTGTCTGATCATTGCAAATATATCTTTCTGTGAACTTTGCCAGTATGGGGGAGTTCCTCTTATAGGTTTCAAATATTTAATAGCTTCATCTTTTTTAAACAACTCTTTCAAGGTTTCCTTATTGCACAGCATTTCTCCAGTAATTTTATTTCCCTCTTTAGAAAAAGGGCATTCTTTTCTGAGAGATATCTGTACATTTGAAATCACACTGTTGAGTTCTGTTAAATATTGACTGAAAAATATGTAGGATGTATCCCTTGCAAATCTGTTTTCAACACTCATCAATCGAAGATTAAAGTACCTTCCAATGGTCAGTTTTTCATCACGGATTTCATCAAATGTATTTTTACCTGTTGGAAAATGTACAGGAAAAGTTTTAGCTTCAATTCCTGATTCTTGGAGAACACTAAGAGGACTGTTATTTTCTGCTGGAGCAATGTTAAAAACTTGGTCAAAGCATAAATCTAAAGCCTCTTGTCCAATGTCAGCAGGTTGTAAGCAAGTATCTAACTGAACACCACGTAATTTATCATCAATGTAGCTAACAGGTTCGCTTTCAATTTCTCTTTCATTGCTTGTTGTAGAGGACTTTGTTATAATTTTTTCTTCCTTTTTTTTGTTTTCCTTCACTAGCTCAGTATCATCAGATTCAGATTCATCATTTACTACTTGATCATCATTTAAATCAGGAATTGGATTAATCCATTCATCGTTGATAGCCACATCTTTATACCATATGTTTTGATCCTTTAAATACAAAAGAGCTTGCTCTAAATGGTTTGGTTTTACAAACTGATATTTGTCATATCCTTTGTAGCTAAGCTTTCTTTTTAACTTTACTTTCAGTAATAGACTTTCATTTTCAGATCGGGGTAATATAGAAGTAACTTTTTTCAAATCAGATGGCACACACACTACAGGTCCATGAACACCCTTTTGTCCTCCTTTTGGTAAAGCCATTATTTTCATGAAAGGAATGTTTTGGGCAATAAGTTGTTGCTCGATTGAATTCAGCTGTTTTAACTCTACTGGAACATCTTCTAGTAATAGATTATTTGAAAAGGAGTCTGCAGGTATTTTACCTTTCAACATTTTACGATGACAAGTATAACAGATCCACAGACTTGTTCTACATGTTCCTTCAAAAGCACAATTTGTCTTGCAATCATCTGTACATTTGTGTTGGTATTTATCTGTTGTAACTAAATCAAATATGGAATTATCATAATACTCTTTCTTGCAGATCTGAACCTGTTTTTCAAAAAACAACCTCAAACAACAAGCACAAACACATTCTGGACCTTTTTTAACTTCATCTTTAAATTTTCTTATTACCTCAGTTATTTGCTTGTTTTCTACCTGAAGTCTTTCACGACGTACAGATGTTTGTTGTTTAATCTTAATTCTGTGTGCATCATCATCTGCATACTTTTGTATACTCGATTGTTTCACATGTTCCTTGTGATTTTCATCTTTTTTATACTTTTGTATACTTGCATGTTTCACATGTTCCTTGTGATTTTTGTCTTCTTTATACTTTTGTATACTCGCATGTTTTACATGTTCCTTGTGATTTTCATCTTCTCTATACTTTTGCATACTTGCATGTTTCACATGTTCCTTGTGAATTTCATCTTCTTTATACTTTTGTATACTTGCTTGTTTCACATGTTCCTTGTACTTTTCATCTTCTTTATACTTTTGTATACTTGCTTGTTTCACATGTTCCTTGTGACTTTCGTCTCTTTCATACTTTTGTATACTTGCTTGTTTCACATGTTCCTTGTGACTTTCGTCTCTTTCATACTTTTGTATACTTGCTTGTTTCACATGTTCCTTGTGACTTTCGTCTCTTTCATACTTTTGTATACTTGCTTGTTTTACATATTCCTTGTGATTTGCATCTGCTTTATATTTGTGTTTACTTCTTTGCTTTACATATTCCTTGTGCTTTTCATCTGATTTATACTTTTCTATACTAGCTTCTTTCAACTTTTCTCTGTACTCAGGATCTTTTTGATATTTTTGAATTCCTGATTTTATTAAAACATCCCTGTATTCTTCATCGTCTTGATATTTTTGTATACCTGCTTGTATCAAATTCTCTCTGTATTTCTCATTTTTTTCATATTTTCTAATGCCTAAACATAATTTTTTGGAACGTATTTCTTCATTCTCCCAGTATTTTCTTTTTAATGTATAAGTCTTTCTAGTTCTAAATTTGTCATCTGTCCAGTACTTGATTCTTTCTTTCTCAGCTTTAGACATAACTTTTGATTCAGTATTGCAGTCACCCAAATTGTAAATCGAGCCAGTAATCTGGTTTTCATCCAGTTTCATTTTCTTTGCAGTAATCTCAGATTTATCATCTTGAAACTTTTCTGCACACCTTTGTCTAAATTGTAATGGATTTGGAGAGTGTGACTTTCGAGTAACATTTGTGACGACTTCATAATGATTTATATTTTCTATATGTTGAAGATAAATTGCCTGATCATTAACACTATTATTGCTGTTTATTTGAGATGAAGAATATTTAATCCATGTACCATTATAAAAAGTATAAATGTCTGTTTTAAGAAGGTCAGCACAAGCTAATATTTCCAGTTCAGTTCCCCATACATTTTTTTCTTCCATTTTCAGTGTTTGTATATGCTGTTCTACAGTTACAAATTGTGGCTGTAAAAATGACCTGAATATTTCTGTATTTGTCATCAAATGATCAACTATTGCCTTTCTTACATTTCCAAAGAATTCTTGTCTATTAGATAGTGCATATGAAATGGCTCGAAAAAGACAATTGCCATCACCTGTGATAGTCTTTGTAGCAGATGGTGGTCCCATGATATGTATGTTTGGCGTAATCTTTTTTGATATATTCTTGGTTGGTATCTTAGCAATAATACAGAGCTTCCTTTTTGAATCTGTATTCAGAGGTTTGAAATCATAAAAATTATTTATTGTTGACATAATTTCAACATCAGATTCATTATCTGTAATACCATCATCAATGTGTACTTCGTTATTTTTCTCAGTGACAAAACGTTCATTACTGCGAATGTTAGATTTGAGTATTTCTGGTGATATATGGTCATGCATAGATAAATTTTCTGGAGTTTTGATAATCTCATGGCTATTTTTGTTTTCCTTTTCTTGATTATAAGAAAGTTGAGAGTTGCTGGTGCTAGCTTTGTTATAACTTTCTAAAACTTGATCACTGTCAATGCAGTTTTCAATACAAATGCTGACTCCTGTTACCTCAAACCATTGATTTTGGCTTGATCCAGCCACCATGTTGCAACAATACTGATAAAGATGATCTAGATTGTTTAACTTTAATAGTAAACTTTTACCATCACTGTCCTGTAAGCCAAACTTGTTTCGTGCATGAGAATCAAACAAAAGTAAATCTTGATTATGTTTCAAGGCTAAAAATGTTGTATCATATGCACATATAAAGCAAGCATCATAGTCAATTAGTGATTCTTGTAAAGCTTGGTCTAAAGGCAAAGAATTTCCAAATTCACTAAAATTTATAGTTCCATAGTTATCTATGACAGCTGTTATTGATTCTTTCCTTGATATTTTCAGTAATTTTCCTGACATTTCTATCATTCCAGGTAGGTCTGATACAAGGAGATGAACATTGTCACCATGAATATTGCTATATATTTGGTTTCCCTTAATCAAAACATTATCTATATACATCTGATCCCAATCCTTTAAACTTTTAAATTTACTATGAGCAAGAGCTGATAAACAGTTTGCAACACATTGCTTCCCACTGTTAATTCCAAATCGGATATCTCCTTGGTGAAAACTACCTTGGACTACAAAATTTCTATCAACTGATCTACTAACATGGCTAATCTCTATACTGTTTTCAGTTATTGTACCTTTGTTCTTGTGACTATACATCTTTAACCCATCATTCTCTTGTTCAATATCTGTAACAAAATAACTATTGCTAGCAAGTTGTGTATTGTCAGTTTCAATAATAATGCTTTTATCTACAAGTTCTTCAAATCTTTTGTTTTTCAGAATGTTCATTTGTTTCATTTTAGTGTCACTTGAAGTATTTCTATAATCTGAGTCAGCTTCGATTGTATCATGCAAATTAGATTTTTTCAGGTCATATTTTCCATTGCAATTCACAGTTAACATTAGTGATTCAGAATCTGTATCAAATTTAGTTGCTTGAAAATCCAAACTTATTTCATCTGATACAGAATCCAGATTTAAATCCATTGCTTCAGAATCCAAATTTGAGTAAGTTGCTTCATACTCCTGATTTGCTTTTTCTGCATCAAACTTTTTTCTAATTGATTCAGAATCCAAATTTAATCTTACTAATTCAGAATTCATATTTAAATCCATTGTTTCAGAATCCAGATTTAAATCCATTGCTTTAGAATCCAGATTTAAATCCATTGCTTCAGAATCCATGTTTAAATCCATTGTTTTAGAATCCATATTTGAATCCAATGCTTCAGAATCCAAATTTAAATCTATTGCTTTAGAATCCAGATTTAAATCCATTGCTTCAGAATCCATGTTTAAATCCATTGCTTCAGATTCAAGATTTATTTCAACCGATTCAGCAAACAAATTTGATCTCATTATTGATTTCAATGATTGTCTTATTTTTATTGATTTTTTTGCAATAAATGATTTAGTAGATTTCATTTCATTGATTGATTTGTTTGATCTGATTGATTGTTTCAATTTCATAGATTCTTTTGATTTTGTTAACTCAGTAAATTTAAATAATTCAGTTCCATTTAGACAGTTTATAGAGTTGACGCTCTGATCTGATTGTATAGGACAGTTTATAGAGTTGACACTCTGATCTGATTGTATAGGACAGTTTATAGAGTTGACGCTCTGATCTGATTGTATAGGACAGTTTATAGAGTTGACGCTCTGATCTGATTTTATAGGACAGTTTATAGAGTTGACGCTCTGATCTGGTATTATAGGACAGTTTATAGAGTTGACGCTCTGATCTGATTGTATAGGACAGTTTATAGAGTTGACGCTCTGATCTGATTGTATAGGACAGTTTATAGAGTTGACGCTCTGATCTGATTGTATAGGACAGTTTATAGAGTTGATGCTCTGATCTTGTTTAATAGGACAGTTTATAGAGTTGTCACTCTGGTCTGGTTTTATAGGACAGTTTTTAGAGTTGATGCTCTGATCTTGTTTTATAGGACAGTTTAGAGAGTTGACGCTCTGATTTTGTTTTGGACAGTTTAGAGAGGTGACGCTCTGATTTTGTTTTGGACAGTTTAGAGAGGTGACGCTCTGACTATCTGTGCAAACAAGTTTCAGTTCACCAGCCTGCTTCAATCTTTGCTCTCTCAGCTTGTCCCTTTTGTCTTTTCTTTTAGAATCATAATTTTTTCTACCTTTGCGTGGCATTGTCTACAAAATAAGAAACATATAATTAATGTCAAACATGTTTATGACTTCATAGTGACATTATACATGTTATAAGAGAACTTTCTGCACTAAAGCGCATAGATCATAATTTTTTTGTTGTACATCTTCTTTTAAAACATACACGTTTTAGTAGAGTTTCCCCTACAACACAAAAAGGGCATAGTAATTATTGTAACCTTAACAGAATAGGGCATAGTAATCATTGTAACCTTAACATAATAAACAGCTGTGGCATGAGCGCATGATACACCTGTAGCTATTAATCAAATAGAGTTAAATAACTTCTCAATATATCATAGCAGAAATTCATGAAAACTCAAAGGAGGTTATTTTTATATCAATAGATATTAATCAGTCACTGAAGTTTCATGATTATGATAACTGCTCAAAGCATTGTCCAACAACTGAAAAATCCCCCCTCTTTTATGACTAAAAACACATAACTCCAATACATAAAATGACTAAATCTAAAATTTATAAAAATCAAAACAAAATTTACTTCAACATGTTCAATAGACACCAATGATAGATATAAACAATTCACCAAAGTTTCATGAAGTTTTTAAATTTCCTGCCTGTATTTGTATAAAAAAGGTCCTGGTAAATATGCCATGCATGACACTTTTATCATTTATTCATCATGTTTAAATGTGCTGTACATATGTTGGATAATTTTTTTCTTAAAAAAGTATTATGTTTTATATTTCAAGTTTTTAAATTTCCTGCCTATATATGTATTAAAAAGGTCCCTGTAATGGCATGATGACACTTTTAAAGTTTATTCATATGTGCTGTACATGTATTTGATAATTTTTTAGAAAATGGTCAAACTTAATATGGGGGTGCTCCTAATTATAGGCAAGATAGGAGGCTTATACTAAGAAAAGTAAGTTTACTTCCAGTTAACTATTTTTGAATGCATTAAAAAGAAATTTGTCGAAGGGCGGTTCAAAATCTTTTCACAAATGTCTTCACAAAATGGAAACATTCAAAGAATTTAGTATTTCCATCCATTTTGTTTATTAAACAGAGTAAAATGATGTAGATCTATAATAAACCAGGTGAAATTGATAATCAGTGGTACATGGTACTGAGACATGCTAACATGTCATAAAACAAAATATCTGACGCAACAATGGAAAAGTGATTGTTATATGCATCAAAAGTTCAAGCAGCGGGGTCAGAGAGGATTAGCGGTAAGGTGTATCTTTTCATTGTTCAATCTGGATTGAGAAGAATTATGAAACGAAATAAATATCATCAAGTGAAAATGATAAAGAAACAAGAATGTGTCCACAGTACACGGATGCCCCACTCACACTATCATTTTCTATGTTTAAAGGACTGTGAAATTGGAATAAATTCTCTAATTTGGCATTAAAATTAGAATGATCTTATCAAAGGGAACATGTATACTAAGTTTCAAGTTGATTGGACTTCTACTTTATCAACAAGAGTGCACACGCTGAAATGTCTCGCCTTCTATACTAATCATTGATATTATGTTGATACTCCTAAGTAAAAAGCTAAGCTTTATAACAACTGTACCATAAACTTAACATTAACCAAGATAACTAAACAAAGACCAATGAACCTTGAAAATGAGGTCAAGGTCAGATGAACCATGCCAGGCAGACATGTGCAGCTAACAATGCTTCTATACAACATATATAGTTGACCTATTACTTATAGTTTAAGAAAAATAGACCAAAACACAAAAACTTAACACTGTGCAATGAACCGTGAAAATGAGGTCACGGTCAAATAAAACCTGCGCGACTGACATAAAGATCATTAAATATTTCCATACACCAAATATAGTTGACCTATGGCATATAGTATTAGATAAAAAGACCAAAACTCAAAAACTTAACTTTGACCACTGAACCATGAAAATGAGGTCAAGGTCACATGACATCTGCCCGCTAGACATGTACACCTTACAATCATTCCATACAACAAATATAGTAGACCTATTGCATATAGTTTGAGAACAACAGACCAAAACACAAAAACTTAACTATAACCACTGAACCATGAAAATGAGGTCAAGGTCAGATGACACCTGCCAGTTGGACATGTACAACTTACAGTCCTTCCATACACCGAATATACTAGCCCTATTGCTTATAGTATCTGAGATATGGACTTGACCACCAAAACTTAACCTTGTTCACTGATCCATGAAATGAGGTCGAGGTCAAGTGAAAACTGTCTGACAGACATTAGGACCTTGCAAGGTACGCACATATCAAATATAGTTATCCTATTACTTATAATAAGAGAGAATTCAACATTACAAAAAATTTGAACTTTTTTTTCAAGTGGTCACTGAACCATGAAAATGAGGTCAAGGACATTGGACATGTGACTGACGGAAACTTCGTAACATGAGGCATCTATATACAAAGTATGAAGCATCCAGGTCTTCCACCTTCTAAAATATAAAGCTTTTAAGAAGTTAGCTAACGCCGCCGCCGTAGCCGCCGCCGTAGCCGCCGCCGCCGCCGCCGGATCACTATCCCTATGTCGAGCTTTCTGCAACAAAAGTTGCAGGCTCGACAAAAACTACCTTGACCAAAAACTTTAACCTGAAATTTGCACTATCATTTTCTATGTTCAGTGAACCGTAAAATTGGGGTCAAAACTCTAATTTGGCATTTAAATTAGACAGATCATATCATAGGGCACATGTATACTAAGTTTCAAGTTGATTGGACTTCAACTTCATCAAAAACTACCTTGACCAAAAACTTTAACCTGAAGCCAAAAACTTTAACCTGAAATTTGCACTATCATTTTCTATGTTCAGTGAACCGTAAAATTGGGGTCAAAACTCTAATTTGGCATTTAAATTAGAAAGATCATATCATAGGGCACATGTATACTAAGTTTCAAGTTGATTGGACTTCAACTTCATCAAAAACTACCTTGACCAAAAACTTTAACCTGAAGCCAAAAACTTTAACCTGAAATTTGCACTATCATTTTCTATGTTCAGTGAACCGTAAAATTGGGGTCAAAACTCTAATTTGGCATTTAAATTAGAAAGATCATATCATAGGGCACATGTATACTAAGTTTCAAGTTGATTGGACTTCAACTTCATCAAAAACTACCTTGACCAAAAACTTTAACCTGAAGCCAAAAACTTTAACCTGAAATTTGCACTATCATTTTCTATGTTCAGTGAACCGTAAAATAGGGGTCAAAACTCTAATTTGGCATTTAAATTAGAAAGATCATATCATAGGGCACATGTATACTAAGTTTCAAGTTGATTGGACTTCAACTTCATCATAAACTACCTCGACCAAAAACTTTAACCTGGCAAAGAGCTGTTTCACACAATCTCATTTTCATGTTCAATGAACCATGAAATGAGGACCAAAAAACTAAATTTGAGGTACTTTTTAGAAATTCCCTATCATAATGACTATGTATGTAAAGTTACAAATGGATGCAACTATAACTTCATCATAAACTACCTCGACCAAAAACTTTAACCTGGCAAAGAGCTGTTTCACACAATCTCATTTTCATGTTCAATGAACCATGAAATGAGGACCAAAACCTAAATTTGAGGTACTTTTTAGAAATTCCCTATTATAATGACTATGTATGTAAAGTTACAAATGGATGCAACTATAACTTCATCATAAACTACCTCGACCAAAAACTTTAACCTGACATGGGACAGACGGACGAACGGACGAACGAACAGACGAACGAACAGACGGACGAACGGACGCACAGACCAGAAAACATAATGCCCCTACTACTATCGTAGACGGGGCATAAAAATAAGTAAAGAGAACCATCAAAGCCAATTCTGGACTTTATACATCTACTCTCTTCAATTTTCTTTTATTCATTCATTTACCAGACCATAGCATCATCCAAAGAAGTGAAAAGGGGCATTGGGTCATTTATTAGGACAGAAAAAGTGCATTGCATCTGTGTCTGTCCCAAGTCAGGAGCCTGTAATACAGTGGTTGTCTTTTGTTTATGTGTTACATATTTGTTTTTCATTTATTTATTTTTTTCTCACTTGATTGTTTTACATTGTCATTTTGGGGCTTTTTAAAGCTGATTGTGCAGTATGGGCTTTGCTCATTAATGAAGATCGCTTAGTGACCTATAGATGTTTATTTCTGTGTCATTTGGTCTCTTGTGGAGAGTTGTCTCATTGGCAATCATATGACATCTTCTTTTTAATATAAACATGCCTTGGGGATACACTATTTAGTTCAGTACATGAATATATATATATAAACTTACCACAATGTCAATTATATTAGTTGCAAATAAATCTGAACCTCAGACCAGCTACTAAGGTCAGCTTTTAATTCTGTCAAGAACCTCTGTCACATCAACAAGTTAGAAGTAAAAATTCCTGTAAAAAGAAGCATCATAATTACAATGTTAAATGTGTTTTTCTTTATTTCAACTAATCTATCCACCTTGTATGCCATTCATTTAAAGGATTTTATCTGGTAAGCATTTATTTATATTGTTTGGCCCAGTTTGGTGATTGCCTGTTTTTCATACTAAAATAAATGGGGAATGTGTCCATAGGACACAGATGATGCACATACATATAATTTTCTAACAGGACACAACTCAAGAACAGTAAAACTTGCGCTAAATTTTAACTTGATTGTTTGTGCCTGTAATAAGCATGATAAGCATTGTGTTAAAATTTTCAAAACACTTTGACTGAGATAAACTTAGGTTAAGGGAACAAATATGAAAAAAACAGTAATTTTTCGATTTGTAATGGGCATAACTCTAGAACAGTACAAGTGATACCACTCAAATTCATACTTGATCTGTTTTTGGGGTAATAAGCATTGTGTCTAAGTGTCATAATATTTGGTTGAGGAAAACTTAAGTTAAAGAACAGAAATGAAATGAAAAATTCAGCATTTTTCCATTTAAAAAGTGCTTAACTTTAGAACGATAAAAGTGACACCATTTAAATTCAAACTTGATCTGGGCTAGGTGAGCTAACACTTAACAGCTTCTCTCATTTAAGAAACATAGTATTTAAAATGACATTGATTTCATTTTATTCATAATAGTATCATGATAATAACCCTGTCTGATTGTGGATCATGCTTTTGCACCAGGTGATGTTTTATATTTTAACTTTTATAATGAACCGTAAATCTTTTATGACATGTATTAGGCATCTCTTACATGTACATATAAATGCATGAATATCTGATATGACTATAGTATATTAACTTACCACAATGTGAACTAGATCAGTTCCAAATAATAGTTAACTTTGGACAGCTTTTATGATCAACTATTAAAAACTATCAAGTACCTTGATCACTTCAACAAGTCAGAAGATAAGAACATGCCTGTAAAAAAAAGTACAATGTATAATTACTGTATTTACATACATTTTGAATGTTACTTTCAGAGATATATACATGTTTCTAAGTTGATCTGTTCATGCTATCAGCATCTAATAAATAAAATCATATGCTAATTTGAAAAATCAACTGTACATCATAGAATAAATCTATAAAATTGTGTCCTACAGTACACACAGAGAGGATGTAATCTCATACTCCCTACACTGTGTAAAAACTTGGTGTCACACCAGGAAACTCCAGCAACACTCTCCAAATCTTAAACTCCTTAATTGTTTATAAACTTGGTGTGGTTTCTCCCAACACCATTATTTTTATTGTTATAATTAACTTTGAAGTGTGCCAGTAGTTGATTACTACAATAAACATTTCTTGTGTTTCCTGTCATTAAATGAGAGTTGCAATAATGAAGAAAAGTGTGAGATTTGTTAAATTTAATCAGAGACATATTATAATCTGATTTTATTAATTAAAAGAATCCTGTACAATTTTATTTTTTAAATTCATATTCAGCATTTGTTCTGTCAGACAGTTTTGGTTTTTATACCTACTTAAGAGACATAATCAATAATCAAAACAAACAAAACATCACCTGTATGTGGAGTATAATTAATTGAAAATAAAGACCTAAATTTTAATTGAATTTATTCTATCTTTTTTCTAAATTTAAATTATAAGAAATAAAGGAAGATTATATAAATATAATATATATGTAATTTATCTACATTATTTTATTTTATTCATTGTTTAATTTTGTATCATTACTTTTATTTTTTAAACCATTTATATATTAATATCTATATGTATAAACTGACTATAAATACAACTTGTTGTAACTATCACGATGCAATTCTTGATAATTATGAGATTATGAAAGAATGTAAATAGTTGTCCAATCTAAAAATACATTAATCCCGCTGCAAATGTTTGCACCTGTCCTAAGTCAGGAATCTGATGTACAGTAATTGTCGTTTGTTTATGTAATTTATACGCGTTTCTCGTTTCTCGTTTTTTTATATAGATTACACCGTTGGTTTTCCCCGTTTGAATGGTTTTACACTAGTAATTTTGGGGCCCTTTATAGCTTGTTGTTCGGTGTGAGCCAAGGCTCGGTGTTGAAGGCCGTACATTGACCTATAATGGTTTACTTTTTTTTAAATTGTTATTTTGATGGAGAGTTGTCTCATTGGCACTCACACCACATCTTCCTACATGTATATCTATATTTGTATAAAATTTTTAAAAATAATTTCATTAACCATTTTTTATAGCTTTCTGAAATAAAACTAAATAGGAAGTGAGAGAATAATAAACCTGTTATTATATGTCACTGTCAGACCATGCAGTCATGCTTTGTTGATTTTTATTACTTTAACCTGCAATCAACAGGTCATAAAACCCTCCCAGATGGGAGTAATTACTTGGTGTTTTTTTGGATTATGAGATTACATCCTCTCTGTGTGTACTGTACATAATTTTTTGTACATATATTACAGAAACAATGTACGCCAACCACTTTTTCAAAGAATAAAGTACCATAACCATGATAACTCCTCAATGTCATATATCAGAATTCAACAAAAAAGAAGGGTAGATTATTTTAATAAATGTAAAACAGTCACCAAATAAAATTGAATATGGACAAATGATGGAAGTTTAATTAAAAGTGTTCTAATTAAGGACTTTGGATTCTTTATGAAATATTTTGATTTATACATTAGTACGTTAACGTTGTTGTAACTGAAATAAAGAATGAAAAACAGAGAATGTGTCAAAGAGACAATAACCCAACCAAATAGGAGAAAACAGCCAAAGACCACCAATTGAATGAATTGATATTGTATCATAATAAAACAACCATTCTGTGAGTATAGCTATTTCATGGCAATACATAGTCCCCTACTGGTCAGTTAAAAATTCAATTAATTGATTGTATTGGAACATAATCATGATAATTCTATGACTTGTCATGGTGTAAACTATATAACAAATATGAAGTCAATATCTTCAAACACAGTCATTTGAATTGAACAAAATGTTATGTTTTTCTATAACTTGTCATGATAAAACAATACACAAAATATCCAATCAATATCTCAATAATGGAACAGACAGACAAAATTTGTCAATGTTTGTCTGGCAGTAGGGAATTGTACTGTTATACCACTGTCCCAGGTTAGGGGAGGGTTGGGATCCCGCTAATATGTTTAACCCCGCCACATTATTTACGTATGTGCCTGTCCCAAGCCAGGAGCCTGTAATTCAGTGGTTGTTGTTTGTTTATGTGTTACATGTTTGTTTCGTTCATTTTTTTATATACATTTTGTAAATAAGGCCGTTAGTTTTCTTGTTTGAATTGTTTTATATTGTCTCATCTGGGCCTTTTATAGCTGACTATTTGGTATGGGCTTTGCTCATTGTTGAAGGCCATACGGGAATCTATAGTTGTTAATGTCTGTGTCATTTTGGTCTCTTATGGACAGTTGTCTCATTGGCAATCATACCACATCTTCTTTTTTATATAATATGCAACAGAAATGATCAAAATCTAGCGTTCATTTGGTTAATTGTCATGATTGTAATAACAAATTACATTAACTAAAATATTCATACCGACATGACCAAAAAATGGCGTCTGGCTATAAAAACGATAACAGTTTTGAACGATGGCGAAAGACAATTTAACGATGGCGCAAGACATTTGAACGATGGCGGGGCGCCACTGTTAAACAGGCCATGGAGATCCCTAAGTATAGCACAATGTACATGTATTATGGGAGTTGTTGATCCTAGGTCAAAATGAAAACATAATGTAACACCTTGTTCATTTATGATGCAAATAAAGTAAGCGTCCAAGTGTTTCAGATTGTTATCATGGTTGGCTACTAAATGTTCAATATCGATCTCCTGCAAAGGAGGTAAAGAAATGTACAGAATACCAAAATTAGCATAAATGTTATTTCAGTGTTGAGGCCACAAACTCTATTGTAACTTGACATCCATTTGAAAATGAAAATGAAAGTCAAAAAGCAGGGTTCGATGGGTCACTGGAAAAACTTTTGAAAACATGGAAAAATAAAGGGTGGCAGGTAGGTGAAACTACGGCCCCAGCTTGTTTAGCAAAACAGCCGATGGACGTCAGAGTAATCTCAGACTATGGAAATTATGACGTCACAAGGCATTCTTAATACTTGAGCTAGTCCAAATAATTATGCTGTTTTAGTACATCTTTTTGATATATTTTTTTGGACGCCTTATGTAGGACGGCGTAACAGCAAAATCAACAAGAATGTGTCCTCAGTACACGAATGCCCCACTCGCACTATCATTTTCCATGTTCAGTGGACCGTGAAATTTGGGTAAAAACTCTAATTTGGCATTAAAATTAGAAAGATCATATCATAGGGGACATGTGTACTAAGTTTGAAGTCGATTGGACTTAAACTTCATCAAAAACTACCTTGACCAAAAACTTTAACCTGAAGCGGGACAGACGGACGGACGAACGAACGAACGGACAGACAGACGGACGGACGGACGCACAGACCAGAAAACATAATGCCCCTCTACTATCGTAGGTGGGGCATAAAAATAGCCTTTCTAGACGGCATAATTATTTGGACTATACTTGAGCATAAACAAGAATGTGTCCATAGTACACGGATGCCCCACTCGCACAATCATTTTCTATGTTCAGTGGACCGTGAAATTGGGGTCAAAACTTTAATTTGGAATTAAAATTAGAAAGATCATATCATAGGGAACATATGTGTACTAAGTTTCAAGTTGATGTTACTTTAACTTCATCAAAAACTACCTTGACCAAAAACTTTAACCTGAACTTCGCACTATCATTTTCTATGTTCAGTGGACCATGAAATTGGGGTCAAAACTATATTTTGACATTAAAATTAGAAAGATCATATCATGGGGAACATGTGTACTTATACGTTTCAAGTTGACTGAACTTCCAACTTCTTCAAAAACTACCTTGACCAAAAACTTTAACCTGAAGCGAATGGACGCACAGACAGACGAACGGACAAATGGAGGCACAGACCAGAAAACATAATGCCCCTCTACTAATGTAGGTGGGGCATAAAAATCACGAGACAATGATAAATATAATTTATCAAAATGCCAAAAATAAAATAACTTGTACAACACCAGGTAAAAGTGCCCTTCCAGTAACAAGTACATTCTGACAATGTTTCATTTGTATTTATTTAAATATGTTATCCTGTTGTTAATATGGTGACGGACATTTTCTATAATTTATTCTTCTTTTTCTGTATACTCGATACACTTTCATTTATTTTGACTGTGTGTTGTGTGACGGGATTGCTTCCCTTAGAAAAACTTAGTAGATACTTAGTCAGCCGTAAGCGGTTGAGCTAAGGAAGTACTTCTTTAGCTCAGTCGGTTAGCGTGCTGCCTTGTAACACAGAGGTACCGGGTTCATGTCCCGGTGGAGACAGGCAATTTTGTAATGAAATTTGTGCTCTCCGGTTACATTGGCGCACAACAATAATAACCCACGGTTCGAAGAATTACCTAGCCAGGTTAAAATATAAATATAAAAAAGATGACAATATCATCATTATAGAGTATAATGACTCTTGAGGTGGGGGAAGTGTGACGGGATTGCTTCCCTTAGAAAAACTTAGTAGATACTTAGTCAGCCGTAAGTGGTTGAGCTAAGCAAGTACTTCTTTAGCTCAGTCGGTTAGCGTGCTGCCTTGTAACACAGAGGTACCAGGTTCGTGTCCCGGTGGAGACGAGCAATTTTGTAATGAAATTCGTGCTCTCCGGTTACAGTTGTCTCGTTTAAATATTTAACCTACTTTCTGTATATCTGTAGGACGATGAAAATCTCAGTTTCTTTATGCGGATATCTATTGAATACTAATCGATTACTTAGAGTCTAAAATACAACTGTTGACAATGGTAAGAAATAATAACCTGTACGTGCGAAAATCATGTACCTGTGTACAGGAAATCGGAAATCAACAACTGTTTCTAAAATTAAATACGAAGTCGGTTCTGATTCCGGAATTAAAGATGTATTTTAAAAGCACTTCTCGCCTCAGCTATTCGCGCTGATTCGCTAGTAGATTATGTCTAAATGACATGAAGCAAGATAACTGTGCTCAAGGTGAAGCATTGACGAATTACCCAACAAAGTATGAGTGGTGATTTTTGGTGGAGGAGGACTGGGTTTAACAAACCCTTGGCTTGCCAAATCGTTTTCAAAGTTGTGTTCTTTAACTCAGTGAATTAATTACTTGAAATGTCTGGTACATCTAGAACGTCAAGTTAACCTATGTGACCATGCTCTCAATCTCAATGTCAAAACCCAAGGACATCTAAACAAAAGACCCTAGCACTTTAATATGTAAGGTTAATGAGTTAAATTACTTTACATATAATCCTAAATATAAGATGGGCGAAAACTCTCATTTATTGTTTACGCATCCTTCCAACCAACATTTATAAATTACATGTCGCAACTCACAATTTAGTAAAAATAATTTGTCAATATCTTTCACAGTTGTTCAAAATAAGAGAAAATAAGCCAAAATCAAAATTTAGAATATGACCTTGACCTTTGACCTTGACCTTATTTTCATTTTTTTGGACCAAGGAACTTAAATCCAAAGACCCTAGGCCTATATCACTGATGGTTTACCAGTTAGAAACGCATATCACTTATATCAAATGCATAAGGGGAAATAACTCTCATATGGAGTCTCCGGATAGCTTCGGTCCAAATGAATATCCTAATCCTGAAGAAGTAACGAGCAATTTGGTAAAATAAATTTGTCATAATCTTTTACGGTTGCGAAGAAGTAGTGGCCACAAGAAAAACAGTGTTCGGGGAGATAACTCATACAACGTAAAGTATTTTGTTATGCGGTTGTAAATTTTTAAAGCGTATTAACTATACGATATCATATTCCAAATATCTAAGCGACAACTTATTAAACAACAATACTACGCAAGAAAAAGAATTAGGCGGAAGAAAAAAAAAAATAATAATAATAATAATAATAATAATAATAATAATCAGAACAAAACCTATAGGTCTTTCCACGGAAAAGTGGAAAGACCTAATAATCAGAACAAATACAATAGGTCTTTCCACGGAAAGGTGGAAAGACCTAAATATAATTCAAAATTATGAAAGGAGTAGGTCCTTAGTGCACATTTTTGTTCTTAGTGCACTTAGGAGGTCCTTTGCGGTGTTTCTACGGACCCCATATATTTGAAGCTGTTCAAAATTCTGTACATTATAGGTACGTGTATCAGATCGGACAATAATTTTCATATATATAAAAAGAATTACTGTATAAGTTATCTAGTATGAAATATGTCCACTGGACCGACCGTGTAAGTGCTATATATATTATATCATGTATATAGCCAGTCAAAAAGATGTGGTATGATTGCCAATGAGACAACTATCCACAAAAGACCAAAATGACACAAACATTAACAACTATAGGTCACACAAGGTCGTTAAAAACTTCCATTTGTTGTTGTCCACTGAAAATAAGCTCATAAAAACACGAATCCCCGTTTACTCAATTCCACCTTTATTTGTTAATATTTCTTAATCTTTTTCTTTTCTTTTGATTTTATCATATCTTTTTTGTGAAATATTTTGTGTGGTCGAACATGAAATTGCCTCCGATGTTACAAAGAAAATTTGTTTAATGTCATCTGTAGCAATATATGCTAAGTACTACACGTGGACAGGATGTTCCCCAGAAAATAAGTTATACACACCCCGATATAACCCCGAGGGTACACGCTACTGTCATATGGAAAATTACTGGGTCACCTGTAAGATGGTAATCAGCCATGCAACTAATTAGGTTACTGACCATGTCACTTCAATTTAAAAAGTTTATCGTTAGATATCAAAATGATAAATTCATTTTAATTAAAAATTTAAGAACTAAAGGATTTATCATTAAAATGAAGTGAAATAATTCAACCAAATCGTATATAGATTACATACATTATTTTTTAATCTATGCCGGAAAGAATTGAAAAACTGTATTTATAATTTTTGATTTGTTTTATAGAAATCTGTGTAGGTCTCATGAAATGGAACTCACGCAACGCATGCCTAATTAAGATTTATAAATTTATTGAAAAATATAACAAAAATTTAGTTTTGATATTAAATTAAAGTTACCTTTCCGCGCTGTAATTTATTTGATATGACATGAATCAAGCAATTTTTGTTGAGGGATTTATGGGTTTGTCCATACAACGTATAAAAAAAGAAGTGTATGTTATTAGTATTTCACATGCCTTGTTTTCGCCTTGAAGCTCATTATTCAGAGTGTTTCAGACAAGATGATGAAAATAACGTGCAAGATACTTTTTTCGATCATCGTGAAGAGACAATTTTAATTCCCATTCCAATATGCACTCTACCCCTGTTGAATTGTATATTTATAATTCCTCGTGCTTTTAATTAGCCCCCCCCCCCCCCCCCCCCACCCCCCTTTCGTGGTTACCGTTATGCCAACAAATACCCGGGGCTTGATTTACATGTAAAATCATGGGCGGATCCAGCCATGATAAAGGGGGTTCCAACTACATGTCTCCATTAAATAAGGGGTGTCGTTGCCGCTGGTTTTCTTTTACCCCACCCTTTTCATATAATTTAGATTTCAAAAGTGTATACCTTATTCATATATTGTGTAGGTTAAAATGTTATCTTTTCCCATATTGTTTGCGTTTTGATTGGTGTGTAATGCAACAGTGCAATACCTAAGTGTCAAAAGAGAGTTTTTCCCGACCTATTCACATATTTTTAAGGTTCTTATATAAAATTAAGGTGATAGGACGTTCGGTTCCGTTGAAATAGGTTACCTTTTCACGCTATGCCTTAAAACTTTTCCTGATGCACAGGTAACCTATTCCAACGGAACGTCCTATCACCTTGTATATAGGAACTTGAGAGGATTCCCGAGATTATCATTTATGCAATGATTGCTCACAAAATGCTAGGGGAGGCCAACCCCGGATTCCATCCCCTTCGACCCGCCACAGAATACAGATATAATTGATAATTGTTATTTAAATAATAATCTTTATTTGTCATATAAGTAACATTATACTTGTGACATAAACAAAAGTAACAGCAACAATAAAATAACTGAGTTAAACACACACATATCTATATATATACAAGTAAAAGTAACTAAGAGTCCCCTGTCCTCAGCTCTAAAGACTGTTTTATAAAGGAACCTGTTTTTTTCACTTGGTTTATATTAGAAGGATTTAGTAGGACTACTAGTTTTTCAGTATCAGATAGATTTGAAAACATAGGATTATCTATTGCCATGTCATTAAAAAGTTTTATACGTAAAACATTATTAATTTGACAGTGGAGGAGAAAGTGATTTTCATCTTCTAAGGTTTTACAAGTTGGACATGTTCTATTGTCTCGAGGTATTTTTAGATATCTGCCCTTCTCAATGAGCAAATTATGGTCACTAATTCTAATTTTTGTAAATAAACGTCTAGTTTCAAAATTGTGATATTTTAGATAAAATTCTTGGTCTTGTTTGACTTTAATATTTTTGTAAAGAAAAAGTTTGTTATTTTCGTTCAAACTATTAATTTTATTTTCCAGTAGTTCTGAATAAAATTTACTTGTAATATTCTTAATCCAAGTCTTTAGTTTGTTAACTTGTTCCATATTTTGACAGGACATTACTTTTTGTATATCAATATTCATTTCTTGTGTTGAATCTTTTATAAAAGTGGACCAAGTATAAACTCCTTGTGAATCAAGGTGTTTACTTAATGTATAACTTTCTTTTAGCAATGGGTTTATGTTTTCAGTATTTAATCTAGCCCAATAAAGAATTGCTTGTGTTTTTATATATTTTTCTATTGGTTGTCTACCAAGTTCAGCTTTAACACCTAAATTAGCAGATGTTTTTTTAGTACCTAAAATATATTTACAGAAATTAACATGAACCTTTTCGAATGGAGTCTTATCCAAATATTGGAAATTATCTATATCTTTGTTTTGGGATTTTAATCTTTTAAAGTCATATACTATAGCCACTATATAGTACTAGAACCGAACACCTGTTTTCGGATATATATATATACATACACCACATCTTCCTATGTCTATATAGCTGATTTACCTTAAATAACTGCGAGAAAATGAATAATACACAAGTTGATAATTGTCTCTTCTCTGCTAATTTTAATGTGCATGCAATATTCACTCTGATTTACTTGTGAGACCACCGACACTAATAATAATTACCTACAAAATAATAGGTGCTCCTTTACTGGGAAGAACATTTCGGATCCGATCAATTTATTGGTTCCATTCCCCCATTCTACACTTCTCCTTAGAAAAAATGCCTTGCAATGCGTCATAATTATCTGGACTACTAACTTACTTCCATATAACTTCGAAAACAGACTATAATCTATTTCACTGGATGAGATTGGGCTCACGGATTTTTTAATGGAGTGGTAATTTTTATTTATAGCACAAGTTTACAAATCAAGATTAATCACATTTTTCACCCGGCCTACAAATCAAATGGTTGCCTCCTTAGACCTTACTGACTTACACCTACACAAGCTAAAAAAACATATTCATGGGGGGGGGGTTCAGATGGGGGATGCTTGCCTCAGTCATGTTTCTGTGATTCCCTATATAATCAACAAAATTTTTCACACAAAAAGGGGGGCAGGGATTTCTCCTTAATAAGAAATCTCTATTTTCAGCATAAGCTCATATAAATTTGCCTTTTGAAGAACTGAAATAAATATAAGACGGTTAATGATTTTTCAGATGCTTTACATTAAAATACATCCATGTGACATTCACAATTATATATAGATCCAAATTTAAAAAGCTATTTTTTTCAATATTTAAATAATGTAGGATCAAATCTTGATCATGTTGATACATGTATGTAGTTGAAATTGTTAGCTTTAAACATGTTAAACATTAAAAAATGAACACCCAAAGTTTAAACCACGTTTAAACGTAAGAATGACCATGTAGTCTTTATTAATGTAAATACATGCTATCAGAGGCGGATTTAGAGGGGGGCCCAGGGGGCCCGGGCCCCCCCTTTTTGGGAAAAAATTTGGTTGCTTATATAGGGAATCATTGAAGCGTGACTGGAGCGGGCCCCCTCTTAGGTCAGTCAGAGGGCCCCCACTTATGAAAATTTCTGGATCCGCCACTGGCTATTGCTATGAAACTAGGTCATTGTAGGTAAACTGTCATCTATTCCCTTAAATCTTTGTTCCCAGTCACCCCAAGTTTGATTTAAATTAGTCAAGTATATCTACTCTATTAGGTCTCTAGTTTGGATAGTTAATAACTTGCAAATTACAAATGAATTAAAATCCTACTCCTCCCAAATTTATTTCTTTAAATATTATGGATGAAATACATGTAGCAAGTAAGGGATGAAATTAAATTGGATGAAATGTGGCATTTTTTTTTTGATAAAGTAGTATGTCTGTCGTCTGATGTTGTCAAACTTAATTATAGACCCTTAAGGGGCGGATCCAGTCATTTTAGAATCCAACCCAGGACAAAAAGGGAAGGGGGGGGGGGGTCCAATTACATGTCCCTATTCAAATGCATTGATTATCCAAAAAAAGGGGGGTTCCAATCCTTGAACCCCCCTCTGGATCTGTGCCTGCCCTTTAAAAATAAAATTATCCTTATTTTGAGTTAAAGCTTATAGATTTTTCTATAATGCTTCTCAGGGGCGGATCCAGCCATTTTAAAAGGGGGGTCCCAACCAAGAGCAAAGAGGGGTTCCAACTATATCTCCCATTCAAATGCATTGCTCGGTAAAAGAAAAGGATTCCAACCCTCAAATCTATGGTCAGGTTGTTGTCTCTTTGACACATTCCCTTTTTCCATTCCCAATTTTATCATGTAGTCGTCGTTGTCCCAGGACATTTAGTTTTCGCTTAATAACTTTAGTACAAGTAATAGAAATCTATGAAATCAAACACAAGGTTTGTGACCAGAGTTTTTGTTCAGAGTTTAGGAATTACATGAATTAGGGGCCAATAGGGGCCAATATTAAACTTTGTTTGATTTTATAGAAAATTGAATTATTGGAGTTCTTTGATATGCCAAATCTAACTGTGTATTTAGATTCCTAGTTTTTTGGTCCTGTTTAAATTGGTCTACCTTAAGGTCCAAAAGGTCCAAAATTAAACTTATTTTGATTTTAACAATATTTAAATTCTTGGTGTTCAGATTAATATGCTGAATCTGAATATTTACTTAGATTTTTTTATTATGGGCCCAAATTCAAGTTGATCCAAATCGGGGTCCAAAATTTTACTTTGTTTGATTTCAACAAAAATTGATTATATGGGGCTCTTTGATATGCTGAATCTAACCATTCATTAAGATTTTTGATATTTTGACCCATTATCAAATTGGTCCACATTGAGTTCTAAAAGGTCCAAAATTTAACTTTATTTGATTTCACCAAAAAATGAATTATTGGGGTTCTTTGATCATGTTGATATGCTGCATCTAACCATGTATTGAGATTTTGAATATTGGACCATTTTAGAGGTTAATTGTCAATTTAAAATTTTTAAGTACTTGGACCGCATTCATTCTGTGTCAGAAACCTATGCTGCATCAACTATTGAATCACAATCCAAATTTAAAATTCAAAGTTGTATCGAGCTTGAATGTTGTGTCCATACTTGCCCCAACTGTTCTGGGTTCAACCTGTACGTTTGTATCAAGCTGAGCCATGCATAGCATTTTTATCTGATTTATATATTAATTTGAAATTTTGACAAGTGAGACACATACAGATTATACTGTTAACAATATTTCAGAGTTTAACGTAGTCAAGCGAAACAAATTTTAGAAGAATAGTTGAATCATGTCTTTGTTGTCAAATGAAAAATTAGTACGAACACAAAGAAAAAGTATGGGAATGTTTGTTTTTTAAACTATTGACCAGGGTGAAAGTCTTTGAAAGTCATGACTGGCAAAAAGTTTGTGAAATGAAATAGCACAAATATTCCATTCTTTTTAAATATAACTGAATATAAAGAAAAACACAAACTGATGTTTTATAATAGTTTTTACCCTTTTTATGTTTTATAGGACAAGAAATATAGAAAAATGATGAAAAATATAAACAGTTACAATAGAAAAAGAGCTCAAAACAAGATAAACAGAATACAACAAGGCCTAAATGGTAAGACCACTTCTATATACTGTAAATTCAGATTTTTCAGGGAAGGGACAACTTATTGTGATTACAAAAAAAATCTGCATAAAGATCTATATAGTTACATGATATATATATATATATATATATGTTTCTGTTATCAAAATATGATTTCTTATTTTTGCGATACTCACCCAGTCACATTATTCGCATTACTAAAAAGTTTCGATAATTTCTGAATTACAGTAATAAAAGAAATTGCCTTTGAATGATGACTCATATAAAAATAAGAAAATGTGGTATGGTAAATGAGCGACTTATCCACCAGAGTTCAATGAAGCGGATGCAAGAAATTAAAGGCCAATCATGGGCCTGCCTTCAATAATGAGAAAACACTTCCTTTATAGGTCATCCATTAAAGATCTCAACATATAAAGATTTAAACAATCCAATTTAGTTCAACATGTTCAAAGTCAATAACAATTAATAAAAAAAAATCATGCCTAATATAAAATATTGTTTGTTTCTCCAATCCTGACCGACCCTGCAAAAATGGCCCTACTCATAAAATTTTATTGTCAAAACTAAGCCAAATATTATTTTATTCATTTCTGATTTTCGGGCTTGCCGGATCATCCGATAATATTCAGGCTTTTGGGAAAAATAAAATTATTTACCTACCTACCTACCCACACCTGGCTTGTCAGAATAGGGATTAGGGAAACAAACAATATATTAATTTAGGCCTCATGTCTGTGAGCACTCAACCTGACCATAATATAGGACAGTGGTTCAAATATTAACACAACATATGAACATTCTATAACAACTATTGCAAGTGGCTCAACTTTAAATATCACTGCAAGGCACTATAACAACGAATATTAAATCTTGGACAAAAAGCACTGAAATAAGAGAACTCATAAGCATGACAAGTAAGAATATCAAATGAAAGTTTCTCAAAATGTTCATTAAAACATGATAAAATAAGCTTATTTATATTGCTGTTTTTTTCTCCATTTATAACATTTTTTTTTTATTTTGTGTATTTATAGGTCAGATATCTTGGTTTTTATGATCATCAACAGGTCCTGCAGGTCTATACTGAAGAGGAAACTTAATTGTTAATACTTTTCTACATAATGTGCTAATTGGATTATTAATGTGAAATGAACTCAACTGTGTGTTTTTCTGGAAAAAGAAATAGAAAAAATCCTACAAAATTGCTATAAACAAAATGGAGTACTATCAAAGAACACAATTGTGTAAAATGTAACAACCTACATTCATATTAACTGATGGATTATGGAGAAATTAAGAAAAAAATAGTATCTTTGTCATGTTTGTTGTCGAAATAAACACCTGCTTTATCAATTCATGTACATGGCTCCATCATATCAAATATACAAAGAAGATGTTTGAAGAACATACGTTGCCAAAATTTATTCAGCCAATTGAAGGAAGATGTCTTGTGGATTGAATTATTTATGCACTGAACTGTTATGTAGGGGGTCGAATACACAGCAGCTGAAACAGAAGACAAGTTAATTTGACATGAAAAGTGTTTATTTTATTTAATATGCAAATATGAGCACAATATTAATAACATCACAAATGGTATGATATTCATAGCATTTTGCTTATTATTGTATTGTCTTAAACATGCTAAACAGTCAGCCTTTTGTTTTTGTATGTTTAATACTCACCATGAAAATTTGTATTACAGTATTAAAGTTTTAATTATCTTTTGTATCAATAATTCAGTCTAGGAGAAAATATATTAATACTGTTTGTACTGTTATGAAATTTCCATAGAGGAAAAACATTTCCTTGAGGGAAATTTGATGTTCAGAAATTTCCCTAGAGGAAATTTGAAGATCAATGATTTCCTTAGAGGAAATTTGTTGTCTTGAATTTTCCTCCAAGGAAAAGTGTTTGTCAAAAATTTCCTCACAGGAAAAAGTATTTCCTCCAAGGAAATTTTGAAGCTACAAATTTCCTCACAGGAAAAAGTATTTCCTCCAAGGAAAATTTGAAGCTGCAAATTTCCTCAAAGGAAAAAGATTTTCCTCTAAGGAAATAAAATTTCCTCAAAGGAAATAGAATTTCCTCAAAGGAAATAATTATGCAGCAAATTCCCTAAGGGAAATCTTTTTCCCTTGAGGAAAAAACAATTTCCCTTGAGGAAAAATCTTTTTCCTTCAGGGAAATTTGATTTCCCTTGAGGAAAAGTACTTTTCCTCTGAGGAAATTGTTGAAAAAAGGGGCATAACTTTTTCAACAGTGGTGCTAGATCCAAAAAATTTTAGGACAAATATCAGGGAACCAATACCAACCAAGTTATCAACTTTGTTTTGACTTAACTCCAAAAATTAAGGTGACAACTTTTGCACTCAGCGGAATTGCAAACTTGTCCCGGAGACTGTTATCATATCTGATATTCTTCCTCAGTCATAATAACCTTCCATCATTACCGAACTGAGTTAAGAAATAACACGACGGGTGCTGTATACGGTGCAGGAGGTGCTTACCCTCCCGGAGCACCTGATTTCAGTCCCAGTTTTTAGTGGAGTTCGTGTTGTTTCTTATTTAATATTTATAACTTTTGATGTAAATATCTTTTGGACGTGTGAGTCTTTCTTTACTACTTTGTTTTGCTTGTTATTGTCTTAGATTATGGTTTGGTATTCGAGCAATAATCTGTCTAGGTTCTCTGAACGATGACTAATCATTATGTCATTTGGCTGCATATCAACACCTAATTTATTGTCGATTTCTATAAATGTTTTTTTTTTTTGGGGGGGGGGGGGGGGGGGGGGGGTCTGGATGAGTTTCTACGTCTTCACTTTTTTAAATTTAAGGAATCATAAATTTGTTTGGATTCTTCAAAAGTATTGGACACAAATATATTATATTTCAAGTTTGGTTTTGAAAGACTAACACTCGAGTAACATAGTCTATATCATCAACGGCATGTTTGTTTGTTTACTTTTAATAGGTGCGCTCGAATGGTACTATTGAACCATTATACTTGTTCACATATCGTAGTTTTAAGTCAAATGTGATTCAAAATTTATATAGTTGATGTCCGTACCGTACAAACACTGAACTTAAGGTACTAAATCATGTTAAAGTCACGTAGGGAAGCTGTTTTCTTGAGAAAATCACATGTTTTATCGGGGCTTTAAAACACGTGTTTCTCTTAGGCATGCGCACCGTTTTTCTTTGAAAATTGAGGTAAATTAATCCGACATTTCATTGAAGTAAAAGAATTATGAGTCATAAAAATCTATCTTTGGTGTTTCAAGGCAACTTCTTTTTTATTAATGGTGTTAGTATAGAATAATTTGGAATTGTGAGGTTACATGGTTACTTAAGCTTGTCCAATGGAAAAAAAAGGACGAACATTTTATTGGTTAACTTCCAGTAATATCTTATATAAAACTAAACTCGCAGTGAGGGTAGTATTTTTGTATGTACGTGTTGAAGGCCGCATCAATTGTTTAAGATGAAGAACATCAATAAAAGCGCTGTTTCTTTGCTTTTTGTGTGTGTTGTCTTTTTGTGTTGCTCTGCTTGTCCTGATTTTTACGTCAGGAATAGATACCACATATCTTTTGTTTTTATATTAATGAATTATTATGTGAAATTTTGTCGGTAGTACTAAACAGAATAACATTTTACTCATGCAACTTATTTCTTTTTTTTGAATCAAAGATAAATTCTGCCCAATTGTAAAGTGCAAATGTATCAAAGACTAACAGTGAAAAATGTTTTTACACCTACATGCTCCTGACGAGAGACAGGCACACACAGCATGTGGCAGGGTTTACCATGTTAGTGTGTGGACCTATAGTGGGACAGTTGTGTAACAACAAACTATAAAAAAGATTAAAAAGGGCTTAGTACATCTTTATATTACCGTTGTATTCATCTTATTTGACTTCCACATACAGATATTTTAATCTGTCAGTAAAGCTGTTCTCTTAGTATCGTTGTCAGTTGTATCTGGTAGTCGATATAATTCAAAGTCAATTAAATATGCAACTTATATATATTAAAAAGATGTGGTATGATTGCCAGAGAGGAACTCTCCACAAGATACTAAGTGACACAGAAATTAACAACAATAGAACACCGTACGGCCTTCAACAATGAACAAAGCCCATACCGCATAGTCATTTTCGAATTTTAGGAACAGCATTACGTTGATTTATTATGAATCTGTCACTACTCGGAACACTGGGTAATGTACTGATGGTTCTGTCTTACCTAATTATCCACAAAATGACGTCTTTTGAAAATGTGTTCATTCTGATTTAACCAGTGGTGACATGTTATATGTAGTACGTTGTTAACAGATAGCTATGTCCCTTCTTATTGCAGATAAGTTATATCCCTGCACAATGATTACAGTCATTTAAACAAATTTGTCATCACTGAGAAAGAAATTTTAGATCAGTTAAAAATTTTGAATGTTAATTAACCAGCTGGACCTGACGGTATCAGTCCTAGAATTTTAAAAGTTTTTGAGTTTACAAAATCACCAAGTTTGGGTATATTTAGAAGTAGACTGGATAAGTTTTATAGGACAGATGATATATCTAAACCTTTCAAATATGGAATAAGGAAATTTTATATAAGTTATTGTCAACTCAGAAATAATGCTAGCAACCTTAAATCTCATTTGTTTAATCAGTTCTTATCTGAGAACACTTTTTGCGCAAACTGTAACCACACTGTTGAGGATAACCAACATTTCTTTTTTTATTTGCCCTAAGAATAATGATGAAAGACAGATCCTTCCTGATTCCATTTACTCCATTGTTGATGATGTTGACATCAATATTGAATTACTACTTTTTGGAAACAGATTAATTTCCTATGACATGAAAATTGCTATTTTTAAATCTGTTCAGAAATATATCAGTGACACTCAACGTTTTGTTTGAAACTTACTTAATTTTTGTTTCATTTATTTAATTTTTTTAATTTTTTTTTCTACACTCCAACTTTATTTTATTTATTCCACTAAGCAAGCTTAGTGTCTATTTCAATGTTCTTCAACTTCGTACTTTATTGGGTTTTTGACTTTTTTGGATTTGAGCGTCACTGATGAGTCTTTTGTAGACGAAATGCGCGTCTGGCGTATATACAAAATTTAGTCCTGGTATCTATGATGAGTTTATTTACTACCACTGGGTCGATGCCACTGCTGGTGGCATTTTTTCCCCCGAGGGTATCACCAGTCCAGTAGATGAATTATCATTTATATGGTTATATTTATAAATTTACTGTTCACAAAATTTTCAATTTTCGAAAAAACTAAGGCTTTTCTACCGCAGGCATAGATTACCTTAGCTGTATTTGGTCCTCAATGCTCTTCAACCTCGTTCTTTATTTGGCCTTTTTAACTTTTTTGGATTCGAGCGTCACTGATGAGTCTTTTGTAGACGAAACGCGCGTCTGGCGTATATACAAAATTAGTCCTTGTACAATGTATCTATGATGATTTTTTTTACTACCACTGGGTCGATGCCACTGCTGGTGGAGATTTATTTCCCCGGGGGTATCACCAACCCAGTAGTCAGCACTTGTGCTGACATGAATTATCTTTGTTATGGTTATAATTATAAATTTACTGTTCACAAAATTATAAATTTTCGAAATACTAAGGCTTTTATACCTCAGGCATAGATTACCTTAGCTGCATTTGGCAAATTTTTAGGAATTTTGGTCCTCAATGCTCTTCAACTTCGTATATACAAAGTTTAGTCCTGATATCTATGATGAGTTTATTTACTACCACTGGGTCGATAACACTGCTGGTGGAGATTTATTTCCCCGAGGGTATCACCATCCCAGTAGTCAGCACTTGTGCTGACATGAATTATCTTAAGTTTGTTCTGGTTATAATTATAAATTTACTGTTCACAAAATTATAAATTTTCGAAATACTAAGGCTTTTCTACCTCAGGCATAGATTACCTTAGCTGCATTTGGCAATTTTTTAGGAATTTTGGTCCTAAATGCTCTTCAACTTCGTATATACAGAATTTAGTCCTGATATCTATGATGAGTTTATTTACTACCACTGGGTCGATAACACTGCTGGTGGAGATTTATTTCCCCGAGGGTATCACCAGCCCAGTAGTTAGCACTTGTACTGACAAGCAATATCATTGATACGGTTATAATTATAAATTTACTGTTCACAAAGTTTTCAATTTTCGAAATACTAAGGCTTTTCTACCTCAGGCATAGATTACCTTAGATGCATTTGGCAAATTTTTAGGAATTTTGGACCTCAATGCTCTTCAACTTCGTACTTTATTTGGCCTCTTTAACTTGTTTGGACTCGAGCGTCACTGATGAGTCTTTTGTAGACGATATGCGCGTCTGGCGTATATACAAAATTCAGTCCTGGTATCCATGATGAGTTTATTTACTACCACTGGGTTGATGTCACTGCTGGTGGACATTTATTTCCCCGAGGGTTTCACCAGCCCACTAGTCAGCACTTGTGCTGACATGAATGATCATTGATATGGTTATAATTATAAGTTTACTGTTCACAAAATTTTCAATTTTTGAAATACTAAGGCTTTTCTACCTCAGGCATAGATTACCTTAGCTGCATTTGGCAAATTTTTAGGAATTTTGTCCTCAATGCTCAACTTCGTTCTTTATTTGGCCTTTTTAACTTGTTTGGATTCGAGCGTAACTGATGAGTCTTTTGTAGACGAAACGCGCGTCCGGCGTATATACCAAATATAGTCCTGGTATCTATGATGAGTTTATTTACTACCACTGGGTCGATGCCACTGCTGGTGGAGATTTATTTCCCCGAGGGTATCACCAGCCCAGTAGTCAGCACTTGTGCTGACATGAATTATCATTGATATGGTTATAATTATAAATTTACTGTTCACAAAATTTTCAATTTTCGAAATTCTAAGGCTTTTCTACCTCAGGCATAGATTACCTTAGCTGCATTTGGCAAAACATTTAGGATTTTTGGTCCTCAATACTCTTCAACTTCGTTCTTTATTTGGCCTTTTTAACTTGTTTGGATTCGAGCGTAACTGATGAGTCTTTTGTAGACGAAACGCGCGTCCGGCGTATATACCAAATATAGTCCTGGTATCTATGATGAGTTTATTTACTACCACTGGGTCGATGCCACTGCTGGTGGAGATTTATTTCCCCGAGGGTATCACCAGCCCAGTAGTCAGCACTTGTGCTGACATGAATTATCATTGATATGGTTATAATTATAAATTTACTGTTCACAAAATTTTCAATTTTCGAAATTCTAAGGCTTTTCTACCTCAGGCATAGATTACCTTAGCTGCATTTGGCAAAACATTTAGGATTTTTGGTCCTCAATACTCTTCAACTTCGTACTTTATTTGGCCCTTTTAACTTGTTTGGATTCGAGCGTCACTGATGAGTCTTTTGTAGACGAAACGTGCGTCTGGCGTTTATACAAAATTTAGTCCTGGTATCTATGATGAGTTTATTTACCACCACTGGGTCGATGTCACTGCTGGTGGACATTTATTTCCCCGAGGGTATCACCAGCCCAGTAGTCAGCACTTGTGCTGACATGAATTATCATTGATATGGTTATAATTATAAATTTACTGTTCACAAAATTTTCAATTTTCGAAACATAAGGCTTTTCTACCTCAGGCATAGATTACCTTAGCTGCATTTGGCAAATTTTTAGGAATTTTGGTCCTCAATGCTCTTCAACTGCGTACTTTATTTGGCCTTTTTATTTTTTTTGGGGGGGATTCGGGCGTCACTGATGAGCCTTTTGTAGACGAAACGCGCGTCTGGCGTATATACAAAATTCGTCCTGATATCTATGATGAGTTTATTTACTACCACTGGGTCGATAAGACTGCTGGTCGAGATTTATTTCCCCGAGGGTATCACCAGCCCAGTAGTCAGCACTTGTGCTGACATGAATTATCATTTATATGGTTATAATTATAAATTTACTATTCACAAAATTTTCAATTTTCGAAATACTAAGGCTTTTCTACCTAAGGCATAGATTACCTTAGCTGCATTTGGCAATTTTTAGGAATTTTGGTCCTCATTGCTCTTCAACTTCGTACTTTATTTGGCCTTTTTAACTTGTTTGGATTTGGGCGTCACTGATGAAGCTTTTGTAGACGAAACGCGCGTCCCTCGTATATACCAAATTTAGTCCTGGTATCTATGATGAGTTTATTGACTACCACTGGGTCGATGCCACTAGTACTGCTGGTGGAGATTTATTTCCCCGAGGGTATCACCAGCCCAGGTGTCAGCACTTGTGCAGACATGAATTATCATAGGAATTTTGGTCCTCAATGCTCTTCAACTTCGTCCCTAATTTGGCCTTTTTTACTGTTTTGGATTCGACTGTCACTGATGAGTCTTTGTAGACGAAACGCGCGTCTGGCGTATATACAACATTTAGTCCTTGTATCTATAATGAGTTTATTTACTACCACTGGGTCGATGCCACTGCTGGTGGAGATTTATTTCCCCGAGGGTATCACCAGCCCAGTAGTCAGCACTAGTGCTGACATGAATCATCATTGATATGGTTATATTTATAAATTTACTGTTTACAAAAATTTCAATTTTCGAAATACTAAGGCTTTTCTACCTCAGGCATAGATTACCTTAGCTGTATTTGGCAAAACTTTTAGGACTTTTGGTCCTCAATGCTCTTCAACTTCGTACTTTATTTTGCCTTTTTAACTTTTGTGGATTCGACCGTCACTGATGAGTCTTTTGTAGACGAAATGCGCGTCTTTCGTATATACAAAATTTAGTCCTGGTATCTATGATGAGTTTATTTACTACCACTGGGTCGATGCCACTGCTAGTGGAGATTTATTTCCCCGAGGGTATCACAAACCCAGAAGTCAGCACTTGTGCTGAATGAATTATCATTTATATGGTTATATTTATAAGTTTACTGTTCACAAAATTTTCGAAAAACTTAGACTTTTCTACCTCAGGCATAGATTACCTTAGCTGTATTTGGGAAAATTTTTAGGAATTTTGGTTCTCAATGCTCTTCAACTGCGTACTTTATTTTGCCTTTTTAACTTGTTTGAATTAGAGCGTCACTGATGAGTCTTTTGTAGACGAAACGCGCGTCTTGCGTATATACAAAATTTAGTCCTGGTATCTATGATGAGTTTATTTACTACCACTGGGTCGATGCCACTGTTGGTGGAGATTTATTTACCCGAGAGTATCACCAGCCCAGTAGTCAGCACTTGTGCTGACATGAATTATCATTGATATGGTTATATTTATAAATTTACTGTTCACAAAATTTTCAATTTTCGAAAAACCAAGGCTTTTCTACCTCAGGCATAGATTACCTTAGCTGTATTTGGCAAAACTGTTAGGATTTTGGTCCTCAATAATCTTCAACTTCGTACTTTATTTGGCCTTTTTTACTTTTTTGGATTCGAGTGTCACTGATGAGTCTTTTGTAGACGAAACGCGTATATACAAAATTTAGTCCTGGTATCTATGATGAGTTTATTTGCAAGCCATATATATATTTTTTTATGACTTATAAAGGATATTAACATGTTATAAGGTACTTTAAACAACTGATGATTAATTGCCTCTATATTTAAATCTATTTTACATTTAGTAAGTAACACTGTTAGCATATATTTGCTCGTGTGTGCTCACAAGTAGCATGCAAGTTCCACTATATTGCATTATTTTAAATATAGTGGTTATAATTGAATTATACCTTGTACATGTATTATGGAGAGAGCTTTTATAGGCTGTGCCTGTTGCTATATCTATATGAATAAAATATGTTTAAAATCAAATGTTTACAGCCGTATAAAAAATAAGATCACAAAAATACTGAACATCGAGGAAATTTCAAAATGGAAAGGATAATCAAATGGCAAAATCAAAAACATAAACACATGAAATGACTGCCTTCAACTGTCATATTCCTGATTCTTAAGTAGAAAATGGGGATAAAGCTGCTTTTATAGCTAGCAATATGAAAGGGTATAGCTAGCTAAACCTCTCATTTGTATGACAGTCGCATACATTTCCATTATATTGACAACGATGTGTAAACAAAACAAACAGACATAATAGCATGTAAGATCTCGAGGTCATACTTATGTGTTATAATGTCTGCAAGTGTTTTACTTAGGTTTTTGATACGGACGTGTTTGTCATTCAATCAAAAACATTTTCTCTCACAATACTAGTGTCATTTTTGAAACTGTTTTTTTTTTTTGTAATTCGATCATATTAATACTGCAACATTTTAAAAAACTTTTTAAATGTTCCGGAAGAAAACACCCCTAAGTTTTATATCGATGGAAAGAGGAAAACATGTACGATAAGAAAGGTTTGGTCGTAAAAATCCAGAGTTGTCACATTTTTGTGAAATTGTGGTCAAAGGTCATGCCTAAAATATTAATGTTTCAACTACAAGGACAACAAGGAGAAATTTTATAATATTTATTCATTACAATGCTACAAAAATGGTTCAATCATAAGCATATACTGCAAAGGATGTTAAAACGACAAATTTGGTTATTTATATGAAGAGCTGCCATTACAAGATGGCGTTGTTCTGGAACCTATTATTTTTTCCATTTATGACATAGCAAAAGCAGAAGTGGCCTTGACCTTTTCACAAACATTAGACAACATATTGCTTTTATTTTTTTACTACAGTATACTACAGAATTATTTTCTAAACTATAAAAGACCAGTTTATCAAATTATTTCAATGTTTTTCTATCTTTGAAAAAAACAAAATTCAAGCGCTGAAACAGTGTTTTTAATTTTGCATCTAAAAGGTTGTGTATTTTGGGAAAATTAGTATCTTTTTATAGAAAAATAAGTATTGTGTATTTGCAAAGTCCGGACTGATCAGTTATAACACAAAAAATATTATGTCTTGTGTACTATTATCTCTTTGTCTTTTTGTTTTTTTGCCATGGCGTTGTCAGTTTGTTTTCCTTCTATGAGTTTGACTGTTCCTTTGGTATCGTTTGCCCCTCTTTCAGTGTTTCTGAGCACCAATATATTTTAGTTAACTTCCAGTGATGTTTTTTTCCCTATGTGCTATGAAATTTTATGTGAATTTTTATGTATAGAGGACAAGATAAAACTTTACTCATACCAAGTATTCTTTTACTCGAAACAAAGATAAATTCTGTACATTTTTTTTTACAAAAGTGCAAATTTAACAAAGACTAATAGGAGAACCTCAAAAGTGGTATTACACTTGATAAAAACTGTCCAATCCGTGTATGATAACTTTTGCAACAACGCAATTTGCAAGAGAAACTAGAGGCTCTAAAGAGCCTGTGTCGCTCACCTTGGTCTATGTGAATATTAAACAATGGACACAGATGGATTCATGACAAAATTGTGTTTTGGTGATGGTGATGTGTTTTTAGATCTTACTTTACTAAACATTCTTGCTGCTTACAATTATCTCTATCTATAACAGTACTTTCTGTGGAAAATGTTATTGAAAATCTTCAAATTTTAAGAAAATCGTTAAAAATTGACTTTGAAGGGCAATAACTCCTTAGGGGGTCAGTTGACTATTTTGGTCATACTGACTTATTTTTAGTTCTTACTTTGCTGTACATTATTGCTGTTTACAGTTTATCTCTATTTATAATAATATTCAAGATAATAACAAAAAAACAGCAAAATTTCCTCAAAATTACCAATTCAGGGGCAGCAACCTAACAACCGATTATCCGATTCATCTGAAAATTCCAGGGCAGATAGATCGTGACCTGATCAACAATTTTACTTCCTGTCAGATTTGCTCTAAATGCTTTGGTTTTTGAGTTATAAGCCAAAAACTGCATTTTACCCCATGTTCTATTTTTAGCCATGGCGGACATCTTGGTTTGTTGGCTGAGTTACCGGACACATTTTTTTAACTAGATACCCCAATGATGATTATGGCTAAGTTTGGTTAAATTTGGCCCAGTAGTTTCAGAGGAGAAGATTTTTCTAAAAGATTACTAAGATTTACGAAAAATGGTTAAAAATTGACTATAAAGGGCAATAACTCCTAAAGTGGTCATCTGACCATTTTTGTCATGTTGACTTATTTGTAGATCTTACTTTACTGAACATTATTGCTGTTTACAGTTTATCTCTATCTATAATAATATTCAAGATAATAACCAAAAACAGCAAAATTTCCTTAAAATTACCATTTCAGGGGCAGCAACCAAACAACGGAATGTCAGATCCATCTGACCATTTCAGGGCAGATAGATCTTGACCTGGTGAACAATTTTACTCCCTTGTCAGATTTGCTCTAAATGCTTTGGTATTTGAGTTATAAGCCAAAAACTGCATTTTACCCCTATGTTCTATTTTTAGCCATGGCGGCCATCTTCGTTGGTTGGGCGAGTCACCAGACACATTTTTTAAACTAGATACCCCAATGATGATTATGGCCAAGTTTGGTTAAATTTGGCCAAGTTGATTCAGAGGAGAAGATTTTTCTAAAAGATTACTAAGATTTACGAAAAATGGTTAAAAATTGATTATAAAGGGCAATAACTCCTAAAGTGGTCAACTGACCATGTTGGTCTTGTTGACTTATTTGTAGATCTTACTTTACTGAACATTATTGCCGTTTACAGTTTATCTCTATCTATAATAATATTCAAGATAATAACCAAAAACAGCAAAATTTCCTTAAAATTACCATTTCAGGGGCAGCAACCAAACAACGGAATGTCCGATTCATCTGAAAATTTCAGGGCAGATAGATCTTGACCTGATGAACAATTTTACCTCGTAACAGATTTGCTCTAAATGCTTTGGTTTTTGAGTTATAAGCCAAAAACTGCATTTTATCCCATGTTCTATTTTTAGCCATGGCGGCCATCTTCATGGTTGGGCGAGTCACCAGACACATTTTTTAAACTAGATACCCCAATGATGATTATTGCCAAGTTTGGTTAAATTTGGCCCAGTAGTTTCAGAGGAGAAGATTTTTCTAAAAGATTACTAAGATTTACGAAAAATGGTTAAAAATTGACTATAAATGGCAATAACTCCTAAAGTGGTCAACTGACCATTTTGGTCATGTTGACTTATTTGTAGATCTTACTTTACTGAACAATATTGCTGTTTACAGTTTATCTCTGACTATAATAATATTCAAGATAATAACCAAAAACAGCAAAATTTCCTTAAAATTACCATTTCAGGGGCAGCAACCAAACAACGGAATGTCAGATTCATCTGACAATTTTAGGGCAGATAGATCTTGACCTGATGAACAATTTTACTCCCTTGTCAAATTTGCTCTAAATGCTTTGGTTTTTGAGTTATAAGCCAAAAACTGCATTTTACCCCTATGTTCTATTTTTAGCCATGGCGGCTATCTTGGTTGGTTGGGCGGGGCATCGGACACATTTGTTTAACTAAATACCCCCATGATGATTATGGCCAAGTTTGGTTAAATTTGGCCCAGTAGTGTCAGAGGAGAAGATTTTTCTAAAAGAATACTAAGATTTACGAAAAATGGTTAAAAATTGACTATAAAGGGCAATAACTCCTAAAGTGGTCAACTGACCATTTTGGTCATGTTGACTTATTTGTAAATCTTACTTTACTGAACATTATTGCTGTTTACAGTTTATCTCTATCTATAATAATATTCAAGATAATAACCAAAAACAGCAAAATTTCCTTAAAATTACCATTTCAGGGGCAGCAACCAAACAACGGAATGTCAGATTCATCTGCCAATTTTAGGGCAGATAGATTTTGACCTGGTGAACAAATTTACTCCCTTGTCAGATTTGCTCTAAATGCTTTGGTTTTTGAGTTATAAGCCAAAAACTGCATTTTACTCCTATGTCCTATTTTAAACCATGGCGGCTATCTTGGTTGGTTGGGCGGGGCATCGGACACATTTTTTTAACTAGATACCCCCATGATGATTATGGCCAGGTTTGGTTAAATTTGGCCCAGTAGTTTCAGAGGAGAAGATTTTTCTAAAAGATTACTAAGATTTACGAAAAATGGTTAAAAATTGATTATAAAGGGCAATAGCTCCTAAAGTGGTCAACTGACCATTTTGGTCATGTTGACGTATTTGTAGATCTTACTTTGCTGAACATTATTGCTGTTTACAGTTTATCTCTATCTATAATAATGTTCAAGATAATAACCAAAAACAGCAAAATTTCCTTAAAATTACCATTTCAGGGGCAGCAACCCAACAACGAAATATCCGATTCATCTGAAAATTTCAAGGCAGATAGATTTTGACCTGATGAACAATATTACCCCTGTCAGATTCGCTCTAAATGCTTTGGTTTTTGAGTTATAAGCCAAAAACTGCATTTTACCCCTATGTTCTATTTTTAGCCATGGCGGCTATCTTGGTTGGTTGGGCGGGTCACCGGACACATTTTTTAAACTTGATACCCCAATGATGATTGTGGCCAAGTTTGGTTAAATTTGGCCCAGTAATTTCAGAGGAGAAGATTTTTGTAAAAGTTAACGACGGACGACGACGGACGACGACGGACGACACCGGACGCCGGACGACGCCGGACGCCGGACGCCAAGTGATGAGACGCCAAGCGTTTTTAGCTAAAAACGCGTTTAAACCTCTGCATTTATTTTCACCTGGTATAAGTCAGAAACATGTTCTTCAGTGGTTTTCGTTTATTGTTGTGGTTCGTAAGTGTTTCTCTCTTTTCCTTTTAAAATATGTATATATTAGATCGTTGGTTTTCCTGTATGCATTGTTTTACACTAGTCAATTTTAGGCATTTTATAGCTTGGTGTTCGATGTGAGCCAAGTCTACGTGTTGAAGGCCGTACTTTGTACTATATTTTTTTTACATTCTACACATTGGATGGAGAGTTATCTCATTGGCACTCATACCATATTTTCTTATATTATGTGATGTGCGTCAACTAGTGATAAAGAATGCGGTTAATGTGTTAGATGTTTATTAAAGAATATATAGAACACAACATTTCTGTTCAGCTAAAAACAAAATACCACTAAATATGATGCATCCGAAGTTCCTTTCTGCATAAACCTGGATTATGAAAGCACCAAGTTAAATACTTTGAAAACAAAGAATGTTTAAGTTAAAAAAAACATGGGCTTCTATAAGCAACACGCGATCATAATATTATGGCCAAGTTCATATCACGTCAACTTTGCCTAAGACAGTTGGAACCTCAGTTTCTTCATACTTGTCAAGTATATTAAGAAATGTATGATAAAATCATATCAGCACTGAATCACTGACTATTGAGCTTATAAAACTCCCGGTATAAACATTTGGTTTCGTTTTGCCACATTTTCATTAACAAAAAATCATTGTTGCCTTGCCATACATACTTTGGAATGGTAAGTTTTATAATCAAAACCAAAATATAACTACTATAAGAACAGAAATATATATCTAAAGGTATATAAGAAATATAAGGAAAGGTAACACCCGGCCACCGAAAGCTTTAGTTTTGTAGATACTAGGTGGTCGATGGGTCTAGAGCGTCGGGCATAGTATAACGCGATTTGATGTCACGATAACTCAGTTGCATGAGTCCGAATCCCTGAGGGGGAAGAAAACAAAAATTGTGCGTAAGCAAATTAACAGATATAACATATCTGGGCTGTTATTTAGACGAATTTTATTTATATATACTAATTTATACTCATATATAGTTAGTATGAGTTATAAAACATCCTAAAATAAAAGACATTAGTTTATGGTTTTTTTGGGATGCGGACTTTTAAAATATCTAAATATGCGTTGAACAACAGATTAGACTATATAAGGACTCATCCCCGTAGCAAAGGTTTATTCATTCAAATTCATGGCAAGTTCGATTAAATCAACAGAACATTTTTTTTAAACTATTCTAACTATAATAATGACGAATCGTTGAATTTGTGAAAATGCAACATGCCACGAGTTCCGAAACATTTGTCTGACTAGTCTATCGGGTCGTTCCTAGTTTCCACCCAAACAGGCTCAAGGTGTGTAAAACATTGGTCCAAGTTGTTTTCACAATTGTTCAGGAATGTTTAACCTGTCGATTACAAAAGGAAAACACACAAGATAATTTACGGTAACTTTCTTACGCCTTTTCTTCATATATGTATTTTCACAGTATGGTACAACGCATGCATTTGCAATTGATGTATGTTATAAACTTGTGTCTTGACGTATGTTGCTTTCTGAAACCAATAAAAAGATCATCATATTGTATTCAACACATCTGTAATAGTAAACAATTAAGGATCTGCTTTCATTTCGAGAGCATCTGAGACAATCCAAGTTTTTTATGGAGTTCGTGTTGCTCAGTCTTAAAAATATATTTAAAGTTTTGTCTTTTCGCCGTCATTTATTTTTTATTTTGCTCGTGCGTTGTCATTTTCTATCATCTTTTGAGTAAATGTTACACTCTTTATGAAATTGACAGACTACTAGTTTTTGTTCTTTTCTGAAAGCACAATGTACCTCGTCACTGATGAGTCTTATGTAGATGAAAGGTGCGTCTGGCGTATTAAATTATAATCCTGGTACCTTTGATAACTTTCTAAAATAATTGTAATTCAGTGGATGTCGTTGGTTTATGTCTGTCGTTATTGGTTTTCCTATATTGTTTTGTAATACATTAGGCCGTTATTTTTTTTTCAAGTGAATTGTTAGCTATATTTCATAGCCAGCTAATCGGTATGGATTTTTTCATATTATTGGATGCCGTATAGTTGCTCATAATTGCTCTTATCCACTACATTTGAATTTTAGTTGATAGTTTCTCTTTCAAAATCTTTACTCATCTCCTTATTTTTTTATTTCAGTGTATAAGAAATCAAATAGCAATTAGATAATATCAGCACATTCTTGAATAATTCCATATGCATGCTAACAACAGATTTGTTTCAAATTATTCTGTGTAATGGTTTGTTCTTTTATAAAATCAAATATGATATTAGGACAAAATCTTTACGGAAGGAGAACAACTTTTACGATTGACACTAGGCTTACCATTAAGTAAGTGTATTACTAAGGTACATGTACACTTGTATTTAATTTTTTTATATAAAAAAAATTGTACCTGTATATTTGATCAATTACATAAAGTTTCAAGATAGTCCCTTTTCTCGGGGCGTAACACACAGCACAAGTTTTTGAATCTTGTTCCACAGTAATCTCCGCCAATCACGATTATCGCCTGAAATAATACATCTATAATACTAAAATTACGAGGTCCAATTTGTCAGCCGTCATCACGTAAAAACGACGAATCAAAGAATTCAACTTTATATATAACTAATATAGTACTAAGGTGTAGATTAAAAATTACACCACTCCAGGCCCTTTTATTTTCCACGTAATTAATATTGCCAATAATGAAGAAGTTCCGGGTCGAGTCCGATACCGATACCAATAGTATATTTACCTGTTACCTATTACCTTATCTGTACGTTTCGCATCTGACAGACGCACCAACAAACGGTGTATTCAGGATTAATATGCTATATACACGGGTCATAATCACAGGGTTGACACTACTAAATTGTCGAATTGTTACCTATTGTAATATTTTAATCAGTAAGACTTTCTAAGATAACAATTCGAATACTAAAAATCTGGACTAAAAATAAGGCGTATAGGTACAGTTTTTAATGTTAGCGGGCATGACGTAAAACAGCGAATCAAAGAATTCAACTTTATTTATAACTCATATAGGACAATGCTGTTGATTAAAAAATACTCCATTCCAGGACCTTTTGTTTTCCAAATAATTAATATTACCATAATTGATAAGTTCCAGTTCGACGGGTTCAAACAGAAAGATTTGAAAGCAGAGAAAACTGTGTATCTCATAATCGGCATGACTTTAGATGACAATACTAATACTAAAATAATGCTTGCGCATAGTTATATACTTTAATTCAGTCACGGACCCGCGATATCACGGGTGTGTTCTAGTATACTGTAAATGTGTGTTATTAAAAAGGGAAATATTTCCAAAGTAACGCAAAATTAGCTTAAATGACACATATCATATTATAATATTATACGTTTTAAGCAGGACCAAAGTGTTTATATATTCAATGTAAACATAAATAGATGTGGCAATTGGTTAACAGATTTAATTTTTGCAGTCTTATATGTATAAATACAAGTTTAAAAGTATCCTATTATGTAAATTATTCGTTTGTGCATGTCCTTTTGCTTCATTTTTGACATTTCGACTAAGCGACGATTTTCAAGGTGGTTTATGCATGCATAACCAGAGAAGTTTCTTTTCAACGCAGCCTATCTCTAATGTTTTGGTTTTCATGCTTTGCCCTATTTGTTTGTTTTAAACATTTTCAAAATTGGTCTTTGTGGCCTGGATAATCATAGGTCTGTTCTTTGTTCCTTTGGTATTTCAACCAAAGATGAAGAACTGGATCTTCCATCACTGTATTGGATACCTAAACTACATAAGTGTCCTTACAAACAACGGTATATTGCTGGGTCTTCCAAGTGCTCCACGAAACCTCTTTCTAAATTATTAACATCTATTTTATAAGCAATCAAAGACGGGCTTCAAAGTTATTGTGAAACTGCATATTCTAGAGGTGGCGTGAATTTGATGTGGATACTTAAAAATTCCAAAGATCTTTTAGAGTACATACAATCTAACTCTCTTTCATCTTGTAACAGTATTAAAACATTTGACTTTTCTACTATTTACACACAAGTATTCCACATTCCAAACTAAAAGACAAATTGAAAGAGTTGGTATAACTTTGCTTCATAAAGAAGAATGGCCAACGTAGATACAAGTATCTTGTCTTAGGGAGGGCTAAATCATACTTTGTAAAGAATCACTCTGATTCAAACAAAAAAAATTCTGAAACCGATATTATCGAGATGCTTGATTTCTTGATTGACAACATATTTGTAACGTTCGGAAGACGTGTTTTTCAACCGACTGTCGGCATCCCAATGGGAACAAACTGTGCCCCTCTACTTGCCGACTTGTTTCTTTATTATTATGAGGCTGACTTCATGCAGGAACTTCTTAGGAAGAAAGATAAGCAGTTAGCAATATCCTTTAACTCTACTTTCCGTAATATAGATGACGTTCTTTCACTAAACAATTAAAAATTTGGTGACTATGTGGAACGCATCTATCCCATCGAATTGGAGATAAAGGATACTACAGATACAGTTTAGTCGGCTTCATATCTCGACTTACATCTAGAAATTGACAATGAGGGTCGGTTGAAAACAAAACTTTACGACAAAAGAGATGATTTCAGCTTTCCAATTGTGAACTTTCCATTTCTAAGTAGCAACATTCCAGCAGCACCTTCATACGGGGTATATATCTCCCAATTGATACGATATTTCCGTGCTTGCATTTCCTATCATGATTTTCTTGATAGAGGGTTACTGCTCACAAGGAAGCTATTAAACCAAGAGTTCCAAATGGTGATGTTGAAATCATCCCTTCGTAAATTTTACGGACGCCATCACGAGTTGGTTGACCGTTATGGAATAACTGTTTCAGAAATGATATCGGATATGTTCCTTACGTCGTAACTACAATCCCCTTCCCTTTCATGAATGTGACCTACCGAATTAGACTATTTACTGGATTTGTAATCACATAAGCAACACGACGGGTGCCACATGTGGAACAGGATCTTCTTACCCTTCCGGAGCACCTGATATCACCTCTAGTTTTTGGTGGGGTTTGTGTTGTTTATTCTTTAGTTTTCTATGTTGTATCATGTGTACTATTGTTTTTCTGTTTGTCTTTTTCATTTTTAGCCATGGCGTTGTCAGTTTGTTTTAGATTTATGAGTTTGACTGTCCCTTTGGTATCTTTCGTCCCTCTTTTCTTGAACATCGGTTGAATATTTTTGTCTGAATTTACTACAATATATTATTCTTTAGATAAAAAAAAACCATCAAATTGATCTTGTTCATTTTGTTTCAGGTGTATCATTAATCTATTTAAAGCGAATCACAATTTATTGATTTTTATAACATATCGAATGAAAATTTCAAATTAGTATAATATTAAAATAACTATAATTGATGTTAACGGTTTTGACTACATGACTCATATTTTTTCCGAAAGAAAGAAAAGACTTATTACATGTATTTACCCGAAAACACTCTTCCTAGACTGTAAATCTAGTTTTGAAATGACTTATACCTTTATTAAGACCTGAATGTTACAAGATGCTAATATAGTTACTTTCTACGACAAGCGGTAAAATTTTCTATTAATTACATGTAATCTTCCTATCTAAAGCTACTGAATTGAACATAATATCGTTTCTGCAGAAAACTGATAGAAATAACAAGTTAAGTCTATGTTTCTATTAATAGGAAAGCTAGCTAGTTTAGAAAAAAAGATACGAAATGAGTTTTTTTCTTCATAAAATAGAAATCGTGTTAAATGAGAATGTTTTTATTTTGTCATTGATTCTTTTTTTTGGGGAGGAGGGATGAACACACATTTGCTAATAAAAAATTACTTTAGTTTTTCGTATTTTGAGTTCTATAAGACATTTGTCTGTATGTAAAGTAATATATGTGTTTACTGTTATGCATACAAAAATACATAACAGGATCATCATTTAATTACAGCATATATATTTAGTATTTTTAGTGCATTAGGTTTGTTAGAAAATAGGACACTATTGATCATAATTTTCCACAAATGTCGATACACTTCAAATATGATAATATGAAAGGATACACAATCAAAGCATTAAATAGAATAATCTATCATTTAGTATGAAATTGTCTGCAATAACTTAAAGATATCAATTTATGAAACTAGAGTATAAATCATATTCACTTTAAACAGTAGTAATAATTAAGACAATCACATAGCATATGATTGATATTTGAATGCCATTGAAGTTGCAAATAGATGATTTTTTTTTATAAATTTGGCCTTTCTTTTGTCAACTCTAGGTAAATTAAAAACCTTACCAAAACTTTAATTTCGTTGTCAAATTCAAATGGAAATTCAAATAACTTATACAAAGATTCTCATGACGTGGTAGCAGCTATCAAAAATGACTTAATGGCAGCGCCATGACAAAAATAAAAAGACACAACTCATGAAATTGAAAACAGACTTAATTCATTGACTCAGGGTCAATCTCATGTAGGATCATGTAGCATGTAAAGGTTTATACTTATGCGCCACTTTAAACACTGTTGTATTGCTCATTTAAGTATATTTATTTTTTTCTTTTAGCATACTGTGATCGTAGATAGATATTCCATCTTCTCTTTCAACCGTTCTATGACATACACAAATATTATACATGTACCTCACATATCTTGACCCAATCAACGTCAAATTCTTTGTCTGACAATTGTCCATTGTTGCTGCGAGCAAGTGTGTGTAAGTTCGATTTCAATAATGTTAATGGTTCCATCTCCTCCTGTACTAAAGGTGATAGTTTCAAGTCAATCATCAATGTGAGCATCAACTTCAAACCAAAATTTTTTGAAGATGGTTTGCCTGGAAAATGTATGTTTTACCCTATGATGTAGAATGATATTCATAATGGTGTTTGTAACAATAATGTACGATGATTTTCTCTTTGTAAAAATCATATTCAAGATTTTTAATACGTATGTGCCACGCTGATGTCATGAAAAGTAAAATAATTTACTTTGTGTTTGATTGAAGATTGAATTAATTGAATTAACTGAAGAATGGTTTCATACAATTGTTTTTTTTTAACAAATGAATTAAACCAAAAGGAATTTGAATGATAATGTACAGAACAGAAACAAATGGTGGGTAGATTAAGTGGCAAGGGTAAAAACGAGCCCGACTGCATTGTACATAATTATAGAATATGAAAGAAAGGTGTCATAAGAGGATTAAATGGGAACCTCATTACGTGTGTCTTAGATGTCGTTTAACATGTATTATTTCATTACTGATACTTTTCAATCTATTTATCAATAACTTAGTTTATCAACTGTGTAACCTACATTTTTTTCGAAATGATTTGACGCAGTAAATTGTTTAACTTTACATAATATCCAAATTATTTATATTTTAACTTATCTATATGAACATACTTTTTAGTAGCAATCAATGGTGAATTAATTCCCGAAATTGGGTATATAAACATTTAATTTTTAATTTTGTGCAATAAAAGCAATGTTAATATTTGTAAATAGACAAGAGTCAGAAATTGTTAAGAATAGTTCCAATCTTTTGACGACAGTATCAGTTTTGTATAGCATATATAACAGTTTCACATTTAGTAGTCATACATACCTAATTATTTATTTTTTTTATCAAATTATTCTTTCATGTGAAGCAAAAATTAAAATAACAACAAAAAGTGAACATCGAAGTAAATAATAAACAGAGAGTCCCTAAGCAAATGGCAAAATCAAAAGCGCAAAAATACATTAAGTGAATGGATAAATATTGTCATATTTCTGACTTTGCAAATACATTTTTTTATGTAGAAAATGGTGGATTAAACCTGGTTTTATAGCTAGCTAAACCTTGTATGAAAGTCGCATTTTATTTCATTATATTGACAACAATTTGTGATCAAAACAAAAATACATAATAGGTAAAAAATGTAAAAAATAGGGGTTTCGCATTCAACATTGAGTTATACACCCAATCTCTATAAAACATATGTCAACAAAAGAAAACAAAAAGGCATATAGACAAAGTACATTTACAAAATGAAATACAAGAATACAAAATTTTTGTCAAAACGAAGCAACACAATGACGGGATTTACAATTTCTGAGCAATGTCAAATTGACACCACCAAAAAGAAAAGTAAAAGTAAAAATAATGATAAAAAAAAAGAAAAAAGAGTATATGTATTACACGTTATTTAGATGATACACAGCGTCTAGAACTACAATCTATATTTCAAGATTATAGTGTATTATTTGTAAAGTTGACAAGGAATAGTTTTAAACAAGGTATTGGTAACTTTCGATGAACAATTTCAGAAAAAGGGACAAGTCGTTCTTTGACAAAAATCTGATTCATGAACTTTTTGCTCGGACACTGGTGACCTTAAACCAAGTCTTTGTAGTAGCGCCAAGCTCTGGAAAAAAACTGAATGAATTGTAACAATAAAGACAAAATATTAACCAAGGCTTACTACGGCACTCATTCTAGACAAAATATCAAATAATTAAATGTTCTAATTTATTTTAAATAGGAAAAGTCTTACCGCCGACAGGAAAAAGTGCTTTCCATTGACTTAGAGTTATCTTACTATCTTGTTTATACGATTCCAATTCTGTTAGATTTTCTTCTAATTTATGTTTGAGGTCTGCAGGGCAACATATGCTATTAAATTTGTATCTCACTGCAGGACAACCAATTCTGTGTAACAGAAATACAATTCGCAAATAGTTCATTTCTTCGCCGACTATATTTCTAAAAAGAAAATAAAATGTTTTATAAAACATCAAGGTACAAGATATATAACCATGAGATATGTAAAGGCAGTCCATGGTTCAAGAGTTATACATGTAATTATCAAAGTGAAATAGGTATCATAGAAATCAATTTGGAATAGTGAAACTGAGTCAGTTTCTAAAAAAATTATTAACATATAAAACATTTCCTTTTGTTTCAGACTTTTAACAAATCTAGCTCTCTGATGAAATACCGTCTATGATTAATTCCTTACTGCAACATTGATAAGGTTTGACGATTGAGTTATCAGTTTTTATGGACAATTGTGATTTAAATATCTAAAGACGACTGTATGTCATGTCGTTGCACTAAGTCTCAGTTCATTGTAGATAAATACGATTCTCATGGTTTTTTATCTTGATTTTGTATTATAGTCGTCGTAGATATACTGCGACTTGAACATCGATAAACAAATGGTGTTTATACTGCATAACACTAAATTTGATACACTGTAAACTTTATGTTTATGAAGAAAAACTGTTGTCTTTTTTGTGGCCATACTATGGCTAATCATGCCAAATACCATTGTTGCAATATACATTCTTGTAGCTAATCTAGCCTTTTTTGTGATTAATTTTAAGTTGTTTAATATTCTCACAATTATGTTTCAATTTAATAACGTCTTTTTCATTTTGTTGTAACTATAATTATTGCTATTCAACTTTAGTGTTTAATGTCAATGTTTTAGCTTCAAACAACTGTCTCTTTATTTCTATTCATTCCAAAAAATGCAAAAGAAAATGACCAAATGATAAAATCATACCTTATAATTTCTTTGATTTCTTCTTGTTCGTTTTTATCAACTATAGCTATAAAATATATATACAACTGTATTAAACCATAACATAGTCACCGCCATCTTTGAAATACCTTGCATTTAACACAAATCTGAATTCTTCATCTGTATTCATGTCATTCGAAATAGAATGTCTAACCATAATAGGTTAAAATAAACATGGGTAGATAATGTAGCATGTACTGTCTGTGTATTTAAGTATTATATCTAACCTATAGCTAACATTTTAGAATGTAAATAAAGGGTGCACACGCTGAACTGTCGCGCCTGGTATACTTATGAATTTTTGTGAAAAGTATTAAACAATATGAAGATTATACTACATATGTCACATACAATTAGTATTGATGATTAATAAAAATGAGGTCACGGTCAGTTTAACAATGTCAGACATCATTTATATCTATAATTAGTATAAATGATCGATGATTATTGTAGTGAATATTGATATAGAAATAGTAACATCTTATAATTCGAGGTAAAAATGAAACAAACTAGTAGTACACATTGTTGTTTAGTGGCTAGCTGAAGCACGCCTCCTATTGAGGAATTTACCCTTTTGTGTTGAAGTACCATTGATTGCCTTCGGCTGATTGTTTGCTTTTAGTCGGGTTGTTGTCCTTTCGACACATTTTCCATTCCCATTCTCCATGTTATCATATGAGAAATATCAATGCTTGACCATAAAACATGGAAAATTAAAATCTAAAACTAAAGGCTCTCAAGAGTCTTATAAGATTATTTTGTTTCCCAATAAGGAGTCAATTGTCTATTTTGATCATGTTTATTGTTTTAAACACTCTTCAGAAAAAAAAATGGCAAGGGTCTATAAGTAGCATTTCTGTAAATATTGGCAATGCATTTTACCATTGGAACTGCCTTTACGACTAAAACTGTACCACTTTTACTATGAAGTTTTGATAAAAATCATATCCTAAAACGGAAAGTTTATATGCACTACTATTTTTGTCAAAGGTCAAAATATAGGGCTGTGCGGCATATTTTCAACGTTTACATGCCCCGAACTTCTACGAGTTTAACCTAACACTAAATTTCTGAACTACCGCTACCTCGACTGTAGGGTTACTACATGTTTCAATATAAACAATATTCACATGTATATTTACTGGTAACATTCACAAGTTATGTCTCTAGGAGATGCAACCTTCAGAACAGAACTGGAAATCAGTATGTTAACAAAATTAATTATCTATGAATATTCTAAATCTCCCCAAAAGAAGCCTGGTTTGGGAAACAGCTGTATTTACAAAGTGCAACCTTAACCCCGACTAAACTGCATGATCTCTGGATATTCACCCTGTATACGTAACTGAAAGAACGGGAAACATATCTAGAAGGAATCATTTATGTGGGCGATAAAGGGTTATTTTCGTGCAACGTGATCGCCGTTTTTTATTTCTCGTTCAACGTGTTTTTACTTTTTTATCTGACGTTCAGTCGTGCAAGACATGTGCCTCGTTCAATGTGTTCTGCTTATTTAACTGTACGTGTATCGTGATTTTCAAATGCTTATTTTGCGTGCTCGATATTTTTCAAATAAAATTCAAACACTTGGCAGGGATCGTGAAGAAATACTTTTTTACCAATTGTATCATAAATATGTATACTAAATCGAGAATATCAAGTAAAACAGAGAGTTAATGCCATGATGATATACAGGAAGACGGTGACTTAGTCACAAAAGTGTTATGTTTATCTTGTTAAAACTGGTAAATGACATGATTACAGTGAGTACTGGCATGGCTGGTCATTATCGTGTATGGTACGATTTTGACACACCTACTGGCATAGCTAATAAATATGCATGAATATAGATAAGAACAGCACGTGTAGCCATAATTTAAGAGTTGTAGATTTGTAGCATAACTGTATATATGTAGTTTTGAGTATATAGAATAGATACCAAAATAGTGTTTTTAATATTAATAATACGAGCAAGTAAAACACGGATCTATCATGGCGGAGGACTCAAACTGTTTTTCTCCTGGATACACTAACTTTTTCTTTGGATTTATATAGTTTTTTTTTGCTGATTTTATAACAATTTGTGGATATCGTAGGTGGTGCTGTTGCTGTAAAGATAGCACGGCGATATAAACAAGTGAAACATATAATTATTACCTACTAATGACTTTTCAGGAACTTTATATACGGCAGTGTGATTTTCTATATAGTATTGTGGACATGCATCTTATTATTTCTCAACATTACATTTAACGATGTATTTTCATTTCCATATTAGAGGTAGGCCAGTGTACGAAACTCTCTCGGATTTTTCATTATATCTATTGGTTCCAAAACTATTTTTTAATGTAAAATAAAACCGATAACCGCTGAGCTGTTAAATATTGGATCCAGTGCATATACATTTTAATCCCTTTTCTCCAATGATACTGTGAGTGTATTTTTGTGTGTGTGATAAAGGGTTATTTTCGTGCAACGTGACGGCCGTTTTTTATTTCTCGTTTAACCTGTTTTTACTGTTTTATTTGATGTTCAGTCGTGCTGACATATGCCTCGTTCAACGTGTTCTGCTTATTTAATTGTACGTGCATCGTGATTTTCAAATGCTTATTTTGCGTGCTCGATATTTTGCAAATAAAATTCAAACACTTGGCAGGGACCATGAAGAATTACTTTTTTACCAATTGTATCATAAATATGTATACTAAATCGAGAATATCAAGTAAAACAGAGAGTTAATGCCATGATGATATACAGGAAGATAGTGACTTAGTCACAAACGTGTAATGACTTTTCAGGAACTTTATATACGGCAGCGTGATTTTCTATATAGTATTGTGGACATGCATCTTATTATTTCTCAACATTACATTTAACGATGTATTTTCATTTCCATATTAGAGGTAGGCCAGTGTACGAAACTCTCTCGGATTTTTCATTATATCTATTAGTTCCAAAATCATTTGTTAATGTAAAATAAAACTGATAACCGCTGAGCTGTTAAATATTGGATCCAGTGCATATACATTTTAATCCGTTTTATCCATTGATACTGTAAGTGTATTTTTGTGTGTGAATATTGTTTCGCCACAACCAATCGACAGTGGTGCAGTCGTTTTTTACAGATCTGTGTGTGAGAATTGCCTCGCCACAGATAAAATGAGATAGTCGTGATGAAGTTTATACTTGTGTGTGAGAATTTTCATATTCTTTTGCATGCTTATATATAGGGTTACACTGGACTGCATTTAGTAGTAGTATATTTGTTGTTGTTGATCCTTAAACTGTGCTGATAATGTTATTTGTAAAAGTTAAATTTTCTATTTGAGTGTCTACTTGTATTAGGAATTATTGGGTTGAATCAAATGATTCATGAGATATGAAGTGTAAAAGTGGCCAAAAATTGGTGGCCGTGATTTTGTTAGAGGGGCCAAATATTGGTGGCCGTGATTTGTTAATTGTTTGAACGTTGAACAACAGATGCAGTTGCGCAAAAGATATTATGCTAGAAATAACCTTTGTAGATAGTAATATCTATTTTGAATGAATATTATAGTAAGAATCTTTAATCCCCGACGGGGGATTAAAGGATAATTGTGTGAGTGTGTGAAATAAACTAGTTATTATTATTTGGAATATATTAAGAGTCACGGGTATCTTCTAGTGTCAGCACTTTGAAACATGTTTATTTTTAAAGCTTCATTTTTATGCATCGCAAGTGTTCACTTGAGCAAAGTTGAGAGTTGTAATTTGTCGTGCTCTTGGAAGTATCCGTAAAATAAACAAGTGAGAGTTTAATGGTCAAGATTTTACGACCTATGGTACTGTGGATTCATTTTTTTTCGTGGGTACCAATTTTCGTGGTTTAAGGAAAACTTATATATTCGTTGATATTTAATTTCGTGGTTTTGGCAAAGTCTACAGTCATTCCATTAGAAAATTTGTAATTCGTTGAACATTTGAATTCGTGGTTCTCCTGTACCCTCGAAATCCACGAAAATTGGTATCCAACGAATATTAATGAATCCACAGTATCGAACATCTGTGTCTGGGATTTCACAGAGAGATATTTATGATGTTGCGGTTTTTACATAATGAGTTCTAATGAGATTTAGTGGTTAGATTAGTTGATTTGTAATTATTAAATTTATACACACTTATCATTTTGGCAGATCAGATAAACAGAATTTCCGTTCCAAGACTGCAATTTAAATACACTGGGAACTAAGTATAAAACCACGATCATTGCTTTTAATTGAAAAAAAATGTTTTATTTATTGTTTTCTGTCCTCATATATATATTTTGACTTTTTTTTTAATGCATATTTCAACGAAGAAAAACAACCTTTTGATTCTAGATCTTTTAAAAATTTCTGTTTTTATTTTTAGTCTTCACATTTTGCAGTTATTTAATTTAAAACATAGTATTTTAATGAGGACTTTTGAGTTTTTTTTAAATGTGTGTATATTAAAGTACAATTAGCATTTGCTGAGAGATGTTTTCAATTTTTTTTTATTATTGTTGTTCATAATTTTTATATAAATAGATTTCATTTACCAGTAAGCTTTTTTTCAGAAATGGGGATGTTATGTTTATCTTTTTGATACTGGTTAATGAAATCATTGACGTGTGTACTGGCTGGTCATTATCGCGTATGGTACGATTTTGACACGCCTACCGGCATAGCTAATGAATATGCATGAATATAGATAAGAACAGCACGTGTAGTCATAAACTAAGAGTTGTAAATTTGTAGCATAACTGTATATATGTAGTTTTGAGAATATAGAATAGATACCCAAATAGTGTTTTTAATATTAATAATCCAAGCAAGTAAAACACGGATCTATCAAAAGGTTCACATCAAAGTACTTATTTTTCGTGCAACGTTCATTACCAGAAATTATGTCTTATTTCACATTTTTTCCCGTCCAAGCACCCCCCTTTACCACCCTCATTAATCAATAACTCCCCAACCCCTGAAAAAAATGAATTTTCTTCGCCTGAAAAAATCAAGTTATCTCCTTGTTGTCTTACAGTAGGTACTAAGGACCCCTTTTCATTTTTCAAATTGGTTTACAAGTTGTGGTCATTTGAAATTGTGTTTTTTTACCTTTCTCCCATAGACTTTTATATCAAACAAGTACACCCATTTTATACTGTCACCCATATCATATGTGTTGGTTGTTTTGCAGGGTCATCAGATACTGTTTTCAATCAAGATACTCTAATCATGATTGTGGCTGAGTTTGATTCTATTCGGCCAAGTTGGTTTAGAGGAGAAGATTTTTGTAAAAACATTACAAAAAGTTACGATAAACAGTGAAAATTACTATAAAGGGCAACAAGAGGGGTCCGGTCAACTGACAATTTTTGTGATGTGACTTGTTAGATGTTACTTTACTGAACTTTCTTGATGTTTACAGTTTCTCTTTATCTCTTATATTATTCAACATAATAATCAAAAACTGCAAATTTTGATAAAATATAGGTTAACTAGGCCGAGTAGTTTTAATGGAGAATATTTTGGTAAACTATCACCAAAATTTATTAAAATTAATAATATTATTTTAAAGGGCAATAACTCTTAAGGGGTCAATTTACAATTTTGAACATGTTTAACCTATTTGTAAATCTTACTTTGCTGAACTCGTTTGCTGTTTACAGTGTATTTCTATCTAATATAATATTCAAGATAATAACCCAAAAGTGCATTTAAATTACAAACTCAGGGGCAGCAAACCAACAAGATGTTACCTGATTCGTCAGAAAATCTAGAAGCAGGTAGATTTTGAAATTATCAATTATTTTGAAATTATTACAAAGATTAACTAAAAAAGTAAATAAAAAACCTTTTTTTTTCAATTAAATTTTGAAACATTGAAAATTTCGGTCATTTGACTTATTTGTGGATTTCAATTTACTGACCATTCTTGCTGTCAGATGAGATTTAAATTGCATCAGTTACATATACATGTATGTCCAGTAATCATCCATTCCTTTTCATGATTGTAAGAATCAACCTATTTGATATACTTATTAACTGGAAAATTGCAGTGGATTATTTTTTGGAACATACACATGCTTGTAATCCAGTGGCAAATATTTCTCTCCTTCAAAGGGATATGATTTTCAGAACATATCATCAGATGATTCATTTGGAATCACGCCAATTGTATATGACGAAGAAGATGAAAAACAGGACCATAGTCTTAGAAGTTTAGGTTCTGAGGAATTTACACCACCTATGATGAGGGAAACACATTCACCACCAGCTACTAAAAGGGATGATGACATTGTAAAATTCAGGCAGAAACTCGAAGGCATTTCTTGTAAACAATCAATATCACGAAAAGATACTGTGTGGCCCTGGCATGATGCATCATCATATGAAGCCTACTGCAATAAACTGTTACATGTACATGTGGCATTGTTTTTGTTTGCTACTCCACACAGAGGTAGCCGTCCAAATTTTTCCGTCCAGATCTAGATGTTATAAAAGCATTTAGCTTCATTACTGTAATGGAATATCTGCTGCCACGCATATCATTGATTGACTCTTAAGATTAGGTCCATGTAAGAACTACAGAGAAAAAATAATGAATAAAAAGAGATGAACACGTCTTTACAAGACATACAGTGACGTCAATTTTCACTGAATTAGTAGACAATTTTAATTAGGTGACGGATTAGGATCACCGCCGGTGCGGGATTTTCTTACTGCGTTGAAGACCCATTGGTGTCCTTCGGCTGTTTATTATTCGAGTTATAGACCTTATGCCACGACGAGGGGGAATATCAAATATACAAAACGAGAATGTACATACCATGTACCTAGCTAAACCTGAACAAAAAAAAACAGTTGACTTTTTATGAGGGAAGCAACATTTAGAATAATCTTATTACCATTCATATTGAGAAAGGGGAAGTTGGTTCCATTAATTTTGATGAAGATAGATAGTGTTCATGAAAACCTGTACTGCCTAAAACTGTATGACGCGTAAACACTTACATATAAGAAGTACATCAGATGTCTATAAAAATGCCTACTAAAATTGCAGTATGGGGAAATTCAAAAAACAATGTTGGACCTGAATCCTTTAATATAGACATAAATTGTGGTCCCTGAAAATTAATTACTGCAGAACACTAACTTCATCCCTAGGAAACTTCCAAGTAAATTTAAATTCAGTCATTGTACTTGCATTTTGTATATCAATGTAAATATAGGAATATAAATCCATCGTGCATAGATATCATCATATGTAATTGGGAACATGATATTTTTAGTATGCCTACCTAATTTTTTTTTCAAAATCCTTTTTTGTAATTTTTCATTAAATTCACGATGCGGATAGTAAAATTGGAATTAATAGCTCATAAAAGTTAATTTATAACATATTTAAGTAAATATAAAACATTGTACAGATTAACGAGAAAATAATTGAAATAATAGGGACAAACAAGATTTTGGAAAAAAGAGGAGAGCTTAAAATATTCCCAAAGTACATGTACCTACTGTATTGATCAGATACTTTGTCAGGTCTTGACTAATCTTAAATTAATCTTTTTTGAATTTCTCTAAATTCCTTTAAACAAAGTTTGGAAAAGTACTGTTTTAATCAAAAATAGGAAAACATTGTTGAAGTCATTAATAGTTATCAAAAGTATAAGGCTTATGATTTAATACGACAGACGCGCGTTAACGTTACGTCTACATAAGACTCCCGAGGGACCAGATCAAAATAGTCATGTACAAATTTGAAGAGTATTGAGGACCCAAAATTCCAAAGTTGTGCCAAATACGACTAAGGTAAATTTTTTGCCTGGGATAAGAACATATAAAAAAACAAATCATACTTTTGTAAACATGAAGTTTATAAAAGTTTATGAAAAATACCATATAATTGATATTCATGTCAACACCGAAGTGCTGACTACTGGGCTGGTGATACTCTCGGGGACGAAACGTCCACTAGCAGTGGGATCGACCCAGTGGTATAAATAGATATAAGTTTATACGCAAGACGCGCGTTTCGTCTACATAAGACTCACCAGTGACGCGCAGATCAAAATAGTTATAAAGCCAAACAAGTACAAAGTTGGAGAGTATTTGAGGACCAACAATTCCGATATGTTGTGCCAAATACAACTAAGGTAAAAAATCTATGCCTGGGATAATATTAATTTAGATTAAATGAACCTTTAATTTTATTCAACTTAATATTCAACTAAATATTTATACCCTTAATTATTATTATTTTTTATGACTAATCGTCAATTGGTGACCTCATACTTTAAAACAGATTACTGATAACATGCTGAAATAAATTTATAGAAATATATTTGTAAATCTTAGGTTGTGACCTAGAGTGAAAAAGAAGTTAGCAGTATCCTTTCACTTTAGTGTCCGCTATATATATATGATGTCATCTCGCTACATTCAAAATTTCCATATATCCCATCGAACTATTATCTAATTATTTCCATTTGTATACATTCTCCGCCTATTTTATTCGACCATATTGAATCTCGTCGTGACGTCACGAGAATCAAGAAAAGATAACTCTTATAGGAAAACACGTGTTGGTTTGTTTATGTTGTCTTTTATTTTATTTTCATGACTTTTTGAATGAAAGTACGTTTAACTAAGGTTAACTATTAATGGAAATAATAATTCTTTCAAGCTTCTTACATATGTCGTATGCATTAATGTTATAAAGTCTTGAAAACACTCGATTCTCGCTTAGAAATAAGTTAAGAAACCAACACGTGTTGTTCTAAAAGAGTTATCTGTTCTTGTTTTTCATAGGCGTTTCTCACCTCCAACATAGGAGATCGAGGATATTTGAGTTATCTTTTCTTGTTTCTCGTGACGTCACGACGAGATTCAATATGGCCGAATAAAATAGGCGGAGAATGTATACAAATGGAAATAATTAGATAATAGTGTTAAGGAAATGAATATTCAAACATAAATAGGTACGTCATATCCTAGAAAAATATCTAACAAAACGAACTATATATATTGACAAGTTTTGCATGGATTATAAACAATATTTTTTTGAGAAATAAGTGCGACCTGAACCTGGGTTGCAATTCCGAACGTTTTGAAATAGGAAAAATCCGTAGCTCTATGGTCCGCATATAGTCAAAAGATAACATAAGGACCTAAGAGCTACGGTTCCGCAGCTAGTGTTAATCCCGAATAATCGTAAATATTTAATCCAAATCCTAAATTCCCGATATGATTATTAAACCTAGTATCTACAGTATTTATTGTTAACATGATGTCATTCAAATAATGCATAAAATATATGACACTGTCCCTTGTTTGTATGTCTTGAGTGATGCCCAAAACCTAAAATTTATTAAAAAAAACACCTAAAAACCAGTTTATGATTTAAATTACCAGAACTGTTGAGAAACGGGATGTCATTTCTGCTAATAGCCGGCCGTGAAATATTCGGATTAATATAAATGGCTTCATCAATGTTTATTAGTACAAAAAGATTTACTCAGTTAACGATTAATTCAACTGAAACTTCTAAAGGAGCATGAAATACCTGCAACTGGACAATACATCAGTCAAAAGATAATTCACATGTTAAATATTAAATTTGTAATTTTATAATCATAAACAACCGGCATTGAACAAACTAATGATGATAAATGACCACTTCATCAACTGTCTTCCCATCAAAGAATTTCCGTAAACGTTATTGATGTCATTTAGGACATACATGTATTAGCGTTTAAAGACGTGAGACATTCTGGCGTGTAGCAGTGTGCCCGTGTTGGCGAATAACAATTCTCGGTTAGATTTAGGGGTCATGAAATTGGACACGTTTGGTTGATATTGAATCATAAGGTCACGTTTGGGGGGAATAGACACGTTTGGGGGAATAGACACGTTTGGGGGTTGGATACGTTTAGGAGTGTTACAATTACCAATGGAAACGATATTTTTAGGCTTGCATTTCCTATCATGATTCTTTGATAGAGGGTTGCTGCTATAATTATATAAGCAATCTAAACCAAGAGTGTCAAATGGTGAAGTTAAAATCATTCCTTTATAAATTTCATGGACGTCATTACGAGTTGGTTGACTGTTATGGATTATCCGTTTCACAGATGATAGTGGATACGTTACGTATGTCGTTTCTACAATCCCGTTCCCTTTTCATTAATGTGACTTACGGAATAAGACTTGTTACGGGTTTAAACTACCATGAGCAACATGACAGATGTCACAGATGGAGCAGGATCTGCTTACTCTTCTGGGACAATTGCGGTTTCTCCTAGGTTTTGGTGGCGTGCGATTTGATCAGTCTTTAGTCTTTCTATGTTTTGTTTTGTGAACTTGCGTTTGTCTGATTGTTGTTGTTGTTTTAAAGTCATGTCGATGTCAATTTATTTTTTGAGTTTGCATGTTATTCTGGTATCTTTCGCCTCTCTTTTATATATGAACTGTTTTAATTGAAATTGTATAAGAATAATAAAACCATGCATACCAAAGCTAAATATTCCAAACCAAATTCGTTACTATTATTTTGAAATGAAAGTACCTTTAAACGCTAATGTCAGTTCATCCGATGTACATAAATTATCATTCCATAGTGGTGTCGAGGTTACTATAGGAGAGCAGTCATGTTGTACACCTGTTAATCTCTGCGCTGCCTTAATTAAATGAAAAAAGGCAAAAATAAGCTACCTCGAATAACATGAATAAACTGCTGTCTTAAAATCGTTATAAGTTTCAACTGCGTTAAGGAACAACAACAAATATTTTATTTAACCACCTTCTCTCTAAATAAATCGTTTGATGTGTTTGTGTTTTTGATTTTGCCATTTGATTAGGACTTTATCTAGAAATTGACTATGAGGATTTGTTGAAAAAAAAAATATGATTTAAGCTTCCGAATTGTAACCTTTCCATTTTTATACAAAGAGTTCCAAATAGTTAAGTTGATTCATAACATCGGAAATTTTACGGACGCCATCACGAGTTGGTTGACAGTTATGGAATATCCGTTATTCAGATGATGTCGAATATGTTCCTTATGTCGTAACTGCAATCCTGTTCCCTCTTCATGCATGTGATCTACCGTAATAAACTATTTACCGGGTTTGTGATAACATGAACAACTCGACGGGTGCCACATGTGGAGCAGGATCTACTTACCATTTCTTTGTATTAAATAAAATGAGCAGAACGAGATTTTTTTGTGGTGTTCATGTTGCTGTTGTACCCCTATTTGTGACATTATTACCTATTGTGTCTGTTTGTTTTGTTCGCGCATTGCTGTCAATATAATGGAATTTGAAGCGACTGTCGTACAAGTTAGACATTTAGCGCTATAAAACCAGATTCAATCCACCATTTTATACATAAGAAAAAGCCTGTACCAAGTCAGAATATGACAGTTGTTATTCATTCGTTTGAAATGTTTGAGCTTTTGATTTTGCCATTTGATTATGAAATTTCCGTTTTGAATTTTCCTCGGAGTTCAGTATTTTTGTTATTTCACTTTTTAGATACACTTATACAGATAATATAATTGTAATTTTTTTGAAAGTGCGGATGCTTGAATTGTCACGTATATAAAATAAATTTAATTACAAAATCTATTGTTTATAATTAAGATCAGAAGAACTGAGATACTGCGGCAATTTCAAAACAGTGAGCGGAACTGTCAAGCATTTTGAAAACGCACTTTTTAAGTTATAACTTTTCTATATAAACAGCAGCTTCTTTACCGTTTAGTACACTGCATACCCAAAAACAAAAATGAGGAACAAATCATGGTAACAAATGATAAACAAATCGTATGATTTCTTTGCGATTTGAAAGTGATAAAATTTCACATGCAAATGAGCTAACAAATCACAATAACAAATCACGAACAAATTGTTTACAAATCATAAACAAATTGTCAAGAAATTGTTTTGAAATCATTAACAAATCAGAGGTAATTGCTTTCCTACTTCAACCAAATTACAAACAAATTGTTTTCAAATCGTAAAGAAATTTTAAAGAAATTGTTATCAATCTTTAACAAATCAGAAGTAAATCATATTCCTACTTCAAGCAAATCATAAACAAATTGTTTTCAAATTATTAAGAAATTATAAACAAATTGTTATCAAATCTTTAACAAATCAGAAATAAATCATATATTCCTACCTTAAGCAAATCATAAGCAAATCGTAAATAAATTGGCGTCAATCAACAATTCACATATTAAATCATTCACATCCAGATTAAACATATATGTTCTGCCCCTGAAACCACTAAACTTTGAAGAGCAATTGTCTTCATTTTACCTTAAATAGCTACTCCTCTAATTGTAAAAAGGAATACTATCTTTGGTTGCGGTGGGGACGAATTGTTCACTCTGTGTAAGTTTCTCTTACTTTTCTCCCGAATGTGACTATAACGAAATTTGAAAAAACATGGGCAACCACGTGTACTTAGTAGAATGATGTCGAATAGGTGATGGCTCTTAGTCTTGGTCCAAATCTGCTACATTGTAATATAGCTTTGTCCATTTTGCCCGGGACCTGGTCAGTAAACATTATGCACAATTAAAACATTAAACTTGCCAGTGAATTATGTCTGATGGCTCTGGAAGCCAGTCTTTAAATGAATGTTTCGATCTGTTTACACATCTTTTACACATTTTTATTTTAAATATTAATCCTTACAGTACAAAATTATCATGATTATAATGAGATACTGAAATACACAGTTTCTAAATTTTAATGGTAAACGTTTGAATAGTATTAGTTGAATATGTAAAATTATAAATATAGAGCTTCCTTACCACCGTCATCTTTCATAGACTGAATAAAACTCCTCATCTTGCAACCTTCTTTGTTCAGTTAATATAGAACAATATTTAAAATTTGAATTTGACCTCAACCGGAAGTTAGAGAGATAGATAAACAAAGAAAATTGGAATGCATTAACATTTTATTCATTGTAGCAAATCATCAATGCATCACACCATGATAGCTAACAAAGTTAACAAATCATTTACAAATCATTTCATATGGTATTCTAAGTTAACAAATCATTTTCAAATCATTTCATATGATATTCTAAGTTAACAAATCATAACGAAATCTCACCATTCTAGCTTACAAAGTTAACAAATCTCTTTCAAATCATTTTATACGATATTCTAAGTAAACAAATCATAAAGAAACCACACTAAAACAGAAACAAATTGCTTACAAATCATACAATAGAAAGAAATCGCAAAGAAATCAGTTTTAGGGAATTTGGAAAATTCTGATTTGTTTATGATTTGTTTAATGAATCGCAAGCAAATGGTACTAACAAATCGCAGAATCATGATTTGAAAGAGATTTGAATAAGATTTGAAAGCAATTTGTTCAATTATTTTTCTGTTTGGGTAGTTTCATTTCATCAGAAGGAGTTATCACACTTTATATCATTACACGTTGATGTGGCTTGTAAAATAATTTCCAATAATATAACGAAGCAAATGTGAAAGCATGGTTTCTATTTCTATATTAACATATAAAAGAGCTAGATTATAGAAAAAGGGACATAAGCTGCTCTTTTGGTTTTACGAGAATAAATAGCCCGTTTAATCAAATATCAAGTGTTTGTTTTTAAATAGTAATGTTTCTTTTCAGAATGATACAGCTGAATTTATAAATTGTAATTGCATAAATAATAATGTTTCTTCTACTTTCTTTTCATTAGCTTCGAATAACATTGACCCTTACTTGTTTAGATGACTTTCGATTTAACCAGAAAGATTATTTAAGCAGTTTGTTTACATGAATCAAAAGCCAATGATTTTCTTTTTCCTTTTTAAATTTATCAGTAATATAGCAATAACTCATCGTTTTATTCGTCTGTTGAAACCTTTCAGATTTTTCTTCAACATTTTGTTTTGAAAGGGTAGTAACTCATTACTTACCCTTAATGTTTTATGACATCCTATATGTATCAAATATCATTGAACCAGCTGTCAGTATCTGCGAGTACTCGCTGGTCTTTACTTAGTGTTATTTAGTTTTTGTGACGTGTAAGTTCCCAGCTACGCATACTCTGTGTTTTTAGATGTATTTCTAGTTGTATTCATCGGTTGAGTGATGAATTTTTCAAGAGATTTTCATGGCTTGTTCCTATGTCGACTCATATACCACTATCCCAGATAAAGGGGATGCATGGTTGTTGCCTTAAAACAAATTTAACCCCGCCACATGCTGTATGTGCCTGTTCCAAGTCAGAAGCCTGCAATTCAGTGGTTGTCGTTAGTTGCTTTGAAACACATTTGTTTTTCGTTAATTATTTTGTACATACATTAGGACATTAGTTTTTGGGGCCTTTTATAGCTGACTGTGCAATATTGGCTTATATCATTTGCCATTTTTATACTTTTTGAATATATGCTGAATTTTAAAAGTTTGCAGCTGTGACACTGATGATTCAGCGAAGAAAGGAATAGATGTCAACAAATATGTTTATTTAAATCCCACTGCATTCTAAGAGTGCTTGTCACTAGCACTGGGCCATTGATTCAGTGGTTGTCGTTGTTGCTTTATATAATATGTGTGCTTCGTTTTTATTTTGTAATGTACTCAAATTAGGCTGTGATTTTTTGCTCCTATAAATTACTTTTCATTTGTAATGTCGAGACTTGTAAAAGCTTTATAAATTGTGCTTTCTTACAAATCATACCAAGTCGAAGAAAAACTTTCAAAAGCAGAAGAAAAACAACCTAAATATTGATAATTGTATTACATTTTGAAATTGTTCACCATTATAACAAAATTGATATTATACAGTTACTGTTTTTTGATGAGGTACATTTGTATTTTTATTGACTTTTGAAAAACTAAATATCAGTAATTGCTTTATTCCATATTCCGAGAGAAATGTATGTAATGGCAATTATTTACCAAAGCCAATTGTACATCAAACGTTTTTTACAAAAATTATGCTCGTAAAAGAACGCGAGATTTTGCGCGGTGGATATACTTTTCCGCAAGTAAATATACTTTTCCGAAGGTGAATATACTTTTCCGCAGGTGAATAAGCGTATTTATTCAAAATCCCATTCATATAGAAAATCCTTCTAAAATTGTATCAATATGGAATAATTAGTTTTATTCATTTTTGTTTTCCAATTCTTCCCTAGAATTAATTCTGACAGTTTCCATATGATATTTATACATGAAGTAGTAATCTCGATTGCAGCTCCATAATTATATCATCAGGGTGAATACAAAAATCCTGTAAATTATCTGTTATAGAAAACTTGGTAGTACTCAATTACATCTTAATTTAATGATTTAGTAGACGACCATTTGTTCACAAAATCATTGGTCTTACATGAAAGTAGGAACACTCATAAAATGAAATACGTCTACGCTTACCTATCAGTATTCTATTTAACCCATTTTTTTCAGTAACCGAGTGAAACATTTGCATCTGTCAACGGGTTTATTTTTAAACAGAAACAACGTTAACTCCATTTATTTCAGTAAGAAACCCCGTTAAAGTCAAAATATGTCTTCGAATGTACATGAAATGTAACAAATATCAATTAATGTTATATCTGGATTCATTGTCTTTCCTTTTCTTCTTGTTGCTCACCTGCATTCCTTAAATATGGACCTTAAGGGCAAACAATGAACACCGACGAAGTATTGACTTCTGAGCTGATGATTAACATCGGGGACTGTTAGTCCATCAGCAGAGGTATCGACCCAGTGATGTGAAAAATTGAAAACAACACGTTTAATAATTTCTTGCGTCCGATGCGCTTTTCTGGATTTACCTTCATTCGGAACGCTCAAAGCCAAACATTTGAAAACCAAAGATGGATAAGTACCGAAATCGTTGAAGAGCTATATGTTAGAAATATCTAAAATAAAGAGCCAAAATGCATCTAAAGCCAATTTGCCTGAGGAGATGAAACCTAAGTTTCTTTAATAATTTCAAAATTTATAAACGAACCATTTTAGTTAAATTTGTTAAATCATGTCAGCAGCGATGTATTGACTACTGAGCTGATGATACCATCGGGCACTGATAGTCCACCAGCAGAGGTATCGACCCAGTGACGTGAAAAATTGAAAACAACACGTTTAATAATTCCAAAATCAAAACGAGAAATAAAAATTAAGCCTGCTACAAAATGTAGTTGGCTTGTCACTTCAGGTTGAAAATTCGTTTAGTTGGTCGTTACTCCACTATGAAATCACACAGTTGAAAACCATTGCAATTAATAATAAGTGTAGATACAAACGGAAAACAAAATAAGACAAAACAAAAAATAAATACCTCTATTATATCTTTCAAACATAGTTTGAACTTTGATTCCGACATCCTTTCTTGATAATGAGCAAATATATTTCTGTAATAATCTATTCTGCAGAGATCATCTACTTCACGTTTGTTGTTTTCTGGTGGTAATTGGTTTTTTATTTCATAATTAGTAATGTGTCTCAAGAGAAATACCATCAGCCGCAAACCAAGATCCTTAGATGTTGTACCTATGAAATAAAATATAGATGTGGAGTATTGTGTAAGTATTATACATAACTTCGAAGTAGTAAAGAGAACTAATGTTAAAAAACACCCCCTAAATAAAACAAAAGATTCAAAAACAACGTAGAGAGGCACTGATATAGTTCTAAACAGCAGTTTTCATATCTAAAATAATCTGTTTCCAAACCGTAATAAGTCAATATTTATGTATACAATTTTGAACAATGGAATAGATAAAATCAAGTAATTTTTTTCTAACATCATTGAACTTAGGGCGAATAAAAAAGAACTGCTAGTTATTCTCAACAGGGTGATTACATTTGAACAAATTGTGTTCTCTGATAAGAATTGATTTTTTCTAAGTTGACTAAAATCAATATGTTTTTTCTTATGCAATAATTGAAATGTTTGAATAGTTCATCATGATAAGTCCTATATAATTTGTCTACTCTTCCTCTAAATATATTAAAACTTGGGAATATTTTGAATCACCATTCCACAGTCTTATAGTGGAAAGAATACAATTTTAAAGTAAGAGCTAGTTCTAGTAAGTGGCGGTAAAAAGTATTATTTAAATTTCTCATGGTACGAGGTGTTTGTTTAAAAAATATAGAAGGACTAAATATATAACATATGTATGTATGCAGGTGTCATTCCATTTAAAGTTGAATAAATATAACATTTTAGGTCAATGTAGGAAAATATAAACTTTATTGTATAAGGCTGGGAAACTGGGGAAGGGCGAGGTTCACCGAGCCCTTCACAAGTTTTGCGCCGAGTACAAAAAAGTTAATACTTTAATGACATTGACCTAATAATCTTTTTATACTGCAACTTAAATTAATGAAATGATAGCTTTTTTAATTGTAACACAAAAGTCAAACTTTATACATTAGCGGACCTCTGATTATTGAGAAGGTGTTGCATGATGAAATTGACATCATACAAAATATAGCTACGTTATTTTATTTAGGAAATAAACACAACTAGTCGCAGTATAAAACAATATAATGTTGATTTCGTCTATTCTCCATAGTTGTGTAATTACGGCGTTATTCAGTATCAATTTAGAAGCTAGGAATCGTTTTGAGAGCATTTGTCTCAAACAACAGCACCATACTCTAATATAAGTCTAATTGGTTTATTCCCTCTATTCCCACTTTTCATAAATCTAGTAAGAAAAGGTAAAATTTCATGTGGGAATAGCAGGAAAACTTGTTCAAACAAAGGATTAAACTGTACAAACATTTTTAATCAAGTGTTAATTGACCAGTGTGTTTTTTATCAGAACAGGTAATAAGTTTTTTTCTGTATGAATTCTGGCTTTTTTAAATAAAATAAATAGAAAGAAATTAAAACAAATATAAGTAGATTATTTTATTACTTTTATAACACAAATTCCACTGTAGATTCAAGCAAGCATAATATAACACAAATTATACAACAGCACTAAATCAAATAATACATTGTAGCACAAACAATAGACAGTCTATTAAAGTTTATCAATCTATTCCACGAGAAAAAGGTGGGAGGCTGCATCACAAAATTCTACTGTTGTGACTTTCTGGTTGCGGTTTCTAACCTTAAGTTCGTCAAATGTGTTGGTGATTTCTACATACTTCTGGTCAGAGCATTGAAGGCTTCCTCATGTTTCAGAAGTTTAATTAGTTGAAAGATGTTTGGATGTGAACAGGTGACATGTTTCTTCAGCTTGCTGTGCCTTCTCTCTAGATGATTTGTTGTCCTTGGTCCATGTGTTAAGTAGTGGTTCCAAAGGTGACTAGTTCTTCATCGTAGATGATTGGAATTGGTGTCAGCTCATTTGTGCAGCGAACTTTCATTCTTTGGAGGACATCGTCTACTTTCAGCTGCATGAAGTCAGACCCATAGTTGTGATTTGCTGAGATTTTGGTTGGTATATTGTTCAAAGTATTGATGGTGGCAGAACAGTTTGAAGTTGAACACTTCCAGTAAGTTCTTATGCCCCTTTTGTTCTTTGCCTGGAACTTAAACCAACTGTGTACAAGGTTTTGGTTCCCGAGTCTGTTTGTAACAAACTTCACTTGTAGTTGTGCATTAGCCATTGTAATTGAATAATGACTTGACTGGATAAGGACCACAATTTATATCAATTTGTAATGCTTTGAAGTAAAGTTAACAGTGTTCACCCATTATTTTATATCTTTGATTAATGGTTCAAGTAATTATATTTTTAGAGTATACGTTTATTCCACATCTTAAGATTATACTTGGTTATAATATTATTTATATCACGATTTATTAGTACAGTAGACAATTTTTTAAGGTTACATATTCGAAAAATTTTAAATAAATCTAACTCGAATCTATTTATCATATTTTTTCTTTATTTTTAAGTATTTCTTTGATGAAAAAAGAAACATATTACAAATAAACAAGGTATTATACCTGAACAGTGTACCAAATATGGTATGCTATGAAAAAAATGTAGGTAAGTCTTAGGTGAAATTCTAATTAACCTTGATTGTTATAAAAACAAATTATTTATCAAAACATCTATTGTTATTTGCAAGTGGGAATAGAAGGAATAGTATTTTTAACATGTTTAAAAAGTGGGAATAGGAGAAAGACACCCTCGAGTCTAATGAAGCATATTTTGATGTTTAATTTGACCTGTTGATCCTATTTGTAATGTTTTCTTGTTATTTAATGTTAACATTATATAGTCTATATACCAGCTTTGAATGTTTGGAATTACTACAAATTGTCACTTCTTCTTCGTACTATGAACATCAAAATTATTTTAATTCTTCTTAAATACTGTTCCGCACATTTACATGAAGAACACGAAGTTTTATGGAGCACCAATTGTATAGTCTTATTATTAATATTCATCTCACATGTAACAAGTTTTAGATTAGTTTTATTGACATACAAGAAATGTCTTGGTATTCCTAAACGGACGTTTGTTTAGACAGAAGAAGAAGTATACTTAACAACAAAGTTATTTTGATTGGTAAACGGACAGAAAGTCACAAGACAAAAAGTCACAGGACATAAAGTCACAAATTTGGTAGGACAAAAAGTCACAGGAAAAAAAGTCACAAACAATCTGTTGACTATTGTTTGAATATATAAGAGAAATATCTTGAAATATTTACTTTTTAATACATATATTCATATTAAAGTTTAGGAAATGTGTTATTATACTTGAAAAATGAAGATTTGTTTAATTTCAACCATGCAAAAGAACGATTTCTTGGCACCATGAAGCCATTTAAGTGCCTAGCCACTTTGACATTTTGTTTTTTTAACAATTATTTGATCATCTTTGATATTTTTTGATAATTTTTGTTTACAAAGCTGATTTATATATTATAGTTCAAGAAAAATACAAAAATATTTTTGTAGAAATAAGCGTTTTTTATTTTAAGAAAATAATCAGAAAAAATGAATTGTGACTTTTTGTCTGTGACTTTTTGTCCTGTGACTTTTTGTCCTGTGACTTTCTGTCCTTCATTCATTTTCATTTACCTGTGTATACTATGACATAATGTTTTTCATAGTTTTTGTTTTCTAAGATTGTTCAACATTTCACAGCGGTTTTATACTTATACTTTAATCCCTTATTTTTATTGATACATTTACATTGTATCACATATAAGATTTAATAGTTTAACCCGCTGCAATTGTTTGCACCTGGTTGTCGTCTGTTTATGTGGTTCATTGGTGTTTCTCGTTTTTCGTTTTTTCATATAGATTAGACCTTTGGTTTTCTCGTTTGAATGGGTTTACACTAGTAATTTGTAGGGCCCTTATAGCTTGCTGTTCAGTGTGAGCCAATGCTCCGTGATGACGGCCGTACCTTAACCTAAATTAATTTACTTTTATAAATTGTTACTTGGACGGAGAGTTGTCTTATTGGCACTCATACTACAGCTTCCTATATCTATATAGTTTTATGTTTGAATGTTTAATATTTGTGATTTCTTGGCTGTTTATAGCTGGCTATGCGGTATGGACTTTCCTCTTTTGTGAAGGCTATACCGTCACCTATAGCTGTTACGTGCTGTGTCATTTGGTATCTTGTAAAGAGTTGTCTAATTGGCATTCAATTAAACCACGTCTTCTTTGTTATATAGTAAACACGTATGTTAATTCGTGTAATGTTTAACTTGTCTAAGCGCATGCTGATTTGGATCTCATAAGTACTACAGAGATGTTTGTTTAAAGAATGAAATAAAAATAAATTCTGATTTGTATTATCTACACAAAAACAAATAGTTCAAATTACGGATTTATATAAAGTACTTGTGTAAACAAATCATTTGAGGAATATTAAACATTACATGGACACCCCTGTCAATTTCCCTTAGAGAGAAAAATTCATTCATGGCGTCAATCCAAAAAGTCTCCTTACCAGAGACGATTGATATCTGTTGATTCCAAGATGATTTTTAAGGAAATGTGCAATCTACTAGATGGAAGTATGTACGTGCTTTCGCGATATTTGAATCAGTTCTGATTGATATGTTCAATGTTTGAATAAGGGTTGGGTTAACTTTTTTGTTAGATAAATTTGTCCATAATATTTGTTCGAAATACACTCTTCTCCATGGTCGAGGTAGTAACAGTTTAGGGGTTAAGATGTTTATGATGTTTTCTATGTACGCAATACTATTAAGAACAAGAAGCTGCTTAGTTTTGTGTGCTTGTTGTTTGTATTATACTCGATATAAGACCAATGGTTATGCTTGAAGTCCCACAGCCTTTGACTAATGAATTTGCTAACAGTTCCGTAAATTTTAAAGGGACCTAAGTATACAATGTGTTTTCTTGTGTGTGTTCTTAGACTCTGGATACCAGGTCATTAACATTACCTTGCCTAAATATCTCATTAACCGAGCGCACTACAGCCAAAGTCGTCTAATGTTTGTTATTATTTATTTTTGATTTTTGTTGTTTTAATGCCACTTTTAGCGTCACAGATGAGTCTTATGTAGACGAAACGCGAGTCTGGCGTACTAAATTATAATCCTGGTACGTTTGATACTGTAAACACCACTGGATCGATGCCACTGCTGGTGGACGTTTTGTCCCCGATGGTATCACCAGCCCAGTAGTCAGGACTTCGGTGTTGACATGAATATCAATAATTGGTAATTTTTATAAATTTCCTGTTAACAAAACTTTGAATTTTTGAAAAACTCTTTTTGGGAATTTTGGACCCTCAATGCTTTTCAACTTTGTACTTGTTTGGCTTTATAACTGTTTTGATATGAGCGTCACTAATAAGTCTTATGTAAACGAAACGCGCGTCTGACGTACTAAATTATATTCCTAGTACCTTTGATAATTGTTTTAAAGCACAGCTTTGGGGATTTTTCGTGGCAGCCAGTTTTTTATTGATGGAGGAAGCCGGAGTGCCCGGAGAAAACCAATGACATTCGATAGGAAAACTGACAATCCTAGTCAATTAAGATTGGAGTCGAGTGCATCCACAAGAGCGGTGTTCAAAAAACAACCCCGGTGTTGAATGGCTAGTAATAACAGTGGAATCTACTTCGCCCGTCTAAACATTGTATCGTTTAGTAACTGGATAGATGGTACCCCCCCCCCCCCCCCCCCAAACAATTTTGCTTTTATCATGATACCTTTAGTTATAGTGACCAGCTGGAGTCATGTTTTTTCGAATAATTTTATTAGGTTTTTTTCGAGTACAACAACGTTTTTTGGGGGATACGATTGCTTTCAAGCAATCAGTAGACTTTTACCATTGACCCAGGTACATGCCCTCACGTCAACCGTTGTATTCTAAATATAAAGGAACATCTCAGATTTTAAAGATTGTCTTGCTTTTGAGATAAAAACAAACACAAGGATTGAATTTAAACAACTTTCCTTTAATGTTCTTCTCAAGTCATTGTCTTCATGTTTCGATATTTCCATGCGTGTTTTTAACAACACGGAAAATCAGAATTAGGCAGTATTTATATTAAGTGTTTTTATAATTTAGAAATACGTCAGAGGGAATTCCCAAGTTTTGATAAAATGCGAGATTTCTCTGAATCCCGATAAATCTATTTTTGTCATATAAGAACTGAAGTTGAGTTTTTCTTATATGTCTCCGTTATGAAACTGATATTTGTAATTCCATAAAGAAATGGAGAATCATCTAGGTCGTTTAATTTACTTTTAATATACGTCCTTGCTACAAATTACTAGTTTAGGTAATTATGCGCATGCGTATAGTTTTCTTGACTTCAAGGGGTATCAGATTGCTCTGGATTCCCCACTCCATTGATTAATTTGAAACTTATGAGATCTTTTCTACGCTGTCTGCTTATTAAAGGTTATTTTTGTTGCATAATTTTAAATCATATGCATCATTTAAATTAAAAGAAATGTAGTCTACGACGTAAAGGTGTAACTAGAACGCCCCGTCAGCCGAAATGGAGTCTTCCATATTATCGCTTCGAGTTTTCTCCCTTCCGTTAGTAACTTCCGTCAATTCTGAGTGATAGAAATACGTCGAGAAACATTAACTCGTTCTGTCGATAGACGTCGTATTATATTAAAAGTGATTGCAATTTAAACAGAGGAATGTGAACGTAAAGGAGTCATGCCCACTGAACCAAAGGAAATTAAATATTTAAAGAGTTAGAAATGTGGTTCCTCCTAGAATTCACGTAGGAAAACATTTCCTATTATAGTGATGAGATTCGAAGTGAAATAACTTCTCTCACTCTAGTGACTGCTGTGGAAAGTATACTTGGAATTGATAGTTCAAAAATAAAACACAATTACACTGTTCATACACTTGTATCGAGGATTGGCTATTTTTAAAGTTGAGTAACTACTTAACTTACGTAGATTACATTTTACATGACTTTGTGCAGTTGAATTATTTGTATGCCCATTATGGGCATTATGTTTTTTGGTCTGTGCGTTCGTTCGTCCGTCCTTCTGTTCGTCTGTCCCTTTGGTCGAGGTAGTTCCCTATGATATGATCTTTCTAAGTTTTAATGCCAAATTAGAGATTTTACCCATTTTCACACTGTCAACTGAACATAGAAAATGATAGTGCGGATGAGGCATCCGTGTACTTGGGACACATTCTTGTTGAAAATAATACTAGTCTAATACATGTATCAATGAAAACAATGGGAATCGTATCCCTCAGAGCAATCTGGTATTTGTGATAAAAGAAAGAGAAATGTTCAACCTTAAATTTGTTTGTTTGAAACTCGTATTATTTAACCTTACAATGCTTCATTCCAAAATATAGATTAAAGCAATTTTTATATATAATCGTGTTTTTTATGACAGTAGTCCGATTTTTTCGAGTGCGTCCTTATTTTATTGAGCCAAAAAACATAATTCCTATGGCTTAAAATATAACATGCAGTGCATGATGATTGTTTCGATGGTAATATATCTTAATATTCTAGAAATGGAAATCAAGAACAATGTTAAAATATTAAAACTATGAAAAGGAGCCTGTTCAAATATATGCTCTGCTTGGCCACATAGAAAATAATTCACTACAATAGCTTCATTTCCGCCATTAATTAAAACAATTATTGTAGTGAGGTTAACGCATATTAAATCAAAATTTTTTGTGTTCTTTTTTTTTAAATTATATATTGGATAAATAACCCAGTTTATCATTAGCTCAGCAGTCAGTAATTCAGTTCTAACATTATTTATAACAAATTTTTCAAAAATTATTTTACAAAGGGGGACTAGGACATAAAAAGATGGTCACTTAGGTCATCTTCCGACCGACAGTAAATAAAACCCTTGCCAAAGAGAAACGTCCATTTTGCTGTGCGGAATGTTACAATATGCAGTCAACACCACCTGTTGGGATGGGGCATGAAGAGAGTAAAAGACTCAATGCATGTCAGGAAACCTTACAACAGCTGTTCTAGAGATCCATAGTTGACATGTTTCAAGACAAAAAATCTTTTTGTATCCGATGTAACTAATTTTAGAGTTGCAGCCTTAATTTCCAGGCCTCCATATGATACATGACCCTATTATATTTATTGTGAATTAATTTGTGTCTTGAACGCGCATGACATATTTGCAACTAATTTTTAAACGTCAATTCTAATTCTAACTGCAATGTTCGTCAAATTCTTTTTACTGTCCTAACGACGTTTACTTTTAATTCGTTTTAACAAAAGAGTATTTCTAATGCGAAATGAATAATTCGAATTCGCTAATTTGAATCAATTCGAAGTAAAAAAAGAAGAGCGTGTGAACGCGATTAGCGAATTAGAAGAGTAGCGAATTTGATTCGAATTCAATTCGAATTAAATGAACGTGTGAACGAGGCATAATTATATGATCGCAAGCGAGGATATTGAAGTCGCCTTTTTAAGTATCATTTGTGTAGCAAATCCGTTTTATTTGTATAGCCTGACTATAGGGAATACTCTTGGTCCATTGTTGAGGATGACAACGTCAACTCAAAGGAGAAAGGCAGTGATTTGTATTATACCTTACATATATATAAAAAAAAACTATTCTTTTAGGTAGCACATTATCATGTGACATCCAATAATTCAGAAGATTTTTATACACCCTTTAAAATACACCAGCGGTGAATAACCCTTATATTCACCGGCGAATAGCCTTTTTTAGTTTCTTGATGTGTACACGAGTTATTTCACATGAAACCGACGTAACAGCCGTTCACATTACAGGAAGCCAATCGAAAGACGATGGACATACATGTAGTTTCGATGATCTCTCTTATAAACGGTCCTTTCAAAGGGTATCAATATTTTACGAACAAAATTCTTTGAAATGCTAAGAAGCAAATGTATTTTCGAACGTCAACTGTGTTTGTTACTAAAGTAAGGTAAGCGCTTTATAAGTGATTCTAAAGGCCCTTCCACTGTAAGTACGGTATAATTAAACCATTTTGGCCCCTTAGAAGAGATGAATTTCTAAAATTGTCAAACAAATAGATTATTTTACCTCGAGCTGTTACCTCAGTTAAATAACCTTCAATATTGGTAATTAATTTTCAACGGGCCATAACTGTATATTGTTTGTGGATGCAAAACAAATCTCAACATGTGAACCATTTTTCAGTTGCGTATAACAGTGTCAAGAAATGTGATATTAGTGTCAGCTAGTTCATTAGTGATTTTAATTGAACCTGGGGGTCGCTAAGATGTGAAGTGAACAAATTGAATTCATGTTCAGTACTATCCCTCTTCATGTCAATATCGTCGATGAAATTGAGCCAAGAGTGGTTGGTAAAGAAAAGAGTTGATACTTTGCTGTTCTAATTTGACCATGATAATATTGGCATAAAATGTCTACTTACATTGATCATTTAATAATCTCCATTGGTCGTTTGTAATGCAATTTGGTTTTCGTAAAAGCTGAAGCTTATCTTTGTTTTTCCTGAGAATACGAGAGAGATCGTCTGGCTTGAATTCTCTATCGAAAATTTTTCGAACGGCAGGAATTGCAATTTTACAAATCGCATGGACACTAAGTACGTAATAGATATCCTCGCTATTAATTGACAACTTATCTGTAAAAAAAAACAACATTTAGCATAGATATGTAAACTTAAATGTAAACTCAAATCGTACAATGTACTAAATCAAAATAGCAAATATGATACATTGACACTTACTGTGTATAAGCGACTCTTGATAAACTTTGATAATATGTGTACACAATTTTTGATTTCGGCAAAATGTCAAATGAGTGATTTTGTAACATTATTTGTTTATTGGTAAATTCAGTTTGCATTATATATAGTATTTTTTTTTGTTTAAATTTTGTTTCTTTACCTTCAACTTTCAAGTTAGCCTGACATGTGTCGTTGTTAACTTTTATAGTATACAGTCCTTCGTCTTCAAAAGAAACAGCATTAATCACCAGTGCATGTCTGTGACGAGTAGAAATAGTCTGCCAGTGAGAAAAGGTTGCAGACTCGGTTTTATCCTTAAACCAATATGGCGTGTGAGCTGTCCTTTCATTCCCCGTTGATGTACATTCAAATTTCGCGTCTTCTCCAAAACTACACGTCAGAGATTGAAGTCGTGATGAAAATATATCTGCAATTAAACATGATGATCTCCATGTACTCTTAGAAAGCTTTGATTAAGTATCATAATTATATACAAACATGTTTATTTGACGTTTTTTTAGGGTTGATAGTTTGTTTGAGCAATTACATAAGTTAGGTTCGTATGTATGTGATGTATGTTTTCACAGTTTGACTGCATGATTACAGTTTTGCCATGTATACGAATCGTATTCTGTTTTTGTTTCCCACTCAATTTTGTCAATATAACCGAAATAAAAGCAACTGTCGTACAAATTTTAAGTTTAGCAAGCCATAATCCAGGTGAATGTCACATTTTTATGCAGAATTGTCCGTAGTAAAACAGGAATAAGACCGTTGTGTTCTGTTTGTTTCGTTGGTTGATATTGATCAGCGTTTTAAAACGTTTACTGGGCTTTTTTTTAATTTACACAGGAGTTACGTATGTTTGTTAATGCTTGTTCATATCAGCAAGTTGTGTTTGCTATCATGGTAAGCTTATGCGTGTAAATAATAGATAAAACAAACAGTGAATATAAACACAATAACTTAATTGAAAATTTACATGAATTGTATTCTTACACAATATACCTTTTACGGTCACAACTGAAGTACTTTTGGTACTTTTTACTTCAACTGCATAAGTTCCAGTATCAGAAACACGTGCAGGTCCAATATTGAGGTGATGAAAATGTCCTTCTTTTGACATCATACATTGCGCAGACTCCAACAAATTAATATCATCTTTTTTCCAAGTAACAACTGCATATTCTCTTGACAATTCACATTTTAAATGTATGTTGTCACCACTCATAACTAATAAATTCTGTAATCTGGTATTAAAAATATCTGAAATATATGACATATAATCTACAGGTGTGATTTTTTCTCAGCTACCAAAATAAGACAAACTTGACAAGATTGCAGGCCGTAGCAAATCGTTTCCTTAGATTTGTACCTGAGAATTTCCATAATGTGTCTCAATGTATAGTTGCGGTAAGCTAGTTTAAACATTGTTAAAAAGGCAACAGTAGTATATTGCTGTTCAACAGTCTTATATCCATTAAGCGAAAACATATTCAGGTTCCAAACCAATACCAAAGAAAATACACCAACTATGAAAAAAAAACAGAAAACTTGTACTACAAAAAAAAAACAACAAAAAAAACCCGCCAACATACAAAGCAACGAACTATTTGATAAAAACTGCCATGTTTGACCTGTTATTTAGTGGTTGTCGTTTGTTGGTGTGATTCATAGTTGTTTGTTGGTACTTTTTTTTTTATATATATAAGACCGTTAATTGTCCAGTTTGAATTATTTTGCACGTCATTTTTGATCCCTTATAGTTTACTGTTCGGGGCGAGTCTAGACTAAAATGCTCTACTTTGACATGTAATTAGTAACTTTTAATACCTTGAGATTTAGATGTAGTATTGTCCCGTGGCACTCATACATCATCTTCCTATTTATGTTGTACATGATATTTAAGATCAAATGCTGGGTTGAACCCGGTTTTATAGATAACCAAACATCCCGCGTAGATGACAATGGTCAAAATACTATTATGACAACTAAGTGTGACGAGTATACAGTACAAATAAACGAACGGACAGAGACATACACACATCTATAATACTAAAATTACGAGGTCCAATTTGTCAGCCGTCATCGGGTAAAAACGACAAATCAAAGAATTCAACTCTATATATAACTAATATAGGACAATGGTGTAGATTAAAAATTACACCACTCCAGACCCTTTTGTTTTCCACATAATTAATATTGCCAATAATTAACAAGTTCCGGGTCTAATCCGATACCGATACCAATAGTATATTCACCTGTTAGCTATTACCTTATCTGTACGTTCCGCATTTGACAGGCGCACCACCAAACGGTGTATTTAGGATTTTGCTTTATACACGGGTCATAATCAAAGGGCTGACACTACTTAATTCAATGATTGTCAAATTGTTCCCTATTGTAGATTTATTCAGCAATCAGCAAGACTTTCTAAGATAACTAATATAGGACAATGCTGTTGATTAAAAAATACCCCATTCCTGGATAGCCTGGACCTTTTGTTTTCCAAATAATTAATATTTCCAATAATTGATAAGTTCCAGGTCGACGGGTTCAAACAGAAAGATTTGAAAGCAGAGAAAACTGTGTATCTTATAATTGACATGACTTTATCGGATGACAATACCAATTACTAAAATAAAGCTTAGGCATAGTTATATACTTTAATTTAGTCACGGACCCGCGACATCACGGGTGTGTACTTGTAATAAACTATTATTATTTATCGCATACAAAACTAATATACAAGTAGTACATTCCAACATGTAAACTACAGAATAACAACAGAAATCTCCCATGAATTTATTACATAACACCAGTACAACACAAACGAAGTATAAACTCATGTTTCGACAGTGCTACAGAAACCTTTCATAAATGTTGGTTAGTTTGTCAATTTATGCGGTTGACCATATTATACGATCACTTTGATTGTAACAATTGTACTGGAATGTGACCACCTAATGAACGCAACTCATCCGAATACTTGTATTTGATAGAATATGTTTTCATTATGTATACTAGTAGTTTAAAATTATATCATATTAACAAATCGACCCATTCACCGATAACGGAGTTATGAGAATTTGGCTATGTTAAGGGTATCAGGGCAATAACACGTTGTTAATGATACTTATCTACGATTATTTACAAGAAAGCTCTAATACTTGTTCAGATTGCAAATAGAAAGTGGTACTTTATATCAAAGAGAGGCGAAAGATACCAAAGACTCATTCAAACGCTTAAGTCGAAAACACTTTGACAACACCTTGGCAAAAAATGTTTGTTCACAAGGTGTCATTATAACAATACATGTTCTTCATAAGACTTGCATGTCCCATACAAATAAACGGATAGTAATGGCGATACAATTTGATTAACTAAACATGATGGCCAATAGTAAGACAAAGTATTATAACTTTCTGTAGAGCAGATTCAGGGAAGTAACATTGCCATGGAATTATTGTATCTTTCTAAAAATAATGGCCGCAATCCATTAACTTAATCTGTTTTAATGTTAAAATCAAAATGATGGTACAATATGGTGTCAAAAAGTACTGAAATGGTCACAATTTGTTATAATTGTAACAATAATCCTTAAAAAAGTAAAAGTTTAACGCATTTTTAAATGTTCGTATCAAAAATACGTTTCAATATAAAACACTGAATGTGATAACGAACAAGTATGAAAGTTTTGTAAAGCTGACTAACAAGCATTGCTTGCACACAATGCACATGTTGGTGCTACCTTTAGTTTAGTTTTTCTCTTAAAAACCGAAATCGAACTCGGATAATTCGGATATTTTCACACAAGTGTCAATATTATGACATTATACGTACCGACGCATTTAAGGTAGCACAATACAAAGATGTTTTTACTTCCAATCTCAAACCTTTGAAATGCTGTTTCTTTCTTAAGAATGCATATACATAATAATATTTATAATTAGAGGTAAATATAGATAGATAAAAGATTAATCTTTTAATGGACTGCAATGTGCTTGTTCTGCAATCTTTATGAAATCAATTATTATGCAATAAACGGCTAAGTCTTGGTCAGTTCACTTGATTGAATTTAGCTCTTTCAACTCTATAACTATAGAGTACATTTTAACGATCTCTTAATCAACACAACAGGAGCTAAAAATGGGTGTCTACAATTATCGCTATCGTATTCCATTCTCTCATTAATCTGTAATTTGTGTTAAATGACCAAAAAAAGTAAGGTAGGTTTCGCTTAATCTGGCTATAGTTGGAAAATTGACACTGTGTATTAACTAACATTGCATCGTCTACGTTTCCGTTTATACATCTACTGTTTATATTTTTATTATTGTATCATACTTACAAAAATATTGGACGTCTGTGGTTTGCCTATTTCATTACTTTTTAAATTACCTTTAACCTTTACAGAAGCAGTACATGATCCATTTCCTAACTGGATCATGTACAATCCTTCCTGATCAGCTTTAATAGATGGAATGTTAAGATAGTAGATATTGTCTATTTCCCTGTTTTGCGATGTTATTCTAAAGTCATTGCACTCATGAATGATTTTGTTGTCTTTGTACCAAACAGGAGTTAAAAAAGCACCACTAGTTCTACATGATAGTTGACAATTATCATCTAGGCTACAACTCTGGTTAATGAGAGGTTCCAAGAAATATTCTAAAATGATAAAAAAAAACAAATAAACTTATGACGTAATGTATTTTTAAAAAAATAGCATTTTAGCTGTCTTAAATCGTTTTTTTTTTTTATTGTTATGAAAAAAATCTGTTTGTTGTAGAACATATATAATATAAACGTCTAGATAGTTGGTCAACAATCTTTTTTATGAGACCGCTGGATCGACAATGTAGATCCCTGGCCATACTGAAATAGATCTTAATCGACTGACCATTACAGTCATAGACCACAATGCTGCTTGGTCTAGGGTTGATATACTTACTCAGGAAAGATTTTACATAAGAACATTAAAAACGTTGGCCTTAAATTGGACCAAAGAAAGCTTAGTTTTTAGTCGCACCGTGCTCTTCATTTTGGTTATTTGACATATGACCACACAGTCTGTTTTGTTATTACTTTACTTTTGTCAACACTAAAATTAATGAAATATACCAGTTTAGATTGCAGAGTTCTATTCATTTGTAATGTTCAAGTGCGCAGTCACGTGCAATTACCTAATTTTTTTTCAATTTTAGAAATGTAACAGTATTTTTCGCACATCACTATTTTTATTAGATGCATCTATGTTTTCTTTGTAACAGTTGTAAAAAATTATACAACATATGTCAGGTTGTAAATTCTGAATTGTACAAGCGTTTTTGTGTTCGGTTTTAAATCTAGTAAATTATGTTTCGTTCATTTATGTATATATATATGTATAAATAAGGTCGTTAGTCTTCTCGTGTGAATTGTTTTACATTGTCATTTCGAGGCCTTTTTAGCTGACTCTGCGTTCATTGTTGAAGGCCGTACGGTGACGTATAGTTGTTAATTTATGTGTCATGTTGGTCTCTTGTGGAGAGTTGTCTCTTTGACAAGCATACCACATCTTCTTTTTTATATTGTATATAAATGTGACTTTTTGATCCACTAGTAAATATCAAGATTCCGTATATACATTGCAGATATTAAGGTCTATTCAATGGGATATTTACATTAGGTAAGTGCAAATGTCAGATATTTTAGTCGGGAGAGATCCAGTCATTTTTAAGGGAGGTTCCAACAATATGTCCCCATTCAAAAGCATTGATAATCAAAAATGAAATTATCTTATTCTTAATAGGTCAAACCACCAGAACCTAAACTAAAAGTTTCATATTTGGTCTGATAATGCCAGCTCATTTACAGCATTTTTATGTATTTATGTCATCTGCACGCTTAAATATTGCATCATTCATTTTAACTTTGACTTGGGATATTAACTGGTAGTATTTTTTTTTATATCGTGGTACTATAACATAAAGAATTGCAGGAACAGGACGCTATTGTTCTCTTGAATTATCTAGTTTGACATACTGTTTTATACATCTACTACATTTTAATACTTTGGAGTGACTATTCGGGCTTTATCAGTTCCTAGATAATAGATCGGTTCACATATAAAAATGTATTTCAAAATATACTCATAAACGAAGAGTCTTATAATAGTCACTGGCCCGTCTAAAAATTGTAAGTGTGACACACTCCGCCGCTCAGGGACCTCGCTGTGCGTCGCCAATGTCGCAATTTGCGATTTTTTATTTCATCTGGCGACAAAATACGGCTGCTGGCGATATTTTTGGCGCCAACATTTTCCTATGTAAAATTTTTCATTTCTTGACAATATCGATCTTCATTTTAATTGGTAAAATAAATAGTACAAAATTTTACCTGGCGACAAGTTTATGGATTTGTTTACGACCCCCAGCTAATCAACGGTTACAACATGTGTCATAATCTGTTGTTACAGGTAATTCATTTATCGGATGGGTCATTAATGATCATCAACAATAATTAATTCAAATAGAATTGGTCGGTCGGCATTTTGTCTATTTCATTTGAAGAAATGTTGATACGACAACACAATTTGTAAAGTTTACCGTAGTTGTATGAAGAAACCGTAACTGACAGGATGTCGAAAACCATAATGAACGTGTTATAAATCGTCATTTACTTGTTAATCGTTAAAAAATAGCAAATTCAGACGAAATTTGTCTATGACTGCCCTCAGTTAGGATACGAAAATAACAAAACCGGCCGCCATTTTGTTGAGCACATTTACTTCTTTTAAGTACTGTGTATAATTCTCCAAAGGATGAGCACACCCGAAAAAAAGAAAGATAACTCAATTTTACTTTTTCATTTCATTGAGATACCTACTTAAAACATGTCTACATAATTCTGGCTTTAGCATTTATATGTTTATGTCTTTTGAGTTATGAGAAGGGTAAAAGAGGGTCTTAGTAGCAGTATGGGTACAATGTAGGATGCCTTTTGTCATCTTTTTCTAATTCTTTATTTTTAATACAAATTTTAACTATTCTGTAAATTTAAGCACCTTTTTTTTCATTCAATTTCCCATTGTTTTCTATTCTTTATATGTTAATTTAAAGACATTTTCTCTATTCTGTAGCATATACATGTACAGACCATAAGCTAATTTATGTTCTTCTACATATGAAATACTGACAAAAGAAACACATCATTGTTTAGTTGTATGTATATATACCCAATAACTTACTTAGTATTACATGTTAAATGATGTACAGTGCAGACTGAGTGCATAAGAAATTAAAATTGAACATTGCTTAAATTTTGGTAGAAGAAAAAAAGATTTTAGCTTGTACTAAAGTTTGCTCCAAGGTTTCAAAACTGGCGACAAAGTATAGGAGCTAGCGATTTTTCTGGCCCTAACCTTTTGGGAGCCAGAGCAGCCCCTGACTCGTTTATCTTCTGGTACATATGCATGTTGGTTTTTCAAAACGTTTAAATAACTTTTTTCTTTCTTTTTTTTTTCCTGTATGAGTTCAAATTTTTGTTGGCTTATTTTTCCGGGCGAGGGGAGTATGGAATAAGGTATTTCTAACTCAACTCTATCCCATGCTTTCATATATTGTCTTGTTCTTTTTGTGTCATCTGTATCTAATTTGTTGTCTGTTAGGATTCGTTATACATATTGAATTACCAAAAATAGTAGAGAGCGCAGAAAATACCAGAGGGACAGTGAAATTCATACTTAAAATTAAGTATAAGATAAAAAAAAATGACAACGCCATGGCTGAAACCGAAAAAATCAAACAGACAAAATACTAGAACACAAGTCACAACAAAGAAAAACTAAGTACTAAGCAACACGAACCCCAACAAAAACTTGCTAGAAGAAGTCCATTTAAGATACTTCTAAGTTGTTAATCAACACGGTGTATTTTGAACATATATGATATCAGATAAAAAAAAAGGTTGTAACTTCTTTGTTTATTTATATAGAATCTTTTCAAATTACATTTGATTATCCCGTTAAGGATACAAACAGATCACGGGGAGGATTAATAAATATTGTGCCTGATATTCATATGATGAAGACATAATTTTTCAATTAGTTTAATTGAAGTCTTGAGCTGGCATGTCAGTTAACTGCTAGTTGTCTGATGTTATTTATGTATTATTGTCATTTTGTTTATTTTTCTTTGGTTCATCTTTTAACATCAGACTCGGACTTCTCTTGAACTGAATTTTAATGTGCGTTTTGTTATGCGTTTACTTTTCTGCATTGGCTAGGGGTATAGGGGGAGGATTGAGATATCACAAACATGTTTAACCCCTCCGCATTTTTGCGTCTGTCCCATACACTTAATTATTTAGCATTTAATGCTGAGTGGTGCAACTGATCACAATTGGTGATTATAAATGTTTATTATTTATAAAAACTACAATCATCCTCTTATACAAGGCTACAAATGGAAAGTCGTTATTCAAAACAAAAGGTAATCTCTGCCAAATCAGTAGAAAGAACATTTCAGATAATGCACTGCTTTCTATATTATTCAAATGTTTTGACCCACTTTAGATATCTCAGAACCAAGCAAACTGAATATAATTAATCTTTGTTAATAAACTTATCATAGATACCATTCTTTTTTTTTTTTACAAAAAAAGCTTTAAATAGAATTGTGATCTATTTTGAATTAACATTTTGTACCTTTAGACGACAACAGACGGTGATGCATGTGTGATTTCGTGGTTGCCAATCATCATATAATGAAATTATATTAAACACATTTATCAATGTTTTGTATGCCTAATCTTTGATGCGTTTAGTATTAACACATTACCTTTAACTGTCAAGATTGATGTGAAGGGTTTGCAACAGAAAGTCACTGTATAATTTCCGCAAGGTGCCCGTTGAACGTCCTTAATAATAACTTGACGTAGAGTGCCAAATAAACTCATCATAGATACCAAGATTAAAATTATATAATTACGCCAAACGCGCGTTTCGTCTACAAGAAAACTCATCAGTGACGCTCGAATAAAAAAATGTAAAAAGGCCAAAAAAAGTACGAAGTTGAAGAGCATTGAGGACCAAACATTCCTAAAAGGCTTGCCAAATACAGCTAAAGTAATCTATTCCTGAGGTAGAAAACCCCTATTTATAATAAGGCCGTTAGTTTTTCTCGTTTGAATTATTTTACATTGTTTTATCGGGGCCTTTTATAACTGACTATGCGGTATGGGTTTTGCTCATTGTTGAAGGTCATACGGTGACCTATAGTTGTTAATGTCTGTGTCACTTTTGGTCTCTTTTGGACAGTTGTCTAGCTGGCAATCATACCACATCTTTTTATAAGTATTTCAAAAAATTTGTCAACATTTGCAAATGATATCATTTGTGTTTAGGACAGTGGAATATTACTATCTGAGAACCAGGTTGCTCTTTTGATTTTCCTTGCAACTTCACACTGCAAAATTACTTCTTTATCTCCTTGTACAGTAAGTGTCTTTAAGAATGACCACAAAAACACTTAAAAATAAAAATCAAACTCATAAAAACCGTAGTTCCTAAATCTCACTGATTCAACTAATTAAATTGGGTATATATCTCCCAATTAATACAATATTACCGTGATTGTATTTCCTATCATGATTTTCTTGATAGAGGGTTGCTGCTCACAAGGAATCAATTTAACCAAGAGTTCCAAATGGTGAAGTTGAAATCATCCCTTCGTAAATTTTACGAACGCCATCACGAGTTAGTTGACCGTTATGGAATAACCGTTTCACAGATGATATCGGATGTTTTTACGTAGAAACTACAACCCCCTTCTCTTTCATGAATGTAACATACCGAATTTGACTGTTTACCGGATTTGTCATAACATAGGTAACACGACGGGTGGCCCATGTAGAACAGGATCTGCTTACCCTTCCGGAGCACCTGAGATCACCCTATGTTTTTTTGGGAGTTTCTTTAGTTTTCTGTGTTGTTTCATGTGAACTATTGTTTGTCTGTTTGTCTTTTTCATTTTTAGCCATGGCGTTGTCAGTTTATTTCGATTTATGAGTTTGACTGTCCCTCTGGTATCTTTCATTCCTCTTTTATACGTTTTGCAAAATATATCTATCGATTATCCATTGTCCTAAATTAAATTACACAAATTACAATAGCCGTACAAACCGAAAAAATACACATACAAATATGAGAGAGTAACAGAAATAATCCAAAGAGACTACAAATACAGAAGGAGAGAAACAAATATATGAAGTATAAATGTAAACATATGTGCAAAAAAAATGTCATACACTTTAGAATATTAGAGATGCTGTATGGATACTGTTGCCAATTGAATTGATCTACCAGACAATACTAACAACGTTAATTTGATTCGAATTGGCGTAGTGTAAATTAACATAATCTAAATTTGTAAAGTAAATAATATACATACGTCTATGTAAATATGGATACACAATAATGGCGACTAGTACAAGACGTAGGACAACTACAATGAAAAAATAAGTCTTGAATTCTTTAAAAAAAACCTTGAAATTATATCAGGTATTTTTCATAAAACCATTAATTATAACATCTATAGTAACATTTTGCATTGTTTCCATTGATTTGTTTAAAATTCTCAAAGTCAAATTTTTAAAAGGGTTAACCAAAATGCCTAAAATATTATAAGCTTTCTAACGATCGGGTGTTTCAATTATATTATTAAAAAACAAACCTAACTAATATCCCTTTTTCTTTATTTTTTTATGGCGACAGTATGAAATGTGAAGTTTTTTTTCATCTAATAGCGACATTATTGTCCGTGTTTTTGTTTGATATTTGAGTACTTTTTCAATTCTATATGTTTCATAACCATGTAGGAATATTATCATTCAGGAATATCATAGCAAATGTTATGTTACGAATAGATATTGGTTATTATTGTTCATTGATACATATGCCAACACTTATTTGCTCAGTTCAGTTTATCGCCAATGAAGGGTTTATAATATTTTGATGTGTGAAATAGTTCATTATAACTAATTAATGTGTAACATGTAAATGAGTGTCGAATGAATAAAAAACTTTACGATAAAAGAGATGTTTTCAGTTTCCAATAAGCACTTTGTGCACATGTAGCATCATTCCAGCGGCTCCTTCATACGGATACATATCTCAAATGTGATTCGATATTCCCGGCTTGTGTGTCCTATAATGAGTTTCGTGATAGAGGGCAGCTACTCTCAAGAGAGCGTGTTTACCAACAGTTCTAAATGGTGGAGTTGAAATCATCATTTCTTTATTTTACGGACGCCATCACGAGTTAGTTGACCGGTTTGTAATATCCGTTTCACAGATGTAAGCATATATGTTCTACATGTACAATTCTGTCACCACCTTTCAACGAATGTGACCTACCAAATAGACTTATTTTGTAATGAGATGAGCAACACGACGGGTACCACATGTGGCGTAGAATCTGCTTACCCTGAGATCACCATAAATCTTGTTGCGGTTCGTATTGCTAAATCTTTTGTTTTCTGTGTTGCATAATGTGTAATATTGTTTAATAAGTTTGAGAATAGAAATGAGGAATGTGTCAAAGAGACAACAACCCGACCATTGAAAAGACAATAGGTCTTCAATTCAGCGAGAAAATCCCGCACCCGGAGACATCCTTCAACTGGCCCCATAACAAATATATATACTAGTTCAGTGATAATGAACACCATACTAAACTCCAAAGTATACACAAGAAAAACAGTTCGTTTGTTGGTCTGTTCCATTTTTTTGCCATGGCGAGTCAGGAATATGGTCATTGTTATATTATAGTTCGTTTCAGTGTGTGTTACATTTTAACGTTGTGTTTCTTTTGTGTCGTTTGTTTCCTCGTATATTTGAGTGTGAATTTACATTATTATAAGACGTGTCACGGTACATTTCTGTCCCAGATTCATGTATTTAGATTTGATGTTATATTTGTTATTCTCATCGGATTTTGTCTAATGCTTAGTTCGTTTCTGTGTGTGTTACATTTTAATGTTGTGTCGTCATTGTCCTCTTATATTTAATGCTTTCCCCTCGATTTTGGATTGTGACCCGGGTTTGTTTTTTTCTATCGATTTATGAGTTTTGAACTTCGGTATACTACTGTCGCCTTTATTTGTAGTCATTTTATTTTATTTTTAATTAGTTTGAGTTTAAATGTCTCTGGTTTCTTAAGTTTCTCTGTTATATACATATATGGCTTCGTATGTGAAGCTACTGATCTATGTTAACAATTGCATTGAAACACATTGTCTACGATTGCATCCATACAGTTAAAAGTATAACATCAAAAGTAGTGAAAAAAGTGACCCGTAATTTGCATAAATGTATTGATAGATTAATTAAAACATACCTGTTGCGCAAATCAATATCGTTATTCCAATTAGTAACAAATCTAACTCTGCATCTACAATAAAAATAACAAAACCTCCCACCATGAAAAGTTAATATATATTTTCTGTACATGTAGATATAAATGCTTGTTTTGTATGAAACCAACATTTTTATCTGGTGTATTTTAATGAAAAAGTCCAACAATGTTAGTCGATGATAAATATACATATCTCAACTGCTAAGGTGTCAAGTTTTAGTTTTCAGTTGGGTTTTTTTCTCACTTTTCTGCATCGCAGTAGTCATATAATTATTTGCTTTCATTTCTACGCATTGTTTTTCCCTAGATATCATATTAATATAATCTGTTCTGCAAATAAAAGATTGAATTATGTTTCCATGTTTGTATCATGTCAAGGGTATATGATTCAATTTTAGTATCACGATGATTTCCTGCCGAAATTGGATACAAGTTATGTTTCATCTGGTCAATTCAAACATGTTCTAAAAGACAAACATGATGTGTTAATTGTAGAGATAAATGATGTCGAACTTGTACACATTTAGTACATCTGTGTGGTTTCTTGGACACACTATTCCTTGGAAAAGCACTTTTTGTATTAAAAGATTAACCAAAGCCAATTATATAAACTTTATTAAGATCTTCTTTTTAAGTATTAAAAGGGATTACATAGGCTTTAATTATAGTACAAATAATTTCAATTTATTAAAATAAAATATTGTTCAAACTGTATTTGCTTTTTTTTTAAATGAAATCATCGGCAGTCTGTTGATAAAATTTAGTATATGTAATCTGCATACAAAATCAAATAGAAAAATGATATACAAAAAAACTTTGTGAAATTGAATTCAAGCTTATGATTTGAATCAATAATGCATCTGTCCCCAGTTTGATATCGCTAATTAAGAAATACTAATTTAAAGTCATAAGAAACCTCAAATTAAAAAAAATTAATGCATATGTTTTTTTATAACTCAATGGATAGTTTTCTTTATAAAACTTATGTACTTATAAACTTTTTTCTGAAGAAAATTCTTTAATTTGTTTTTATTTAGAAGAAGTTTACTTTATTTTAATTGCTTCCTTCCAGGAAGTAGTTCCCCGACATATTTTCCGTATGCAAATTGACCTCAGTGTGACCCATCTCGTGGTGACCCTTCATTCATAGGATTAGTTAGGAAAATAAGTTTTAGTTTAAACTCTGAAAAGTCAGAGCATATACACGTTGAAAATATGCCGCACAGCCCTATATTTTGACCTTTGAAAACAATTGTAGTACATATGAACTTTCAATTCTAGGATAAGAATTTTTCAAAACTTCATAGTACAAGTGGTACAGTTTTAGCCGTAAAAAAAGGAGTTTCTTTGTCAATATTTACAGAAATGAAACCTTAAACAGATGCTCAATATCCATGTTTTTTTGTTGATTGTTTCCAAACAGGTGACAATCGTTAAACTTCGGCTTCAAAACACGATCTTTAATTACCTGCCATATTTTCACAACAACACTGACCGATTGAATAAAATGAAGATTATACGAAATTTTTGCGAAAAAAATGATACAATCGTGCACAAAAGACTAAGTTTAAGATGTTTGTATGCATTGCTTCAAGAATTGGAATAACATTATTTTTCACTGGTCACTCGTTTCATATGACTTTAAACTAGCAACGTCATTATCTCTCCTGGCTATCGCTGTATCGTATACCTATGACTATTATTCACTTACTTATCGTGAAACTTGACATTAATAATATATAGTGGTTTTGATGATGAACAGTGTAGTATGTTAAATCAAAGATATCAGTCTGTAATGGATTAACTTGTCCTTTATTTTGAATATTTCATTTATTTATTTTTTCACTTATCAAACAGGTTGTCGATATATGGTTTCAGCTTGAAAACAAACGATTAAAAGACAAACAAGTCCACATACACTTCGTAACAAATAGAAAACTCATCATAGATATCAGGATTTAAATTTTATATGTACGCTATAAACAACACGAACCAAATCAAACTATGTTGAATAACGCTGTTTAAAGTCACTAATCAATAAAGCAATCACAAATCCGGGTCATAAACCAAAACCGAGCGAAACAAATCAACGTAATCAACGGAAACACAAAAAAACGTTACACCGAAACGGCCTATCCTACAATGCCTTACATATCCCTGACATGGAACAGTATGTTATGGTGTAACTTTTTTTATTTTCTTACCATTACAAGACTATTAAAGAACTGTATTTAGTTAGTACTTGTGATAATATTTGGATTTCTAACTATGTCGGTGTTTTTCTTCTGAACGAAGTCTGCGCAAAAATGAATAAACGAAAAACAAATAAGTTATGGACATATAGTTGCTGTAAACTGAAAATCATATAAATGAACTATCTGAATAATTAGCCACTGCAGTAAATAAGGACAATAAGCTTGCAATAGATTAAAATCATGTTCAGATTGTTCGTTGTTGTTCATTTTTACCTGTACATAACAGGATTATACTAAATGCCTAATAGTCCTGACCGCAGTGTATAATTCTAAATTGACAGACTGACTAAACATGACTGAATAATTTCCTTTTCACCTTTTGAATGTGCTGTTTATAGTGGAAGATATTGACAAGCAAAATCGAGAGAATTGTGAAAATGATGATAAAAGCATGAAAATTAGCACGAAACATGATTTTTATACAGTTTTCACGGAAAAATTGCTGGCCTTGAAAAAAAAATCATTTTATCAAGATGGCCACGGCCTTTTTCAAAACTGGCTGTTTTTTTTCAGTTTAACAATACTTATTTTTTCTGGAAAACTTTTTTTTCTTAGACCTTCTTAAAGTGAAAAATATCATCAGGTTTGGTGGCTACATTAATTGCATGTGACATATTTAATAAAAAAAAATATAGGACTTTTCAGGCATAGCGCATGCTCGAAAATGTAACAAAATTCACTTTTTGGTAAGCAAATTCAGTGGGAATGGCCAGATTTGTGCGGATAAGATAAGTTTATCATTATGTTTGGTAGATAGTTCATTGAAATGAATAAAATTAGAATGGAAATGTGGAATGTGTCAAAGAGACAACAACCCGGCCATTGAACTGATAATAGCCGAAGGTGGCTTGTTTTTAAAAAAAAATGGTGATATATTGCATGGAAGTGGATTGACTAGTGCCCTCACTGAAGGCGGCATTGCAACACCTAGAACGTCATATTACTTTCATGTATATTCAAATGTACCTAGGACAAGCCATGAACATCAGATAACTGCGTGTGTTTTGCTTGAATCATTAATGTCTAAACACAGAAAATATAGCTCATGACTCTGTGTCGTTCGATTATTTGATAGACTGGTGTAAGGAAAGAGTCATCTCGACCACAGTTTAATTATGACGTTCAATTATGAATCTATAAGAACTTCTTGTGCTTTCGGTCGTACGCTCATTTTATATTATGAGTCAGATATCGTACCTCACAATCAGTGCATATAAAGCATGATACCTATTATTTTGGTCCAGATCGTTTTAATTATGCTCGATTGTTACTGATCTAACTCCGAGACATAGCTTCTCCTCACGAACATTACTCACAAGCTTAAGGTATAATGTTATTTACAAATGTTAATTTCACGGTTCGTAAGACAAGCAAATTGTTCTCTTATATCACAATTGATCAGGCTCAAAAATAGAATAATGCAGTTGTGAAGGGCGATGTTGGTACCATTGAAGATCCCTTTGAGACGATGGATAAATAGAAGTCAGTAAACAGGTAGATGAATTTGAAAGTTTTAGTGGTTTGAGTCGTTCTAAAACAGATGAACGACATCATGAAGACTCTACGACACACATAAGGATTTCTTTTAAAAATATCAAAGGCTTTCTAAAGTGATGAACGAATTTGGAAATCCTTCTTTTCTTTTTCTAGAACATTCGTCAGATTTGTACAAAATTGACTCTTTTAAGGGAATTGTTGACAATACGAAGATCTTTTGAAGCATAAGCAAAACCACGGAGAATCTGTTTTTTTTAACCGGATATTTCCTAATAAAGCCGTAAAATGAAACAACTGCAAATGTCAGTAAAAAAAATAAGCTGATGAACATGAATGGTGATTGCGATCTTGTTTCTAGACTTTATATTTCTTGTCATATTAGACAGTTTGACTTGAAAGATTTCTTTATCCACGAAAACTAAATTACTCCTTTGTCTTCGTCTAAGGTGTCACTTTCAACAGTGTTATTAGATAGCAGCAAATTGGTATGATTGACACATTGTACGATTTGCCATCAACTCATCCAAATTCGGATGCATTTATCGTTGATTGGCCAGCAATGGTTAATTCCAGGCCACCACGTGCCAAAAAAAATTATGATTATACAAATGATGTCAAACTGCCTTACATAAAATCTTGCACCGATAAGTATTTAAGAGTAGACATTATATTTGATGTTTAATCAATTAATAACTTAAAATCTGGACCAAGAAAAGGCAAGGTGCTGGTGCTAGACGGAAAATTAATGGTTCTGGTAGAACGCCAATGGTTTGGAGTAGTCTCTATGAAGATGACAACAAAACGGAATGGTTCAAGCTTCTAGCGGACAAAACTGCTTTTCAAGAGACTAAAAAAAGGCTTATCTTACTTTAGGTGAGATATTCTTTGCAATTTCAATACGGATATATTTCCCAACTATCCCTTTATAACCACGAACAAGCAGATACACGTATGTTTGTCCATGATAAGCTTGCTGCTGAAAATGGTTGATAAAAGTAAATTTAAGTAGTACTGACATAGATTTAGTAGTGATATGGATTGTAGCTCTCACAGTATTATGTATGGACAAATTGTGAAAAGGTTTTTAAAGGAATAAAGACTTTCGATGGCTTCATGTTTATGACATATCAAAAGTTGTTTGTCCTCGTGCAGCTATTATTCTTTCCTTCCATGCATTCTGTAAATGTGACACTTTGTCAGTATTTGGTGAGAGAGTGAAGAGGTCAACTTGCATTGGCAGACATGAGACGTATTCCCAGATGTAATGGATGTGTTTGCTCGCTTTAATTTTGAATGAACACACAGACATGGACATCATAGAAGCATTTGCTAGCATTATGTACGGCAACATCAACATTTGCTGTTAACAAGGCACAATTTGAATCATTTGTCAGGACGTAGCGTCCTTATGAATGCTATGTGATATTCGGCCTACCAAAGGTTCTCTTCCGGAGCACACCAAAAGAGAAGATTATTAAGTTGGACTCAACCGGATGTATGCATTCAACAGGTTCACGTACCAAGTCATAAACACTGGGTTTGGATGAAAGAAAAAAAATAATGGAAACCAAAATGGACTGCTTTGGCTGGCGTTGCACCCTGATATCAGGAGCTTTTGAAATGCAACCTGTCTTTTCTATCTAGGTATTTGAACATAACAAAGAAAGTGATATCTCTTGTAAATCTTTTTTGCGGCCGTTTTGGAACCGGAAGTCACTTTTCGTCATGTATGTATTGTTTTATCGTATTTTAGAAACCGTAATCTACGTTTTATCAAAACTTACAATTGATATTACCTACGACACAGCTTTCAAAAGATTTACGAAATGTAGCCATTTTCAACGTTTTTGCCACCATTTTGGAACAGGAAGTCACTTTTTCGTCATTTATGTATTGTTTTATCGTACTTTAGGACCTGTTATTTACGTTTTTTTCACAATTTAATTTGGAATGCACCTATAACATATCTTTCAAAGGATTTACGAAATGTAGCCTATTAAATATGACGCCATTAACAAAATAAGCGGTGGCCATCTTGAAAAAATATAAATTTTGTATGGTTAGCAGCTTTTTTTAGGTATCGTTTAGTTAACCTTTATACCAAATGCACAATTATTTCCATAATATCTCCCACTATTTAGGTCAAAACAACTGTTTATTACCTATATTAATTACTAGTGGACTAATATTTATGAGCAAAACTGCAAAATACCACTTTTAAAATTATTGGTGATAATAGCTTCAATAAGAGAACTGATTTAGTTGAGAAACATCAAACAAAAACGATAATAAGACATTTAGATAACAATGTTCTGCCATAGTTTTATCATTTGTTTTAATTGTATAAAAATTCATAATACCTTTTTGTCTAAATCTGGTGAAACGTTCTGGTTGAAATCTAAAAAAGATGATATAATCATTGCAGAATTACCCTCCTTATTTCATTTGTGTCTCATTTAAAATTTCCTATATACAAAACTTCTTTAGTATACTTCATCAAATCTCATCGAATTTCAAAGCTTACAAAGATCTTTGTTTGATAATAAGTATCACATTCATATCTGGTATTTATGACATGTATTATCAACACAACTGAAGCATAAATAGAGAAGTTAAAATAAAATTCGCATAAAGGATTTTGTTTGGGGTATTGTATGTTTATATATTTATAAAATCAAGAACATTAATACACCTAATCGAGAGACACCAATTCCACGATGATAACACTTGTCCAATGCAATCGTTATTTAACGAAATTATATCTTAATTTGACATCTTATTGTATTTCCCGACGATATTGATATGTTTAGACTTCAATGAAACAGGGGCGAAAGATACCAGAGGGACAGTCAAACCCACTTAATGAACTAGCTGATTGATTATTTTACTTTAACATACATATTCAAAATAAAATAAATTTTATATCTATTAAATTGAGAATGGAAATGGGGAATGTGTCAACGAGATAACAATCCGACCAAAAATCAGACAACAGCCGAAGTCCACCAATGGGTCCCCAATGCATCGAGAAACTACCGCACCCGGATGCGTCCTTCTGCCGGCCCCTAAACAAAATATTTATGCTAGATCAGCGATAATGGACGTCATACTTAATTCCAAAATATACACAAGAAACTGAAATTAAAAATGATACAAGACTAACAAAGGCCAGAGGCTCCTGACTACGGACAGGCGCAAGAATGCAGTGGGTTTAAACATGGGTTGGGTTTTTTTTTTTGTAAACTTAGCGCAAACTCAGAATTTACATGAAAATGGCTTTTACAATTCATCTCCTACGTAAAACCATATGTATCGTAACATATGTGCAAACGCTACCATTTTGCAGTGTTAGAAGTCTTCCTTCCAGCTCAAACAAATGTGGAAAATGAAACTAAAATAAAATTTCTCCAAATTCTGGCGTATTGAAGCCATTTTAAAACATGACGTCATATGAATTTAAACGCTAAAGCTTACGTTTTTCCGTAACGTGAACCATCAAATATTGCATTCGATTGGAGTTTTTAGGAAAGTGTTGTTTTACTTTCTTTTCTTTTGCATTATTCGCTCACGTACTGATTTTGGCCAAAGTCAGTCTTGTATGGGTTTAAAGTTATGTTATGAATATGTGTTTTGGGTTACGTTTGGCGTTCATTTTATTGAACCAGTTTGCATTTTTGTTTTGGGGAAGCTGTTGCCGTACTCGAATGTGATATTTTTTGGTTTTGTTAAAGACCTATGTGTGGCCTTCTGCTGTTTTCTGTTCCATCGTCTGCCTGTTGACACATTCTCAATTTCAATTCTGTATACTGTATTCTTTGTGTATCCTCTTATGTGCTTTTTGATGGTTATACCAACAGTTAGAATTAGAGCCACGTAAACCAAACAACGATAGAGAACATGTCGTTATATTACACAGTTTTAAATAACAGAAAAAGATGAGTCTCATGTCAATTCGGAGATTAAGGGTCACTTTGCAATCCTTTCCGAATTGCTACTCCTTGTTTAAGTTTTTCGATCTTTAATGAGAAAAATATGACAATTTTCAAAGTATATCATTTCACCCTAGCTACAAAAAAATGACGACTATTATTTTTATAAGGGTTTTAACATGACGTTAAACATATGGCAAGTTTCGGTATTGGCAATCTATTTTATCTTTTATATGTGTTACGGGTGCTATTTAACCTAATTAGTGCTTTAAAAGAATTTTCAAGACATGTGAAATTTACACATTGCAACCTAAATGTTTTCACTTTTCAGAAAAAATAAAGTAAATTACTATCTTTTCATAGTAAAAATAATAACGTTGTGCATTTATTTAGATCTATTTGTGTGTTTTCTAACCAAAACGTATACAATTTGTTGGGTCTGTTCCATAGCAAATAATATTTCCAGTCAATACGCAATATTTTTTTTTTTTGTATATTAAAGATCAAAACTTTAAACAAACTATAAAAATTGAGATGCAAAGATGACAGATAATGTATTTGATGATTCTCTTGTCATGTATTAATCAAATACGATGCACCTATTTATGGATTGACTACTTTCGACAAATATTATATACAGCTGCAAAAACGACCAATTACTTTAAGAATTACTTTTTGTACATTATCGAAGCTGGCCTTCTTAAGCGACCTGTAGCTGATTAGATCCAGATTTATGTTAATCGTTCACTGGTGATCATATCAAAACTAAATATTTCAAGTCATCGAAATTTTATGTTTGATGTGACGAATTGTCACTTATTTAAACGTACAAAATAAAAATATTTAAATGAATTTATGTGCTAAATATTATCGTTTACAAACGAAGAAGAAAAGGCACATTCGTAAGTGTTTAGAAGTCAAACATACAAACAGACATAGAAACAAGGACAAACTCTAGCACGGGTCAAAAGGGCAGATAGAATAAAAGGAGAAAATGTGGGATTACCACATAAATGGCACACAAAGTGTATGTATTTGTTTGGTTGCTGTCCTTTCGACTTTATCCAAAACTGTCTTAAATTCCTGTAACTAAAACAAATACTAAAACTGAACATATCACTTGTTTTCTTTCTTACCCATTGTCGAGATCTTGTTCTATCGGAGAGCAAACTGTAGTTGTATTGAAGGTGTCTTTACATTGATAATCTGAAAAGTATCAACATAAATAATGTGATGAAACATATAGTTAAACAAATTAGAATACATGTAGCACTTTAACCACGTCATTGTTATTGTGTGTTAAACCAAGTTCTGTGTTTATTCAAGTAACTATTGTCGTCAATATGTACGATAAAAGGGGTTAATATCTAAAATATTTTCTAACTCTTACATTCGTCTAATTTGCTATAGTATATCGAACCTTCAGCGCGGTTGTGCAAAAAATTACAACATATCTACGGGGAAATAGAAAACAGTGATTCGATACCGCGGTATATTTTTTAATTTTCATAATTAAAGTATTATTTTTAAAAAAATGAATCGAAAAATAATAAGGAATGTGTTCTTTTACGTAATGATTATTAGGAATACCGACAGTGTTTATAAAATCAAAACCTTAATTGACATATTTAATTTTAAGGACAAAATGTTTTTTTAAAGATCCTCTGGCCGATCAATTTTGGAAAACAGATCAAACAACAATATGTTATTATGATTTGAACGATTTCATTCGACTATAATATGGAATTTGATATTAACAGGTTAACAAATAATGTATGTCGTCGGTGTTTTGTAGTAATTAACAAGGTCCTAAATCTTTGTATTTTTAGCATGATTTTTTGTAATTTGCTGTGAAAATAATTTTATCCTGTATTTAATAATTTATAATAACACTTTAAAACATTATTTTATGTATTTGGAGTGTAAAAATTGAATGATTTTGAATTAAAAATGAATTATACCCTATGTGAGCCTATGACATTCTGTATTTCTGTTGTTGTGGTGACGTTGTTGATTTATTATTCGGTTAACAACGTCTTATATACGCCTGCAGTTTCTAGAATATATACTGACATGTCTGTGCTTTTATCCGATTAAAAAATCGACTCATTTGTAGTCCGATATATCTTGTGATTTAACCAACGCTGTTTTACTGTTGCTAAAGAAAAGACGGAAAGAAACTGTATGCCATAAAACTTAAACATTAAACTTAGAATATGGTGAAAACAAATTTATGAAGGTGGATCATCGGTATATAGTTCCTCGGATAGATTTTTCCATGTTGTATTGCCACAATATAATAAACGGTATTCAATGTAATCTTAGTTGACGTTCACATATTAAGTGGTATTTGCAAAGTCAATCCAAACCCACATTTATTTTTCTTACCTGAAATACAGTCTGATAATTTCATAAAAACGATACTTGCATAGCCATTTATAATTATTTTCCTACAAACCTTGTAACAGAATAGTATCTGTGTTATTACATTGGTGTATGTAGCAGGAACAATCTTCAGTTGATGGGTAACAATAGCATCGGTTCCTAGGCTTTACGACAAAGTCATATCCTTTTCTGTAATCACAGCGACAAGTGTAATCATCCGTATTGTCGCCTGTGTCATCAATAATTTGCCCTTCTGCACTACAAAGGGATTTCTTATACACACAATCACTTGATTTAAAATTTCTATGTTTATACGGCTGGTATGTACCTTTTGAACATTTATCTCTATCTGGGTTTCCTCTGATTATCCATGTATAGCCTAGATGTAAATGAACATTATATTAACATTTATGCATGTCAAGATGTTGCACTTAAAGCAATCAACTCATATTGAACATAACTTAGTTTGATTAATGGCATAGTCTCTGGTTATATGTTGTCAATATACTTGAACTCAGTTGAACCATCGATTAGTTAATATTGCGGAAAGCTGCACAAACATATAATCACACGAGGACAAACAGTTACACGAAAAAATGTTATACTTACATCTAGGTTACGTCAACAAAGTGATAAGGTATGTGAACAAAATATAACGTGAACCTCTAAGGTACGTGAACTTCTAGGTAACGTCAACAATCTGTTACGCGTACCTCTACTACACGTGTAACAAATCAACTATGGCCCTAGTATGTATCAGCATGCTATGCTACTTGCATTAAAATTCAAGGTAGCTCAAAGATAATTTAGGATTTCAAAATATTCTGCTTTAAACATTCCTAATGACGATAAATCCAGAAAGGCGCTCCAGACGCATAACATTTATAACTTGTTGTGATTTTTTTTCTAAAAATAAAAGACAAAAAGTCTATTTTGAAGAACATTCCACTTAATTTGGTATTTGACATAAGATTATACAAATAAGGAGAAGTGGTATGCATGATTGACAATGAGATAAAGAAAGTTCAAAATAAAGCAGTGAAAGCTATTATAAACAACTGTATGAACTTGCAACAATGAGAAAACCCAAGATCGTATAGTTAGCTATTAAAGGCGCCGACAAATCACATAACAAATATGAAACATTTCAAATGAAAAAAACTTCAAGCCTAATATATAGGGAAACAATTTACGAAAAACAGATATGACAGACATAAACCAATTACAACCATTGAATTTCAGGTTCCTGACTTTGAGCAGGCACATACAGAATCTAGTGGGGTTTAACATATTTGTAAGCTCATTTCTCCTCCCAAACTCGAAAAGTAGTGTTACACCACAAGCTATAAAAATCAGTTGAAAGGGCTTAACTCATCATGTTAATAATAAGCTGTAAAAACATCTAACAAAAACACAAACCGAAGGTGGCAGGGTATTCATACATTCCTTACCACAAACAAGACCCAAAGTACAGGAATAAGTCAATAAAATCTTTAAAAAATATTTTATCTAAAACTTTTAAATAACCTTATAGTACACATTTAACATAAATGGATTTATTGTAAAGACTTGATAATAGTGTCCATTTATATACAGACTATAACATGACTCCGGAAAGGCCAAAATATATGTACCGACAGATGCAGTATCATGAAGGTGCATAAGTGTATATCAATAATATTAAGTATGGTTTTAATTTACTGATAACAAAATCAAATATTTATACCAATAGATCTAGAAATGATATTTAAAGATCTAATAACAGTGTAGAATTTTTAACCGTACATTTTTTTAAATGGATACTAGCTGTCAAATTCATGTTAAACCATATTGTTATTTACATTCCACCTATTAATACTTTATATACAGCAGATGATGCTATATCTGAGATAGAGATAGAACTGCATAATATGTATAAAGACTCCCAATATGTCTGCTTTTTTGGCGATTTTAATCGTCGTACTGGTACCTAAGCTGATTTTGATGATATAGATCAGGGGGTGGATTTACGTCATCACGTGTCGGCGATTGAAATTGAACCACCATCTTGTCGCTTCAAGGTAAGAATTTTACTTATTATGCCAGTTATATGAGGGTTATGATTATACATAAAGAAGGAAAATGAATGAGCCATCACTCAATAATATTGGTTATCTCAAGTTTGCAAACACTTCGATACCAGTTTTAGGAATTAGGTCAAACATGCAGGATATCGGCAAAATTTTTCATAACAACATCTTGAATATCAAGAACCGCCTACTTTATCAACAAATGAAGATGTCCGAATTCTTAATGGTACTCGGGAAAATACTTGTTACGCACAAATATCCGTCATTATGGTCGAAAAACGTCTAATTTTTTAAAAATGGAAAAAGGATGTCGGCAACACATCGAATATCGAAGGATGTCGGGAACACCGTGCCTAATATAATAACATTGTAACTGTCCAAGTTTCATTTTATCAATCATTATAAAGATACGATAAAAAAAAAATGATATCTGTTTGTACTGTAGAGGCATGAAAGTTCGATTAAAAAGCCAAATTAACTATGGTATCATCTGCAAGTAAAAATGTTACGAAACGCACGTCTGGCGTATAAAATTTTAAACCTGATACTTTTTGTTAGCTATTATTACTGTATTTCTCTGTCCTATATTTTTTCCCCTTTTGTTTTGTAATCCTGTGAGGTAATGTTGTCATTTTAATATTAAATTTGTCATTGCCATTAAAGCGGAAGGTTTGGCATGTTACAAAACCAGGTTCAATCCACCATTTTTTCTTCTTAAAATGTCCTTTACCAAGTCAGGAAAACAGCCATTGTTTTATAATTGTTCGTTTCTGTGTTTGTTACATTTTAATGTTGTTTTTTTTTGTTTTTTTTTCTGGTTTTTTTTTTTTGTGTCGTAGTTTTCCTCTTATATTTGATGCGTTTCCCTCAGTTTAAGTTTGTGACCGCGATTTGTTTTTATTTCTCGATTTATAAATTTCGAAGAACGGTATACTACTGTTGCCTTTATTAAACATCCGGTAGATGTAGGGCCAGATGAAATGTCATATATATAGTATCAAAAAGACTTTGTCCAATAATTGACCCCTTTGGAACCCCTGAAATTGAGTGCATGAAATGGAAGCAAGCAAGGAACACTAATCCTGTTTTTTTTATCGAATCTTTATAATGGTTGATAAATTCAAAGAACAATTACATTGTTAATATATTAGTGTGTCCCGACATCCTTCGATATTCGATGTGTTGCTGTAATCTTTTTTTCCATTTTTAAAAAATAAGACGTTTTCTACCATAATGACGGATATTTGTGAGGAACATGTATTTTCCCGAGTACAATAAAGAATTCGGACATATTCATTTGTTGATAAAGTAGGCGGTTCTTGATATTCAAGATGTTGCTATGAAAAATTTTACCGATATCCTGCATGTTTGACCTAATTCCTAAAACTGGTATCGAAGTGTTTGCAAAATTGAGGTAACCATTAATATTGAGTGATGTCGCATTCATTTTCCTACTTTATATAGTCTTTGGTGGACTATTTTGTATAATCACATTCCTCATATAACTGGCATAATAAGTAAAATTCTTACCTTGAAGCGACAAAATTGTGGTCCAATTTAATCGCCGACACCCTGCGTGATGACGTAGATTCCCCCCTCCTTGTAGATGATTTTGATGATACATTTGTAAATGCATTGATTGATTTTAATGAGTTTTCTGAAATAGACATTTTAGACGACCTAGGTATACCGAGGAAAAGAAATTGTCAAGATCAAACTATTTAAAATACATATGGCAGAAAGCTTATCAGTTTTTGTAAAAATAACAACATATTTATATTGAACGGTCGATTTTATCTGACAAAGTTAGTAACCCGACTAGTCGTAACTCAAGGGTAGTTGATTACGTAATGGGCTCGGCAAATATATTTCACAAAATTGTTGATTTTGAAATGATGCAATTTAGCAATTTATATTCGGATATTCATAAACCAATCTTTTTCCAACTAGATTGTAATGTAAAAACAGATATGCTAAAAGAAAATACATGTATTAGAAATAATGGGAAATACATAGGTACATTGTAAATGGAAACATGAAAAAAGTATTGTTTTTAAAGTAACATAAACAGAGATGAGGTTAATAATTTATTGTCACATGTCTTAGAAATACATGATGATATAAGTAAAGTGGATCAAAATAGTGTAAATGAAATTGTTACCAATGTTACTAAAATTTTGCTTGATTCAGCAGAAAAAACTTTTACGAAAGATTGTAGAAATTCAAAAGAAGAATATAATAATAAAGAATGGTTTAATCACGATTGTAAAAATAGTAGAAGAGATTATAGAAAGTCTTTAAGATTGTATAAACATTAACGGTCTAATATTTTCAAAGTTAGACTACGAAATAGTGAAAAAATGTATAAAAAAATACGTATGAAAAAGTCACGTGATTTTTGGAAAAATTTTAATAAGTTTAAACGTCCTGTGAAAAATAATGACATTGATATCAAACAGTTTTATGATTTTTTTAAAGAAATGAATAAAGATACTCTTAATAGAGCAAATATTGAACTAGATAACAATTTTGATGGTGGTAGATCAAATTATTTTTTTAACAAAACAATAACAAGAGACGCGGTTATCAAAGGTATACAAAGTGTTAAAAATAATAAGTCACCTGGTGAATTGATGTTAGATATTAATGTATATATGTTCAATTTAATTTTTGATACAGGTTTTGAACCTGAAATATGGCTTTAAGGAAATGTTATTCCAGTGTTTAAAAACAAAGGTAGTGAAAGGGAACCGAAAAAATATCGGCCAATAACATTACTATCAATTTTAGGTAAAATATTTACTTCCATTTTAAGCAGTGGACTTTGTGATTATTTAGATGAGTTTTTAATTTTAGAAGAAAACCAAGCAGGTTTTAGACCAGGATACAACACAAACGATCATATTTTTGCTATTTATGCCTTTTTCGAACTATTGAAATTAAAGAAGAAATAGTTATTTTGCGCGTTCATTGATTTTCAGGGAGCCATTGATTTTATTCAAATAAATCTCCTTTTATATAAACTGTTGAATAATAATATTAACGGAAACATTTCCCGAGTATAACTCTATAAAATCCCGTGTTTTTTCAGTAATGAGAAATCTGACTTCTTCCCTTGCGAAATTGGTGTACGACAAGGTGAAAATATATCGCCTGTTCTGTTTTCTGTATATCTGAACGATTTACAAGCATTTTTAGAAGAGTTAGATACAAAAGGTTTACAGTCAATACGTGCAGACCTAGAAAATGAACTAGATGTATCTTAAGATTGTCTTACTGTTATATGCTGATGGCCTTGTTTTATTAGCAGATAGTAGCACTGAATTACAAAATATAATATTGTAATGGCAACTTAAGGTAAATGTTGATAAAACAAAAATTCCTGTTTTTTGCAAATGGCAGACTTCCACAAAATTAAAAAAAAAAAAATTTTTTATTAATGATAATGAAATTGAGATTGTTAAAATTTATAAATATTTAGGAATAATTTTTTCTAAAAGTTGTTCTTTTTTACAAACTAGAAAATACTTGCGAGATCAAGAAATTAAGGCTATGTATTCTATCTTGAAGATGAGTAGAATTAATAACTTATCTATTGAATTTCAAGTAGATCTCTTGGATAAGGCTGTTGTACCTATTTTGTTATATTCATCAGAGATTTGGGGGTTTAAAAACTTTGACTTATTAGAGCGAGTGCACCTAAAATTTTGTAAACTCATTTTACATTTGAAGCAATCAACCCTAGACTGTATAGTGTATGCAAAACTAGGTAGATTCCCATTATTTTTTTATGCAAATGTTCGTATGAAATTTTTTTGGGGCAGAATAATAAACGGTAAAAAGTGTAAAATTGCTCATGTTCTTTATAAATTATTACTTATAAATTTAAATAATTATGGTTTGAAAAGTAAATGGTTGATTTATATTAAAAATATTTTAATAATTGTGGAATGTCTAATATTTGGAGCCTACATTTTGCTGACAAATGGGTATCAAAAAATTGTGGAACAAAAGCTTAAAGATCAGTTCACACCATTATGTTTGTCATAGATAGAAACCTTACCTAAATGTCTATGTTATAGAATTTTTAAAAATAATCTGAAATTTGAGAATTATCTCAACATATTGCCAAATAATTTATCATTTGTATACTGAAAATTTAGATGTGGTTTTCACCGGTTACCAATTGAGACGGGAAGATGGCGAGGCTTGTCACGAAACGACACACTTTGTCATCTATGCAATTCAAGTGAAATCGATGACGAATATCATTATATAGTGACTTGTAAATCTTTAGATTTAGAGATAAAGAAATTTCTACCTGAATATTGCTGTAAAAATCCAAATACATACAAATTTGATAGTTTATTTAATTCAGACAATACTATCATTTTAGAAAAATTATGTAAGTTTATAAAAACAGTACAGGTGAAAGGCAGTCCTCCAAGTTAAGTTACGTTTTGTTTTGTTCACACATGTGCATGCTTATATAAACATATGGTTCATTCCCTCTAATCCCACTTTTTATAAATCTGGTAAGAAAAGGTAAAATTTCATGTGGGAATAGGAGGAAAACTTGTACAAACAAAGGATTATACTGTAATAACATATTTAATCAACTGTTAATTGGCCCAGGTTTTTTTTATTAGAACAGGTAATAAGTCATTATTGTATCTGTATGAATTCTGTGGGTCTTTTTTTAAACAAAGAAAGAAATTAAAACAAATACAAGTATAATTATTTTATTACTTTTATAACATAAATTCAACTTTGGATTCAAGCAAGCATAATATAACAAATTATACAACAGCACTAAATCAAATTACACATTGTAGCACAAACATTAGACAATCATTGTATATAAGTCTATTAAAGTTTATCATCTATTCTACGTGAAGAAGATGGGAGGCTGCATCACCAAACTCTATTGTAGTGACTTCTTGGTTGCCGTGTCTAACCTTTAGTTCGTCTAATCTGATGTTGATTTCTACATACTTCTTTTTGGGGGCTGCTCTCTTCCCACCGGCTGCATACTGGATCATAGTCATGGCGTTGAATGCTAACTCATGTTTCAGAAGTTTAATCAGTTCAAAGATGTTTGGATGTGCATGGGTGACATGTTTCTTCAGTTTGCTGTGTCATCCCTCAAGATGATTTGTTGTCCTTGGCCCTTGTGTTAGGTAGTGGTTCCAAAGATGACTGTTCTGTTCAACCCAGTATGTTGTTACATAGTCTGTAAAGGCTGTGTAGTTGGTGTTGGTATCGATCTGGTTTATGTCTGTTAGGGCATTAAACCACACATCTTCAACTTCGGCAAAGGGTATAAGTGGAAGTACAGCAGCACGACGTACTCGTTGGTTAATATTGTCGTCATTCTTGTATGGAACCTGAAGTCCTGTTTCTTGTGCTTTTCTCCAGATGCATTGCGTGTAGTGGAAGAAGCAGCCTTTTGCCTTGATGCCAGGAAATACAGAGTATGCTGCATTTCGGATGGCGACTTCATAATTCAGGAAGATAGTATTAGGTTGAAGTTGAAGTTGGTGTTGGTGGCAGAGATCTTTTAGTAGAGTCAGAAACCTTGTATATACAAGTTCACTCTTGGCTGGAAGTAAACTGTGTACGAGTGGGTACATTGCTCCGTCAAAAAGTGAAAAGTGTTGGAAGAATAGACTTGGACAGGTGTAAAATGTACCATCCCCATATATGATATCTGCAGCTGATAAGTGAGTTAGATTCTTTTGTGTACTGAAAATAAGCATACGCCCTTCTGTGTTATCGTCTGTTAGCAGGAATGGATCGCCTTTGGTTGTACGTGTCCAAATGCCATCTATGTTGATTTGATCAACATTTTTTGGTAAAACTGGAAGGTTCTTCTTGCGCTTGTTGTACATGGTGTTTTTACAAGATGGAAAAGTTGGAATGTTCTCTACAAGTTCTTGTGTGTCGTCGTTCCAGTCATCTGTTCTGAGGTTAACTAGTTCTTCCTCGTAGATAGTTGGAATTGGTGTCAGCTCATTTGTGCAGCGAACTTTCATTCTCTGGAGGACATCGTCTACTTTCAGGTGCATGTGGTCAGAACCATGGTTGTGGTTTGCTGAGACTTTGGTTGGTATGTTGTTCAAAGTATTGATGGTAGCAGGACAGTTTGCAGTTGAACACTTCCAGTAAGTTCTTATGATTCTTTTGTTTTTTGCCTGGAACTTAAACCCACTGTGTACAAGGATTGGTTCCCGAGTCTGTTTGTAACAAACTTTACTTGTAGTTGTGCATTAGCCATTGTCACTGAAAAATGACTTGACTGGGCAAGAACCACAATTCATATCAATTTGTAAGCTTGGAGTTCACAGAGCTTGGGGTTGGCATCTGCGTAAGTATTTATCAGCTAAGTTCTTAGCTTGTAAAAATGATTCTGATGTTTTTTTAGCTTAGATAACTCAGTCAATTAAAGTTAATCTAATCTGATTGCTCATGCATTGAAGTAAAGTTAACATTTTTCACCTATTATTCTATATCTTTGATTATTGGTCCAAGTAATTATATTTTAAGAGTATCGTTTTATTCTACATCTTAAATTATACTTGGTTATAATATTATTTATATCTTATTTATAAGAACAGCAGACAATTATTTAAGGTTACAAATTAAAAAAAAAATCTAACTCTTATCTATTTATGATAATTTTCCTATATTTTTAAGTACAATTCAAAAATTTATTTTTAAAAATAAATCTAACTCCAATCTATTTATCTTAATTTTTCTTTATTTTCAAGTATTTCTTTGGTGAAAAAGAAACTTATTACAAATAAACAAGGTATCATACCGTAACAGTATATCGAATATGTTATACTTTGAAAACAAATACAGGTAAATCTTAGGTGAAATTCTAATGAACTTTGATTGCTATAAAAACAAATTATTTATCAAAGCATCTATTGTTATCTTCAAGTGGGAATAGAAGGAATAGTATTTCTAAAAATTGGGAATAGGAGGAAGACACCAAACATATATGTAATTGTAAATATATATTTTCTCTGTAACTATGATAGGTAGTTTTGTGAGAATAAAGTTCACTCATTCTAACATCCAAATGTTATGTATATAATGTATATAATAGATGTTTACTTAAGGCATGTGTTTTGATAAGAAATAGCCAAATTGTTTCAAAATATTAATAGACTCACAGTTGAATAGCCAAATAAAATATATCATTTGGATTTTTCTATGTCTATTTAATTTTAGATTATCAATATGTTAAACATCCTTTTCACCTATATAAGAATGATTTTTTTGTGAATTGAATCAGTAAAACATTAATTGTAAAACAATCTTTTCTTTTAAATATTTGAACACACACAATGCATGCGGTATTCATCTCTAGCTAAAGGGTTAAAATGAATTCACATGAATTCGGATTCATTGAGGTCGAACTATTCAATTGCAAGTGCATTATTCATCATTAATGTGTATCAGCTTCTTGTAACAAAATTGAACCATACGAGCTGATAAAAAAGATACATTATTTCACTATTTCACGTTAATGATTGATCCAAATATAATCATATTTTATATATTGCTCGTAGCTAGTGCCTTTTTTAAAGATTGATAAGTATAACAGGATTGCATTTATATTTCTGTTCTTTTACCTTTTGCTATAAATGTCAAAGGTCCATTACACCTCTCTGTGGCATTCTCTTTTACATCATCATACAGACAGGTATAGCTTAGCTCCACAGAGCAAAAATAATTGGAACGTACAGTCCACTGAACTGCTAGAGGGCACTTGAAACTATAACCAAGCACAGCATCAAATATCTATCAAATTAAAAGAGGCGAAAGATACAAATCACACTACCTGCCATTGACGTGTGTCAATGTTCAATAATGATGTCTCTGCTATAGATAGATTTAGCCTCTGATGCATTTTCATTTATTTTTAATTAGTTTTTGGTTTTTATCTACCTGTCAGTAACTGCGAGTACTCTCTCTCAAATCGTACTTTCTTGTTTATTTGACCTGTTGAGTACTATTTGTAATTCCTTTTTTTTTTTTGTATTACGATGATTTTTCACTACTTCGTACTATGAATATCAAAATTCTTGTAAAAATATGTCCTTTCTCCATTTGACAGGTTTGAACTGTTCATGTTTACCTTACAATAAAATTATTTTCTGTGTATTATAGAATTGCAAATGGTGGATTTTTGTTCAAGCTATTTTTTGTTTTCCTAAAATTGTTTCACATTTAACATCGGTATAATACTGTTATTTTATTTATTTTTTGAATTTGTATTTGCATTGTGTCATAAATCAAAGTTATTCGTTCATGTGTTTACCTTTTATCCTCATTCTTTTTGCTTTACCAAAACAAAGTTACATGTTAAAACCTAACAAAGTTTTTAATATTTTATAAAAAATACTCATATTTTTAAATTTAAATTTTAAATCTAAAACTAGAATATTTTTAATGCGGTGACCCTGCAAATAGGGTGGACCGAAGAAGAAGAATAATAAGTAGAAGAAGTTAATATGTCCTTAGTTAAGTCATTTCAATTGATATTTTTCGGTATGTATTTCTATGTTGTGATGCTTCACTATCGTTTTTGATATGGGTGGACGTTTGTTACAATTAAAACGTTTAAATCCACTGCAATTGTTTGCACCAGCCCTAAGTCAGGAATCCGATGCTCAGTAGTTGTCGGTTGTTGATGAGGTTCAGAAGTGTTTCTCATTTCTTGTTTTTATGCCCACCTACGATAGTAGAGGGGCATTATATTTTCGAGTCTGTACGACCGTCTGTCCGTTCGTCAGTCTGTCCCGCTTAATGGTTTAAGTTTTTGGTCAACGTAGTTTTTGATGAAGCTGAAGTCAAATCAGCTTGAAACTTAGTTCACTTGTTGCTAATGATATTATCTTTCTAATTTTAAAGCCAACATAGACTTTTGACTCAAATTTCACGGTCCATTGAACATAGAAAATGAAAGTGGGAGTTTCAGGTTAAATTTTTTGGTCAAGGTAGTTTTTGATGAAGTTGAAGTCCAATCAACTTGAAACTTAGTACACATTTTCCATCTGGTATGATCTTTCTAATCTTAATCTTAATGTCAAATTAGATTTTAACCCAATTTTACGGTCCATTTAACATGGAAAATGATAGTGCTAGTGGGACATCCATGTTCCTTAGACACATTCTTGTTTTTTTATAGCTTAGATCGTTTGAATGGTTTTGCACTAGTAATTTTTTGGGGCCCGTTATAGCTTGCTGTTTGGTGTGAGCCAATACTCCGTGTTGAAGACCGTACTTTGACCTATAATGGTCTACTTTTATTAATTGTGACTTGGATGGAGAGTTGTCTCATTGGCACTCATGCCACCTCTTCTTATATCTATTTTTGTATTACCGATTTATCATTGAATATAGTACATTTAAGAGACACATAGCTTTTTGGCAAACTTGCACTTGTCATATCTATTCATTAATTTACAATCCATCAAAAAAATTGTTAGATACTTACTGTTAAAAAATGGACTAATGTAGAGATGTTTAATACTGTATTGCTGGGTAATACCATGATATTGGAAATGCCCAATATTCCGACATCTATAAATAATAAAGCTTAATTAATAGGCAAAGCCTTAATCAACCGAGCTTCAAATATAAATCGTAGACAAGTGTATCGTGTTGAAGAAAGCGTTTTCAAATTATTGTTCTTAAATTTGTGTTTTAAAAAGCATGTTTGATTGAACAGAATAAAAAGAACGATATGTGATACTATTTGAAAAAAGAAATAGAAATAAAAGAAAGAAGATGAAGAAAATTCTAATGAAACGAACACTAATATTATCTGTTTAATATATCTCAATATAACGTGGCATACACTGTCAGCATAACGTAAGGGTTTCATTTTGAGTCCTTGTGTCCGCTAACATTACATACCCATATGCGTAAAACAACTTCACATGAAATTAAACCATATCGACCTTATTATTAAAAATCAAGTATAATCAACAACTTCATCAGAGTTATCAGAGGCTATCGTCACGTTATCCTTCCTAGCTCAATCTAGCTACAGTTTGTACTACGAAAATAGCGCAATATTCTGTTGTTTTTCCCCTGTTTTAATAAACTCATCATGTATGCCAGAATTGAAATGTTGTTATTACGCCAGACACGTGTTTCAAAACACTCATTCGTGGACGCTCGGATCAAAAAATAAAAAAATTAAAAGTTTTAAAAAAATACGACGTTGAAGAGCATTCAGGACCAAAATGCCTAAAAGTTTTAATAAATACAGCCAAAATTATCTAATCCTGAGATAGAAAAACCTAAGTATATAAAAACTTCAATTAATTTTATAGCTATGATCAAATCAATGATAATTATTTCACAGTTTGATTCCAAAAAGAATTAGGGCAAATGACACTGAAATTGTTTCACTAATTGACTAACTACATATATACTTTAATTGTATTCAAATTATTATATATTCAAAAATATTCATATTGCTGTATATTGCTGTTAACGAAAGAATTCCCTTCTCGACATTTTCTAGGATAATTAAAATTTAAAATGTCAAAGAGACAAAAATTGCCAGTTTTACTAAAATCTAGTAAAACTACAGTTCAATTCATCTTTCAGCATTCATGACTTGCAAGTGAAATATTTGAAACACGCTTACAAATGTAACTGTTCTTAAAACTATACGGTTACAAATTTGAATCGGATACTGCTGATTTTGGAAAATGCCCCTAATGTGAAATAATCTCATGGACAATTTATACTTCCCTACTTTTAGTGTTGCAGAAGGAACGTGATTACAAGTTTACTTCTCAACAAAATTAATAAATATTTCCCGCATTATAGTCTTTTAACAAAAAAAATTCTAAAACGCGCAAATTGTATATCTGATTATTATATTTAGTCTGTTACATATTTTTCAAATGCAAAAACACACACCAAACCGTTAACTCCGATTCGTAATAAAGGTTTGTATTTGCCAATAAATAAGAATTTTGCAAAACAAAACTGTGCCTAGATGAGTGTGATGATCTAACGTACAACAAAATGGAAAGTGTTTTCGATTCAAATTTGCTTTTGTTAAGAAAATACCTTATATGCAAATAAACTCATCATAGATACCAGGATTGAAATTTTGTATTTGCGCCAGACGTGCGTTTTGTCTACAAAAGAATTATCAGTGACGCTCGTATCAATTTACTGCTAAAATGGGAAACTAAACTAAAGAGAAATCTAAGTAATATCTTAGGTTTAGGAGTACATAAATGAGAATTGCTTGATTGATTAAGGTAACACGATACCGAATGACGTTACGCCATGAGTTATCGTTCCTGACGTTATCGAATAACGTTCACACATATTGTATAAGCCAATGCAGCGGGTTTTGTGTAGCATTTTTAACGGTAACTTTCCCTAGATGCAGAGTGCCGAGAGTTTTGATGCAATACGTAGCAGTTATTTGACATAGATTGTTTGATCGTTTTCCGGCAATCATTCTGCTCATTGTTAATCTTTAAAAAGTATTACTTTACTTTTTAAATATTCTGTTTCTTTGATATTTAAGCATCTGCACGCTTTGTCTATATATGTTCTTATGCATAACAGACACAGTTTTATCACTTTATTTTTATTCTTGGTATAGATATAGGAAGATGTGGTGTGAGTGCCAATGAGACAACTCTCCATCCAAATAACAATTTATAAAAGTAAACGTGGTTTATTTTTGCAATAAGCACTTATTCATGATTCACGCCGTATCTCAATGAAATTTTGTTTTGAAAGTAGAAATCTAATTCATAGAAGCTTAGGATGATGTGTGAAAAAACGGGGAATTTTACAACTATTAATTTGTTTTAAAATGGTCATCAAAAACACCTCTCGGACAAAATTGAAATTTATTTGGATGAGAATACGGATATAATTAGGGGGAAAAGCACAATACAAGCAGACGTTGAAATTCATACAGAAAATAGTTTGTTGTATGGAATGTAAAAAAGTAGTTATTTAGCCGAATAACTTTTCCTGTGTTCCATGTGTAAACAGTCTCTGAAATTCATTGGTCTGTACAGAGTAAATTCGATATAGTTTTGGAAATACTTTAAAATACAGTGCCAGCTTTGTAATCGTATAAACCACGTCTACTCAGGACGGACAGCAACATCGGAATGAAGCATTAGAAAGTTAACCAAGGCTGAGAAATACATGGGCACTTGACTCGGCAGAAATAAAATAACAAAATTCAGGTTCCGTTACAGTCTGAATAAAGCCAGCCCCGAGTATCTACTTGCGTCTACAAACGTAAATTGATAGTTGGGGCTGGCTGTAGTCAGACCGGTTCGTGTTCCCTGATTCCGTTAAAAAAAAAATTCTCGAAATTTACATGCAAACGGCTGACTTTTTATTATTCAAACGGCAAGAGACTGTAAAAAAACTAGATCTTGAAATCATTTAGATTTTATATTCGTGTTAATTTACGCTTGCATGGGTATTCGGTGATTTTTTTAGTTTTGAGTTGGAAATAATGTACATGTACAAGTTGGGAGACAAAACGACTGAGAGAAAATTAACAAAGTTACCTTTTAGGGCTCTGAGGGCCATATTGCTCACATAATAGGCGTCGGAAAAGGCCCGGAAAGTTTCTTTCTTAAAATTTGTTTTTAGAACAGGTATACAAGTATATATATACATGTATAGCGTCAGTTTAAATTTTCCCGACCATCATCGCGGATGCCCTGCCTCTATTGCAAAACCTACCTATTGTATTTATTGTTAACTTGTTCTCGTCCTGAACATGCATGAACTATTTTCCACTGCCTCTAATTTTTTCAAAAAATTCGACTAAGTTTAAACGCAGACCGCGAGGAAGACCAACATTGAACAGTTACGCAAAACTAAATATCTGCGTTACCGCTTGCTCATTTTGGAAGTGGGGTAACATGAAACTTTATTTGTAAAAGTACAAGTACAATTTAAAAAAAAATTGTGTACATGTTATTTGTACAAAAGTTGGCTGATAGAATGATAAATGGAGATGTGTGATATGGAATTTATAAGATAGCAACAGCTGGGCATTAATTAACTGACATCAACACCTTGAAGACATCAAGAAAATCGTGACTAATGCTAATTGGAATAGTATCTTTACACTTCTTATTTGTAGTTTTAGTAAACGTTGGAAAATTTTGAGTATGTGTAGTATAATTTTCACAGTAACATTTCAGTCTCTTGGTAAATATTAGTTTAAGTCTTAAAACTTTTGCTCTTCTCTAGAAAATTCAAACCATTATGAAATATAAGGAGATGCGGTAAAATTTCCAATTAGTCAAGTTTCCACCAAAGACGAAATGACGGAAATGCTATCCTTCTTACATTGCTACATGTACTACATTTCAGATCTCCAAATTACCATTCCATTATATGAACTGCATATTCAAAAATATGCATTGTCACCAAATTACTTATAGAGCACGTATCATCATATTGTTTTACATTTGTCCGTTCGACCGTTAATTCCGCACTTAGTATATATAGAGTTAAATCGGCTAATTATTTAGAACTACAGTAGTTTTGCTTCAGCTTTAAAACTATGTACCTGGTGTTACTACTCATATTATAGATGCGCATATCGTCTGGAGTTTCTTTTTTGTTTCATGACAGGCATGCAGCTGGATTAGGCATTTTGATAAAATACAAAGGCACACAGAGTACAGACTCCGGCTTACAACTGATACAGGTTGAATTTCAAGCTGGAACTTTTAAATTTCGCAGTTGTTTTACTTATATAAAGAATGCATATATGATCTCAAGATTTGTTATGTAAATAATTTTTCACAAATGACAGAATGATGAAATTTGTGAAATTTTGCATACAGTTTGCTAACCCGAATAATTCAGTCCCTCCCCGTAATCGATATCTCCTACTTACTTAATGCAGTAAGCGGAATATAACGACTGAATTATTCGGGTTAACAGTTTGCAAGGTTTGTCCGACTTGCTGAGCAAACAAGTAACACATTTACACAACGCAGAGTACACTATACTACATGTATTGTATTTACCAAGTCAAGAATATGACAGCTGTTTATCATTCTTTTGATGTTTTTCAGCTTTTGATTTCGTCATTTGATAAGGGATTTTTTCGTTTTGATTTTTTCTTGGAGTTTTGTTATTTTATTTTTTGGAATGTGTATTTTATCATGATCATTATTTTTTCTCATAATTTTCACAAAATCTTTTTTCACTGGTGCATCAAATGTGTCTTTTATAAACAACTGTTTTCAAAATTGTATTGTTCCGAACATGCATGAACTATTTGCCACTGAACGTTAAACAACCATCAAACCGAGCAATTAAAAAACTGTTAAATGAATCAATTTTATTAAAATACTATATTTCTGCATCACGGGATGCAGTGATGATACCACCATTGTCTAATATGATGGAGTTAAAAATCAGTAATTCGGATGAATCTCACGTGAAATGTTTCCATTTAATTTTCACGTAAACTTAACAAAAATCTCAAGGCATTTTTTATGGTTTTAATCAAATTTTAGAACAAAGATATTATTTTTAAAAAATAATTTTATTTCAAATATTTACGTGAATTTAACGTGTACAAAATTCCGGTGATTTATGCATGAACTATTATCATAAGATTCACATGGAACCTGTTCACGCAAGTATCAAGTCATGATATGCTCGTTTGATGTGAAAATCAGACGATATTGATATTAATTCATATGAGTGAAATTCCATGTGCAGGACGAAATAAAATTATATCTGATTCAGTAGAATTTTATATTGCATTACTAGGAACTTTACGACAGTCGACAGGGAAAATGAAAATAAAATATACTCATTCAGATCCCGACACATATTTTTTTCTCCATTTCTCTGAGAAGGAATAACGTTATATTCCGAACACCATAACGTCACACGTTTTTGGTCAAATTCTAGGCCTATCGATCAACTTTGAAGCCATTTATTTCAAAAACAAGGATGGTGACATATGAGTTTCTATACGTGTATGGATTCACTATGCAATCCTGGATATTATGTTAGTTTTTTGTTTTTTCCCGTATATAAGAAAATAGCCATCCATTCGAAAATCTAAAAAGGTAAGCCGAAAAAAGGCATTTCCCCTATATACCTAAGTAAATTTGTCGCCAAAATTGACGTTTTCCTATGAAAATTACAAAAAAACAAAAATGGTGACCCCCATTTTTTATTACATATTCCGATGTAACTCGATTCAAAGTACACGTATGCCAAAAATTTTGGAAATCGGGAGATATGCCATTCGGTATGGTGTTATCAACTATATCGTGGCGGACCGTTGCTTAATGGTGGAGAAAGCCAAAGTGAGCGTAAAGAAAAACCTTAATTTAGCAGAAAAACTAACAATCCTAGAACATGTAATTAAAAGATTGTAGTCAAACGTACATGTATCTTGTGGGGTTCGAAATCACCAAAAAAGTATTGATTAACGAGTGATACACAGTATATGTTGTATTGTTTATACCACTTGACCAGCATGCCCCTATTACGTTCAAATGTTTTATGAATACGATCTCGGCTGATACGCAAGCTAAGATCATTTTAAACTAGTACATGTAAGACATTTGCAATATACAAACCCTATTTATCGTTTTGAACATGCATGCAATATTTCCAACTAGGCGGTAAGCTATCCACATTCAAACCCAATTAAACCGACTACTTAAATTTCCTAACATTAACAAACTATCTTTAGAATTGAACTATCTGTATGTGTTCTTATAGATTTATTGAAATGGAAACAAAAACTGCCGCAATCATCATTGTTATAACATTTTATTAAAAGGAAGACATACATGTTATTCAGAAAATATTGCTTGAACTTGGCTACCTACTTGAGTAATGAATACACTGCAATTTTTCACTATTACCGAAATCGACCTTATGCAAATCAACATCAATTCTATAACATCATAAAAATTCCGGTATTAGATGAGATAGATTTGCACAACTGCAACCTCAATGTGTTGTTAATTTGGCTATCGAGAGGACATTGTTTGTCTCGATGAGCATCCTCTAACGGCGATATTTTGACAAAGATGTATGAAGTCAACGTGATTGAATTGTACATATATATAAAGAATAGCATATGGCGTGTTCAGTATCGCATCCGTATCAACCCGGGACACCAATATAATCCCAAGAGCTCTGAGGGTTGATACGGTGTGTGATATTAAAAAAGCCATATCATATACACTTTATTATAAACATATACCTTAAGTGGATGTTTTTATGTGACATGACGTCATGCAGATAAGGAGGTTTGAAATGACGTCATACCGATTATATGTTTGACATGACTTCATACAGATTATAGTTTTGATAAAGCCTTTGCAACAATGACTGCAATCGATGACGTGACGTCATACAGATTAAAAGTGTGATAAAGCTTTTGCAACCGTGCTGATATCGATATCATCACGCGTACGGATGGCTGATACAGCACGATTGCCATTGATTGTACTACACATACAATCTGTATTTACTACTAAGTATATAATGAATATATATATATATATATATATATAGCAACTTTACCTGACCATATAGGAAAATAGGTATTTAGTCGGATCTTAACACGTACTTGTGATTTGGTTAAAACCGGTTTTGTCCAAAATATACGAAGAAATGTCGAAATGTTCAGGACTTAATTAAATCCGTATTTCGGTAGGATGGTGCAAGCATACGGTTTTTATTGCGTCTTACACTTTGAGAAGCGAATAATCTTCAACTACTTTATTCAAATATTGTGTAAAAACGTTAATTTTGAGCTATGAAAGTCAAGTGACTCGAGTATTTTCTGAGGAAGTTTTAAAAAATTGCAAAGAAATATTTTTACATTGGGTTAGCTTTCATTAGTCTTAACTATCTATAGATTAACAACTTTTGGTTATATTTATAATTTAGAATCATCATTGAAGGTGGGGGACGATTTCGCAGATAATTAATTATATTGATGTGCCATTTGTATGCAAGAGTGACATTTCGTTGTATTATGTGCCAATTCGAAAAAGTTATGCGAGTATTCTCTCCCCTTAACAGGTTCATTATTTTATAATTAAGTTTAGGTTTCTGATATAATTTTGAATAATTACAAAATGTATTAATTCAATATATTTCAGTTTTTGTTATTGGTGTATCAAAAACATTGATGTACGAATATAATTTCATAAATTTGAAATGTTTAAAATGATTACATACCAATATAAAGAACTGTTCATCATTTTTGAAAAAGACTATGAACGAAAATCGAATTAATTATCTTCCCTTGGTGACAGATTGATTGGGAAATGAACCAGCGTAATATAATGGTAATCACAGAGAGGGACCAGCAAGCAATTTTTAATTGTAGCTTATTCAACGTTAAAACAATTTTCCACTATAAACGAATGTTACTTTATACAAATATAAGGACTTTGTTAGCTAAATCTACAAATTTTATTAGATATTATGATTTTTTATTGCAATAGATTAATATGCTAATATATATTATAATAAATAAAAGTCTATGTCTTTCTAAAGAAAATTTGTTTGCACGGAAAGAGTTTATAATTTCGAAGATGAACTAGCATATGAAGGAAAACGTAAAGGTCCCGCTAAAAGAAATGCTCAAAAACTAGAGTTGTCAAAAGTAGTACAGGTAGAGGGCAAAAGGTCAATAACAAGGACGCCAAAGAAAAGACCGTTGTAAACACGGCCTCCAACGAGGTTATCGCTAGAACTTCAGATAGAAATAATAATTTAATTGAAAATATGCTTACTGACATGAGAAATGAACAATCTACACGTAAAAAATGGTTAGAAGATATGAACAAACGTATTGACGTTTTGTAGAATGAGGATTATGATGAAGAGTCTATGTTTTCAAATATGAATTCAAGATTCAGATCTGTTAAGAGATGAATTGAAAACAATCTAGCGACGATATCAGAAATATTCCTAGCTATGGAATTTGAAGAGAACTAAAGAAAACTAATGAAAGATGAAAAGAGTAATAGACCCGAGATTTGTTAAGGACTTGTTCCTGTCCAAATTGATCAGTTAGTATAAGACCTTATATTGCCCAGAACTAGAACTAATGACAATATAATGAGAAAATGTCAGACTACTGTAGTCAGAGGGGCAACTTATCTGTCCAAAGAAGTTAATAGACTAGACAAAATAATAGGTAAAGAAGATACTCAAGACAAAGCTGAGTTGGACGGATTACCGGATGATTGTGTGTACTCTCTTGCGGTATTTGGTCATGAAAATAAAGCTTAGCTAGGAGAGAAATAATGAAATCTGATCTAAAAGATAAATATTGTCATCTCTTTAATAAAACACAACCTTTTAACAAATGTTTATTTGTTGGAGATGTCATTAAAACAGTGAAATACATTAGAGAAAGTAGCAAAATTTCAAATTGCCCTGCAGTAGGTAATGGTTATAACAAGTTAAGAGGTGGTTTCCGTGGAAGATTGAAATCATTATGGAACACACGCCGTAGTAGCGGCAGAGGTGGAAGAGGTCGTGGAAGTACCTCAATGTCAGTTGACCAGTCTGAGCCAAAAAGCGAAATATTTTCAATAGTCGTGCTTACCAAATGGTATAGCTATGGCAACAAGGCTTTTTACTAAAACAGTAAAAGTTTAATATGCAATTTAGCGTAAAATAGGTTGTGTTAATGTTGGGTACATTGACGATTCACTTCTTTACGGTGATACTGAACTTAAATGAAAAAATGATGTTACAGAAACTGTAAACTTTGTGTCAATCCTAAAATTTACATCAAGTTTTAAGGGTTTTACATCGCATCAGAAAATCGAAACAATGAACAGAAACAATGATAGTTACTTTACCATGATGAAAAAGATAATCATATTACTAATTTTGGATTATTAGCTGTTTAGTATGCTCTGAAATCATTTCCGGATGAGTTGAATACTGTTGAAAATGTAAAAATTGTTACAGACTATACAAATGTAAGCTATATAAACAGTTTGGGTGGTATAATAAAGTCTATTGAATGCAATAGAGTTGCTAGAAAAATTTGAATTTGGTGCATTGAACAACAACTATGGCTGAAACATATCAGGAAAGTTAAATACAAAAGCAGACTATCAGTAAAAAAAATAATAGTCATATAGAATGGCAGCTAAATAAAAAAAATTTTGGAAAAGTATGTTCATTATGAAATAAACCAGACATAGATTATTTGCTTCACATCAAAATACTCAATTACCCATTTTTTGCTCATGAAAAGCTGATCCTGAATCATCTTTTGTTGATGATTTTACTCTTGATTGGGGTAATTTGTCATATAGTTATATATGTTTCCTCCTTTCAGAATGATAGGTTGCTGTGTAAAAAGGTAATAAAGACAAGGCTGGTGCGTTATTTATGGAACCACTTTGGCTTAATCATGATTTGTTCAAGTAATGGAAAAATCCATATGTAATAAACGCGGACAACAAACTGTCGACTCTACGGAATCGAAAACAATTTTATGACGATTTGCATCACAGCTCGTCATTGTCAACAAGGTGAGAGAAAAGAAATATTCAAAAGCACACCCGCGAAAAAACAAATATGCTGTAGCTTTGATGTGGAAATCTTATAACGTAATAAAATTACAATATTTAGCGATACTTACCTCGGTTATGTTGCAGTAAAAGTGTTATTATTAACACTGGAGTTATAAGATGCCATCTCCCACCCCATCACCTCCTACTATAGTGCTTGGTACAATTATGTATGTTTGTGATGAGTAGATGTACATTACCAACATTTTTTGTTTTTACTTTAAGTAATAAGGTTGTAGTTGCGCAATAACATCTCATCTAACATCTCCAGTGTTATTCTATGCCTTCATAGACTTACTTTTTAAATTCAAGTTAACCAAGATAAGTATCGTGGTTTTTGGTATTACATCTGTTAACCTATTTCAGTTTTATGTATAAGTTAGACAATAATTAATGGTCATATGAATATTTACATCTCTAGGCATAGACTTTTTAAGTAAAACCTTACCATGTATTGTCTCACCTAATTTAGAATGTTTTGTTGATGAATGCGCATGTATTGATTTTCTTGAAAAATTTCATTTATCTTTACATCAGCAGTCATTGTTTTCTTTACCTCTTAACTCAGGTTTAAATGTTATTTTATCTACACCTTATTTATTTTTTTTCTTTTGTTCTTTACATGTTGCATAATAAACGTAGGAAATATTCATTTTATTTTTATAATTTTATTCTTTTTTATCTTTTATCATTTGGCTCTTTTCCCTGTGAAATTGTACTTCATTAGCTTAGCTTTTAAAAGTTCTCATTTGTATTTATTATACAATGGAAAGTCATTCATGTTAAACATATACACAGGCAAAATTTGCTCACATGAATTTCAAATGAATCTCACATGAAATTCACATGAAAAATTTCACGTGAAATTCACCTCAATTGAGCTTATATATGAATCTGATGTGAAATTTTTCACATGAATTTCACGTGAAATTTACAACAAAAAAATTTGATATTTTTCATGATTTTAATTAAATTTGAAAATTTAGATATTATTTGAAATACTCTATTTTAAAAATTCATGTGAATTTCACATGAAATTTTTTTACGTGATTTTTATGTGAAATTCACATGAGTTTCACATTAGATTCACATGAAACTCACAAAAACTGATTTCACGTGAGTTTCACGTATAAGCTCGTTTGAGGTGAAATTCACGTGAATTTCATGTGAGATTCACATGAATTTAAATTCACGTGAAATTGATGTGAGTGAAATTTGCCTGTGTATCGTGCATGGAATGACATGTGCTATGAAAAAATAGAAGGGGTGAGTATGTTTTGTAAAGTCATCTAAATCGACAAATCGTCCAACATAACACCAGGTAAGGTATCATTCAAAACCAACTTTCAGTTTTTTGAAGATTTTTAAATATAGAACAAAATGCTATAATCTTTCCAATTGTACACTTTGAATCGGTATATAGGCAGATATTGAATTTAGAAAATAACGATAGCGGTAAATTTAACTAACGAAAGAAATTGTTATAATAATTTCAGCATACTTTGGAGCATAACCGCAATGTTGTGGTGAGCTTTGAAGACGGATCTGTGTTGTCATCGAATATGTTAACTCATTTGAGCAGATCTGACAATGGCTGTCCCTTTTAATTTATCATAAACTTCTATAAGACACTTACTCATTTATATCACTTTGAACATTACCAGTTTCCATGACGACAGCTGCCATGACAATAACAAACAAGTTAGATTTGCGACGATATGATGACATTTGATGGATTAAGATAAGGAATATATTTTTGTTAAAATGAAAATTGGTGTATTATATCGAACTTACGTATATATTCAGACAGATGAAATAATTGCAATCGCTGCATAAAATGAAGGTTGACACATTAATAATAAACTTCCGCTTTGAAGTTCTTTAAATTTAACACATACAGGTAAAGTTGTACACAGGGCATTCGTATCTATTTTTATTATTGAAAAGGTTCGTTACCTGTTTGAAATTTGATCCGAAATGTTTCAATAAATAATCTATTTTCATTAAATTATGTCAATGAACTAATTAATATGTACAACTGGTATTGCTGTCACAGCTAATGTTTTGTACACAATATACTTTACATAATTATATATACACTGGTTCGAATTTAAGATATTATGTGAAGGTATTTTAAGATTTTAGGAGAAAAAATAAAATGAGAAAATGGAACCAACGACTTAGTTTTGTAGCTTCGTCAACCTCACCTTTGTGCTTTTCCCAATATGAACACTTTTGGGTTGGATTAATAATTTCAGATACTCATGTATTATGGAAATTACAAGTTTTTCTTCTTTTCATATTTAACAGTATATTCGTATTTTTCTATTATAGATTTTAGAGTAAAATCTTAATTGATGTTTCAATAAAAAGCATGGTTTATTTTATTTCCGTCCAAAAAATTATGAAAGAATGAAAAACGTTTTCAGGATTGAAAATATCTACTAGTGATTAATCATAACTTATGAAACAAAAATGTGTTCTGTGTACTCGTTTAAACAAAGAATTTAAAGTATATATCATACTGGTAGATGTTTTTGTGTTCTGTTAAATTGTTCCTTTTAAAATAGTTATACGATGATGACTGATGTACCAATATTTTGACTATTTCATTTATTGTGTCTGTTTATTTAACGCATCAATGTAAATATATCGGACATTGACGAGCCTGTCATAAAAGTGAGAGGGTTAGCGCTATAGAAACAGGTTTAATCCACCATTTTCTACATTTCCTCTAAGTTCAGTATTTTTGTGATTTTACTTTTCACTGAACTTTAAAAATAAAAAAAAAAGTTATGAGCAATTTTCAAATTGATTTTTCTCATTTTTTGTTTCAAGCAAAAAAAATACTTTCTTTAGAACAATTGTAACGCGTACACAGGGTAAGCAAGTCTTATTCTACTTACAAAATATATAACAAATAAACTTTATTCATAAAGTGATATCAACGAACTAAATATATATACAACTGCTCTTGCTTCAACACTTAACTTCATCTATACATTTATCGTTCCACTTTAAAATGTAAATGATATAAATTTGTACAAATACCAATTTTTCCTTGGTCAAGGACAAACTTGTCTTCTTGGTACAATTCAGTACCCTTCAAGTTAAGACTGGCCCTACTGGTACTTGGTGGTACCCTTTAAGTTATGACTGATTCTACTGGTACATGGTGGTACCCTTCAAGTTATGACTGGTCCTTCTGGTACATGGTGGTACCCTTCAAGTTATGACTGGTCCTACTGGTACATGGTGGTACCCTTCAAGTTATGACTGGTCCTACTGGTACATGGGTACCGAACTGTAACTAAGGTAAATGATTTAACCTACGTTACGAAATCATCCCACAATAAATCTGACATCATAGAACGAGTGTATCGCATTTTTCGCAAATATCGGAAATTGGACATTAGAATCCCATTTTAAAAAAAATCAATAATAACAAAACATCCTGGTACCTTTTATAACTATATAAACTTGAGAAAAAAAAACACATATCATAAAAGTATCTCAATTGACGGATAATACAACTCCTTTTTCGTAATTCAAAAACCGGCATATCAAATTGTATGAATGCTAAAGAATCTTTTGGTTCTTTCTCACGTCTGAGATTAAGTCTTAGTAAAACAGAACGAATCTGGATAGGGGCGCTAAATATAAAATAACGATAAAATTGAGGGAATACGCTGGACGGTCAATTTGTTAAAGCCTTTGGGATTTATTTAAGTCACAACACAAACGAATGTGAAAAATTAAATTGGGAATCTAAAATTAATAAATGAAATATTTACGTAAGGCATGGGAAAAAGAAACCTGACTATAATTGAAAAAAAAATTATAACAATCTTTGATCTTACCAAAGTTTACATTTTTGGCTACTTCGTGTATTGTTTCAAACAAATACATTTAAGAGATTAAAAGCTGTTGTTTTAAATATGTTTTGGAAGGTAAAACTGATAAAGTAAAAAGAAATATACTTATTGGCGGTTATCAAAAAGGGGGGGGGGGGGGGTAAAAAAGTTGATTTAGATAGCCATTTTACATCACTGAAAGCTTCATGGGTTTTCACATTTTCTTCAACTACTCTGTCGAACTAGAAGATTATTCCTATCGAATAATTCAACTATCTGGATAAAAAGATATCTCGTCTTTAACAAGAATTTTGATAATGTTAAATCACTAATAGAATTTGAAAATATATCAGAATGTTGTTTGCAAGTAATTTCAAAATGGGTGAAAACAACGGGAGGTTTTACCAAATTTAAAGCTAATTTTTCAAATATTAGAAAACAAATTTATTTAGGGAAATAGATACGTTACACAATGCAACAACATTTTGTTCTTTCAAAACTAGATAGCAAGTGGATTGGTTTATTTTATTTCATTTAGAAAAAATAAGCAATCAGTTTAATAGGATTGCAGAGTTTACAATATTAAAATCTTCCATCCAAAAGCTATGGCAGAAAGTTCTAATTAAAGAACACTCTCTAAAGAGTAAAATCAGTATTAATAAGGATAAGTTAAGATGGGAAAATAAACAAATACAATAAAATGATATCTATAATAAAATGCTGATCATAGTATTGTTAGAATAAATAAACATAATTTAATATTTGAATGTTGAGATTTGATGATATTAAGAAACATTTAAGAACGTTAATCGCCGATTATATGTTCTTTTTATGCAAATCTTCACGTATTTCGAAAAACATCAATCAGCATTTTATTCAGAATAAGCCTAGCGATTATTTTCTTCCATTTTTAGCTCACCTGGCCCGAAGGGCCAAGTGAGATTTTCCCATCACTTGGCGTCCGTCGTCCGTCGTCGTCGTCCGTCGTCCGTCGTCGTTAACTTTTACAAAAATCTTCTCCTCTGAAACTACTGGGCCAAATTAAACCAAACTTGGCCACAATCATTATTGGGGTATCTAGTTTAAAAAATGTGTGGCGTGACCCGGCCAACCAACCAAGATGGCCGCCATGGCTAAAAATAGAACATATGGGTAAAATGCAGTTTTTGGCTTATAACTCAAAAACCAAAGCATTAAGAGCAAATCTGACATGGGTTAAAATTGTTTATCAGGTCAAGATCTATCTGCAATAATGTTTAGCAAAGTAAGATTTACAAATAAGTCAACATGACCAAAATGACCTTTATAGTCAATTTTTAACCATTTTTTCGTAAATCTTAGTAATCTTTTACAAAAATCTTCTTCTCTGAAACTACTGGGCCAAATTAAACTTAACTTGGCTATAGTCATCATTGGGGTAACTTGTTTAAAAAATGTGTGGCGTGACCTGGCCAATCAACCAAAATGGCTGCCACGGCTAATAATAGAACATAGGGGTAAAATGCAGTTTTTGGCTTATAACTCAAAAACCGAAGCATTAAGAGAAAATCTGACAGGGTTTAATTGTTAATCAGGTGAAGATCTATCTGCCCTGATGTTTTCACATGGATAGGACAACCCGTTGTTAGGTTACTGTCCTGAATTGGTAATTTTAAGGAAATTTTGCCGTTTTTTGTTATTATCTTGAATATTATTATAGATAGAGATAAACTGTATACAGCAATAACGTTCAGCAAAATAAGATCTACAAATAAATTTTGCATGACCAAAATAGTCAATTGACCCCTTAAGGAGTTATTGCCCTTTATAGTTAATTTTTAACATTTTTCATAAATTTTTGTTAATTTTTAGAAAATATTTTCCACTGTAATTACTGGGCCAAGTTCATTATAGATAGAGATAATTGTAGCAAAAAGAATGTTCAGTAAAGTAAGATCTACAAACACATCACTATCACCAAAACACAATTATGTCATGAATTTATCCGTGTCCATTGTTTAATATGCACAAGACCAAGGTGAGCGAGTAGTAGTTTATCGAGTTGTATGCAAAACATTTCATAAATCTGTGACACTGTCACTTAGCCTTAACATCATTCATTACATGTAATGTTCTTTAGTAAGTGGCCTCGGGTATTTATGTCCTGCTATGCATTGACAATTATTAAATTGAAAGCTTTCTTGTTCTCAATTACGTGTATATCTTCATACGCTATCATGGTGTCACTGCAAATGAGTAGACAGTTTTATTGCCCACGATCTGTATTATGTAAGTCTCATGATGCTTGTTGTAAAGCATCTTTTCGACCATCGATATTTCGCCTAACATGTAGTCTACGAATGCTTAAAGGGAATAACTTTCAGTTCCAGATTCAAGATCATCGCAACTGTAATGATTTGTGCCAACTGTAAAGATATCACGGGTCAGATATCAAAATCTAACACAGGAAAGGAGATGACGGCTCAAAAGAACCAGTGAACCATGCTCACTGCTGATGTCGTTGCATGTCACGGGATTGATTTGGAGTTGATCTAGGAGTCTCAGTCTTCTTTTGAAAGAAAGCTTGAGGACGACGGTAATTTATGTTCTTCCTAGCGTTACACAACATTTTCTTTCTAGTCTCTAGCTTCGCCTTCTCGGTTTGATTTTTTCAAAACATGCTTTAATTTGTTTTAGTGGAAATGTTATCATTAACAATGTTTCAATATTTTTATACAAGTATTTTATCATATTCTATCCAAAAAATGAAGTTGATTTTCCAAGGTTTAAAAATTCAGGTGTTGCAATACTTTTTTCTATGTGTATATAAGATGAATGTGTGCTGATTTATATACCAATACCAATACAAAATTGTTTATTATAGTGACATGTGTTTGATGACAATATACAATATTTCAATAAGCAGTTGTAATTACATGTATCAACACCCGACCCTTTGGACCTATAAGTCACTTTAAACATTTATACATAAAAAATAATAATCATTTAACAGCGGACAAAGTTAGAATTCATGTTTGATAGTCCCTATACAAATAGTTTTTTTCTCTTATTAAATGCATTGTTCAAAAATTTGGCAGTTTTTCATCGATATTTGCAGACAAGCAGTTTACATTGTTTATCTTTAGAAATGTCTTCAAAAGAGTGTTTTATATCCAATATAAGTTGATTTTTTAGATCTCGATAAAAAACACAATCCATCAGGAAGTGGCGTTCTTTTTCAACATCACGTGAGTCAAACATTTTCCAAATGCGGTCAGCTTCTGCTTCTCCGACGAACCGTCCGGTTTCGATCCTCAAAAGAAGTATGCCGCATCTAAATTGTGCCAGTATAGAACGGACGATTCACGCGTATTTAAACAGGTTTTCAAGTGGGACCTTGAACGGTGTTTGAACAAAGCTAGTCTTATTATATTGTTCCAGTGTCTTTGTTTACATGGCAGCCATCCAATATTACCATTTGTAGCAACTTTCGGGGCAAATTTATGAAATTTACGAATGACGTCTTTTTACCGATGATATAACTTTGTTTTGACTACGTATTTTGTGATATCGAAAGTCCTGGTTTGATAATTTTCAGTAATACAGAGACTTCTTTCGTTTAAATTTACAAACACTAGCATATCGAAAAGTGGAAATGTAGAAACAAGATATAGTGACAAGGAAACTTCACGATCTAAAAACGGATAATTAATAATAGTAAATAAAATGTCATCACTTTTATCGTAGATTTTTTGGTATTAATGTACTTGTAGGATTTTAAAGTACGATGGTACTCTAAATTGCGATGGTCTTGCTAAAATGTGATGGTATACGCGAAAGAACGATGGTGTATATCACGCTAAAGGGTAATGAATGTTTGATTGGTAAAGTAAGACTGATTGAAGGGGCCTCTGTCGTAGAGTGCTCTAAGTAGTAAACACCTCCCCTTGCAGTCGTCATTGTTGATTACAGCTTCATTTAGTTCATTTTAGACACAAATAACATTCATTTTAATTTCAAGCCGACTCTAATATGTTACGCCTTCTTTTACCGATGTTATTTTTCAATAAAAAAACAGAAAAATATTTAAACGTAAAAAATGATTTTAATGTATCCATTCGCTTCCCATTCAAACGGGATACAATATATATACTATTTTGCATCTATGTAGTAAAATTGTCGACATCAGGATACAAGTCTACGAAAAGCACTATTTTCACTTATCTCAATTAAGACATGGTCATTTGGTTTAAAATTAAAGTTGTTGATGAAATATTTATAATTTATCTTCCGGCATGTTCATTATTGGTTTGTAGTATAAAGACTGTTTAAAATAACTACGTTTCTTACGTTTATACTTTCGCGGACCATCGGAATTTAGCGTATGGAGGCATCGCACTTAGGCGTGACAATCGTGCTTTAGCTTCCCCATCACACTTAAGAGTCTTACATATATATTCCGACAATAGTACACGAACTTTTGTGAATTGAGAGTGATCGGTTTCGCACAATTGCTGGATTCCGGTTATGTTATCAATTTGAAGTTATATTTGTTATTCTCATCGGATTTTGACTAATGCTTAGTCAGTTTCTATGTGTGTTACATTTTATTGTTGTGTAGTTATACTCCTCTTATATTTAATGCATTTCTCTCAGTTTTAGTTTTTACCCCGATCTAGTTTTTTGTCCATCGATTTACGAGTTTATGTGTAACTACGGTTTATTATCTAATCACTCATGTATTTAATGTTTTTGTATATTATTCCACGATCAATCAGATTGTATACAAAAT